>OZ005656.1:261227730-262668063 GCA_963930645.1 Salticus scenicus | reverse complement strand
TTGTGGCCAAAGGCAAAAACATCCTGCTACATTGAAAGTGAAACACAAGAATTGATTACGATGTAAAACTTCTGATCGAAAGCAATAGTACTGTCGTACTAAAACAAACAAACAAACAAATAATAATAATAATATAAAAAAAAATAGTTTGCGCTAATGGTTTTAAACAAATTCGGTCCTAATACCCGGGTATAATAATTGTCAATTGTTAATGCACTTAAGTCACGAGTTCATGAGTTAAACTAGGAAAAAAAAAAAAAAAAAAAACCTATTTATTTTAAATTTCCCTAACTTTACATTGAAAGAAAGGCAAAATAAATTTCCTCGGAGTCTAAAAGAAAAATTCTTTCCAGAATTCAATGCGATGTGAAAAAGTTCGGAAAACTTTTGTTAGATTACTTGAGTTTACAAAGTAGATAGCATTCGGAAAGGCTTTTTATATTTCAGAAAAGAAATTGTTTTGAAATAGAACATTAGTAATGTTTTATTTATTTATTTATTTTTTAGCATTTTACTCAAAAGTACATGTACAATAGCTACGGAAATATGATGTTTACTTATTCGTGCGAAATATTTTTTATTTATTTATTTATTTATTTATTTTGAATGGTATATTGTATTCCACTTTCATCTTTTATTCACCATTTCCACTATTCCACTTTTGATTAAAAAAAAAAAATAATAATAATAATTTTTTTTCTTCTGTCTACAAACGGAATGGCATTATGAGCCATTTTAGTAAAACGACTTTTTTTAAAAACTTACTTATTGAAGGGAGTTTTATAATATATATATATATATATGTATGTATCCTAATTTAATAATTTAATTTGATTCTACTTTTGTAGTTGTGTATTCAGTTCCCAGGTGCCGGGAATGAGTACTGGTTCAGACATAGATGTCCAAAGTAGTTCAGAACCCACTTTCAATCATAGGTCTCGGTGTAATGAGTATTAATGTATAAAAAGTAACCGTAGAGCAGCGTGTAATGAACATTAATGTGCAAAACGTAACCGCAGATCAACGTATACAGAGGTTTAATGTACAAAAAGTAACCATTCAGCAGTGTTTCATAAGCCTTAATGTGCAAAAAATGGCCAAAAATATGCAAAAAAGCTGCAACGACAAACACAAAACCGAAACTATGCATTCAGATAATTCAAAGAGGCATATTAGATGAAACACACACTGACGTACAAGCTCATAAGATGAACAATAATGATCATTACTATTCTACGAGCAAACTTCTTAAAAAAAAAAAAAAAAATGATGTAATTAAAATATAAAATACGGTCGAAAAATTTGCCAAAAATTAAGTACGGTTCAAAATTTATGATTGAAGTAGTGAAGAAAATTACTAATAAATACCATAGTATCAAAAACAAAAGAACTATTTCGAGTTAAAATAACTGAGCAGAACCCTTTGTCAAGAGAAAACTAGTATGTTGTGGTCATGATAAAACATTCTTCTATATTTTCCGATATAAATTCCCGTAGTACGAATTAATTATTAAAATTAGGCAAGTAATCCAATTATCAGTCCACAAATTAATTAAGTAAAGTATTAAGCAACTAATTCCATGCATTAAGTATACACATAGTGTAAGTGCACCAGTAATTGACACTTTTAGAGCAATCTCTGTTGTTTTTAATGTTCTAGTCATTAGAAAATATTTTTAGAAATCTTAAGTTAGTACATATGGCATGAAAGACATTCAGAACCACATATATGTTAAAATATATACATTTGATAACAATTATTTTTTTTATGAATTTTTATTTGACACCCACACAGTGTTCCAGTAATTGACACTGCCAGTTTTTCATTTTGTCAGTAATTGGCCCCCTATGTTCCAGTGTTCGACACTGCTAGTTATTCATTTTACCAGTTATTAGCACCCCATGCTCCAGTGTATGACATAAAATGTTAAAATTCTTATATGTAAAATATATGATTTTCTTATTTTTCTTATTTATTAATTATTTCGGGATAGATGTCAATTACTGGAGCAAGCCAATCACTGGAGCACCTACCCTATATAGAAACGTTGCACAAAATAATGTGAACACATTCGCTTTTTTACGTTTTGCCAAATATCTTAAAATACTTCCGCGTTATTCTTAAATTTTGAGAATAAGGCAAAACATACCTTTCCTCATATTTTTCAGCAAAGATGTTGCCACGAAGGCTCTTAGGCGACGAACAACAAATTCATTAAAATAAAAAGTATTTGTGATAACCCTGTATATGGAAAAGCTTCGATTGATCTGTAAATTTTAGATATGCTTATAAACGTTATATTTTATACGTGTGTAGAGTTTTGGATATCTTGAATATTTAAAAAAGTTATTAATATTTTATTAAAAAATGCAACAGTCTTTCGGAAGTGTTTACTTTATAACTCTATTATTAATAAAGTTATAACTCTAAAGGTTTTTCTTCAAATTTCATGAAACTTTCGCAAAAAAGGACAACATATGCCTAAATCATTATACTATAGTTTAAAACAAATATATTTAACATTCAAAGAGATATTAATAGTTGTAGTAAATAATTTATTACTGCGCATGCACAAACTGTAGAAAAAAAAACTTTGACATAGTTTAATACTCAACTGTATAGAGCACCTTATAAAAAAAATCCAGTTGAATATTACAAAAAGTCATAGAGATATCGGTAATTAAATGAGCTGTTTTCTAAAAAGGTCTTTAGGTTAAGGGTTTATTAACAAATGAAAATTTATATCAGAAAAAAATTTAATTTTTCTTTTCAAACAATTAATTTTTATTTTATAGGTATGTAGTACATACCTATATAAAAAAAAAAAAATGAATCGCAAATATTGTATTAAGTTTCATTGTGTAACATATTTTTTCTGATACAAATTTTCCTTTGTGAATGACTGCTTATCGTAAAGACCTTTTTAGAAAACAATTGAAAAACAGCTTACTTAATCATCGATATTTCTGTGAATTTTTGTGATATTCCACTGGATATTTTATGTTAGCTGGGTATCAAACTATGTCGAAGTTTTTTTGCTATAGTCCGCACATGTGCAGCAATAAATATTTTACTACAACTGTCCATATCTCTTTGAATGTTAATTGTATTTGTTTTAAACTATAGTATAATGATTTAGGCACATGTTCTCATGTTTTACGAAATTTTCATGAAATTTGAAGAAAACGCAAATACTTGCAATAAAGTTATAAAGTAAAAACTTGCGAAAAATTTTTGCTTTTTTCAATAAAATATTAATAATTCCTTAAATATTCAAGGTATCCTCACAAAAAACTCTACACACGCATAAAATATAACATTTATAACCATATCTAAAATTTGCAGATCGATCGAAGCTTTTCTATGTACAGGGTTATCACAAATACTTTTTATTTTATTGGATTTGTTGTTCGTCCACTAAAGGCCTTAGTGACAAAATCTTTGCTGAAAAATATGAGGAAAGACATGTTTTTCTTATTCCCAAAATTCAAGGACAACACGTTAAGTATTTTTCAAGGTATTGCACAAAACGTAAAAAAGGGAAAGTGTTCACATTATTTTGTCTAACACCTGTATATACATCTTACAGGCATACTAATAAATATATATGCATCATCATACTTGCCAACATCCTAATTAATATTCCAAAGTGTTGTTAGTCCCGCCCTCTTGCTCACACCAGTGAATTTTTAGAGTAATATTCTTCAAAGGTAATTACGATTAAATAAGAAGAAAAATACTCTAAAAAGATACTGGTGTGAAAAAGGAGGCGGGGCTAACAATACTACAGAATAATTATTAATATGTTAGCAAATATGCATCGTATAAGATGTATACTATACATACGTTTTGTATAGAGTACGCTTTAAAGTATATACCTATTGGCATAGTTGCCAACTTTTACGTTCTTAAATAAAAATAAAAAAAAAACTGGAACTATTTTTAATAACACATTTGAATACAATTAACCGTATATAATTGATAGTAAACTTTTACAAAACATTCCTATTAAAAATATTGATATCTAATACATCATCCAGAAAATTGGAAATTTGGCAACCATGTATTATACATAATGTGCATTTAGAATGTGCAATAAATACATCACAGAATTAATGTATATCTATTTATTTGTATATATAAATCAAAATTTACATACACCAATATTGTAATATTACAGTTCGTAGAATATCAAAGATAGCTAAATACAATAATTCGTAATACATTCAAATATAATTTAATTATGATACATATAATTTATAATCAATACAATATGCCTTTGTCTGGTGCCATATAGTTAAAAAAAATGACTATAGTGTAATAAATATATTATATAAATTAAGAATTTACTTTATTTGAATATGATAGAAATTGTTGCAACAATGCTTTTTCATGAGTAAATGATAACAGCTCTTCTGTTGCTAATAAAGTAATGTTTAATACATCATAAATTTATTTCAACAAATTTAAGATTATCAATTTTTGTTCTTGTAAATACGGAAAACACTTTTTAGATTTTCTGACTCTTTGTGAAATGAATGCGATTTATAAATACCATTGTTAAAAAATTGCATAGAAAAAAAAATACTCAGTAAAGTCTAAACATAATGCAAATATTTTATTTATTATTTTTTTTTAATATTTGTATATATTATATAACAAAATAAAAAAAAGATTTTGTATGCGCATTTTGAATTCAAATTTTGTTAGCAGTTCTTTAAAATACATACAAAAGAAGATTGATTTTTTTTTTCATTCAATATGTGAACCGTCTTCCTTAATGCCTATCAAATCTTTTACTTTATAAACATAAAAACGATGTTATAACAAATAAATGTATGATGAAAAACTTGTACACTTTTTTATTCGAAATTTTGTTGGAATTTAGATTGTATTTTCCCCTATACGGAACGATTTCTATTTAAAGATATTCAATTTGTGCTTTCTGTACATTCGTTCGGCGTTCATAGTTATAAATTTAGTTTACATTCAAAGATACTAAGGATTAATGTGTAGTTTAAAGATACAGATTTTTTTATTGGATGTGTTAAAATAACGATATCCTTAGTTGCAGCAATAATTTATCTTAAGAAAATAAAAATAAAATAATAAGTAATAACGAAAAATTAATTAAAACTGCCAAAAATAAAAATACATTATATTAATTAATCAATTAATTAATTTTAGAGTTTTTAATTTACTTTTCAATAGGCTTAGAATTTCTGCATAAAAAAAAAAAAATAATAATTTCAATAACTTTTTTTCGTTTTTAGTGATATTTATGCATAGCAGTTTAATACACAAACTTTTTTTAAGAAAATAAAATAGATTTGAAAAAATTTGGTAATGAAACCAACTTATTTTCTATCTTCTACTGAATGTTTTGTGAACATTTAGCCTATCCGCGATTGTAATGAAATGCTCACCCTCTGGTGGTCTAAGGTGAAATTACAATTAACATAAATAGCTTTCGGCTTTCGTCGAGCCGCCATTACTTACCGATGTTTAGTTTCACACATATTTATTGAATAAAAATGAATAAATACGGTGAAAAAGATAACACATACTATTGTGTGCTACAGTGTAACTCCAAAGGATCAAGAAATCCAGAATTAAGCTTCCAATTTCCAAATGACAAATTTAAAATTTCAGTTGCTTCGGCTAATGAAAGTAAAGAATTAATGAGATGATTTGAAACTAATATTTGTTCAGCTTCAGTTAAAAATCTACTTCCGATCGAACTTTAAATAAACTGAAATATTTTTTCCAAAAGCAATCAATTTTCCATGATGTAATGGCGGAGAAATTATATGTCGAATATTAAATAGTTACACAAACAGAACAATAACAAATACTATATGCAATGGCTATTATAACAAATGGCTACTATAACAAATGGCTATTATATTTACTAACAACAAAAGCGGAAAAAGGACCATATATCGATCATTACAAACGCAGATGGCAACGAGATAAATAAAGTAGAGTGATAAATGATAACCTTGACATGGTCCAACATGAGACATGTAACATGAACCATCTATGCGTTGGTTCATTTTGTAACAGCTTATTTTCAATAAATTTCTGTGGCAACGGTTTGGAGATTGTACTTCACGAAAGTGATAACCGTCAATCTCTTTGTTTACTATGTAGTTCAATATTTTTTTGTTCTAAATCATTTTAGTTTTTATTTTACTTCTTTTCTATTTCGTGTAGTCGAAATTTAACCGACAAAATATTTAAAAATAGTTGATAAATAATTATTTGTTGTTAAATTTCGCTTTTTTAAAAGCTTAACTTTTCTTTATAAACACTTTTAAACTTTATTGGTAAATGACTAAAATATATATATATATATATATATATATATATATATATATATATATTATTTATTATAATGTGAAACATGTGAAAAATCATTTTAAACAACAATTTATTTCGGTTACAGAACTGTTTTGTTACATTCGGTAACAAAAGTATCCGAACGCTAGCAAAAATTCGTATGTAAAAAAAGTAGAGTTTATACTGTTTTGTTAAATAAATCCTTGTTGAATCATGTTCTTAGACTGACTAAGAACATGATTCGACAGGGATTTGTTTAACAAAACAGTATTAACTCTACTTTTTTATATAAGAATTTTTCCTAGTGTTCGGATACGTTTGTTACCGACTGTACCTAATAATAATGATAATTTGCCGAATTGAAATTTTAAATGCCAAAATAGCGATAAAGGGTCAAACATAGCAATTTACTCGTTCATATCACGTGGTTCATGTTGAACCACGGAAAACTAATTCTTTATCCATTGAATCAGTACTCTACTTTATTTAACTCATTGGTATATAGCCACCTTATCTAATTTAAAAACAAATAAAGGACGTTTTCGACAATCTTAATAAAATATCGATTTACATTTTGCTTGTGCTAGAAACGAACTAAGGTGAAGAAAGTTTATAAGTGAAGTGAAGAGATACTCTGTTCTCAGATTGTTCTCAGAGAATGCGTTGTGCTGGATAAGTGCCGGCCTGGGGGCTCGGCCGGTTGGGTGCTGCCTTCTGGATCTCCAGGTCCCGAGTTCGAATCACAGTGTGGGCATGGATGCATGTTATAAATGTTTATTTGTAAAATTTTATCGAGATTTATAATGATTTATTATGCCATTATTACTATACATTTATTTCTTTTTAGTAAAGCAGACGTTGTGAAAGTTATACATGTGAACTAAATTTTTTTCCCATGACTACACAAAAATGCTTGAAACAAAACGTGTTTTGTCGTGATTATGGCCGTACGACGAGTATTAATAGGTTTTGGACATAAAATGCTGGTCGGAGCAAGGTACATGAAGAATTCTTTCACCGAACTTGTCAGGCAATTCAATATTCTTTAATCCGCAAAGCCAAATATGTTCCGTATAAAATTTCAGACATAATCTCACACCACGTACAATGGATTGGCCAACTGTGACTACATAATAACTTAGATTCGCGAGATCTGAATAAAGTAGCGAGTGTTACTAAAGAACCAGCGTTATGTTTGATACCAACAGCAATTAATGTGAGGCTTGCGATAGATATGTTCTTTAGAATAGTGCGGTGAAATTTGGAGTTGATAGGATATGACAACTGAAAACAATCTCAAGTACCTTTATTAACAAAAAGCTATCAACTAAATTTATTCTACAGGGATTGAAAACTAGTGTTGCCAGATTGGGGACAATTTTTTATTCAATATCCACCACTAAATATTAATTGTGACGGTTGCCTAATCACTTAGAAAATTGATCATCCATTATGTATATCAAATATCACTTCTCAGATTTATTGGTGACTGCCGAATAAAAAAAGTCCCCAATCTGGCAACACTGCTGTAAACATATCAGTTGAGCCAGAGATGGCGAGAAAACTTTTGATTTGTCAGATGACTTTCGATTTCTATTGGTAAAATCTGATGGAAAGGTTTGATCACAGGTCGCACGATATTGTTGGCTCAAGTTGTCAATAAAGTAATAAGCAACCTGGTTATGACATCTTAACGTTGTGGACTGTTTTTAACAAATTAAATCAATTATTGACTAAAAATGGCTAATATCATTTTCTCGGAGGCCATTTGTAGCCATATATTAATTTTATGTACTCGAAAAATGATCGAGTATTCCAGAGAGAAAATACGCCATGTCACTAAACCAAAATTCTATGCCACTCGTTTACTAATGTTTTAAAGAATTTCAACAAATGATTTGGCGTGCTAGATTGCCCTGATATAAATGCCATTTAACATGTACAGTCGGCAGCAAAAGTATCCGAGCACTAGCAATAATCCCTGTCTGAAAAAAGTACACTTAATACTGCTTTGTTAAATAAATCCTTGTCGAGTCATGTTCTTAACCAGCCAAAGAACATGATTCGACAAGGATTTATTTAACAAAACAGTTTTAAGTGTAGCTTTTTGATATCGGAATTATTGGCTAGTGCTCAGATACTTTTGCTACCGAGTGAGTATATTGGAAGAGATCAGAAGGTCAGTTTGTTCACAACATCCTGTATTGGAAATATTTTCACAAATACAGATGATATCCAATTAAAGTTTTCGCCATTATATATAGAATGTATAAGTATTATGTTATATGTTGTAAGTATTATGCCATGCGGCTAAGTATTATGTCAGTATATATATTACTCCCATATTTACAATAGATACAGCCCAGAGTTATTGCACAGACACACATGTATGGTAGCTGGATACAAGTTGTCAAGTATCGCATTGGACCATTCTTTGTCAGGGAAGATGCTTTTTACTGCCGTTGGTGTTCATTTTATATCCGAGCATCTTCTTACCTGCCCTTTAAATAGTTACCAACATTTTTATCTTTTAAATCAGAAATGACACTAGTATTTTTAAATGGATGGTGGGTTAGTTGGGTTTTACGTTGCAATAGTGCTGCACAATGGACAATTGGCAAAGGCCTGGGACTTACCCCTAGAGATTGTCCGGAGACATGCCATCAAAATTTTGATCCTCGACGGAAGGGATGGCTCTCCCGCTTTGGTGACCCCAGAGGTATAATTTTGAAGGGAACATGGAGGACGTTGCGTCCACGATAGATTTTACGTGCACCAGTCACCATTAGTGTACAGACGGTAACAAATGTCTCCAAACACTAGCAAAAATTCAAATGTAAAAAAGCATACTTAATACAGTTTTGTTATATAAATCCTCGTCGAATCCTGTTTTTAGTCAGTCTAAAAACAGGATTCGACAAGGATTTATTTAACAAAGCTGTATTAAGTATATTTTTTTTACATAAGAATTTTTGCTAGTGTTTGAAAACATTTGTTACCGTCTGTACACTAATGGTGACTTTTTTTACCGACTGTACGGTTTTGTTAAATAAATATCGAATCATGTTCTTACACTGACTAAGAACAGGATTCGACAAGTATTTGTTTAACAAAACCGTATGAAGTGTACTTTTTTTACACAGGAATTTTTGCTAGTGTTCGGACACTTTTGTTACCGACTGTACTGCGCTGTTGGGTGATTTGTATGATCTTCATGTCGGGGAATTCTCATTCACGAATACTGACGTGCTTGGGAATTCCGGGGAGGAGTGGTAATGCTCTACCGTATTCCGGAGCAGCTCGTCTCTCCGGTTATATACCAACACCACCTGTAATAATGCCTCCGAGCTGAGCTCTTCGTCACGGAAGATCGGCCGATTTCATCCAATCCCCACGATCGAACATGTATCATAGGAACTGTTGATTGGATAAAATTGGCTGATCTTCCATGACGTAGAGTTCAGTTCGGAGGCATTATTACAGGTGGTGTTGTATATATCACTGAGCTAAAGAACAACGAAGTTGTTCTTCAGCTCAGTGGTATATATACATGCATATATACAGTCGGTAGCAAAAGTATCCGAGAACTAGCAATAATCCCTGTCTAAAAAAAGTACACTTAATACTGCTTTGTTAAATAAATACTTGTCGAGTCATGTTCTTAGTCAGTCTAAGAATATGATTCGACAAGAATTTATTTAACAAAACAGTTTTAAGTGTACTTTTTTGACATAGGAATTATTGGCTAGTGCTCGGATACTTTTGCTGCCGACTGTATATATAATTTATAATACACATAATTTATAGTACAGGCAACACACGGATAGTAAAATACATTTATGTGTAATAAATATATTAAATCTGTAGAATTTGGAATGCCTCTTAAACCAAGTATTCTACATGTATTTAAAATCCTTTTTCATTAAAATAGAATAATAGTTAGACTGTATCAAATAAATTAAAGCTTATATCACAAATATATTAAAATAATTTTTGAAGTACAGTCGGTAACAAAAGTCTCCAAACACTAGCAAAAATTCCTATGTAAAAAAAGTATACTTAATAGACTTTTGTTAAATAAATCTTTGTCGAATCCTGTTTTTAGACTGACTAAGAACAGGATTCGACAAGGATTTATTTAACAAAACTGTATTAAGTATACATTTTTTACATAGGAATTTTTGATAGTGTTCGGAGACTTTTGTTACCGACTGTATAGTCGGCAGCAAAATGATTCGAGCGCTAGCAATAATTTCTATATAAAAAAATACACTTAATACTTTTTTGTTAAATAAATCCTTGTTGAATCATTGTCTTAGACTGACTAAGGACATGATTCGACAAGTATTTATTTAACCAAAACAGTATGAAGAGTACATTTTTATGAAGAAATTATCGCTCGAATAAATTTGCTGCCGACTGTAATTGTAATATATATATATATATATATATATATATAAAGAAAGAAAAAGAAAATTTTCAACCGGGGGGATCAGATTGTGATTGCACAGTCGCAAAATTACTAAAATTTACATACATCCACCTTTATTATTATTATTATTATTTTTTTATAGTTTGATCGCCAATTTTTATCATCAACTTACTTTTTTTATAAACAGCATTAAGACTAAGACAATGACTTCACAAATATTCACAGAACAGTATTAGATGCACATCTTTTAAATACGAATTATTACTAGCGCTACAATAATTTTGCTGCTGACTATATGTCTCCGGACAACCCTTAGAAATGGATCCCAGACCGTTGCCATAGTGTTGCCCTAATGCAACGTAAAATATACTCAATCTCAATAATAATAAAATGCATAAAAGCATACTCAATGCAATGTAAACAAAATATAAATCAATATTTCAAATATTTAGATAAATGCTGCAAAGTAAAATAGAATTTTTTGTTAGAATAAGTATTTTGAATACAAATTCTGTTACTAGTCTTTGAAACACTTACAATAAAAAATAGCTTTTTTTGCATTAAATACGTGAACCGGAAACCCTAATGCCCAGATATATTTCTCTTGCTTAACAAACACGAACACGATGCTATAACAAATGGAAAGGAGATGAAAAACATGTAGATATTTTGTAATCGAACAGACGGCGGCTTTCAGATTGTATTTTCCACTATGCCTTGAATTTTTCGTAGCAGTAAGTATTATCAATTTTTTTCTTCACCACATTTTGTATATTTTATATTTTAAATTTACATGATTTTAAAGAGAACAAAGAATAACAAGTACAGTTTAATTTAATGATTGTGCATGGTATCAAAGAAAATTTTACCAGTGCTTGTTTATTTATATTTTAAACTTGCACAGATGTGTAAAATAGAAGGCATATTTAAATTTAAATGATTTATTATTAATATTACATAGAATGCACATTTTTAATAACTGTACTTAAAATTTTTTCATTAAATGTATGGCAAGATATTTTATTATTTTTATTTATTTATTTATTTTATTTTAGATATTTTTATAAACGTAGTGTTTTTTAAATTGTATGATTTTCTTTTGTTTTGATTTTGATTTAAAAAAAAACAACAACAAAATAATGTACATAAGAAAAGGTACGTAGTAGCACAATGTTGTAACATCATAGAATTTCAGAGGAATTAAAAAAGTAATTAACAAAACTTCCAGTAGATGACGTTAAAGAATAAATCACGAAGGATCTGATTGAGATTTAAATATAAAATGAATTAAAGAATCAGAGGAAGTCAGATAACTTTTGAATATCATGTTACAATAACTGTTTTGCACGGAAAAATGTAACTATACTGCATACAACCGTTAAGAACTGCTGAGAATAACAAAAAGAAGTTTTCTAGACAAATTGAACTAAAATAATAATAATTGTAATAATAATAATATTAATAATAATAATTTTCATAACGTGCAATAAATAAATAAATGAAACAGAATTTAATATATCGGGACAAACATTATGTCCTGCCCAATTCGTTCTTCTTTATTATTTAAAATGTTAAACATTAGTTAAATAAATAATCCAAATCGGCTACTACAAGCGAAAATAGAAACTTACAGTCGGCTGCAAAATTATTCGAGCACTAGCCAATAATTCCTATATTTAAAAAGTACACTTAAGACTATTTTGCTAAGTAAATCCTTGTCGAATCATGTTCTTAGACTGATTAAGAACATGACTCGACAAGGATTTATTTAACAAAGCTGTATTAAGTGTACTTTTTTTTGGCAAGGATTATTGCTAGTGCTCGAATAATTTTGCAGCCGACTGTAAAACCGTTGACTGCCACTAATAATTAGTAAAGCCAATCCTGACAAAGTGACTGACTGTACAGCCGGTAACAAAAGTCTCCGAACACTAGCAAAAATTCCTGTATAAAATAAGTACACTTAATACAGTTTTGTTTAATAAATCCTTGTCGAATCCTGTTTTTAGACAGCCTAAGGACAGGATTCTACAAGGATTTATTTAACAAAACTGTATTAAGCACAGACTAAGGAAACATTTAGACCCGGCGAGGCGGTTCTAAAAGTGAAGTCTCAACTGTAACCGAGCCGCCATATTGGTACAAGCAAAACCACAGACCACTGAGCTGAAATCACTAGACTAGGCAAGACGGTTCTAAAAGTGAAGCCTCAACTGTAACCGAGCAGCCATATTAGGAAGAGCAAAAACAGGAATAAACTAGACCCGCAAGACGACTATCTGGTATGGGGAGAAAAAGAAGTACAGTAGGTAGCAAAATTATTCGAACGCTAGCAATAATTCCTCTATGAAAAAAGTACACTTAATACTATTTTGTTAAATAAATCCTCGTCGAATCATGTTCTTAGACTAAGAACCACCTGCTTCAAAAGGGGGGCTGGCCCCTCTCACACAAAAATATATGTCAAATAAAACTGCTTCTGAAACTATTTTGAACTGCCGAGCTCGTAATTGGAAGATTGCGGGTTCGATACTCGAGTCAGCAAAAGACCGCCGTGTACACTAATGGTGACTGTTGCACGTAAAATCCGTCGTGGCCACAATGTCCTCCATATTCCCATCAAAATTATACCTCTGGGAGTCACCGAAGTGGGGGAGCCATCCCCTCCGTGGAGGATCAAAATTGTGATGGCATGTCTCTGGACCATTCCTAGCGGTGCGTCCCAGACCATCGTCAATTACCCATAACGCAGTACTAGTGTGACATTAAACCCAACCTACCTACCTATCTACCTAAGTTTAAAAAAATCGTAGAAAGTAAATTATTAATCATTAATAATTTATTTTTAGTCCTTATTTATTAAGAATGAAAAAATGTAACAGTAATTGGATAATTGTAGCATTTTTTAACGATTCTGTATTATGATCTGGTCAGCCTAAACTAGACCCGGCAAGACGGTTCTAAAAGGGAAGTCTCAACTGTAACTGAGCAGCCATATTAGTACAAGCACCTCAGTTACTTCACTTTTCCTCATACCAGATAGTCGTCTTGCCAGGTCTAAGTAATTCCTTAGTCTGTGGTATTAAGTGTACTTATTTTATACAGGAATTTTTGCTAGTGTTCGGAGACTTTTGTTACCGACTGTATGCAAAGATAAATTTTCGGATGTTTTCAAGGGGTGTATTTCATTGTACCAGACTTGGATAAGTATTTAACTTGACTGAGTCAGTGATCTAGGTTTCCTGTTTAAGGTGCCTGCCTACCGTAGGAGGTGATTTTTCTTAATAATTCAAAAATTGTCTATTTGTGTGCATTATATGATAGAATATAGTAAAAAACAGTGAATAACCTGAAAAAAAAATGCAGTTTAAAAAATACTTTGATTAGGCTCAAAATATTACAAAACATCATAAGTAAAATTTAAATAAAGATATTTTCATTCTGTCAATTTTATTTAGATTATTGAAAGGTCCTTAAGAGAGTGAACTACGCTCAAAACTATAACCATGTTATTTAATATTTTAGAGATGATAACATTTTTATATGCTGAAAAATCTATCGCCGATAAAACAAAAAATAAATTAGCTAGATTCATTGTCGTAGTTCAATACCTAAAACAACTCCTGTAGACTATTTTGTCAAAGTTTCATAACGTTTCAATTATAACTTTTGGAGTTGTGATGTTTTAGGATAAAGCAAAATGCTAAAAATCTCATTTTGAGAAAAAGCATCTAACAGATTTAAAAACAAGACTTTACCTATTAAACAAAAAATAATTTTAATAAGTTCCTGATTTATTTCGAAGCTTTTTATTTTCTTTTTAAAATTCATTTTATATTCAGTAACAAATTTTGATGCTTATATTGAGTGAAACATTTATGTAAACAAACATTACGGGTCATTTCCGGTTTCAAAAACTGGCGAGTGACTTAGGGGTACATACAAATGAAACACTTCCATTTGCAAAGCCGTTTGCAAACGTTCCAAATGTATGACTACAGTCGGCAGCAAAAGTATCCGAGCACTAGCAAAAACTCCTATATTAAAAAAGCACACTTTACACTGTTTTGTTAAATAAATCTTTGTCGAATCGTGTCCTTAGACTGACTAAGAACAGGATTCGACAAGGATTTATTTAACAAAACTGCATTCAGTGCACTTTTTTTATATAGAAATTTTTGCTAGTGCTCGGATACTTTTGCTGCCGACTGCATTTGCAAAAAACTTGCAGAATTTACGTCATCGAAGTTGTAAGTGTTCCCTTTGTATGTAACCCTAATATTAAAATGCCTGTAACTCAAGTTCTAAGCAAGATAGAAACCAAATTCAAACTGATTTAGAATGCTAAAATGCCAGACTTTAATACTAACCCAGAAATAGAAAATCTGAGTTTTGACCATAAATTGTGTTTTAAAGGTAGTCAGGCACCTTAATACCTCCTGACTTTTGTTCTACAAATTTTCAACCAAATATAAATCTGGACTATTAAAAGGCCTTTGCAATGTAGTGTTGCGAAAGTCCTAAAGCCATTTTCATACGAATGTAATGTGTAAAATACACATGTACAGTCGGTAATAAAAGTCTCCGAACACTAGCAAAAATTCCTATGTAAAAAAAGCATACTTAATACAGTTTTGTTAAATAAATCCTTGTCGAATCCTGTTCTTAGTCAGTCTAAAAAGAGGATTCGACAAGGATTTATGTAACAAAACTGTATTAAGTATACTTTTTATATATAGGAATTTTTGCTAGTGTTCGGATACTTTTGTTAGCGACTGTAGGTAAGAACAGTAAATAAAATATGCAGTGTGTAACTGATGTGCTTTGTTCGTGCATAAAGTTACTTACCGCTTTCTCTATCTGATATGATGCCATCCTGAAAAACGTACTCAGACATAGATCCCTCGCCACCCATAATAGTAGGCTCAACGGAATGTTTTCGTACAGGGTCAAGTGGGGGTAATTATGACCACTTATAAAAATTTTTAAATTTCACAATTCTTCTATTATAATTTCTTTTTCTATTTAACATTTTTTTAAACTCTTGAAGTAAATTCTATTTTTGAAATATCATATTTTAAAACCTTTAAGGACCGTATAGTGGCTTTAATTTTCCCTAGTACAAAACGTTTACAAGTACTCATTAGATAACCCGGAATACTTTACTTAGCAATTAAACCCAGTTACATTAAAAATTTCAGAACTAATTTCAACCTCCCTCAAATTAAAAAAATAAACAGTTGGTGAATATACAGAACCACACAAGACCCAAATCCTGACCCAAAAGAAATTAAATGCAGATTTAAACTTTTTATGTTACAAAATATTACCTCTAAAATTAATAGTTAATTAAGCAACAACATTCTATAATCTCGAATTTCATCACAGGACAAACGATTCATTCCTTCCCTAAAAAACCTAACTTTATCTTTCCAAGTATTTCACTAAGGAAATAGACTTGACTTTAATTTTTTTTATCTTAAAACGATAGTATTCCAGATTATACAGTAAGTATATTCACCACACACAAAAGGAAAATTAAAAATAAAACATATGAAATAACATTCTGCAGATTACTTAACTCCAAAACTTTAATCACTTTTTTTTTGTTAAGCTCTAATGAGTGCTATACAATTAATAACCCAATTTTCGAGGTGAAAAAAAAAAACTTTCACATAAGCGGAATTTTCCCTTCATTTCTTTTAGTTTTCCAAGCCCAAAATTTAAATCTTAAATGATTTGAATCAAATTCCCTCATATAAGTAAAATTAATTTAAAATCACTTTAAAAGTAGACTTTTGATTTTCTCAATTAAGTATACACATCATAAATTTTTAGTCATTAACTAAAACAGATCACATATAAAATACAGAGTTATTTTCTTTGCTTATCCTCTAAATATTTTTCTTTTCTTTACAAGATATAATTAATTCTTACAATCACCAAACGGTAACTAGGAAAAGGAAGTGACAATATTTTTGTTTCTTCTAATAACATAAGTGAAGATTTTTAATATCGATAACCACAGAGCATAGCTAAAGTATATTAATGTTACTATTTTAACATATACATAAAATGTTATGAAGAGAAAGGAGCAGAGTAAAAACAATTGAGCAAAAACTACTTAACAGGCTGCCAGGAGGAGTCCCATCATTTCCAATTACCAGTAGAAATCACTTCCTAAGAAGAAGAGCCAAAATCAGAGGTAGCTATCTGCTAAAGGCTTTGCAGCCAGTGTTACCTTTTCAACCTTCTTATCTAGGTTGTTCAGCATCTTGATTATCAGCATTAAAGAAAATATAGCGAAGAACCTCCTGGACTAAGTTAATTTAAACATCTCGACGAGCACTCGCTGGAGGATGAAGAGTATCGTGATTTTTCATTATTCGAATACGACGTAGCTCACCACACCTCAGGCCACAGGAACGATAAAGGGGGATACCGGTCAGCTTTCGAAGAGAGGTACAACATTACACGAGCTTCCCCAGAGAAGAAGACTCACAAAAAAAAGACACAGCGAGACGCCTGGTAACATCTGCTAAAATTGTCAAGTCGACTCTGGGCGAGGGCCAAAGCCCCTCTCCCTTAAAACAAAACACAGAATAAAAAAGTTTCTTACTACCACTCGAAAAGCAGTACGATTCAAAACACGTAATCCTCTGAACAAGAACCAACCTCTGATTCGTTGCCATTCCCCTCAGCTAAAAAAAAAGGAGAGTCTCATTCGCTATAACTACCCCCAAACTATCCCTCTTGGTCACTCCCACTACCAATTAATACGCCCTCATATAAAAATATTTCTCCAACAAAATACACACGCCCATACAGTCAGCAAACCTAGCAAGACCTCAATTTCACCCCCCCCCCCGGGTAAACAGAATATTTTAATCTCCAAGGGAACTTTCCTATTTCACTCCTCACTGTAACCGCTAGACAACAGCTGCGATAAAACAGCTGTTGCCCTTTGAGATAGACACTCCCCCACGTTGACCTTCAGATACAGAAGAAGAGAAAACTTTCCTCTCCGCTTAGAAACCAGAAAACACAGATATTTTTCTCACGGTGGTAATGAATGAAAAAGAGAGGGAACAAACCTCTTTTGTGAAAGAAAAATGCGTGGGATAAAGCCTCCTTTTAGTTTGCTTACAAATCTCAAGAGAATATATATACAAAGGAACTCTTGACCAAAAATACTTTTCAGAAATGATTATCTTCCTAACGTGCAATACATGCGATTACAAAGCGTTTTGAAACTAAAACAAATATAGTTAAGAAAACCTATCTTTTTTCTTTTTCTTTCTTTTTTTTTTTTTTTCTTCTTTTACAGATTAGAAATTTTAATTATGAAATATTAAAAATGAACAAGCAGTTATAATTCATCATAACACTTCTTCTTCTAATGAGAATAATTTTGTTTAAAATAATTAGTCGGTAACATTAACCTTTCAAGAATATCCGATAAAATTTTTACTTATTTAGGCTTCGTTATTTGAAATTAATGGAGGTGGTTATAATTAACCCACAAAGCTCAGAATTACAAAAAGTTGGGGTCATTGTTAACACAAATGGGAAAATGCTTTTTTTTTATATTCTCCTTATACTGACTAATATAGATTTTGTTGCGGACATTGAGACCCTTACTATTTTGATTTGGTACTAAAGTATTGTACACAATTCTAAGTAACTAATTGCACACAATTCTAATATTTGTTGTTTAGAAAATTATCTTATAAAATAAATAAATAATAAAAACTGAATAATTTCTATTTATTAAAAACAAATTAAAACAAAATAACATCTTGTACTACAGGAGTTTTAACCCGATCAGGTTATCGCTTTTTTCGGCACCTTGTCAGTTTATCATGGGTCTTCTCTTCATAACTTTTGAACAAATTGAGATATTTGAAAAATTCAGATTGCATAATAAAATTTAAAAATGGTATTTTTCCGGAAAAAATCATGGACACGATGGATACGTATTTCTTCTACATATGGATTCTAAGGTTTGAGACAAAAGAAAAATGGCGTGGGTCTCCAGATAACTTGATCGGGTTAAATTATTTTAACAAGTCAAAATAAATGTCAAAGTCTCTTCAGAAACAGTAGTTTTTCCTGATAAAATATATATAAATATCCGGTTTTTTCCTCAATCATTTGTGATTGTCTCTATGTACTTTCAAAAATCAAAACACCTGTGATTCGGTTTTTGGAGACATAGATGCAAGGAGACCTACTTTGATACTGATTCATACTTATTTATGCATTTTTTAATTCTAGAATTTTCGAAGTTGTCTTCAATATATATATATATATATATATATATATATATTTTTTTTTTTTTCCCTCACCATATTGATTGTTTCTTGAAAGTTATAAATAAAGTAAAAGGAGACGGGGGCATATTTATTTAATATGATCTATGCATTATGAAGCATAATAATTAAAAAAAATCATTAATATTTCTGCGGTTACTAGTTTATTATAGTGTAGTCATAAATACCCTACTTCTGTAAAACATTGGGGGTAGTTCACACATTTAAAAATTCAGTTACGTTAGAAAGATTAAAAACTGTCAAATATGCATGAATACATTACTGGCATGCTTTTAAATATGAATTTTCTGACCAATATTTTCTTTTTGGACTAAATAGCTTCGAACACTGACAAGTAAACCTTCTCTCCTTTGATACCGGTTTTCCGGAAACCCATATATTTTCTGAAAGCTTATGTCACAAGTAGAAAAACCGTGAAATCTTAGGGGCAGAGTGACAAGCGTTTAGGAGCTGTAGGACCCACAAAAAATCAGTAAAGTGTGTATAGATGGACATATTCCTGAAATGACGCGTCTTTTTCTTGTATCTTCCCGTATGTTGCTGTCAAGTACTAACGTATTGTATGTCTTTTTCTTACATTTTCGATGGATCCTAAAGTCTTTGTAAGGTCTCCCGATTCAGAACAAGCAATCGGTCTCCGAACATCCAGGAATCGGAGATGATAAAACACATAACTACTCTCTTGGAAAATGATATGGAAATTGTGGAAGAGATACGGACATTAGGATTTGCTGGAGGCCATGGAGAAGAATGAGAGGAGAAAATGAACTTCCGAAGATAATGGTGTCGATAAGGAACAGCAAGGCTCGTCGCAACAGTCGCCGTCATCCACTTCTATCGTGGCGTATTTTGGCCAAGTATGCCTGATGACAGGAAGAAAATTCTGATTTTAGTGAATTCATGGTGTTCTAACAAAGATCATGCATCATCTGCTTCCGAAGTATCATGGTAAAGTCCTACAAAAAGAACTGGCACCTGAAGGATCTACGGGAAAGATCCAGCCTCTGGATATTCATTTTTTCAGACACTACAAATATTTTGTTCATTACATAACGGACACAATCATTATCGAAACACAAGAGAACATCTGGCATCGGGATAGTTTTCTAGCCCAGCAGTCTTTTTTCCCTATATAAGTTCAACACTCCTCGTTTCAAGAACTTGATTAAGTATGCTTTTTATAAGGGCGGATACTTGGACGACGAACCTGGAATGTGGATTGCTCCAATGGATTACTGCTTTCATTCATTGACAAATGATGAGTATGCAAAGTGTTTGGCTATCGCTTTTGTAAAATGTGCCCATTGTGTACTGTATTTCTGCCCGTCTCACTGTTTATTGGAGGAATTGCACATTGATTGTCTCTTGTTTGAAGTCAATAACAAGTCACATTTTCAGCATCCCAACGCATATTGTTTCTTTTCAACGAATTGTTTCTTCCTTTAAACTGAGGTCTCCACCTTCTCACCATATTATTAGTTCATATAAATACGTGAAACGAGCATTTTAGCGACTTTTGGTGTCATGTTTCTAACACTTTACTGATGCTTTGTATCTCCTATAGTTCCTAAACGCTTATCCCTCTGCCCCTAAGATTTCACAGTTTTTCTATTTGTAACATAAGCTTTCAGAAAATATATGGGTTTCCGGAAAACCGGTATCAAAGGAGAGAAGGTTTACTTGTGAGTTAACAAATTCGTTTTAAAAAAATTTGGTAGCTATTAAATTAACATTTGTAACTGCTTTATTTAATATGCTTTAGATAAATGATAAAGGATGGAAAATTCATTTTGAAAATTATGGAAAATTCATTATAAGCTTCACATTTATTGTTAAAATATAAATTAGTATTTACGATTTTCTTGAAATGGCGTTGATCATAATTATCCCACCTGACCCTACCTGAATATTTATGATATTGTGCATACAGTCGAGTCTACTCATTACTTCTACGAAAAAAAAAAAAAAAAAAAAGAGAACCTAGAGCACATGAGAAATTGATTCACCGTATTCATAACATAGCCCATTTTACCACGGTCAGCAATAAATTCAGTATTAGGTCTGGGGACTATTTGTTGACCATACGAACCAACGAAGTTGATTTTTTTCATCTGAGATTACGACTATTTTTTATCAACCAGAAATTTATTTTACATAATGTTCCGTCAACTTTAATCGATACTTTTTCATTTTTGCAGTAGCTAGTGCTTTCTTCGTGGTCGGAATCCGATGATTATTTTTGAAATTAAAGGTCTTCAAATAGCACCATTGCGAGCAACACATTCCCTCGACACTGATTCTCATGCAGCCCTGAGATTCGTTGATATTGCGCTTTACAATGGAGGACTAGAACGAGGCGGAGTTTTTAATATTTGTAGAAAATGCTGTGCTAAGATTGGTTATATTCCACTGTTCGTGAGTTAAATTAAATCTCCTATAGGTTAAATGAAAGAAAATCGTCATCATGACATCGAATGGCGTCAGTGAGTCATGTCATTCTTTCCTAAGTGATGGACAAAAAAGATATCGATAGACCTGGAGCTACAGTAGATTTCTTTCGAACTCTGCTTCCAAAATTTCTGTTTATTGAGCCAGTTTCGTGAAAATTTCAGAAAACGAGAACAAATCGATTGATTACAACCCAATTTTTTTAGGATACCCATGGTACGTTGTACAGTCGGCAGAGAAATTATTGAAACACACATCCACATTTTTCATTTTTTTTTCTTTTAGTTTGATCGCTAAATTTTATCATCAACTTATTTTTTTATAAACAGCATAAGACTAAGGACATGACTAGACAAATATTTACTCAACAAAACTGTATCAGGTGCTCATCTTTTAAATTGCAATTATTGCTAGCGCTTTAATAATTTTGCTGCCGAGTGTAGCACATTCAGACCGGTATATAAAAAAAAAAACCTTTTGAGACAATGTCAGCATAAAATGTTTCTTATGCGGGACTCATTTCACAAAAAAATCTCTTTCGACGAAAACGTAGAAATAACAATTATTTCTTACTACGGTACTTTTAAATTACTGCCCGGCTTATCCAATCGCTGTCAGAGTGCTAATGCATGCATTTCCTCTGATAGTTGAAGCAAATTTGATGTATTTGAATAATCTTTTAATTCTTGTAAAACATTTTTGCGAGTCTGTACAGTATACATACATAATTAGGGTGATCAAATATTTTTCACATCTCTGTATGTATGGAAAATATTGCATTTGTGCAGTACTTTTGATAAAATAAAAGGTTTTCTTACATATGAATATTCTACGATAAAAGACACCGTTAGGCAGTCTGCTACATAATTCGAAGCCCAGGATTGTTACGATGATGGCACTTTTTGTGAGCGACTAGACACAAGTTTTTATGTTAATGTGATAATTTAAAAAATATATACGTCTACGTATAAGGTAACATACAATCTATGCTCTGGAAGTTGGACATTCTTGTATAACATATAAATTACATCCTTTTATAACTCTAACATAAGTATAATTTATTTCAGATAATTTTGAATGGATCTATAAGAAGCTGAAATACGCAGTAATTTGGAATTTTCGTCTATGGAAAAATATATTTTTATCACTATATATATTTTTTCTTATCCTTCAAAATATCGTTCAATGTCTTAAATAAATGATAAGTCTCAAATGTAATTGGAATGTATTTACGATAATTTGGAATACTTATGAAAGAATTTTAAATGCAGCGGTAATTTGCAATTTGTATCCATGAAAAAAGACGTTTTTTATCACTAAATATTTTCTTTTATACTTCAAAATATACTTCACAAGTAAAAGAAATTGTTCAGCGTATACCAATATATGATTTATTAAGATACAAAATCTCGATTTTTTATATTTTTTATAAATCCTAAGAATAAATAATGAAAGATTGCTTATGTCTAACTGTTTTAAGTGTTTATAATGAAGTAAAAGTTTGTTTATGTCATAATATTTTAGTTAATTCATTATTTGTGTACGTGCATCTTTACTTTAAATGTTTTATTTTATCTGTATTGCTCTAGGAAATTTTAGCATTAAAAAAAAAAAAAAAAAAAAGCAGTGATACTTATTCGTTTAAATATATCAAACCTTCAGTCAAGTTCATTTTTCATTTCCCGCAAGCGGAAAATGAAATTTTCTTTTGGTGGTATTTTCAATTTTGAGTTCCCGAAAATAACTCGAATGTGTTGAATTTCAAAACGAAATAATATTGAATTATATTCTTAGAGCTTTCCAGCTAGGTTTACCTTAGAATTTAGAAAAAAAAAAAAAAAATACAAAGAGCTTTTAGTGAAATTGGGGATTAAATCTGAATTCTGTTTTTATGTACTTAAAATAATTTCAAGTTTCCCGTAAAGTTAAAAAGCATTAATAAATTTTGAAAACGTTTCATATATTTTTTTTTCTCATTTTTGTTTCTACCTTTCTATTTTTCCAATATTTCTCTCTCTCTCTCTCTTTCTTTTCATTCTTTTAAAAAATATGACTGAGTAAGTGGGTATTACATCGAATATGTGATACACTATGGGCAATGGACGTGTCATCACAATTTGGATCCTCCTCAAAGGGACTAGCTCATCCTCTTCATTTAAAACGTGAATGTGAACTTTATATGCGAAAGTTCATACACACTCTTTATGAACGTTTTGCTGGCTTTATTTAGACAAAAAAAAAAAAAAATGTTTAGACTATTTGTTATACAACAAAACTTTTAAATGTAGAAATCATAGTAGAAATCTCTGACTCGTCATATATACAGGTTTTTCTTTTATAATTAAACTTCTCAAATAAATAGTAAATTGAAGCTAAAACAGAAAAACGGATTGCCACCAAATATGTATAGTGGACAATTTGTGACATGCGCTAGAACAATTAAACGTGTGATTTGATTAAAAAATATCTATCACCAGTCGGTATTTGACACGGAAAAATACAAATATACGAAATGGAAAAAAATCACACGGGTTAAAATTTAATCAATTAATGTTAACCCTAGAATGCTACCGGTCTGGTAGACTAAGCCGATAGCTAATAACCTAATATTGCCGCCATACAAACAGGAAATGGATATCTGAAAAATTTCGTTGAAAATAAATAAATTATACTTTTTGCCTTACTTGAAGACCAAAGGTAATAAAATCGTCTACTAATAGTATATTTTTTAACACGCTTGTATTAGCTTCACCTGTATGTATGTTTGTATGTATGTAACCGCTCTGAGAGCAAACAAAAAATCTATATTGTAAAAATGGCTTTCCCTACGCGAATGCTGTGGCTGTGAGGTAAAGCTCCGGGCTACGAACCTAAAGGTCTCACGTTCGAGCCCAGTCAGAGGAGATTTTTTAAAAATGGTTTTTGTTTAATTCTAAATTATTTTAATTAAAGACTTAAAAGTATCTAAATATTATGGTGTGTCACTCACACAATTTTCTCTTACCTTGTATTTTAATACTATAAAGATATAAGTTAGTTCATATTTCAATAAGAGCGTGTTCTTTAATTTTTTAAAAGTATACATTTTTCTTATTAACTTTTAAATTACATTTTAAACGTGCCGATGCTCAATTCGTCTGTAAGACTAACTGATATCATTTCCGTAAGTCTTTCAAAAGGCAGAATTTTAGGATTAAGAATTACTTATTTTGTTACACTTTTCGTGTTTCCATACAAAGCCTCCCTCTAGCGCATCTTTTTGAACCTTTTTTTTTTTTTTAAAATCCTGGAGTGCAGCTCACGGGTTGCGTACGTGCCAAATTTCGGGTCATTTCGCTCCCTCGTTTTAGTAACAGAGTGCTATTTATGGCAGAAATTTAATTAAAATCACATTGCATGTATAAAAATATACGGAGTTAGAAAGAGTGAAAAACTGCATTGATTCAAAATAATTTACTGATTTATTTCGTTTCCAAGAAACAATTGTGAGCATAGGAAACGCTAATATAATGTAACCGCAAATAAATTTTTACCAACAAATAGTCCTGTGGAAAATAAAAAGGAAAATATAGATAATCGAATGAAATAAATAGAAAGCTTTAATATGTATCATCTATACTGAAAAACGATGTTTCTTAATCAAAAATAAGTCTATTTCAATATATTTATTTCATCCATGCTTTCCTTTGTCAAACTTGTCATTTTTCATCAACTCAAACGCCAAACACTTTTTTTTTTTTTTTTTTTTTTTTTTTTTAAATAAAATATAAATTTTAAGCAAATGCGTTTGGAAAATATACATCAACAAAAAGTATTTTTCATTGTAATGCTTTTTATATTACTTAAGCCAAGAAAGGTCAAGTTTGCAATATTCATTTGTCTTCGAATAAAAAGGCACATAATAATTTTCAAATATTAAATTCTACTTTCAAATATTAAAATATTAATTTCATTTCTTTGAAAAATAGATCTGGATTTTTTGAGTATATTATTATCAATGCAAAATTATTGGAAAGCGTGGGAAAAGAACAAATCTATCTACTAACCTGCTACTATCACCACCGTCCGACAGTGGTGCTACTATACACCAAATACTTAAACCAAGTTTTGATCAAAGATACTATTCCTACAGATTTAACACATATTAATACGACATACATAATTTTTTAGTTCCCCTCCGTTGTCCCTAGTGGTGGTATCATCGCTTCGAATCGCGTTTTAGTTTCAGTGTAGAATTTATGTGGTAATCTGAGCTTCACACACCTAGGATCTTTGTGTAGCCAATCGTCCTTAACACCTACACCTTGTGCAACGTACATTCATCGCCCATCTCGTATAATGAATGATCCGACAGACAAGCTTCGCGCATATTTTTATATCTGAATGGAGACGGTATTTCAGCGAATTTTTCATTTCTGCACAATATTATTATTGTTTTTTTAAATTAAATTTTTATAATAACTCAGTTGTAGGGCCGCGGTAGCCCAGTCGGTAGAGTGCAGGGCTCGTAATTGGAGGATTGCGGGTTCGGTACTCGAGACAGCCAAAGACCGTCACGTACACTAATCGTGGCTGGTGCACGTAAATTATGTCGTGGCCGCAATGTCCTCCATGTTCCCATCAAAATTATACCTCTGGGGGTCACCGAAGCGGGAGAGCCATCCCTTCAGTTGAGGACCAAAATCGTGATGGCATGTCTCTGGACCACCTCTAGGGGCGAGTTTCAGACCGTCACCAACTGCTCATTGCGCAGCACTAGTGCGACGTAAATCCCAACCAACCAACCTCTTTACTTGTATAATTTCAATACATATTTTTCTTTCCTTTTTTGTTTATTTAACAATAAGTATTTGAAAAATATTAGCTATAAAATTTTGAAATTTAGTAAAAAGACAGTAGAAAAAAAATATTTTAGAAAAATAGCAGCTAATGCAAAAAATAATGTAATAATTTTTATAAAAAATGTACAAAAAAAAAGTTCTAGATTCAATGGAAATAATATTTTATGACCAATAAAAGAAAAAGAAAAAGAAAGAAAATTTAGCAAGTGAAGACGTAAACCGATATAAAAACTACAAAAGAAAATTTGCATTTTCAATTTTAAAACGATTATGTAACTCAATATACCTTATCTACATACTTATAAAAGGAGAAGAGAACTACTTCCTGCAGATTAGTAATTCAATTTCAAATTTGGTTCTATTTTTATAAATTTATTACCTGCAGGAAAGTATTTTTCAATTGTGTTTTAAAGTAAGTACATTCTTTGAAGATATTAAAAATTGTGAATTTATTCTGGAGAGAAAATTTGATTGTTATATTTTCGAAAAAAAGTAAATTTTTAAAAATTTCAAAATGATAATTTCGGAACGTATTTTTTTTTCTTTATTATATTGATTAAATTATGTGATTGTGACACATCCCGTATTTAAAATTGTGAATTTATTCTGTAGAGAAAATTTGATTTTTTTTTTCCAATGTATTTTTTATTTTTTATTATATTGATTAAATTGTGTGATTGTGACACATCCAGTATTTAAATTTTGTTACATTTAGTTTCAAAAGTGTATTTGTAAATAAGAAAATATAAATTTTCTGATTTAATTTAAATTTATCGTCATGCTTATTTCTCTTTAAAATTTCTTCAAAATTATAAAAATGTAAAATAATATATATAACAAAACTTAAAGAAATTATCATTAAGAGAACAGTTTAAACCCGCCCCCTGTTTATTTGTTTATTTATTTATTTATTATTTATTTTTAACTTTTTACTATATATATATATAAGAAAAAAGTATTAAATTCATGACTATGTTTTAATTCTGGTTATCGCTGAATTTACATGTTTTGAGATACCCCTGAACACTGTTTTAATATTTTTGAAAATGTTTGTCTGTCTCGGAGTTAAATATTTTGTGGTCACTGTATCTCATGAACCAATGAAGAAATTAAGGCTGTTATTCACCAATATCTTCAACTCGCGGTTGAACATGAAAATTTGAGAAGCGTGTAAAGGCGTAGTGCAAATTTTCAACAAATTTTACCGTGTTGTTTCTGCCATCTAGTGATATAGTTATTTTCAGGTTTCTTAGGAGAAAATAACCAATCAAAGATTATATAAAATCCTCGACGCTAGATGGAAGAAACAGAGTGTCAAATTTAGCTGGAAAGCTGTACCCTACCTTTAGACGCTTTTCAAGTTTTTGCGTTGAACCGGGAGTTGAAGTTAATGGTGAATACGGCCGTAAACTAAGCTTGGAATTTAGTTGGATTTTGACTTAAAGTGGAGCAGCTTAGATTTGGAGATAACAGGTGGCACTGACACCTCAAAATTTTGTAAGGGGACATACGACCCTTAGAACTTTAAAAAACATCGATTTAATTATAGTCTTTTTTTAAGTAAATTATTGTTAACTAATCTCCATTGGGCATGTTTAATTGTTACCTATAAGCTTATTATGCATTTCGGAATATAATTTAAATTCTGTGGTGAATTATTGAATAATGTATGTGTTAATAATAAATGTGTTTTTTTTTTCACCTTGCGCGCAGGATATCTGTGAAACTATTTAATATTTTTTCTTGAAATTTTCACAGATTACGTAACATATCAGAGCCTTCAAACTGAACCTAAATTTGTTCAAATTTAGGTTAAAAATATAAAAAAAAAAGTTTAAAGATAAGTTATTTTTTAATAAAATCATAAATATCACCTGTATGAGAAATGGGGGAGGGAGTGTATAAATTTAGGTTCAGTTTGAAGGATCTGATATGTTACATATTCATTTTAAATTTATATATATATAATCAAAGGCGTCCTCTGATGAAACAGAAGATGTGTTTACTACAGGGTTTTAGGCCCACTAGCGGCCGAGTGGTTCTGCGCTCAAAGCTGTTAAATGAGGAGTGCTGGGTTCGATCCCAGGTCGCGCTCATTGACCTAGCCGTTCTTAGTTTTCCGTGGTTTTTCACGAAACTTGTTAAAAGACTAGAACCCTTTAGAAAGACCCCTCTCGAGGGCACTCCACCTCTTGACCTAGGACTCTAACGTTGTCAATCGGCCTTAAACCCTACAATCAGCCTAAAACAACTGCGTTTTGAAGTGCCCACTGTTGACGCTTTTTAAGCTCTATGGAAAATTATTTTTTTGGGCAGAAAATAATTCACTTACTATTTTTAGTACTACAATTCTGTACAGAAGGAATTAATTGAGATGTAGAACACTGGCCATTGTTACAGTTTCTAAAATTAAGAAAATTAAAATTAAGTTGCAAATGCTTAACTCACTAGGCTACCCTCCCTCCACTTCGAGTCATTTATCATACTTCTTTACTAAATTTATTAGGTTTAGTTTTGCGTACTTAATACTCCTGCAGCTATTCTATTTCTAAAACAATAATTCCCGTATTCAAATAAAATGTAAACAATGTTAAAAAAAAAAAAAAAAGAGAGAGAGAGAGAGAGAGAGAGAAAGAAAGGGAAAAAAAATCCTAAATAATGACTTTAAAGATAATTACGTTAGGAAAAAAATATATAAAACTAATTATAACAATAGTCATGTTTAATGGAAAATTTCAGGTAACGCTTTCTGGAAAGTACTATTAACAACATTCATTAAAATTCTTTCATTTCAGAGAGAGTTAGTTAACGAAACAATTAAAATTCCTCAAAAGTCCAAGCACGTTAAACGTAAAACTATTAAAGGTATAACAAACTGGTAATTGAATTTGAATATCAATGAATCAAACCATAGGGTATGAAGTTAATTCAGAATTCATTAATTAATTTGAAAACAACGCAAACTCGACTAATTGAATTTGATTCGTAATTTGACTGTGCTGTCGTAAATTTGAGTTCAAAAACTATTATTCAATTAATTTGTGCTGTAATTAACATCTTGAAAAATGATAGATAATTGCGTGCTGATTAAAGAAAAAAAAAATTGTTAAAAATTCAGTTTTAAACTAATTTCTTTAGTAAATTGTAAAATAAGATTTTTTTCTTTTTTTTTTCAAAAGATTAAGTTTTAACTAATTTTAGTAGAACTAATTTTACTTGAAATTTTAATTACTTTTTCGTTCTTATTCATTTATAAATTACTTTTTCGTTCTTATTCATTTATAGAAAAAATACTGGATCTATAAAATTGTTTTTACTTTCTAATTTTAATGGATTTACAGTTTTAGGATGACCTGACTTATACATATCTGTATTATATATATGACTTATATATATATGTATTTGATATGTGTCTGACAAAAATTTTGTAGCAGCTCTAGATTACGATCTAATAAAAAGATTTGTATAAAAATATATGTTAAGTTTCATCTTGACATAAATTGCTATCTATAAAATTCTATCATATCGCCCAACAGGTCACGCTGCTATACTTATAATTTTTCCCATTTAAGGGGAGGCTAAATCTCAGCTTCTCTGGCGTATACTTGCACAAAATTTGTTTTGAAAAAAAAAAAAATGTTGATTCACTTTGGATGCATACCGCATAATACGTAGCTCTGCTATGCTGCAAAATTCTCTTTGTACTGAAGGACAACATCTCAGTGCTTAAAATCTTTCCAAATTTGATACTTAAAATGAAAATTATGAAAAAGAATGCTGATTTAATTTTCTTGCATATCGGCCGAAAGGGGGCGTCGCTATTTCTCCCTTTCTGCAATTTTCCATATAGCTACTGCTCAGTATTTTTTGTTTAAAATAGCACAAAACTTCACATATAAATGTATAATTCAAAAGCAATTTTTGTTAAATTTATGTGCATGTTGACCATGAGGTGGCGCTGATATATAGATTTATAAAGAAGAACTTTTTTTGATGCCTACAACATCATACCTGCCAACATCCTCATTAATATTCCGTAGTATTGTTAGCCCTGCCTTTTTTCTCACACCAGTATTTTTTAAGAGTAATATTCTCCAAATGTCGTCACGATCAAATAAGAAAATTTTTTTTTCTCAAAAATTACTAGAAAAAAGGCGGAGCTAACAATACTACGGATTATTAATTAGCATGTTGGCAAATATGCAACATACTAGTTTTTCTTTCTTTAGTTTTGTAGGAAATATATTTCACTAGCAATCAGATTTATAAAAGTTTATTGGTTTACAACCGTCAAATCAAAAACATAATAAATAATTGAAAGACCTTTCGGAATGAATTCCAATATTAAAATGTATGAAAAAGAACAATAACCTTCGAAATCTTATATATTTATAACATTCAAGAAACGTTTTGTAGGAAGTGTAAAAGAGGAGGTTCTTTATCAGTCAAGTAAAATATCTACAGATTTCAGTTATTTGTGATGAAAGTTGTTTTCATTTATAAAAAAAAAACCTTTTGCTTGCTGGAAATTACTTTACTTCTTCATTATAAGGAGTTAGTAATTGAATTAAATGAGATAGAAAACTCTCACTGAACCTAAATTTTAATCAATAATACATTAAGCAAATTTAGACATCTAAAAGTGGTGTACATTGTAATTTTTTTTTTTTTTCTTTTAGTTGCTGACTTTGATTTATGGAAATTTGTACACATATTCACTGAAATGTATTAATAATATAAGTACATTAAAAATTTCTCAAAAACTATTTAAATTAAATTTATATATATATAAATGTTCCATTCTATCTTTATTTATTTATTTATTTAATTATTTATTTAATTTTCTTTTTCCAAATACATTTGTGTATTACTTTGTGGATTCATTGGTAATAAAATATTTGTTGCAAATAAATGCTGAAATTTCATAAAAATTTCAAATATTTAAACTTGATCTTTTAAAAATTAACTTAATCAATTAATCCACCCAATAAGCTTAAAATATATTGCTAAGGTATAATAATGTGGAATTTATTAGAAAATTTGAAAACAAATTAACACGTGGCATTATTATTATCTATATATTAATAGGCAAGCATAAAATTTGTTGTCCCTTTTTAACATATTAATTATGGGAGTAGAGGGTTGAAAATGGTATCATTCGAAAGGTATGGTTAGCCGGAAGGTGCGAATACAAATATTATTTTCTTACGATGTCAAGAAGGTATTTAAAAATACGTTTATTTTTTATGCATTTTCCCCCATTTTTCCCTTTTATACACGTATTCCTTTACATTAAAAAATACCTAAAAGTAGAAAGTTGTTAAATCTGGCAATTTCATAAAGCTCAAATAGAACCATAGACACAGTAATTTGTATAATGTAGCATCACTATACGCAAGCGAAGTGATGACGTCACTGTCTGTCCATGGAGCCATGAAAAAGATTTTCTATGTTAATCGAGTTATTTTTTCTGTAAAATTGATAAAATTTTAATTTAAAATCCCAAAACTCCAGAAAAAAAAAATGGCAAACTTCCAGTTTCGAATGTAAGCATAAACATTTCATTTCAAAGGGTGATATTTAAACAATAAATATTCATTTAATATACTAAATAAAAGAAAAATGGATTTGTTACTAACTGCTGCATGTATAAGTAGACGATACGGAAAAAATTCCGATTTCCGTTTTTTGCTGAATTTACATGTTTTGAGCTTTCTTTACGTTTCAATTAACTGAAATTGGCTACTTTTTTTTAAAAAAAAGTGTCTTTATTGCTAGCTTTTGTGGGTAGAAGAAGCAAGTAGAAGATATATAAAAACTTTTGATTTCCGGTTTTCGATGAATTTACACGTTTTGAGATTTCCTTGCATTTTAATTAAGTAAAATTGACTACTTATTTTTATTTTTTTAAATGTGGATTTATTATTCTTTCCTCTGCATATATAAGTAGAAAATATAAGATTCAGAAAAGTTTTAGATTTTCGGTTTTCGATAAAGTTACACGTTTTGAAATTTCCCGAACTCAATTCGACCATTTTTGAAAAATATCTTTTTTTTTTTTTTTTTTTTTCAAACACAGTACTTTATGAACCAATCGAATTAATTTAACAGAATTTGATACTTGGTTGGGCCTTGGTTTGACATGGTACCTATTAGCTTCTGGGCTGTATCACACAACAAGGGGCGTTTTCACGTTGCGATTTTCTCTCATTTCAGGAAAGGCTAACATCTACAGAGAGAAATAGTTATATTAAGTAAAACTCTGCTGATTCAGTTGGAGTGAATATCGGCAAACAATTGCCGCAGCTGTGTTACAATTGCATTCCGTTTAGGACAAGGCAATAACTTTGCTTTGCCTCGCTTTGCAAAAAAAAATGGTCGAGTTTCGACCACTGGGCGATACTAGTTATTATTATTTTTTCAAATTAAAAGTCTAAATTTTCTTTTTTTTTTTTCAAAATGTTTTATATAAGTTTTAATATACTTCTTAATATTAATCCATTTCATTGCATATATGTAACAATAAAATAATAATAATAATAAAATATATGTTTAATGTCTACAATCCCCTTAAATCATATTTCTTTTTTGATAAAATTCAGACTCGGGTTCAATTTTCAATAATTTTAACAATTTTCTATCCTAATGATTGCTTTACCTTGCGTTTCTCAAACCCTTTGCTTTAATATTATGGCATGGCATTTGCCTATAAGTGAGTATTTAATAACGATATTAATTTATGATAAATCTCTCAAGTAAATATTTAAGTTAATTTGATTATCATCGTAATATACTGTGCGTCAAAATTCATCCATTCCTTTAACAAAGATAAACAGGAAGGAGCAAAATTATTAATTATGTACAGCCTCAACTGAGTGATATCTTAAGATAATATTTAAAACCCAAGCCGATATAAAGAGAATTATTTCTTTTTTTTTTACTGGAATCAGTCTAAATTCATAGGAGGGTATAAATAATAAATACATTTGCACCTGCCAACTAAATTTTTCGAATTCTAGTGACATTTGCAGAGAAATTATTGAGCATAAATGACATTTATGGCATAGTAGAAATGGAGTAGTATTTTATTTACTTAATAATGGTTTTAGTAAGATTTCAGTTAGTAAATTGAAAACCTCTTTTATGAAGCGAACGCATTCTTAGTGTTTAAAATTAAGAACTATTAATATATCATTTAACATCAGCAAAATCGATATATTGGCATGAAAAATTGAAAAATGCTTGAATTTACACGATATTTGTTTGGGTTTTCTTTATGAGTTGCTCAATACTTTTGAATATTAAATTATGCAAATGAAATTTTTTAAAAGCTAGCGCATGCGTAGTTAAAAACTATTTAGTAAAAATGCTCATATTTCGCAAGATATTTAATACTTTTGGATTCTGGTTGCAGTATGATGTGTCTAATGTGGTATGCTAAGTTCCATAAAAATGGCTTTGCACTGGTGCGTGTTATAATTTAAAAAGTGGATTTTTTTTTCAAATTAAAAAGGAAGTTGTGACATCTCCTTGAATATATGGGGTAACCTCATAAAAATTTATACAGATAATTAGAAGAATACTCTTAATCGCATGCTTCAGCCAAAACGCAGTTAAAGCATTATTACCATGTTTTTATTAACTTCGACTCTTGTTTGTTTGTTTGTCCGGTACAAATCTTGCAATCGAATTTTAACTAACTTTCCTACTAGCTAGACATTTGAAACTTTCACAGTAGCTCAGAACCCGGTGACAAAACAATACTTCGAAGTCAGATTTTCGAATTTTCGAATAGTTCTCTTATAATTAATTAAAATATGAAAATAATAACATCCTAATAGCAATAAAAAAGCCATTAAAACATTTGCTATAATTTAATTGTTGCCAAAAAAATTACGAGTTCATTTTCTTTCGACATAAAAATAAATACATTTAATTAAACATGAACGTTAAAAAATTGTAAAAAGTTAAATGATGCATCTCACAAAAATTGACGTCACTATCACTTAAAAAAAAATATTTGCTGTAAAATTGATAAAATTTTATTTTTAAATTTCAAAACTGTAGAAATTTTTTTTTAACTTCCATTTTCGAATGTAAGCATAAACATTTCATTTCAAAGGGTTATAGTTACACAATAAATGTCCAACTAATATACTAATTAAAAAGAAAATAATAAATATTCTATCATAATTTGAAGTCAAATTTGTTTACAAATGTCTAAATAAAATGTCTGATATAAGATATTAATATACTGTAGCGGAATATTTGATATATGTTGTCCTTGGCGAGAGAAAAAAAAAAGATCACTAAATAATCCGGCGAACATATTTAATTCCTTTCAAAATTCATGGTTATTTTAACAACGTATATTATGAGAGCAATCAGTAATATGAAACAATATATCGTGCAATGCATATTACGAAAATATACATCTGGTATGTATATTTTCGTATTACGTTTTCGATCGCCAAATACAAAAAAAACGCCAAGGACGACACAATTTTGAAATTGAAAATTAAAAGCTTATCAATTTTACAACAAAAGTAACTCAATCTAACACATGTAGACAATAACTTATATATAACTATATCCAAATATGGGGATTAAAATCGGGAAATAATTTTTTTAAATTTTTAATATTTTTTTCACAAAAAATCCAATGAATAATTAACATAGGAAATCGTTTTTTTTTTTTTTTTTTTTTTTTTTTTTTTGGGGGGGGGGCACTGACGGTTAGTGACGTCACACTTCGCTTGCGTATAGATATGATTCAACGATTCAACAGAAAATTTAAAAGCATGGTATATAATTTTTTTTTTTTTCTTATAATTATTTTTTACAGGGTTATTCGAAACATTTTCCTTTTCGTTTAATTTTTTTATGGTACCATTTTCTTCTTCAGGACAAAACTTTTGCTGAAAACGTCTAAATTCAAAAGCTTACAAATACTTATTGGTAGATATAGTGTACATGTTAACAGTACTTAACACACAGAGAAATCTACTTGATTATTATTATTTATTATTTTTTTTCCTCGTCTATGAGTAAGAAATCATCTAATTTCTTTGCTTTGGCATATAATGAATTTTAATGGTTATGTAATTTAAGTTAAGCTGATAATTTTTATCATGCAATTATTTTATGTTGAGCTTAAAAGCTTCAGTGAATGACAAATCTATAAATACTTAATATTCTTTTCAGCGTGTCAATTAGTGGACAGCTGTCACACTAAATTTTCTCAAAATTGAATTACGTAATTTAATTTAGCGACAATTTTGTTACATTTGTAATGTATTTCGCCCTAAAAGATTTTAAATAAAGTGCGATTTCGCTTGCGTTACTTATTACGAAAAATACGTAGAATAGTTTGTAATTAATAAAATTCTATTTCGAGTAATTTTACTAACACATACAGGAATTTTTATTAAAGTCCAATCAAATATGTTTATATTGGAATATGTTGCATAAAGTTACAATCGTTAACTTTTAAAATAGTAAGCATAACAGTTTACTAAGGAATTTTTATATACTTAAAGTACATTTAATGAAAGGGTACCAGTTGCAGATACTTTTTCAGTAGCTTTTTTTTTTTTTTTTTTCTTTCAAATTTAAACTCTAAAACATAATCGTCCTTTGTCATGCATAGGTTGGCTTCATGTTTTTGCTTGGTATTACAAAAATCTACAAATAATTTCTTGAACTAGAAAATATCTCAAGAGATTAATTTAACTAATTGTGCGACACTTTTTATTTAGTATTTTCCTGTAGTTTCAAAAAAGGTAAGCTAAATTTTATTTCGAAACAGGACACTTTGGTCCTGTCACTTTGATCCCGGCATTTTGGTCCTGTTGTTTTGGTTCCGAGGAAATTTTGGTCCCTGGTCATTTTGGTTCCGCTAATTTTTTGCTCTCTTTTAAATATATATCAGTTTTTTTTAATATGGTAGCATATTTGTTGATATGGGAAAATTCAAGTGCTTTTAGAATATCTCTAATTAAGGAATATCTTATAAGTAAATATATATATATTCAACATTACGGTTGCTTCCTAGCCATTGAGATTCGAATAATTTTTTTTCAAACTGATTTTTTACGAACATTTAAGTACATTCAAACCTCTATTTTTTTTTAAACTGCAATTGTGATTTCTTTCTTTTCTTTTTTTAATTTGATTTCGATTTAACTTAATTTAATTGTAATTATATTTTTAATTTACTAGTAGTGACAAAATTTTGTAATTTTAAAAGCATTACTAAAAATAACAATAGTACCTTCTTATTAAAAAAGAATCCGCATTTGAATACATTTATAGATAAAATCTGAATTAATTTAAAAATAATGAAATACAGAAAAAATTTGTTAAAAAAAGGAGGGAAAAGAAAGGAAACATTGGAATATTAAATATAATTTGCTTTTAGTGACAGAATGCTATTTCTTTCAAAGAACCAATTATTGAACTGCCCCATCATAGACTCTTCTTCCTAAGCTTAAGCTTGGGATCATTTATGAAGTTTTTTTAAATTTATATATATATATGTGTGTGTGTGTGTGTGTGAGAGAGAGAGAGAGAGAGGAGAGATACACGTTTCATTCTCTTTGATTGTGATTTAATTTTTATCTTTAATCTAAGAGGAATTAATTTCCTAAATCTGTGTTATATTAATAATAATAATAATAAAATGCATGTTTGTTTGTCCATGATATTTAGTTATGTTAAACATGTACATAAATTACTTTTCTTTCAATTACAAAGATTTTATTTAAAAAATGAAAAATTGTAGTATTTAAGCAACTGTGCGTATTGCAGGCATCAAGGTTTAGAAAATGTTGATGCACAATTATTTATCTTTTTAGTTTAATCTTATGTTTTATGAAAAAATAAATATATATCTCTAATACGTCTCCATGACTAAAATCAATGCCCACATTGAAATCTCTGTAGCACCTTGGGATTCGTTTCACACTTTTTTCTCCCACAGGCTGTAAAAAAGTATTTCAGTGTTTTCTTTTAGCGCATTTGTAAAAAAGAGTGGAGAGGGGGGCGAGGGGCTTTTAACCGAAATTTTCTTAACTAATATTGTAAGGGATTATAATGGAAGAAAAATGCTTTTCCAATTCTGTGTGATACATAACTATTTTCTGTGTTTGATACATTCGGATATTGTACATTCGGATTGACAGAGAAGACAATGACTCAAGTTTAGCAGATCTGTACAAATTAAATCCGGAGATCATAATTTAGGTTCCCCGTATCTTCTTTTATTATTCAACTGTAACATTTAGGGGATGCTTGGATAAAGCATCGATTTAATACAAATTTTATATTCCAACACTCTAAATTTTAATGTGATAATTAAGAATCGCATTACAGTGTTTTATAGTAACAGTTTTAATATACCGTTTTGAGAGTATTCGTTGAAATTTGTCGTTTTTGGTATAACAGTCTTACTGGGCTATTTCAAGAATATGTATCGATCGAAGTGCATTCATTGATTAGAACCTGCCTGATTTTTAACGAACCACTTTTTACGTGAAAGTAAGTCAACAGTTTCATGAGCATATACATGTATTTTTTCAAATGCTGCTATTTTTTGTCGCTTTAAAATATGTATGGGATTATAAAAAGGTGAATTATCTTGCCTTCTGGGTGTAATGCTGTTAATTACATAAAATTGATCATTATCTATTTAAATCGGTTTTTTATTTTTTTTCTTTAACTTTAAACACAACGTGAATAAAATGCTACAAATACAAAGGAGTATGAATACGTCAAATACAATTTTGTTTCAAATAGTTGACTTTTAAACAATATTTTGGGAAATTTTAACTTTTAAGTCATTTAGGATTCTATTTTTTATTAAGAGAATGAATACAGATATTTAAATTCAAAAGATGGAAGAAAATGAAATAAAAAATTATATATATAAGTAAAAGTACTTTTTGAAATAATATTGAGAGGGAACTTTTGACAGACAATTGTGTATGTCTTTCGTAAAACTACAAATGTCTATAAATTTGAATTGCCGCACTTAAATTTTGTTTAAATGTACGTTATTAAAAATTTCTATATAATAATTGCATCTATTTGTACTGTGGTGGATTTAATGAAAGCCCACTATCAATATAACCAATAGATTTTCTCGTATGCATGTACATGTACATGTATGTGTATTTGATGTATGTCTATTTACTGATAATTATTGCAGGATTTAACTCCTTCTAGTATAAATTTTGCGAATATATTTGTAAAACATTTAGAATCAGCTATCCAATTTGCGATACAAGTCACATGAATAGGATTGAAATTTAATTAATATCTTTGTCAGGTATTTGAAATTAGTTTCAGAGGATCTTTTGACATTTGGCTTTTCCAGTGCACATATAAAAAGCACTTTGTTTTGATATCTTTATGTATAAATATTTTCAATAAATAAATAAATAAATAAATAAATAAAATAAATAAATAATTATATATATTAAGTAAGCGACGTTATACTAGTCAGTCTTCGCCCGTCGTGCAATCTATATTTCTAAATATTATTAATTTTTTTAAAACTATTTATTATAGTTGCCGAAACGTCAGTGGAGGCCTCCCTGTTGAGACCGAAAAAGATTTTGGGTTCCGGATGTGTGTCTGTTTGCCGCGCGATAGCGGCCGAAAAAATCACGCTACGCACTTGAAATTTGGTACACATGTTTACGAGCCCCACGAAATTAGCAGTATAGGTTTGGGTGTGCATTCCACTTGTAGTTCGCGTACAGGGACACGCCAAAATGTTTCTTATCATTACGGCCTATGGCTATTATTTGTATGTACTGCAACAGCGACCGCAAAAATCATTGTATTGACTTGCAAATTGGCACACACATTCAAGCTCTGCATAAAAATAGCTGTATATATTTTTTTTATGTCTATATTGTTTATGGATTGTGTACATGGACACGCCAAAATTCTTATCATTACGGCATATGGGGTGAATTTCGTTTAAACGCATTTTAACGAAATTACTTTGCAATCAACAAAATAAAATTAACGTACATTACTGAGATGCTTAAACTTATGTTTTTTGCAGAAAATATGTGCTCTTAGGCTTTCTAATTAATATACAGGACATTACAAAAGTGTTCCAAAAATATACCAGGTAATCATCCAAATTATGTCCCATTTCGAACAATTATTCATGAAAAACGTAGAATAAATTGAACAATTTTACTGACGTATACAATGTTTATGATTCGTTTACAGAGACAAACAAAAGAATTTCATGATATTATTGTCTATAGATACTTTTTCTCTATTTCTCTTCTGTTTCAGAAGAGGGCGGCAGTCCTCCTCAGAAACGTTTCTGTTTATGTAGGAAGTCAATGAAATCAATGTATATACATCATATAATAAGGAATAAATAAAAATGATCTATTGAGTAATGTGTGATGCAAATAAGACGTTGAGGTTCCTGATCTGCAGATCCACTAATAATTTTAACTATTATTTTTAGGATTTTCCCTCTAATTTAGTTTAATATTTTGGCAGAAATTTGGCATGTTTTATCGGTGGCGGGGATTGAACACCGTCATATTACCAAGTGTCGGAGCTTACATAGCATTGAATCCGTTCTTTTAAAATATTTTTTTAGACTTATTTTATGTATTTCAATTCACAGGAAATTTTTTTTCTCAGTACGTTATTGCAATTATGATGTCATTTTTTTCTGCTAAATAATCCTTCTTTCATTATATTATTCATTTCTCTAAACGAAGGACATTTTATTTCTTCAATACATTTTTGTAGCAATGTCATCATTTTCGAAAGTTAACATCAGGAAACTTGGAATTTTATTATTAAGAAGATTAAATGAAAGTCAAAAACTTACCGATAAACGTCGGGCATTTTTTAAAATTCCATTTAAAGTTAAATGATTGGTATATGAATAATAATAGTACAAATCGAAAATCAGTATATAGACGAAATTTAAATTACAGAATTTTAAATAATAATGCTCTTACATAAATAAAAAAATAAAAGCTATCAACTGTGTTGAAATAACGCAGAAGTTAAATATCCTTAATGGAAAAATTTTGTGAACACATTAGGAACTAAAACCATTTCAAAACTACTACGTTGTCGCCATTTCAAATTCTTCTTATATGCTATCATTATATAAAACTCCACCGCCCACCAGTTAACATTTATATAAAAAAATTATCAAGATTTTATTCAATGTAAAGACTTTACTTATGGAATTTCTGCATTTTAACCAATAGATAATGAGATAGAGCCATGTGGAATGTCGTAGAAGATATCATCATAAGCATCACCTTTTTTCTGATATACAACCAAATTAAATCAGTATTATTTTTCACAATGGACTTCTCACATATTATGATTTGGAAAATTATACCCTTCCATTTAACAGGGATATTGCAGAATAACAGCACCACCAGTTGGTTAACGTGCATGGAAAGTAGATAGGGACCAATTTATGTCAAAGTGTAATTAAATATATATATATATATTAACTTTAAACATGAGCTCATGATTTATGAGCTAATATAAAATTTATTCAATGTAAAGACTTTACTTATGGAATTTCTGCATTTTAACCAATAGATATTGAGATAGAGCCATGTGGAATGTCGTAGAAGATTTCATCATAAGCATCACCTTTTTTCTGATATACAACCAAATTAAATCAGTATTATTTTTCACAATGGACTTCTCACATATTATGATTTGGAAAATTATACCCTTCCATTTAACAGGGATATTGCAGAATAACAGCACCACCAGTTGGTTAACGTGCATGGAAAGTAGATAGGGACCAATTTATGTCAAAGTGTAATTAAATATATATATATTTTTTTTAACTTTAAACATGAGCTCATGATTTATGAGCTAATGTAAAATTTATTCAATGTAAAGACTTTACTTATGGAATTTCTGCATTTTAACCAATAGATATTGAGATAGAGCCATGTGGAATGTCGTAGAAGATATCATCATAAGCATCACCTTTTTTCTGATATACAACCAAATTAAATCAGTATTATTTTTCACAATGGACTTCTCACATATTATGATTTGGAAAATTATACCCTTCCATTTAACAGGGATATTGCAGAATAACAGAACCACCAGTTGGTTAACGTGCATGGAAAGTAGATAGGGACCAATTTATGTCAAAGTGTAATTAAATATATATATATTTTTTTTAACTTTAAACATGAGCTCATGATTTATGAGCTAATGTAAAAATTTTCTCACACACAGGCAAATGTTAGCCCAAAAATTTCATTCTGGATCTTTAAAAACAAACAAAAAAGTTGAAAAATTTTCTGTTGCATAGAAAAATACTTTTTTTCAATTGTATATAAAACAAGAACTAAAAATCTTGCGGTATGCATTGATTATTATACTTTCTAATTGTACGTGCTTGTTGCGTTGTACAACTTTCAATGTACTTTTCCTACGTTATCACACAATGGACAGACAGAAGGACTGAAATGCATACTAATTCAATCCACTACCACTCTTAAACATTGTTGGAAAGAGTTCAAAATGCTTGAAGCAAAAAAATACAAGCCTTAAATTCTAATTAGAGCCCTTAATATATCTGAATATTTTAGTGTAGCCTTGTAAATCTTTAGGTTAATGATATCATATTCTATGCAAAACATAATTTAGAATATTAACAATAAATATTACTTTAAGATTTTTGCAGAAGAAAGTTATTTACATGTGATTTATGAAAATGTCTATCTTAAAACGGAATGCACTAGCTTTTTCTTTTTTTTTTGGTGTACCTGTTAATTGTACAAGACTTATTAATGCCTTTTTAAATGGCAAACATTCCATAGTGAACTTGAAACATATATATATATTTAAAAATTCTGAAAATATTTATGGACGCTGTCGGCGGGAAGACGGACAGATAGACTGATGGGCAGTCTCACAGACAGATACACAAATTAAAAAAATTGAAATCATATTCACACTTAAAAATCGTTAGAAACTGTTAATAATGCTTCATGTAAACGAAAATGCAATCTCAGCAAATTTCTAATAATAACCGTTACTGTAACTGAATATTTTTGTGCGGCTCTGTAAATTTGAATGCTAATGATGCTATAATTTATAGAAAGCATTATTGTGCGCATATGAATACATATTTCAATTTCATTTAGGTTTGTGCAAAGTAAATTCATTAAAATTTGATATATAGAAATAATTTTCATAGAACCAATGCTTTGGTGTACGTTCGAGTGTCCCTGTACACAAAGCAGTGCAGAGGTGGTATTCACTCCATTTTCAATAGGGAACATCCGACAGTGAACTTGAATAACATATAACAGTTTTAAGAAATTCTATCAGTATTTACGGGAGTTAGAGTGCGGACAGAGAGATGGACAGACTGACAGAGAGACAAACCGAAGTCATTAACACTTTTCAACCTTGTTGGAAAGTGTTAAAAAAGAAATAATTTAGAAGTTATATATATATATATATATATATATATATATATATATATATATATAATATATATATATTATATATATATATATATACATAATCGGTAACAAAAGTGTCCGAACACTAGCAAAAATTCCTATGTAAAAAAAGTACACTTCATACGGTTTTGTTAAATAAATCCTTATCGAATCGTGTTCTTACACTGACTTAGAACAGGATTTGACAAGGATTTGTTTAACAAAACCGTATGAAGTGTACATTTTTTTTACATAGGAATTTTCACTAGTTTTTGGATACTTTTGTTTCCAACTGTATATAACGCATGAAAATGAAGACAATAAATAATTGTTGCTTAGCCAAGTATTATTTAAAATGTTTTAAGATAAAAGTGCATGGGGAAAAAAAGTTACATAAGTCATAAACTGCCAGTCATTGATTAAAATATAAAACAGGAAATAAAGCAAAAATTGTTTATTAATATGAATTTTTGTGAAATATTTAAAGAGATTTTTAAATAGAAAAAGCACCATTTTTAATCAGATGTTCTTCCTACATTAAATTTTGTTTAATAAACTAACAAGTTTTTATAAATTTTGTTTTAAACGCTTTCTTAAAGAAAGTTTAATAAAATTCAGTAAACTTTTCTATAAGTTTTAATATGCATAACGGGATTAATTTTTATTCCCCCTTTTTTCATATCTATAAAAATTCTAGTCAAGACTTTCGTGAAGCATAAATTAATCAAGTTCAATTTTTTTCTTAGTTCTCTTAAAACTACTTTTCAAAATATTGATGGAAAAATCAAATCATGTGAAACGCCGTAAATTTTTGAGCGGAAATAACTTAACGCTTAACATTTCTTTTTTAATTTAGTTTGATTAACATTAAAAAATATTATTTATTGTTTTCAGGAGTGTTGTATAACTTTTGTTTATCCTTTGGGGTACAAGGGAATTATGCCTACTTAACATCGACAGCCACTAGAAGTTAAAATCAAAGTTAGAAGAAAAACAAATTATTTTTTCCCCCTAAGTTTTAAAAGAAAAATTTTGATAAAAATTCACGGAGTGAATCTTAGCTGTCGGGAATAAAAATTAGTTGATGTTAAATGCATACCATTACACTTCAAAGAAATAAGGAAACTTGGCCCCTTTATTTTGGTATAACTAAAAATTTCCTATGAAAGCTTATATTTCCATTTAACATTTGTAAATTGAACTATATTAGGCTTGTTCAGTAAAATACATTTTCAGGCAATTTTTCTGATGGTTTTTAATATGTTTTTAGGCATTTGAAATCTTAAAATTTCATTTTCTCAGTTTACATTTCTTTATGAATTTATGATCATCAAAATACTAAAAGTTCTACAGATACTTAAAAAAAGTTCTTTTAATGTTTAATAGAACATAGAACAATTTTTTTTAAAGAAATAGAGATGGTTTTTTAAATTTATTAATTAGCTTTTATGAAAAAAGTAAATAAATAAAACTGCGTGTATATGTTAAAATATATATGTATATATATATATATATATATATATATATATATAATTTTTGTTACATTTTTAATTTTCATGTATTTTTTTAAAGATATTTCAAAATCAATCCTTATTTTTATAAGCAGTTCTTTAATTCTATTAAACATTTAAAAAAAAAAAAAAAAAAAATGTCTGTTCCTAAATATCTGCCGAAGTTTTAGCACTTTGAAGATCGTGATATCATGAAAAAAGGGAAACTGAAGAAAAATAATTTAGAGATTTCAAATATGTAAAAAAATTGTAAAAAACCCATAAGAATTGTTGCATAAGCACATATTTTATCGAGCAAACCTAATATAGTTTAATTTATAAATATTAAATGGAAATATTAGCTTTTATACGAAACTCAACTTCAGTGGTGCCAATTCTCCTTAAATCAGTGCTCTCATCAGAGGTAAAACTTGATGAGAATTTATCACCCTTACTCAGAAACAAAGTGAGATTTCTAAAAAGAATGTGAGAACAGAAAATTACTTGAAAAAAAAAAAAAAAAAAAAAAAAAAAAAAAATCTGGATAAATGTAAATTTCTAATGATGTCTAATTTTACAGCTCATTGGCATAATTGGAGTGTAATCGCATTTAGTTGATTAAATATGCCTTTTTTTTATTATTATTGCCGATCACTGAAATAGTCAGCTCACTTTTTTTTTCTTTTTTTCATAAGTACCTTTGTTACCTAATTCCAGATTTCTGTTATTTTATTGTAGAAATAAAATGTTGTATTTTTGAAGTTGTTGAACAAAATACGTATTTTTCTTATCCAAGTTTTTATAAAACTTTTAAAAATCACATCAACATTTGTAAAATGCTTGTTTAAATTTGCTGATTTTTTTTTTTTTTTTTTTTTTTTAAGGGAAAGGATTTTTCATTTCAAGATTGTTGATTTTTATAAATAACCTGTCTTCGGACCAAAAAGTTTAATTAATTGGCTCCAGAAGAGTGTGCGAATTTCTCTCACTGTTGAAAATTTTATGTGAGAAAGTAGGGGAAACCCTGCCTTAAATATTGAATACAAAGGTGGATCGAAAAAACGAATATCTGTATATTTAATTCTTACAGAAAACCCTGAAGTATTCAGACTTATTGAATTAGACTTGAATGTTTTAACCGAGTCGAAGTAAGTTCCAACAATAAAGATTTTGGTTCGGTTTGGTTGGGTTTAACGTTGCACTAGTAACGTTGCACCAAGTCAACCAACAAAGAAAAAACTGATTATTAGCATCAAAATCGATTTTCAATGAATGCTAATCCTTTTATTATTTGTTTAAATACGTAAAATAATTAAAACCATAGCCAAGGACCAGTAAGACTGAGATTTGTTAATATACAGGAAGACAAAATTGTCCTTTGAGTTTATAGATAAGATAAAATAATAAGTAATAAATAGCAATAATATGTATAGTAGTAATAATACATAGCATATATACATATATAACTTATTCCTTACTTTTATAGCTCTCAAGTAATAGTTGCTTTTATTGCATACCGTGTAAAATCGGTAGGCCTATTAAGTATATTTAGTTTTAGATATGCAGTGAATAGGCTAAAAAAAACATCTTTATAGCATTATTTCTAACGAGAAAGCTTTAAAAATATTGCTTTTATGTAACCCTGCACATTGTCTCAAAATTGCATAGGCACCATGTGATGCACTGCAAAAATACTCACAATGCAAAAAATTTACTATGAACAATTTTCCTTTATACATTATAAGAATGAAAACAAATTTGTGTAATTTTGTAAACCAATTAATTATTCTAATTATACCTAGTTTCATACAAAAAAGAGGCTTCTCGTATCTACTATATATGAATATATATGTATATTAATTTTGTTTTGTTGCATGCAGTAAAAATATATTAAATTATGCTTCAAATATATACCTCTCATAGACCGTAATGCATCGCAAATTTTTTATTAATCCCTTTACATAAACCGATTTCTCTATTTATATTATTTTTGATATTATCGTAAATTAGAGCGTGACCAGACAAACAGTTACAGAGAGAGACAGATGGGATAGTTAAAGTTATAACTTTTGAACGTTGTTGGAAAAGGTTAAAAACATATTACACAAATGAAAATGCATTTACAGCAATTTTTAGTTATAGCCATTAGTAGAGGAGAGGAGGGTATTATGGAATAGTCGGGAAATATCGAATATCGAGGTTTCGGCTCTGATTGGTGCTGCTATCTCTTCAAAATACTATGAATTACTCAAGAAGGATTTCCATGAAGCAATACAGTGAGAAGCAACCGCTTGTTGCTGTCATACCATTCTCTATAGAACAAAGTATGTTTTGTGATTTTTAAAAGTTTTTGCAGGTAAGTTTTCAAACATTTAAATTTACTAGTACACATGTGATTTGAACATTGATGTTAAGCATAATGTATGCTCAAAGAATTGTATTTTGCTATACATTGGTCGTTTTTTAGCTGAAAATATTTTGTTCATCAATTTAAAAGTTCATTTTTAAAGATGGCGTGTCGCGTATTATGGAATATTAGGTATTTCATAGTATCATCTGAAATTCATGTATTCAACTAAAGAAACAGAAAGATTCCGAATGTATCTTCTGTCACAGAAAATTCTCCGAAAATGATTTTATGAATTATGGTACGCTTTAGGCTACCGAAACAGCTGTATGCACCTCAATAATTTTTCTTTGGCGTTTCTGACGTAGTAGTTTATTCCTGTTTTAACTAACGGTTTTGTAGATAAAGTAAAAAAAGAGGATTTTTTAAATAAGCAAAAGAGAGAAAATAATAATAGAGTGCTTGAGTATTTTTCTGCATATAGTACACGATGTTTTATTTAACCTTACTGAACTTTGAGCCCATAGATCATAATAATAAAGAATTTTTCGTTGTGTTCCTGTAAAAACCTATAAATGCTTGATTCACCAAAATGCTTGTTTACAGTTAGTGCAACAGTGACTTATAACATACATATAAATTTTCACCTCAATTGAATAAGGCATTGACACACACACATACATACATCATCGTAAAAATAGTGAAAACGGAATCAGCTTACCTCAAAACGTATAGAAACATCAAAATCTCAAATTCGGATTTTTGACAGGATTACAATACTTTCCTTACATATGTATGGTCGGAAAGTAAAAATGAACGAGAATGTACATTTTTATGATTTTTTTTTTTTTACGTATCACTATTTTTGAAACTCTTTTACTATAAGAACATTTCCATGTATTCCATACTATGATTCATTTCATAAAATTAACTAAACCTTCCATTTTAAGTTTTTATTTTCATTTTTCATCTACCTTTCACTTTATGCATATTACTTAGACTCATAACAGTTGCAATGTAATATATAGAGATGGGATGCTTTGTGAAAATTAGTGAATTAACGTAATGTCGTTCAGCTGCTTCGATTAAGCTGCAATTACATCGATAATTTAATATTCGATTATGTGATTCGGAATGAGTCAGTATAGGATACATTACATTTCACCTATAATAATTATTTGCGATGAAATTTACGCAAAGCTCTGATAACCCATTTGATGTGGGTCTCTGGCCTTAAAGAGAATAGTTTAAACTAACACAGACCTTATTAATTTATCCGATAAATTTATTGAATACTATGCTGCTTCGTGTATTAAGTCAGTCTTGAAATCAGATTTACCTTTTGTATGGTATTTGTGACCCTAGAATACCAATAAAGTATTTCTAAATTCTAATATAATATTTTTTTAAGGTCAAAATATATAGGAAAAATCGCCGAAATAAATAATTCTCGAATTTAGTCATCATTGTGTGTTAGTTTTTAATTTTGTACTTTGAACAATCAGCTACAAATTTTTAGTTCGCTTTGGAAATGAGATATTTCTTTTAAAAAATATGTTCAATGAACTCTTAAAGGTCAACCACGTGCAAGAGAATACTAGCCTTTTAGAGAAGTGGTCTTTTAATAGGGGTTTGCTTTAGGAAAATCTCAATTCCTGTAATGCATTTTATAAATTAAGTGAATTTTATTATTTAAATTTGCATCTTTTGTCTATATTCTAATAGTTATTATTTTAATATTAATTAGTCAGAATTTTGAAAACTTTTTAGCAGCAATTTTGTTTGTCTCGCTCTATATTTTTTACACTGCGGTGTAAATTATTAACTTAATATTATGAGTAGAAATGTTGTATAAATTAATCTATAAATTTCGTGTAATTTTCCTAGTAGGAAATTTCAATTTCAATTTCAGATTAAAACTTTTAATCTTTCCTCAGTTTGACACATTTAGCTTGTTCTCCGACGTCAACATAAGGAATTTCATTTAAATAAATTAATTAAATAATGGTATGATACGAATTTCCTGTTTTCTAGCTTGAACACAATCTCTAAAATTCAGAAGTATGTCTTACCATTTACTACTTTCAGTACAAACAAATTATTATTGCTCAAATGGAGATCACTTTAAATTATAATGAGGAAAGTTGACAGTTCAAAATAAGAGTAAAATAAAATTATCATCCCTAGAAAAATAATATGATGTGTCACTCATACGACATTCTTTTATCCTGAAATTTAATACCAGAAATAAATGTTTGAAATAAGAGGTAAGATAATGAGTACTGTTATGTAAACCTATGTTAAAAGAATTCAAATTAGGCTTCAGAAGAATAATGATAAATAGTTTTTTTGTGAGGGGGCTTTCATCTCCCTCAACCCCCCATTTTGTTACTGCACCTACATTCATATAGAGCTTAAATCTGTTTTTAAAATTAAAAGTTTACTTACAATTATACAGGTAACTTTCACACGCAACATTCCTTGAAACTTTTCAGTCTCCATCAAACTTTTCCAGCAACAAACTTATATTAACTTCAAAATACAACTTTTGGATCTCCTGAAATTATTCGTTTTTAAGTTACTCTAAGAGACACGGACAAAGATCAAATGTTAAAAAACTTGACTTCGGTAAGAAAGCATCAAAACGTGTAAATATACAAAAAACAAGTGATGAATATTTGGCTTAAAAACGTACATTACACAGTAAAAAACATTCTAAAATAGAGAAAAAATTGTAAGATATTTGAGTAAAGCAATGTTCCAAATTGGGAAGTTTTGTTTATAACCCAAAATTTCAACCTAAATTGGATACGAGACCAATTTGGGATAGAATTGTTTTGGGGTTTTGCTAAATAAATCCTTGTCGAATCCTGTTATTAGACTGACTAAGAACAGGATTCGACAAGGATTTATTTAGCAAAACACTATTAACTGTACTTTTTTTATATAGGAATTTTTGCTAAAGTTCGGCACTTTTGTTGCCGACTGTAACTAGATTGTACCGACTGTAACTAGATTTAAAAAATATATGCATTTTTTAAAGTAGTATACTTAAAAAAGTTGTTAGAAAACATTCAGTGTCTATGTCTCTAAAGTGTAATGATAGGAAGAAAAAATAAGATGTATTTCTGAATAGATTTTAAACTGAAACAATCACAAGCATAAATATTTCCTTCTTGGAAATATTTGCATATTTATTTTTAAGGCAAAATATTCGAAATTGGATTTTTTTACAATCTGTAACATTTTCCAGCTAAATGAAAATGGCTCAACAGTTGTGTGGAAATGGCTTTTCTTGCATTATCATTTATCTTCTTATCTAAAAGTTCTTAACGCCATATCCTTTAAGGACTCTGTGAATTTTCTCTGAAACATAGCATCTTATTTTCAACACGTTCACAATGGCTTTATTTTGAGGAGGAATTGTAAATGTATTTTTATTCAAATTCTGCAAATAGTTCAGAGATTTACGCGTTATAAACGTTTTGCAGAAAATTTCAAAAAGCTCGTATAAAACTCATACCACATAAAATATTTATGGAAAAAAAAGTTGTAAGTGTTTTGACAGAATTATCATAAAATAATTTGTTTTCTTTTATTACGTATTCATTCAAACATTCTTACCTTCTTATGTACAGGTTGATTATAATTAAAAGCAAAAAAAAAAAAAAAAAAAAAAAAAAAAAAAAAAATCCAAAATGTACCTTTAATTATCCGTAAAGTATTTGCTTCATGAAGTTCCTCTTTTTCTCTTTTCACTATGACTGTTTCCACTGTAAATACATATTCTTACCTTTTTGCTAAAGTAATTGTAGTAAACCCTTGAAGTCTATTGTTTCCTTCTATTCCATTGTGTTGCTAACAACATTCCTGTGTTAAATGAGTCCATTTAGGCGTTTCCCCTGACATTACCCTGAAAGCGCCATCTATAGGAACATGTTGGAAATACTTTTTTTTCTCCCCACAAAAAAATGTCATTGCTTCACGATTGCTCTGACAAAATATCAAATCGCTCTGATGGGTAGTTTCAAAATTATAACGTTTTGAAATCCTAACTTTAATTATAATCATCCTGTCCACTTAAAAAGAAAGCACTGTCTATACGAAAGTTTCAATCTTCCGGTTTTCGATGGATTTTCACGTTTTGAGATGACCTGAAAATTATTCAAACATTTTTAGCAAATGTTTGTCTGCGTGCGTATCTGCGTGTCTGCTATTCTGTGTATCTTTGTGTGTGTATTCGAAAAAAAATGTGTATCCTGTATTTCGCGAACCAATGGATGAATTTAAACTAATTTGTTATTTATTAGACTATATTTGATATATGCTAGACTATAAATAAGACCTCATTCCAGCCGTCGACAGTTAAGCTGAAGTTAAGTTTTTGAGGTGTTAAGAGCTCTCGCTGACTGAGTCTCTACTACTAATTACAGCTTATGCTGTGTGTTATACTACGATACAGTTTATGCTGTGATGTTTATGTTGTCAGGTATTTATTTAAGCTGCGTTTTCTACAGAAACTCAAATGATTTGTAATCTTCTGGATTATTCTGTAAATAAATTTTTAAGCCTCTGTAAGATCTGTCATTCATTTACGTACAATTTGCTAGTCCCGAATATGTTACAATGCTATATTACAATAATTTTCATTTATGGGAAAGTTTTATCCCAGATTTTATGTTATATATAAAAGCACCAATCGTGATGTGTGAGATATACATATATTATAGAAATTATACTGACTATACTGTCAAAAATGGTTTTTTTTAAAATGAGCTAAATTGTCTCAAAATAGCTCCGAAATTGAGAAAATGTGTATTCATTTTTGAGTATGTTGACAAATGGGGGTTGACCAATAAAAATCCAAATATCCCCATGTTTCACCTGTAAATACTATACTCAAAAATGAGTACATGGGTTTTCAAATTCAAGTATATATATTGTTTCGGAGCTATTTTGAGACAATTTAGCTCATTTTTAAGAAACCATTTTTAACAGTGTAGAAATTGCTTTATATCAACCGACAGGTGGCGCTGCTGTTATTTTGCGTAATTTTCTAGATGCCTCTATCTCAATATCTGTTGGGGAAAAGTGCAATAAAAAATTATTTGTGCGAAATTCAGTAAATTTTTGTGAAAAATGACAGATGGCGTTGTTATGCAGAATGGTACAGAAGAAAGGTTTATTATTTCCACTCGATACCACTTTATTTATTTTGGCATAAAAATCGTACAATAAACTAACAAATTTATTTAAATAACGATTTTATTACGAAAACTCTTATTACAAAAAAAAAAAAAAAAAAAAAAAAAATATCATACGTCAAGCATAATTTAGATCTCCCACGCATAAATTTAATGTACATGATTTATGGAATGAACGAAAAAGAGGACTGTTTTAATGCTGCGCGGGTGCTGAATATTTATTGTCTGATGTAGGAAAATGCTTAATAATTCCGTTCCAAAATAATTGTTGTCTGCTTTTAAAATTTATGATTTTACAATTTGTTTAGCATAGAAATATTTCATTTATATTTATTGAACATGTGGTGGCAGTTAGATACATTTTTTTCTGCAATAATCATACATAATTTTTCTGTATTTATTTATACAAAATATTCTGTTTTATACTTGATGTCAAATTTTGTACAATTACTCTTTTTTTCTGTGTCAAACATTCGTAAATGTGTAGGGGCCGCAGTAGCCCAGTCGACAGAGCGCCGGGCTCGTAATTGGAAGTTTGCCGGCTCGGTACTCGAGCCGGATGAAGACCGTCGTGTACACTAATGGCGGCTGGTGCACGTAAAACCTGTCGTGGCCGCAATGGCTTCCATGTTCTCATCAAAATTATACCTCTGGGGGTCACCAAAGCGGGAGAGCTATCCCTTCCGTGGAGGATAAAAATTGTGATGGAATGTATCCGGACAATCTCTAGGAGTGAGTCCCAGACCGTCGCCAACTGCCCACTGCGCAGCACTAGTGCGACGTAAAACCCAACGAACCAACCGAAAATATGATATTGTACATCAGAAAAGTAGACTAATTAATATTGCCCTAATGGTTGAATAAAGAAAATACGGAAAAACAAAATTTAAAAAGTATAGCATAAAAAAATTCTGTTTTTGTTAAAATATTTAAAAATGTTTCTTTGTGTGAAATATTTTCTTCCACACTTCCCTTACTTTTTCTATTTGACATTTCAAGAGAGAGAGAAAGTGTATGTTCCAGATTCCAGTGAATCGAAAGAAATGATAAAGATCTTCTCTACTTCTTTCAGTTTCTCTGGATAAAAACCTGACAGAAGAAACATTTCTTTTTTTTATACCCACTTTTAGCAGTCTTTTTCACTGCAGGTATTCCAGTTTTTATTTCCCTGTTAAGTGTCTCAGTATTTTCGCTCTATTGGTCTATTAATATAAGAATACAATGTATTTATAAATATAAGTATTATTAATATAATAAAAGTATATATATATATATATATATATATATATATATCAGTGGCGTACCGTGACATTTGAATCTGGGCATGCTCTGAAGCGAACTATGGAAAGAACACTACTGATCAAGACGATATCATTTCATCAAATTTTTCCAGTTTCTTGGTTGGTTGGTTGGTAGAATTCAAGTCCGATTGACTACACTTGGGTCCTAGGCCTATGGGTGGAATGCCGTCCGTCGTGGGTCTTACTAAGGGATCCTAGCCTTATTTACGCGTCTTTCGGAGAAAACCATGGAACCCGACACTTCCCATCTACCAATTTTGAGTGCAGAACCGTTCGGCCGCTGGTGGGCCTCCAATTTCTTGGTAATTTTAGATATATCATATATCTAAAGGACTCTTATATTAACTTATTGAAGGCCCATTTGGTCGCTTCATTGATCGCTGTATTTAAATGAATTTTCAAAGAAATTTAATCACAATTTTTTATATCACTTTAGAAACAAAAAAGAGAGAAAAAAAGAAAGAAAGAAAGAAAGAACTAATAGTGAGAACTTAAAAAAAAAAAAAAAATCCACTGAAATCGCTGAAAACTTGGCTTCAGGTGTTCGCTGCTTTCTGCTGTGTCTTCCACGACCACACTATGTCAGACTGGGGACCCCACTGCTAGTGACAGCGCCTTAAGCGAGCGTTTCAATGTAGGTGCTTATCTGATCTCTGATAGTTCTTACACAAGAAGTTAATTGTTACAATTTTAATAAAGTTAAAAATTTAATAAGTTTAATTCTCTCTATAATACTACCATTTGATTTCGATAGAAACAATACATTAAAAATAATAAACATTCTTCTTCAAAAGAGTGTATTACGCCTTTACATAAACAATTTTTGAAAATGCAACTAATGTGTATAAAAAAAAAAAGAAAGAAAGAAAGAAACAGCATTAAAATTTTATCATATAAAAACTATTTGATCGCATGACTTAATGCGAAAGAAGGAAAAATAAATAGAATAGCGATCTTTTATAAGAAATGCAGATGGATGAAAAAAAAAAAAAAAAAAAAAACACGCAATTTAAATAAAATTTAAGAAAAAAAAGCAGAAAAATTAACGGAACATTCCAAAATAAATAAATAAATAAACAAATAAAATAATTAATTTAAGAAATTCAGATTTGAAAATAAGGAAAGAAAATAAGCACACACATAAACACACACACAAAAAAAAAAAAGAAAAAAAAAAAGTAAAAAGAAAGAAAGAAAGAATTCTATGCACACCTGTACGATCAAAGCTACGAATCTGTTAATTTTTTCTAAATCTGCGTCAGTGGCCTGACCTTCATAGCGCATACAGGCACACATGAAGAAGACATTTTGCTTTATTCATATTATTGAATAAACAAAATTTGTACATACTTTTATTTCTGGCGGAAGTCTTCGCTTAGAATAAGTTATTTAGATTTAAAATAATAATAATAATAAATAAATACATACATAAAAAAAGCAACTTTTCTGGCACATAAAACAACTTTTGGAAATTTATCCAAATTTTATTTTGCAATTTAATCATCATTTTCAAATCAATTCTTTTCTTTTTTTCACTATTGTAAAATAAAGTATAAGTTTTAATTTATACACCAGTCGGAAAAGCCAGCTCTCCTCTATGAGAACATCTCTACCGAAGGTAACAAAATCCCTACGCTTTAAAAAATATCCCCAAACTCCAGAATATGCTCTCCTAGGGTAGCATGCCTTGGGTCGTTTATACAGCGGAATTCCCCTTGTAGTTTCTACGAGTGAAAATTAGAGGGACGTTGAATATTCCCTCAAATAGCAAAAAATCCCTATATCAGGGCATGCTTTAGAAAGACAGCATGACCTAAGCAATAACCGGTCAGCAGAAGAGAGGGAGGGTATTTCCGGGGCGATACTGGTCAGCAGATGTCTCCTAAACAAAGCGGGAGGCAAGTAACGATAATAGTAAGGGGAAAAAAAACACCCGGATTTATCCAGGAATAATGTAACAAAAGAAATTTCCTTTCACTATAATTTTTCAAAACTGAATGATTGATACTGTATAAATGGAAGCAAGTGTTTAACAAAATTAGTTCAAATAATTAATTTTTAAATAAATTCTGTTTAAAGTTTAGATAGTTATTAGTGGGTATGCGGCGCATGCCTAGCATACCCAGAGAATACGCCACTGATATATATATATATATATATATACTAGCAGATCCGGCCACGCGTTGCTGCGGCTAAGTAATACATTGATAATTTGATAAGGTATATAGTATTTCCCCACAACTGGATTTGGCGATTTTTTTTTTTTTTTGCGCCTTTTTGAACGATAACGAAGTCGTTCTGGATTCTTTGCAATAAAATATGGTAACCTGCATGCTTTTATTTTAGATTTATGATTTAGCTTATGATTTTATCATTTATGATTTTTAGATTTATGATTTAGCCGTAATCGCCAAATCCAGTTGTGGGGAAATACTATAGTTGTTACCCACAACTATAACTTATAATATAACTTCAGTATATTCGGATAATTATAACTTCAGTATACCCCCACAGCTGAATTTGGCGATTTTTCTTTGGCGCCGTTTTGAACGATAACGATGTCGCTCTGGACTGTTTGTGATATAATATGGCAGCCTATATGTTGTTTATTTTGGATTTATTATTTTATGTTTTTGATTTATGATTTAGATTATCATTTATCATTTATGATTTATAGATTTATGATTTAGCCATAATCGCCAACAAAAAATCGCCAAATATCGTTGTGGGGATATACTAATTAATATATTACTGAAAAGATTAATATATTTTAACGAAGTGGTGAGAAGATTCTGAGTATGTTAAAATTTTAATAGTAAATTCAAGTTAATCAAGAAGGAAAGCATTGAGGATTAAGATAAGAAAATTGCAAGATTTTAAGATCGCATTTTCAGCAATAAATATGAGTCAAAATTAAATGCAAAATACATATATAAATCACAAATTTAATCAGGAACGTAAAATTGGTAAGTTATTAAAGAAAAAGTAAAGAAAAATAAGAGAAATAATTAATTAAAGTTTCGAAAATCGATTAAATAGATTAGCGTTACAAAACAAATAAACAGACTTAAACTCTTCCAGACTTTTAAATAAGTTTTAAATAAAGTTTTAAAATTTAATGTTAAATAAAACAGACTTTTAAATAAGTTTTAAAATATTGAAATGGTTTCTTTTTATTTAGAACGTTATGTATAGATCACAAATTTCTTAAAGAAAACGAAGTGATACAGATTAGAATAATGCAACAAAAATTGAAAAAGCAAGGTTATGTCGTAAATAAATTTTTAACACACGTGTCACGTGAAATAAATTGTAGCATATACATAATGTATCTGATATAAGATATTAACATGTTGCAGCGAAATAAATTTCATATCTATCATCCTTGGCGGAAAAAAAATAATATCGCCAAATTATCTGGCGCACACATTTAATTCCTTTCAAAAATCATGGTTATTTTAATAACTTATATTAAGAGAGTAATGAATAATATGAAACAATATTTCGCACAATACATATTACGAAAATATACATCTAGCTTGTATATTTTCGTGTTACGTTTTTGATCGCCAAATACGAAAAACTCCAAGGACGACAGAGTTTTGAAATTTAAAATTAAAATTTTGTCAGTTTGACAGCAAAATAACTGAATCTAACGTATGCACATGATAAATAATACATATCTATACAAAAATATGGGGATTAAAATCCGGAAATAATTTTCCTCGTTTTTTAATAATTTTTTACAAAAAATACAATGGGCGATTAACATAAGAAATCCTTTTCTTGATTTCACAGACGGTCAGTGACGTCACACTTCGCTTGTGTATAACTACATACTTTATCAATGCGAATAAAATCTTTAAATTGATTATGACGTCAATTTTCGTGAGATGTATAATTTAACTTTTTATAATTTTATAACGTTCACGTTTGATTAAATGTATTTACTTTTATGTCGAAAAAAAATGAACTCGTATTTTTTTTTTTTTTTTGGCAACAATTAAACTTATGGAACTCACAGATATTTTGGAGCAACTGTAACAAAGGTCTATAATTAACAAATAATTGCAATAAAACAATATTGTGACAATAAATTGAGATAATTACAAGATAAAAAGATCTTTTTATATACCATGTTTTTAAATTTTCTGTTCAATCATATAAACGCTACCGAAGGCAGCGGGAACCCGGAGCAATTTGATAAATTTTTTAAAAAAATTCATTGCTTTCGTGTTTTGAGCTATTATAAAAGTTTCAAATGTCTAGCTAGTTGGGAAGTTAGTGAAAATCGATTGCAAGCTTTGTACTGGTAACGCTGCCGAAGGCAGAAGGAACCCGAAACATTTTGTTACAAATATTTAAAAAATGCATTTTCACCGTATTCTGAACTATTCTGAAATTTTCAAATGTCTAGCTATTCAGGAAGTTAGTTAAATTTTCTGTTGAATCATATAAACGCTGCTGAAGGCAATAGGGACCTGAAACAGTTGACTAAAACTATAAAAAAAATGTATTGTCACTGTATTCTGAGCTATCCTGAAAGTTTCAAATGTCTAGATAGTCGAGAAGTTAGGGAAAAATTGATTGCAATCTTTGTACTGATAACGCTGCCGAAGGCAGCAGGAACCCGAAACATTTGGCTAAAGGTATTAAAAAAATTCATTTTAACCGTATTCTGAAAGTTTCAAATGTCTAGCTAGTCGGGAAGTTTGTTAAATAAATTTTCGTTCGAATCATATAAACGCTGCCGAAGGCAGTAGGGACCTGAATCAGTTGACTAAAAGTATAAAAAAAATGTATTGTCACTGTATTCTGAGCTATCTTGAAGTTTTCAAATGTCTAGCTAGTCGAGAAGTTAGTGAAAAATCGATTACAAGCTTTGTACTAGTAACGCTGCCGAAGGCAGCAGGAACCCGAAGTAGTTGGTTAAAAATATTTTTAAAATGCATTTTCACCGTGTTCTGAACTATTCTGAAAGTGTCCAATGTCTAGCTAGTCGGGAAGTTAGTTAAATACATTTTCTGTTGAATCATATAAGCGCTGCCGAAGGCAGTGGGGACCTGAAACAGTTGACTAAAAGAATTAAAAGAATGTATTGTCACCGTGTTTTGAGCTATCCTGAAAGTTTCAAATGTCTAGCTAGTCGGAAAGTTAGGAAAAAATCTATTGCAATCCTTGTACTGATAACGCTGCCGAAGGCAGCGGGAACCCGAAACAGTTGGCTAAAGGTATTAAAAATTTGCATTTTAACCTTATTCTGAACTATTCTGAAAGTTCAGAATGTCTAGCTAGTCGGGAAGTTAGTTAAATAAATTTTCTGCCGAATGATATAAACGCTGCCGAAGGCAGTGGAACTTGAAGCAGTTGACTAAAATTATTAGAAAAATGTATTGTCACCGTGTTGTGAGCTGTCCTGAAAATTTCAAATATCTAGCTAGTCGGGAAGTTAGTTAAAAATCGATTGCAAGATTTGTCCCTGACAAACACACAAACACACAAGAATCGAAGTTAATAAAAACATGGTAATAAAAACTATCCTATCTCTCAAGTTGGACCAAACTGCGCACAGTGTGCAAAATTTCATTAAAATCGGTTCCTTAGTTTAGGAGTTTATCGCGGACAAACATCGTGACACGTAATTTTTATATATATACAGATATATATTTAGAAGCTAAATTACAATATCTGCAAAAACATTGTGTTTTACTGCTTCTTTAAAAAGATTTGAGAAATAATAAACATTCCATTTTACCGAATTTTTTGTACTGTTTTATAAATTATATAACAGATGTTTAAAGAAATTAAATCATACCCTTAAAAAACACAGTTGAAGGATTTTTTTTTCTTTTAAAGCATATTCATTTAAAAGTTCTATTTGATGAAGCTATGTTTTAAGAACTGTAAGATAAATTTTTCATGCTTTTTCTTGATGTATGAGAATATGAGCACATGTAATTAAATGAAAATATAGACATACATTTTGACACACAAGCTTTAGAAAAGCCTTTCTAGAAGTTTAACAATAAAAAACTAGTTGGCATAGGTGGACTCTGCTCAGTTCCCCATCATATTTATGTTCTCATAAATTTCTAGTTTGAGAGATATAATCATGTTAAAAGAAATGAATTTGACAAAAGCTTGATACAGTGACAGAATGAAAACCCCGCCTAATAGGCTATCCACCGTTCACTTCGATATATTTATCTTATTCTAATCTATTAATTTATTTTATTAGGGTCAATTCCGTTGTTTAGTTTTCATGCTACTATTTCCAATGCAATAATCCTCAAAATTCATATTTACATGAAAAATTTACAATTTCGCTATGTTGGTAAAATCGTAAATTACGAATAATTTACGAAAATTTCCTATTAGAATATTTGTATTCAATCATGTTCAAACAAATATCATAAATGTAATTTTGAAGTTGTCTAATGTATTTATGAGCCTCAAAATGAAAGTTTATGCTCAATTTTGCCTTATTCTGGCATGTTAAGTAAATCGTAAATTCCAAATAACTTACGAATTTTTTTAAATTGGAAAAATCATAGTCTATGATATTCATGCCAGTATCCTAAATAATATTTCGAAAGTGGTTTGACATCTTTACGATGAAAATATCCCTCAAGATTGACGTTTATGTGAAATTTTGCTCTATGTTGCCATGTTAAGAAATTCGTAAATTTCCAATAACTTACGAAATTTTTATATTGGAAAATTCATAGTCATTAATATTCATACCTGTGTCCTAAATAATATTTCAAAAGTAGTCTGACATCTTTACGATGAAAATATCTCTGAAAATTGACGTTTATGTGAAATTTTACCCTATACTGCCATGTTAAGGAATTCGTAAATTTCCAATAACTTGCGAAATTTTCAAAGTAGCATATTTATAGTTACTGATATTCCTTCTGGCGTCAAAACTGATATTTTAAAACTGGTCTGACATTTTTACAGTAAAAAGTTTCCATTTAATGCACGTTTAAGTGAATTTTTGTCCTATTCTCCCATGTTAAGAAAATCGTAAATTTCTAATAACTTACGAAGTTTTTAAATTCGAATGTTGCATATAAATAGGGTTCTTGCCAGTGTCGAAAGTAATATTTTAAAACTGATCTGACCTCTCTGCGACAATTTGTTCTTGAGATATCGTGTACACAGACTAACAAACTAACGGACTTACACACTAACAGACTAACAGACTAACAGACTAACAGACACCCTACAGACAGACACCATAGAAATTTTGTCATTTTCGGATTCCTCACACCTGAAAACGTGTAAAAAATTCAAAAAACCGAGGTCGAAAATTTTCACGATTACCTAAGTTCCCCATACCTATAGTATGATGGAGAACTAAAAATAATTAGTGAAGAATTTACTATGCATAATTTATGTAAAGAAATATTATAGGTCACTTTGTAAGATGGTTTCATAAAACTAGGAAAATCACAAAATGCTACTTTGATTAAAAAAATAATAATAATAATAAAAGAAAAAAAGAAAGTTAACTTTTGTAAGTACAAACACTGATACTCATAGAATGAGGCAGGCACGTGGTAGTCGTTAATAACACGGCACTTATCTTGCATGGTTTAGTACCTGAAATAGAATATAATGTTATATTAATTTATCCAAAATCAAGCAACAATTTTTTAAAGGTAATTTATTTAGAAATCGACCTATTCCAATCACTTAGTTTATTCATATATTCGCTATATAAAACTGTATATAGCGAATGAACTACATTTATAGTCTTTCGAATTTTCATATTTTGTTGAATATCTAAAAGAATACTTGGCGGATTCCCTTGAAACTTCCCAGAGGTGTAAAGAGCGTGTTGCAGGGGGGCATGTTTCCCTGAATTTTTCCACTAGTAACCACAAGTATAATTGTGAATTGTAATTTTTTAAATAGTTAATAGCTGAAAATTAGTAGGAAAGTCTAAAAAATATTACTGTTAAAAATTTCTGGTTAAAAAAAATCTGGAACATAAACACCCCTGATGCAAGGCGCACATATTTCAGCGAAAGATTTGTCCCTAAGTCAAAAAAAAAAAAAAAAAAAAAAAAAAAAAAACCAACGACAAACTGAAGAAAAAAATATGTTTAGGGCCATCCTTTAAAATATAATACCTGAAATGCGAAATGCGTGATAACTGCAATACTTGATTATGAAACTTCACGAATGCATGCATGCATGAATGGATGTACAAATGAAGCATTTATACATTCCATGAACATATATATTCAAAAGCACATATATTCATGGAGATATAACTGTTTCTTTAAAAAAGGAAAAAAAATGCCCTTTTTTATTTTTTTATATACAGGGTATTGAACAAAATGCTATATCATTTTTAGAATACTTGAAATGATAATTTAGCCACAAAATACTGCTATCAGAATATAAAAATATTAACTATCTGATGAAATATTAGTTTTTTCTCCTACTAAATAATTTTTAATTGTTAATGTGAATATATATATATATATATATATATATATATATATATATATATACATATTTGCACAATTCATTAGACAAATATATTGGTCTATTTATATAAAAACCCAAATAAAATATCGTTAAAATTCAAAATGTCATCGTTAATAGAATGAATTGAATTTTAGTTCCCCTCTCACTATTTAAGAAAAAGAAAAAAAAAAACTGATAGTGGAATATGTTCATATTAATTTTCGATCAATGTACATTAAATTACCATTCAGTAAATTAAATAGCAAACTATCCCTATTTCTGTTTGCTATTTTCTCGATTTTCGTCTTAGTTAGAATTAATTTAAAATATTTTAATCAAGAATGTACTCTCAATTAAAAAAAGTATGAAGATAATAAAAAATAATTACCTTTTTTTTAACATTTATTTCAAGTTTTTGATCTTTTATTCAACCTCAGTGTACTATTGGTACAGTATAGTACCACATCATTAAATCCCCATTGTTTATCTCAAGAAAGTTATAAGCGCGATTTTCGTTCTTATATCTTTAAAAATTACCCTTAAGTGACAAAAAAAAAAAAAAAAAAAAAAAAAAAAGTACTTGAAATATAATTTGGTTTATTTCATAATATGGTAAATAAAAGGTTAAGAAAGTTTTACAATATTATAAATTTAATACAAAATATAATGTGCGTATAAATAAAAAAATTAAAAACCATGAAAGTTTTGACAACATTCTTTATTTAGGAACCTTTTAAAATGTATACTATAATCTGTGCCAAGTCCTTTCCTCAAGTATTACTTTTAAAAAATAGCATAAAGTCAATACTACTTAAGAACTTTTCTAACATTATTACGAATACCTCTGTAACATTCAATAAATACATGGCAATAGTACTTTCCACTAATCCTATCTCTTTCAGAGCATTACAATGTCCATTAACCGAGTACTTGTGATGAATGGCGTCGTTTTCCTGACGTTTTACTTCTAAGATCTGTTAAAGCAATAAAATACTTTACACGAAAACAGTATAAACTTTCAAGATTTAGTTTGTTTTTGTAGAAATGTTACAACATAAATTTAGCTGATAATACAAATATACACACCTTAAAAAAAAAAAAAAAAAAAAAAAAAAAAATATATATATATATATATATATATATAAAGTAAAATAAAATAAAATAAAGGGCGAAAATTTTCTACGGCTTGCTAGCAAATGAATTATTTGAAGTGAGAAATAAATAAAATGAAATAATCCTTTTTAAATGGGCGCCTTAGTCGCCCTACAACTAACTAGTTTATTAATATGCCTGTCAATTTCGTTTTACTCAAAACAATTCATTTGAAAATGCTTTTCATATAGTTACTTTGAAACATAATTTTGTACATTGTTTGTCAGGTTCTTGAGGTAAATTCTTAGCCAAGATAAATATGGTGAGATAATATTTTTATCCAAAGTAGCTGAACAGATAAATTAGAGTAACCATAAAATGTAAATAAAATAAAGATTAAAAGGCATAAAAATCATAAAATAAAAATAAAAGTTGTACCATGGTTCTTTAGATTTAAATAATATTTTGAATTTAGGAAAGAAATAAAGCTTGTGTCGAAAAAAAAAAAATAAAACAAATAACAGCTGTGAACAGCAAATCCACAGTACAAGCTGTATAGCACTAACCATAGACCAATTAAACTTTTTCGATAGTGTTCGTTTCGACTGATTATTATTCATTTTCTTTTCTTTTTCTTTCAAAAAAAAAAAAAAAAAAAAATATATATATATATATATATATTTTGATGAAATTCTGGCAAAAGCAGAATTTAGTTTAGGACGGAGAACTATTAGCTCTTTTTTTTTTTTTTTCTAATTATAACATTGCTTTCAAATTATTCAATTATATTTTCGATAAATTTTAGATTTCGATAAATGTCCAACTATCGAAAACTGGTATCGTAAAAATCCGCAGATTGAGACTAATAGTCCTCAGTCCTAATAAAGTAAAATAAAATAAATAAATAAATAAAATAAATATATAAATAAATAAAATAAATAAATAAATAAAATAAATAAAAAATAAATTGACATTTGTATTTTTACTTTTTATCTACTGACGATCCGTTAACACAACACTAGTTTAAAAAGCGGATAAAATCTAATTTATGAAAGAAATGTGAAAGATACGCTGCTGGCCATCCAATATGCAACACCAAGATGAAATGCAAATACCAGAATGATACTTATTGTGCACATGCATTATAGTAGGAAGAACAATTCATTAATTTTTCAAGAAATATGGAGTAGTATATCCTGAGAAATCAGTATATTAAGCAAAGACGTCTAGGAGCAATAACAGCACATAGCTGCCTAGGCAATGAATTATTGAGCAGTGATTGGATGACAAGTACGGGTATAGCACTCCATGAAGCTTCACCACGATGCCACCCCGTAGTTACTGGAGAGTGGTGCGTGCCAGTTACTTTTCAAAGATTAAACAGTCATTTTCATTGGTGCGAGATGAGGAGAATGCGCTGGTCAAAGCAATAGTCGTACACATTCTGTATCAGTGAAGGTCCGGACAATACGGACAATTTGCGGTCGGTCATTGTTCTACTTAAATGTTGCGCTACGGAGGCCTTTAATGTAGGGCAGAGCGACGGTCCTGAACTCGTTAGAAATTATCACTACTCAGAGTGCAGGGAATGAGAACAAGAGGTGATCTAGACGCGTACCCAATGGTACCACATATCATCACTCCAGGTGGAGACGGTAGTATACGGCTACCAAATCTTCGGTTATCTTAAAAGCTGCATCACTGACATGGGTGCAATTCAGAGTGCTGAGAATAAGAACAAGAGGTGATCGCGATCTATATCCAGTGGTACCACATAACATCACTTCAGGTAGAGACCCAGTATGCCGCAACCAAGTCTTCGGTTACCCTAAAAGCTTCTTCACCGACATGTGTGATCAACGACGAACTCGGACCCAGGAATGGCGTGACGTTGCACTTTAAAACAAATCACAATGCTGTTTACATCATCAAAAATGACGCATCTGTATTTGGCGGCATTTTGAATAAGGCACTTTGCCAGCTGGCACTCGACATATCCATACTGGCCCATCACCAGGAGTGATGGTATGGGATCCCATTGGATACACGTCTCGATTACCTCTTGTTCACGTTCTCCCGTCACTCTAAATAGCAGGCATTATATTTCTGACTTTTTTCACATTTTGACGAGTTATGGCTCTGCCCTATATTTGAGTCGCGACATTTATGTAGGACAATGCACGACCAAAAGTTGTCTGTATTGTCCGTACTGCCCTTGATATAGAATGTGTTCAACTGTTGCTCTGAAGAGCGCGTTCTCCTGATCTCGCATCAATGAAAGTGACTGTTTAATCGTTGAAAAGCGACTGGCCCGCCACCACTCACAAGTAACTATGGTCGATAAACTGTCGTATCGTATAGAAGCCTCGTGAAGTGCTCTACCTATACATGTCACTCAATTGCACTTTCATTTAATGCCTAGGCAGATATGTGTTGTTATTACTAACAGACGTCGCTGCTTTATGTATTGTTTTCTCAGTATTACTCCAAATTTCCTGAAATTTTAATCACTTGTTCCTCCTACTCTAATGTGTGGACCCAATAAATATCATTCTGATATTTGCATTCCTTCTTGTTGTTGCAATTTTAATGGCCAGCAGTGTATATTGATAAGAATATGACGTATGTACCTAAACTTAATCTCACTGTATGACACTAGAAGTTACATGCAGCCCTTTTTTTGTTCCAGAGAAGATACTATAGAGTTGCTCTCGATGTTTTTTCCCTGTCATTTTTAACGATCTACACATGTGTTATAATTAATTTCGATATTACCCCAAAATCTACCATCAGTCTTTGAAAAAAATTAAGGAGCATAAAAAGTAAATTATGTATATAATAACCTTGAATTATGTTACATATCCGTAAAAAAGCATTTTGCCCGTAAAAGCAATGCTTTTTTTTTACTGACTCTGTCTGAAATCTCTGCCGCCGGGCTTTCTCCGTAATCTTACGGGATTTTTTTTAACAGTGTAGACACAGAATTTCATATATATTTTCAATGAACTATACTATAAACAGTTCCAATTTTTGCACGAATAAATATGAAATACTTGAAAAAATATAATTGTAATGGTTTTCTAGATAGAAGCATAAAGCGCTTACTTAAAATTCAAATCACTCTATTTCAAACTATAATGCATAATTTGGAAAAAGAAAAAAAAAAAAAAAAAAAAAAAAAAACATAGAAATGAAAACAACTTTACAGAACTAAATTTTTCAAATGTTAAAATAATATATGTACTTTCTTTCTTTAGAAAACTAAATTTTCCTATGAAATATATGCCTGTTATTTTTATTCGTAACCTCCATATAATGTGTCTTACTCTATATAATTTATTAAACGAATAATTTAACTTAAAAAAAAAAAAAAGATAAAAAGAATATTTAGAATAAAACGGAACATATATAATATTATTCGTCCGTCTGTTTTGAAATGAAAATATTAAAATGTATATTTTGCATAGAAAATCTTCTAAAAAAAAATGTCCCTAGGAAGAACTTTAGGAATATAATATGGAGAGTGGGAAAGGCACTGCGAAATCACATCCTCTCGCAGAACAGTTGAAATATTCTCCTGAGAAATTATTTCCATACAAATGAATACAAATGCACGTATGGCAACTCGAATAAAGACTGGTGGAATTTCGAAAACGCATAAGATTGGGAAATATAATATATAGAATTAGTATAGTACTTGTATAATATATACGAGAGTTTATTGATTAAAAAAAAAGTTATTTTCTATGTGTGTATTGTATATGAGTAGAATGTAAGTAGATTTTTATGCTCTGAAAAGTATTTTGAGTGATTTGCAAACAGTTTTTTAATATTAACAAGCTTGTGTACTTCAGCAAATTATACACCGACGGGATAATTTCTAAGTTCATAAAAACATTTGGTTCTCAATATATTATATTATAATTTTAAATGTTTATGTATTTCTCTGTGACTTAACAAAAATTAAAAAATAAATAAAAATAAAATAAATAATTATAAGATAAAGAGCTTTTTGTATATAATGTTTTTAAATTTTCTGTTGAATCGTAGCTATAGAACTACATTAGCACTTTATCAATGCGTACAAAATTTTTAAAGTGATAATGACGTCCATTTTTGTGAGATGCATCATTTAACTTTTTACAATTTTTTAACGTTCACGTTTAATTAAATGTATGTATTTTTATGTCGAAAGAAAATGAACTCGTAATTTTTTTTTTTACGGCAACAATTAAATTATAGCTAATATTTTAATGGCTATTTTTAAAGCTATTAGGAGATTATTATTTTCCTATTTTAATGAATTAAAAGAAAACTAATCAAAAATTCTAAAATCGGGCTTATTATTATTAAATATTAAATTACATTAGGAATTACAAATAATGTAATAAAGAATATTATTAATATCTATTAAAATTATATTAATATTACAGAATATTTCAAATAATTTTCGATTTTTCTATTAATTTATACTTTCTAATATTAATATAAAACTGATTTTGATTTGGATAACAAAGTATGAGAAAGAAATAAAGTTAATGAGAAAGTGCTACAAACTCATTTTTATGTATTAATGAATATTGCAAATTAATATAATTATAACAAATGTTATATTTATGATATCATATTACATGGTGTCGATTAATTAAGATAAATTCTATTAATCAATTTAGATTCATTCTTGGTAGACGAATAATTTTTTTTTTCACTTAAAAACTCTAAATTTTTTCTAATATAAATAAAACGTTTAACTTCGTTTTCTGCAATCTATATTTGTCAAAATGACACGGAAAAGTCTGTAAAGAAACACCAACTCTCTTTTTTCCTTGATAGAATGAAAAAACAGTATAAAAATAAAACTACTGTAATCAAAACTTAGTGTACTCTCTCAAGAGAATCTCTTTTATTCGATGTTAGCAAAATAAATCTACGCATTAAGATTAGACCGTAAACTACTGTTTGCTGTCCTAAAGAAGAAGAAAAAAAAAAGTAGTCTTTGTAAGGAAAAAAGAAGTTTGAGAAGAATGAAATTAGCAGCCTAACTTTTTTATATAAGAAATACTGAAAATGTCAAAAAAAAAAAAAAAAAAAAAAATCTCTAAGCGTATTTTTGTTTTCTAAGTAATAATAAAATTCTACATAAAACAGAATTTAATTTAGTATGCCAGGACTTATTTTAATCTAGTCTTCTATATAAAGGCATGTGGCAACTGTGTTTGATTCTCTAGCATCGGTAAATATATTCATTTGTTAAAACTTCTTAAGTATAACTTTTGCATAGGAGCCCCTTGCCGGATTTTAAATTTTTGTTGTCATTTCGGCGATGAATTAATATGGTTATCTCAATTGCGTAAGTAAAGATTTTGGTGGGAAACGTCCGAGCTACTTCGGTTTTAAATATCGACAAAGGGTTCTATACTTAAGCTGTTCAATTTCATTATCACGAATTTTCTCAATTTTATTTTAATTACTTAAAAAATGTTTTCACGTTCATTTTTTTCAATATATATATATATATATATATACATATTGTCATCAGTTTTTTGGTTATTTCTATATGATTCTTGCTTTTTATCGTGTTCTTGGCCTACATGTAGATTTTTGAGCAATTGTTTTGAATCACGCTATATATATGTGTGTGTTTCATGACCTTTAATCAGATGAAAGAAGCTTAATGAAGAGCCGTGCTAATATTTCGTACCAAAAATTGTTACGCGTACATTTTTTTTTTCAATATATGGTGTTCGGATATAAAAATTTTTTATTTATCATTTTTCACACCAATTCTTCCGCGAATTTTTCAAGTATAACCCATTACTTTAAAAGAAAAAGACATATATAACAATGTTCTATTTCTTCTTTTTTTTAATCTGAAAAAACAAACAATTTTGGATGTCATTAAATCTGAAAGCACTGTTACTACATGTCTTTTTTCCAATGGAATATTGATTATTAAGCTGAAGGCTAAATAAAAAATTATAGGAATTTTCTGTTGACTAGAAGTTGCTGTTACCATTTTTTTTTTATTTTACATTTCATACAAAAGCGTGTTTCATAATTTAGTACTTTCTATTCACACTTCAAATTATCTTACAAAATAATTAAATAAATAAATAAATAAATAATAATAAAAAAAAGTAATAATAAAGAAAAGAAGATATTTCAAATGCTCTCTTTTACTGCTTATATTTAGTACTAGCAGGCAACGCCCGCTTCGCTGGTCCCTATTTTTAAATGAATCACTATAATTACTAAATTCTCAAAATTGCATTAATTTTTATCACGTGAAAAAAAAAAGAGAAACAAAATCTGATTAGGAAAAATGTCGCACCGGGTTCTCACTGCCTTCGGAAAAAATTCCCAAAATGCTCTAACTCTTATTTCTATTATTTTCCCCCTTCGCCCCCCCTCCCGTCTATCCTAATAATTTTACAAATTTGAAAATATCAGCAATCAATTTGTAAGTATCAAAAACCTCTATGCACCAGTTTTGAACGATCTAACTCTATATTTTTTTGCCCCTCCGCTGCCCCCCTACCCGCCCCTCCAAATAATTTTAAAAAATCGAAAATATCCGCAATCGATTTGTAGGTATCAAAAATCTCTTTGTACCAATTTTGAATGATCTAACTCTATTTTATTTTTTTTGCCTCTCCACCCCCCCCCCTTCCCGGCCCTCTTAATAACTTTGCACTTTCAAAAATATCCCCATTCGACTTGCAGGCCTCTAAAACCTATCTGTACCAATTTTGAACGGCCTAACTGTATTTCTATTTGTTTTTGCCCATAGCCCCCCCCTACCGCCCCTCCTAATAATTTTACAAATTCGAAAATATCCGCAATCGATTTGTAAGTATCGAAAACCTCTGTATACCAATTTTGAGCGATCTAACTCTATTTTTATTTTTTTTTGCCCCCCCCTCCCCCCTTCCTGCCCCTCCTAATAACTTTACACGTTCGAAAATATCCCCATTCGACTTGCAGGCCTCTAAAAGCTATCTGTACCAATTTTGAACGGCCTAACTGTATTTCTATTTGTTTTTGCCCCGTAGCCCCCCCCCCCTTACTGCCCCACCCGGGGGCTGAATTTCTAAAATTCCAGAAATTGTTTTTTCGATTATTTTGTATTAGCTATATTTTAGAGCAAAAATTTCACGAAAATCTATTTTTTTTTGTTTGAGATATATAGGATTATGCGAAATCACGTTTTACGCTTCTAAAAACCACGTTTTGCTCCCCCCGCCCCCCTTGGGGACCGAATTTCGAAAATTCCAGAAATTAGTTTTTAGACATTTGTATTAGCTGTATTTTAAAGCAAAAATTTTACGGATATCTACAGATTTTGTAAAATAGCTTCTTAGTGGATGCCTACGTCATAGAAAGAACATTGTCACAAAATTTCATGCTTCTAGGTCTAGGGGTTTGGGTATGGCGATGATGAATCACCCCCTCACTCACTCAGTCAGTCAGTCAGTCAGGAAGAAGGATTATATATATATAGATTATAAAAATCTTTTAGTTTCTTTAATTTGAGTCATTTTTCAAAATTTCACAAGTCTGAATTTGGCGGTTCTGATAACTACATTATGCTTATTAAAGACGTTTTTATACTTTTTGGCCAAAAATTATTTTGATCAATCGAATTTTTTAAAAGGAATCGAATTTCTTATTGAATCAATCGAATTTCTTATTTCTATAAAATTTTCATCATTATAAATAAATCAATTTATTATTATTATTATTATTTTATTGTTATTGTTATTATTATTATTATTATTTTAGCATATTAAAAAAAAAAAAAAAAAAAAAAAAAAACTTGTCAAAGAATTGGTGACATTTACCTTCGAAATAAAAGTTAGAAATTTAAAGCATTATTATCCACATCAAATTATTTTACGTTTTACATCGATATAAAATGCTATCGATATTCAATTTTGTGCGTTGAACTGATTCTTAATTTATATCTGATAAAATAGAAGATATTATTTGATTATTACTTACAAACTTTGAATAAACACCATAAAATGCAATAAACTCGCAACAATTGTTTCGGGTCGAAAAACACACGACCCTTCATCAGGCGAACAAAGTAAGCACGAGTGCTGCAGTCAGAGCGGCAACGCTGATTTGATTAGTTAAAATCTACAAAAAAGACACTTAAAATGTACAAAAAAGCCAAGCTGAACGAAAGAGAATTGATTAAAGTTGTGTCTAAAAAGGGTGTGATATCAAATTCCCAAGCTTACATTCAAATACTTATTTAATATTCCCTTTTAACTAAATTTTCACATGTCAATCAAGTGCCTTATGATATGTTGATAGAAATCCTTCTTTCCTGTACTAAATACATCATAGCGTGTTTCTGAAAAATATTACTATTTTTATTTATGTATGATGGGCTTGGCGGCCATCTTTCAAAGTTTTACGTTAGTTTGAATTCTATAAATCTCACCAATTATAGGATGAGTTGGTTGATTGGTTGGTTAATTGAGTTTTATATCGCACTAGTGCTGCACAATGAGAAATAATTATAGGATGGGAGGATGGGAGTGCGCCAAACTTAACACTGTTAAAACTTAAATTGATTCAACTTGTGTGCTTAACGGGGCTTTTGCGATGTTTTTAATGCATTTTTTTTTCTTTTTTAATCTGAATATTTCAACCCCTGTTGAATGGAATAACCATATTATTTTTACGAGATATTTATTCCAAGAAGCTAAATTCAAATTGGGTAGATATAACGGGGGGTGGAAACTTCTATGTTCCCCCCCCTCTCCTTCATGTTTTTACGTTAATTTAAATTTTTATATTCTTTATTCCCGGCATTTATAGGATGGGAGTGCACTTAATACTGAATAATTATAAGAAATCATGTTATCGAAATATTTCTGTCTCTGCTGAATGGAATAGCAAAATTAATTTTATATGAGATATATTTTAAGAAACTTCTTTCAAATTGTGTGAATGTTTATTCATTACTTGAAAGATGGCCGCCAAGCCCATCATACATAAATAAAAATAATAATATTTTTCAGAAACACGCTATGATGTATTTAGTACAGGAAAGAAGGATTTCTATCAAAATATCATAAGGCACTTGATTGACATGTGAAAATTTAGTTAAAAGGGAATATTAAATAAGTATTTGAATGTAAGCTTGGGAATTTGATATCACACCCTTTTTAGACACAAATTTAATCAATTCTCTTTCGTTCAGCTTGGCTTTTTTGTACATTTTAAGTGTCTTTTTTGTAGATATCATTTATTTTTTTTAAATAGTTTTTATATTTACTGGAATTAATCTGATACTTTGCATCAGATATGTCCTGGATTTCAACTCAGCTTTCGTGCGATGTTGTTCTTTGCGTTAAACTGTATTACAAAGTTTTCTTTGCGTTAAACTTTCCATAATTCTGGTTGCTAGACATTATCCATGGGTTTTCTATGCAGACTAGTATGTCGTGTCCATCACAAAACTTGCTTCTAAATTTTCCTATACATATTAACGCAGCACAAATTATTTATTATTTTTTTCATTATGAATGCTGAATATTATCAACTCAGAGAGGTATTGTTGCACAAAATGTCCAACGGAAGTAAATTTTCACCATGCAGATGGCATCCTTTCAGTTCTAAAAAAAAATTGTAGTATATGAGCTCCACTTATCGGCCGATAGGCATCGAGATTGAATCAGCATTCAGCATAATGTCTCATAATGGCCTTTTCACATATTAAGTTTTGTTTCACTATATGCAACAGAACCTTTCCTTAAATTGCGAAAATCGCTGTATAGCAGCGCCACATGTTGAGATATTGGTACAAAAGTTGATAAGCACTATGATTTCTAACAATGTAAATTTATTTGTAAATTTATGCAATTCCATGTATTAGTTACTCAGATATAGCCTTCTCTGAAATTACGGCAATCACTGCATAGCAGCACCATGTTGAGCAATTGACACCAAATATTCATAAACGCTATTATACATCAAGGTTCTATTGCATATAAATTTATATGTAATTCTGAGCAGTAGTTCCTGATATCTAGTTGGAACAAAACTTTCGCCACACACATAGAACACACACACGCAAATAGAAATTTTCTAAAAATAGTCAAATTGTTTTCAGGAGCTCTTACAACGTGTAAATCCATTAAAAACCGAAAGTCGAAATTCATTTCAATAAAATGACAAGCGAAGCGGGCAAAGCCTGCTAGTATACTATATAGAAGGAAGTAGAAATCTTTATGCATCATAATTATCATTGCCAGATTGAATTGAAGGATATTAAAATTGGATACTATATCGTGTACTGACTTTCTTATTCTAAGGTATGAAAAATATTAAAAAATCAGCAATTCAAGCTATAGATTTGAAACAAATGTTATTCAAAAATGTATTCATTTCTGTTTTCAGGGATATAAAGTTTAAAATTGTACAAAATAATAAAAGCAAAGATTCTTTGGTTAAAAAAATAACTTATAAAAAGAAAAAGCAGCTCAATTTGAAATTAATATTTTTCGGGTAAACTGAGATGAAGCAATTTCATATTTGGCGATTTATGTCTCTTTGGCGATATTTAACAGTTTTTCAGCAATTAAGATAGGAAATTTTGATTTTTAAAAGCTAAATTTTATAAAAGTTCCTAGATTAAGCAATTGTCTATCTGAAAAACCAGTTTTCAAAGAATTCTGCACATTTATGAATTCTCTAGCTTGTTTTAAAAAAAATTTCTTGAAGAAGAAATTTTTTCAAAAAGTTGTCAAAACATCTAATTTTACGCTAAATTGAAAATGCTCCCATTTTTTTACTTATTAACTTAGAAAGTTCGTTTTTATCTCAAATTAAAGATCTCGTTGATACGAATATTTTACTTTTTGTTTCATTTTACTGCGATATTTGGTTCGTCCAATATTTAAAACTTTACGGAAAAAAAATTTGCCGATTTAACATGGGAAAGTTGGTTTCTGTATAATAAGCATTTAACGATCTTGGGTTATTTCTGTCGATTTTATTATTGGCGCGTTCTGCTTTGTGTTAGTGGTAGTTTGTTTGTTTTGCTTTTCTCTGAGCTTGGCTTGGCAAAACGACCGTTTCTGCTTGATTTGGATTTCGGTTATTTGGTAGATTCAATCAACTGGGATGAAAATATTCTTCATCATCTGCTATCTGCTCCCAGAAAATTAAACAATGTACCAACATTGCAATCGGAAGTTGATCTCCTGAACTGATATGTCCTCATAGTAACAGTGTGAAAGCAGGCGTTTTTCTGTGAGTCACATCGATGTGTTAATTATTCGTTGATTTGAAAGTTACTATCGCTGTGTGCCGGTTGCAGAACCCTCTTCTGGAAGTGTTTCGCGTGCGCAATAAAAAAAAATTAATTCATGCACGAATTCTGTTAATGAATTAAAGCAATATTTGTCCTAAAGTGATCGAAATGAACAAAGGGAGGATAGTTGATTACGCATGAAAATCAATCTACTAAATTAATTGGTAAAACTTGATCGTACAGCATTTCTGTATAATTCAGTAATTAAATATAGCTTTCACCCAATTTTGGTTTCTTAAAATATGAATATTGTTTGTAAACAGTATTAAAATTTAAATATTAAATAGCAAAACTTGCGTTATATTCAGTACCCCGAGATAAGAAACGCTGCCAAGTATTCCTAGAAAACAATGCATTCGAACATTCATGAGTTGCTTCTACGAAAAGAATAAGCTCGAGCGCTGTATATATAATAATTTGAAAGCTATTATGAAGTCAGTTTTATCAGAAATGTTTTACACGTGCGTGTTTAGTTTTTTTTTTTTTTTTTTTTTTTCTTTATATAAAATTTTATTTTTCATGCTTAAAGCAATCTCATGTTTAACAGTTGGATTTATTTACATTATTTACATTTAAACAATAGTAGTATTAATATCAATAGTAGCTACATTATTTACATGTAGATAGTGCTACGAGGAGTTATATTATCATACTTGCCAACTTAACTCGGAAGGTTGCTAGTCCTGTCCCTTTCTGCCTATTTTTTCACACCAGTATTTTTTTAGAGACATTTCTTCTTATTTAATCGTAAGTATATTTAAAGAGAATTACTCTATAAAAATTAAGTGGTGTACAAAAAGGGGCGGGAACTAATAATCTTCCGGGTTAGGTTTTCAAGTATGTATTATTATGTCCTTAATATTCTTTAGACTGGTCAGCGTGACGATTTCAATGGCTGTAAGCCTACACCGGATAATAAAGATCATTTTGCTAAAAACCCGCATGCGTAAATCGGTACAGTAATTTTTTAATGTATTGAGAACACACATAAGCATTGCTTTTAATATATACAGGACCAAAAAAAAAAGACACGATAACACTATTCTGTAAGCGTATATTATGATATATTTTTTAATGTATTAGGTGTATGCTCATGCATCCTACGTAATATAGTAGAATCTTATTTATTTTTTTTCAATTGGTGGATACTGTGACATATATAATCACATTCCTATAAGCCTTTTTAAAATTAATTAGTTTCATAAAATAAAATACAGTAACATATGTCAATAGAAAGCATTTCTTATAATATTATTCGTTTTTTGAAGGGAAAACTTCTTTAGGCTCGTTGAGCACTTTTGGGTGAACAAAAATCATGGAACTCGCGTCATCGTCAGCGAACTCTTTGAAATTCTGTAGGCGTTCCTTACCATGACATGACAACCCATTCACCCCGTCTGGTCGGGAAGAAACATATTTATTACCAATTGACATCACGTGGTTTTTCTACTAGGAATAAAAATTGCAAATTTCAAAATGCTTCAATTTTCTTCTAAATTCTTTGAACCTTTCTGTGCGCCATTAACAGCCACATGGGATAGTTGCAGTTCAAATTTCATCGATTTTGGAAAAAAATTACATTTTAATTGGAAATTAAATTTTATTCTAATACGCGTATTTCAAATTCTAATTATGATTAAATTATTTTTAATACATCATTCGAAAGATATTTTAAAGTTCTTTTATATTATCGAAAGTGGAATTCGAGATTTCACCTGATTTACACGTTCTGAGGTGTCCTGAATGAGTTTTCTTTTGTATCTCAGCTACTAATTAAAATAATTTCATAAGTAATACATCATTAGAAAGCTTTGTTGATTTGGAATCGAACAGTACTTTACAGAAATTTCTACCGCCAGATGGCGTTATAATATTTTAAAATTTCAATATTTCAAATTCTAATTATGATTAAATTATTTTTAATACATCATTCGAAAGATATTTTAAAGTTCTTTTATACTATCGAAAGTGGAATTCGAGATTTCACCTGATTTACACGTTTTGAGGTGTCCTGAATCGGTTTTCTTTTGTATCTCAGCTACTAATTAAAATAATTTCATAAGTAATTAATATTTTTACCTGATATAAGGCTTAGTTCATTTAATTTGGGTAGCTACAAATATTGTGCCGAATATCATATAATACAAATCATAAACACTTCTTTACAAACCAAAAATAATTCGGAAAAACTAATCTAATAGCTCGATGATACAATTCACAAGTTATTTAGTTTTCACTTCTATCGGCAGTCCCCAAATACTGCTTTGATTTTTTTTTTTTTTTTTTTTTTTGGTCACCAGTTGTGCATTTTATGTCACGTACTTTGGAAAGTGTAAAAGTGGTATAATACACGTACTGCGGCTCTTTATAAATTAGATTGATGTAAAATGAAAATTTTGTAATGTTCGATATACATTAGTAATATTTAAATAAATGATTAAAGATAATTTTATAGGCTAAATTTAAAATGACGCGTAAATTTGAATAATATTAAAAAATATTTTGTTAGATAATGTATGGAATATGATTATTAACAAAGAGTTTAAGTTTAAATTTTAATGATTAATTGAAATCTTAACATTTAATTCAATGAAAGGAAATGTATTAGTTTTACTTTTTCTTATATTCATTGCGAATCAAATATGCAGGGTGGTTATAATTAAACTTCCCCTATAAACAGCATCCTACAGCGCAAACGGATGAACGAAACGCAACGAAATTTGGTATACATAAACTATACACGAGATGCGCTCTCGGAATTTCGAAAAAAAAAAAGTTCCAAAATGTCCACCAGAGGGCGCTTTTTCCGGAAAAACATTAAATTTAACGCAATAAATGACCAAAACGAAATACAGAAACAATATTGGTGGGAAATCTCGATTTGCAAAATAACTGCTAACTGTTATCATTGAACAGAGATGGCAGCACTAAACAATGACTTAAACTTTCTTCTGAATACTACCATGCGCAGGACTAAAACTCTTTTGGACTCCACTGCGCAATAAGTGATTGAGATGCATTGATGCATTCGATAATTCTGTAGCGAGAGGTGCTTGGCCTCTCTATTCATCTTAATTCAAATTTATTCAATATAATGTAATATGATTCGAATTTGTGAAATCTATTCATAACACTTACATAAAGTAAGTGATTCATGTCCAAATTAAAAATTAGTCGTATAAGCAACACTAGTCTACTAAGTTTGTGTTTGAGTCTACTTTGTCTTTGACTCATCCCGATTCTGGCAGAGGGGTGAGTAGATTAAATTTATTCTCATTGAATCTAATGCATGCTTTATTGATAATTCTAATCCTAAATGAAAATTCTAATAAATTCAGATTTAGGAATTTAAATCGTTAATCTTATTTGAAATTCTTAATTACAGATATTCTAATTTCAATGTAAAATTCAAAGTCGAGATTCGCATAAAATGAAACATAGTCGTATATTCTTCTTTGGCTTTATACCCAAATATTAACAAGCCAGAACAAGAATTATGAGTAATAAAACGGAAAAGAAGGAAAAGCCGTCAGTTCTAGGGGAAAAAATGTCGAGATTTGCATGCTTGCGAAGAAGAGGAAGCTTTATGTAAAATAAGTGTTAGAGTATAATATGTTTGCAGATGTTGCCATGTTTTATGTTGTTTATGGTTAATGTTGTTTCTGTATTCAGTTTTGGTCATTTATTGTGTAAATCTAATGTTTTTCTGGAAAAGGCACCCCCTGGTGGACATTTTGGAACTAAAGTTTTTTTTTTTTTTTTTTTCCGAAGTTCCGTGAGCGCATCTCTAGTATAGTCTATATACCAAATTTCGTTGCATAACGTTCACCCGTTTGCGCTGTAGAATGCTGTTTATAGGGGAAGTTTAATTGTAACCACCCTGTATATGCAATAAGTATTTTATTTCATTTTACAACATTTATTTTAGTACCTCAAAATTTCATGCTTAAAAGAAAAAAAAAAACTTATTCACTGATGCAAAATAAATTCTATTTTTAATAAACAGCACAATTAAAATATATAACAATAATGCAATGACAATATCATAATTAACATTTATAAGTATCAACATTCTTATAACAATTCAAAAGTTTTTGAAATGAATGAAATAAAATAAAATATTGAAATGCAAACTTTGAAAATTACTTTGCAAGTACATAAAACTGTAAAATGTTTAAAAAAGTTTATTTATCATTGAAATCGTTGTCGAAATAAATGAGCATCAGTTTCACATTTAGGCTTTTATTGTTCTAAATTTAATTTCATCAAACTCTCTAAAGAATGACTAATTAAAGATCTGACAAGAAGCTTTTAAATGTCGAAGTAAAGAGTAGCTAAGTTTATTTGACAGACCAAGAAACAGCTTTTCTTTCTCACCAAAAAGGACTTTGACAACCGCTTAAACTCAAATGGACTATTTTCAGATTATTTCAGAAAGTTTTCCGTCTAATTCAATTTATAGACACTTTGATTTACTTTTTTATCCACTCATCCAATGTTGTTTTGTATCTACCCGAAGAGAAAATAAACAAGATTAAATTTACACAATCTCCCTTCGTTTACAGCGGTAAAATTTAATTTAGAATTGTGTGTTTTAAAAATATATATTAAGAGTTGAGTTTGTGAAGTTAAAACACCAGTATTTATTTAAAACATTTCAATGAAATTTGCTAAGCTTAGAACTTTATTTAAGAAAAAAGTAAATTTATTGCAGAAAATGCATTCATGAAATTGTATTTCGTAGTAAAGTTTAATTATATGCATTAAAATAATGTAATTAAAAACCTGGCATGTTAGAAAATTATACATTAATATATTGGATTTTTGTATGAAAACAGAGATATTCATTTAAAAAACTCCATTTAAAATTACATCAATAATATTTACCAAATTTAAAACTTTATTTAAGAAAAAAGGTAATTTATTGTGGAAAAATACTTTAATTGAATGATATTTCGAATTATAATTTAAAAACATATTATATATTAACGTTATTGAATTTTGAAAATCTACACGAGGAATATGTTTATTTGATATAAAAGAATATCATGAACAACGAACTGAATATTTTACCATGTTTTTATTAACTTCGATTCTTGTTTGAATGTTTGTTTGTTTGTTTGTTTGTCAGGGACAAATCTTGTAATCGATTTTTAACTAACTTCCCGACTAGCTAGATATTTGAAATTTTCAGGACAGCTCACAACACGGTGACAATACATTCTTCTAATAATTTTAGTCAACTATTTCAGGTCCCGCTGCCTTCGGCAGCGCTTATACGATTCGACAGAAAATTTATTTAACTAATTTCCCGACAAGCTAGACATTTGAAACTTTCATAATAGTTCAGAACACGGTGAAAATACATTTTTTCATTACCTTTAGGCAACTGTTTAGGGTTCCTGCTGCCTTCGGCAGCGTTACCAGTACAGAGTTTGCAATCGATTTTTCACGAAACTCCCGACTAGCTAGATATTTGAAACTTTCAGGATAGCTCAGAACACGGTGACAATACATTTTTTTAAATACTTTTAGTCAACTGCTTCAGGTCCCTATTGTATTCGGAAGCGCTTATATGATTGAACAGAAAATTTATTTAACTAACTTCCCGAGTAGTTATACATTTGAAACTTTCAGAATAGTTCAGAATACGGTGAAAATGCATTTCAAAAATATTTTTAACCAATTGCTTAGAGACCCTGCTGCCTTTGGCAGCGCTACCAGTACAAAGGTTGCAATCAATTTTTAACTAACGTCCCGGCTAGATAGCCATTTGAAACTTTTATAATAGCTTAAAACACGATAGCAAGGAATTTTTTAAATACTTTTATCCAATTTCTCTGGGTGCTCGCTGCCTTCAGTGGCGTTTATATGATTCAACAGAAAATTTAAAAGCATGGTGTATAAAAGTTCTTTTTATCTTGTAATTATTTGTAATTAAAACGGTCATTAAAACAAACGCGGAAGTGTTTACCAACGCAGGCATATAGATACCTTCTGTTCTTGGATACATGTAGGAACTATAATAATTGTATTAGTTATAATGACAAATTTAATATTACCGAGAAGAAAAAGCTAAATTTAGATTTACGGTTAACCAAATTAATAAAAAAATTATGTTTTTTGTTTGATTTTGAAATTCCTGCTTTCGTTATAAAAATCGGCAAAATGATGAAATTTTTAACACTGCTTAAAAATGTTTTCAAATGTTATGTTTTTAGTTTCATTTGTATTTAGTATAAAAAGCATTGGATTCGTAAAAGTTTTTGACTTCCGGTTTTCGACGTTTTACACGTTTTGAGGGTCTAAGAACACGATTTGTGGATTTTAGAAAATATCTGTGTGTCTATGGGTAAGAAATATTTTGTGGTATCTATAGCTAGATGAGTAAAGTACATTTATTTTTCATATCAATTTGCATGTACAGTCTCAAATTGATATAAATTAATGCCTATCGATTTTTGATGCAAATGGCTCAAAAATTGGCGATGCGATACTGTAATTTATCCCATTTAAGGGAAGACTACATCAAAACATTTATGGAGTATAAATGAATAAATCTTAAAATGTGAGAGGACCAATATGAAATGTTACGCTAATTCAATTTGGGAGCATATTGGCTGATAGGTGACGTTGCTGTTCTGTAATTTCGCCCCTGAATGGGAAGGCTATAGCTCATATTCTGTTGCGTATAATTGCATAAAACTTGCTATCTTAGAGAGTCATTTTGAATTACTATGTTGATTCAATTTGGATGCATATCGATCGACGCTGCTAAGCTACTGTGCATTTCAGCCCTTGAATGAAAAAGGTAAATCTTAAGCTTAACGTTTGTGATATATAAGTGCACCAAACTTGATATATGAGTTAACAATTATGAAAATGTACAGTTTATTTCATTTGGGTGTATATCAATCGACAGGTGGCGCTTCTATTATTTACCTTCTATGATTTTCCAAATGACTCTCCACAGAATATAAATTGATTAAATTGGTTGATTAAAATTGCATGAAACTCAGTTCGTATTTCAAATCAGTTTCATATTTTACACTAATAAAATATACCTAATTCATGAAGTTACGTATAAAAACTTTCACATTATTTTTTGTTATTATTTGTATTGTTATTATTATTATTTGTTTTCACATTACAGTATAAACAAATATAACTGTATTTTTTTTCAATATATTGAAATTATTTTTACATTTCCAACATACATATTTAAGAAACGCATTGTAATCATGACAATAATTCAAATTTAAGATTTTGGTGTATCTATATGTTTTGATATACACACTGAGTTCACTTTTTGTTATTTTTACGAGGATGCATATATGTGTGCGGGTGAACACGATAGCGTCTAAACGCCTGTTTCAAATGAGCTCATAGTTGACACATATGTTATAGGTCACCGTAGCCCGAACTGAATAGATTTTAGTGAATCTAGCAATCATAGATTTTTTACGACGAGCATAGTTTTCCAAGTTTTTCCGATTTTCGGAAAGACTGCACTAGAATTTTATGATAGTGAATTTCGAGATCTTAAATCCCCGAAAATTAATATAAGAAGATCTTCTAAAAATATAGTGGTAATTATCCTTATTTTAAATTCGTTAAAGTTGGTAACAAGGGACAGGAATAATATTCTTTATCATTATGGTGTATGGGCCCAAATTTTTTAAAATGTCCGTTAGCGTCTAAACGCCTTGTTCCATTGAGCTGAAAATTTATATACATATTATAGGTCATCATCGCACCAACGGTTTAGATTTTGATAAATCTAGCACTTATAGTTTTTTTTTTTTTTTTTTTTTTTTTTTTTTTAATAGGAACACAATGAAAAATTCTTTATCGACCTGTTGCCTCAAATTATTTAAATTGTGCGATATCGTTTAAACGCTTTATTCGGTTGAGCTTTAATACTATGCATGTTATAGACCACTGTCTTAGGAAAATTTGTGTAGGATTTAGTGAATCTAGCACTTAAAGATTATTTGAAGGATAAAATGAAAAATTCTTCATCGTTATAACCTATGGGCTCAGATTATTTGAAGTGCAATAACGTTAAATTAAACAGCATATTACTTGAAAAAAAATACTAAAACAACCTATTATATAATACATGTATTTTTCTTTTACTTTCCGAACACTATAGTGAGGGAAGTATTGTAATCATGTCAAAAATCCGAATTCGAGATTTTGATGTTTCTATACGTTTCGAGGTCCCCTGAGTCCGTTTCCACTATTTTTACGATGATGTATGTATGTGTGTGTGTATGTATGTGAGTGAACATGCTAGCGTCTGAACGCTTTGTTCGAATAAGCTGAAAGTTGGTAAGTATATTGTAAGTCACCATAGTACGAAACCTATTGATTTTGGTAGCACGTATAGTGTTTTTACAGGGACACCAGGAAATATTCTTTATCATTATGGCCTATGGGGTCAAATTTTTAAAAGTGCGATAGCGTCTAAACGCTTTGTTAATCTGAGCAAAAAATTTGTACACATGTTATAGGTTACGGTTGCACAAACTGTATAGATTTTGGTGAATTTAGCACTTACAGTTTTTTGACAGGGGCTCAAAGAAAAATTCTTTATCATTATGGCCTATTGGCTCAAATTTCAGTAGCGTTCAATAAAACATCGTGTAATATATGGAAAAAAACACTCTATTATGGTTTTCTCTCTTTTGTTTGTTTAACAACTCCTCTTTCTTTACTTTATCTACAAAACTGTTAATGACTCAATGTTCGGGAAGCCGAGTGGAGTCATTCCAGAGTTTTCTTACTTATTGAATGATTTGTCTTAATTAATTTGTTTAGACAACCGTTAATTACTTAATGTTCAGAAAGTCGAGTGAAGTCATACCAGATTTTTTACCTATATCGGCAAATTCAACTTGAATATCAATAAAAACGAGAAACGAAATGTGATGATTGCGGTTGTTATTATTAATTTCTTATTATATCTGAATTATTCGAAGTATTACTAATTTATTTTCCGGTTGATCACGTCTTTTATACGATGTCTATGATGCAAGAGAACAGAGAGCGCTGAATCTTAATTGAACAGATTAACTTCACAATTGCATAAATCATGCTCCATTGATCTGGAAATATTTCATGAGTTAGAGTTAATATGTATATTTAGCGCAAATTTATACAAGGGCATTTTGTAGGTGAATATAGAACTATTAAAACAAAAGATACGCGGGAACATTTTTTTTTATTATTATTTTGCATATGTGTTGTACAATTGTAAAAGATCCTTAAAAATTTCGTGCTTCCGGAGTTTGATGAATTTAATATTTTTGAGTTGTTCTAAGAATAACTATTTTTAGAAAATATCTCTTTGTATGTCTGTTAGTCCGTGTGTATATTTAACCATTCATACCATATAAACCTGTCAAATGTGATGAAATAAATTTTTAAAACCACTCTTTTTACTTTCATAGCAGGTTATACTATTACAGTTTGTTGTTTTTAAATTTGTTCTTTAGATTCTAAAAACGAAAAAAAAAAAAAAATTAAAATTGGTAGAAGTAAGCCAAAATTTTTATCAAATGCCTACATAATTGAAAAAAAAACTGTTTCTTCTGAGATTAATATATATTGTTAAAAGACACATAAAAAGCATCTTTTCAGCTCTGTTAGAAATTTGAAGAGTAGGTTTGTTTCTTTTTTAAATATTAATGTATGCAATGTTTTTATTATTTTGCGTATGCATTATACTGTTATAAAAGATTGTTGCAAATTTTTCACTTCCGAATTTTGATGGATTTAAAATTTTTGAGTTTTTCTGAGAACAACTATTTTTAGAATATCTCTGTATGTCTGTTACACTGTTAAAAATTTCAACAGAAAACTCTGTGTAAGCTATTATCTTAAGTCTTACGTAAAATTACAGAGAAAAATAAACGGAGATGTTAAAAAACTTACTTTCTACATTCACTTTAATAACTAATATCAATTTAATTAATTATTGGTGAGAATATATTTTGAACTTAGAATGCTTTTTCTAAAGTAGAAACAGTCATTTTTAATTTTAATAAAAAAATTAAATAATAAAATTACGTAAAAATACAGAATAAAGATTGAGAATCTCGATTATTAACTTTTAACTAAGAATTACTGTAAATTTACAGAGACTCTGGATAAATATTTACATTAAATTTACAGAAATTTTTAACAGTGTAGTCCGTGTGTATATCTCAGCATCCATACCACATAAACATGTCAAATAGGATGAAATAAATTTTTAAAGTCACTCTTTTTGTTTTCATAACAGGTTGCAAGTTTGTTGTTCATAAATCTGTTCTTCAGTTTCTAGAAACGAAAATAATAAATTAACCCCCTCCCGGCTTATCCCGAGCTCAGCTCGGGCAGGCGAAGAAACAAGGGTGCAAGAGTTTCCGTTTAAAGACGAAATACTGACACCAGTATTCTTTATCAATAATGATTATCATATTTGTGCAGCAATTTAATGTGATTGAAATTATTAATAAAGATGTTAGCGCTCTTTATTGAGACGGAAACTCTTGCCACACTGCTAATAAATTGAGCCGGCAAGGGGTTAACATTATTAGAAGTGTAAAGGAGATTCTTGCGCTAAAGTTTATAAGGATTAAATTAGTCTTGTGCTATTTAAATGAAGTCCGCAATACCAGGAACAAATAAGCCGTGAATAAAAAACAATCTTCTTGTCTTACAGCACTTTATTTTCAAGTTTAACATCTCAGCTATGGACTGTAGATTATTTTATAATATATTAGAAAACATACACAAAAATATTGTCTTCAAGACATTCAGGTGGTGTAAAATAAATTTCAGATAAAGAGAGAGAGATGGCTTTTTTGATGCGTGCTGTTTCAACGGAGGTTAGGAGCGAAGTCTTTTAGTTCGCTGGACTACTGCCTCAAGCAGACTTCCGAAATACGCCAAGAGTTAGAAAAATACACCCATTTTATAGCCATACACAGTCCTTTGTCTCTTGAATAAAACAGTATAAATATTTTCAATTTAGAGAGTTGGTTATAAATATTTATGCCAATCATCCATGCCAACTTATGCTTTAAAAATCGTCTGCGTAAAGCAGATGGAAAGACTATGAATTATTGCCACATCCTGTCATTTAGAAATATAAATTACCCTTTAATGATATTTCAACGGACATTATTGCTCAATTTAGCTATAATAAATAAATTTACGTATAATTTAAAGAATGAATTGTAATTTATGGAAATGGTTAATAGATGAAAATAATATTCTTTATATTTTATTTTATTTTATAAAACAATTACGCAATGGAAGAATAGAATACTGAAAAATCGTTCTTTAATAAAAAAGCATTTAGATTACTCAGAATAAAGTATTAATTTTAAAGAATATGTTTTTTGTTCTCAACAGATTTATTTAATAGATTAACAGATAAAATATTATTAGAATTAAGATATTTATTTATAGAGAGACAAATGTGTCCAAATATAAAAGATAATTTAGAATTTCGCTAGATATTTAAATAGAAATTTTTATATTTATTGAAAATATAGTATTTAATTATTAAATTTATTTGAACAGGTAATTAAAACTCATATATGTGAAGGAACTCCTTCACAAGAATTAAGCCAACATTTTTATCAACTGCCTACATAATTGAAAAAAAAATGTGTTTCTTTTGTGGTAAATAAATATTGTTAAAAGACATAGAGCACGTCCTTTCGGCTCTGTCAGAAATGAGAAGAGTAGGTTTATTTCTTTTTCCCATATCAAGTGGCCGCCATTTTGAAACAAAATGGGGGATAAAGTTTATTAATAGACTTGGTTGACCAATTCATCTGGGCTATGTACATACGGACTTTGAAGCAAATCGATTCATAAATATTTTTTTTAAATGTGAATTTGAAATTTCAAGTGGCGATAATTAAAAACAAGATGGTAGATCAAGTTGGCCAACGAAGTTATCAAACGTATTTCTAAGATAACTCTACTGTATAAATTTGATCCGAGTTATTTCAGTATTTTGAAAGTTACCGTAGTGACAAATTTTCATGTTGCCGCCCTATTTCAAACGGCCGCCATTTTGAAACAAGATGGCGGATCAAGTTAATTAAAAAATTTGATTGAGGCCTCGATATGGGCTATGCATCCAAGGAAATTTAAACGAATCAGATGCAAAATATATTTATTATACGATGTGAGTTTGAAATTTTAAAATGGTTGCTCAGGTGCCCCTCATTTAAGATATTTGAAAAATATGTGTTCAGACCAATTTTGGTTCGTAATTTAATATTTTAAAGTCATCGGGATAACAAATTTTCAAGTGGCACCCTTATTCTTGGTAACAGTCTTTTTGAAACATTTCAAGTAGCCAACATTTATAAACTTGTTGAAGACCCTTACATGGACCATGTATACATCGAAGTTTAAGGAAATCTGATCTTACATACATTTCACGATGTCAGTTTTAAATTTTAAGTGTCTGTCACATGGAAACAAAATGTCGAGAGAAGTTTCCCAACGAAATCACACGAGATATTTATAAGATAAGTCTACTGTTGTCCAACTTTGGTTCGAATTAATTTAGGAATTTAAATGTTATCGGAATGATACATTTTTAAATGGCCGTCACTTGGACACAAAATGGTGGATCATATTGCCTGGCGAACTCATCCAAGATAATTGATAAAAAGTCCACTGTTCAACTTCAGTTCAAATAAATTCAATTTTTCAAAAGGTATCATAATGATAACTTTTTAAATTGCAGCTTCATTTCAAATGGTCGACACTTGGGAACGAAATGACGGAGCAAATTGTCAACTTCAGTTCAAATAAATTCAATCTCTCAAAAGGTATCATAATTATAACTTTTTAATGTGCAGCTTCATTTCAAATGGTCGACACTTGGGAACGAAATGACGGAGCAAATTGTCCATCGAGCTAATCGAAAATGAAAAAAAGAAAGTAAGAAACCTCCACTATCCAACTTTGGTTTGAATTAATTTTGTATTCCAAAATTTATCCTGATAACAAATTTTCATGTGGCCGCCATATCGAAACACACTAGCGGAGCAAGTTACCAAGCGAACATATCAAAGGGATCCAAGAGAACTTCAGCAAAAATACTCATCATAATAAGATAAAAAAAATGCATCGAGTTAATTCAGCGCTTCAAAAGTTATAGTAATTAGAAATTTTTAAGCAGCAGCCTGATTTCAAGTGGCCGCCACTTGGAAACAAAGTGGCAGAGCAAGTTTTTCACCGAAGTCATCAAATATATTTGTAAGATAAGTCCACTGTCTTACTTTAATTCGAATTTATTCAGTAATTCAAAAGTTATCGAAATCCCAAGTTTTAATGGATAGCCTCATTTCAAGTGACCGGAACTTGGGAACAAAATTACACAGCGTGTTTCTTTTCAACCTCTTCCAATATGTTTGATAGATAACTGTCCAACTTGTGTTTGAATTAGTTTATTTAGGTGTTTCAGGTTTTCTTCATATAGATGTTTTATTTAACTCTATTGTACTTCAAATAATTTGAGCCCATAGATGGTAATGATAAAGAATTTTTCGTTGTATCCCTGTAAATACCTATAAGAGGTAGATTCACCGAAATCCCCATTGTTTGTTCGACAGTGATCTATAACGTGTATATAAATTTTCAGCCCAATCGGATAACGCATTTCAATGGTATTGCACTTAAAAAAATCTGGAGTGACTCATCTCGACTTTCCGAACATTGAGTAATTAACGGTTTTGTAGATAAATTAAAGTAAGAGGAGTTGTTAAATAAACAAAAGAGAAAATTATAATAGGGTGTTTGGGTATTTTTCTTTATATAGTACACGATGTTTAATTTAACGCTATTTTACCAAACATGCAGATTATGTCCCTGTAAAAACCTACACATGCTAGATTCACCAAAATGCTTATAGTTAGTGCAAAAGTGAGGCATTTAGACGCTATCGCACTTTAAAGTTTGAGCCCATATGCCACAATTATAAAGAAATTTGCATTTTGTCCCTGTAAAAAGAACCATAAGTGCTAGATTCTCTACAATTGATAAAGTTCGTGTGACGGTGACGTATAACATGTATATAAATTTTCAGTTAATTTGAGTAAGGAGTTTAGTCGCTATCGCACTTTAAATAATTTAAGCCTATAGGTCTTTATGATGAAACATTTTTAATTGTGTCCCTGTAAAACTCGTTAAGTGCTAGAGTCACGAAAATCCGCACAGTTTGCGTGATGGTGACCTATAACTCGTATATAAATTTTCGACATAATATATAACTCGTATATAAATTTCGGATAAGGCATTTAGGTGCTATCGCATTTTAAATGATTTCACCCCATAGCCCATAAATGATACTGAATTATTTGTTGTGTCCCTGTAAAAAAAACTAGATGTGCTAGATTCACAAAAACCTATATAGATCATGAAACTGTGACCTATAATATGTGTATAATTTTTTTGTTTAATTAAATAAGGCGTTTAGATGCTATCGCACTTTTTAAAATTTGGTCCCACAGGCCATAATGATAAAGAATTTTTCTTTCTGTCCCTGTAAAAAAACTATAAGTGCTAGATTCACCAAATTCTATGCAGTTCATGCAACTGTGACCTATACATGTGTATAACATGTGTGACCTATAACATGTGTAACATGACCTATAACAATTTTCATGTTTGTATGTATATTTATTAAAAAGCTATTCACATGTGAAAAAAAGAAGATAAGTGAATACAGGTGAAAAAGTGAATACAGGTAGAAAGATTTTGTTGTAATCTAACATATGGATGCGTGTGCATCTTCACCTATCTCTAATGCATCTTTAACACCACTTTTCATTAAGTGTTCTTTCCTAAAATAATTGAAATTTTTCATTTTTTCCAAAGCTTACTTTTGAGAGAAAAATGAATATTTATTAGTTTAAAAATTATTGTTATGCTAAAGTTACATAAAATCCAGTTGATAATATAATAACGAATATGCCAACTAAATTTTATGTTTATATGTTTATTTGTTTAAAAATTATGTGCAAAAGAAGAAAACGAGAAAACATGTTGTTGCTTTAATTTTTTCCACCAGTGTATATATATATATATATACTTATATAACGCTATCTTACAAAAAAATTAGTCCAAAATATATAAGCTAATAATTTTACAAAGAAAGCAGTCATCTTTCTCTCTCTTTCTTTGTATATACATAATATATATATATACCTATATAATTTTACTTCATCTTTAAACTCGGCTTAAAAAAAAAAAAAATTGTTTTATTCCCAAAAATAAGAAACACATCTCTTTGTCTTCATGTACATTTATTTTTAAAACTTAAAAAAAAAATATATATATATATATATATATATATTCACAAAATAAAATAAGATAAAATAAGTAAGGATTTTCTTTTAACTTTAATCTCGTACATGTGATATAAAAATATGGAAAAGAAGATGGACGGGGCTTTGATTTCAAAAGTTTCTTCGCAAAGGAAACTACAAATGAAGTTTTGAAACTACAAAAAAAAAAAAAAAAAAAAAGAAAATCATAGAATGAGGTGAACTGTATATATCTGCGATTTCTTTTTATTCTTGAGTTAAAAGTTTTCAAAAAATACTTTTATCATTCTTTTGTAAAATCTAACTGAATTTTTAAACTTAATTTTTATTCAATAACTGAGAAAAAGTAATTTAATATTATTCTGTTAAAAGTCATATAAAATTATTTATGTAAATTAACATAAAGAGTTTTTTTTTTTTTTTTTTTAATTCTGTGTGTTTGATTTTAATTCTTCAAAAATTCAAACAGCAACGCTCTTCATTTAAACAGAATAGATTTATCATTAAAATTCCTATTTTTTCGTCATCAAGGCTCTATAAATTGAGAAACTGTTAAATACTCCACGTTTATTTTTAAAAAGCCTAAATTAGAATTATATGGTCAAATCTTTTAGTGGTGAATAAATTAGCACCCCCAAATAATAAGTTAAAAGATGAATGTTATAAGAGTTTTAAGGTTTAGTCAAAATATTGCTTACAATTTTATATGACTTTTCAGAAGAATTGGAAAAAAATCTGGTCTGAACCACACGACTTCCATTACCCGCTGTTACACGTATTACGTGTAGTTTTTGGAGATAATGTGGTCGAAAAACATAGAATTGACCGAATGAAATGGGCACTTAAACATAAGTTAATACACGATAGGACGATAGGACCCATGCCCCATCCCGCCCGGTTCCCGCTGTTCAATGTATTTTTCTAGTCAACTTTGTCCCCTTATTAGTTCCGGTGTGAATTTTTTTTTTTTTTTTTTTTTTTTTTTTTTTTTTTTTAACACACTTGACATTGTGAGTTTTTTTGCTTTTCTTCCCATGCTATTCCTATGGGGTTTTTAGCCTTTTTTCCCCCTCTTTTTCCACATTGTAAAGTGGTGGTGGTCATGTAAAACAGAGTTTACATAAGGAGTTTAAAAATAATAAAACAAATGATAGAGGTTTTATGTTTATTTATTTTTTTTGAAACACCAATTTCCGAGATCTAAAAGGGATCTATCTGATCAGGATGACTATTAATTTTCCTAAAGTAACCACGTAAAGCATGAGAAAGGCTATCTGAATTGGGCTTATAAAACAAATTTCTAAAAAATCGTTAGAGCCGTTTTTGAGATACCGACTTTTACCAGAACTTGGCATAATCAATTGATAACCGAAAAACAAGAATTAGATACAAAAGGATGTTTAAAAGAGGCTTAATATGGCAAGTAAAAAAAAAAAAAAAAAAAAAAAAAAAAACCATACAACAGTTTTGAAGGGAACGCACTTGCAGGACCTGAAATTCAGTTATTTATACAGGACGTCTATCAATTTTCCTGAATTAACCAACTATAGCATTCGAAAGGGAATCTAATAGAGTGTTTATTACATAGCAATTTTGAAGAAAATTGTTAGAGCCGTTTTCGAGATATGGACTTACAGCCCGACGTTTCGCATATACCACTTCATGTTTTGCAATTTTCATCAAAATTTGGAAAAGTTAACTGTACACCATACCTGTCTTACTTCTGAAGTCTCGTAGTTCTATCTTTATTAGCCTTTTGAGAGGGACTCTTACGAAATCCTATGGTGAAGCGTGACAGATGCTGTCACAGTCCCTTTCAAAAGGTTAATTTCGGAGATATGGTAGCTAGAAGATTCCCAACATACGTACACACGCACACTGGCATATTGCCAGAAATAACTTTTTTGGACTCAGCAGACCTTAAAACATGTAAATCTGGTGAAATCTCGATATCGAATTTTTGGACCGAATACAATACTTCCATTACCTACGGTAGTCGGGTAATATAAGTAAAAAATACATTAATTGTCATAGATTATGTAGTACGTAATATCTGTAACATATATATACAAAATCACTGATGAAGTTCTTATAGAGCATTAAGAAACTTTGTAGTTTATAATATTATCTTGTTTTTTCTTTTGTCCTGTGGAGGGCATTCCACCTATAGGTTTAGGAACCCACTGTTCCCAATCGGTCTTAGACACACATCAGAAACCTTTTGTCCAACCTGTCACTCGCGCACTTTGAATCAGCTTCAAAATTTGAAAATATGATCACCACTTTTACATCTTTGACGTTACATGGCAGCAATATTTAATTATTTTGCATTGCTATAATATAAAATACATACATATCTCTTTCTCGTGCTATTTTTCTATAGTAAACGTGACAATGCTATACATTATATGAGAGATTAATTTTGTGTATTTAGATAGATTTAATGTTTTTAAAATACAAGCTATTAAATTATCGTACAAAACTCATAATGTATTTAAAATATTTAGCCATCATTTATTTTTTGGATCATATTTTCGAAATTGAGTTTAAGTTATATTTGCACGTTTTGAGGCCCCTGAATCCGAAAATCATATTTATTACGGTTGGTCTGTCTGTGTGTCTTTCTATGTATGTATGTGCCTTTTATCAACATATCTCAAAAACAAATAGCATCAGGAACTTGGTATGCTAAATTTTTATTATATAGTGATGCTACACTAAACGTTTCGTTAAGATCAGGCAAAAGCTTCGTGTACAGGGACATCCAAAATAATTCAAATACATTAGGTCTATGGAGGAAATTTCCGATAAGTACAGTTTTGGTTTTACAATGGCTTTATCGATTGGCTACCTTAAATAAAGAGGAATGAACATATTTTTTTTATATGCATAAAAGATTTTTTGTGTAGTTTTTTAATATAGAAATCATTCATCATTCGTTTACAGGGCTTCCCAAAATATTTGGATATATTGGGGCTATACTTGGAAATTACTGGAAGTGTATATCGTTTTTTTTTTTTTTTTTTTTCATATAAGACTAAATTTAAGTACAAAATATGACATGTATATTGTTTATAGAACATACATAGGGCTGCCCAAAATTAAGCTAAACATTCTTTTCTATGGAATGTAAATTGGTAAAAGTGTTTTGCCACATTTTACTATGTCGAAGAACATTCCTCAGGAAGGAAAATAAATTTTTCATATCCATACTATAAACAAAGTATTTTTTCATTTTCTATTTTTAACTCTGAGTTTTTTACGTAATATCACGTTTTTAGGTGCCCTAAATACGAAAGTCGAATCTTTAGCGCTTGATTTGTATGTATATCTATTACAAGCTTAATTTAAAAATAAATAACTGCAGGAAATTCAAATTTAGAATTTTCAAGTTTGTATTAGGTTGCCACTTGAAAAAGTTGATGAAGACTGGCAAATTTGAAGGCAATATAATGACAGTCTTAATATTTTTTTTTCTAGAAATTGTAGGCACTATAAGTGAATGGAGACTTAGGGGGTGGTAGCCCCCTCACACAGAGAAAAATATTAAAAAGTTCCTAAACCTATATTAGATTATTTTTAAAGTATATTGAACTTCATTATCTTACCTTATCGCATTTACGACTTAATTTGCAACCTATTATCTTTATAGCACTGAAATGCATGGTGGTGAGAGAAAGTCGTGTGAGTGACACACCAGATTATTTTAATTAGAACGTAAAAATTCATATAAATATATTTTGAATAAAAATAAGTTCTATTATAAAACTAAACTATATATTAAAATAAATTCAAATGTGATGCTCTATTAATAGCCTTTAGATGCTCTGACAATATTCATAAAATTTATTAAGTTATCTACACACATTTAGAAAACCATATCATAAATTCATTTTTAGCATTGAAAAGATAACATTTGTCTCGTTACATCAAAATATAACCTCAAAAATATGCTTGTTATTTCTGAATTTCTCTTATCATTGCAGTTATGAAGATTTCTCTACTATAATTTTACATTTATATTGAATCTGAATCCTCCATAACAATGTTTGAATACAATTTTATCGATTAATCCTTTTTTTTTTAATCGATTTATTTGCTTATTTATTGGCGTAAGACAAAAACATGTCGCTTGTTTACTGAAAAAATACTTCGAGTGCTCCGCTTTCTTGACAACCTGTCATCGGATTTGAAGGATAATCTCAAAAACTGTCTAAAATTTTCTATGTAAATCAATTGTTTCTAAGCTTGTTTTACGATATATTCCTATTTTAGTTGAAGAAAATGTTTTGCGTTCGTTATTGCTTATAGAACCAGTTATTAAAGATGTAGTGAATATACATACAATACGAAGTGATAAAATAGTTATTGTATTTTTTTTTCTCTTGAATAAAAATAACAAGAACGAAAAATCATGCGGTATGCACTGATTATTAAAACCTTTTCAACTATATATATTCGTTGTGTCGTTTAACCTTCAATGTCCTTAACATTCGTTATCAAACAACAGACAGAAAGTCAAGCATATAGACTAATACAATTCATAATCACTCTTAAACGCTGTTGGAAAGTGTTAAAAATACTTAACACAAACGGAAATGCAGTCCTTAATCTAACTGAAGATTTTAGTGTGACCCTGTAAGTCTGAACGCTAAACATATCATATTCTATGCAAAACATTATTTTAGTATCGATTTCTTTATTATTACTTTCATCTATATTCAATAGAAGAAAGTATTGGATTCGTAAAAATTTTCGACTTCCGGTTTTCGACGGATTTACACGTTTTGAGAAATCTAGAACATGATTTTACCATTTTTAGAAAATATTTGTCTGTCTGTGTGTGTGTTGGGGGGGGGGGGGGGCAAAAATTTTGTGGCAACTGTGTTTCCGGAACTGCTGCTTAGAATTGTATGTAGATTTATATGTAGATGCACCTTGACCTAAATTAGTGCTTATCAACTTTTGGTGTCAACCACACAACAGGTGACGCTGTTATACAGCGATTTCCGCAATTGAAGGGGAGGCCATATCTCCGGTTCTATTGCGTATAACCAAACTTGAAGAAAGTCATTATGAGAAATTATGCTGATTCAAATTGAATGTTTATCGGCCAACAGGTGGCGCTGCTATACAGCGATTTCCGCAATTTAAGGGAACGCTATACCTCAGGAACTACTGCACAGAATTGTATATAAATTTATATGTAGATGCACCTTGACATGGGTTAGTACCTTTCACTTTTTGGTGTCAACTGCTCAACAGGTGGCGCTCTTACACAGCGATTTCTGTAATTTAAGGAAAGACTATATCTCAGATTCTATTGCGTATAATCAAACAAAACTTGATATGTGAGAAGGCCATTATGAGACATTATGCTGCTTCAAGTTGAATGCTTATAGGCCAATAGATGGCGCAGCTATATTGGAAATTTCCTTCATAACGGGAAGGCTATATCTCAACTTGTACGGCATATAACTCTACGAAACTTGATATGTGAGATAACCTTTATAAAAACTCATTTTTTAACATGTTATTTATAGACAAAAAAAAAAAAACAAAACTGTTTTTCTTTGGATATGTGTTAATTTTCTTTAAGACGAAAATTATTTGCATTCATCATGTTAGATAATTTTAATAAATAATAGTTTTAATAAACTATTTGTCTTTAGTGAATTTGTATAGGAAAATGTAGAAGAAAGTCTTGTGTTGGCCACAGTATACTAGTTTTTGACTTAGAAAGTTATTTAAATGTGATTTATAAAAGTATATTTCACCTAAAATTCAATCCATTGACATTTTTTGAGTGTCCCAGTACATAAACCAGTTGTACAAGACCTATTAATGCCATTTAAAATAAGGAACATTCCATAATGAACCTGAATAACATATATAGTTTTTCAGAAATTCAACCTTGTTTGAATGTGTTAAAAAAGAAACTAGCCGGCATAGGTGGACACTGCTCAGTTCTCCATCATGTAATTTTGCTTATAAATTTCTACTATAAGGCATATTATAGTCATGTTAAGACAAATGAATTTCGTCGATTGCTCGACACGGTCGCAGACTAAAACACCCTTTCCTTGTAGACTATCCACCGTTCAATTCGATACAGCTACTTTATCCGAAATTGCTGACTAATTTTGTTAGGGCCAGTTTCGTATTTTAGTTTTCATGCAGTTTTATATTAATTCCAACGAAATCTTCAATTTCGAATAACTTAAGAAGTTTTAATAAGTTAGAATGTTCATAATGAATGATATTCTAGCCAGTATCATAAGTAATATTTTAAAAGTGATCTGATATCTTTAAATTTAAAACATTCCTTGTAATGGACGTTTTTGTGAAATTTCGCTCTATTTTGCCATGCTATTTAAAAAAAAAAAAAAAAAAGAACATGTCAGTAAATTATATTATGAAAGTAGTCCGACATCTTTAAGATGAAAATGTCCTTCAAAATGGACATTAATGAGAAATTTCGTTTTGTTCTGTCATGGTAACAAATTTTTAAATTTCGATAAAACTTACGAAATTCTGAAAATCGATTTTTCATAAATAATGATGCTCATGTCAACATCATAACTGATATTTGGAAGCTAGTCTGACATCTTTGCGATAAAAATATTCTTTTTAATGTACGTTTAAGCGAAATTTTGCCCTATTTTCCCATGTTAAGAAAATCATGAATTTCTAATAACGTACGAATTTCTTAAACTAAAATGTTGAAAATAAATAAGGTTCTTGCCAATGTCATATTTGTTATACTAAACCTAGTCTAGCTTCTTTAAAATCAATTGTTCTTGACATATTGCGTACAAAAACAAGCAAACAAACACACTAACAGACTAACACACGAACACAATACCGATTTCGTGATTTTTATGATTCCTCAAACCTCAAAACGTGTAAAAGCATTGAAAAAACCAAGGTCGAAAATTTTCACGATTATACTTAATTTCCACAATCTATAATATGACGAAGAACTAAAATTTAAGATGTATTGCTTGAATATTTAAATTTATGCAATTCTGTCTTATATACACAGTAAAATTACAAAAAACATTGCATATAACAAGACTTAAAAACTTTAAAAACACATTTTTATTTCCAAATGTGCTAAAAACTTCAATTCAGTAGAAGGTGATAGTATGCATATATGCAAAACTTCAACTCAATCGAATGACAGTAAGTAGGTTAAAATTCGAGAACAAATTTTGACCTGGAGTTGGGGCCCAGGTTTTCATGATGAAGGAAATGCTTAACATTTAAACGCAAACATACTTTCCAAAAATTTGCATTTAAATGAATCCATTAAGAAATACTCAAATGTATACTTATAATATATTTTTAAATAATGTAAAATTGTGGAAAAAAAATTATAATTTTTTTATCACCAAGAATTTTAAACATTTTCAAAAACATTTTAACTTTTGAATTTAAATAGTTTCAGAGAATATTTAATATATTTAATATTATTATACTTTAATGCATATGTATGTAAAATTTTGTAATTTTATGACAATTTACATAAAAGATTCATAACGTCCATAATACATTTTAAATTACACTATTTTAGAAAGTACAAAACACGACTTTTAGAATGTTTTAAGAAATATAGAACGTTCTCAGAAAGTTTTTGTAAGGCTGACGGGGAAAGTTAAACATTTATTGAACGTTCTTTGAATCGTTTATATGGTAGAACGTCTTCGGCATGAATAGGTAGACGGCTGCAGTATTTGTAACGGGAACGTTCTTAGAAAGTAAGGAAATCTCTTGGTGCTGCTTGCGATGTTCTAACAATGGATTCCCTGCTGAAACCCGGGCTGCTGCTGAGGTTGTAGAATCGTTTGATGATAGGGGCTCGACTTGTTCGGCCCTTTTTATTTTTTGCCCTGGAGGCCCTGCTTGCAGGACCACACTCTAAGCCGAAAGGTGGGTGGCCTCCAGAGGCGGTGTTCTGTTCTAATAATGGATGGAGTGATATGGTAAAAGCAGGCCAAATAATTGTCGACCCTAGAAGCAAGCAGCGGAAGATCGCCAAGGTATTTAATTGATAATAATTAACTAACTTAACTACTGATCAGTAGTCATTTAATGCATTTCTATTGGACAATCTGTTGTATCTTAACTTCATTCGAATTAAAGCTCGTCTATAAAAGTCCGATAGAAGTTAGCTATAGATTTTAAGACCTTGTCAATTCCATCTGTCCTGTTCATGTCAAGGAAGTTCAACTGCTTAATTTTCGTAGAAGTATGAGAGATAAAAAACACCCAATCTATCTGATGGACACTGAAGAATGAATTAGCTTACTGCATGAAATATACAGCATGCCTGCTAAACGGATATTGAAACTTCGAAACTTATCAGGGCTGCTAAAAATATAATCAATGGTCGAACTCGAAGAAGACCCTAGAAACATTTGTAGACGCTTTAGAGGCACAAGCAATGTCAGACAAAAGTAACCTCAGCGTGATGCATTCGGAATTACGCTGTGAAGTAATAAAAAATAGACATGCCAACAGTTTAATTTATTCCGAAGCATTGTTAAAAGCCGACTTTTTTTTTTTTCACCCCATTTTTATGGAAAAAAAAATATTTTTTAAAATATAATGGTTTTTTATATATTGTAGAAAAATTTTCACTTTTATTGAAAAATTGCAGTAAATTGTAGTATATTGTAGTAAATTGGTGTAAATAACAACAATGCTCCGATATATACTAAACTGTTTGCATGCCTGTCAAAAAATGCTCTAGCAAAATACGAAACTGGTTAAAGAAAGGGAAGGTTAAACGTATCATAACTGGATAGATATTTAAAAATATTAAACATGTATATATTTTTTTAATTTTCGGAATAAAGAATATCGCTTCAGTTCCTTTTTCTTTTTTTCTTTCTTTTCTTTTCTCTCTCTCTCTTTTTTTTTTTTTTTTTTTTTTTTTTTTTAATGATCGTTCTATTGTTTTGTTTTTATTGTTTACACAGTTGTAAATTTTCCGAATTAATTCACACCACTATTCCCTTAAATATATTTTTGATTTATTTATTCATAGAAATTTCGCTAAATTATAAAGGAGGTATTTCAATAAAATATTAATGAGTATTCAAGAATCCGGGAAGTTGGAAAATCTGTGTTTATAGCGTTCTACATGGGAAAAAAAAAAAAAACAACTCTCATATTTCTGGAGAATCTGAATCTTCAATTTCATAATCGGACTTTGCTCAGTTCCCCGTACTATATTTCTGTATTGATAAGTATAAAGGATTTAAGTCCATATTCTTGATTTTTCAGGAGATGAAAAATAAAGTTAAACTAACTAAAAACTAATCAGAAGAATCGATTAGGAAAAAAGATTTTTGTTGATTTATGCCCTTTATACCGTTCAGTGATTGTCAACCTTCATTTAATAAAGGGAAAAAATTGAATTAAATGTTTTATACAAATATTAATGCTAAATTTCTCACTTGAATCTTTTTTTAGATTGTAATAAGATTACAAATAGTTTAGGTGGTAAGTCTCCCGTCTTTCAAAGGAGATTTAATACCGCAAAATTTTTATAATTGTTTTCAACTTATTTAATCGTCTAAAATATATGTAATATATTCCTTAAAAAAAAAAAAAAAAAAAAAAAAAACTGGTGATAAATTATATTAAAAAACAGAAAAGTTGGCAGCTATCCAAATACGGTTCTCGCAAAAGTCATAAGCATTATTTCAAAACTTGTCCAAACTCTTTAAGATTACGTGTTTTTGAAAAATCGTGCACGCAGTCTAACAAACGAAATAACAAGTACCCCTATTACACACAAAAGCTTTTCACGTGATTTTCCTTTGAGCCAATTTTTACTCCGATTTCTGGAGGCCGAAATCCGAAAGGGGGTTGCAAAAATTGAGTCAAAGATTGTCGAAAAAACTAGTTTGCACGGTGTTCAGTATATGTCAATGCGCACCTATTTATCGCTATTTTACGGGGCCGACGCGAAGTTTTCATTGTACACTGTACAGGGTAAGTCAAAACGAATATAGCGATTACAAACGGCTATAATTATTTAATGGAAATAAATTTCTCAATAAGATTAACACAGAATGTAGATAGAACTTCAAAATTTTGTATACATACGTCATAGATGTTCTATGTGACTTCCCTTGGTCACACGGACAACACCTAGGCGGTAGTCCATTTCACGCCATACATTCTGAAGCATTTGTTCAGTCACCGACGCAAGCGCACTACAAATGCGTACTTTGAGCTCTTCAGTTGTTTTGGGCACGGTAAGCACATACACCCTGTCTTTCACATAAACCCATAGATAAAAATCGCAGGGTCTCAAAGTACGCATTTGTAATGCGCTTGCGTCGGTGACTGCAGACATGCTTCAGAATGTACGGCGTGAAATGGACAACCGTCTAAATGTTGTCCGTGTGACCAAGGGAAGTCACATAGAACGTCTATGATGTATGTATACAAAATTTTGGAGTTCCGTCTACATTCTGTGTTAATCTTATCGATAAATTATTTTCCATTAAATAGTTATAGCCGTTTGTAATCGCTATATTTATTTTGACTTACCCTGTAGAACGAAGAAAACAACGATGGATGACTTCCCGCCGGACCTATCTTTTCACTGCTTGTATAATGAGCTTTCTACTCATTGGCTTATTATAGTAGGAGAAATTGCTCGTACAAACAACTTTTTATGGCTAGTCAGAAAAAATTGTTCGTAGTTACAATTCCTATTACACAGGACGTTGAGGTGATTTGAGCTAAGGAAATTGGCTCAAATTAACAGTTGTCTCAAAAGTTGTGCGAAAAGTTACTGTGTGTAATAATAGCATAACAAACTGAAAACAGACAATCAGCACATCAGTTTTATTATTTTCGGGTCCCTCAAAACATATAAAAATTCAAAAACGTTAAATATTTTCAAGAGTACTTATGTTCCCCACACCTACATTATGATGGGGAACTAAAAATAAGCATTCTTAGTTGAAATTTCAAAGTTGCCCTCCGATTGCTTTCTAGGAGTCACGGGAGGTTGTCAAATTTAGCATCATTGGATAACTTTAGTAAAAATATTGAATGATCATTTATTTAGTTCATGATTCGAGGTGTAATTTTCAAGACTTTTACCAGGTCCCATCTTTTCTATTACACATTGTATGCAGTACAGCACTTAAAACATAAAAGATTTCTTTCATCCTTAATCGAAATTTACTAAAAGATTTCACTTATAATTGAACCATATTTATTCAGTCTACTTCTGAATGTATTTTTTTTTTCACTTAAACTGATCGAAATTACTTTTTAGGACTGAGGTCTAGGAATTAGTCTCAATCTGGGATTTTTGCGTTGTCGTTTTCGATAGTTGGACATTTGTTGAAATCATTTTTCGATAGTTGGACATTTATCGAAATCTAAAATTTATCGAAAATATAATTGAATAATTTGAAAGCGATGTTATAATTGGGAAGAAAAAAAAAACTAATAGTTCTCCGTCCTAAACTAAATTCTGCTTTTGCCAGAATTTCATCAAAATCTCTTTTTTTTTTTTTTTTTTGAAAGAAAAAGAAAAGAAAATTAATAATATACAGTATCGTTACAAGAGATATCGAAAAAGTTTTTTTTAATAATTTTGAATTAGGAAATAAATAGTGCGCGTGCAATAATATGAAATAAAAATAAATAAAAATATGAATTTAATGATTTGATTTTTATATAAAACACGATCGCTTGCTATCTTAAAAAGTAGATGTAAAATTTAAAGTTTAATTTTCTTGGCAAGAATTATAAATTAAAACAAATAATTTAATGAAAGTTTAGAAGTTAGAATTTCTAATTTTATTTTTCTCATTCAGTGTACACTATGTAGCCGTTGATAGAAACGAAATAAAATTTGGATAAAATCTTTTACGGTTTTTCTTTCTTTCTTTCTTTGTTTTAATTTTCATTCAGTGACTCACATTCCTTTTAACGTCTTAAACTTAATATAGTTTCGTAATGTCAAGTGTAGGCATGCCAGTTATATTTGTTTATCTTCGATAAAATTATTTCTACTATGGTTATTCAAACATTTATCATAAAATCACAGTATAGAAATAAATATTAAATATTTTGGTACAAAATTTCATTTTTAGTTTAAATTTTAGAAAATATATGAAATTGCCTCCGTTTCACAACAATGTTTCGCAACAATTAAGAAGACACACACAACAACAATATAAATAACATTATAACCATTGTTACTAATTTATGAAATATTTATAACAATATTATGATAAACGTTAACAATGAACCAAACGAAAAATTACACATTGGTTTTCTCGACAATAATTTCTTTGCAGTCATTGAGCAAATTACGAGTAGCGTGTAATTTGAGACTGTCTCTTATTAAAAAGCGAATTTTGAGATATTTCGTGATTAAAGTGAGTTTATTTTGTTTTGAAAATGGAAGAATTCCGTAAAAAGTATCGTCGAGGTGAAATAAGTAAAGGAATATACAAATTTAAACTCTCAGAACTGACTCTTATGAATCTGGAAAGAATCAATTACATCTATGCGGGAAAAACAGAGGATGGATTTCATAGCTTCACCGTCGAACTCAAAAGTAGTAGAACACAGTTGAATGTGAACGTGAAAGTTTTATTGGACGACCAAACTCTAAAAAATAAAGTCAACTGGGCTAAAATCATCTCAGAAAAAGTTAATCCACTCCTCACATGGGAAAATATACTTGGCCCTAAAATAAGAACTTATTGTACAGATAAAAATGTGTTTGGAATGAAAAAATGGGTAAAAGGTAAAGCACGCCATAATTTTGCAAAAGAAAATCATCCAGTTAGTAAATATGTATTTGAAGAAAATCGATTTAACAAAAAACGTCAAGATAATGTCACTGAAGGAAATAATCTTATTGTGAAACCATGTGACATCGCCAAAGCAGCGCATGCAAATGTTAAAGATCATCCTCCTAAGTTTGAAAAACCCGCTGAGTATAAAAATATTCACAGCTTGATTGACTACATCATGCTTAAAAGACATGAACTTATGACAGCAGAAAATACATGTGATGGTGACACTTCTGTAAGAAAAATGAGCAGAAATGAAACAGAACAAGTTCGTGATGAAAATTACTTTGAAAAAAAGACTTACAAAGAAAACACACAGAAAAAACCAAAGTTTAAAATTTGTTTCAAGAGTAATTATGTTAATGAGAACAACATCAAAACGAATAAACATGAAAGTAAACCAGTTCGAGAAATAGTCCTTCATGAGAAAAACATTTCCTATAAGCAAAATACCAATATTCCATCAACTAAAAATAATGTTCACAATAATTTCAGAACTATCAATTTAGATTCTAACATAATGGAAAGATACGAAATTGAGCTTATATCATATTTCAACGAAAAAAATTCTATTGAAAACTGTAAAACAGAAAATGAAACAGAAAAAAATTCACCTCAGTGTGTTGTTCCAGTGAAAAAATCAAAACTACTAATTGCTTGCTTTCCATTCTGCAAGAAAAAGACTCGAAAAAGACAGTCGTCATAAATTACTGTCTCTATTTTTTCTGATATATTTAAAGCATAATAAACAATATAAATGACATTAGGATTGTTCTTCAAAAATCTTCAATCTATAGCCTTGTTTTACAATATCCTAAAAACTGGACCCTCCAAAACTTAACCCACCCGAAGCAGTTCCGTCTGCATGTCATCGGCAGGAAATGTTATCTAAATGGATTTTGTACTGTATGTTTTTAAGTTAAAATAAACACTGCTTCGGGTAAATTGCCTTCTGTGTTATTGTTTTTAATTTCATTTCTGAACATATACTACACTCAGAGAAGCGTTTTCTTGATATATATATATACAGGGTGATCAGTTTAAAAGAGTACCCGTTGTTTCTTCTTATTACCCTTAAATCTGACGGATGTGGCAACTATTCTAACACTAAACTATAACTGTTTGAACTTTGTTTAAGTGTGGGAGATAATTTCCAACACTGTTGGACTGTTACAACTTTATTTGTGAGGTAAAACAGAAATGGAGACGCACAATATTTTTAATCCTGTAATAATTTTATTTATGAAAAACAAAATTTAATTAAAATTTTTTACATTATCATTCCTACATTATATTTACATTAGCATTATCATTTTTACATTATCCTTTCATAGGCTTTTCCAGAGAAGTCCTGCAAACATCGATGAATTAAAACAAATCATAACTGAAGGAATCTCATCAATAACACCAACAATGCTGCGAAGCGTGTCAAAAACTTAGTTCGACGTGTTCATGTTTGCATTCAAAATGGTGGAGAACATTTTCTGTGAGGAATGATAATGTTAAAAAAATAAATAAATAAATTATGTTTTACAAAAGTAAATTTATTACAAAAGTAAAATTATTGTGCCTCTCCATTTCTGTTTTACCTCACAAATAAAGTTGTAATAGTCCAACAGTGTTAGAAATTGTCTCACACACTTAAACGAGGTTCAAACAATCATACTTCAGTGTTAGAATAGTTGCCACATCCGTCAGATTTAAGGGTATTAAGAAAAACCCACGGGTACTCTTTCAAGCTGATCACCCTGTATATGGTACATGAAAAATTTCTGCCGACGAAAAAGTACATAAGTAACCTAATATCGCCGACAGTTAAGGCCCGTGATTCCGTTTTCACATTCAGAATATTCGCAACCGTAATATCGTAAAAATATACATTTGGTAATGAGTGATTCTGGAAGCAAACATTAGCATAAAGTAAAATGGGCCTTGGCTGTCTACAAAATTAGGTATTGTCCGTTCCACCCGTCTTAAAGCCCTGGTGGAAGTTATTATTATTTTTATTTAATTAATTAATTATTTTGTATATGAGTAGTTTTTAACCGTCGAGTGCAATTTTGATTTATTCCTATTTTATATACACATAGATATGCAAGCTTACGGTTTAAAGAAAATATTTATCACTACAGATAAATAAAACATAACTATTTTATATATTTAAAATGACACCTCATTTCAACATAATTTCAATGTATCTATGCAATTTTCTTGAAAAATGAAACAATATATTTTAAAATAGCATATACATCATGATTATGATTAAGCGAAAACTTAATGTCAAAATATATGTTGGCGCTGAATTTCTTTAGAAAAATAATATTTCGTTTTTGTAATCGAAAAGAGAAAAGTAAATGAATACATTTCATAAGAAGAAATGGAATATTTATTTATTATCTCTGAAAACTGTCTAAATAATTCGAATGAAAAATTGTCAAAATTTGTATTGCAATAATGAAATTTGTCTTTATTTCTTTTTATTTATATTAAAAAATGATGTGTCTAAGTGATATGTAAATAGAATTGTATCTAAATATTTGCAGAAGGTAGAATTTCCTATTTTAATAGTAAGCCCCACCTTTTGGCGCTCTTCTAAAATATTATAGGACAATGAATAAGAAGAATTCGATTGCGAACATTGCCAAATTTTCGGCATAGAAAACTTAACCCGCTGGGGAAGAGCTGTCAATTCTAACGAATGCCCCACTTAAGATCAACAAACCCAAGATCATCGAACCAGGGTCTACCACAACGTAGGCGACGATATTACCTCACTGCTACAGAACCACACTTTATGTCGTAATTTAGCATTTCCCATTGCTGATACCAAATTTTCCGCATGCAAAGTAAAATAAAAAACTATATACCCACCCGATAAAATCTGTATCAATGTCTACATGTTTCATCTGGTTACAGAAAAAAAATGCAACTTTTGACTGATTGAGATTAATATTACAATAATTATATCTATATCTATAACTATAGAAAACAAAATAATTCTGTTTTTTAAGAAAAAAAATTTAAAGTGTAAAGTGTTTGATAAATTAACTGTTGAAATAATTTTTGGGACTTACAAAAGGAAAGTGCTATGTTGTGGTCGTCATAACACTCTTTACTATATTTTCTTATACAAATTACTGTAATTTACACCAAAATAATCAACACTGCAATACACATTGTAAATTGAGAAACAAACAAAACAAACAAAAAAAAAAAAAAAAAAAAAAAAAAAAAAAACAGCAAAAAGCAAACAAAATAATCTGGTGTGTCACTCACACGACTTTCTTTTACCCTGAAATTTAATACTACAAATATAAGTTGGAGATTAAGAGGTAAGATAACGAGAACTGATATGTACAGCTATGTTAAAATAATTCAAATTAGGCTTCGGAAGAGTTTTTTATGATAATTAGTTCTGTGTGAGGGGGCTACCGCCCCCCCCCCCCCTCAACAACCCGTTTCATTACTGCACACAAATTTTTATAGAATTTAGATCTGTTGTTAAAATTAAAAGTTCACTTAAACAACTTTCACACGCAACATTCCTTGAAACTTATCAGTCTTGATCAAACTTTCCCAGCAACAAATTTATATTAACTTGAAAATACAACTTCTGGATCGCCTAAATTTATTTGTTTTTAAAATACTCTAAGAGACATAGAGAAAAATCAAATGTTAAAAATTTGACTTCGTTAAACAGGAAGTCTCAAACCGTGTATTTATGCAAAAAACAAACGATGAATATTTAGCTTTAAAACATATATTAGTTACCATATGCCTATGACGAATTCATTTCAGTACCTGAGCAACTTTCCAGAACATAATAAAATATTATAGTAAAGCACTTCCACTAACACTAAAAATCAATGTTATCACTAAAATATTTGCAGTCCTGTATATCGTTTGAAGAATATGTTCAAACGAAATCGTGCACCTAAATATAATCCTATAGTAATAACTCACAGCACAACTTCCATCAATTTTCAGCTATTGTCGCACTATAATCTAGTTCTTTTGTGTAGCCCTGTAAATGAACAGTGAATGATTTCCCAACCATATTCTACATGAGACATGTTTTTATGCATATAAAAAAATATATATTCATTTCATTTGTTTTAGTGCAGTCTATAGTTGTTAAACCCTGCTTACCTGCAATTTCCCCCATAGACGTAATGTATTTGAATTCTCTTGGGTGTCCCTGTTCACGAACCATTTGCTTCATCTCAACGAAAACCTTAGTGTAGCATCCCTATATCATACACATTTAGAATACCAACTTTGGACTTTCTGCTACATTTTGTTCTTAAGATATGCTGATAACAGACATACACACACACACACACACACACAGGCCAATCGCTAAAAACATGATTTTCGGATTCAGGGAACCTCAAAACGTGTAAATATAACAAAAACTGGCTTTCGAAAATTTCACCCTAAAACAATAATTTCTCTACCTTATGGGTAAGAGAAAGTAAAAAGTAACCATGCTTCAAATTGTTACTAATTCATTGTTCAATCATGCCTCTTAAATGTATAGACAAAATCTTTTAAAAATGCTACTATTAGAAATTTACCTAACAAGGGAGGACTTTCCTCTGACTGCGGTGGTAGGAAGCAATCCTCTTGTATATACAAATATTTATCTTTATTGACTATTACTATTTATTTGACTATGAATATTACTAATATACAAAATATTTTAGTTTCACGATGATTGGTTAAAAATAATCCCATTTGTGTACATTTATACGAAATTTTGTACTAAATTGCCATCAGCATATATTTACGCTCATCAGTGCCTGACTATGCCACGCTTAAAAAAGCTTAAGAGATACCCTTGGATTCTGTCTATGTGTGAACGCAAGTTGCCACCTTAAAATATTAAATCATTAAAATATTAACTAGTCAAAAAATCTAATCACTAATCACCCATCAAAATTTGACGGATGATGTGCAACTAAAATCTTTTCACGGCATAAATTTTAAAACACCTTTGCTTTAACATTTCACATTGCTCATAACCGGTTTAAAACACCATGCTCAATTTCCCGTATTTGTAAAACCACTTGGATATAACCCAAAATATTAACTTACTGTATTCTAAAATAAACTGCAAATCGGAATAAAGTTAAATTTTGTTTTTACTGGAATAGTATTATAACACTTTTATTTTATCAAAATAGTATATTTCAACAAAAGTATACTGTTAAAAATAAATAAACAATAAGAATGAATTTAATACTTTAGCAAATTAATTTCCTTATTAAATTTTTAATAATAAATTTTACTATGTAAAATTTTTACTCATATAAAATATCAATATTTTAATGTTATTCTTTTCAAGTTATTTTTACTCTAATATAGTATCGAAATGAAATATCATAAATTATAATAATTAAATAAATAATAAATAAATAAAATAAAATAAAATAAAATAAAATAAAATAAAAGCTCCTTTGATTTTAAATATTTATCTCCATCTTTTCTAAACAAAGTTTTCAAATGATGAAAGTTAACTTTTAAAGAACAATAAACTTTGATAATTTGTTAATTTTAAAAGATTTTTTTTCCATTTTTTTCTTTTAAGAAATGGAAAAAATAATTTTAAGAATATGATATAATATATTGACATGGCATCAGATGGCGCCACATCCAATGTACAGAAATTTTCGGCGAGCGAAAATGCATGCAATGGTAACCGATACGTATTCGCGAATTGCTTTGTTTTTAATAGGTATACTTCCTTGGAAAATATGAATTAATCGTGTGAATTATTTTTATGATTGAGCCACGGTGTAATATTAACTTTAATTAGGCACTAATGAGCTTTAATTAGACGTTTGCCATAGACATATCAATATTAATGTCGTCTGCTTGACCGATCATCGGTATTCTGCATAAAAGGTAGGGATATTCCCGTTCCCAATTGGTTCAAAATTTTCTAGCGCATGCCCAGATCGTACGTTTTTCGTCTTGCAGAATATGCTTTGTGTTTTAATATTATAGATTATTTTCATATTTTAGTTAATTTTTAAAAATCTAACTGCCCGATCGCTAAGCTGTTGAATCCGAAGGATTCAGAAAAATCGTCCCTTTCATTTGGTACCTTATTTGTAACGAATTTTCGATTAAATATTTTAAAATTAATTAAAATATGAAAGTAACAGCTTTAAAATAGACTTTTAAATTTTTAATTTATTGCCATATTTTTTTTTTTTTTCAGCATAAAATAAAATACACTTTCACGTGAAATATATATATATATATATATATATATATATATATATATAATATTAAATTTTCTCATACATATGAAAAAATGACGTCCATAAAATAATAATAATAATAATTTTAAATTTTAAAGGTAACAAAGAGATAAATGAAGTGCGAGAATTTCGCACGGCCTTGCTAGCAAATAAATTATTTGAAGTGAGAAATAACTAAAATGAAATGATCATTTTTCAACGGGCGCCTTAGTCGCCCTACAACTGACTAGTATTAAGGATTTTGAATAAAATGGACGGCGGCACCAATTAATGTCAAGTTGACACTAAATATAACTTTATGAAATTCTGCATATTAGTTCTTATCTACAGTTGCTACAAATTTTTGTTTTACATATCCAGATGGGCAATTTCTAAAAGGTTGCCAAATCGAGATCAGGTAATCTCAAAATGTTTCATTTCATAAAAAACCAGAAGTCGATTTTTTTTTTTTTTTTTTAAGAATCGGGTATATCTCCACGAGTATATATGGTACCCTCATAAAAGTTTATACAGATAATGATTAAAAAAAAAAAAAATCCTCACAATCACATGCTACAGCAAAAACACATTTCAAGCATTATTCTTTACAGGGTGCTCCAAAACATTTTGACTTTTGTTTAATTTTTTACTAGTTCATGTTTCCTTTTCAGAACACAACTTTTGCTGAAATATATAAGGTATAATCTGTTTTTTATACTCCCAAAGTTTCAAAATGATTCCTAAAGAACATTTCTAGTTATTTGACAAAACGTCTAAATTCGAAAGTGTCCAAATACTTCTTAGTAAGACAGTGTATTGTATATATATGTTATTGCAACAGTCAGTGAATTTCAGCCTTCATTCATTTACGGTGAATGTTATTGAAAAAAAAATGGGTTAAATGTTTTCTTTCTACAAACAATTTATAAGATTCCTGTCAAAAAATATTACAAGTTAAGTGATTTTCCATTAAAAGTATTGTTAGAGCCTCTTTTGTGTTCAAGATCTGTTTTATGAGTTCAATTTTTTTATTTTTTGATGAAATGGGGGCAACGTCTTCCAGAAGGTAAATCTGAAAATCTAACAGAAAATGTTTTCTTGGAAAGAAAACTATATAATCAAAAGTCTTTCAATAAAAGTCTCTTACCGATAGATTAAATTGTAAAGTTCACACACACACACACACACACACACACACACACACACACACATATATATATATATATATATATATATATATACATTACAAGATGACGGATGTAGCACAACTCTCGTTAATGCAATAAATAGAATGTATATATAATAGAAATTATTATAAAAAAGAATTAAATTTTATTGCATAAGTGGAGATTTATTTAGAAAATTTGAGCACGAAAAAACGAATATATTTCTTAAAAGTCGATTTATATATACAGGGTGTAATAAAACTAATGGTTAAAGCTGTAGGGGTGATAGAACTTGCCAAAAATAAGCAACTTTTACCATACAACGTGGAGTCAGAATCTTAAGGTCGAGTCACGTGAGTGCATCTGTTTTGTGAAAATGGAGACTACAGTAAAGGACTTCAATAAAGGAGACTACATTAAAGACGAATAAAAGACGAAGAACAAAGAAGGGTAAAGAATATTTGTCATTGAAAATTTTACAACAAATGCTCAGACTAGAGACCACCAGCTAGAATACAGATTTCGCATGGGCATGGGCAACGGACTGAAACACACAGTCATTGGAAGATTCCGTCATTTACCTAACGTCTGGGGGACGCGGTAGCCCAGTCGGTAGAGCGCCAAGCTCGTAATTGGAAGATTGAGGGTACAGTACTCGAGCCGGCCAAAGACCGTCGTGTACACTAATGGTGGCAGGTGCAAGTAAAATCTGTCGTGGCCGCAATGTCCTCCATGTTCCCATCAAAATTATACATTTGGGGGTTACCGAAGAGGGGAAGCCCTCCCCTCCGTGGAGGATCAAAATTGTGATGGCATGTCTCCAGATCACCTACAGGAGTGAGTCCCAGACCGTCGCCAATTAGTGCGACTTAAAACCCAACAAACCTAACGTCTGCAGCTGTGACATTAGGGAAAGGACGACCACTGCCTCATGGATTGTCTCTATTCAATTTAAAGTTCTCACTCCTTGTATTCGACTATATCAAGTCTTTAGATGAGGAACGAGCCTGTCTCTGAAAGTTGTCTGAGTAAGCGATGGAACGTCCTCCGATCGGGATATGTTCTGTTTGGAAGTCGATCCAGGTATAGTCTTACCACTTCTTTGGCATTGCCGTTTGCAGCTTCGTACATAAGGAGCATATCGACCTTCTCCGCATTCAAATATTACTTCATCTCTGGTGACAGATAGTACTTGAATGAGGAATTCTACCAAAGCCGAATTTCCCTCCACTGCAGAGAAAGCATCCTCTTGTGGCTCCCCGTTTGATTTGCGACCCCACATTGCATCTTGAAATTTGCTTGTTTTGGTAATTTCTATCAATCCTTACAGTTGTGAACATTACTTTAACTACATCTTGCCTATATAAAAATTAAAAATTATCTAAATTCTCTTGAAAGTCATTGTTGCTTAATTAAGTGATTTTAAGTATCCTGCATATTTTTTAAATAAAGACCGTCTTTAAAGAGAAACACATTATTATTATTTATTATTATTATTATTATTTTTTTTTTTTTACTTTCTCGTATCCATAGTTGAATAAATTGTTAGAGGAAAGAATAGGCAAAGAATTATTTTCGAGTCAAAGTTAAGAAATTGAGTTTTGGTTATAATTATACGTTTTAAGGTCCCTGAATCCTTAAATCGAGCTTTTGGCAGTTGTCTCGTATATCCCTAGTAGCAAAAAGTAATTGGCCTTTCATTGGCCATTCATCGGCATCCGATGATCCGAGGAATGGCCGATGAAAGGATAGTTATCGTCATATGATGAGTTCTCATCGGGAACTCATCGAAAATGTCTCATCGAGAGAAGGACTTTAAGATATCGGATACTGATGACTTTCCTATTAGAATACGATAAGATACCGATGAAAGATGTTGATTTGGGATAACTAACCGATGATAATCCGAGCAATTTCAGAGCACTTAATGATGATGGTACGGTAAGATTTTCTGATGTACTTATGGCTAATTCTCATCAATATCCAATGTACCCGATGATAATCTGAGCAATTTCAGAGCACTTAATGATGATGGTACGGTAAGATTTTCTGATATACTTATGGCTTATTCTCATCAATATCCAATGTATATCCGTGGAATTTAAAAGCAGCGCCGATGAAAATATGATCAATTATTTATTAATTTATACTGCAGTAAACTACACCGAAAAATTACCATTGAAAAGTAATTAAAAAACACTATAAATTATAAAAATATGCAACAATTGTTTTGGATTGATTTAATAGCACACAACTCTTCATCAAACAAAAACATTAGGTTTTATCGCCGTATTTTTTCTTTTTGTAAATGATCATTTTTATGCTGCTGTCGTGCCTACTTTTCTTGCTTGATGAAGAGTACTGTAATTAATTCAATCCAAAACAATTGCTTTTTTTTTTTTTTTTTTTTAATTATGGTGTTTTCTAATAACATTTTTACAGTTTAAGAGAATATACAAATTAAAGTTTGATACACTATAATTATTCAAGTTAAAAGGAATATTTAAAAAATTAAATTATAATGAAAACAATTGGTATATTTTTGCTACTCTTCTACAAAAAAGTTCCAATTCTTTTTTAAATTATAAGTTTGATTAAAAACAATTTATAATAACAAATTTTTATAGTTTTATTGTATTATACTACCGAACACAGTGAAACCAAAATAAACATCCACTTTCCTTAAGGGCTAGCTTTTCCTTACAGGATTTAATGCAAAATTTTAACTCTATTAAAGTCTATGAACAGTTGTATATCCTTCTTAAGGGTCATATTTTGCAAGAGCAGTTGGTTTTTATTTTTTCCTTTGACTGAAATGACCACAGTCTACTATATAAATGAGGTTAAATTCCAGAAATGAAGCGTATTTATTAACCAGGGTTCCCACAAAATGAAATTTGGATACCAGAATTTTCATGTAATATTTTTAATTGACATTGATGGTTATCAAAGATTAGTTAAGTCTAAAATTTCTGAGAAAAAATAGTGGTGTTCAAATTCTTATTTGTGAGAACCTTAGATAAATCTCTCGCAAATAATTGGCTGATTCCTCTCTTTTGGAGAAAATATAGCAGGATTTTCATATACATGTGCATGTAGATAAAATAAATGCATAATCAGAATTCATAATTCTGTAAATGCATATTTAGACGTGAAGTTCAAGTTTAGAAAAGCCAATTCAGTGTCATACCCTTATATATCGCTAATTATATTAATACAAGTAATCTTGACTATTGATGGTAAAATAAAACTGCTAAACCTATCTGCTATTACTGAAAATTAAGCCTAATAATTACTGCCTTATATTTACTAACAAAAAACTATTTTTAGTGGAAGTTCATAGTTCAATACACATTTCTTTTTGCCTTAGAAATGCTGCTAAGTTGAACAACTTGATCTTGTATGTAAAAGAAACATTAAAAGGAAAATTATTTCGAAAAAGCTTTTTTATTCAAAACAAATTAATAAACTGATAACAGATAAACAAAATATTGAATATATTAAACCATTAAAATTTATATTTTTCTGAATTCTGATCAATCATTTTAAAATGTCACCTATATCGAGCTAACTTTCTACGGCAGGATAGGTGATCCTGTTATTTTAGGGAGGTTTTACTGTAATATTAACTGATAGCCAAACAGCTTTACTTTTACAGAATTCAATTCTCTATTTCTTATTTTAAAAATAAAAAAAAATTGAGTTGATTTTTGTTACAATGTAAAACCTGGTGAGTACTCAATTTCAATTCATGAACCCTACTTTCTGAATTCAAAAATGCCTTGGAATTAAACCATGTAGATAATGGAAGTAGAAACCCTTTACATCCATCAAGATCATAATACGTGTTAAAAGTTGAGAGTCAAAGTGCAACAAAATAAAAACTTATTTTTAATTACATCATTTGTTTGTGTGATACAGTGTGAACAAAATTTTGGTAACATACACAAAGAGAGACTGGCATTTTTTAAAAACAAATCTTATTCAGAACTTCTAAGAAACAATAGGTCCAAAATTTTTACAAATCCCATACTATTTCTTGTATAAACAGGATGTCGATGTCCACTTAAATTTGTAACATAATTTTTAGGTTTTCTTCTATGTCACATATTAAATTTTCAGAGTCTTGGAATTAAAAGATTAAGAATTTATGTCCTATGAAAAATTTTCATCTAATAATCAAAAAATTACGATACCCTCTCCTAATGTCCTTTTTTTTTTTTTTTTTTTCCTTTAAGTGCAAGAAAATAAGTGTATATTTAATAATTGGTATTTTATAAAAAGCACAAAAATTATTTACCTAGATGATAACCTAAAACTGATGTTGTTAGTAGCATAAAAGTTTATAATGTTTTGTACTAACAGTCACATTATAAAACCAAAGGAAATTTGTCAGAAATTTAAGAAATCAATTTAACAGAATCGAAAAAGTTAATAAAAGTCACTTTTAAATTATACCTAATAATAAAAAAAATAAATAAATAAAACTTAAAAGTTTTAAATTTTATCTTTATAAGTGTTTTCTTTTTTCATATTTTCCCCCAGAAGTTTCCAATAGAAATAAAATGTCTTCTGCATTATACCCACTTTTCTTAGTCCTCGAGAATTGTATTTGGAATCCTAAACCATCCAACACATCAGAAAAGTCTTAGTAGGTTATCAACAAGAATATTTCTTGTTGGAGAATTTTCATAATTGCTCCTAATATCACTAAATTTATCAATGAAAATTATCTTAAGTTCTGGCCAAGCAGTAGTTATCATCTAAGCATATTTCATTTTATTACTTACTTTTCAGCTTTTTCTTTAGTAAATCATCCTGAATGATTTTTTCTTTTTCTCCCAATCACAATGTCAGTGTATTTTAGACCAAGCATTGGCCGCAGAACAACTGTAAAACTTAGAAGCTAAATGTGTAATTAAATAAATATCAAGTTTTATTTATGCCCCCCCCCCCCCGAAAATAAAATAAAATAAAATAATAAAATATATAAAAAATAAAATGCAGAATTAAATTAACAATTTTTAAATATATATTTATTTATTCATTCATTTCCAGCTTTTACCAGATAAATTTATATTTCCCAAGTTATTAGAAGAAGTGATCTGTTCATGTCGACCTAAATTTTCCAGTTTTCAATGAATACATTTTTTTAGGATTTATTTTCAATACCTGAAATTGTTTCATATAGTTTCTAAATTGTAAAATAAAGGCATTAAGCATATAATGATTCAGACCAACTCACCCTTGTAGCTTATTTTTTAAGATATTTTAAACTTATAATAAAATTACTATATTTCTAGAACTTAACAGTCTATAATATTAAAATTAATTTTGTATTATAGAGTGTATTAACCGAATTGATGCTGCCCGCATATTAAAACTTTTAATAAAATAATAGTTTTTTTGTCAAAACAGAGTTTACTGTATTACACTTCTTTTACCTGTTTTTCTTGACACTATAAATAAAATATATTAAATGTTACGTTATTTAGCAAGCTTGATATTAGCATAAGCTTGATATAGTATCTTGTAGCACAAACCCTCTTGACATATCACTGCTAGTAATCTAAAACTTACAAGCAAGAAAAGAAAAAGAAATTAAATCAATGTATGCATAGTATTTATTTTTACAACATTTACAAAATTATACAGGTACACATATGAACAATTTATCATCTTAATCTCCACTGTAATCTTTGACATACTGTAGCTTTTACGGCAGTTTGCACTTCAACTTCAGCTGTTGATTTAGAATTTCTGCAGAACACACATCTAAACAATAAAGATAACAGACGATTATGCATTTAAAAAATATGTTAAACATATTATCATTAAGAAAAACAGTATGCAGGTACTGGTCTGATTGAATTATAAAATTATTTAGATAACTTTTTTTTTTTTTTTCCTAATGAGGTTCCTAAAAGTTTTTTATTATTATTATTATTATAGTGTATTTGGAATGATATTAAACATACTGGCGAGCCCAGTAGCAAAAACAATGCAGCATGGCAATGAGAGCTACAGATTTTTTGAAGCTATACAGATTAATTTAACATCTCAAAAAAAAAACGTAAGGGTTAAAAATACAAATATAACTTACATTATATCTCTGGATTACTGCACTTATATATTCTTAATTTTCTTTGTCGATGCAAATTTTACATATTTTATGAATTGTTGATACTTCTCGTGATACCAAACTTGATCCGGTATTCCTGGATAGTTTTTTTTTTTTTTTTTTTTTTGAGGGGGGGGGGGGGGGGGCTGCAGACAAATACAGAAAATTCGGCTACTGGGCTAGCCATCTTAACTTTCTGGTGTGTTAATGTTTTTTAATTATCACTCATTGCATATTATCACATTAATTCTTATCAGTAAAGAAAAAAGTTGTAAAAAATCATTTCCGATTAGGGAAAATATTACTCCGAATCCCCACTGCTTTCGACACTCGACAGTGCAAGCCCATGAGCGCTGTGCATGCCTGTTAAAGTTCGTACCTCTTAACGAATCGCTGCCTTTTTACAAATCCATTGATTATTTTTTTAAAGTAAATTAATTTTAACAGAAAGAAAAATGAAACTGATCAGAGAAAAACTTGCACCCAGTCTCCACTACTTCAGAGCACAAACCTGTGCACACCAATTTAACTTTGCTTCTCTTAACGAATCCCTATATTTTATAAGTCAAAAGACAAAAATAATCAAATAATAAATAAAAATACCGTCAGGGAAATTATCGATCCAGCTTCCCATTGCATTTGACAGCGCATGACCGCTCGTCTGTCCAAGCTCGACCTTCTTAACAAATCACTTTAATTTTAAAGTCAAGAATTAAAAAAAAAAAAAAAAAAAAAAAAACCTTGGTGAAATATCAGCTGTCCGTGACTCAACTGCTTGCGGCAGCATATAACCGCGATCACTATGCGCACCTGATGATCCTCAGTAATTTTATACTTTTGAAATTAATCACAATCAATTCCTTAGAACCTAAAACGCAATAATACCAATATTAGTTTTTCCTGCAGGAGCATAAAGATAGTCCCCCCGCTCTTTTTTTTTTTTCGTTTTCTAGGCTCTGGGAAAACTGACCATCTGCATCTGCATGGCGGACAAAATGTTCCAGGCACTTAGCTTTTGCTTATTATTCTCTTCTTTCATGTCTTCCTGCCTCTGTCTGTTGAGCATCTATATAATATTGAATCAGCTATCGCACGAAAATCTGTATATTCTAAAGTGTAAGATATTGCCTCTCAAAGCTACAGAACCACTTTGTTGAGCTGTATATATAATTATTTTTAAGCATAAACGAAATCCACAAATGTAAGCAACGGTCGCAACATTTGGCAATTATTCACTTCAAGGTTTGAAAGGAATAAGGACAGAAGATATTTTCGAATCGCGTTTCTCCAATAGGAGAGTTCATGCTGAAAATTACCGTATATGATATAAACAGTCAAAAGTTCGTAAATGAATATTCGTGTGGCAAAATGTATCAAACGGTGATATTTCGACCATTTCCCTCATGAAAAACTGTTTAAAAGGTAGCATGTGATAATGATTCGCATATTGCACTTCGTCTGATAGTGCCTTTGTTCTGCCACTGACCACTGTTATTCAGTTTCTTCTCGTCTTCTAGAAGCTCTACTTTGGCACTCAGCAAGGCGTCTCGCTTTTATTTCTTCTTCAATGGACTCTTCACAGTGTCGTCTGCTCAATCATGTGACAGTAAAACAAAGAATCGAATTCAATTAAATATTGTGCATTCGTAAACAATAGAATAGTTGTATTTGTAAATTTAATAATTATTTATTTTTAACTGTAAGAATCGATTTTTGTATGTTCTACTGTAACTGTTACTTTAACTGATCTAGCAATAAATAATAGCTTGTTCTTGTAGAATGCTTATGGTTTATAATTTGAAATTTTAAAATGTTTTCATTTAATTGCATAAAAGTTAATTAACTTAGTTACTGGTCTAAATGGGTTTACGCCGTACGATGTTGAACTGTCTATGATTTAGTTCCAAAAATCTGAGTATTTAACATGTTTGAACATCAATAACAAATAGAAACTAAATGATGATTGTAAATGTATACAGCAAACAAAAGATGATAAATAATGATATAAAATGGATTAAAAATGATGATGTTTAAAAAAAATAACGCAGATTAAATACGATTGATCAAAAATAAGAATAGAAAATACATTATTTCAGCAATCGCTATAGATATACAAGACTTCGTCTGCTATTTGTTTTTCGTCTATCATGTGACCTCTGACATCAGGTGGGAAAAGCCCTTTAATGTAACTTGTAGCTGCTAACAATTTCTTGCTGATGTTTTCTTTATCAAATGCTTCGTAGTGCTGTTCTTTTTGTAGCAGAAAACTTCACATACTTTTTTTTTTTTTTGGAAGGCATTACTATTTAATATATATACTAAACACAGGTTTTTAATTTTTCACATGATTGCTGAATTTCAGTATCAAAATTATTTAAATGTTGAAATTGAGAAAGAAAAATTTTTATGGGGGAAAAAAAAAAAAAGCAAAATGATTGACTAAATGTGTTATCTCAAAAAATCCAAATTTTAACTTAGTATGAGAACTTAAACTACTGATAAACAACCATCTTAAATACAAATATTGTTTACATATCCCCCCCCCCCAACTTAAAAAGAAATATTTTTATTTACACATGAATATATTTTTTTTTATGTCGTATAAAATATTGTTTATAAAATATTATCAAAAGTGCTAAATTTATTACTTTTTATCATAAAACAAAAATTACATAAAATGAAAACATTTTTGAACAATTTCTCACTTTCATTTGTTAAATGGAAAATTTTAATTTAGAAAAATTCTATCCTTAAAACCCAGAATTTTGTTATTGCATATCATACATCCTGGTTTTGCAAAATAAAATAAATAATAAAATGTTTTGTATACTGTGATATTTAAGACTGAAATTAACTTATTTTGTTTTATATATAACATATTGTTCAGAAATTGAGAGGACACAGTCTTCAATAACTAAATAATAATATTAAAGTTTATCTCCAAATTTTCCTCTGAATTTTGACATTTTGTATTATTTCACACCTTACACTTTCATTGTATTATACAGAACTAATTACTGCACTCTTTCAATTTCTGAGTTTATTTTTTTTTATGAAATTTTATTACTTATAAAATATACTTAGTTAAATTTTAGGCTGTATACTTGAAAGAAATGTATGTTATTAAGCAATACAGGAAATAAATTGCAGAAATCCTTCATTCTTTACAGATTTTATTATTGATACTTTTTAAATGATGTATAAAAAAAGGTTGATTTTCAAATATCAGGTAATTTTTCTGCCCACTTTGAATTTAAAATTTTATCTGATTTTAACTCAAAAGTCAAAAGTTATTCAATCAGATAGAAATTTATTAAGTTTTGTATAAACTTTTTTTTTTTTTTTTTAATTTACTTTTAAATCTTGAATTTTTACTTACCAGTGCTGTGTATGACTCTTTTCGTAAAAAACACTCCTTTAAAAATCCATATAATTCCACAATCTATTCACAAGATATCTAGCATTAAAGAAAAAAAAATGTGTTAAAAAAGTTATATTATCAAAATTATGACACAAAATTTGAAGCATTCTTTAATATCAATATCCTAGATTTCTATTTAAAAAGAATAAACTCTTTACTTTTTATACAAAAATAGATGTATACATTTTAACACAGTTCCCACTCAATTTTTTAAAAAATTCCTCGATTTTTCCAGGTCTATTTTTAGAAAATTCCAGTTACAAAATTTGGTTTCTGACAACAAATAACTCGCAGTGTAAAACAACATAGCTTGTGATATAAATGACAACATATTAACATAAATTGTGATATAAATTGAACGCTCAAAAAGCATTTTCCCAGGTTTTTGGAGCAATATTTACTATTGTCGCTGATATTTTCCTGACTTTTTTTCAGTAATTTCAAATTTCCTGACTTTTCCAAGTTTTCCTTGTTCTCTCTCACCCTGTTTTAAATATTATTCTAAAGCTGGGCACGATTATAGTAAGGCCAAGGTTATATATATGACCCCCCCCCCCCCCCAGATCCTATTATCAGATACAAAAGGAGCTTTTAGACAATATTGTGTTCAGTCTACTCAGACATACATAATCGTAAAATAGCCAAAATGAACTCATGGAACCTCAAAACATGTAGATACACCAACATCACAAGTCAAATTTGTGTCATGATTACAATACTTTCCTTACCTATGTATTTTCTGAAAGTAAAAAATTCCATGAAAGATATGTGAAGCATTTATTTCATCATGCTTAATAAAAAAATTTTTTAAAGGTGTTTACGACTATGAGGGAGGAGATGACAATGTAATTGAAAGCAGTGGAGGCGAGGGGGGGGGGGGAATTAAAACTGAAACTTTTAACTATCACTTTTGCATCCAATCCACCCTTAGAAATAGATATATTTATTTATTAAATATTGTTAACTTTGCATGTCTATATTAATCATTCATGTCTATTTTGAAAGATTTAAATTGATTTTAACCACATACACAGGGTTTAGAAATTTATTAAAAAATATGATCGCCAACAAAAAATTCTGGTAGCCCATAAAAAAAATATTCTTCAACGTTTTCTTTCTTTCTTTCTTTTGTTTCGTTTCAAAATTTACTTGAATATAGAAATTAAGATTCTATATACCAATTATTATACCAACTAAAAAACAATTATTTATTAGGCTTGAATGATTTTTTTTTTTTTTTTTTTTTTTTTTACATCAGGAAACACCTGTTTAAATTTAACATCATAAAACTGGTTTTATTATTTTCACTAAATCAATACACTATTGGCAGTGATAAATCATTACAACAATTCTGCACCAGACCAACAGGAGCAGTGTAAACCAATTCCATAAAACGGTGCAATAATTTAACGCCGAGTTGCGAAACGTGCACAGAGATGTGTAAATTCCCTAATTCAACTCAGTGTCTCAAAAAGTGGTGAGAGAAGCAGGAATGAAAACTGCGAAAGTACAATTGGAGCCCGATTCTGGGACATATTCTTTCACGAAAATATATATTTAAAAAAAAAAAAAAAAAGTTTCTTAAAGTTGAAAACATTATTACTAGTTAAAAAAATATTGGTCGCCAATGGCGACCATATTTCACGAGCTCTCACATACACATAATGATAAAGAATTGTTTTATATATATGGAAAGAATAAAGGTAATTTTCAATTTAGTACTCGCAAATAATTAATAGTGGACAAAACTGTATTTTGTCCGGGACGGTTTTAACCAGGTTTTTCCAAAACAACCCTGCTGTGAAGGGAACATAGTATTTAAAAGTAAAGTGTACTGAAGTAGGTATCATACGTTGTAAAAACATTAGCCAAATAAAATTACCAATAAAATATCATTTTCAATATTTTAAAATTATTCCCAAAATAACTTTTTCTTAGGGGGTAAAAGAAAAAGATAAAAATTTTTTCAAAAGCAGTTTGAAAATTATAATACAGTATATTTGTACATAATTACAATAATTCAGTATATTTACACATAATAATAATAATAATAATAATAATACAGTACATGCATCTTTATTATTATTTTAGAAACCCCCAGTAAAATATTTTCTGTATAATGTGACAGACCAAGCAAATTTTTATTTTAAAAGATTGCATAAAAATATTTAGCACAAAAATAAATCCTGAAATATTTGAATAATTTATAAACTTTAAAGTGAAAAATTTAAACTGAATGCTGAATATTCCAAGAAACAGCAATATTCTGACTCTATAAACTGATTATAACACCACAAGGAAAAATTGCAACTAATTGAAAAGCAGATATTTACATACATTATGAATTCATTAACAGTGTCACAGTCAATATTGAAAAATGATGGCATTTATTTATCATATTTGTATAAATATTGACTGAAGATGTATAAATTCAAAACAATGAAAAAACACCAAATTAGTTTGTGTTTAAATTAATGCACAATTCAAAACAACTAGAATAAGAAAGAACTGATAAAATTTTTAAATAAAGACAAACAAATAAAGCCTGAAAAAATTTTGTCCGGAAAAAAAAAAAAAAAAAAAAAAAAAAATCACATTGGTTTAAAGAAAAAAGTTGAACCTTACAGTTTATTCATTGATTTTTTTTTTTTTTTTTTTTTTTTTTTTTTTTTTGGGGGGGGGGGGGAGGGAGAGAGAGAGAGTTATTCATTTGACAGTCGAAATGTAAATTCATGCTTGCAAAATTCATATTTACATAAAAAAAACTTACCTAGGCATGGCAAGTTAGTTGAATGATTTCAAATCTATAAGAAATAATATAAAATAAGAAACCTGACATATACAATACCGAATAAATGGAAAAATTTCTATTCTAACAAACACCTAAATTTTTCTCAACTGAAAATTTAATACTAAATGATAAATTAACTTTTCGCTTCAATACAAATGCATAGAAGTTTGTTTAGAACCACTTCATAATTTTAGTAAAAATTTAATTATTAGGTATTGTACATCTTTGGCCATAAATTATTGCTTTCCCAAATACACAATTTGACACTGTGCTTCAGACCTTAAATTTTCTTTTACCATGTCTAAAACATTAAATAAATCACAAAGCAGGGTTTGGATTTTTTTTTTTTTTTTTAACCAGGTTTTTATTAATATGTATCTTTTATTTTCAGTCACATTGTACTTGTTCATATTTGTAAATAAAAATTGCCACTTTAGAGAAAACTAAAATATTAATTTCTTTAAAGTGATTCAAATGAATAATTTAAAAAGACGAAGAGGGGGGGGGGGGAGATTTTTCAGTATTTTTGCCGATTGTTAATATTTTCTGTAATAATGTACAAGAGTAACAAAGTTTGTGTTTATTAATATATAAAGTTCTGTTAAATTATCTAATTAAATCAATGTTTTGCGCTTCCATGTTTGTGAAAACAGCTAAAAGACAAAATTACATTTAATATTATGAAATTCGATTAAAATAATGCAAATGATAATTCGTTATTAAATTACAAAAATTTAATTTTCTCAAAAAAAAAAAAAAAAAAAAAAAAGGGGGGGGGGGATTGCTAACACCCACTTTTCATTAACCGAGCCAATGCATGCATCGCCCAGTAGCAGAAACTGCAGCACAGCAGCGAGTGTTTTAAAATAAAAACAATTAGTTTCCACTGTAGAAAAAAAAAAAAAAATGCTTTAATTCAATCTGGGTCCGCAGGGTATGTTTCCCGCTTCGTGTAGTTTTGCAGCCCGTAGAAGAATTTATAAAATCTATAAGCTGGCTAATGCATTTTGTTAGTATAAAAAGATATCCATTTCGACTCTAGTGTTGAAAACAACATAGACAGTAGCAATTAATAGAATTCCGCTGGAGCTGCAACCTTACAGTTTCATTAAAATATTTAAAATTACTACTAGATAAAAAAATTGACATTGTACAGCATTACACATATATCTATTGTATCAGTGTTAGATTTTGACACATTTTTATTTAATCCAGTTCGCTATTCGGAATCATACACATACATGCAGCCTGCCCTAGGTAAATGCATTTCCCAAGCAGCCCTCAAAGCAATTTGGATTGAACAGGCCAGATTTCAACCATGATTAAAATAGTGCCAATTCTTTCACAAAGGACATTTTAAGGCAAAATTTTGTAAAAACATACATCGTGAGAATTATATTCCTTGTAAAGATGTCTGATCATCTTTTTAATATATTATTTATGATATTCGCCAAAATATCATTGAATTTCAACATTCTACTTTGAAAGTTTCGAAAGTTATTCTAAACTTAATTTTTTCTTAACATGGCTGAATACTTAAAAATTCTGTACAAATATGTATTATGAAGATTATTCTCATCATAAAAAAGTTGGACATAAAACATTATTTATGATATTTGCCGTAGCCTTATTTAAATTAAACATTCTATTTTGAAAACTGCATAAATTATTCGAAATTAAAAGATTTTCATAACATGGAGGTATTATGCAATGTTTCGCATAAACTTGCATTATGAGGATTAATGTACAGAAAACAGCAAGGAAATGCACAGAAACTGAAGCACGGAATTGGTAACAATGATATTATGCAGCAAATTAGGATAAGGTAAATGTACCTATTGAAGCTAATAATGAGTAGCTTAGTAGATGGGGTATTTCAGTCACTAACTTGTTCTGGATATCAGAGTAGTTCACTGTTTTTAATCATTACTTATACCTTTTGCAGAAATTTATGACAAAAAATACATAATGAGGTTCTAAGCAGAGTCAACTTACGTTAATTAGTTTCTTTTGTACAGATTTAGGATGCAAATATTTTATTCAGGTACAAGATATTCGATATATATTATAATTTTTATATTTGTCTGGTAAAGTATAAATAATATATATTTCTGATATATAAGAATCTAGATAAATATTTCTGAAATATTTAAAATCAAAATTTAAATCTTTAAAAACTATAATGAACACACGATCCTAACGTTTTTAATGAAAACAGTTTAAAAATATATCAATAATTTCAAACTTGAAGATTATACGGGAAAGTAAAAACATTTTGAAAGTATAATTTTGGAAGATATTACAAATGCTAAATATGCAATAGAAATAAAATTTTTAAATTAGTTTACGCATCCAATGATTTGCCTTATCTTTAAATGATTTGAAGAATTTCAATATCAATCAAAATAAATATAAAATTTAAAGTAAATAGAAATCGGGCACGTTCAAAAAAAGAAAAAAATGTTTATTTAACTGTATAAAAGCATCATTAACTACCTAGTTCAGAAAATATCGATAAATAAAATACTATATAGATTATTTTATGATTCTCGACCTTCAAATAAGTGAAAAGTATAATTTATTTACTCTCAAAACAATTTTTACACGCATTCACTTCCTGTTTGGCAGTAGAAAGTTTGCTATCGGTTATATATAATGGATAAGCATTTTAGGGTTAAAGAGTTAAAGTATACAACAAATAAACAACATTTATCCCAGTTTAATAAGTTTATAAGAAACACAGTATTTTGAAATATACAAAGTGTTCACTTACCTCATAAATTGCTACTGGTATTCAGTTTCAACAGTGATAATCAAAATCTTTTAACAATTTGTTCGAAAATCGAAATTTAATCCGTGGTTATTTTATTTTATTCCTAATAAAAGCACGCCACAGTTCGGTGAAACCAATGCTTCCGCGCGCATCGATATGAGAGCATATGGAGACACACATGACGTAACGTCTAGGTCAGCAGCCAATCAGTACATTTCCTTCAGTTGGCGAAAAGGGAAGGTGGGAAAGGGGGGATCAGAAAGGCATATTTTTATCGAAATATGTGCTACTAAAGATGAAAAGTTCCGATTTAATTCAGCTCATCGGAAACCGTTCTCTATAACTGCTGCAAAAGATGTAATGGATTACATACAGGATGAATTTATCATACATTCGATGACAGGCCAAGCAAATTCCGATGAGGCAATGCTGCTAGGGATGTATTTCTCTGTTCGTGTGTCTGTATGTCTGAGTCTATTATCAGTATAATTCAGAAACAGATATTAGCTGGAAATTTGAAACTGTAATTCTCTATTATATTTTGTTATTACTTGTTAACTTTTTATTTTAGATAGGACAAATAATTCGTGTACAGGGGACATACAGAATAATTTCAATACATTATGCTTATGGGCGAAATATCTCTTTGGTTCATTTCAAACTGCAATCAACAAAATAATAATTAGTATTTTATTTTTAATGCACAAAAACATGTTTTGTATACAATATGGTATGAAAAACATTTATCCTCTGTTTACAGAGAAACACAAAAGTATTCTGATTTATCAGTGCTATATTTAAAAATAGCAAAGTTATAGATTGTTTTGCCGTGCTAAATTTAAGTGCACTGTTTGGTGAGTATACAGTTTATAAGCAATATACAGGGCTACACAAAATTAAACGATTATGTTATAAAGAGTGTTATGGGTGGAAAAATTTCTGATTAGTTTGAAATCAGTTTTAAAGTTATATCGTTGATGATGTAATATTCAAACATTGAGTTCAGGGGTGGGTGGGAAAGTTAATAATAGTATGTTTGTAGCAATGTAGGTTAAGAGTAAATATTGTGACTGCCACACCGTATTATACAGTATCTTTCCAACTACGTTGAAAACGACCCCCCAAAATGTTAAAAAATTAATACGATTTTAAAAAGATCATATAAACATTCATTAAATAAAAAAAATAAATAAATAATAAGAAAACATATATTTTACGTGTACATACATTAGTAGTGATTAAATGAGCAAAGCTATAAGTACATAGCATTTTTGGTATTCTCTGTGAATTTAGGTTTTTAAAAATACACAAAATTTTTTATGCACTTATTTTAAGTTTTGCAAAAATTAACTACAGCTTGAAAATGCTGATATTTATGATATCGTTCAACGCATTTAATAATATATCATAGGGCATCCCGACAGGAAATAAGACACAACATAAAACAAGGCAAATTTAATTATTTTCAAAATGTATATGATGTACCCTATGCACCCGAAAAGCGTCTCATCTATGTCTCCAAAATTACCCACCCGAGACCCCAATCGTGCTAGTTGTATGTCAAAGATAGTCAATGCTTTATCTTTATCTTTATAAGTATTGGATTCGTAAAATTTTTCGACCTCGGGTTTTTGAGGGATTTACACGTTTTGAGAGCTGTAGAACACGATCTGACCATTTTTAGAAAATGTCTGTCTGTCTGTCTGTTTGTCTGTGTGTGCGAGAAAAAATTTTGTGGCGACTGCATCTCAGGTACTACTGCACAGAATTTTATGTAAATTGGTATGTAGTTACAATTGTCCAACAAGTTGCGTTGCCACTCCGCTTTTTCTAAATTTTTAACATTGTGGTATAGGACAAAATTTTGTATAAATGTGCATAAAGAGAATTGTTTTTTAATAATCATTATGAAATTTAAAAGAATTATTTGTAATCAACTGGGAAAAGAAATTTTGTATGTAGGAGCCTCATCTCCCCCCCCGGGGGGGTGGGGGTGTTAGGAAATCCTCATTCGAGGGGAGTAAATTTTCATGACGGGTATCTTTCAAAAGAGCTCTCCAGTACCTTTAAAACGAATGGTTGAACCATCGATCTGCGATAATTTAAAATAAAGTTATTGATTTTTCGATTTTTAAAAAGTTTTTTAAGTGTAATATTGATAATAAATTGACATTTTTTGGATATTTAGTGTTATACTACTTCTCTAATATGGAAATCGTCAGCATTATCATGGAAGATAATTTTTTTAAATAATGATTTTAATAAGTTATTTTTACTGAGTGGATTCGTATAGGAAAACATAGAAGAAAGTCATGTGGTGACCAAATCATACTAGTTTTGAATTGTCATTTTTCTTGCCAGAGTACGATTTGTGATTAATGTATAAAAAAAATATATTATTAAATTAAATAATCAAGAAGCAAAAATTAGTATATAAAGAAATATAATTTTGTAGTATTTGTTTCTAAAATTAACTGAATTAATTAAGGAATTATATTAATAAAGGTATATAAAAACTAATTATAATACTTAGAGAATTTAAAAAGATTGGTTGATAATTGTGGAAGCGTATAGCATAATCATCTTTCCGCCACAAAAGGTTTAATAAAAAGATTGAAAATAAAATAAAAGGAAAAAAAAAATCAAATATTTCTATTTGATTTTCATAAGTGGTAGAGTTACTTCAAATAGAAATATTAATCAACTTTTCAAGAAAAAAAAAAAGATTTTGGTGTATTTTTTTAAGGACTCACATAAATATGAATGTAAAGAAATCAGTTTCAAAATATTTTCAGGATTACTTTATAAGTTTCACGTGCGAATACAGTTTTTAAATAGGTTTGAAGCGGCGCTTGGTAATGTGCTAATTAAAATAAGTAATGGTTTTATATAAATGCTATATTAATGAACAAAGAAGTATTATATTAGAACACCGAACCCTCTCCATTACTTTTTTTTTAATACTCTTCATCAAAGTAAAAAAAAAAAAAAAAATGACGAATTTCTTTAAGAGGATGGTGAATATGTTATGAAATTTATTTGTACACCACTCTCATAAAATAGTAAAAAATTTCCTATGCGTGCATTGAAATATAACGTTATTATATATAGTGAAATTTCTCAAAAAACTATTAAGATTTTTTTTTTTTTTTTTGTAAAATTTTAAAATGCTCTGTGTTAACCAATTTTTATTTTATTCTCTCGATTTTACGTTATTATGTTATAAAAATAGATTCTACACACATATCTACATATTACTTTGTGAATTAATTGATAAGCTGTGTTTAAATATATATATATATATATATGTTTCAATGTTAAAAAGAAAAAAAAAATGCATTCAAATATATATATTTGAATAATTAACTTCAAACCAATCCTCACAAATACACAAATATGTATGGAGAATATTGTTTAAAATTACAATTTAAAATGGAGCAAAAAATTGAGCATTTTCTTCCAGATCAGTCGGAAGAGTTTTCCCCCTATAAATGGCCGCCATTTTGAAGCAAAATGGGAGATGAAGTTCATTAATAAACCTTGTTGAGATACATATATGCCCTATGTGTAAGGTTAAGTAAGGCAGAGAGACTGTGCACATAGAGGATCGGGTAGTAGAAGGAGTAGAGGGCAAACTGCGATTTCAAATAGCTCTGTTACAGCAACAGTGGAGTGCCCACTTGTATGTGCATGCAGATTACTTCAAGCGCTTAAGATAGAACGTGGTTATTTTGTATCGCTTTCAAAAAATTAATGCTTGAATTTTCATAACTCTTCCTACAAATTTCTATAGAAGGGCAGTAGTACAAAATATTTAAAGTTAAACGATTTCTCATAATACTCTAACTTAGACTAAGGTTACGAGACTATTGGTTCCCTCTACACTGTAAAAAATAGGTTCTTAAAAATAAGAATATATTGTCTCAAAATAGCCCCGAAACAATATATACTTAAATTTGAAAACCCATGTACTCATTTTTGAGTATATTGACATGCTCAAAAATGGTATTGACCAATAAGAATTCCAATATCCCCCGGTTTGACATGTCAATGTACTCCAAAATGAGTACATGGGTTTTCAAATTTAAGTATATATTGTTTCGGGGCTATTTTGAGACAATATATACTTATTTTTAAGAACCTATTTTTTACAGTGTAAAAGAGAATAATTATTGAAAAAAAAAATTGTGTCATGTCTCCTACCGAAACGGGAGATTATGTATATTTGCTACTTAGGAGAGATTGCACATTCTTTAAATTAAATTCTATACTAGGAGAGATTGCGCAGTGTTTTGGTAGTGAAAGAATAATGATAACAAGATAATGAAAATGACTTCACTGAATGTCTAGAATTGTACTACGAGACAACTTTGAAGTGCTAGAACTTATAGTAATTTTATAGGAATACAAGTAAAAATTCTTTATCATTATGGCCTATGGACCAAATTCTTTAAAGTACGATAGCGTCTAAACGCCTTATTAGATTGAGCTGAAAATTTATATACATGTTATAGATAACTGTCAAACAAACGGTATCGATTTTGGTGAGTCTAGCCCTTGTAGATTTTTACAGAGATACAATGAAATATCCATTAGAGGGAAAGGTGTAAATAGGGGTACCATCTTTTTTTGTCGACTTAAAGTAACTTTAATGTTAAAAAATTCTACGTTTTTGACTTTCAATAGCAACTATAACGAGTTTACTAAATAAGAGGAGAAAAAACAATGATTAATATCAATTATTTCAATTCGAAAACGAAGATTTACAAAAAGGTTTTAAAAATGCACCAGAAAAAATGGGTTGCAAATATGAGAACTTTCCAAATTTTGGGACCACTCTTTATTTTTGCCAAGTATAGGTATATTTTGAAACATAGTTTTTAGACATGGTAAAAATATTTTTGTAGTCAATTTGGCTGTGTTTAGAGGATTGTGGATAGTTAATGAATGTAACATACAAATCTGGTAGGTTTTCAGGGAAAATTATAGCTTCCAAAGGCCTAAAAATGACTGGGCGACGAAATTAGGCTACTCTACCTTATATGACATAACTTTATTCCTAAAGCACGTAGATTTTGTTAAATAAAATTTCAGTGGCTTTAATGGACTCTTCCCAGTTTCGTCTGCTCAATCATGTGATAGAGGAAAACGAATAATCGAATTCTGATAATCGAATTGAATTAAATATTGTTCTTAAGAACAAAAATATTAATATTTAATGTGAAATAAAATAAAAGTAATATTGTGCATTTGTAAACAGTAGAATAGTTGTATTTGTAAATTTAATAATTTTTTAAAAACACTTTATGTGTTTATTTATTTTCAACTGTAAGAATCGATTTTTGTATGTTCTAGTGTAACTGTTACATTAACTGATCTAGCAATAAATAATAGCTTGTTCTTGTGGAATGTTTATGGATTATAATTTGAAATTTTAAAATGTTTTCAATTAATTTAATTGCATAAAGGTGTTACAACAAGTTAATTAACTTAGTTACTGGTCTAAATGAATTTACGCAGTACGATATTGCACTGTCACTGATTTAAGCACTAAAGATAAGAGTATTTAACATGTTCTCCATGAACATCAATAACAAATATAAACTAAATGATGATTGTAAATGTATACAGCAAACAAAAGGTGATGAATAATGATATAAAATGGATTAAAAATGATGATGTATATATATATATATATATAAAACACAGACTAACTACGATTGATCAAAAATAAGAATAGAAAATATGTTATTCCAACAATTGCTATAGATAAACAAGACTTCGTCTGCTATTTGTTTTTCCTCTATCATGTAACCTTTGACGTCAGATGGGAAGAGCCCATTATTGGAATTATATTTTAAAAATTTTAGACTTAATTTAAAACTAAATGAAGTTTTTTAAAGATATTCAAAGTCTTTATTACTATTTAAAATATGTATAAAATATTTATGGTTAGTTTTCACTGCGACTGAAATAAATCAGATCGTATTTTGCATTATTGGAATAATGTTAGAAAGGTTCGATTTCAATGACGTTTTCTGTTTTCTTACAGAATAGATTTTATTTCTGTGGTATGCTATTCAAAGTATCGTGGAAAGATACTTTATCGTGCGAAAGTATTGAACAAAGCATTTGTCTTTAAGTAGCTGGAAGCATGCAATATTTTCTCTAATTGATAAAATAATTTTAAACCTTTTTATTATTATTACATAATTATTTTTTTATTTTGTAACAATGTCTTACTGAAATTGTGAGCAATGAAAAATTATCCTGCTATCTTATGGCAGCAGTAAATGTTATAAGAAAGAATTATACGATGCAGTGCAACTTTTAAAAAATATAGTATGCAAACATACACCGTAGTCTGTATAAAGTTTAATTCAAAAACTTCTATGCTATATAGGCAGAAATACTTGTTAGAGTATTTTCGATTGACATTCAAAATTTATGAATAGCAATTTTTTATAAATTCTTTTTTTTTTTTTTTTTAATTGTTATTAACTTATACACATTTACGCTTAAAAATTATATATAGTTCAAATATTCAAATAGTTTTTCAGAATTTAAGAGGTTTTAATTTCACTTGAAAAAAAAATAAAAAAATAAACCTTAATTTCGTTACAGAAATTGCTTCCCGAAAATGCAATTAAATAAATGATTTTGAGAGAATTAAATCTCCCAACATATGCACAAATAGCAGAAAATAATTAAAATCTAGAAAGTTAATATTAAGCTGAAGTATGAAAATTTTCATATCGTATGCAGTTAATATTTTCTTAAAATTGTTTAGGTTAGATAATCATATGGTTAATGCATTTGTAAATAGCAAAATCAAATTGTCCCAGCAAAACCTCAAATGACGGCCAGCATGAGGCCAAGTGCTGGTTGCCAGCAGTAGCTGCAATTGGCCCGCCGGTGGCAAAAGTTAACGTTGCCGCAGGGAATATGTTACGCCGGCCATCAGTTGGCCGTATTCAACCGATCCATTGTTGGCAGCCAGCAGTAAGTTAAAAATAAGTTAGTGGGCCGGTGAATGGGTCGTTGCTGGCAGCTAGCAGTATGATGAAAATATGTAATGGGCCACTGTTGGTAACGAACATTAGGTTGGAAATTGTTAGAGGGCCAGTGTTGGGCCATATGGCGGCAAATATAGTTTTTCCATGTTGTTGCTGGCAGCCTACAGTGGGCCAGCTGTGGCAAACATAAAAAATTATATTACTGCCGGCAGTCTTCATTGGTCCTTTATATTTTCTTATTAAGGGCCCGCTTCACTCACCGTCACCGGAAGCCGAAGCCAACGTTATTCTATGGGAAATTTTCTTTACAAATAACTTATTAACTAATACATATTTTTAAATTCTGTTTTCACATTCGGAAAATTCCCAACTGTTAAATTGACGGACTTTTTAAAAAAAATTATTTTTTTTAATTTTTTATATTTCATTTTGAAGCTGCAATATACGAATTTTTAATATGTGAAATTTTTCATTTTGCAATTTCAAAATAAAATGTTAATAATTAAAAAAATACATCTTTAAAAAAGGTCCAACAATTTAAAAGTTGGGAATTTTCTGAATGTGAAAACAGAATTTAAAATATGTATTGATTAATAAGTTATTTGTAAAGAAAGTTTCCCATAGAATAACATTGACTCGGACTTCCGGAGACGGTAAGTGAAGAAGGCCGTTAATAAGCCAGCAGTGATTTGGTTATACCTAGTACATTATTTTATTGGTGATACCTTTAATTTTATTAGTGCTTTTTTTCTTTTTCTTTTTTTCATTCTTTTTTTCTTTTTTTTTTTTTTTTTTCTCTCTTTTTTCTGATGAGGTAGCAACCAGTTTTTTCTATGCATCCAATATTTAATTTGATTTTGTACATATTCATTTTTAAATACTATTTACAAGTATTTGATTCATACACCATGGCTATAAATTCAGGATTTCTAGTACAGCATATAAGAAATATTCAGTTGATCCATTACATTTTTTGGAATGAAGTAGATTATGTTTTTTTTTTTTTTTTTTTTTAAGTGTTCGAATTTTAATATGTTTAATTTTGTTAAGTTATTTGATATAAATAAATGTAACTTTACATGTGAAAATTATAAAATATTGAAACCAAAATTGTTATAAAAAGAGCATTGTAAAAAAACTAAACACCATAAACTCAAAAAAAAAAAAAAAAAAAAAAAAAAATCAGCAATTGTTTCTGGTCGAAATACCCCAAAGGCTCTTCATCAGGCGAAACAATGTGGGCATGAGTGCAGCAAAATAATTTGCTGCATTCACGCTTTTTGTTAGACTCACGAAGGGATGTTTTATTATTTCAACCTGAAAGAACTGATAATTTTTTTTTTTTTCATTGGGGTGGGGTGGGGGGAGGGGGCAATGATTATGTTTATTTACAAATGTTTCTATTTATTACTATCAGGATTTCTTCGCTTTCTTGTCCCTACACTTAAATGAATTAAAAAAAAAAAAAAAAAAGAAAGAAAGGAAAGAAAATCAATAGATAAATATATATATATATATCTTATATTACTTTAAAATTAATAACTAAAGCAAAGTTCACTGAAATCACATAAAACCAAGTTTTGATTAGCAGCGTCTTCGTCTTTCGCGCAGTGTTCGACCCGGGTCTCCACTGCCTTTGATAGAGCCTTATCCGACAGGTTCAATTTGTGTGTTTATCGGCAGTCAGGCGATACTACTATTATTCAAGAACTACAGTTTTACTATAACTCAGCATCTATTAAACATCTTAGTTTTGGTACCATGTATCAGAGAATTTAGTTACATAAAATAGTTTTCCTATCCCTCGCTCTATTATATTAAATTTATATTTAGAATAAATTTATTATATTATAAATTTATAATATGATTAATATAATTAAAATATATAATAATATTAATATAATTATTCTATATTTATGTAATCATTTCTCAAAAATTCTGTCAGCAATTTCACGCCGAAGATAGTATTAAGATATGCCATTAGCACTATTTCAATCCCATGGGGCAATTATGTTTTTGAAAAGTTTAAATATCACTTCCAGTTTTTAATATTTCATTTTGGTTTGTTTATTTTAATAATAGTTAGTCATATTTCAAAATGTATGAAAGAGCAATACTTCGCCATTTATAACTACTTCACTCGTGCCTATTTTATTCACATAATGAATGGTCGTGGAATCATTTCGACCTGAAACTTTTTTTTTTTTAATTAATTATTATTATTAATGTTTTTTACAACTTTGTAAATTAAATTTACAAAGTTCTTTATTTACTTTTTTCAACACCAGCTCTTCATTACATTTTTTGCTGCAATAAGTATATGTTTTAAAATCTATCTGTCTCTTGTTTGTTTTAGATAAGTTATTATTATTTTTTTTTTTAATTTATTAAAATAAATTATGAGAATTTAGAGAATATTTAGTAAAATGACAGGAAAATTAGTGCTGAAGAAGGAAAAAAGTAAGTTAATTTTATAGATTATGAAACAACATACCAGTCGTTTCCACTCAAAATAATTAAGCTTGACCCATCATCAGGAAAAGATAAATTGACTACAAGTTCAGCATAATGTCATCAAGGAAATGTAGTAGCTTAAAAACAGTTTGTCTTCAAAACCTTGAGGTCGATAACCGAGTTAAAAACTACGTTTACCATAAAGCGAAGATTAGAGATAGACGTGTGTTTGAAATGCAAAAAAATCAAGTTTTTAAAAGTGTCGTTTTTTGTGTCATTTTGTTAATATCAAAATTCCTATGTTCATATATTTTTTAATACATAAAAAGTTGAATAAATGGATGTATAAGAATATTTTAGGCTACAAAATTTCTTTCCAATAGTGGGGTTTCGCGATTATCAAGAAAATTATTAGATAATAAAATTTGAATAGTTCCGACAACAGTAAAATAAGTTCAGACAATCCGACCCACATTAAAATAATAATAATAATAATAGTAATCTGCATGAATTTTATCAGTTATTACTACACATATTTTACCCCTGTTATTTTATTATTATTATTATTGTTGTTGCTGTTGTTAAATAAAGTGGTCAGAAAACATAAAAATGATTTATGAATTTACACATCTAATAATTTTCCTGTCAAAGCAAACTGGTACATGCGTCATGAAGATATAACAAAAAGAGTTAGCGAATTAACAAAAAAAAAAAAAAAAAAAAATCGTTAGATCAGTTTTTTGAAACACTCATTTCCTAGATTTGCAATTGCTTCCACCTAATAAGGACTTTTGTCAATTTTCCTGTATTAAGCAAGTATTACATGCTAAAGAGCGAGTAAAAAGGGGTTTATGTAGCAAATTTGAAGAAAGTTAAAGTCGTTTTTGAGATATCGGCTCACTGTCCCACTGATAATTTTCACCAAAACTTAGTAAACTGATCTGTTCACCATAAACTAACAATTGCATACGAAATGGTATCTAAAAAGGAATTAATATAGCGATTTTGAAGAAAATCCATAAAACTGCTTTTAAGAGAAAGCACTTGTGAGACTTAAAAAATTTGTGTATTTTTATAGGTCGTTTATCAATTTCCCTGAACTAACAAGTACAAAAGGACATCCAAAACAAAGTTTATATAAATTTGAAGAAAATCGCCAGTTTTTGAGATTTCCAGTTTTCAACAAAAGTTGGAAAAATCATCTGTACACTATACCTGTCTTAATCAGAAGTTCGTCGTTCTTTATTAATTTTGTAGATATGGTAATCAGAAAATTTCCAGAAACATATACACATATATACAATACAGATACACAAACACACAGACCAATTGCCAAAAAACACTTTTCTAACTCACGAGACCTTAAAATATGTAAATCAGGTGAAAACTCGATATCAAAATTTTTGACTGAATACAATGCTTTCATTATCTACGGTATTCGGATTATGGAAATGAATAATAATATTAATAATTAGTTGACACAAATCCTAGCATAATTTCAGATAGAAATCAATATGTTATTGAAGAATTTGTTTAATAGCGTACTTCAAATAGTTTGAATCTATAAGCTGTTAATAAATAAATATACTTATTTATAGGCCCGTAAAAAATAGAAGGACTCCATGAATCTTTATACATTTCATGCGATAGTGACATATATTACACCTACAAACTTTTAGTTGTATACTTATAATAATTTTCATTTAAAAATAATTGATGAATTAACTAATTTTTCTTCTTTTTTTATTTTATTTTCTGAACACTTCCTCGTTATCTGAATAAATAAATCTCCTCTCTGCTCAGTAGCCCAACCAACGCTGACGCAGCAATTATCAGTTACATTTTGTTGTTGTTTTATGAAAGAAGTGCAGATGGCTTTCTGTTCTGATTTAGTGTGTAGGATTTCTCACGCATGCAAAAATTCAAGAAAAACAATTTCACTTGTTAACAACTAACCAGGAAACTTTTTTTGTATAAGTTGAGGAATCGCTCGCCCTTCAAATTTTCAGTGGTGATATTTTTCAAAAGAAACTCATTAATAACTTTCAAGTAAATGACTGAATTAAATTTGTGGTAAATTAAAGCAAAGTTATAAATTATTAAAAGAAAAAAAAAAAAAAAAAAAAAAGAGGAAGAAGAAGAAAAAGTCATTTTCTCAGAAGTTGGCACAAAATTCATTTATTATTACTATTATTATTATTATTATTATTATTATTGACAAACACTGTTCTAAAATGAAAATCGTTTCCATGCATTCAGAAAAATGATTTTAACAAATTATTTGCACTACGCAAATTTACATAATAAAAAATATAAAAGCATGTTTTGTGGTGCCACAACATACTAGTTTTTGTTAAAAATAATAAAATCAATAAATTTGCTTTAAAATATCACAGATGTATAATATAACGTTCGTTTAAAGATATTAACGAATTTTTTTTTCAAAAATACTCATATTGGGATCCGGACATAATATCGCGGGACAAAATTTCGCCGGACGAAATCTCGCGTCAAAAAAATAGTAGGATCTATTTGAAAATTTGATTTTGTGTCACGCGTGATCTCTGGAGGGGGCCACAGGGCCTTATAAATATTAATTAATTAATTAATTAAAATAAATAAATAATTAATTAAATAAATCATAGAGTTGAATTTCATTATTTTATCTATGTTTATTTTTAAGTTATTCTATCTTTTGCTTTTCACTATTCAAAATACATTTTAAAAATCGTGTACATCATTGCTGATATTAAAGCTGAACACTGTTCACAAACTTGAATTAAAAGTTTTAAAATTAATAAGCACGATTGAATTAATTATGACTAATTCTGACAAAAAATAAATAAATATAGTTTTTAAACTTCTTTAAGTAAAATTTATAAAAAAAATTTATTGTAGGTTTGTCAGAATGTCAGTGCTCTGACTAAGGTATGTGTTGTCATGAAATTTTATACATCATTACTAATAATTACCAACTCTTTTTACTTTGTATTCATTTACGTCTACGATATTTTGTCCCGAGAGATTTTGTCCCCAAGCCCTCATATTGGAAATTTACTCTATCTGATATACTTCTCCCTCAGGTTTGGAGGAAGCAATGTTTGTACATTAAAGGGAAAAAAAAGCGGAAGAAGTAAACTTTTTAGGCTACTATCACTTTCATAAATTTTTGAGCGCACACAAAGAGACAGACAGACAAATTTTCAAATTATGTTCATGAGAACAACCCAAAACGTGCAAAATCTATCGAAAACCGGATGTCGAAAATTTTCCCGAATCTAATGCTTTCTTCTTAACTACACTGAAGGAAGAAAAAATAAATAAAACATAAACTATAAATAGTTATAATTGTTCTAATAACTTTCTCCCGTCTATATAATATAAATATATAAAATAAAATCCATAATTTTTATTTTATTAAATCAATTAAAATAATAATAACAATGATAAAATACTAGAAGGTTAGCGACTATCATAATTTACTAAAACGGATCAACTGGATAATTGTTATATATTTCTAGAAATCCTTTTGTTATAACAATGGCTTTAGAGTGATACATTTTTAAAAAATAGTATTTAAAAAATAATACAAAAACAAATTAATAATGGAATTACTTACTCATATATTCTTTTTACAAGATTTTCAACCTCGAAGACGCAACCGCAGACTACATTAACGAACAACAACTTCGTATGAAATGGCGGAAAGCGAGGGAATTTCAAATGAACAGAAAAAGAATCACAGCGCCCTCTATACATACAAATTGGTTATGGCATAATAATTTGTGGCCACAACATGAAAAACATGAGGTTGGCCGTGTGGTGATAGCCTGCATAAGGCCATCGGTGCTTGTGCCACTTCTGGGCCACCGACCATTTTGCTTTAGGCTTCCATCACTGCTGGCAGCCATAAAAGGCCCGCTGCTGGAGTTATATGGGGCAACCGGCAACTGATGGCAAGTGCAGGATGCCAGCAGTAGGCCATAACGAGCCCGCCAGTATACGTTTTGCTGGGGTGCTACAGTTTATTATTAAAATTTGAGAAATGTTTGTGTTTTATGACGTATGTCTAGGTTGTGTCTAGGAATTCAATCATGACGGAACTTACATTTATAAAAGGTGGAAGTTATACAAATTATTAGATTAAAGGATAGTTTAGAGAAAAAAATCGGCCCTAGAACTCTTGAAAACAAGCTTTAAATTTAAGTTTGTGATAAAATCTAAGACAACTCCCTTTGTTAAAATTCATATGTAGAAGTATTTTAATAAAAACACTTTAACAAAGTGATACAGTATTTTATTTCTTATACGAATTTATGTTAAACTGGGAAAATACTAGGTTTTTTTTTCAATAATAACAATAGTACAGTGCAACCACATATCCTAAAACTAGCAGTGAGGGCGCAGTGTAAATGTTGGAGGGATGCCAGCTTGACCGACAGTTTGAAATTTGGAAAGCATCCAGTAATTCCGTGCTCTGTTATTGCTCATTTTCTCTGAGTCAGATGACTGTCACCCCTATTTTAACGTTGGACTCGTTGAGTTAGCACTTGCGCAGATGCTTCCATGGCTTCATGAATTGTGGTTGAAGAATAGTTACATTTATCAGCATCAGTATATGTAGCATCAAATGTACAGGGTCTTCCTAAAAAAATAAAAATAAATAAATAAACATTAATAATAATATTAATAATATAAACAGCGTTTATCAGCCTACTTTTACTAAAAGTAGAGAAAAGACTGCTTTTCAGTTTTTTTAAATAATTAATAAAATATTCTGGTGTGTAACAATCATACGATTTTCATTACTTACTACAACACACACAGTATAAACTCTTCTTGGAGATAGGTTGGTAACCTTTTAGGTAATATAAACTAAACTTAACTAATAGGAACACTTATCAGTTTTTCTGTAATGACATTCTTATAATTCAATTGAAAAATTCATCTGAAGAATATTCAAAAGATAGTTTGAATAGCGAGTTTAAAGAAAATCAATAGAGCCATTTTTGGAGATACCCAATCCCGAGATCTAAAGTTAACTTACCTAATCAGAGTGCCCTTTGACCTTTCCTGAGGTAACTAACTGTTATATATGAAAGGATATCAAAAAGCGGTTTTATACAGCGAAACTGAAGAAGAACGTTTGAGCAGTTTTTGAGAAATCGACTTTCAGCACTACTTCCAATTTTGCCCAAAGCTTAGCAAACGCATCTGTACACCACATACAACAAAAATGAACGAAATTATATCTCAAGGGAAGTTAATATAGCGACTTTGAAGAAAATGAGTAGAGCCATTTTCTATATATGCATTTACGTGATCTACATACCTATTCAGCAGATCTATCTTTTTTCCTACAGTAACCACCTAATACATGCGAAGGAACATCTAAAAAGGGGTTTATATAACAAATTTGAAGAAAATCGTTAGAGATGAGATATGGATTTTCGGCCTCACTTCCGGCTTTTCATATCCTACTACTGGCGTTTTCCGATTTTTACAATTACTTGGGAAACTCATCATTTAATCTGTTTTATTCTTAATGTCATGCTGAACTTTTTTTTTTTTTTTTTCGTCTTCGAAATAGTGATAAGCAAAAATTTCTCTTTCCTCCAACCCTCAGAAAGTGCATACACACTGGCTAATACAAAGAAAAAAAAAACCTTTTCTGAACTCAGGGAACCTTAAAACATTCAAATCAGGTAAAAACCCAATATCGAAGATTTTGATAGAATACTATATTTCCATTTCCCACGTTAATCAAGTAATGGCCATAAAAAGAAAATTGAAATGTACGAATGTATGTATAAATTGATATCTTATTTTAAAAACTGCTATGTTTAAAACAGTTTGTGTAAAAATATTTTATATAAATTGTACAAAAGTGCCTATTTCTGACGTTTTCTATACTTTCTTTTTATTTGTCTGATTAATGAAGCTGTAATCCTTAGTCTGGGATAAGTGCGTTTCAATATTTTTACACAAGTGTTTCGTATTCTCTATCATCACTAATTGCAAAGTATTTAAGCAGTATTTATGCACAAATGGATTTTCCTGTTTGGGTGCAATTTGGGACGATATGTTTTCGAAAGACCTTCGGGAATAACTTTCAGACAGTCTTCAATAACTAAGTTCTAGTGTAATGTTTGTTCACACTAGCTAATCTTTGAAGTAGTATTTTATTGTTGGTCATTTATTTCTCTCTTTAGTAATCTTAAGTATGGTATTTAAATTTACGATAATCGTTAAAGACTAATAATAATAATGATAATAATAATAATAAACTAAATTACATTTTTAGAAAAATGGCAAATAAATTCTACGAATAATTTTATAAGTATTACTAGCAGGCTTTGCCCGCTTCGCTGGACTTTAAACTTAAATGATTTGTCAAAATGCCTTATCTTTATTAATAATCTAAGTTCTCGCTATGATTGGTAGAGGTTTTCTCGCTCCCAATGTTAGGAGTCTGGGTCCCCACTGTCTTCGGCACAACTTACCCACTTCTTACTTCCCCACCCTCAGCGGGTGAGTTCGAAGTTTTGCAAAATCCCACTAATGTACATAATGCGTACACTTAATCAATATCCACACACCAAAATTCGCCATTCTAAGATAATTCAAAGCGAAATCAAACGGAAAAACATGTTTTTACACATGTTTATTGCCACCCGACTCCGAGAAGTGGGGGGAGGGGGATTTCGAATTTCGTGAAATGCAGTTACAATAAGTGCCGGATGCATACAAACAATTTACGCACCAAATTTCGTGACCACAGAAGTCTTTAATAGACAGTATTATAAATAAAATAATAATAATAATAATAATAATAAATAAAAATTATACAGACACGACATTATTTCATTATTTAAAACATGAAAATCTGACATTGACAGATTTTAATTTAGTGCCAGAGGCCTACTGCTAAACTTGTTAATATCGACAAATTCTTCTTTAGTTCATTCGTGACGATCTAAATTCCATGATAAAGTTTTCATTAAATCAAACCAATGTGTTTCAGCTGCAGATATTGTAACAAATAACGTTGGAAGTCTAAACTGTCTTATAGCCGCAAAACAACGTTTTTTCTCTTTTTCCCAATGAGGGGGAGGTGTGCCTTGGGGGGAACTCATGTCAAAGGTGTGCCTTGGGGGGGGACTCATGTCAAAGAGTTGTACCTTGGGGGGAACTCATGTCAAAGTTGGGCCTTGGGGGACTCATGTCAAAGTTGGGCCTGGGGGGGGACTCATGTCAAAGTTGGGCCTTGGGGGGACTTCATTCAATAAATCCCCATTCAATAAACCGACTGAAATAGGCCTCTAGCACTAATTAAGAGTGACCTATAAAAATTCGACAACTGTACCGACTGAAATAGGCCTCTAGCACTAATAAATACAAAAAGCACAGCTTAAGTATCGGAACCCTTTGGTGACTTTAAATATTTTAAGCCATTTTTGCGATGAACTGAATTGGCTATCTCAATTGTGAAATTAAAGATCTTGGCGAGAAACGTCCGAGCTACTTCGGTGCCGAATTTCAAGTTTTGCCAAAGGGATCCAATACTAAAGCTGTTCCATACCGAATCTGGGTTGAAAACGGAAAAAGGGTAAAATAAATTAGAAATATCAGACCTATATTTATAAATTTGATACCGAATGAAAGGGGCGATTTTGCTGAATCGAGGGGTTCAAACAGTTTTTCGATGCGACAATTAGATTTTTAAAAAATAACTAAAGTATGAAATTTAAGTGGCAACGGAAAAACGGATAAAGGGAAAAATAAATTATAAATATCAGACCTATCATTACAAATTCAGTACCAAATGAAAGAGGTGATTTTTCTGAATCCTGGGGTGTAAACAGTTTTTCGATACGACAATTAGATTTTTTAAAATTAACTAAAGTATGAAACTTAGATGGCATCATTTCAATCTTTTCATAATTTGTAGTGAAAATCACGCGAATACAAAAGTCTTTAAAAAAAAATTTATTTTTATATTTCATTTTTTCATTCAAAGCATTTTAGTGAAAAAATATTTATGGCGCATGCGCAGGCGTTTTTTACACACAATTTAAACACTAATCAAAATTTTGAAAATTTCTATAGATATAATTTCAAGTTGGGTGAAGACCTAAGTTTCTGCCAAGCGCCGTTGAATTCCGTCCAACAGTTCTCGAGTGATGCCCGGACAAACGTGTTTTAGTCTTTTACCCCCTAGGGGGGAACGGGGGGGAATTCCCAAAAAGTTGATAGATATAATTTTAAGTTAGGGGAAGACCTAAATTCCTGCCAAGCGTCGTTGAATTCCGTCCAGCCGTTCTCAAGTGATGCCCGGACAAACGTGTTTTAGTCTTTTACCCCCTAGGGGGGGGAACGGGGGGGAATTTCCGAAAAGTTGATAGATATAACTTTAAGTTGGGAGAAGACCTAAATTCCTGCCAAGCGTCGTTGAATTCCGTCCAGCCGTTCCCGAGTGATGCCCGGACAAAAAAAGCGACATTCGGACACGATGACATACACACAGACACACACACACACACACACAGGCAAAATTTTCTGAAGTCATTTTCGGCTTTCATGGGGTGTGAAACGTGGAGATATCGCAAAATTTTTCAATTCCGACAAATTTACAGACAAAACTCTGATTTTATTAATATAGATATAGGTCTCAGTGCCTCCAAGTATAGCAGTATCCTAAGTAGATAGATTATTAACAAGGATAAAAAAATATATATCCTACATATTACACTTATAACAGAAAAAAAAAATGAAAACATAAAAGTACTGCAACAAAAAGTAACAAAGGTTAAATACCTTCCTTTCTAAGAGATAGCGATATTCGTCGTTCTGGTAATGCAATGTAAAAGCTATTTAGTCTATTGCAGAATTCTGGTAAAATATGAAAGAGCTATTTAGCCAATTAGAATATTTTTCGTTTTTGACTTGCTGTTCAGTGAGTCAGTTGCAGTTGTTGTTTTGAAATGTACTACAGATATGTAGCTGTGCGTGCAAATGTCGTAAGTTTAAATTGTACATATGTAAATAATTTTTATGTTAATTAATAAATTTGTTTGGAAAATTGAGAAGTGTGGATTATAGTACTTATTTCACAAAAGTGAATGTGTAATATACAAAATAAATAAATAAATAAATAATAATCATATTAATGATGATGATAATAATCATAATAATACCAGAAATCCCAGAAGCTATGTTTTATATTAATAATAAAATTATGAAGATAAAAAACCCGTAATAAAATTAGAATAAATATGTAAAGTAACTTCCGAATGTCCGTCTATTGTCAGTGAATGAATGACAGATTTTCCAGAGACTTGCGGCTTATTTACAGAATATTCAGGAAAATTAACAGCCTGTTAATTAAGTAACAATTTCAAATACACCAAAAAACATAACTTACATGCAGTCAGATTTTGATATAAGGACACCTCTAGAGATTTCCTGCCAAAGTGACCGTATAAGCGGTTTGACCTTATAACCGTTTAACGAGATTTTTGTCAATAAATAAACACGTATAAACATACAAGGTAAAGATTTAAAGTTTTTAAATGCGTGTATTTATTAGAATTTTCCAGTTACTAACAATCTTACTTTTTTGCAGCCATCCATAATATCATTTTACAATAATAATAATAATAATAAAAATAATAATAAAAAAAAAAAAAAAAAATTAAACTAAACTAAATAAATAAATATAAAAATAAATAAATATAAAATATAAATTAAATAAATTAAATAAATAAAAATAAAAATAAAATAAAAAGATTGTTTTTCATTTCTTTACTTCCAGCCTAGACATTTTTCATTTTTAAAGCAAATAATGCAACTATAAAATGCTATTGAATATAAGTCTTAATATTTCACACGTCTTTGCAAAACATGATTTGGATAGAATATAATTTTTTTTAAAAATGTTCAACAACTTCTTGTTAAGTTAATAAAGTTTTTCTTTTCGTGGCCATGATACACACAAGAGCAAAAAAAAAAAAAAAAAATGTGTACTAAGATATTAAGGTCTTGTAATAATAATATTCAGTTCTTAATCGGACTGGTTGTTCAACGAATAGAAAAAGTTTTTCTCATCGGTTCTAGACGTTCGAAGTTTTCCATGTTTTTCTCCAAAAATCGCGTGAATGCGGGATTAAAACCATTTGGAAAGGCACCAATGGAGGCGATCCCACCAAAGAATATGACATAGATCCAAAGGAAAGACAATCGGCCTTAAATATAAGAACCTATAAATGTCATCAAATTGACTATAATATAAGGGCGATGTCATTATAAATCAAATAGTTATTTAATATTAATCTAATTTTAATCAAAAAATTATTATGCTGTAAATCTGAATTTACTTGTTGTTTTCTTGTTGTTGAATACTGCGGTTTTCTCTTAGTGAGATGGCAATTTAAATACGTAATATTGAATTGTGAATATTGAATACCTAAACAGAAATGAGTTCTAAATTTCTCGCTCTGTATGAATATATTGGAAAGATGTAACGTCAAACAGCAGAAGAGTGTGTATTTTTAAAAGTGCAGTTGGCAAGCTAATGTAATTCACTGAAAAAACTGAATTTTGCAGAAGAGCGAGGAAAAATTTTGTCTGAAAACAAAAATATTCAATAAAAAAACCAAACAATTTGCTTATACTGGGTGTCCCATAAATCTGTAAATGTTTTAAAAATTCATAAAAAAAAAAAAAAAAAAAAAAAAGAGAGAGAAATTGATAAAATAAACGTGGTTTGCAAAAGAAGTGTTCTCGTGAAGTTTTTTTTTTTTTTTTTTTTTTTTTTTTTTTCAATGGAAAAAAAAATAATGTAAAATTTTGTCTATAGAGGGTGCTGTACGAGAGAAAAATCACACATTTTCATAAAAAAAAAAAGTATATTTATTTCGTTGCAAGTAAATATTTACAAGCATACCATTCCTATTATATGTATTTGCCATCTCCACAAATTACAATTTGCAAATGAGTTAAAAAACCAGTAACTGCAGCTCCAGTTGGCGTTTCTTGGCTGAGGTAGAAATTTTTTTACCAATAATGCTTTTTTCCACCAATGTCAGGATCGCAATTTAAACTTTATGCACAAATAAGTAGGAGGGGAAAATCAGAAATGAGCTGCTAATCGTTAAACACTGCAATTTATAGGACTTTGATTTACATATTTTTTGTTATCTGTCTGTGCAGCGTCCTCTAACGACGAAAATTGTAACTATTTTTTTACTTTCCGAACACTATAGTGAGGAAAGTATTGCAATCATGTCAAAAATCCGAATTTGAGATTTTGATGTTTCTATACGTTTCGAGGTCCCCTGAGTCCGTTTCCACTATTTTTACGATGATGTTTGTATGTGTGTGTGTATGTATGTGTGTATGTCTCTGAAGGAACACGCTAGCGTCTAAAAGCCTTGTTCGATTAAGCTGAAAGTTGGTACGTATATTGTAAGTCACCATAGTACGAACCCTATAGATTTTTGTGAATCTAGCACTTATAGTTTTTTTACAGGGACACCAGGAAAATTTCTTTATCATTATGGCCTATGGGACCAAATTTTTACAAATGCGATAGCATCTAAACGCCTTATTTAATTGAGCTGAAAATGTATATGAATATTATAAATCACTGTTGCACTAACTATAAGCATTTTGGTGAATCTAGCATTTATAGGTTTTTACAGGGACACAACGAAAAATTCTTTATCATTATGATCTATGGGCTCAAAGTTCAGCACAGCGTTAAATAAAACATCGCGTAATATATGGAGAAAAATACTCAAACAACCTTTTATGGTTTTCTCTCTTTTATTTGCTTAACATTTCCTCTTTCTTTACTTTATCTGCAAAACTGTTAATTACTCAATGTTCGGAAAGTCGAGTGGAGTCACTCCAGATTTTTTCCCTTTATAAAAAGAAAAAAAAAAAAATCTTTTCGACAAGAATATTTTCCTAAATATATTTCGATTATATCAATTTCTTCAATTTTTATGAATTTTTAAATTATTTACAGACTTAAACGATACCCGCTATATATTAGTTTGGTTAACCATATATTAGCCTAAATATTTACCTTCTTAATGTAAATTAGGAAATGTTTTCTCGTATTATTAATAGAAAAATTATATACTTAAGAGGGAAGAATTTTTCAGTTTAAAACTTAATTAAAAACCTTAATATTAATTTAATCTTTGACACTCATATTTTCCAACAATTTGTGAAATATGAAAATTTCCTATAAAAATCTATTAAAACTTATTGTGCAAAATTGTACTATTTTACCTTATTCTCAATGTAATTATAAAAAAATATTTATGGTAGTATTTGTAAGCATACATTACAATAACATTTACATTTGAATTTGAGCCGTATCACAATATTCAAAGACGGAATTGTTCAATCACTAATTTAAAAACGAATAACGTTAGCCATATTTAAAAAAAAAAAAAAAAAAAAAAATTAAATATTTCAAAATATTTTTATTCTACTGAGAAAAATGTTTTCTTGAGTTATTAGTTCTCGAGTTATTAGCAAACTACGTTTCTTTATAAAGAATGTGAAAATTAATTTAAAAAAAAAACTATTCTGAAAGTTAATTAATATCTGTGTAAATCAGATTTGTTTGAATTACCTCTTTACATTGCTTAATCAAAATTTCCGAGAAGGCGATTCAGGAAAAATGTGTTGACTTACTTTTCGGAATTCAAAATTTAATAACAGAGGAAGAAATATTTTTGAATCACAAAGCATTTAAGAATATTTAAGAATATTTTAATAAAGCACGATATAATTTCTTCGTTTAAACCTTAAAACATATATCTTATTGATTAAATAAAACTAGAAATTATTATATTAAATAATACATGGAAAGAAAGTTATTTTATTAATGTACTTGCATACTTGTACATGTTGAACATATTAATAGGAGTGCAAATATCTCCTACAAATGATCAAATATTGATTTTTTTTTCTTCTATATTAATAATAGAAAAAAAAATGGATTCTTAATTTTTTTTCGAATTCCAGTTTTCTAAGGATTTACATGTTTTGAGATGTTCTGAACATGATTTGAACATTTTTATGAAATGTTTGTTTGTGGATTTTTGCGTGAGTAACCCTTTTTTTTAGATCTAGATCAAGAAATAATCTGTGGAATTACATGAAATTTTATATTTAGTTGCTACTTATTTTAGAAATTGATACATTCGATCTGTTGGTGCATATCGGCTGATAGGTAGCACTGCTATGATAACATTTTCCTTAATTATGGATAGGATATATCTTGACTTCTACGGTATATTAACGCAAAATAACAGTTATGTAAGGCAGCTATTGCGTAAAACTATGGGGGTTTAGGTTTTGGGATATATAGTTACACATGTGGCACTGCTGTGGTTGATTTTTTTCCCGTTTAAGGTGCCTGCCTACCGACGAAGGTGATTTTTTTAATAATTGAAAAATTGCCTATTTATGTGCATTATATGATAGAATATAGTGAAAAACAGTGAATAACCTGAAAATAGGATGCAAATTTAAAAATATTTTGAAATTTAGGCTCAAAATATGCATAAAATTTGCGGAAAAAAAGAACTTTTACAAAACATCATAAGTCAAATTTAAATAAAGATATTTTTATTCTGTAAATTTTATTTGGATGTTGTGGGATTATAATTTTAAAATGAATTGAGATCTTTATTGCTACCAGATTGTAAGAAAAGAATTGAAGAAAAGAAATTGAATATATTAGCTCCCCATCATACTATAGGTATTAGGTAATCGTGAAAATTTTCGACCTTGGTTTTTTGACTTTTTTACTCGTTTTGAGGTGTGAGGAATCCGAAAATGACAAAATTTGTATGGTGTCTGTCTGTAGGGTGTCTGTTAGTGTGTTAGTCCGTTAGTTTGTTAGTCTGTGTACACGATATCTCAAGAACAAATTGTCGCAGAGAGGTCAAATCAGTTTTAAAATATTACTTTCGACACTGGCAAGAACCCTATTCATTTGCAACATTCGAATTAAAAAACTTCGTAAGTTATTAGAACTTTACGATTTTCTTAGCATGGGAGAATAGGACAAAAATTCACTTAAACGTGCATTAAATGGAAACTTTTTACTGTAAAAATGTCAGACCAGTATTAAAATATGAGTTTTGATGCCGGAATGAACATCAGTAACTAAAAATATGCTACTTAGAAAATTTCGCAAGTTATTGGAAATTTACGAATTTTTTAACATGGCAGTATAGGGCAAAATTTCACGTAAACGTCAATCTTGAGGGATATTTTCATCGTAAAGATGTCATACCACTTTCCAAATATTATTTAGGATACTGGCATGAATATCATAGACTATGGTTTTTCCAATTTAAGAAATTCGTATGTTATTTGGAATTTACGATTTACTTAACATATGTCAGAATAAGGCAAAATTGAGCATAAACTTCCATTTTGAGGATCGTAAATACATTAGACAACTTCAAAATTACATTTATGATATTTGTTTGAACATGATTGAATACAAATATTCTAATAGGAAAATTTCGTAAGTTATTCGTAATTTACGATTTTATCAACATAGCGAAATTGTAAACTTTTCATATAAATCTGAATTTTGAGGATTATTGCATTGAAAATAGTAGCATGAAAACTAAACAACGGAATTGACCCTGATAAAATAAATTAATAGCTTAGAATAAGATAAATATATCGAAGTGAGCGGTGGATAGCCTATTAGGAGGGGATTTCATTCTGTTACTGTATCAAGCTTTGGTCAAATTCATTTCTTTTAACATGATTATTATAATATGTCTCGCACTAGAAATTAACATAAATAGGATGGGGAACTGAGCAGAGTCCACCTATGCTAACTAGTTTTTTTCTGCTGTTGTTTGTCTCAACTTAAAAAGGTTTCTTTCATTTATTAAGATCGTTTTTTCCCATTCAAGTGTTGTCTATAACTATTCCAATATTCTATACAAATGCATGGTCCCACATGTATACAAATGCATGTATACAAATGCATGTCTCATGTATACAAATGCATGGTCCCACATTGTTTTTATTTTATTTTTTATTTTTTGGTTTTCAACTGGTCTTGTAATCTTATAAATGAATGTAAGTAAAAGTTTTTTTTAAAATTAATTAAGATAATTTGTTACCTTATTTGCATATGTATCTTTCGTTGGTATTTATTTGATTGTCTCATCTTCGTTCTCTTTCTTTTCATTTTAATCACATAAATTAAACATTTTATACATATGTACGCATAAAAAACTAGTATGTTGTGGCCAACACATGACTTTCTTCTAAATTTTCCTATACAAATTCTCTCAGTAAAAATAATTTATTAAAATTACAATTTTAAAAAATTATGTTCCATGATATAATGCAGACGATTTCCATATTAGAGAAGTTGTACAACACTAAATATAAAAAAAAGTCGATTTTATTCTCAATATTACATTTTTTTTTTTTTTTTTTAACAAAAAACAATCAATAACATTATTTTAAATTATCGCAGATCGATGGTTCAACCATTCGTTTTAAAGGTATTGGTGAGCTCTTTTGAAAGGTACCCCCCCCGAGAGGGGACTCCCCCCTCCCCTCCAGGGGAAAGGTGAGGTTCCTACATACACATTTTTTTTTTCAGTTGACTATTTCTATTACAAATAATTCTTTTAAATTTCATAATGATTATTAAAAAAATTTCTGTTTATGCATATTTATACAAAATTTTGTCCTATACCACCACGTTAAATATTTAGAAAAAGCGGGATGGCAACGCAAGCTCTTGGACAATTTTTACCAAAAATTGATAGGCACTAATTTATGTCAATGTGAAACTACACACCAATTTGTATGAAATTCTGTGGAGCAGTACCTGAGATACAGTCGCCACAAAATTTTGTCACACACACACATAGACAGACAGACATTTTCTAACTAGTATGTTGTGGCCACCACATGACTTTCTTCTATATTTTCCTATACTAATTCACTCAGAAAAAAAAAAATTATTAAAATTATTCTTAAAAAAAAATTATCTTCCATGATAATGCAGACGATTTCCATACTACAGAAGTAGTATAACACTAAATATCCAAAAAAAAGTCCATTTTATTCTCAATATTAAAAAAAAAAAAAAAAAAAAAAAATTACGAATTTTTAAAAATATTTTCGTCAAAAGTTAAAGAAATCGATAACTTTGTTTTAAATTATCATAGATTTATAGTTCAACCATTCGTTTTAAAGGTATTGACGAGACCTTTCAAAATATACCCATCTTGGGAACCGATGCCCCCACATGCACAAAATTGTTTTTCCTAGTTAACTACTACCATTATCAATAATTCATATTAATTTTACAATCACAAGTTTAAAATAACTCTCATTATGCACATTTATACGAAATTTTGTCCATTACTGCCATGTTAAAAGTTTAGAAAAAATGCGATCACAGCGCCACCTGTTGAGCGGTTGATCCCCAAATCTTATCAGCACCAGTTTATGTCAGGGTCCAACTAAATACCAAGTTTGGTTAAATTTCATTTATTGGTTCGTGAGATAGAGTGTCCACAAAAATCGTGATACACACAGACAGACAGACATTTTCTAACAGCTATCAATTCGTGTTCAGGACATCCCAAAACGTGTAAATCCATGAAAAAACGGATCCAATACTTTCTCTATATTACATATAGAAGAAAGTAAAAATGGTCAAATTGTGTTGTACAGCTCTCAAAACGTGTAAATCCATCAAAAATCCGAGGTCGAAAATTTGTACAAATCTAATTCGAATTTTTCCATTGAATATGGAAGAAAGTAATAAAATAAAACAAAGACAAAAAAATGCATTTGTATTATTCAAATAGGATTCTAAGAATGCTGTTGTATAAAATTTCATTCAGAACAAGTTAACTGTATCCACAATTGTTTTTTTTTTTTTTTTTTTTTTTTTTTTTTTTTGGGGGGGGGGGAGTAGTTTCATGTACGCGAAGCATGTAGTAAATCATTAAAAGAAATGGTAAACGGAATTTTAATTTATATAATCGTATTTTACCGGTAAATGTAGAACAACATTTGAACTGCATAAATGTACGGGAAGCATCAGCATATATTTATATATTTATGCATATTAATAAGCTTTGAAGTAGCGAAATTTAGAAAGATCTTTTATGATAAAAGAGGAAGTAAGTGAATTTTAAATATGTATTCGTTTTATTTTTATTAAGAACAAGTTTAATAAATTTTTTTAATGACGACATTTTGAAAAGCTTTATTTTGCTTTTGTTTACGCTTAGAATCCAAGGCAACCATTTGCAAAAGTGGCATTTAGCCATAATCGCCTGAATTAAATCGCCAAATCCAGTTGTGGGGAAATACTATATATAGTTGTTAGATGTTGTATGTACTATAGTTGTTGATCCGCGATTGTAATGAAATGCTCACCCTCTGGTTGGCTAAGGTTAAATTACAATTAACATGAATAGTTTTCGGCTTTCGTCGAGAACCCATTGCTCGCCGATGTTTAGTTTCACATACATTAATTGAATACAAATGAAGAAATCCGGTAAAAAAGATAACACATGCTGTTGTGTGCTACAGTGTAACTCCAAAGGATCCAGAAATCCAGAATTAAGCTTCCATTTATTTCCAAATTTAAAATTCCCGTTGCTTCGGCTAATGGAAGTGAAGAATTAATCAGATGATTTGAAACTAATATTTGTTCAGCTTCAGTTAAAAATCTACTTCCGATCGAACTTTGAATGAACTGAAATATTTTTTCCAAAAGCAATCAATTTTCCATGATGTAATGGCGGAGAAATTATAGCACGAATATTAAGTAGTAGCACAAATAGAACAATAATAAATACACGTGGCTATTATATTTACTAACAACAAAAGCTGAAAAAGCGCCATCTATCGATCATTACAAACGCGGATAGAAAGATGAAAAACATACGGCAATAACAGAAAATAAAACTAATTAACAGATTCATTACTAGTGAAACTAAAAATGAAACCAGATGTAGGACGAACCATATCAACGTTTAATTTAAAATATACCGACAAATCAAAGACTGTTTACCTCGGGCGATATTCCGAATGTGGTTTAAAAAAAAAAGAAAAAGAAAAAAAAAAAAGCATTGCAGTTACGGTGACAGATATTCTGTGACCGCAGTCAAAATACTGAATTAAAATATATCAGAAAAAAAATTGCTAAAATCACTATTTTTGAAAACTTTCAAATTCCTTTGTTTTGGAAATTTTCAAAAATCCCTTCCCAAATAACCGGGTTTTTACGCAAGTGAAATGTGACGTCACTGACTGTCGGTGGGGCCAAACAAAAGATTTCCTATGTTCATCATCCATTGGATTTTTTGTAAAACATTATAGAAAATTAAGGAAAATTATTTCACGACTTTAATCCCCATATTTGGGTATAGTTATAAATTAGTTATCGTGCGAATATGTTAGATTAAATTATTTTGCTGTCAAACTGACAAAATCTTAATTTTAATTTCAAAATTCTGTCGTCCTTGGCGTTTTTTTTTTTTTTTTTTTTTTTTGATTTGGCAATCAAAAATGCAATATGAAAACATACATGCCAGATGTATGTTTTTGTAATATGTATTGTACAAATATTATTTCATATTATTGATTGCTCTCTTAATATACGTTTTTAAATAATAACTATGATTTTTGAAAGAAATTAAATATGTTCGTTAGATAATTGGACGACCTTTTTATTTTTCACCAAGTACGACAGGTATGTCTTGTCAGATACTTTCTTTAGACATTTGAAAACAAATTTGACTACAAATTATGATAGAATATTTATCATTTTCCTTTTAATTAGTATATTAATTGGATAATTGCTGTATAAGTATCACCCTTTGAAGTGAAATGTTTACGTTTACATTCGAAAACGGAAGTTTGCCATTTTGTTTCAAAACGTTTGAAATTTAAAATTCAAATTTTATGAATTTTACAGCAAAAATAACTCAATCTAACACATGTAAACAATAACTTATATATAACTATAACCAAATATGGGGGATTAAAATCGGGAGATAATTTCCTTTAATTTTTTACAAAAAATCCAATGGACGATTAACATAGAAAATCTTTAGTTTACCCCCAGGGACGGCCAGTAACGTCATCACTTCGCTTGCGTATTCCCTGCTCACATCTCTAGTTAGCAGTATAGCTGATCCCTGATAATAATAATTAAAAAGAAAGCGGAAGATTTTAAGACAAAATTTATAAAAGAAAAATATGTAAGACTTGAAAGAAAAAAATAAGTAAAATAATACATCTCTAGATTGACTAAGATAAATCCAGTTAGTTGTATCAGCGCCCCCTCTAGGATCCTCTGTGGCTCCACCAATATACCACGTTACTACAATGTCACGGTTCCCATTTTATTTTAAAAATGCCCTTTGGCAATAATACGAAGGAAAAAAAATCTCCTGAATGTTTTATATTAAAATTGTTTCAAAAATTTAAAGTTGACGAAATTCCTCGGTTAAAATTATTTTAAAATTCATTATTTAAAGTTTTGAGTATTATAATTATTTAAAAATTGTTTTTCCGTTAATGCTAAGGGGTAAGATTTAAAAATATTTTCTTTAACCTAATTTTATCGAATATTATTATTCTTATTTTTCACTGATCATAAACGCAACAGACATTAAGAAAATTTTGTCTTCAGTAACATCGATTTATTTGAAGAATTGCTTGGGGATATTGCTTGCATGATATTGGTCCGAAACTCATTTTTGGAGATTATTTTTATTATTATTATTATACCCGACCATGATCGCAAAAATCTACAATGTCTACCTTCATTGGCGATTTTCAAAATTTGGTACTGATATTGCTCGAACGATTTTCGCCAAGTTATTCATTTTCGTGACCACGATAGCCATTTAAACTCTAGTCGCGAGTTAAAAATATAGATAAATTAAACAATACTGCAAAATATTAAAAATAATAACAATAATGAATTATTTAGAGTAATCAAATAAATTATCTAAAATGTGTTTGATTAGATCATGTTGGTTAGACTATATTTGAGGGTGCCCCTTGATACTCGCCAAGTTGTGATCGCGGTAAATATATTAAGGTTAGCCTATTTATATGGGTACAACTATAGTATTTCCCCTCAGCTGGATTTGGCGATTTTTCTTTGGCGCCGATTTGAACGATAACGATGTCGTTCTGGATTGTTTGCGATATAATATGGCAGCCTGCATGCTATTTATTTTGGATTTATGATTTTATGATTTATGATTTATAATTTAGCTTACGATTTTATCATTTATGCTATATGATTTATGATTTTTAGATTTATGATTTAGCCATAATCGCCAACGAAAAATCGCCAAATCTAGCTGAGGGGAAATACTATAGTTGTTCCATATTTTTACCGATCATGTTACAAAAAAAAATGCATTTTTAAAAATTTTATACAAGCGCCGTTTTAAACCTAGCTGTATAATACATATACATATAGAACATAATACATTGTCATAAATAAAGTAAAATATGCAATAGTAAGAAATATAGGTACTTGAAAAATAGTTATCTGATTTGAGACTAGTCCAGAATGAGCGACGGCCTTGGCTAAATTTCAAATTTCAACGATGCCAACAGGACGTGCTGTTGTTTTCCTCGTATGCGATTTGGCGAGAAAAAGACTACCCCATTTGTCGCGCTTATCGCCCATTAGGCGACCGTCGCTCCTTCTTGACCAGTCCCCAATATATTTCATGGATCACCTCTCTAATATTCATACGTATGTATAAGCATAAATATTAAAATATACATTTCGTATCAATCGTAAGTACCTTCAACACCAATTTCTGAGTAAAAAGTTTCACTTTATTTAATCCTAAACTTCACAAAATATCAGTTATAAAAATTTCCAGTAGCAAAGAACTATACAAGTTGGCAGCTATGAGAATATAATTCGGGTCTATTTAAAAAGGAGCGACGGTCATCCGCTGGGCGATAAGCGCGTCAAATGGGGGGGGGGGGATATTTTTCTTGCCAAATCGCACGCGCGGAAAGCAACACGATGTTCTGTTGGCATTGTAGAAATTTGAAATTGTACCAAAGCCGTCGCTCATTCTTAACTAGGCCCTATACGGATCAGTTCTCGAGTCCTAGTTTGAGGGCTCATTTTGTCTCTGGTGGCCGAATGCCGAGCGAAGTTTCAGGCATGGATGTTTGTGATAATTCGCAAACTGTTTGAAGCAGAAGGTCCCGCTCTAATACGCTTTAGTGTGCAAAAAAGAAAGCGTAGAGCGATCAAACCAAAACAAACCTTTTTTGAACTCGTTTTTATATATTGGTAAATTAGGAACAAATTGCAGGTTGGTCCACAACTGGATTTGGCGATTTTTCTTTGGGGATTATGGTGAAATGCTATTTTCGGAAGTGGTTGCTATGAATTCCAAACGTAAACAAAGGTAAAACGCGTTTTTCAAAATGGTGTCATTTATAATGTACAAAATTAATTAAGCCTATTTTTAATATTAAATATTTTAAATTAGCTTACCTGACTATGCACGCTATAACATCCTAATCGATTTTTCTGCGAAACACATTTTGCACGTATCATCCACAGCAACATAACCATCACATCTCTATACAAATCCGTTCGTCACAGTCTTTTTCTTTCTCTAAACCATATCACTTCCACACAAACTTCAGAAATCCTAATACTTTTCAATAATTCACATTATTTAAAAAATTCCAAAAACATTACTCCCAAGCAGCACAGAAACGTTCTCTGAACGTTCAAAAATTGTTCTGCAAACACGTTCTAAGAACGTTCACTTTGAACGTGTTATAGACGTCTATTTGTCCATCTTGAAGACGTACAATAGTACGGTTCAGAGAACGTTCAATGAACGTGTAGCAATCACCATCGGTGTTATAGAAACGTTCTGAGAACGTTCTACGTATACGGTCTCAGAACGTTCTAAACGTTTTTAGAACGTTTTCAGAACGTTCTAGAAAACGTACTGTAAACGTTCTAAAATAGTGTAGTCAAAAAAAAATGTGACGTCATTATAAAAAAATCACCTCAGTACGGGCATTTAGAAGTAAAATGTACATAGCTGATGACGAATAATGATACAACACATGAACAGGGATATGAATTACTTTTTTTTTTCAATTCAAATAATGTTTGAGAAATTTTAACATACTTGCTATTCCTTTAATTTTAACGTATATGCATGAAAAATTCTATATTCTATGACAGTTTTCCCCAAAAAGTGTCATAACGTCTTTTTATCCCTTAAAAAATTTCTTAAATCTTTGCATTTTTAAAAAAATTTCTTTTTTCCCCCGAATCTGAAGATAATGAAGTTATAGTATTAATTAAAAAACTTTGAATAAACACAATGAAATGCAAGAAATCGCACCAACTGTTTTGCGTCAAAAGAAGACACAACCCTTCATCAGGCGAACAATGTAGGCGCGAGAACTGCAAACAAGCACGTTGAGTGTGTTGAATGCGTTGCCGCTTTGTTTATAGCAGCCGTGCTTTGTTTGTAGCAGTCGCGAGTTCTTGCATTTTATGGTGTTTATTCAAAGTTTCGTAATTAATACTATAACGTCATTATCTTCAGATTAGGGGAAAAAAGAAATTTTTTAAAAATGCAAAAATTTAAGGAATTTTTTAAGGGATATAGAGCTGTTATGACACTTTTTGGGAATTACTGTCATAAAATATGGAATTTTTCATACATATACGTTGAAATTAAAGAAATAGTAAGTATGTTAAATTTTCTCAAACATTATTTGAATTAAAAAAAAAAAAAAAAGTAATTTATATCCCCGTTGCTGTGTTGTATCATTATTCTTCATCTGCTATGTACAACTAAACTCTTGAATTATTTTGCTTGTTTTAATCCTTGTGATTCCGAATGCGTCATCCTATGATTAATGTTTGTTTTTCATGGTTGTTTTCTGTTTGATTCTCTGATTTCTTGAACTAAATAATTTATTCCAATTTATTCTTCATTTTTAACTTCAATTAATTTCTTGTACGATAGGGTGCCCGCTAGCAATTTGCTATTATAGCTGCTAACGAACGAAATCGTACATTAAAGCTCAACGACGAGTCACCCCTGACGAATTTTTTTTTCTACCGTTCTAAGCTTTTCCTTAAAAAAAAAAAATGTTCAAAATGATGTCTTAATTTTTTATTTTCTCGTTGCTTGTTTGTATCTTTTGATTTGAGTTTCATGTGGTTTTTACGCACCGGTAAAATTATTAAAATTGCAACTTACAATATAGGTATAAATTTATGATTAGACTGAAGTTAAATAAAATAAAAATCAATAAATAAAAATTAAATGCTTCAATAAATCACAATCAGTCTCCCCATGTTATTTAAATTTCTTGTAATTTCCTTCTCATTGTTCTATGTAGTTTCAGTGATCTTATATCGGCTGCTTGGCTTTAACTAAGATTAAAAATTCATTTATACTATTTTTTTTTTAAAATACAGGGTGCAAAGCATAGTCACGAGAATACCTTTATCTCCGCAACTCTTGGTCGCAAATATATAGTTTCAGTTACAAAATGTTTTAAAAAATATGAGCACTTACTTTTTGCTTACTTTTTTTTTTTTTTTTTTTTTGTAAATACATTTTCTTATTGGAGGACATCTGAGACCAATTGTTGCGCAAATAAAGGCCTGCTCTCGACTTTGCACCCTGTATATTCTAAACATTTCTGGGTACTACTTTGTAAGTCCATGGATAGTTTATAAATATATTTGAATGCTTAAGTTCATAGAAAGTTTTAATATTTCAACATAAAAAATAATTTCGAAAATGAATGTACCAATACACCGCTAAAATAATATATAATTGAGTTTAGAATATATTGTTAATTTATAATAATAAGAAATTGAAACGAAAAATTAAAAATTAGTTAGAAGGAAGAAATTTAAAAAATTTCCAAATACTTAAATATATAAATATTTTTTTAATCAAAATATTTTTCTAAAATATTTAACATACTTCATATTTTTAAATTTCAGTGCAAGTGTGTATACATATTTTCAGTTTACAGCAGCAGTTTACAAAAATGATGTTTGCAGGTATTTAAATTTATTCCACATGGCAATGTAATTGGTATTCTTTAAATGTTTAAATTTCTTTAAATTGAATCAACACAATTTTTACTCATTTGATGTGATTATGCTATCATGGCATATTAAATAATTAATAAATGTAAATATTATTATTATTAATAAATAATATTGTAAGTACATTATTTATAATTAATATATTATTTCTTAGTATATCATTTATTTACTTATTAATATCGTCTTTTTTTTTTTTGTTGTTTGTTTTAAAAGCAGAATATGTTTTTTTATAAAGATGTGGAATAAAATTGAATTGAATTGAATCTTTGTTTTATTATGCAGTTAAACAAGTTGATATATTTTATTTAATAAATTACAGTAAAGAGATATTTAAAATTATAAGTCAGTGAAACTTAGGATATTATTTTAAAAATATGCAATTTGCATAACCTAGATTATATATATGATCATATAAACATTAAATAAATACTTCAGAATTTAAAAAGAAAAAAAAGAATTACAAACCTTAATTTTCTTCATAAACCTTACAAACCTTTCTTCAAACTTTCTTAATTTTCTTTCAAGAAAACACTCTTGCAACTAGCATTTTAAAATACACAATGACCAGTCTGCAAGGGCATTCACTTAAAATTTACTCTCATCTTTTAAACTCTTTATGTTACTTCATTCAGAAACATAATAAACAAAAATAGTCATTTTAACCATTTCCATTTGAGAAGACTAAATTAATAAAATGTATCCATAATTTCTAAGCGGTTTTCTGTAACTGGAGCAGTTTTTTCTGCGATAAAACGTTGCTTTCAAGTATCAAAAGTTAGTCTTAAGAACTTACGCAGATATGAAAATGATTGTTTAATTGATATTAAAATAAGACTTTAATAAATAGAACATAGAGAATATTACAGGTTAAAAATATTACATGTTTACCTTTTCTAAAGCTTATCCAAGTCATTATTACGCGAAAACTGAACAAAACAGATTACATGTTTTAAAATTACCGCTTCACATAACGACACGACATTTGACATTCCCAAGACCTGGCGCTGGCGTTTGTTTGACTTTGCACAGTCAGCGAGAATTAAATAAATGCAATCCACAGATGTCAATTTCATCTGCTCTTCCCTTTTTACATCCGGAATAATCATGTTTAAAGTTCAACATTTCAAACAGAAGAATTTATTAAGCATTTATAGCTGTAGAAAACATAGGTTTTTTTTTTTTTTTTTTTTTTTTGGAAAAATGGAGCTGAGTTAAACAATTATTTAAATTTTTATAAAGTATTTGAAAAACTTATGAGATCACTTTATTTTTCCATTTTAAAATCTCGAATTAAACGGAAAAGCATATTTTGTTTTAGTGTATATTTCAGTATTGAACAAAATATTCAGTGAAAGGATCAGAAATGGCATACACTTTATTTTTTCTGTATACATAAAAAGAACGCAATGGATGCATGGAAATTTTCGGGGTTTTAACACTCCATGAGACGTCCTCGATAGGATTCGACAATTTTTAGAACTTGTTTGCGCATCTTATAAAATTTTGTGGAAATTGCATCTGAAGAATCAGTGGACAGAATTTAACCTAACTTGATATTTAGTCGAACTTTTATTTAAACTAGCCCTGATTAATTTTTGGAATATATGACCTAATAGGTGCTCAGCTATTATGTAATGCCTCCCCCCCCCTCCATGTAACGGAGGGCAGTATCTCAGTTTCTATTGAATAAAACTGCACCAAACTTGATATGTGAGATAGATATTATGTTAAACTATGGTGATCTAATTTGAGCATATATTGATTGAGAGGTGGCACTAATGTGCTGCAACTCAATCCCGTTTAAAGGAAAGCAATATCTCAAATTATTATTATTATTATTATTATTATTATTATTATTATTAAAAATTCACTAACATGAGTATGTGAAATATATATTATGAAAAACTATGATAATTCAGTTTGGGTATATATCGGCCGATATAGTACTCTTTATTATGCAATTTTTCTAGATAGCTATACCTCAGCATGTGTTACTGAAATCTGCAACAAATTTAATATGTAAAATTTTAATTTTGAGATACAGTGTTTATTAAATTTTTGTTCATGTTAACTGGTTAAGTGGCGCTGTTATATAGAATGTTACAGAATAAAGTAGTGCGATGGGTAGAAGATTTCTTTTAAACAGTTTAATTAAAAGAGAATGGCTACGTAAAATGTTCATCTATTAAGAAAATAAATATATATTAAATAATTTTCTTTTATTAAAATTTATTAAATAAAATTTGGATTAAAAAAATAAATAAAATAAGAACAATCAAAGAGAGAAATGATTTAAAAACATTATCAATATTGATAATTTACCAGTAACATTCAAACTTAAATAGAATCATAAATAAAATATAATAAAAGTTTAAAATTATGCTTAAAGAAAGAAAAAAACCTCATTTCTGTAACTTCCCGATGAGTATTAGTGACCGCGAGGTTCTACTCTCGAACCTTACAGACGGGAAGTGCTGGTTTCGATTCCTGGTCGCGCTCGTCGACTTGGGTTTTCGGAGTTTTCCGTGATTTTCTTTGAAACTCGCATAAATAAGGGTTATTCATTCTTAGAATGATTTCCACGGAGGACACACCATCCAGACCTAGGACCCTCCAGTGGCAGATCCAAAACTTGACTTTTGGGGGGGGGGGGGCTAAGATTTTTCAAAGTGTTATTCTAGACCAATAAAAAACTTACAATTGCAATATTCAATTGTGAATGTTTTTTTTTTTTTTTTGGGGGGGGGGCTTCAGACCCCCTAGCTCCCCCCCCCTTAAATCCGCCACTGGGACCCTCGTGTAGTTAGTTTGTTTTAATCCTAACACCAACATTCAATGAATATTACGAAATCAAAACTGAATCTGGGCATTTTGTCCTATTCGTAATAATCTCACTGAGACAGAACGTTTTATGACGGTGTTACATTTAAACGTTTTGTATAGAACTGAAATTGTACGTTTTATGGAAGGTACAATGCACACTTTTTTTGAACGTTCTAAATAATACCATTTTTGAACGTCTAATGGAACGTTCTTTTGACACGAAACACGGTGTTTGAACTATTGTAACCGTTATTAGACGTACAAAGAACGTTCCGGTGCTACTTGGGCTATCTCTATAAATAATTCGCTCAAAAAAAAAAAAAAAAAAAAAAAAAAAATTCCTACAACATTCACTTTTCCCCCCAAAAAATAGGCCTAACTGCTCGATGGTCACCACAACCACTCTCTAACATAATCTTTCAACAATTCTTTATAATCTTCACCCATTTTTTTCACTGATTCTCTACTACAGGAACAACTATAGTATTTCCCCACAGCTAGATTTGGCGATTTTTCGTTGGCGATTATGGCTAAATCATAAATCTAAAAGTCATAAATCATATAGCATAAATGATAAAATCGTAAGCTAAATTACAAATCATAATTCCAAAATAAATAGCATGCAGGCTGCCATATTATATCGCAAACAATCCAGAACGACATCGTTATCGTTCAAATCGGCGCCAAATTCAGCTGAGGGGAAATACTATAGTTGTACCCTACTATACTCCGTTCGCCGAGAACTGATAGCGAAAGTAAATAAAGGAAAGTGATTCTTGGCGATACTGTTGAATGACTGGCGTTGGACTGAAGACAAACGGCGTCTCTCTGACAAACGAACGATTTCTTTTTTCGTTTGTTTATTTCCTAGCAGTGTTTTTCTTTCTTCAGGTGTTTAATGGGAATTATGGAAAATGAAAGCATGGAATAAATTCCTCGGAAAGAAAGATAAATGCAATGAAGCCAGAAAATAGTTTTTATCCAGCTGTCGTAAACTATACTCACTTACAAGGCAGGGAAAGCTAACCTTCGGTCATTATAAACAGAATCGCCCATTCAGCGAGGAAATGTAAATGTGGCAAACTCTGGTGATAAAGCAACAACCCTTTATGTTTACTTTCACTATCAGTTCTCCGCGAACAGAGTATAGTACTACAACCAGAAGTCATACTTAAACAAAATAAAATAATATTAAATTAAACAAAATAAATCAATAATAAAGTGTAAAAAATATAACCGTTTTATAAAATTAAACTTCACCAGCTAAAACAGAATAGAATAATGAATAATTAAAGTTATCTTTATCAATTGTAATTGCAATGCTGGTTGCCAAGGTAATAAAAAATAAACAGATCGCTGGTTGCTATCTCATATTTGCAAAGAATCCAGAAGACATCGTTATCTTTCAAAACGGCGCCAAAGAAAAATCACCAAATCCAGTTGTGGACCAACCTGCGACTTTTACCGTAAATTCTTAGATGTACTTGTAATAGACAGTAATTCGAAGGTGATCTACGGCAAAAGATTAGGAGTTTTCTTTTTTTCTGTCTGAAATAAATAGGACTCGGGTCCCAGCGTGATACAGATTCCAGTGCTAATGTTTGGAACAACTATAGTATCTCCCCACAACTGGAATTGGCGATTATGGCTAAATCATAAATATAAAAATCATAAATCTTAAATGATAAAATCATAAGCTAAATCATAAATCTTAAATGATAAAATCATAAATCATAAATCTAAAATAAACAGCATGCAGGTTGCCATATTATATTGCAAAGAGTCCAGAACGAAATTGTTATCGTTAAAAACTGCGCCAAAGAAAAATCGCCAATTCTACTATAGTTATACCTAATGTTTTTGTTTGAAAAATGCAGAATGTCACATTCAAGATCAACTCATTTGAGAAGCATGAAACACACTCTCGATTCCTTGAGGGAGATGGTTCGAGATTTGAAAAAAGGAAAGAAGAAGCTGAGATCCTACATTAATGTGGCGATGAAAGAATTGGAAGAAAGCAAGAAGGCGATAAGAGACGAACTGATTCAACTGTCAGCGATTATCAGGTAAACTTCAATTATGAAAGATCAGGGCACAGCTTTACTATGGGACCCCCTGGGCGAAATTTGAAACTGAAGTAGATCGGACGTTTCTCGCCAAGGTCTTTACTTACGTAATTGCTTTATGCTTTGACCATTTTAATTCATCATCAAAATGAAAAAAAAAAAATATTTAAAGTTGCCAAGGAGATCCAATACTAAATCTGTGCCAAAGAGAGACGCGAAAATTTAGTTTTTATATATTTTACTTCCTATATAGTGATTACACATGATAGTATATTTACACGCGAAAGACATTTTGTGAAATTGGCGCTACATTTGGAAAGTTGAAAAACTAGTATGTTGTGGCCACCACAAGACTTTCTTCTATATTTTCCTATACAAATTCCCTCAATAACAATTTTAAAAAAATTACGATTTTTTCCCCCAAGTTTTTTTTTTGTTAAAAGTAAAAAAAAAATTAACTTTGTTTTAAATTATCACATATTATAGTTCAACCATTCGCTTTAAAGGTATTGACGAGACCTTTCGAAAGATACCCATCTTGAAAATTTACCCCCCCCCCCGGGGAATAAATTCCCCCCAGGGGGGGAAGCGATGTCCCCACATGCACAAAATTTCTTTACTAATTAACTACTACTATTATCAATAATGCATATTAATTTTACAATCATAAGTTAAGAATAACTCTCATTATGTACATTTATACGGAGTTTGTCCTATACTGCAATGTTAAAAATTTAGAAGTAATGCGATCACAGCGCCACCTGTTGAGCGATTGATCCCCAAATCTAATCAGCACCAGTTTATGTCGGGGGCTAACTAAATACCAAGTTTGGTTAAATTTCGATTAAAAAAAAAAAATTACGATTTTTTTTCTGTTTTTTACTTTCTTCTATATGTAATATAGAGAAAGTATTGGATTCGCGAAAATTTTCGAAGTCCACTTTTTGATGGATTTACATGTTTTGGGATATGGAGAACACGAATTAATAGTTTTTAAAAAATGTCTGTCTGTCTGTCTGTCTGTATCATTTTTTTGTGGACGCTGTATCTCACGAACCAATGAATGAAATTTAACCAAACTTGGTATTTAGTTGCACCCTGACATAAACTGGTGCTGATTAGATTTGGGGATCAATAGGTGGCGTTGTGATCGCATTTTATGCAAATTTTTAACATGGCAGCATAGGACAAAATTCCGTATAAATGGGCATAAAGAGAGTTATTTTACACTTGTGATTGTAAAATTAATATGAATTATTGATAATAGTAGTAGTTAGCTAGGAAAAAAATTTTGTGCATGGGGGGGGCATCGGTTCCCCCCCCCGGGGGGGAAAATCCCCACCCCCGGGGAAGTAAATTTTCAAGATGGGTATCTTTCGAAAGGTCTCGTTGATAATAGTAATAGTTAACTTGGAAAAAATTTTTGTGCATGTGGGGGCATCGGTTGCCCCCCCACTGGGGGGGGGGAAGTTCCCATCCGGGGGGGCAAATTTCAAGATGGGTATCTTTCGAAAGATCTCGTCAATACCTTTAAAACGAATGGTTGAACGATAAATCTGTGATAATTTAAACCAAAGTTATCGATTTTTTTAACATTTAACAAAAAAAAACTTAGAAAAATATCGCTTTTTTTTTTTTTTTTTTTAACGAAATTTAACCAAACTTGGTATTTAGTTGGTCCCCGACATAAACTGGTGCTGAATATGTTTGGGGATCAATAGCTCAACAGGTGGCGCTGTGATAGCATTTTATCTAAATTTTTAACATGGCAGCATAGGACAAAAATTCGTATAAATGTGCATAATTAGAGTTGTTTTAAACTTGTGATTGTAAAATTACTATGAATTATTGATAATAGTAGTATGTAACTAGGAAAAAAAAATTTTGCATGGGGGGGCATCGCTTCCCCCCTAGGGGGGAAATACCCCCCCAGGGGGGGTAAATTTTCACATTGGGTATCTTTCGAAAGATCAGGTTGATAATAGTAGTAGTTAACTAGGAAAAAATTTTTGTGCATGTGGGGGCATCGGTTGCCCCCCCACCGGGGGGGGAAGTTACCACCCGGGGGGGCAAAGTTTCAAGATGGGTATCTTTCGAAAGATCTCGTCAATACCTTTAAAACGAATGGTTGAACGATAAATCTGTGATAATTTAAACCAAAGTTATCGATTTTTTTAACTTTTAACAAAAAAAAACTTAGAAAAATATCGCAATTTTTTTTTTTTTTTTAACGAAATTTAACCAAACTTGGTATTTAGTTGGTCCCCGACATACACTGGTGCTGATTATGTTTGGGGATCAATAGCTCAACAGGTGGCGCTGTGATAGCATTTTATCTAAATTTTTAACATGGCAGAATAGGACAAAAATTCGTATAAATGTGCATAATTAGAGTTGTTTTAAACTTGTGATTGTAAAATTAATATGAATTATTGATAATAGTAGTATGTAACTAGGAAAAAAATTTTCTGAATGGGGGGGCATCGCTTCCCCAACAGGGGGGGAAGTACCCCCCGGGGGGGATAAATTTTCAAGATGGGTATCTTTCGAAAGGTCTCGTCAATACCTTTAAAACGAATGGTTGAACTATAAATCTGTGATAATTTAAAACAAAGTGATCGATTTTCTTCACTTTTAACAAAAAAAAAAAAAAAAAAAAAACCTTAGAAAAAAAAAATCGTATTTTTTATTTTATTTTTTTTATTTTTTTTAAATATTGTTACTGATTGAATATGTATAGGTAAATATAGAAGAAAGTCTTGTGGTGGCCACAACATACTAGTTTTTTTTGCTAAAAGTAAAAAAAATCGATAACTTTGTTTTAAATTATCACAGAGTTATAGTTCAACCATTCGTTTTAAAGGTATTGACGAGACCTTTTGAAAGATACCCATCTTGAAAATGTACTCCCCTCGAGGGGGGACTTTACCACCAGGGGGGGTGGGGTGGCGAGGCTCCTACACATACAAAATCTTTTTCCCAGTTGACTGTGTCTATTATAAATAATTCTTGTAAATTTCATAATGATTACTAAAAAATAATTCTCTTTATGCACATTTATACAAAATTTTGCCCTATATGCCCATGTTAAAAATTTACAAAAAGCGGGATGGCAACGCAACCTGTAAGACAATTTTTACCAAAAGTTGATAGGCACTAAATTATGTCAAGGTGCAACTACATACCAACTTGTATGAAATTCTGTGCAGCAGTTCCTGAGATACAGTTGCCACAAAATTTTGTCACACACACACACACACACACACACACAGAGAGAGACAGACAGACAGACAGACATTTTCTAAAAATGGTTAAATCGTGTTCTGCAGCTCTCAAAACGTGTAAATCCATCAAAAACCCGAGGTCGAAAATTTTTACGAATCCAATACTTTCTTCTATTGAATATAGAAGAAAGTAAAAAAATGTTTGCCTTTTATTTATTTTAAAATGATTAGAGCTCTGAAATTTTAGTATAAAATAGTAGCGAGAAAAAATACATTATGTCAATAAGATAAGTCCGTTTTAAATTGAAAAAGATCTTATACAGAGGGGGCATAATTAAACTTAGCCTATTCTGTAGCTGTAACTGAAATGTGGACTGAATTGAAAATTTTTTTGATGGATTTACACGTTTTGGGATGTCCAGAACACGAATTGATAGGTTTTACAAAATGTCTGTCCGTCTGTATCACTTTTTGTGGACGCTATATCTTTCGAACCAATGAATGAAATTTAACCAAACTTGGTATTTAGTTGCACCCTGACATAAAGTAGTGCTGATTAGATTTGGGGATCGATCGCTCAACAGGTGGCGCTGTGATCGCATTATATGCAAACTTTTAACATGGCAATATAGTACAAAATTTCGTATAAATGTGCATAATGAGAGTTATTTTAAACTTGTGATTGTAAAATTAATATGAATTATTGATAATAGTAGTAGTTAACTAGGAAAAAAAATTGTGCATGCGGGGGCATCGGTTCTCACCGCCCAGAGGGGGAAGTACCTTCCGGGGGAGTAAATTTTCAAGATGGGTATCTTTCGAAAGTTCTCGTTGATAATAGTAATAGTTAACTAGGAAAAAAATTTTGGGACGTACCCCCCTGGGGGGTAAATTTTCAAGATGGGTATCTTTCGAAAGGTCTCGTCAATACCTTTAAAACGAATGGTTGAACTATAAATCTGTGATAATTTAAATCAAAGTTATCGATTTTTTTTTTTTTTTAAATAATGTTACTGAGTGAATTTGTATAGGAAAATATAGAAGAAAGTCTTGTGGTGGCCACAACATACTAGTTTTATTGATACTTTCCAACGGGGTTGAAAAGTGTTAATGACTTCGGCTTCTCTGTCTGTCCCGTAAATATTCATGGATTTTCTTGAAACTGATATATGTTATTCGAGTTCACTATCGGATGTTCCTTATTGAAAATAGAGTAAGTACCACTACTGGTTTGTGTACAGGGACACTCGAAAGTATTCCAAAACATTGCGTTCTGTCGTTCTATGAGAGGTATTTCTATAAACCAAATTTTAATAACTTTGCTCTGCGCAAATCTGAAGGAAATTAAAATGAATTATTCATATGCACAAAAGAATGCTTTCTATAGAACACAGTATGATTAGCATTACGATTTACAAGGCCACATAAAACTATTCAGTTACATTAAAGGCTATATTGGAAATTTGCTATAATTGATAAATGACGTCCCGTTTCCAGCGTCCGTAAATATTTTCAGAATTTTTTAAAACTTATATATGTTATATTCAAGTTCACTATGGAATGTTCCCTATTTAAAATGGCATTAAAAGGCTCTGTACAACTCGAAACTGTATAAGCTCGAAAAACTTCATTTTTTAATGAGATATTTTTACTTTCTTCTATCTTCAATAGAAGAAAGTATTGGATTCGTAAAAATTTTCGATTTCGGGTTTTTGATGGATTTACACGTTTTGAGAGCTGTAGAACACGATTTTACCATTTTTAGAAAATGTCTGTCTGTCTGTGTGTGTGTGTGTGTGACAAAATTTTGTGGCAGTTGTATCTCTGGAACTACTGCACAGATTTTCATACAAATTGGTATGTAGTTGCACCTTGACATAAATTAGTGCCTATCAACTTTTGGTAAAAATCGTCTTACGAGTTGCGTTGCCATCCCGCTTTTTCTAAATTTTTAACAGGGTATATAGGGCAAAAATTTTCAAGATGGGTATCTTTCGAAAGGTCTCGTCAGTACCTTTAAAACGAATGGTTGAACTATAAATCTGTGATAATTTAAAACAAAGTTATCGATCTTTTTACTTTTTACGAAAAAAAAACTTAGAAAAAAAACTTTTTTTTTTTTTTCTTCTTCCTCCCCTTAATTTTATCAAACTCCCACGGTTTCCGTGTCTTGACAAACTTTAACATATTTTCGCATTTTCCCCTAATTTTGTCAAAGTCCCACGGTTTCCGTGTTTTGACATGCTAACAAATTTTCACATTTTACCCAAAATTTTGTCAAAGTCCCACTTTTTTTTTTTTCCCTCCCCTTAATTTTATCAAACTCCCGCGGTTTCCGTGTTCTGACAAACTTAAACAAATTTTTGCATTTCCCCCCCAATTTTGTCAAAGTCCCACGGTTTCCGTGTTTTGACAAACTTAGAATAATTTTCACATTTTACCCAAAATTTTTTCAACGTCGCACTTTTTTTTATTTATTTATTTATTTATTTATTTATTGTTACTGAGTGAATTTGTATAGGTAAATATAGAAGAAAGTCTCGTGGTGGCCACAACATACCAGTTATAAAACAAAGCAACGAAAATCCCATTGGATAACATGGAAAGGGAGAAAAGGAGCTATCTGACTGATGTACAGCCTTAAAATGCAATAGCGTTTATATTCCTCATTCGATTGGGCTGAAAATTCATACACATGTTATAAGTCGCCATCGCACTAATTGTATAGATTTTGGTCAATCTATAACTTACTTTTTACTTTCTTCTATTTTCAATAGAAGAAAGTATTGGATTCGTAAAAATTTTCAACCTCGGGTTTTTGATGGATTTACACGTTTTGAGAGCTGTAGAACACGATTTGACCATTTTTAGAAAATGTCTGTCTGTCTGTGTGCGACAAAATTTTGTGGCAACTGTATCACAGGTACTACTGCACAGAATTTCATACAAATTGGTATGTATTTACACATTGACATAAATTAGTGCCTATCAACTTTTGGTAAAAATTGTCCAACAGCTTGTGTTGCCATTGCGCTTTTTCTAAATTTTTAACATGGTGGTAGAGGACAAAATTTTGTATAAATGAGCATAAAGAGAATTATTTTTTAATAATCGTTATGAAATTTAAAAGAATTATTTGTAATAGAGATATTCAACTGCGAAAAAAAATTGTGTATGTAGGAGCCTCACATCCCCCCCCTGGGGGGGAATTCCCCCCTCGAGAGGAGTAACTTTTCATGATGGGTATCTTTCAAAAGCGCCAATACCTTTAAAACGAATGGTTGAACAATGGATCTGCGATAATTTAAAATAAAGTTATCAATTTTTACTTTCCGAACACTATATTGAGGAAAGTATTGCAATCATGTCAAAAATCCGAATTTGAGATTTTGATGTTTCTATACGTTTCGACGTCCCCTGAGTCCGTTTTCACTATTTCTGCTATGATGTATGTATGTGTGTGTGTATGTATGTGTGTATGTATGTGTGTGTGTATGTGTGTGATTGAACACGCTAGCGTCTAAACGCTTTGCTCGAAAAAGCTGTAAGTTGGTACGCATGTTGGAAGTCACCCTAGCACGAACCCTATTGATTTTCATGAATCTAGCACTTATATTTTTTTTACAGGGACACAAAGAAAAATTCTTTACCATTAAGCCATATTCAATTGAGCAAAAAAAATTATACACACATTATAGGTCAGAGATACTCAATCTGTATAGAGTTTAGAGAATCTAGCACTTGTAGTTTTTTACAGGGACACAAAAAACTATTCTTTATCATTATGGCCTATAGGGCCAAATTTTTAAAAGTGTGATAGCGTGTAAACGCCTTATTAATCTGAGCAAAAAAATTGTACACATGTTATAGGTCAAAGTCGCACCAACTGTATAGATTTTGGTAAATTTAGCACTTACAGTTTTTTTACAGGGACACAAAGAAAAATTCTTTATCATTATGGCCTATGGGACCAAATTTTTAATAGTGCAATAACATCTGAACGCCTTATTCAATTGAGCTGAAAAATTGTATGAATATTATAAATCACTGTTGCACTAACTATAAGCATTTTGGTGAATCTAGCATTTATAGGTTTTTACAGGGACACAACGAATAATTCTTTATCATTATGATCTATAGGCTCAAAGTTCAGTAGCGTTAAATAAAACACCGTGTACTATATGGAGAAAAATACTCAAACACTCTATTATGGTTTTCTCTCTTTTGTTTGTTTAGTAACTCCTCTTTCTTAACTTTATCTACAAAACTGTTAATTACTCAATGTTCGGAAAGTCGAGTGGAGTCACTCCAGATTTTTTTTTCGTTAAAAATAATAATAATAATAATAATAATAATTAATGTAATAGGGTATGTGCACCGGTGATTGACGCCATGAGAAAATATTTTTAGAAATCTTAAGTTAGTACATATGGTATGAAAGATATTCAGAACCACATATATGTTAAAATATATACTACATTTTATAACAATTATTTTTTTTTATGAATTTTTATTTGACACCCACTCAGCGTTCCAGTCATTGACACTGCCAGTTTTTCATTTTATCAGCAATTGGCCACCCATGTTCTAGTGTTTGACACTGCCATTTATTCATTTTACCAGTCATTAGTACCCTATGCTCCAGTAATTGACATAAAATGTTAAAATTGTTATATGTAAAATGTATGATTTTATTATATTTCTTATTTATTAATTATTTCGGGATAGATGTCAATTACTGAAGCATGTCAATCACTAGAGCACCTACCCTATTGAAAATAAAATTCACTTTATTTGGATATTTAGTGTTATACTACTTCTCTAATATGGACTCGTCTGCATTATCATGGAAGATAATTTTTTTTTAAATAATAATTTTAATAAATTATTTTTACTGGGAGAAATTTGTATAGGAAAATATAGAAGAAAGCCATGTGGTGGCCGCAACATACTAGTTTTCTAGAGGGACACAAAAAAATTCTTTATGATTATGGCCTATAGGTTGAAATTATTTAATGTGCGATAGAGTGTAAACGCCAAATTTATATACGTATTATAGATCGTTACGCGAACTGAATAAATTTTGGAGAATTTACAGTTTTTTACACTGATATAACGAAAAATTTTATAGAATACATGCCATGTGTAGATTTCGGTGAATCTATCACTTATAGGTTTTTACAGGAACATAACAAAAAATTCTTTATCATTAAGATCTAGGGTCTCAAATTATTTGAAGTGCAATAGCAAACAACATAAGAAAAATACTCAAACAACCTATTATAATTTTATCTTTTGTTTATTTAAAGACTTCTTTTATTTTTATTTTTATACAACCGTTCTTTCAGTATTTATACACCAGTTTAACAGACTTTTACTTTATGCATTTCTTAATGTTCGGAAAGTCAAGTGGAGTCACCCCAGATTTTTTTATTTCGCAATAATTTATTAATTTACGTTTAAATTTTAATAATGCGCTGAAATTGCTAATAAAATTTCCACTTTCTTCCTCAGCAGTAAAAACGAAGTACAAAAAATTAACACAAATGAAGCTGCTTCTCTGGAAGAAAATCTAATGGATTACGATGATGGGAATTTTTTCTTTTTCAGAAACTCCTGTCCAGAATGGACTTCTCACTCAGAGAGATGTGCGCGTACAAACAGTAGCGCAGAGTCAATGGAAAGTGTTCCCTCACCCGTAGGAAGTCTCAACCTGTCAATGGAAAGCGTGGACAGTTCGACAGAAACCTTCAACTCTTCAGCAGATTTCGGCACGTCCATGGATTGCAGTAGTTCTTCAGGAAGTGAGTTTCTGGATGCAGACTGTGAGTGGCCCGGTAATTCATCTGTAGACCAAAGATCAGATGTAAATATCTCTGGAGATCGACAGGAGCAGATAACGATATGCATAAACAAAAAATACACAGTTGACGAAGAGTTCAAACCTGTTGAAGGCGATCAATTGGGTTACGAAAATGAAGATGGGGCTGGTTTGTGGACAAATAGTATCACGAAAATTAAGATTGACAACGAGGAAATTTCTCCCGAAAACCATCAAAGAGGAATAACTGATGGAGCACTGACGAATGAAAATTCTAAACCTGTGGGAGGCAACGAGTGCGATTTCGAAGGAAATTATGTTAGTGCAGCGTACCCCAACTTACATAGAGAGACGATTCTTTCTGATGATCTTACGGAAGACTCGTACATCGAAAGAGCAAAAGGTGAAATTTCAAATCTATTGGAAAGAGATGAACTGAGTTGCAAAGAAGAAAGTGTTAATGACTTGATAAATCCAAACGAAGAGATAAATTTTTCTAAAGGTCATCAAAAGTATGTAATGCCACGTCGAAGTAATGAAACAATAAGTGACGACAGTGACGACAGAGAAGAAAACGACGGTCGTTATTTAAACCAGCATACGGTGACAAATTTTTCCCATAATCCTTCAAAAGAGACGAAATATTGCAAATATACTGAAAGAGTAACAGATAAATGTTCGGAATCTTTTGAAAAAGAATTCATTTTCGAGAAAGAAAGTGTTGCGGATTCGGAGATGAAGCAAACTGATTATTTCTCCCATCTTCAAAAAGATGCAATGCCATACCTAAGCGGAGAAGCAACGGCGGATAGCAGTCCAAAAGCCTTCGAGAGGGAACAATTTGATTTTAATATAAAAAGTTCCAGTGGATCTTGTATAATTTTGAAGATTAACTTATCTGAAGATTCTTTAAACGAAATAAACTGGTTGATGAATACGGATACATTATCAGGTCAAAATTCAAAACCTCTGGAAAGAGAAGAGCTGGCTGGAAAAATTTCTAAGTATTCCGATGAAGAAAAATTAACTTACGAAGAAGGAAATTATGATAATTTAAGAATAACTTCTAGCCCGGAGACTTGCGGAGATCGTCAGCAAAAAGTAACACCGATAAAAATTGCAAATATTAAAGATGAAATTTCTACAACTTTTCAAAGAAAAGAACTGAACTGCAAACCCGAAAATTGCCATAACTCGTGGATGAATTGTCACTCAACACAAACGAAACAAAATAAAAGTAAATTGCCAACAGAAATTTTCGAGACAATGGGTGGAGAAAGCACAATGGCATCAAGCTCCGAATCTCTGATAAACTGTTCCAGTGATCCGAAAGAACCTGATACTACTTGCTATGTTTCAGATGGAATTTTCGAAGCAACCTTTATCAAAAATGCAAAATTTCGAAATTTGGGGACAAATTCGCATTCCGATATTTGTTTGAGAGATCCTCCTTATGACATGAAACTACCTGAAATTGTCAATTCCAATTTAAATAAATATCTTATTCCTCTTGAAGAAAAATTTGAAGATTTTAGCGTTAAAAAAATAAGTCTGCATAAGAATGAAAAACTGTCCTTCTCCGAAACTAATGACTGGAATGATTGTTACGGTAAGGTTGAAATGATCGCACCTGAATCGCCCATTCATGACATGGACAATCACCCCAATGAAAATATCTTTGACAAGAAAAATATGGGGAGTGATCTGCTTCCAGAGAACATACATTTTGGTATTCCACATGATGATAATGCGTGCCCAAATAATTCTATCGACAATTATGCTAAAAGTTACGATTCCATGAAACCTGAATGAAAATATTCTTTTGAATAATAAAAAAAAAAATGTTGCTTTTATTTAATTCTTGCTCGTCCTATTTGACTGTAAACTACTCTTGTTTTTAGGTGTACTTTGCTTAATCAATTAGTACATAGAAGGAGCTTATTAGTAATCAATTTTTATCGTAAGTAATTCAATCTATACTTTATAACGCGTGTCATTATTGACAGCCTCTTGACGCCATTCTGTAACTAGAATGAACAAGCACTAAAATTGGTATGTGGGTCTTTCATGAGATGTGCTCAAAAGAACAAAAAAAAAAAGTCTACCAGGTGGCGCTGTCGTTTAAATACAGTACACGCTCCCAAAAATGATTAACCTAAGGATATATTGACGAAAGAGTGTTACATGCATAAACAAATAACTGTGTTTTTTATTACTTTCTTCTACAGTCAATAGAAGAAAATATTGGGATTCGTAAAAAAATTCCGACCTCGGGTTTTTGATGGATTTACATGTAGAACACGATTTGACCATTTTTAGAAAATGTCTGTGTGTGTGTGACAAAATATTGTGGCAACTGTATCTCAGGAACTACAGCACAGATTTTCATACAAATTCGTATGTAGTTACACCTTAACATAAATAAGTGTTTATCAACTTTTGGTAAAAATTGTCTAAAAGGTTGCGTTGCCATCCCGCTTTTTCTAAATTTGTAACATTATAGTATAGGACAAAATTTTGTATAAATGCGCATAAAGTGAATTATTTTTTAATAATCCTTATGAAATTTACAAGAATTATTTATAATAGAGATAGTCAACTGGGAAAAAAATTGTATATGTAGGAGCATCGTCTCCCCACCTGAGGGGATTCCCCCCTCCCCCCTCGAAGGGAATAAATTTTCATGATGATTATCTTTCAAAAGAGCTCGTCAATACCTTTAAAATGAATGGGTGAACCACTGATCTGCAATAATTTAAAATAAAGTTATCGATTTTTTTTTAATTCCCATCATACTATAGATATGGGGAACTTAGGTAATCGCGAAAATTTTTAAAGACCTCGATTTTTTTTACTTTTTTACACGTTTTCAGGTGTGAGGAATCCGAAAATGACAATTGTTAGTCCGTTAGTATGTTAGTCTGTGTACACGATATCTCAAGAACCATTGTCGCAGAGAGGTCAAATCAGTTTTAAAATATTACTTTCGACACTGGCAAGAACCCTATTTATTTGCAACGATCGAATTAAAAAGCTTCGTAAGTTATTTGAAATTTACGATTTTTTAAAGATGGGAGAATAGGGCAAAATTTCACTTAAACTTGCATTAAATGAAAAATTTTTGCTGTAAAAATTTCAGACCAGTTTTAAAATATCAGTTTTGATGCCGGAATGAACATCAGCTACTATAAACATACTACTTTAAAAATTTTGCAAGTTATTGGATATTTACGAATTTCTTAACATGGCAGAATAGGAAAAAATTTCACATAAAAGTCAATTTTGAGAGATATTTTCATCGTAAAGATGTCAGACTACTTTAGAAATATTATTTAGGATACTGGCATGGTTATTATTGACTATGAATTTTCCAATCTAAAAATTTCGTAATTTATTAGAATTTTACGAATTTCTTATCGTAACAGAATAGGGCAAAATTTTACACAAACGTCAATCTTGAGGGATATTTTCATCATAAAGATGTCAGACCACTTTTGAAATATTGTTTAGGATACTGACATGAATACCATTGAGTATGAATTTTTCAATTTAAAAAATTTGGAATTTACGATTTACTTAAAATGGCAGACTAAGGCAAAATCGAGCCTAAACGTCCATTTTGAGGATCGTAAGTATATCAAGACATTTATGATACTTATATGAACATGATTGACTACAAATATTCTAATAGTTTCGTAATTTATTTCGTAATTTATTCGAAATTTAAGATTTTATCAACATCGCAAAATGGGGAGATATTTCATACAAATTATGCATTTTTGTGATTGTTGAATTGGAAATAGTAGCATAAAAATAAACTACGAAAATGATCCCAATAAAATAAATTAATAGATTAGAATAAGATAAATATATCGAACTGAATGATGGGTAGCCTATTAGGCGAGGGCTTCGTTCTGTCATTGTGACAAGCGTTTGGTCAAATTTATTTCTTTTAACATGAATATAACATGTCCTGTACAACAAATTTATGAGAACATACATACAGTCACTCAAAAAAGTATTTTGACACTTGACAAGCATAACTGTAAAGCTATTTATAAAAAAATATTTATCACATTTAAACAAAAGCAAAACGAATCAAAAAATATTTTAACATTTGGTGTACAATATGCAAGGAATGATTTATTAGTATTTTAGCATTTTTGTTCAATCTAGATTTTCAAATATAATTCAAAGGCAAACAAGAGTCAAGTATTGGGACACTTTTAAAACGAGAAATTTTATCCAGTCTATAGCGCATCAATAGAAATTAAGTTACTACCATTTTTTATAAACTAGAATTTTATACGTAAAAGTTTCAGTAGATAAGATTACTCATAGAAAAAATGGCGAGAAACAAAGATATATCGAATGATATGCGAAATCTGGTAATAACTCATTGGGAAAATGGAAAATCAGTTCGCGGCTTAGGAAAAATCTTGAAATTGAGTAAGTCTAATGTTTTTAGCATTATTGATAGGTTCAAGAAAACAAATAGTGTTGAAAACAAGCAAAGATCAGGGCGTCCATGGGCATTTATTGAACGTGAAGAGAAGTGGATTGTGAGACAAGTTCACATTAATCCAAAAACTAGTGCAGTAAAATTGACTCTGCTATGTAAAAGTAGGTTCGGAAAATTGGTAAATCCTGAAATTGTTGGAAATGTTTTAAGAAAACAGAAATATCATGGCAGAGCCCTACATCAGCAAAGCAAATCGACAAGCTAGGCTGGCATTTGCTAAAGAGTATGTAACGGGATTTTAGCTGGAGGCGATTATAGTCCTTAGAACACTTCTCTCATAACCGTAGCTCCACTGCTCTAGTCAGGGCCTCGAAATCGTTCCTTTCTTCTTTAGAAACATTTCTCAGTATCTCGGCTGCATCTCCCCGTAATGCTGCTGCTAAGTGAACTGACTTGGCGATAGAGTCCCAGTCGCTAGCTTCAGCTACGAGGGAAAACTGCGTCTTATATACATGCCAGGAGGAACTGCCGTCGTAGGTGAATAGCTTAATAAATTCCTGATTCTGGATTCTTCTCTCTTTCTTTTCAGTTTCCTGGGGCATGGATTCTAACTTTTCTTCCACTTTTCTCTCCGATCTTCTTCTATTCTCTTCAATTTACCTTCTATCTCTGAAAACCTCCCTTTCAGTTCCTGATAAAAATTTTCTTTAACTTTCTCCTCGAAACTCCGTTCTATCCTCGTAACACTCTCTTCAACCTTCATAACATTTTCTTCTATCTTCATAGCTTTCTTTTCAAAATTCTCTTCTATTTTCAAAACTCTCGTCAAAATTTTCTTCAATCTTTATAGCTTTTTCTTCTATTCCATCTATTCTGTTTTCCACATCTGATAACTTACACTCTATCACTTCTTTCCCGTTTACTAAGTCGTCTCTCACGTTCTTTCTTCATCTCTTCTTGATTAGATTTAATTTCTTCATCCAAACTGTCTTTCATTTCCTTCATTTCTTCAGTCAAGCCGTCTTTCAATTCTTTTTGTCTGGTTTCTATACTTTCTCTCATTTCTCTTTGTCCTGTTTCTATTTTATCTATCAATCCGGTTTCCATCTTTTCCTGTCCGTCTTTCATTTCATTCATCTGAGTAGCTAAGCTTTCTAGAAGTTTCTTCATTTCCTGCTCCATAGCTCTAGTTATCACCATTCACAGAAAATCCCACTTCTGACACCAGAAATGTTGCGTACTTGGGGGTTCGTGAGTTGTCCGAGAATGAAACTTACAAAAATTCAATAATTTATTCACAGAAAGTTCCAGAAAAATACAGGTCTATAAACCAAGTATCAGCTTCAATTCAACTAGTAAACACAGCTTAAACAACAGCTGTCAATAGAAAATCCACAGTACAAACTGTATAGCAATAACACATAAAGCAAGTCTCTTTCAAAGAGGCTCAAAGCAATGCAAGCATTAGCGGAAGCTGGCTGAGAACTGATCTGACTATCTTGGCGAAAAAATCAGCCCTTATATACCCCTGTAGAAAAGTGTGGAAAGTTCCAGAAATTTCCGTATCTCATCAGCCAATGAGATTAGAGCTTCCATATTTGGTATATCCCTAATAAGAATTTTCTCGCCAAGGTCGCCAAGGTGGGAAAAAGTCTCCATTACCTGCCTTATTAGGGCTTTTTAATGCGTTCTTAAGGAAAAATATGGCTATTTTAACACTAAAACGACTAGAAATGCACATAATTAGAACTTTATCAACTTACTAAGCCTCTTTGAAAGAATTTATACAAAAATAAACACAATTATTTACAATTTTGTAACAATATAAACTGAAAAATCAATTTTATAATCGTCTAAATACAGGTACGCATGTACAAGTCACTTCTTGCTTTGGATAACAATAATATTCACTAAAGGTAATGAGATGGTTTCACCATCTAGTGTTCAACATATAAATTTCCTCATGGTCCGTATTACACGATGGTCCATATTACACGGTTCTCCCCTAAAACTCTCTTTGTCCATCATTTTTTTTGTCCGTTGCCATCATGAAGAAAGCTCCATGGCAGACATTAAACATTCTCATAACATCCTTCCCGGAAGGCGACTAGTTTTACAGTCAACATGAGCAATTTTCAGAAAATGGTAAAACAAATTCTGAATAGTTTCGCAAAGCGTTAATACATATTGTGGTAACGTATGCAATGTTGCACATTCTGTATCGGTAAGGTAGCTATTATTTATTATAATTTTACCAGAAAACAAATATATGATCTTTAATAAAATTTCTGTACTCTTTAAGACATAATCCTAATTTAGTACTTAAAGGTTCGTTTATTTTTATATAAAACTGAGTAATTTCTTAAGTGTTTTCGATCGTAGTCTCACACAGTGTTGGAAATTGTTAGAAACAACTTCGTGTGAATTATTTATGTATAAAAGTAACTTATAACACAAACAAGCTAACATTTTTATAGAACGGAGCATGCAATGTGTACATAGGTCGAATCATAGTTATTAACGTCTTAATTGCCCCGGACATATATATTCGTCTCACTCAGTCGATGCATTAATTGTCCCGAGCGTATATTTACGCATTTCGGAAGTTTGATCTTCTGTGTTGCGCTGTTACCAGTGAAATTAGTCCCACGGTTTTGGAATGCTATAAAATGATCTCTAATGAGACCTTAATAGTGTTTACGACGGATTTACTTACTTCAGAGAAGAGGGAGTGGGAGTAATCGAAAAAGAAATGTTTCTTGAACAGTGAACGCGCGCCTGAGTGAAAAATGATGGCATTGGGAAGCCAATATCTCGTAAATTTTCTCAGCAGGTTAACTAAATATCCTGCCAAAATGAGTATAGGCTATTTCATTTCGTGAGATTGATGAAGAGTTTCATCCCTAACAAAGCATCTCTTCCACATGACCTCCTCAGGCTATCCTATAAACGAAAGGAAATTCAAGGTGCATCCACCGAGAAAAAATTCTGTAACTGACATCTAGATTCTAAATTAAGGCTCTAGAAAAATTGTTCTATGTCATCCTTATAAATTCTAGTCAACTTGAAGAAAGAGTTCTAGAAGACCCTATTAGAATTCTAGAGCATTTGCCTACATTCTCGAGGGCAAAGTTATTGAAAAATCTCTGCAAATAAATGAGATTACAAGAGGCGGGTTTCTGCAACTATAATCTTGGTTTAGGACCCAGATCTAGAAAATGAAGCGAGAATTTCTCGCAATATAAATGATTCAGAGTATTTAGAGTATTCAGAAAATTGTTTCACCCTCTAGAAATGTGTACACTAGAAATTCTCGATCATTTCGTCTATTCAGTTTATTGGCGTGCCTTATGCGCATAGCTTGGAAATCTATATTTCTAGTTAAGGAATTTTGAAAATGGTGACTTATTCATTCTAGAGAAAGGCGGTATATTTTTTCTCAGTGTCCTCAGGATGTACTATGGATAAGTGTGTTGTTAGGGATGGATTTCATTTCATGATTCAGACATGAACAGAACATCGTGAAACAGAAAATTCTATGAACGGATTTTTTAAAAGGATTTGTAAATATTTCTTATTGGTATCGATATTTTACAAGCGTTTGTGTTTATGCATATCTGAGTGTCAAATTATAGTAAATTAAAGTGGAGGATAATTTAAAACAATAACTTATTATTAAATAGGTTTTAAATAAATAAATGTAGTTCGGTTGGTTGGTTTTTACGTCACACTAGTGCTGCGCAGATGGGCAATTGGCGACGGTCTGCAACACACCCATAGAGGTGGTCCGGAGACATGCCATCACAATTTTGATCCTCTATGGAAGGGATGGCTCTCCCGCTTCTAAATGTAGTTTGGATCTTACAAAATAAAATGTTATTTATTTATTTATATTTCATTATATATTTTTTATTTTACAGTAAAAGGGATTTATACTCCTTGATGTACATAACGTTACAAGGAATTTAGTGTGATGTTTAGAAAATTTTATTTTGCTCAAAATCACTCTTAACTGTAATGATACTCTAAAATTTGCTTTGTAATCAAGTATAAACTCTTGTTAAATGTTTATATAGTAATTATAATCCCTTTTTTACTGACATTCTTTTTGTTACATTTTCATTGTTCGTAAAATTGTTTGTAATGTGTTAAACTTCTTATCAACGGTTGTAAGATGAATATTACAACACCCAAAGATAATCCTTAGTGAAACGATATTAATCCCACAAAGCCTCTTGTATAGAAAAATTTATTTTGTAAGACTCTTTTAGTAATTATTACTACAAAGTAAATTTTAATTTAAAGAATACTTTGATAATTAGCATGTAATTTATTACATAGAAATACTGAACTGTGATCTACAGCCCAAAAAAATTTAAAGTTTATATTTCCTTATTATTCAATATTGGAAAAAAAAAAAAATCTTTATAAATATTTGTAAACTATTCACACTTGCACTGATTTTTGTTATTATAATCTTTGTTCTTTATTTTTTATTTATTTATTTTTTTAAATAAAGACTCTATTTCAAAGGGGGAAAAAAACTGTTATTTACATAGACCAAATGAATTTCTCTATAAAATGGAATTTTTTTATCTGAAAATTTACAGCCGTATTATTATGTTTATTAAAAGGTAATTAAAAAAAAATATATATTCATGTAATTAATATGTTAATTATTTTTCATATATAAACATTTTTTAATCGAACACAATGTATTTTTTTAGATTTATTAAATATTGATTGCTAAATTAATATTTTAAAATAAAATTAAGTAAGTTTAATGTTTTCTATAAAATTAAACAAACTTTTAATAATTTTTCTTATGATTGAATAAGCATTTTTTATTTTCAAATAAAAAGTAAGCCTTTATAAAATTATTTTATATTAAGTGGGCTTATTTCATATTGTCAAAATGAATGATCCATTATATTACAGATACATTTGTTCAGTGATCTACAGGATATAAAACTGTCAATTTGTTGGCCTATGAAATCGAAAAACTTTGGCGACCTCTTGTCAAGATATCGTACACCTCGCGACAAAAAGATAGGTACAAAGGGTATTTTCTTTGATTTTTCATAAAATAAAATTATCTAAATTGTGCTTATCATTTATTATTATCATAAAATAACACTATTCCCGGACTAATTTTTGTTTTAAGACTAATTTAGAAAAGTTTTAAGACTCAAATTTTTCTAATTTAAGACTACACACCGCGACAAAAAGATAGAAACAAAGGGTTATTATTATTATTATTTTTTAAATTTTTGAATATGATTATTTTGAATATAAATATTTTGAATACGAATATTTTGAATATGATTCAAATATTTAATATGTTTTTGGTATGATAATATTTTGTTATGATAATAAATGATCAGCATAATTTAGATAATGTTATTTTATGAAAAATTTAAAAAAAAAACCCTTTGTTCCTACCTTTTTGTCGCAGAGTGTAGTCTTAAATTAGAAAAATTTTAGTCTTAAAACTTTTCTATATTAGTACGGGAATAGTGTTATTTTATGATAATAATAAATGATAAGCACAATGTTATTTTATGAAAAATCAAAGAAAAAAACCCTTTGTACCTATCTTTTTGTCGCGGGATGTATAGCCATTACATAGTTTACTTCACTTTATCATAATGAAAAAAACCATTGCTGGAGAAATATAGTGTCTGTCAGGCGTGAGAGATGACCAAAAAATACCTAGTTGACACTGCAAAAAAACACACACCTATTGTGAAGGAGTCTTGATTAATGTATGAAACTTTCCACAAAATATATTTTTTAAAAACAAAAAATGAAAAATCTGTCGCTAATAAAGATAGAAATATATCAGCATATTGAAAGCATCGATGTAGACAGTTTCATTGCTGTAGTCACTTTGTACGTATGGCCGACTGTCAGGCAGTGCATAGTGGCCATGGAATGAAATCACATGCCTAGTGGAAATAATTCTACCTTAAAGCCAAAAAGTTTGGAAATAAGAAATTAATTAAAAACAACAATAAAAAAAAAAATCATTGATTGAGATGTATAGTGTCTATCAGGCAAGAAAAACAGCCAAAATATGCCTAGTTGGCATTGCAAGAAAACGCACACCTACTGTAAAGGATTCTTGAATAATGCCTACACGGTATTACCAAGTTAAGGGAAATTTTTAGGGACACTTTTATTCAATATCTACCTTTAAATTTTAATTGTAATGGCTGCCTAAAACTTCGAAGATTAATCACCTATTTATGTATATCAAATATTACACCTCAATAATAACTGGTAATTATTAAATATAAAAGTCTCTAAATTTTTGGCGATATTGTGTTTAAATGTTTTCTAAAATACAGGGTTATTATAATTAAAATTACGATTTCAAAACACTATAATTTTAAAACTACCCATCAGAGCGATTTGATATTTGACCAGAGCAATCGTGAGGCAATGAAATTTTGTTTGGTAAAAGAAAAAAAAAAAAAAAATAGTTCCAAATGTGCCGTTAATTATCCGTAAAGTATTTGTTTCATGAAGCTCCTCTTTTTCTCTTTTCACCATGACTGTTTCCGCTGTAAACACATATTGTCTGTTTGCTAAACACATTGAAGTCCATTGTTTCCTGCTATTCCATTGTGTTGCTAACAACATTACTGTGTTTAATGAGTCCATTTAGGTGTTTCCCTTGATATTCCCCTGACAGTGCCATCTGTAGGAACATGTTGGAACTATTTTTTTTCTTTAGCCAAACAAAATTTCATTGACTCACGTTTGTCTGGTAAAATATCAAATCGCTCTGATGAGTAGTCTTAAAATTATAGCGTTTTCAAATCGTAACTTTAATTATAATCACCCGGTATATATATTTTTAAAAAGAAAGATTTGTCGCTAATAGAGATAGAAAAATATCAGCTCATTAAAAGCATCGGTGTAGACAATTTCATACCAGTTTGTAGACAGGGGAAGGTCGAAAAGGATCATAGCGTGCAAAACGATCCAACATATGTTTTCCTCCAGATAGGTTATCTACAGGGTAGCACATAAATTAGTTGTACCAAGTCAAGAAGAAGCAATGACTGTATTCAAGCGATCGTAGTATCACGCGTTTAAATAGAATTCTTTCAAAAAGTGGGTTTTATAACATCTGTCATAAGATAAGTACTGACTTTCCTATTTATTTAGATATACAGTCTTTCACGTAAAGAAATACGAACTGGTTTGCTTATTTTATTTCATTATGTATTTTCATAATTACTTTAATAGCCTTTATTTTATAGATAAAAAATCTGGAGTGACTCCACTCGACTTTCCGAACATTGAGTAACTAACAGTTTTGTAGATAAAATAAAGAAAGAGGAGTTGCTAAACAAACAAAAAAGAGAAAACCGTAACAGAGTGTTTGAGTATTTTTCTCCATATATCACACGAGGTTTTATTTAACGCTACTGAACTTTGAGCCCTTAGATCATAATGATAAAAATTTTTTCGTTGTGTCCCTGTAAAAATCTATAAATGCTAGATTCACCAAAATGCTTATAGTTAGTGCAACAGTGATTTATAATATTCATACAAATTTTCAGCTCAATTGAATAAGGCGTTTAGATGTTATATCTGGTCTCATAGGCCATAAAGATAAAGGATTTTTCTTTGTGTCCCTGTAAAAAAACTGTAAGTGTTAGATTCACCAAAATCTATACAGTTGGTTCAAATGTGACCTATAACATGTGTACAAATTCTTTGCTGAGATTAATAAGGCGTTTAGACGCTATCATACTTTTAAAAATTTGGCAAAGAATTTTTCTTTGTGTCCGTGTAAAAAAAACTATAAGTGCTAGATTCTCCAAAATCTATACAGATTGAGTATCTGTGACCTATAATATGTGTATAAAGTTTTTGCTCAATTGAATAAGGCGTTTAGATGCTATCGCACTTTTAAGATTTTGGTCCCTTGGCCATAATGATAAAGAATTTTTCTTTGTGGCCCTGTAAAAAAACTATAAGTGCTAGATTCACCAAAATCTATAGGGTTCGTACTATGGTGACTTACAATATACGTACCAACTTTCAGCTTATTCGAACAAAGCGTTTAGACGCTAGCGTGTTCACTCACAGACATACACACATACATACACACATACATACACACACACATACACACATACATACACACATACATACACACACACATACATACATCATCGTAAAAATAGTGAAAACGGACTCGTTGGACCTCGAAACGTATAGAAACATCAAAATCTCGAATTCGGATTTTTGACATGATTACAATACTTTCCTCACTATAGTGTTCGGAAAGTAAAAAACAATTTACACTTATTTTTAAATGAAGAATCATTTTGGCCTTTAGTGAGGGCAAAATGGTCCTTTGGACACTTTATCAAAAATATATTTTCTTCATTACACTATTTGGGTTTAAACTATTATTAACATATATTTATAGTTCAAAATATAGTGTAAAACATATTAGAAAATAGGTAAAGTTTTATTTAAACAGTTTTTTTCTTTAACACAAGTTTTTTCCTTAAGGGGACCACTTTAGGCCACCTTTTCTGGTAGGCTGTCAAGCAGTGTCTAGTGAGCATGAAATGAAAAAGCATGCCTACTGTAAAGGCTTCTTCCTTAAAGCCAACAACTTAAAAAAAAAAAAAAAAAAAAGTAGAAGGAGCTTAATAAGCATGACAAGAAATCACATGCCTACTAAGAAAGATTCTTTGTCAATGCCTACAGCATTCAAAAGAAAAGATTAAAAAACATTTGTCGCCATTTAAATAAGAAAAATATCCGTATATTAAAAGTGTTTGTAGAAAATTTTCCTTTCTGGGGCCTGATAATTTTTCTAAACTTTAATTATGCAATAAGACTAAAGTAATAACCAAGATATTTATTTATATACCTTATATAAATTATTGCCACTTAACACCTTATTAATTTTCGTCTTTTTCTATATATATTTATTACTTTAGTACGCGAACTTTAGATGCAAACTTTTCATTAAATGACATGCTGAAAAGATTTTTAGAACATCCATAGATTTGCCGCACAATATATCCCCGAGATTAGCAAGGAGTAAATCTTGTGACAGGAGATTTATAGACGACGTCTTTCAAATAAAAGAGAATTATTAAACTGTCCTCATAAGGAAAGAAAAATGACCTTGAAGCCAGTTAATATTTAGTGAACTGAGAAAATTCTTGTCGTAAAATATTGAAAAAGGATATTCATTATGTCAGCTTTATTGTTTGAGATGCGTGCACTAACATATAGATAGTCTTGTTTACTATAATAAATAAAATATATATAGGGTTTACTCGACTTATAATGATGTATATATTTTAAAATTTTATATATATATATATATATATATATATATAAATACTCTTGAGTACTTGTAAAAAATATATTATACAGTTAAAATAATAAGTGGTTAAAAATTAGTGCTCTATAACATATTTTTGTAAAAAAAAAATAGAACCGACTCCAAACAGAAACTACTATTCAAACAACTTAAAAAAAAAAAAAAAAAAAGGTATAAAATGAAACTGTAAATTGCGCCAAAAAGAATTTCCTTAGCCAAACCACAGATTACTATACAGATAGGACAGTGAAGCTAAAATGGGAACCGGAAATATAGTGGCACCACTAGTGTCAACAGAAGAAAACTGCGCGTGTGAAGTCTATATGATTGGCATCTTTGATCGAACATTGTTTTTCTCTTTCGCGATTAGTTAGTACCAGGTTAGTATGTGAAATTTTTTTTTTCTTCATTTTTTATTATTTTTGAATTCACAAAATCATATAAAACATTCACAGCTATTCTTCTAAGAAATAAAATTAATTTTTATGTAGGTTTATGTAGGTAAATAATTAGTATGTAGGTTTTAATTGTTTATTTATTTATTTTTAATAATGAAGAGTTTAAAAAATGAGACACCATGCAGCACGCACATAAATCATGTCGTTTCATAGCTAAGAAAAAAATGTACGTATACTTAACGCACTAATTATTATGAAATAAAGAAGAACAGTATGAATTTTTTGAAATAAATCTAAAAAAATATATATATATATATATTTTATTGTCACTCTCACGAATTTTTTCGGACACGCCTAAATAATTCGTTAATCGAAATGTCACAGTAGAAAGCTTGCAGATTTACATTTTCATTATACATCGTTTGAATAAATCAAAGTAATATGGCATTCAACCAAAAATAAAACATTCATTGTAGTTAATACTTTAATTAACAGCTAAAGACAGTAATACGTACAAAACTTTAAATAAACACCATAAAATGCAAAGTTTTGTACTTATTGCATTTAAACTTTTATTCAAAGTTTTGTACTTATCACTTTTGAACGCCAATTTTATGGTGCTTTTTTATAATTGTAGTTCAAGACAGTAATTTTGTTTTAAACATACTATGCATTTAAGGATTAAAATATGTTTTGGTGCATATTTATTAAAATGTGTTTTGGTGCATATTTATTAAAATGTGTTTTGGTGCATATTTGCTAAAACGTGTATGTTTTTATAACGGGTGATCCAAAAGTCAGGACAAACTTTAAAAATGAATAATTCGAAAACGAATCAAGATACAAAGATACGGTTTGCACCAAAAGGATGGAAAAGAAGCCGGGTTTTGTGTGGCAAAGAAAAAAAAATAGTTCTGTTGGCGACCAACAGATGGCGCTGTCGTATTTCTGATGTAACATTATGCAAAGCAACAAACGATATAAAAAGGAACAACTACAGCAGGTAATGGTAGTCGAAGCTTATATGCATCGAAATATCGCATTCTCAGTCGCTACTTTAATCACGCATGGCCTCCAAGATCTCCCGATCTGACACCCTGTGACTTTTGGCTGTGGGGATTCTTGGAAGTCAAAAATGTACCGCGACCAACCGGCATCACTAGCAGCACTGAAAGATGCCATCCGCCAAAATGTGTCTGCCATAACGCAAGAAATACTACTAAATGCTGTGAACGATGTGGTGAATCATCTCACAGCTGTACTTCTAAATGATGGACATTGAACAGTTACTGTAATAGTACTAATTAACTGTAATTAAGCTGACTTGTAAGTTGTCAACATTTTTTTTCATTTGTAAATCATCTTTTGGTGAAATAAAACACTATAGCGCCATCTGTTGGTCGGCAACAGAACTAATTTTGTTCTTTTGCCACGCAAAACCCGGTTTTTTTTTCATCCGTTTGGTGCAAACCGTATCTTTGTATCTTGATTCGTTTTCGAATTATTCATTTTTAAAGTTTGTCCTGACTTTTGGATCACCCGGTATATTATTATGCATAAAATAGTTTGCAAGAGTTATAAACAACGCAGCAATTTAACATAAAGGCCGTAAATGTTTGAAAATACAGAAGCATTTTACACTCAGCATTAATTTAGTTTTAATGTGATTCTGCAATTTCACAGTATAAGTATTTTTTTTTTTTTCAAATTTTAATTATTAAAGAAATATATATGACATAATTTTACGCAAAAATAAGTAATATATATGTATATATATATAGATAATCAGTCAGTGATATTTATGGATTATTAAATATTATCCGTATTCAAACAAGTAAATTGATCGAAAACAAAGACCGCCAAATCAAACAAAAATGGAATAAATTGGAAATAGATCAGAAATTATAAATAACAATGAAAATTGTGATATAGTAGCAAGATAACTGCTAATTATATGATTAAAGTAGTCCTAAATGATCATGAAATTACCAAACACTACATAACATCTATAATAATAATAATAATATATATATATATATACATACAATTCTCATCAGATTGTCCTTCTAATAACATTAACATAATGATGAAAACATATAATTTTTAGCTTTTATATTTAAAAACATATTCCCTGCACATTGTAAAAAAGAATTGATATAATTTTAGAGCAGTTTAGGCATTTTATGCTCTAAAAATACATGCAGTTTTTACAGGGCGTAGGGAAATGTGCATATGACTTTACACATAGTTATGTTCATGTTATTAAATATTATTAGCACTGGTGTACTTTTTTCCCCCTGAAAAATACAATCACTAATTGCATCTAGTTGGATTCGAACTCAATTCGTCTGGACAAAATCCAAACGCTGCAATATCCATACGATTACAGGTTGCAATGAAAACTGTATGGCCAAATACTGATATTTTTCAAACGAGATGGGACTTTTTTACCAATTTGTATTTTATTTATCATTAAAATAATGTTATAAGTGTCCGACGAACCTTCTTAAAATAATATACAATTATTTCAAAATCACGAAAGATGCCGAAGAGAATATCTCCTTGTTAGAGATAAAAAATTTAAATATGCTAGATTTTATTCTAAACAGTTTAAAATATTTAGAAAAATATCTAAATTTTTACTCCAAACCTGCAGAATTTCTTGAATAACTACAATAAAAAATATGTGGCTCATCGAATTAGATTTATTAAACTTGATGTTGTCAAGTAAATTATTTACAAAAAGGAAGAGCTACTTTCTGAGATATTAAGTTTTAATCCATATAATATTAAATAACGAATACATATAGATTTTAATAAATTCGCGCATTGAATAATTGCATTCCTTTATATTTTATATGCTTATAATAAAGCAAAAAAAAAAGAAAGTAAGAAATGTTTTCTATTTCTTTTAATAGGAAGATATAGATGTTCTTTAAAAATGCCGATGCACTAAAAACATTATGTCAGAAAACGTTTAGAAAATGTTTATTATATTTATATAATAGCTTTTATATTCTAAATTTTAATTTTCTATTAGTAATATATATATATATATATATATTTTTTTTTTTTTTGAAACCAATATATATATATTTTTTGAAACGCAGACTAGTTGGATCGCTGACTAAGGCATAAATCATTATCCGTTTTAAGACATATAAACGCAGACTAAGGAATAAATCATAATTTATAATAATTTATGGTTAAAAGATGACGCCACAAATTACAATGCATCAGCGAAAACATTATGCTCTAACTTTGGTGTTTGACGGCAGAAAAATGTATATACGGTACAGTTTTGCTCTATATTCATCATTTTTCTTCTCAGTGCGCCTGTAAGAAATAGTAGAATTAAAACAAAAAATATACTTTTATATATTTTAGAAAATTTCTCAACATGCAATGATTTTGGTATCTTAATTTACACCATTATATGTATGTATAATGTAACGAGAGATGTATGAAAAGAAATTGTTGCATTATATCTGAAATTGATGTACTGCGTATTTATATACATTAATTTATTACATTACTTATAATATTTCTATTTTATTCCAAAGCATTGTGATCCCGACTTTTATTTTTCACATCACTGTAAATAAAAAAAAAAATAAAAAAGAAAGAAGAAAAAAAAGGAAAAAAGAAGAAGAAGAGAAAAAAAAAGAGAAAGAAATTACTTTTCACGAGCGGGAAAAAAAAAAAAAAAAAAAAAAAAAAAAAAAAAGGCTTGATTAACGATGTTCTGGAATAAATTAGAAATGTTGCCAAATCTGAATACTTATAAAAGGTAAAATATAAAAGAATTCTGTGATGTAGAATTAAAACAAAAAAAATATACTCGTGAATATTTTAGAAAATTTCCACACATGCAACGATTTTGGTATCTTAATTTACATCATTATATGTATGTATAACGATAGAGGTATGAAAAGAAATTGCTGCATTATATCTGAAATTGATGTACTGCGTATTCATATACATTAATTTATTACATTATTTATAATATTTCTATTTTATTCCAAAGCACTGTGAGCCCGACTTTTTTTTTTTTCTTCACATCACTGTAAAAAAAAAAAAAAAAAAAAAAAAAGAAAGAAAAAAGAAAGAAAAAAAGAAAAAAATAAAGAAGAAGAAGAAGAAGAAGAAGAAAAAAGAAATTACTTTTCACGGGCGGGGAAAAAAAAAAAAAAAAAGAAAAAAAAAAAAAGGCTTGATTAACGATGTTCTGGAATAAATTAGAAATGTTGCCAAATCTGAATACTTATAAAAGGTAAAATATAAAAGAATTCTGTGATGTAGAACTTCCATGAAATCGAATTTCATATTTTATGTCGAATTCAGGCATAGAATTAAAAGTTGGTATTCAGTCATAAATAATCGAATTACGATAAATCATGAATGTTTATCGTAAATTATTTCAAAAGCAATTTCTTGTAAAATATTAAATCATTTTTCAGTATTTGCTTAAAAAATGAGAAAAAATAAGTTTTATCGCCTTTTTAAAGTCATTACATTTGAATTTAATCATCATTAATTTAACTTAGTATAAAAGAATAGAGAAGCACAAAACTGAAATTTCCTTTCTAAGATTTACATAGAAAGTAAGCATTACGTGATACATGTAAGCCCTGGAAAAAGTGTTAAAGTCAAGCGAAAAACTTAGTTTATTTCACAACCACTGAAATGGGTTTTATGTAAATTTAAATGTAACACAAGAAAAGGCAATTTTAATTATATCTATAAAAATTTTGCAAAAAATTAAATTATTTCTTATTTAAAAATTTATTTTCTTTTTTCATATAAGTAAAAATCTGGAAAAAATATTAAGGCCACATTAAGATATTAGTTAAAAAACAGTTCATAACCTAAAAAATTATCTAATTTTTTTGCAAAATTTTTATAGATATAATTAAAATTGCCTTTTCTTGAGTTATATTTAAATTTGCATAAAAGCGGTTGTGAAATAAATTAAGTTTTTCGCTTAGTCTTAACATTTTTTCCAGGGCTGTATATATATTTTTAATTTATTATACTTTATTTTCAATAAGAAAGGAAATCTGAAAATTTTCAAATTTATAATTTCAATTTGATTTTTTTTTTTTTTCTTTCTTTTTCTTTTGATAATTCTGAATACTTTTCCATAAACAATATAAAAAATATAAACAACATTAAAAAGTATATATATAAAAGAAAAAAAATTACAAATATTAAAAATTTGTATTAATGTTTTAAATGTTTTAATCGAAAATGATCTTAAATCAGAATTGCACATTTTTAAATATTCTTTTTCATCATTTTCTAAGAACAGATAAACTTCAGTACTACAAACTGTAAAAAATAATTAATTTTCTTTTTCATATATACTGTAGAAAATGATCTTTTTTTGTTTTAGAAGCATTCAAGAGAATAATGAGTTGGTAGCGCACAAAAGTTTTATTATGTGTCGAATTTAGTCTAGCAAATTTTGAATCTTTGATATATACGAAATTATTCACGAATTTGGTATAAATATATAAATTGGTATAAAAGTTGTAATACGTAGCTAAAATTTTTATTCAGGGGGTTGGGGACAAAATCTCGTGTGGACAAAATATCGCCTACATAAATGAATGGAATGCAAAAAGAAGTTGGTAATTATTAATAATGTTGTATAAAATTCCATGACAACACATACCATAGTCAGAACACTCACATACAGGCAAATCCACCTCAAAAATTGTTATAAATTTTGCTAAAGACTACATTAATTAACTTTTGTCAAGATTAGTCATAAAGAATTCAATCGTACTTATCTATTTTAAAATTTTTAATTAAGGTTTCTGAACAGAGCTCAGCTTTGATGTCAGCAGTAATGTACAATATTTTTTAAATGTATTTTGAATGGTGAATAGCAAATGATAAAATAACTTAAAATTAAATATATATAAAGTAATAAGATTCCATTCTATAATGTATTTATTTATTTATTTTAAATAATTAATTTATATTTCTAAGGCCCTGTGGCTTTCACCAGAGATCCCACGTGACACAAATACAAATTTTCAAATAGATCGTATTATTATTTTTATGCGAAATTTTGTCCGGCGATATTTTGTCCCGCGATATTATGTCTGGATCCCTTATCCAGGAAAGATTTGTTTGTATGAAAAACCAGTTAGACAGTTTCAAAACGCGTCAAAACATTATATAAAATCAGTGAGACAAAAAAAAAAAAAACAGAACCTTAATGATAACTTTGTAACCAAAATATAGACTGTCCTCCATGAGAAAAATAGTTCCTAAATGAACAGGCACATTCTAGTCCATGAATGCACTTTATTCATCCTATATTCTGACACCAGTCTAACAAAACGTCAAGTCCACGAATATTCTCGAAACATGCAATAAAATTGTCAATTCAACGAATATTTTCGAAACAGTTCAATAAAATTGTCACTTGTATCACAAAAGGTAAAATGAACAGTGTTAAAAACACCACATTGCAGGAATACTGCTGATTCGGGAACAACGATGAGTTGCTTGAAGCACAGTCTCTAAGAAGCGAACGCCCAGCTGCCTAAATACAACTGACATCTCGGAAGCTAATCTGCTCCTTTTTACTTTCCGAACGCTAGAGTGAGGAAAGTATTGTAATCATGTCAAAAATCCGAATTTGAGATTTTGATGTTTCTATACGTTTCGAGGTCCCCTGAGTCCGTTTTCACTATTTTTACGATGATGAATGTATGTGTGTATGTGTGTATGTATGTATATATGTGTGTATGTATGTGTGTGTATGTCTGTGAGTGAACACGCTAGCGTCTAAACGCTTTGTTCGAATAAGCTGAAAGTTGGTACGTATATTGTAAGTCACCATAGTACGAACCCTATAGATTTTGGTGAATCTAGCACTTATAGTTTTTTTACAGGGACACAAAGAAAAATTCTTTATCATTATGGCCTAAGGGAGCAAAATCTTAAAAGTGCGATAGCATCTAAACGCCTTATTCAATTGAGCAAAACATTTATACACATGTGATAGGTCACAGATACTCAATCTGTATAGATTTTGGAGAATCTAGCACTTATAGTTTTTTTACAGGGACACAAAGAAAAATTCTTTATCATTATGACCTGTGGGGCCAAAATCTTAAAAGTACGATAGCATATAAACGCCTTATTCAATTGAGCAAAACATTTATACACATGTGATAGGTCACAGATACTCAATCTGTATAGATTTTGGAGAATCTAGCACTTATAGTTTTTTTACAGGGACACAAAGAAAAATTCTTTATCATTATGGCCTATGGGGCCAAATTTTTAAAAGTGTGATAGCGTCTAAACGCCTTATTAATCTGAACGAAAAATTTGTACACATGTTATAGGTCACAGTTGCACCAACTGTATAGATTTTGGTGAATCTAGCGCTTACAGTGTTTTTACAGGGACACAAAGAAAAATTCTTCATCATTATGCCCTATGGGACCAAATTTTTAAAAGTGCGATAGCATCTAAACGCCATATTCAATTGAGCTGAAAATTTATATGAATATTATAAATCACTGTTGCACTAACTGTAAGCATTTTGGTGAATCTAGTATTTATAGGTTTTTACAGGGACACAACGAAAAATTCTTTATCATTATGATCTATGGGCTCAAAGTTCAGTAGCGTTAAATAAAACATCGTGTAATATATGGACAAAAATACTCAAACACTCTATTATGGTTTTCTCTCTTTTGTTTGTTTAACAACTCCTCTTTCTTTATTTTATCTACAAAACTGTTAATTACTCAATGTTCGGAAAGTCGAGTGGAGTCACTCCAGATTTTTATACTCTTGGCCTGAATTGGACAATGATTTTGGTTACTTTTTTCGTACTAGAATCCAATGGAAAATTCCGAAACTCAGTTCTTATTGAAGACAAAGCTTCGAAACTTCAGCAACACTAAACTACAATTTATCGCCAAACTTCCTAGCCAAGTCACAAAATTGTCATAACTTTGATTGTAAATCTACTTTTAGTGGAAATGCACATTTAGTTTACAGGTTGAAGCCCTTGCAATAATACTATAAATAAATTGTTAAATTACTTCTAGCCTAATGTCAGTAAAGTTTATGAAGAAAATTGTGTTTTGAATGCTGATTGAACAGGGCTTTTCTTCAAACTGGTAGCCCCCTCACACAGAAATACATACTAAATAAAACAGTTTTTAAAAGTAATAATATTTGATTGTAACATTTAATTCTGACATCTCTCTATATGCAAATGGCTAAGAGAGTTTTTTTCCTGTAAGTCCGTGGCTGGACGCAAGTTGATTGGCTAAGAGAGATTTTCTTGGATTTTCTTCTGTTTGTCTGTGTGTTGTTGACACCAGCTTTTCATACTTTAGTTAATTTTTAAAAAAATGTCATCAGTTTTTCATACTTTAGTTAATTAAAAAAAATCTAATATTCCGATTGATAGGTTAATTAAACCGACGGATTCAGAAAAAATGCTTCTTTCATTTGGTACCTTATTTGTAACGAAATTTTGATTAGATTTTTTAAAATTATTAAAAATGTGGAAATAATAACCTGGTAAAATGCTTTAAATGTGGACTTTTAAAATTCTAATTGTTGCTAAAAAAATATATATATATTATTATTATTATTATTATTATTTATTCAAACATAAAAGGAAATATGCTTTCACGCGAAAAATAAAAAATATATAAAATATTTTACTCATGCACATGAAAAAATTAAAATTGAAAAGGTAGTAAAAAAACAATTTAGATAAAGTTGCACGAAAGTTCCAAAAATTAATGGAAATATAAATAAACGTTAAATAATTAAAATAGTCGTCTGCTCAATCACGTGATATTGAAAAACAAAGAATCGAGTTCAGAAAATAAGGAAAAGAAAGGAAAATGAAAAGAAAAGGAACAAACACAAATAATCTTATACTATTAAGTGAGCAATATTTGTATGTATATTTCACTGATCTCGAAAACGGTAGATCGGACAGTCACGAGATTTAACACAAAGGTGCATCCCGAAGGGTCATTGTGCACATCGAAGTCAGATTTTCGAATTTTTCATTAGTTCTTTCTTAATTAATAAAAATGTGAAAATCATAACCTTCTAATTTCTGATAAAAAAAAGCCATATAAAATTTAACATTTTATCCATAATTTAATTGTTGCCAATTTTTTTTTCGACAAAATAATAATAATAATTTAAAAAAAACGTACATTTATTTAAAATGAGGAAAATAAATCAGAAAGATTAGAAAATAAATTAGAAATATCATTCGCATCGTTACAAATAAGACACCAAATGAAAGGGAAATTTTTTGTAAATCTGATGCATTAAACAGCTTATCAATCGGATGATTAGTTTTTTCTTAATTCATTAAAATGTGAAAATAAAAATCTTCTAATTTCTGATAAATAAGACATTTAAATTTTTAAATTTTATCCATAATTTAATTGTTGCCATTTTTTTCGACAAAATAATAATAATTAAAAAAAAAAAAAAAAAAAAAACCCGCACACATATTTAAAATGAGGAAAATAAATCAGAAAGATTAGAAAATAAATTAGAAATATCAGTCGCATCGTTACAAATAAGATAGCAAATGAAAGGGAAATTTTTTTTTTTAATCCGACGCATTAAACAGCTTATCAATCGGACAATTAGATTTTTGAAAATTAACTAAAGTATGAATTATAGGTGGCAACAGCAGAAGATTGTATGGAAACCGTTAGGAGAAAAAAAATGAAAAATCTGCTTCACATTAAGTCACATGATTTTTAAAAGGGATTAAAAATTGCAGTTTTCAAATTCTTTTAAATTTTCTCTCACGAACACAAAAATATAATATACAGCCAGTACCCCACAAGACCAACTTGCATTTCAAATTTCATCAATTATTTTGGTTAATAAGCAAAAGTTATTATTATTATTTTTTTTTTCAAATTAAGTTTTATTCTATTTTCGAAAAGATTTATGAGATCATAGATATAATAATATATATAGATCTATCATCCCCATATTATCGTGCAAAGATTTTTGATGCCGAAAAAAAAGCTTTGGAATCAGCCATTAAGTGGTATTGAAGGAAAAAAAAAATGAGTTTGAAACTATATCTGGGGCTTTTCATTCACCTTTAGTAAATAAATTATTCATGAATTTTATTTGCTAAAACATTCGTGCATATTCCCGTGTGTATTCACTCGGGGAAAGACTGCCATATTTTGGTAAAATCGCCGTCTTTTCCCGAGTGAAAAGTAATCACTTTTTTGTCCCCAATGATCAATCTATATATTATTACTATATCTATGTATGTGATACGATAGATTAATAATTTGGGTTTAAAAAAAATTTTTAAATAGATTATTTAAACTCTATGAACCATATTTTTATTTTATCAGCTTCATTAACAGATCCTGCTGGGCGATTTTTTAAATTTTGGTGTTGAAGTACACCGAATGTTTTTCGACAAGAAGTTTAATATAGCAACAGCCATTTTTATCTAAGTAGCGCATCAAATATATAAAAACATAAATGATTTATTTTTACACAAAATTTACAGAACAAATGCAGTTTTAAAGATAGGAAATTTATTTCAACAAGCACTATTTTAAACCTAAAAAGCATTAAAAATATAAGCAGAATATAAAGGATTCTTATGTATAAACAAAAAAGAGTCTGATAAAATTATTAGCAAAATAGTCTTCCCCTTTTCGTACAAAAAAAAAGAAAAAATAAATAAAAAATCCATCGCTAATATGGCGACAAAAATTCAAAAGCCGCCAATGGAGCGACATAATAAAGTTGTGTAACACGATAATGTTTACCTATTTATTTATTTTTTTATATAATAATCACTATGCTAATTTATCATACAAACAAATGAACCTCTGTGTGTTACTGCACTCGCACGCTGTCGAACAGAAATATTTGAAAAATTCAAATTAATATTTAAATAAATAAATAAAAATATGTTTAATGGGAAATATATATAACCATAAAAAGATTAGTTGTCTAAAATACGGCAGAAATAGCGCTCATAGCATATTGTTACAAGGGATTAAGTCTTATTGTTACAATGGATTAAGTCTAAAATGGTGACAAAAATTCAAAAGCTGCCAAAGAGAACTATATTAAGGCTGTACTATCAGGTTTACAACCCATGAATTGTATATAAACACAAAAAATTAATTGTCTCATGCGACAGACGTAGCCGGTCACAGCATATTGTAATATTTGGCGTGAAATTGCTGTCATTTAATGGTTGATTGGATAAACAAAAAAAAAAAAAAAAAAAAAACATATGAAATAACGTAAAAGCAAATATTATGTTGTCTAAACCCAGTTACGTTTGAGTCCAGTCCGAGTTACATGTGAACAACACGTATAGTGTTGTTCACATGTAACTGGGATTCAAATATAAAAGGGAAACTCCAATTTTTTCGATACTATCTATTTCGAAACTGTTATATAATAAGCACCTAAATGGAAGCTCCTTGGTAAACTATTGTCGCAGGTGATAGGGACAAGCGCCCGAGTTGCAGTGGATGACCAAATCGCTGCTGAATGCAGCAGGGACCTGGAGCGAGCTTTTGAACAATTTCAGTAATTTATTTTATTTTATTTTTATAAAGCTATATAGAAACGAGTTTCCTTTAAATTTAGTGGCCAGCGAAGCGGGCAAAGCCTGCTAGTAATAATAATAATAATAATAATAACATAAACCTACGGGAAACCAAAGCGGGGTTTAAAGCAATTTCATGATTTCTTTAAATTATATTTTTGTTTGTAAAGCGATATAGAAAAGAGTTTCCTTTAAATATAGTGAGCAGCGAAGCGAGAAAAGCCTTTATTGATTCACTACCTTCATTGATTTCATGAATTAAAAAATGGTTTCTTTAACCAACTTTGATCTTTTGGCACGCAGGCAGCATCAGGCCGAGTTTTGTACATTTCGAGTTTTATTTTGAAATTTCCACCGTATTCGGAATTCGGTTCGTTCCCGAACCGGGGGTTTGCTAGTTTAATATATTTAGTCAAACATTATAGTTTACTATCATATTTATCAAAAGAATTCAGAATTAATAAGTAATTTCATTGTTGCTTGCCTATTTCAGTATCATTATTTATGATAACGTTCTGAAGATGTTTTGACGCAACACTCATTTATTATTTTTTTAATCACATACTTGTCCATAATATATCCTGAAGATGGCCATAGGATGTCTTTTCATCTATAGGACATCCTGAGGATATCATTTTGAGAAAATATGTTGTTAGGGCTGATATTCATAAGTTATTTTTAAGGACTTTTATATTTATAGATGACTGAAAATAGAGCTTTTGCCATGCACACTTTTCCATATCGACTTTCTTTAATGACATATTTTAATTGAAAAATACATTAATAGCCAAGCAAATTAATTGCGAAAGTAAAAGAAAATAGATAATTAAAGTAATTTTCAATACAAATAGTAATTTTCCATACTTTTAATTGAAGCAGCATTGAAGACTTTGCTCTCTTGACTTCAGCGGCTAATATCTTAATTACATTTCGGGCTCGTTTCCCATTTAATCATACAAATTAAAGTAGAAAATTTAAGTACAAGTGAGTTAGAAAATTTCTTGAAGGTAAAGTTTCTTAATTTCGATAAAGTTAGTGTACTGACATTTAATTAATGTTTACTACGTTTGTTAATTCTAAATGGAATATCGTTTTCATTACTCCCTCAACAACATTGCATAATCATTTTGAACTGAATATATATTCTTTCATTATAATGTTCAAAATCTTAATTTAATAGTTTTGTTCTGTACAGACGAAATAGGTAATATCAAATGTAAAATTACAGTGTATTTAATTTAAAATAGTTGACGTATAATAGTTACTGTACTTGCGTAGAAAAAGTCAGGGACGTATCCAGGGGGGGGGGGGGCTCTGGGGGCTCGAGCCCCCCCCCCCCCCCCCCCTCGAAATTGTCTGAGACAATTTTTTTTCATGTTCTATACTAACCAGAAAAAAAATTGTAAAAAAAGGGAATTTTTTCTCCACAATATCTTATTTTTTGTTGTTGTTTGAAACCTTATTTATTAGCAATTTTCTGTCTCGTAAAGTCCAAATTACCGATATGCATATTAGCTCTTTGTAAAAAACATTTAAAAGAGATCTTTATGGTACTTATTGTTGAACACTGTAATGTGTCTCCTTTCTTTTAAACACTTCTCTTGCCTGAAATAGCATTTTAATTCCATGTGAGACAAAAGATTCGTCATTAACAAAGATCACAGTTGCATATGGAACTTCTAGTTTTGTTAGTTATGCACGTAGTATACCTTCCATAGAGTATAAACTTTAACAATAGAAAGCAGCCAGTATAAAGTCTACTTTACAGAAAGACATGTGATGAAAGATGGTACTATCTTATCCTACTTAAAGCAAAAATGCCAGTAATCACATCATAGAGTATAGCATTCAGTATTGATATTTGCAGCGAGGCAGATTTTCAAACAAATGTCTAGATTCTCAAACCAGACTGGGCTTTGACTGGACCAGACTCTAGTGGGTACATGCAGTCAACAGGTTCTGTCAAAGAAATTCCTTATCAATTTTCCTTGTTTTCCAAAAGGAAACCGAAGTGTTAAACCCACTTGTGGAAAAAGCCACCATATGTGGCTACTACATTTACAAAACATGAAGGACACAACAGATTTTACTTGCACCAGATACCATTAATCTACATGACAGTCTTTGGATGGCTCCAGCATGGATCGCTCAATCTTTCAATTACGAGCTCGACTCCTTATTAACCGGACTTCCGTGAGTCCAGTTTTTGGGGATTTTCTTCGTTTGTCACGGATTAAAGAACTCTCTAGCAGAGACTTGTGCATTTTAAAAGACTAGTTCCGTCAGTTGTAGGCCCAAGGCAGTTTTTAGAATTATTATTATTATTAAATCTTTTCTTGCCATTTCAGATTTTAGGAATTCCATTGTTTGCCGCCATGCGGCGTTGTAACAGATCTTATTTATAGCGCATAACCATTTTACTATGCCTAGATACGAATTTTAAGGCAATAACTTATATTTGTTTTAAAGTTAAGGTGATTTTTTTTTTTTTTTGGATGGGGGGGACAAACTTTAATGCACACGCTCTTGGTGCACATACATATGTGCGGATGCACAACCAACATCTGAGTGAAAGTTGGGCCCCCTCCGAAATTTTTTTCTGGATACGGCCTTGGAAAAAATAGCTAGAAAATATCTAAGATTAATGAATTATAAAATTATGAGAAAGACTAGACTAAGGACTAGCAAAAACCTTGCAATATTCAAATAACATCTTAAAAAAAAAAAAAAAAATCTTCCAAGAATAATTAAAAAATAAGAGTAAAATCAGTTACAGAGATTCAAGTAATTGCATTATATGCTGCATAATAAAGCGTGTGAAAATAATATTGGTCGTTTTACTTAATAATTTTATAGTTATAAGTTGCATCAATTTAAAAAATATTATTGTTCCAAGACTAATCAAGATATTAGCTATAGTGATTAAAGTATTTGCACAATATACTGAATAATAAAGTGTGTGAAAATAAATGGGATAGTTTTATTTAATAATTTATTTGCTATATTATATTTATTTTAATTTGCTCCATTTGTTTTAAAAATGCTTTGTTAAATATTGAAAAATAACAGTGACACTGACAAATTAAACTGCTCAACATGAAAATTGCCTCTGACACCATTTTAGCATATTCTTATTTAAAATGACCTCCTGAATCCGAATAGGACGCCCAATTTGCCCTATCACCCACCGTTTTTTAGGAATTGCCCCCAATTTTTTTCGGCGCTTTTATGGCTATAAATTTGATTTTTAGGAGGGGAGAGGATTATTTTAACCGCTAACTGTCTTTTGAGAGGCTACAGAGTTGGAAAATTCTACAACATGGACATTTGCGACAAGGGATTTATTTCTTTATTTATTTCTTTATTATAATTATTATTTTTTTTGTGGCCGGGGGGGGGGGATTTGCCACTGAAATTATGCATTACTTATCTTATATTTTTTTAATCTGTTATTAATGTTATTTTTTAAACTTTATATATTTTTGTTTTTAGGTGTCAAATTAATTATTTTTCATTCTTCAAATCAAATTCATGGCCATAAAATTATCGAATAGAGAAAGATATTGAGGGAGGGGGTGGTGTATTTAGAAAATGGTGGGTGACTGAGCCGATGCAAACAATTTTTCGTTTAAGAATTAATTTATTGAAACTTTTCCTTTCATCGTGTTCCTTATGTATTTTTTTAAACAACTTGCAGGTTGGTCTACAACTCTAGCGATTTTCTTTTGGGGATTACGGCGAAATATGATTTTAGGAAATGCTTGTCATGGATTTAAAACGTAAAGAAAGCGGAAACGCGTCTAAACAATTCTAATACATTCACCTTCTTTTCCGAAAATAGGCCTATCGTTCGTTAAGCAAAAATAGAATAGAATACTGAACATTAAAATGTCGTTCAAGTTATCTTTGTAAATAATTCGAATGCTGGTTGCTATGGTCATCAAAAAGAAACAGCAAACAGGTTGCCGTATTATGTTGCAAAGAATCCAGAGCGACATCGTTATCGTTCAAAAAGCGTCAAAAGAAAATCGCCACATAGGGTTGGGGACTAACCTGCACGTTGTATCCACTTTTTATCAACCTGTATGACCCCGTTAGCGCTCAGTGTCCTCATTTGAGGACAGCTAATAAAATGACACTTATATTTTTTGTGGTTTTTTTGGAATGATTTCTGCTTTTTAGTGACAGTTTATAGTGTCACTCTAAATGATCTCTGAAAGTTTTATGTGCCTACTATTAATTATTATTTCATAATTTGGATAGTCATTTTGTGATTTTTCGTTCGTCGCACATACATTTAATTTTTGCGCAGGTATACTAACTTAAATCAAATTGAATAATAATACATATTATAATACTTTACTTTCGAGATCTTTGTCAACATATAATAGTAAATTAATCCGTTATCTCAAAGTTTCTCTATCTCGAAGTTTTCTCGCTACAACACTAAATGTCAATAAATGAGGATAGGCTTTAAATTTAAAACTATCAGAAGAATTGTTTAAGATAATATATTTTACTGTCAGTTGTCTATATTAATTTAGAAGTGAAATAATCAGCTAATAATATTTTTCAAAATTAATTCGGGCGTTAACGGATTAAAGAAATGAAATAATTATTTTTTATCTAATGATATGTAAATTATTTTGTGTTTATTCATATAGTGCAATTTTAACAAATTTTTGAGGTAACGTTACTAATATACTAATGATAAAATATAGAATTTTATCCTTTCCTCTTACTCTCTTATTTTACATTTGTAATAATTTGCACTAATTATTTTATGAATAGAAATCTTGAAGTTTATGCAACAATATTAACGTTTGATATTCTTTTTATTTTACAATTTTTAGCAAAATAATTGCAAATAAAATTTATAATTTGTAAAAAATTATAAAATTTTCAAAAGCTTTAAATATATCATTTTATTTTATATTTTCATTAATATTATAAAAAAAATAAAGAAAAATGGCTGCTGTAAAATAATAATAATAATAATAATAGCTACAAAACTTTCGGGTCTACAGAAAACACGACCCTTAGTCAGGCGAACAAAATGGGCACGGCATCGCACCCTTTGTTTGCAACACTCGTATCTATTTTGTTCCCCTGACGGAGGGTCGTGTTTGCTTTAGACCCGAAACAATTCTTGAGAGTTCTTGAAATTTATGGTGTTTATTCAAAATTCTGTACTTATTATTTTTAAACGCAAGTTCTGTGTTGATTTTTTCTTCTTTTCTTTTTATGTATAATTTCTTAATAATAATATTCGAGTTTTCAACAATAGATTTCTTTTATGAAATTTATCACTTTTTCTTAATAGAAAACATATATTGGCAATTGTTGTAAGTACAGTCGCAGCAAAATTATTGAAGCACTAGCAATAAATCCTATTTAAAATATGGGCATGTAATACTGTTTTGTTAAGTAAATATTTGTCGAGTCATAGTGTTATACTATTTATTAAAAAGTAAGTTGATGATAAATAATAAAATTATACTTTTAAAAAATTAAAGAACACGCTTTTATTGAAATGTGAACTAAAAAGCACAAAATGTCTATCTTTATAGTATTAAAATTCAGGGTAAGAAAAAATTGTGTGAGTGACACACCATATTACAAGGTGATTATAAAATAATTTAGAATTAAACCAAAACCATTTTTAAAAAATCTCCCTTGACTGGGCTCGAACGTTAGACTTTTAGGTTCGTAGCCCGGAGCTTTACCTCACAGCCACAGCGTTCACGGAGGGAAAGTCTTTTTTTACAACATACATTTTTTTTTGCTCCCAGAGCGGTTACAAACATACATATAAACATACATACAGATGAAGCTAATAAAAGCGTGTTAAAAATAGCAATCGAACTAAATATATATATATATATATATATATGAAAAGTGTGATGTATGCTTCAGTAATTTTGCTGCCGACTGTAGGTTTTAATTTTTTAAATAATAATTTTGTTAATACTTCTTTTTTTTTTTTTTTTTACACAATAGTTCATATAGTTTCAGCAGTATTAACTTGAGTTTATGAGTTAAATTTATCGTGAAAATTTTTTTTTTTTTTTGAACGTTTTACGTATGTAAAATTAGTTTGTTTATAAATACACTTATCGTATGAGAATTCCCTTTTTAAAAAACCGCTTATGCGTTTAAAGGGGGTTGTTAAAAGGTATATTTAAACGACTTTCATTTCTTTATCCAGAAAGATCTGTAGATTTCATTTAATTATTCAAAACTGTTTTTTCTGACTTGCAAAATAAAATATTCCTATAAAGTGTTTTGTAATTATATACGCATGTTTATAAATTTACCGTAAAGTATTTCAAGATGCATTCTGATTATTAAACCATTTAATTACGTTTCGTTTACTTAACGATACACATAATGTTTAATTATTACAAAATCTCAACAAACAGCATTTAGTATTGCGTTATAAATAGCAATAATACTGTGCTGCAAATAAATAAATAAAAAATAAATAAATTAATTAATTAATTAAAAAAAATCGAGCCCTGATACTATTCTTGCTGGTTATTATGGAAAATGACCTCCTGAATCCGAATATGACTCCCATTTTGCCCAGTCACCCCCCATTTTCTCGGGACACCACCCCTCCGCAATTTTTATCACTGTTCGGTCATTTTATGGCCATGAATTTGATTTGGAGAATGAAAGAGAATTAATTTAACACTTAAAAACTATATATATATATATAATGTTTAATAAATAACATTAATAATAGATTAAAAAAATATAAGAAATGTAATACATAATTTCAGTGGCAACCCCCTCCCCCTCCCCCCCACTAAATTTTCTCCTTGCCGCAAGCGTTCATGTTTCAGACTTTTCCAACTCTATAGCCCCTTAGAAGATATTTAACAGTTAAAATAATCCTCCTCCCCCCCCCCCTAAAAATATAATTTATAGCCATAAAATGACCGAAAAGTGATAAAAAAAAGGGGGTCCGTCCCTAAAAAACGGTGGGTAAAATGGGCGTCCTATTTGGAATCAGGAGGTCATTTTACATAAGAATTTGCAAAAATGATGATGGGGCAATTTTCATGCAAAGCAGTGTAATTAATATGATAACAGTTGAATAAATATTTAAAAGGTAAAAAGTTACATAAAATCATACTTATTTCAATTTTTATTACCTATTGTTAATAATAATAATAATAAATAAATAAATAAATAAATGAAACATTTTATTTATATAATGAAACATTGTTTTTTTTCAACAATGCAAAGTGATAATTTATGTTAATTGTTGAGATTCTTTTGTAACAATAAATCATTTTTTAATCTTGAAATTCCAGAAATTTATTCCAAATGAAAAGAAGAAATAAGACAATATTCTGCAAACAAAAGCAAATGTTTCAGGAAGTATGCTAAGTGTCTTCGGCAAAATAAGTGTGCAAGGCTAGGAAGAAATCACAATGTTCCTTAATTCTCGCTTTTATCTCTTTTGCTTTCGTACGCTTTCTTGCAATTACTTCTTCAAGAGACTACTAAAGGTATTACAAATACTTTAACGTTTGTCTGCGATTATCGTACTAATTACTAACAAAATATTTAAATGAAGCTACTAAAAAAAGTTCTGTTATGTTTATTTGAAATGTAAACGAAAAATTATACAACAAAGAAGTAAAATTACTTTTGTTTAAACGTATACTGCTTCAACATAACACATTACTTAGTTTGTTTTGTTAAAACATGAAAAAATTTCCTAAAAATTAACACAATATTCATAACTATTTATTTATGAGGATATATTAAAATTCTTTGTTATCAAAGGTTATTTTCTATAGTCATATTTTCGTTTTCATTTTCGCGTTAGAGAAAAGTATTTTTTGAAATATGTCTTTCATTGAAATGTTTTTAAAAAATTATTTCATTTATATGAATAAAATAACTAGCTGTGGCATTGATGCTACTTTCCAAAAATTATTATTGACATAATATTAATGTTTAAGGATAAAAATTATTATTTAATCAAGTTATTTTCAATGATGGATACAGACGATTTCCGTTCTAGAGATGTAGTATAACACTAAATATCCAAATAAAGTTAATTTTATTCTCCTACTAGCAGGCTACGCCCGCTTCGCTGGTCACTATATTTAAATGAATTTTCAAAAGAATTGGATCAGTATTTATTTTTTACATCACATTACAAATAAAAACTTAAAAAAAAAAAAATAATAATCGCTTTAGATCTCGTTTCTTCGGATACCCGTTGCCTAAGGCAGCTCTTTTTTCTACCCGTACTGCATCGTGTCCAGTTTCCCACTGTCTACAGAAAGGTCTTTCCCGGGCACTTCAATCTGGGTATTTATCGACGACTTGTGGATTTTCTGTTATTTAAGAACTACGATTTTAAAGATGACTGTAACTCAGCATCTATTATATATTTTAGTTTTTGAACCATGAATTTTAAGCCCCCGTTATTTACACTATATTATGATTTGAGTCCGACCAGTGCAATAAAATAAAATAAAAAAGTTGATTTTCTTTTAAAAGGAATTAAATACATGAAAAACGAATTTTAATCAGTTTATCCTTCCTACTATAAACTACCATTTTTTTCACCCAATAAATAATATAAATAATAATAATTAAAAAAAAAAAAAAGGAATTAATTTAAAAAATGAAAAATAAAAAGTTGCTGTAGTATATAATTTATACATAAACATAACAATTTATTTCTATTGCATTACCATTTGATTTTCAATAAATATAATAATAATAATAATAATAATAAATGCCTTCAAATGAATGTGTTAAATAAAAAATGAATTGCATAATAGCCGTTGCTAAGATACGCAGACGATTACAATCGAAGAATAAATTCATGAAAAATGAAACATTAAAGCCAATATTTAAAATCGAAAAAACATTACTTTAAAAAATTCAAATTCGAAAAAATCTCGATGAGGTGCGCACCTGCAGGGTCCCAGGTACCTACATGCCAAATTTGGAAGCTCTGCGATTAGTAGTGTGAGCACCAGAGCACAGACAGACACACACACACACACACACACACACACACACACACACACACATACATACACACACACACAGACACATACACACACAGAAACTTCTCTTTATTTATATAGATATAATATCTTTAAAAAAAAATCTTTTTTTTTTCCTCCTCTTTGTTTAAAAAAAAAAAAAAAAAAAAAAAAAAAAAAAGTTTACTTTATTTTAAACTAGCAGGCTTTGCTCGCTTTGCTGGTCACTATATTTAAATGAATTTAAAAAAAAAATCAATATTTTTTATACCGTTCTACAAATTAAAACTAAAAAGAAAATACATTGAAATTGCTTAAAAACTTCGCTTCGGGCCCTCGCTGACATCGACAGAGACTTCTTCACCGCAATGTCTTATTACTGGATAATTTAATTTATTTTAATATGTATTTCTAATATATTAAATTAAATTTATAGAAATGTTAATAATACAGGAAAACTGCATTCGTCATTTTCTTTTTGATAATAAACAGAACGGAAAACACATAAAATTTTACATGGAGATATTTTGTATAATTAAACCGATTTAAAAAAAAAATGCTTTTCCTTTTTTTCCCACTAGCATTAAAAAAACATTTAAAATAAAATTGAGAAAAATTATGCAAACACGTTGAAACACCTTGGACATCTTGGCGGAATTTGAAATTTAGAACTGAAGTATATCGAACGTTTCTCGCCAAAATGTTTACTTATGCATTTGCGATACCCATATCAACTCATAAAATATAATTGAGAAAAATTGTGCAAAAACATTGAAACAGTTTGGACCTTTTGGCGGAATTTGAAATTCGGCACTGAAATAGCTCGGACGTTTCTCGCCAAAATGTTTACCTATATCAACTCAGCGCCAAAATGACAACAAAATTATACATAATTATAAGATAAAAAAAAATATAAAATAAAAAAAAATAAACTTTTTATTTACCATGTTTTTTAATTTTCTGTTGAATCTCATAGCTATGGAACTACATTAGCACTTTATCAATAAAAGAAAAATTTAAAGTGACAATGACGTCAATTTTTGTGAGATGCATATTTTTTTTTTTTTTTTTTTTTTTTTTTTTTTTTTACAATTTTTTAATGTTTGCCTTTAATTAAATGTATTTAAATTTTTATGTCGAAAAAAAACGAACTAGTACTTTTTTTTCTTTTTTGGCAACTATTAAATTATAGCTAATATTTATTTTCATATTTTAATTAATTAAAAGAAAACTTTGCAACGTAAAAGCTTTAATAAATTGATGTATAAAATGTCCACACAAAAAATGAGCAATTTTTAGAGCTCTTTTAAAAAGTACAACATCTATGCAGTATCTGAAAAAAAAAAAAAAAAAATCATCAGTTTTTACTTAAAAAAAAAAAAAAAAAAAAAAAAAAGTCCGATTTTCATCACCAAAGTAGTTAAATCTAGACCAATTAAAAGTAGGAATGGTCCACCCGGAAGTGTTCCCGACAAACTCTTTGATTTTTTTTATTATCATTTTTTAGATTATTATTATTAGATAATTATTTATTAGATTATTTGCTTTATTTATAAGATTAACACAGATCTATGTGGTTTAATAATTTATTTTAAAGGTATTGACGAGCTCGGTGAAAGATGCCCATCACGAAAATTTGCCTCCCTCGGTTGGGGGCGAGGGAGTGGTGGAAAGCGATTATTCTAAATATACAAAAATGTTTTTCCAGTTCACTTTCACTATTATAAAAAATTCTTTTTAATTTAATAATGGTTATTAAAAAATAATTCTCTTTATGCACATTTATACAAAATTTTGTCTTATACCTCCCTGATAAAAATTTAGAAAAAGACGGATGGTGGTGCCACCTGCTGGATAATTTTCCCCAAATGTTCATAAGCACTCATGCCGAGATGAAACAGCATGCCAATTTGTACGAAATTCCGTGTAGTAATTCCTGAGATACAGTTGTCACAAATGTTTCCCATACACACACAACACACAAAGACAGACATTTTATAAAAATGGTCAAGCAGTGTTTTACGTCTCTCAAAACGTGTAAATTCATCGAAAACACGAGGATGAAAATTTTCACGAATCCAATACTTTATTACTAGCAGGCCTTGCCCGCTTCGCTGGTGACTAAATTTAAAGGAAACTCTTTTCTATATAGCTTTATACAAATAAAATAAAACAAAATACTGAAATTAGCTCGCTTCAGGTCCCTGCTGCCTTCGGCAGCGATTTGGTCATCCGCTAAAACTCGGGCGCATTGGGCTTCCATTTAGGTCCTTATTAGATAACAGTTTCGAAATAGTACCGAAAAAAGTTGAAGTTTCCCTTTTATATTTGAATCCCAGTTACATATGAAGAACACTATACGTGGTGCACATAATATTTGCTTTTACGTTATTCCCTATGTTTATTTTGTTTATCCAATCAACCATAAAATGACAGCAATTTCACGCCAAGTGTTACAATGGGCAATGACCGGCAACGTCTGTCATATGAGACAATTAATTTTTGTGGTTATATATAATTCACGGTTTGTAAACCTGATCATAGTACAGCTGTTTGGCGACTTTTGAATTTTTGTCACCATTTTAGACTTAATCCCTTGTAACAATATGCTATGAGCGCTATTTGTGCCGTATTTTAGACAACTAATCTTTTTATGGTTATATATTTTTACCATTAAACATATTTTTAATTTTTTTAATTTATTTAATTATTAATTTGAATTAATCAAATATTTCTGTTCGACAGCGTACAAGTCACACACAGAGGCTCATTTATTTGTATGATAAATTAGCATAGTGATTAGTATATTAAAAAATAAATAAATAAAATAAATAGGTAAACATTATCGTGCTACACAATTTATTATGTAGCTCCATTGTCGGCTTTTGAATTTTTGTCGCCATTTTTTTTCAGTTATTTTTTTTTTTTTTTTTTGTGTATGAAAAGGGGAAGACTATTTTGCTAATAATTTTATCAGACACCTTTTTGTTTACACATAAGAATCCTTCCTATTCTGTTTATATTTTTAATGGTTACTAGGTTTAAAATAGTGCTTGCTGAAATAAATATGCTATCTTTAAAACTGGATTTTTTCTATAAATTTTCTATAAAAATAAATCACTTATGTGACTACTATTTAGGTTTAATATTTTCTTTTTTTCCTTTTGTAATACTTTATATATATATTTTTTATTTTTGATGTGCTACTTAGATAAATACTTGCGATACTTTAGAAAGGTCCCCAGTGGAGAAGTTAGGTCCAGCGGAGAAAGATATCAGTCTTAACTCCAATACCACACCATCGTTTCTTGTGAACAATGTTTCAAGAAAAATTGTTTACAAGATGTTATGCATGAAAAATATTTCGATTACACCACGCTGAAAAAAAAAAAAAAAAAATCGAGCCTTGATACCATTCCTGTTGATTGTTATGTAAAATGACCCCCTGAATCAGAATATGACCCCAAATTTGCCCTATCACTGACCGTTTTCTCGGGACGTCACCACCTGTCCCAATTTTTAGCACTCTTCGGTAATTTTATGGCCATGAATTTGATTCGGAAAACAGAAAATAAATATTTTAACTCTTAAAAATAAAAAAAAATATAATGTATAATAAATAATAATTATAATTGAAACTTATAATTTCAGTGGCAAATCCCCCCCCCCCCTCTCTTAAATGTTTCCCTTGCGGCAAATGTTCATGTTATAGAATTTATTCATCTCTTTAGTCCCCCAGAATATATTTAACAGTTTCAATATTTCTTATCTCCACTTTTAATCATATTTATAGCCTTAAAATTACCGAAAAGTGTTAAAAATAGGGCGTCGTGCCTAAAACACGTTGGATGATAGGGAAAAATGGCCATCATATTCGGATTCTGGAGGTCATTTTACATAAAAATTTGCAAAAAACGTGTTGGTGGCAATTTTCATGCCGAGAAGTGTTATTTATTCAAATGTCAAATACTTATAAACTTAAAAATTGAATATATAAAAAGGAAAATTTTACAACATTTCATTAATTAAAAAAAAAAAAAAAAAAAAAAAAAAAAATAGTTGAAGAACTGAAAATATTTAAGTACTTGGAAGAAAAAATATATAAGTTTAAAATATAACTCACTGCATTTTCTCATGATCTAGAAATATATTGAATTTCCAAAATTTGCCTACGCTTTTAATAAATGACTAACAACGAAAAACACTTGAAAAACATGTCCTTCAGTCCAAAATAAAATTTTATAAAATTTTATATTACATTTTTTGTTGAGATCAAATCATAATTTAAAATTCCAAATGACATTTTTGCGAAGATAATATAGATATATAGATATAAATATTTTATACCTGAAAATGTTGCTCATTAAAGCAATTTACTCTATATGTACTTTACGATTTATATATTATTAATTTAGAAAGACAAAATTTAATTCAAAAAAATTGGAGTATATAATAAACTTCATAAATTAAATTAGATAAAATACAAACTTGCCTGAAACTCTCATACATCAAAACATTTTTTTTTTTTTTAATTGCATGATAAAGAATAAATAAATAATAATAAAAAAAAAAGATGTAATTGTGCATACATGTATAGAATACACTTTAAAAACTAATTATTATGTATTTGAACATTTAATGTACGTTTTGGAACTCGGAATGTAGAAATTTGATTATACAATATAATGAGATTATAATAGGATTCTTTCTGAAAATTTTAAAACGTAAGTTTTAATAATTTGCAGGATATTAACTAAAATCATATATAGTGTGAATGTATAATAAACACACACGCGAAAAACACAAACAAAAAAAAACAAACTATATATATATATATATATATAATATAATACAAATAAATAAATAAGTAAAAGAGTCGGTATTAGTTATAACTAATGAAGAAAAATCCGAGGGATATTAGTTATAAATAATTGACCCAAAACACCTCTTTGATTATTAGAAGATATTTTTCTCCTGTAAGCGCACTTTATTCATTTTTTTTCTTTCATAAAAAATATATATGACTGGATGTAACCTTTGTCAATTCAATAACAGCTGTATATTCTCCTTAATATTTCACTCCAAGCATTAAAAAATAGCTGATGTGGAAACTCTTTGACCTTTTTATACGTTTATTAGTGTACGTATATACAGGGTGATTTAAAACAATTGAGGACAAATAAAATGTAATAGAGTATCAAAGAATGTGTCTACTATAATAAAATTATTCTTATATATATATATATATATAACTGTATATAAATATATATATAATAACAGACGTTCTGGCAAAACATCCAAATATTTAGAGATGTTCAATGTAGGTGCCTCCTGTTTCAAAGCAAATGTATATGCGATAATTCAATTTCTGCTTCACTCGTGATATAATCTTCGATCTTATTTAAATGTTGATTCACTAAGTTAGGTCCGAAGATGGCTCATAACACAGATAAACGCCGAAGATTTAGCGTATTCTAACATAAAGTATATTTTCTCTTGTAAAGAGATCGTTCTTTTTAAAAACATCGTCTCTTGTGGGGATTTCTTACCAGGGAGATTTTTCTACGCATGTACCTAGTAGAACGTTTACTTAATCAGATAAACGTCTTAATTTGTACTTTTTCGCTATATTTGCTTTTGTTAAATAAATTCACTATATAAATTATAAGTTGAACGTCTATCTGTCCCGTTGATTTTTAATCTTCTTGCATATTTTTTAATAAACCACATAATCGTTCTTGAATTTTAACCTGGAGGTAGTAAACGTCATAAAAATCTACAGCTAACCGTTTTTCTAACTATCGAGAATTTATGTCTCCTTCTCACTAGTAACAGAGTGATTATACTCTCAAATATAATGGACGGGAAGTACACGATTCGAACTCAGGTCACGATCGTCAGATAGAAGGTTTATGTTTTCGCTATTTTCTCCGAAAGTCATGGATATGGGACACTTTAGGAGGTATTCATCTTTGTCTTGGTCACCAGCGTAGACAACGTACACCACCCTAGATATTTCTAATACTTATGAACAAAATGCAAAGCTCAGAAGCAGATACCACACCAGTTGTTAGTAGTACAGTTCTTTTTCAGTTTGAATGGTTTTTGATTGCTGACCTAATCTGTCATTATCCACAATCGTTTCAATTATTGTTGTAAATAGTGCAGCTTTCGTGCAACCACCACAAGTAACATATATAAACTAGTTCATGAGAAATCGTTTAATTTGAGAATAATTTGCGATACTGCTATTCTATAGAAATTCCTCGGAAAAGATATGAAATTTCAAAGAATTATTTTTAGAAACTGTAGAAAATAACCCCTTTTTATCTCAGAAACTTGAAGCAATCAACATGCACATTCAAGTCGGTACTCCACTATTGATGTCGTACAACTACCTGGATTCTCAGCGCGCCCAATCTACTCCTATCCTCCGATTTTTATGCCTTCAGCTTTACCTTAAATGTACTTACACTAAACGTTTTGGTATTATATATTTTTTGCGTTCTTGAAGTTTCAGGATGTAGCGCCATTCATTTTCGAAAATGATAGCAAAACTTGTGAAATCAAAATAATTTCCCTTATTTTGTTCACCACATGTATGTTCGGTATTAAAAGAAACGGATTGCAATAATTAGTAATTGCTGAGAAATTCATTACATTCGCCGCAATGTGATTATTCCCTGAAGTCTTCGTAAGTTCTTATAATTTACCATGTTTTTATTAACTTCGATTCTTGTTTGTTTGTTCGTTTGTCCCGTACAAATCTTGCAATAGATTTTCAACTAATGTCCCGACTAGCTAGACATTTGAAACTTTCACAATAGTTCAGAACACGCTGACAATGCATTTTTTAAAATTCTTTTAACCAACTGTTTCGGGTCCCCGCTGGCTTCAGTAGCATTCATATGATTCAATAGAAAATTTATTTAACTAACTTCTCGACTAGCTAGACATTTGAAATTTCTAGAATAGCTCAAAACACGATAACAATGCTTTTTAAAAAAATACTTTTAACCAATTGTTTCGGATTTCAACTGCTTTCGGTAGCGTTTATATGATTCCTCAATCATATAACTTCCCGACTAGCTAGAAATTTGAAACTTTTAGAAAAGCTCAGAACACGATGACAATATATTTTTTAAATAATTTTAGCCAATTGTTTCGGGTTTCCGCTGCCTTCGGAAGCGTTTACATGATTCAACAGAAAATTTAATAATATTATAGTTTAAAAATTTTTTTTTAAACTATAAAGCACAAACTCTAAAAAGCACAAAATATCTATCTTAGTATTAAAATGCAGGGTAAGAGAAAATTGTGTGAGTGACACACCATAATGTTTACATACATTTAAATCTTTAATTAAAATAACTTAGAATTAAACAAAAACCATTTTTAAAAAATCTCCCCTGACTGGGCTCGAACGCTAGACCTTTAGGTTTGTAGCGCAGAGCTTTAACTCACAGACACAGTGTTCACGTAGGGAAAGTCTTTTTTTGCAAAATATATGTTTTTTGTTTGCTCCCAGAGCGGTTACAAACATACATTATACATACAAACATACATACAGGTGAAGCTAATAAAAGCGTGTTAAAAACATGGTGCATAAAAAAGATCTTTTTACCTTGTAATTATTTATTATTCTTATTCATATATATATATATATATGTGTGTGTGTGTGTGTGTGTGTGTGTGTGTGTGTGTGTAAGAACTTTCATTATAATATTTAGGGCTAAAACAATATAATAAAGAAAATTGATGCGATATTGTAAAAATAATACTTCAAATCTTAATATTTAACTGAATAGAAAATAATATATATATTTATATATATATAAATAATTATTTGGCAATACAGTGTTGTTTAATGTTGAAATAAAATCTAAGTATATGCATTTTGCAATATTAAACTAAGACCATCAGTTATAAACGAATTTATTTATAAAAAGGGAAAATCAATTAATTTTTATATAAAGAAACAAATTCGGTCAGATTGCATTCTGATATACTGTTTTAAACTACACATTTAACACTAATTATATTGCTATTATTTTTTTTTATTTTATTATTATGGTTACTTTTTACACAATTTCTATAACTAAAATTCTTAAAAGGCAACCTGGCAATATTGTTAGATACACGGCGTATGATTTTAGAATTTTTTCTTTCTTACTTACTTTTTTTTCTTTGCGCTATGCGTATTTTTGCGAGTTTGTAAAAAAAAAAAAAACGTAAGCAAGGATCGGACCCGGCGCTACCGATCCACTAATTTCGATCCAATGGCAACTGATGGCGCCTTTTTTACAATGAATAACGCATATCATCTCATTATAAAAATGTATATTACAGACATGAATGTATATTCTTTAGAAATGCGCTTTTGTAGTAAACATGATCGTGTTGTTACTATAATTATGTGTAGATAGGCAATGTATATAAATTAGGAACATGTAGCGTATTTTTCTTATGAAATGATATAGTTAACGGAAGTGTCACGTCCGTGAGGAAAATTCATAGCCAAGAGAGTCCGCGAGATATTTTTCTTAGCCAAAGTAGCCGAACAACTAAATTATAATTATCATAAAGTGTAAATAAAATGAAGAGATTAAATTATTTGAAAAAGAAAAGGCCATATACGCAAGCGAAGTATGACGTCACTGACCATCCGTGGATGCAAGAAAAATATTTCCTATGTTGATCGTCCATTGAATTTTTTCAAAAAAAATTATTAAAAATCGAGGGAAATTATTGCCCTATTTCAATCCCCATATTTAGGTATGGATATGTATTAGTTATCGTGTGCATGTGTTCAATTAAGTTGTTTTTGCTATAAAATTGATAAAATTTGTATTTTAAATTTGAAAACTCTAGAAAAAGTAATCGTGTGTGTCACTCACACGACTTTCTCTTACCCTGAAATTTAATACTATAAATACAGGTTGCAGACTAAAAGGTAAGATAACGAGTACTGTTATGTAAACGTGTGTTAAACAATTCATATTACGGTACGGAAGAGTTTTATATGATAATTAGTTCTGTGTGAGGGGGGGGGGGGGCTACGTTAAAAGGAAAAAAAGTTAAAAGATTTTTTTCGTTAAAAGTAAAAAAAAAAAAAAAAAAAAAAAAAATCGATAACTTTGTTTTAAATTATTGCAGATCGATGGTTCAACCATTCGTTTTAAAGGTATTGGCGAGCTCTTTTGAAAGATACCCATCATTAAAATTTACCCATCATTAAATTTACAAATTAATTTTTTTACCTGTTGACTATATTACAAAAAATATATATTCGTTTCATTTGGTTTAGTGCAGTCTATAGATGTTAAATTCTACTTACCTGCGATTTCTTAATAGACGTAATGTATTTGAATACTTTTGAGTGTCCCTGTACACGAACCATTTGCTTGATCTTAACGAAAAGTTTAGTGTAGCATCCTTATATGATACACATTCAGAATACCAAGTTTGAACTTTCTGCCATAATTTGTTTTTGAGATATGCTGATAGCAGACAGACACACACACAGACATACAGAAACACAGAAACACAAACATACACACAGACCATTTGCTAAAAACATGATTTTCGTATTCAGGGCATCTCAAAACGTGTAAATATAACAAAATTTCGCGTTCGCAAATTTGACCCAAAAACAATACTTTCTCTACCTTATGGGTAAGAGAAAGTAAAAATGGCAAACTTCCATATTCGATTGAAAACATAAACATTTCATTACAAATTTACACAATAAATATCCAACTAATATACTAATTAAAAGGAAAATGATAAATATTCTATCATAATTTGAAGTCAAATTTGTTTCAAATGTCTAAATAAAGTATCTGATATAAGGTACTAATATGTTGCAGCGAAATAGGTTTCTTTTCTGTCATCCTTGGCAGAAAAAAAATATCGCTAAATTATTTGGCAAACATATTTAATTCCTTTCAAAAATCTTGGTTATTTTAACAACTTATATTAAGAGAGTAATGAATAATATGAAACAATATTTCGTACAATACATATTACGAAAATATACATCTGGCATGCACATATTTGTACTACGTTTTTGATCGCCAAATACAAAAAACGCCAAGGACGTCAGTTTTGAACTTTAAAATTAAAATTTTGTCAATTTGACAGCAAAATAACTCAATCTAACACATGCACACTATAACTAATACATACATATATCCAAATATGGGGATTAAAATCGGGAAATAATTTTCCTCTATTTTTAATAATTTTTTACAAAAAATCCAATGGGCGATTAACATAGGAAATCTTTTTCTTGCATCCACAGATGATCAGTGACGTCATCACGTCGCTTGCGTGTAATAAAAACTAAAGTTATACCATGGTTTATTAAATTGAAATAATATTGGATTTAGAAAATAAAAAGCACGCGCACGTGCAAAATAAAAATATAAGAAAAAAGGAGGATTGGTTATCCGCGATTGTAATGAAGTGTTCGCCCTCTGGTGGGCTAAGGTGAAATTATCACACCACTGATAGCTTTCACGCTGAAACAATGATAGAACAACAAGAAAGCAGAATAATAAATACACGTGGCAATATTTACTAACAACTGCAGTTGAGAGAGCGCCATCTATCGATCATTACAAACGCGGATAGTAAACATAGTAACGTTTTTTATTTTGGTTTTTCATTAGTATTTTGTAAGAATAGAATAGTAACGGAAACACTTAATATTCTTTCCTGTAGCTCTTTATAAAAAAAAAAAAATCTGAACTGATGTGGTTATTAGAAGAATAAATTAGAGATAGATAACTCAGTCTATGTTATTTTCAATTAAAGTGAACAACATTTATTAAGTTATTTTCAATTAAAGTGAAGTGTGCGACAGGAAGATTTGTTGTTTTATAAATAATCAGTAAGTGAATAAATATAGGCACCGAAGCAATGCATTAATTGAATTTTACGTTTAAATAAAATTTCTGTAATACTAAGTTTGTCTTATATAAGATTAATTATAAAATAAATAAGAATAATTTTGAAATTTTCTTTCCGTTAACTCATAGTCTGTTTATAAAAACAATCATTTACTTCATCAAAATATGATTCCAAATAATTGTGACACTAAAGTATTATAAACAGAAATGTAATGAAAATCAAATACGTTCATTGTGAAGAAATGTTTACAAATTTTATAATTGTTTATGTTAAAGTATAAATAGTACATTTCCAATTTTGATAAAAGGATTTCATTTACTTTTCGGAGAAAATTTACCTTCTGTCTGGGTTGTTATTTACTTTCTTACTCTAACAATGCGAATTTAGAAATGAGATGATGAATTTGTGATAGAAACGCAACCTTCTCTCTCCTTTTGTATATCTAAAGTTAACAGATGCATTGTAATATTAGATTCCAGTTTCAGAAAATCATTTATTTGCAGGTATTGGATTAAATTCAAATGAAACCTATTTTTATGATTTGTGCTTATTTAATTCTGAAATATTACGATTTATTGATAATATTACGTATATTTATAAGTCATTACACATTTATGATTTTAGAATAAAAATAAAATAGACAAAGGACAATTAAGTATGTGAAACATAAAACGAAAAAGAATTACATAAAAGAATTTAAAAAACGATTGGTATAATCGTTGAAATACAGGGTGACAAGAAATAACTTGGACCCACATGATACATTATAACTTTAATGCTAATGAAAATATTACGACCAAACATCAATAAATATGAATACATTATTTTGTCTATTATATTTACAAATTTTCAAAGTGGCTACCTTTAGCCTTCATAAAGAGCTTTAAACGTGTCACAAAATTTTCGGCTGTGGGCCGCAACTCACTTACTGATATTTTATCCCATTTCAAGCATAAGAATTCCTTTAGGGATGCCAAAGTTTTATGAGGATTAGCACACACCCTTGTCTCCAAGATGGACCAAACAGAATAACCCATTGGGTTCAAATCTGGGGAATACGGGGGCCATTCTTGAGCTCCAATGAAGTCAGAAAAATTTGCCTTGCACCAATCTTGAGGGCCTTTAGCTCTGTGTGCAGGTGAGGAATCCTGTTGGAAGGTCCATCTTTTATTTCCAAAGAACTTTTGCGACCAAGGTAAGACAACATCTTCCAAAATGAGTTTGCGATAGTGGTAGTTACAGGTATTTGGTTTGAAACTTCATCCAAGTTATTTCTTGTCACCCTGTATATTAAGCATATACACTCCGCGACAAAAAAGATAGGTACAAAGGGTTTTTTCTTTAATTTTTCATAAAATAACATTATCTAAATTGTGCTTATCATTTATTATTATCATAAAATAACACTATTTCAAGAATAATTTAGAAAAATTTTAAGACTAAATTTTTTTTTTTTTTAATTTAAAACTACACTCCGCGACAAAAAGATAGGTGCAAAGTTTTTTTTTTTCTTAATTTTTGAATATGAATATTTTGAATATTATACAAATATTTAGTATGTTTTTGATATGATAATATTTTGTGATTCATTAATGTGATTTCATGAAAAATTAAATGTAAAAACCTTTATACCTATCTTTTTGTCGCGGAGTGTATGCTATAAAATGGACCATGGAAAGTTTGTGTAATGTTTTCTTAATTAACATATTTACAAATATTTAACATTCAATGGAGTTAGAATGTGTTTAATAACGCTCCACCTCCCCCCAAAAAAGGTTCTATCTGCTTGAATTTACAAATAAATTCTCCTTTCGAATACCGAACAGACAGTAACTTTGGTATAACGGGTGACGAAAACAACGGTACATTTTGGCTTCCAGAAAAAAATGCAAATATATATATATATATATATATACAAACTTTTTTGAAAGCTAAATATATATATAATAGATAAATATTAATTTGTTATTAAGTTATTAAAAAAAAAAAAAAAAAAAAAAAAAGAATAAGAAAACTTTTAAAACAAACAGTTAATATAATCAAACCCAAAGTCACCATAAATATAATAAAAATCGAAATAATACGACATTAGGAAATATATTAAAGCATGCTTTAATCCTTACTTTATCAAGGGCATGGAAGGAGATTAAAGCATGCAAAGGAAATGGTTTTCTGCTACAGAGAGAGTTTAAGCTAAAATCCTCTCAGTATCATGCCCAAATCATCTACAACTTTTCAATCAAGATAAAAGATTAACTCAAAGAACAAACAAACAGTTAACTAGCCAAAACCACAACTGAAAGACTAGATTCAACATTACACCAGAAAAAATCACTAGTCGTAATTTAAATAAAAAATAAACATAAACAGACAATAAATCAAGAAAGAAAACATATAAATGAATAAAAGAAAATTAAAAACGTTGAAATAATATTGCTGAATACAAAAAATGAAAAAGAAAAAAAGAAAAAGAAAAGAAAAGAAAAGAAACACGAATTTACTCACAAATTCTGCACGAACTGTCAAATGCAGCACATATAATTAAAAAAAAGAAGAAAATGGAGGCACAGTCAACAGTTAAATATTACAGTTAACTCACTAGAAACGCATAAAAATTAGCAGAATATATTAAAACCAAGAGATAGATTTAATTAATTAAAGTATTTCTTGAAATCCTAAATTTAAAACTAACTATTTAATTAAAATCAATTATTATTACTATTAATATTAATATTTTTAAAGAATCGGGCTTAAATAATTTTGTTAGTGCTGCCATCTATTATAACCTTTATCTTATACTATTAAATGAGCAATATTTGTATATTTCACTGTTCTCGAAAACGGTAGCTTGGACAGTCACGAGATGTAACACAAAGGTGCCCCCCGAAGGGTCATTGTGCACATCGAAGTCAGATTTTCGAATTTTTGATTAGTTTTTTCTTAAATAATTAAAATGTGAAAATAATAACCTTCTAATTTCTGATAAATAAGCCATTTAAATTTTAACATTTTATCCATAATTTAATTGTTGCCAATTTTTTTTCGACAAAATAATAATAATAATAATAATAATAATAATAATAATAATAATAATAAAAACGTACATTTATTTAAAATGAGGAAAATAAATCAGAAAGATTAGAAAATAAATTAGAAATATCAGTCGCATCGTTACAAATAAGATAGCAAATGAAAGGGAAAATCCGATGCATTAAACAGCTTATCAATCGGATGATTAGTTTTTTCTTAATTAATTAAAATGTGAAAATAACAACCTTCTGATTTCTGATAAATAAGCCATTTAAATTTTAAAATTTTATCCATAATTTAATTGTTACCATTTCTTTTTCGACAAAATAATAATAATAATTAAAAAAAAAAAAAAAAAAAAAAAAAAAAAAACCGTACATTTATTTAAAATGAGGAAAATAAATTAGAGAGATTAGAAAATAAATTAGAAATATCAGTCGCATCGTTACAAATAAGATAGCAAATGAAAGGGAAAATTTTTGTAAATCCGATGCATTAAACAGCTTATCAATCGGACAGTTAGATTTTTTAAAATTAACTAAAGTATGAATTTTAGGTGGCAACAGCAGAAGATTGTATGGAAACCATCAGGAGAAAAAAAAATGAAAAATCTGCTTCACATTAAGTCACATGATTTTTAAGTGGGATTAAAAATTGCAGTTTTCAAATTCTTTTAAATTTTCTCTCACGAACACAAAAATATGATATACAGCCTGTACCCCACAAGACCAACTTGCATTTCAAATTTCATCAATTATTTTGGTTAATAAACAAAACTTATTATTTTTTTTCCAATTAAGTTTTATTCTATCTTCGAAAAGATGTATGTGATCGTAGATATAATAATATATACAGATCTATCATCCCCATATTACCGTGCAAAGATTTTTGATGCCGAAAAAAAAGCTTTGGAATCAGCCATTAAGTGGTATTGAAGGAAAAAAGGAAAAAAGATGTATGAATTTGAAACTATATCTGGAGCTTTTCATTCACCTTTAGTAAATAAATTATTCATGAATTTTATTTGCTAAAACATTCGTGTGTATTCCCGTGTTTATTCACTCGGGGAAAGACAGCCCTATTTTGGTAAAATCGCCGTCTTTTCCCGAGTGAAAAGGAATCACTTTTTTCTCCCCAATGATCAATCTATATATTATTACTATATCTATGTATGTGATACGATACATTAATAATTTGGGTTTTAAAAGTTTTTTTTTAAGTAGATTATTTACACTCTATGAACCATATTTTTATTTTATCAGTTTCATTAACAGATCCTGCTGGGCGATTTTTAAATTTTGGTGTTGAAGTACACCGAACGTTTTTCTACAAGAAGTTTAATATAGCAACAGCCATTTTAATCTAAGTAGCGCATCAAATAAATGAAAACATAAATGATTTATTTTTACACAAAATTTACAGAACAAATGCAGTTTTAAATATAGGAAATTTATTTCAACAAGCACTATTAACGCGCACGTGCAAAATAAAAATATAAGAAAAAAGGAGGATTGGTTATCCGCGATTGTAATGAAGTGTTCGCCCTCTGGTGGGCTAAGGTGAAATTATCACACCACTGATAGCTTTCACGCTGAAACAATGATAGAACAACAAGAAAGCAGAATAATAAATACACGTGGCAATATTTACTAACAACTGCAGTTGAGAGAGCGCCATCTATCGATCATTACAAACGCGGATAGTAAACATAGTAACGTTTTTTATTTTGGTTTTTCATTAGTATTTTGTAAGAATAGAATAGTAACGGAAACACTTAATATTCTTTCCTGTAGCTCTTTATAAAAAAAAAAAAAATCTGAACTGATGTGGTTATTAGAAGAATAAATTAGAGATAGATAACTCAGTCTATGTTATTTTCAATTAAAGTGAACAACATTTATTAAGTTATTTTCAATTAAAGTGAAGTGTGCGACAGGAAGATTTGTTGTTTTATAAATAATCAGTAAGTGAATAAATATAGGCACCGAAGCAATGCATTAATTGAATTTTACGTTTAAATAAAATTTCTGTAATACTAAGTTTGTCTTATATAAGATTAATTATAAAATAAATAAGAATAATTTTGAAATTTTCTTTCCGTTAACTCATAGTCTGTTTATAAAAACAATCATTTACTTCATCAAAATATGATTCCAAATAATTGTGACACTAAAGTATTATAAACAGAAATGTAATGAAAATCAAATACGTTCATTGTGAAGAAATGTTTACAAATTTTATAATTGTTTATGTTAAAGTATAAATAGTACATTTCCAATTTTGATAAAAGGATTTCATTTACTTTTCGGAGAAAATTTACCTTCTGTCTGGGTTGTTATTTACTTTCTTACTCTAACAATGCGAATTTAGAAATGAGATGATGAATTTGTGATAGAAACGCAACCTTCTCTCTCCTTTTGTATATCTAAAGTTAACAGATGCATTGTAATATTAGATTCCAGTTTCAGAAAATCATTTATTTGCAGGTATTGGATTAAATTCAAATGAAACCTATTTATATGATTTGTGCTTATTTAATTCTGAAATATTACGATTTATTGATAATATTACGTATATTTATAAGTCATTACACATTTATGATTTTAGAATAAAAATAAAATAGACAAAGGACAATTAAGTATGTGAAACATAAAACGAAAAAGAATTGCATAAAAGAATTTAAAAAACGATTGGTATAATCGTTGAAATACAGGGTGACAAGAAATAACTTGGACCCACATGATACATTATAACTTTAATGCTAATGAAAATATTACGACCAAACATCAATAAATATGAATACATTATTTTGTCTATTATATTTACAAATTTTCAAAGTGGCTACCTTTAGCCTTCATAAAGAGCTTTAAACGTGTCACAAAATTTTCGGCTGTGGGCCGCAACTCACTTACTGATATTTTATCCCATTTCAAGCATAAGAATTCCTTTAGGGATGCCAAAGTTTTATGAGGATTAGCACACACCCTTGTCTCCAAGATGGACCAAACAGAATAACCCATTGGGTTCAAATCTGGGGAATACGGGGGCCATTCTTGAGCTCCAATGAAGTCAGAAAAATTTGCCTTGCACCAATCTTGAGGGCCTTTAGCTCTGTGTGCAGGTGAGGAATCCTGTTGGAAGGTCCATCTTTTATTTCCAAAGAACTTTTGCGACCAAGGTAAGACAACATCTTCCAAAATGAGTTTGCGATAGTGGTAGTTACAGGTATTTGGTTTGAAACTTCATCCAAGTTATTTCTTGTCACCCTGTATATTAAGCATATACACTCCGCGACAAAAAAGATAGGTACAAAGGGTTTTTTCTTTAATTTTTCATAAAATAACATTATCTAAATTGTGCTTATCATTTATTATTATCATAAAATAACACTATTTCAAGAATAATTTAGAAAAATTTTAAGACTAAATTTTTTTTTTTTTAATTTAAAACTACACTCCGCGACAAAAAGATAGGTGCAAAGTTTTTTTTTTTCTTAATTTTTGAATATGAATATTTTGAATATTATACAAATATTTAGTATGTTTTTGATATGATAATATTTTGTGATTCATTAATGTGATTTCATGAAAAATTAAATGTAAAAACCTTTATACCTATCTTTTTGTCGCGGAGTGTATGCTATAAAATGGACCATGGAAAGTTTGTGTAATGTTTTCTTAATTAACATATTTACAAATATTTAACATTCAATGGAGTTAGAATGTGTTTAATAACGCTCCACCTCCCCCCAAAAAAGGTTCTATCTGCTTGAATTTACAAATAAATTCTCCTTTCGAATACCGAACAGACAGTAACTTTGGTATAACGGGTGACGAAAACAACGGTACATTTTGGCTTCCAGAAAAAAATGCAAATATATATATATATATATATATACAAACTTTTTTGAAAGCTAAATATATATATAATAGATAAATATTAATTTGTTATTAAGTTATTAAAAAAAAAAAAAAAAAAAAGAATAAGAAAACTTTTAAAACAAACAGTTAATATAATCAAACCCAAAGTCACCATAAATATAATAAAAATCGAAATAATACGACATTAGGAAATATATTAAAGCATGCTTTAATCCTTACTTTATCAAGGGCATGGAAGGAGATTAAAGCATGCAAAGGAAATGGTTTTCTGCTACAGAGAGAGTTTAAGCTAAAATCCTCTCAGTATCATGCCCAAATCATCTACAACTTTTCAATCAAGATAAAAGATTAACTCAAAGAACAAACAAACAGTTAACTAGCCAAAACCACAACTGAAAGACTAGATTCAACATTACACCAGAAAAAATCACTAGTCGTAATTTAAATAAAAAATAAACATAAACAGACAATAAATCAAGAAAGAAAACATATAAATGAATAAAAGAAAATTAAAAACGTTGAAATAATATTGCTGAATACAAAAAATGAAAAAGAAAAAAAGAAAAAGAAAAGAAAAGAAAAGAAACACGAATTTACTCACAAATTCTGCACGAACTGTCAAATGCAGCACATATAATTAAAAAAAAGAAGAAAATGGAGGCACAGTCAACAGTTAAATATTACAGTTAACTCACTAGAAACGCATAAAAATTAGCAGAATATATTAAAACCAAGAGATAGATTTAATTAATTAAAGTATTTCTTGAAATCCTAAATTTAAAACTAACTATTTAATTAAAATCAATTATTATTACTATTAATATTAATATTTTTAAAGAATCGGGCTTAAATAATTTTGTTAGTGCTGCCATCTATTATAACCTTTATCTTATACTATTAAATGAGCAATATTTGTATATTTCACTGTTCTCGAAAACGGTAGCTTGGACAGTCACGAGATGTAACACAAAGGTGCCCCCCGAAGGGTCATTGTGCACATCGAAGTCAGATTTTCGAATTTTTGATTAGTTTTTTCTTAAATAATTAAAATGTGAAAATAATAACCTTCTAATTTCTGATAAATAAGCCATTTAAATTTTAACATTTTATCCATAATTTAATTGTTGCCAATTTTTTTTCGACAAAATAATAATAATAATAATAATAATAATAATAATAATAATAATAATAAAAACGTACATTTATTTAAAATGAGGAAAATAAATCAGAAAGATTAGAAAATAAATTAGAAATATCAGTCGCATCGTTACAAATAAGATAGCAAATGAAAGGGAAAATCCGATGCATTAAACAGCTTATCAATCGGATGATTAGTTTTTTCTTAATTAATTAAAATGTGAAAATAACAACCTTCTGATTTCTGATAAATAAGCCATTTAAATTTTAAAATTTTATCCATAATTTAATTGTTACCATTTCTTTTTCGACAAAATAATAATAATAATTAAAAAAAAAAAAAAAAAAAAAAAAAAAAAACCGTACATTTATTTAAAATGAGGAAAATAAATTAGAGAGATTAGAAAATAAATTAGAAATATCAGTCGCATCGTTACAAATAAGATAGCAAATGAAAGGGAAAATTTTTGTAAATCCGATGCATTAAACAGCTTATCAATCGGACAGTTAGATTTTTTAAAATTAACTAAAGTATGAATTTTAGGTGGCAACAGCAGAAGATTGTATGGAAACCATCAGGAGAAAAAAAAATGAAAAATCTGCTTCACATTAAGTCACATGATTTTTAAGTGGGATTAAAAATTGCAGTTTTCAAATTCTTTTAAATTTTCTCTCACGAACACAAAAATATGATATACAGCCTGTACCCCACAAGACCAACTTGCATTTCAAATTTCATCAATTATTTTGGTTAATAAACAAAACTTATTATTTTTTTTCCAATTAAGTTTTATTCTATCTTCGAAAAGATGTATGTGATCGTAGATATAATAATATATACAGATCTATCATCCCCATATTACCGTGCAAAGATTTTTGATGCCGAAAAAAAAGCTTTGGAATCAGCCATTAAGTGGTATTGAAGGAAAAAAGGAAAAAAGATGTATGAATTTGAAACTATATCTGGAGCTTTTCATTCACCTTTAGTAAATAAATTATTCATGAATTTTATTTGCTAAAACATTCGTGTGTATTCCCGTGTTTATTCACTCGGGGAAAGACAGCCCTATTTTGGTAAAATCGCCGTCTTTTCCCGAGTGAAAAGGAATCACTTTTTTCTCCCCAATGATCAATCTATATATTATTACTATATCTATGTATGTGATACGATACATTAATAATTTGGGTTTTAAAAGTTTTTTTTTAAGTAGATTATTTACACTCTATGAACCATATTTTTATTTTATCAGTTTCATTAACAGATCCTGCTGGGCGATTTTTAAATTTTGGTGTTGAAGTACACCGAACGTTTTTCTACAAGAAGTTTAATATAGCAACAGCCATTTTAATCTAAGTAGCGCATCAAATAAATGAAAACATAAATGATTTATTTTTACACAAAATTTACAGAACAAATGCAGTTTTAAATATAGGAAATTTATTTCAACAAGCACTATTTTAAACCTAAAAACCATTAAAAATATAAGCAGAATATAAAGGATTCTTATGTATAAACAAAACAGAGTCTGATAAAATTATTAGCAAAATAGTCTTTCCCTTTTCATACAAAAAAAAAAAAAAAAAAAAAAAAATTCGTTGCTAATATGGCGACAAAAATTCAAAAGCTGCCAATGGAGCGACATAATAAAGTTGCGTAACGCGATAATGTTTACCTATTTATTTATTTTTTTATATAATAATCACTATGCTAATTTATTATACAAACAAATGAGCCTCTGTGTGTTACTGCACTTGCATGCTGAAAAATTCAAATTAATATTTAAATAAATAAATAAAAATATGTTTAATGGGAAATATATGTAACCATAAAAATATTAGTTGTCTAAAATACGGCAGAAATAGCGTTCATAGCATATTGTTACAAGGGATTAAGTCTTATTGTTACAATGGATTAAGTCTAAAATGGTGACAAAAATTCAAAAGCCGCCAAAGAAACTATATTAAGGCTGTACTATCAGGTTTACAACCCATGAATTATATATAAACACAAAAAATTAATTGTCTCATGCGACAGACGTAGCCGGACACAGCATATTGTAATATTTGGCGTGAAATTGCTGTCATTTAATGGTTGATTGGATAAACAAAATAAACACATGAAATAACGTAAAAGCAAATATTATGTTGCCTAAACCCAGTTACATTTGAGTCCAGTCCGAGTTACATGTGAACAACACGTATAGTGTTTTTCACATGTAACTGGGATTCAAATATAAAAGGGAAACTCGAATTTTTTCGATACTATCTATTTCGAAACTGTTATATAATAAGCACCTAAATGGAAGCTCATTGGTAAACTATTGTCGCAGGTAATAGGGACAAGCGCCCGAGTTGCAGTCTATGACCAAATCGCTGCCAAATGCAGCAGGGACCTGGAGCGAGCTTTTGAACAATTTCAGTAATTTATTTTATTTTATTTTTATAAAGCTATATAGAAAAGAGTTTCCTTTAAATTTAGTGGCCAGCGAAGCGGGCAAAGCCTGCTAGTATATATAAAGCCTTCACCGAATTAAATTTAGCTTCTCTAAATGCTCATTTAATGCATAATTAAAACTCTATGTTTTCATTGAATTCCATTTAAATTTTTGCGTAATTTGAAGAACGTAAATTAGTATAGAAGCATTCTTTCACAATATGAAATGTGTTGAAGATGAAAATATGATAGTATGATTCGTAATGGCTAAATAAGTAAATAAATATTGATTATTTTAATTTTAACACAAAAGAACGCTTCTATATTATTAATGTTTTCTTCGATTTTCGTGGTTTAGCTAAGCCACTTTTAACCAGTTTAAAGAAAAAAAAAATAAATTTGCCAAAAACTGGTAAAATTCCATGAGCATTTTTCAGGATGAGAAAAGGAAAATGTCTAAAATAAATGCTTGATTTTAATATACTGTAGTTAACACTCATTCTGAAAGTAAAATACATTATTTGTATGTTTCTGATGTGCTTTTTCTTATTTAGAGAGCTTTTAATTTATCGATTTACATTTTTTTTTCTCTTGCTTAGTAAATAATTTTTCAAAATTCAAATTTACTGAAATTCACGTTGCACATGAACTTTTTTAACAGCGATTTCTATCAAAACCATTTGTATTTATTACAGATTGTTTCAAAAAAGATTGAAAGAAGGTTTTATTCTTTTAATTGTTGGAAATTTGATTTGTAGATATTGTAATTAATAATGTAAATTGCATTGTGATCAGTAATGAAATTTATAGTGTAATTAGAATGTATTTTAAAAATTATTCAAAAAAAAAAAACGCGTTATGAAATATTCTACAAGCTATAGTTTATAAATGACGCTTTTTAAATTTTTGCACATCCCTTCTAAACAAATTTAGTGAATTAGAAAGTTTTCACTTTTAATCTAACAATGTCCTGACAAGGGAAAAAAAAATCGTTAAAAAAAAAAAAAAGAGTAGCATCGCTTGTGCTCGCATACCAATTCCCTATAGTTTTAACATAAGAAATTATTCCTACGGTAGGTATTGCTTCCATAAAATTCAAACTATATAACAAAATGCAACCTACATCGTTGCTTTCTTTATTCTATTCTATTTCTTAAAATAGTTTTTATAGATGCCACATGCACCCCATAAACTTTAAATTCTACATCTACTTTTTAAGATAGCCCGCAATCATGTTTTATATAAAAATTACATCATTAAATTCATTTTTTTACTTATTGGGAAAGATATTGTTTCGGATATTTCAATTTTTTTATCACTAATACTTATTTCACGTTATACAAACAAGAAACTCGGTTTTATAGGATGCAGAAAATCTTTTACTGAACACTTTAAGAAATGCAGAAAGAAAGAAAGATGCAACATAAATATAATTTATTGTCAATCTAGTCCTACAAATGCGGTCCGAAGTGACACGCACACTACAGTACAAATAAAACATTACATTTATAAATTCCTTTCGACAGTTAAAAAAAAAAAAAAAAAAAAAATCAAAACAGTCAACTAGTATTTATCCAGTGAAATCTTATTTCTCGAATCGACCCATTTTAGTCCATTCCAGTTTCAAAAACAAACATTGCCGGGGGTCTTGAAATAGGCGGACAAGCTCAAATAAGACATCTTCTGGTCTTCCGTTGGAAAAAGTGGATAGTCTGGCATCTATAATCCTATTCTCCAACAGATTTGTTTCCTTGTAGAAGTCGCTCATCGATTGATTCTAGATGGTCTAACTAGCAGACTAAGTACGTAAGGGTATCGTGAACTTTTTTAATGGACTCTTAACCCTGACGTGAGATGTCACATGATAGAGGAAAAACAAATACCTGTAGCAGACAAAATCTTGTTTATCTATAGTGATTGCTGAAATAACATATTTTCTATTCTTATTTTTGATCCATCGTATTGAATCTGTGTTATTTTTTATACATCATCATTTTTAATCCATTTTATATCATTATTCATCCTCTTTTGTTTGCGGTATACATTTACAATCATCATTTAGTTTATACCTGTTATTGATGTTCGGGGAGAACATGTTAAGTACGCTGATTTTTGGTACTTAAATCAGTGAGAGTGCAACATCGTACTGCGTAAATCATTTAGACCAGTCACTAAGTTAATTAACTTGTTGCAACACCTTCATGCAATTAAATTAAATGAAAACATTTTAAAATTTCAAATTATAATCCAAAAACGTTCCACAAGAAGCTATTATTTATTGCTAGATCAGTTAATGTTTGTTACAGTTACACTACAATATACAAAAATCGATTCTTATAGGTAAAAATAAATAAACACATAAAATGTTTTTTAAAAATTATTAAATTAACAAATATAACTATTCTACTGTTTATAAATGCAGAATATTTATTTTATTTTATTTTATATTAAATATTAACATCTTTGTTCTTAAGAACAATATTTAATTGAATTCGATTCTCAGAATTCGATTATTCGTTTTCCTCTATCGCGTGATTGAGCAGACGACGGTGGGAAGAGCCCATTATTACTAAAAAATAACCGAGATATCAGGATGAAATTTATTCTGCGTGATAAGTTATGCAAAACATTAAGAATATGCAGATTTTATGTAATATCTGCAGCTGAATTAAAATTGAAAGTAGGGTTATTCTCCCAAAAATGCTTAGCAATGCGGTGAAGTTTTTCGAAAATCAGGATTTTTTAAACAGTGTTATCAGTACTATTAAAACGAATCGTTGAACCACAGATCTGTGATAATGTAAAAAAAAAAAAAAAAGAAAAAAAAAAGTTGTTATTTTACAAATGTATCATTTACAAGGCACTAAATTGACCAGTTTCGACATTGGGTGTTATACTTAGCTGAGATGTAAAATGTACGCATTCGACATCAGAAATAATTTTGATACAGCGTAATTTTAATAAATAATTTACACTGCGAAAAAATGCATAGGAAAATGTTAAAAGATTGGTACGGTTACAACGTATTAGTAAATTTATATTAGTGAATTGCCAGTCTCCTCCATCCCCTTCAACAACTGGCCCGTTTCCTCTCCAGCAACAGAGAGAAATCATCCTGCTCGCTTCGGAAGAGGACACAAAGGATTCCTCTCTGAAAGGCGATCCGTCATCGCTCCGACAGATAAAATAGACGTGCACCATCGGTGAACTATTCCGCTTTCAAACAAAAGAGAACAAAGAGCAAAAATTCCATAAACTTCCTTTTAAAGAGATAGGAAAAAATGCCTTCAACTCTCTTCTCTCTCCATATGCATGTTTGTGAGTGTAAGTGTGTTTCTATGTTTGTGTGTGTAAGTGTGTATCAGAGAGAGAAAGAGCGGGTGACAGAAAGAAGAGAAACCTCAGCGACCCATCTGTAGGAATTAGTATAGGAAAAAGGAAGTTTCTGATGCAGATCTCTCTGAAGAAGAGATAACGACCCGACTTACTACAGAAAGGAACGATGACAGAAAAACCAAGTAATAGAAGATCGAAAAAGAATAAAAGACTCGACAATTAGGATTGGGAAAAGCTATTCTTATGGAATAGACAGCCAGAATACCGCCACACGGAGGAAGAGACAGAAAGAAGAGGAGAGACACACATTTTCCTGCGCCAGCACTCTCATCTTGGGACACCTGAAAATATCTAACCATTTATAAATAACTATTTCAGAAAAATCTATTTTAAAATATTTATTGAAATCTATTGCAACTGAACTATTAAACTATTTCAACTGTTGAAAAAAGAGAAATAAAATAAACTATTTATCTATTTTTACTATTGTGATTAAGATATTGTAATTAGGTTATTTCTATTTCTATTTCTATTGTTATTGAATGAAAATTTAGAAATAATGGCCGAAATAATTGCATTACATTTTTTATAATACCAAATATACATATATTTATAATAATTTTGATACATTGGCCGAAATGGTATACGTACATTTTAAAAAATAATAAATACATATCAATAAGAATTTAGAATCCATGGCCAAAAATGGTATACGTACATTTTAAAAAATAATAAATACATATCTATAAGAATTTAGAATCCATGGCCAAAAATGGTATACGTACATTTTAAAAAATAATAAATGCATATCTATAAGAATTTAGAATCCATGGCCAAAAATGTTTTAAACATTTCTTAAGAATGCTAAAAACTTATTTATGAAAATTTTGAACTATATACATATAAAGACCGGTAAATACATTTTTATTTTTATCAAAATGCGACGAAATTTCGATAACCTAAATTGAGCCAAAATTTACAAATCACATGATTGATTCTCTCTCTCTAAAATTAAGCTGGATGCTGATGGAATTAACTTTATTAAAAAATGATGCAAATTTAAGTTTCAGATTTTTATTATCTAAAGCCGAAATACAAACATTTACTGGCACCCCCTTCTCCTAAATAAAGAAAGGAAGAAAAGAAGTTTCAGCTGAAATGAAATTTTAGAGGTTGTCCATAAATCAACTTTGTTTTAAATTCGCATTCATAATGAACGTAAAGTTAAAATTTTGAAAACAGACGTGTCAATTTAGACTTCAAAGTTTCGTCACATTAAGATGTAAAACTTAATTACTACACTTAAAACTATACTTAAAACTACGCTTAAAAAACTACATTTAAAACTACATATTTACATAAAAGTAAAGTAATAAAGATGCCCCACACTATCAGCTTCCTAACTTCCAACCTCCCAAGCATTTTTCATTTCGGCCGTCTAACGATAACCTTTCAAATCTCCTGAACAAGATTTAGCAATTTCCCACCAAAAATTTAATTTTATATCATAATTATCAAAAATATAACTTACATTTTTCGCTCTCGTTTTTACCCATTAAAATTTCGCCTTCTGCCATAACCCTCATATATTAAACCCTTTCTAAGTTAAAATTTTACTATCTTAATTTGTTTTGCAAATTTTAATGAAACGACCCTACGATTACATTAAAACCAAACTCGCCACATAATTTATCACTATCAGAACTTACCGTATTTTGCGTTTTTGTCTTCAGTAACACTCTTTTTATCTACTTTTATCTTTAGAGAAATTAATTTTACAATCTGTAGTAAATAAACCCTCTGAAACTGTGTTATTCCAGTCCCGATCATTCCTTTCCCCTATTTCTAATATTTCTTCCCATTTTCTTACACTGTCCACTAAACAAGCGCCTCCCCGAAAGCGAGCTGCATGGACTCTAACGTCCCAAAATACTGCTCGCCTGCAACCCTAAGCATCGCGAAATCCCCACAAACTGCCAAATCGCCTTTGCGTTTTTGCAGAATGGCGATCTGGTACCGACAACCGACCTCACTGCCCACCTGGGAACCCGACTCATGACTTACGGGGGACCCCACCTGACACCTCCCATTTCCCGGGACCCTAGGGCGTACACTGGGACCGTCCCAGTGCAAAACGCGATCCCCTGAAGGAACCCATTCCCCGGCCAATACTCTACGGACCATTCGGAAATGGTCCCGAATGTGTTCCCTCACGTCCAACTGTCGCGACCCAGAAACCCCCTCTCCCTCCTGCCCTGAAGGACCTAGGCTTCCCACCTGACCTGGACCCACCCACCACATCATTCCCGTCTCGCGCGGAACATGACCCCCCTCTCCCTCCTCGACAAAAGCACCCATTCTTCCATCCCCCCGCTCGACAACCCCCTTACGCGAGCCCGACGTACGCCTACGCCTAGAACACCCGAACCCAAAACATCCCCAGCCCCAATCCACACTCCCAGAGCCCTCCCGAACCGCGTCCCCAGCTTCGGCGTGTGGCTCTTTTTTACCTGAAGCGCGCCTCCTGCCGAACACAGACCTGTAAAAGAAGAAAAGAAAAACGTTTAAAATTACACTTGCAAGTATAAGAATTTCAAATTTACATATATAGAAAAAAATATATATTTATAGTTCATAAGAGATAAAAAAAATCCCTTTTCGGCAAGCTTAAAGGCAAAGGTAGATTCCTTTACGTTAATGTTACAATTGTAGAGAAATTTTACATATGCATTAATACCTAGCCAGTGGCTTTGTTCCCACACATTTCATTATTTACGTCGTTATTCTGTTTTCAAGAAATTTAATTTTCAACTACAAAAGGGTTTTATTCATTCTACTTAAAATTTTAGGCTAAATTTATTGGTTTGTAAATATTTCAATTTTTTAAAATTCAAGCTCATAATCATTCAATAAATAAAAGCCTTAAAAATATATAATCCCAGCAATGGCGAATCCCGGAGGGGGCTATTGGGCTACACCCCCCTCCCCACCCAAGCTTAATCAAAATTATAATTTTTATTTAAAATCCATATAACTGTTGTCCAATATCTTTTTTTTTAAAGAAAAAGTAATAGAAACGTGAAAATGCACTTGTGATCTTACTATAGTTCATGTAAGCCTGGCGTTGCTATGGTCAAGCCAAATACAAATAAGTGGTAGCGGTTTTTGGATAGTTATTTCATTGTAATTTTTATTGAATTATTGAAAGTTTTGTATTGTTCTTTTGTGATTCTTATTGTCAGATGAGTAAAAATTGTAAAATGAAACTGTTTTGGTTCACATAAGCTGGAACATTAAAATTAACATAAGCTAACACTTGACCATTTGGCACCGCTGAATTTCAATGTTAATTGTTATGAATTTAGTAAATTGTATGATTTGGCGAGATTTTGGTGACAAAACTTGCGACTTAGCAATGAAATTTGTGATTTGGCGGCAAAAGTTGATAGTTGACGATGAAATTTTTGTCTTGGCGACAAAATTTGGCGAGCTTGGCGATGGAAAAAGGCAGCTTTGGCGTCATTATATTTTCTTTCCACTCGAAAACCTCATATATCTTTACAGATCTTTTTTCGACAAGATGAAAAGTCAAAGCAAGCTGTAACGTATTACTCTCAATCGTAAATTTTAAATTCTTGCCTAAGCTGACATTCTAAACTATTTACCACAAACGATATTTGCATTAAGATTGACGTATTATTTTAATTATATATTTTTAAATGATTAATTAAAGCGTTTAACAAGGTTTTTAATTAACACACTTTTATTAACTTGATATGATGCAACTATTAATGTATGTAACGGAATTTTGCAATTCAATTTTCGGCAACTTCTTGTAGTCCAAAGGACCAGAAATTTTGCACACGACTTCATAATCAATGACAATACTAGATTACAAGTGTTTCCAGACACTTTTCCCATCAGGGACAGAATCCAAGGGCAAACAAAAAATCTATACTTATACAAAACTATCGTATGTGACCCAGGATTTGGATGTATTTGTATAATGTCGAGTGGCAACAATTAATTTTTTTTTAATAAAGATTTAAAAGTATGTAATAGTTTTCTAAAACCTTTATTAGTTCATTTTTCAATAAAAGAGCGTTCTTTCTTTCTTTTTTTTTTTTTTTTTTTTTTTAATGGTATAATTTTATTTATCAAAATAAGGGAATTCGAGTAATGAAATAGTTTAATTTAAATTTAATTTTTCATGAAAATAAACTTCAACAGAAAATTCATTAAAATCGTCCCTGGTTCATTTGTTAAAGGGATACCTAAATGTCCCCAAATTTATTACCTTTTACTACCATGCCAGTTTAATTCATTTAGCATCGATTTACAAGATTTTTTTTTTTTTTTTTTTTTTTTTTTTTTAACGATGACATTTATCTTTTACATTATAGCATCTATGTCATAAAGCTAAGTCTAAATCCGCTTAGCCATTCTATGGCTTAGCCCTAAGATATGTTGATTTTATTTACTTACTAGCAGGCTTTGCCCGCTTCGCTGGACATTAAACTTAAATGAAGTCTCAAAATACCATATCTTTATTAATAACCTAAGTTCTCGCTGTGATTGGTAGAGGTTTTCTCGCTCGCAAATTAAGGACTCTGGGTCTCCACTGTCTTCGGCACAACTTACTCACTTTTTACTTCCCCTTCCTCAGCGGTGAGTTCGAAGTTTTGCAAAATCACACTAATGTACATAATGCGTACACTTAATCAATATCCAGTCTGGGTCCCCACTGCCTTCGGAACACACTTCTTACTTCCCCTTCCTCAGTGGATGAGTTCAAAGTTTTGCAAAATCCCACTAATGTACATAATGCGTACACTTAATCAATATCCGCGCACAAAAATTCGCCATTCTAAGATAATTCAAAGCGAATTCAAACGGAAAAACATGTTTTTACACATGTTTATTGGGAACAACTTCAGTATAACCCCACGATATTTGGCGATTTTTTTTGTTGGCGCTTATGGCTAAATCATAAATAATATATGATAAATGATAAAATCATAATCTAAATCATAAAATCATAATCTAAATCATAATATCATAAATCCAAAATAAACAACATATTAGGCTGCATATTATATCGCAAACAGTCCAGAACGACGTCGTTATCCTTCAAAACGGCGCCAAAGAAAAATCGGCAAATTCAGCTGTGGGGTTATACTAAAGTTATACCGTTTATTGCCCTCCGACTCCGAGAAGGTATGTGTGTGTGTGTGTGGGGGGGAATTTCGAATTTCGTGAAATCCAGTTACAATAAGTGCCGGATGCAAACAAACAATTTACGCGCCAAATTTCGTGACCACAGAAGTCTTTAATAGAAAATATTGTAAATAAATAAATACAAAACGCACAGCTTTAGTATGGGAACCCTTTGGTGACTTTAAATATTTTAAGCCATTTCTGCGATGAACTGAATTGGCTATCTCAATTGTGCAATTAAAGATCTTGGCGAGAAACGTCCGAGCTACTTCGGTTCCGAATTTCAAATTTTGCCAAAGGGATCCAATACTAAAGCTGTTCCATATCGAATCTGGGTTGAAAACGGAAAAAGGGTAAAATAAATTAGAAATATCAGACCTATATTTATAAATTTGATACCGAATGAAAGGGGCGATTTTGCTGAATCCAGGGGTTCAAACAGTTTTTCGATGCGACAATTAGATTTTTAAAAAATAACTAAAGTATGAAATTTAAGTGGCAACGGAAAAACGGATAAAATGAAAAATAAATTAGAAATATCAGACTTATTGTTACAAATTCAGTACCAAATGAAAGAGGTGATTTTTCTGAATCCTGGGGTGTAAACAGTTTTTCGATACGACAATTAGATTTTTTAAAATTAACTAAAATATGAAAATTAGATGGCAACACTTCATTTCAATCTTTTCATAATTTGTAGTGCGAATCACGCGAATACAAAAGTCTTTAACTTAAAAAATTATTTTTATATTTTATTTTTCCATTCAAAGCATTTTAGTGAAAAAATATTTATGGCGCATGCGCAGGCGTTTTTTACCCACAATTTTAACACTAATCATAATTTTGAAAATTTCTATGGATATAATTTCAAGTTGGGTGAAGACCTAAGTTTCTGCCAAGCGACGTTGAATTCCGTCCAGCCGTTCTCAAGTGATGCCCGGACAAACGTGTTTTCGTCTTTTACCCCCTAGGGGGGGAACGGGGGAGAATTTCTGAAAAGTTGATAGATATAATTTTAAGTTGGGTGAAGACCTAAATTCCTGCCAAGCGCCGTTGAATTCCGTCCAGCCGTTCTCAAGTGATGCCCGGACAAAAAAAGCGACATTCGGACACGATGACACACACAGGCAAAATTTTCTGAAGTCATTTTCGGCTTTCATGGGGTGTAAAACGTGAAGATATCGCAAAATTTTTCGATTCCGACAAATTTACAGACAAAACTCTGATTTTATTAATATAGACTAGCAGGCTTTGCCCGCTTCGCTGGACATTAAACTTAAATGAGTTGTGAAAATGCCATATCTTTATTAATAACCTAAGTTCTCGCAGTGATTGGTAGAGGTTTTCTCGCTCCCAATGTGAGGAATATGGGTCCCCACTGTCTTCGGCACAACTTACCCACTTCTTACTTCCCCACCCTCAGCGGGTGAGTTCGAAGTTTTGCAAAATCCCACTAATGTACATAATGCGTGTACTGTATCAATATCCACACACCAAAATTCGCCATTCTAAGATAATTCAAAGCGAATTCAAACAAAAAATCATGTTTTTACGCATGTTTATTGTCCTCCGACTCCGAGAAGGGGGGGGGGGGGGAATTCGAATTTCGTGAAATGCAGTTACAATAAGTGCCGGATGCATACAAACAATTTACACACCAAATTTCGTGACCACAGAAGTCTTTAATAGACAGTATTATAAATAAATAAATACAAAAAGCACAGCTTAAGTATCGCAACCCTTTGGTGACTTTAAATATTTTAAGCCATTTTTGCGATGAACTGAATTGGCTATCTCAATTGTGCAATTAAAGATCTTGGCGAGAAACGTCCGAGCTACTTCGGTGCCGAATTTCAAATTTTGCCAAAGGGATCCAATATTAAAGCTGTTCCACATCGAATCTGGGTTGAAAACGGAAAAAGGGAAATAAATAAATTAGAAATATCAGACCTATATTTATAAATTTGATACCAAATGAAAGGGCCGATTTTTCTGAATCCAGGGGTGCAAACAGATTTTCGATGCGACAATTAAATTTTTAAAAAATAACTAAAGTATGGAATTTAAGTGGCAACGGAAAAACGGAAAAGGGGAAAATAAATTAGAAATATTAGACCTATCGTTACAAATTCAGTACCAAATGAAAGGGGGTGATTTTTCTGAATCCTGGGGTGTAAACAGTTTTTCGATACGACAATTAGATTTTTTTAAATTAACTAAAGTACGAAACTTAGATGGCAACACTTCATTTCAATCTTTTCATAATTTGTAGTGCGAATCACGCGAATAAAAAAGTCTTTAACTTAAGAATTTATTTTTATATTTTATTTTTCCATTCAAAGCGTTTTAGCGAAAAAATATTTATGCGCATGCGCAGGCGTTTTTTACCCACAATTTAATCACTAATCATAATTTTGAAAATTTATATAGATATAATTTTAAGTTGGGTTAAGACCTAAATTTCTGCCAAGCACCGTTGAATTCCGTCCTGCCGTTCTTGAGTGATGCCCGGACAAACGTGTTTTAGTCTTTTACCTCCCAGGGGGGAACGGGGTGGAATTTCTGAAAAGTTGATAGATATAATTTTAAGTTGGGTGCAGACCTAAATCCATGCCAAGCGCCGTTAAATTCCTTTCAGCCGTTCTCGAGTGATGCCCGGACAAAAAAAAGCGACATACGGACACGATGACACACACACACACACACTGGCAAAATTTTCTGAAGTCATTTTCGGCTTTCACGGGGTGTGAAACGTGAAGATATTGCAAAATTTTTCGATTCCGACAAATTTACAGACAAAAGTCTGATTTTATTAGTATAGATTTTTTTATTAACTTTTATTTTATTTGTTTAAAATCACGGATAAAATTTTATTTCATTTTTCTCAGTACATTGTTGTAACTGTGACGTCATATTTTCTGTTAAATTAAACTTTTTTTTTAAAAAATAAGATTATTATATTGTTTAAAAACATGATTAAAACTTTATTATATATTCAGTGATTTTTTTTATTATCATTTGCACGTGACATAAGCATCAGATTATAAATTTTTGCAATGAAAGCGATAGAAAATGTCGGCTTCATCACAAGAAAAATCACTTTTTGACTTGTAACTTTTAAGCAATTGAAGTTATCGAAAAAGTTTAAATACAAAAGTTATTTTTTAGTGTAAGACGGTAATTCGCCTGATTTGAAGTATTTTCCTATTTTCAATATTAAAGAAATTATGGGCAAATGAAAATTTGCACCCCCCACCATTTCCACCCCCTTTGAGCTGGATGCCCCATCTACGAACTCGACCGAGATTTTTTACTGTCCTGACAACATATCCCGATCTGGTTAAATTTAAATAAAATTTACTCCAGTTATCGTGTTCACAACTTAACATGGGAAAAACCGTTATACATATATATATATATATACCTATATATATATATATATATATATATATATATATATATATAAACTTTTGAACGGAGGGTGGTTTTGGGTTCTAGGGGTCATGATCGGTGAAGATATGAAGAAATTTTCCAGAAGTCGTGTCATGAGAACCATTGCAATAGGTAGATCTCCTATAAGGAATCTACCTAAAAAAAAAATGTACGTAGGTTTAAGTCCTACATCTATTTCATTCTGTACGGTCGTAGGAGCAACACTTCTAATTATATGAAGTTCAAATATGCATATATAGAATAAAACTATTTATAGAACACAATAAATAATAATAATAATAATAAGACGGTATATTTACACAATTATATATTTGTTTCATTCTACATAGCCAAAGAAAAACAAAAACTTCAAATAAGAATCTTTGACAAAAGTAGCTAACTATTAGTTCGTTCTTACTAATTGATACGGGAATATTTTGGAGATTGTCATAAAGATTATCTAGTAATTTTAGTATAGATCGCAAAGTTGAATTAACTAAAAACACATATCAATCTAAAATATGTAAGTATTTGACAAAAGTATAGATACAAGATGACGATTTAAGATAAAAATCTGGTGTGGACATCGCTTGTCTTCTTTATACACCCGTTGAAATATGCATATTGTTATGAAAACATTGACATTTTTGTTTGAGGTAACGGATTCGTAAATAAACAGGCAGGCTCCAACAGCAACAACAACAATAAATAAATAAATAAATAGATAGATAAAAAATAAATAAATAAAATAAAAACTGCTATTCTAACCACAAAAGTCACGTTAATAGGATTATATATACCGCCAAACAAATATAATAGCTTTTTCAGGAGTGGCTCATTACAGAATCTCTCACTGGCATATTCATAGCTCAGAGTTTAATGAAAATCGTTCGAGTATTAATTTCGAAAATAATAATTCCTAATTTCGTTCTCTTGGTCGAAAATTAGAGGTGAAAATCGATACATTTTGTCAAAACAATGAATTCATTTAAAATTGAGAAAGGATTTACTAATACTGGCTATTGTGAAAAAATATTTGCTGCCAAATTTTATCGCTCATCTGGCGAAGTCGCCAACGCTGATTTTGGTCTTGGTTTCTATTTTGGCGATCTTGTGTCGAGTTTGGCGACTTGTCGATCGAACTTCGCGAAAATTTGTAGTTTATGACTGCCAATGTTCCGATTAAGATGTTAAGAATGTTAAGAATTCCGTAAGAACGGAATTCTGGAATTTTCCAAACAGGTTCATTTGTTTATAGCGCTGAACAAAAATCTTCAAATATATTTTAAATGACAAACAAGAATAAAACAAAATTAAGTGCTTTCGTCGGCTAGAACCTGCATATATATTAAGAATTACTTTCTACACTAAAAAATGTCGGCATCTTTCATAAGAATATCATTACGTGCTCTATCTACGTGCTGAATATTCATAAAAGTGCATTCTTCGACTAGAACCTTTCTACGTCTGCAAAAATTACTTTCTGCACGCAAAAATGTCGGCAGCTTTCCGTTTCGCCGGCACAGGCGCTCAAGTTACCAAAAATGATACAACCAACATCAACCTTTACGCAGCACCTAAGAAAGAGTAATTGTGTCAATACACGACCGTTTATTCAATTTTTTTTATGCTTTTAAGAAGTAAATTTTCTGAAATTTTGCTTAAAACTAGCTATTAAAAGTGTTGTTTAATAAAGAATATAACATTTATTTTGCCAAATCCATAATAAATAATATAAATTAACTTTAAATTTGGAAAACAATCTAAGTTCCAAATTAAATTTAAATCCATTGTTGTCTCCAATAAAATGTACCTGGCGAGATTTAAGCCGGCGAAATGGAAAAGTACAAAAGTTTCAAAGAAAAGATATCACACATAGTTTTAAAAAAGAAGTTTCAGTTAAAACAAAAAAAATATATATATATAATTAATCACATTTTTTTTTTTTTTTTTTAGATAAAGGTAAATAATAAAATGTATAATCTCATGATATGAATGCACCAAATGAGGAATCACAGGAGGCAATATTACGCATGTATGTATCATTCATGCATATGCAAAAAAAAAAAAAAAAAAAAAGCATCACTGGATGCTGTTTCTTCAATGAGCACGAATCTGAAAATTATCGACAGTCTGTATCACAATAATCATCATTGCACACGTCAATCGTGAACGAAAAGAGCACGCCAAGCTGTAACATAAATGGTCTAGTTAAGACGGCCTTAGCACTATTTCAAAATTCAACGATGCCAACCGGAAGTTGTGTTGTTTTCCTCATGTGCGATTTGGCGAGAAAAAGGCTGGCAACTGACGACACGACCGGTACGATTATCTCCTATTTGACGACCGTCGCTCATTCTTAACTAAATCCCCCCCCCCCCCCCCAAAAAAAAAAAAAAAAAAAAAAAGTCTCCTTACATTATTTATAAACAGAATTTAATTTAGTGCGACAGGACTTATTTTTGTCTAGTCTACAATATGAAAGCATGAAATAACTATTTCATTCCCCAGTATCGGTTACTGTATTCAGTTCTTGAAATTAGTTTTGTATAGCTTTAGCATAGGAGTCTCTTGGCGGTTTTTATATTTTTGTTGTTATTTAGGCATATGTCAATTGCGTAAGCAAACATCTTTGCGGGAAACGACGGAACTACGACGGTGGCAAATTTCAAATTTCGAATATTTGTTGGTTTTGTCCAAAAGTTAAGTTATAACCAACAGATATTCAGAAGGAACAACTATAGTATCTCCCCACAGCTGAATTTGGCGATTTATTTTTGGCGATTATGGCTAAATCATAAATCTAAAAATCATATATCATAAATGATAAAATCATAAGCTAAATTAGAAATCATAAATCCAAAATAAATAGCATGCAGGCTGCCATATTATATCGCAAACAGTCCAGAACGACATCGCTATCGTTTAAATCGGGGCCAAAGAAAAATCGCCAAATTCAGCTGTGGGCAAATACTATAGTTGTACCATTCAGAATTCATCATCTATACATATCTAGAAAAAATAACCAACGAGTATTCAGAAGACATCATCAATACATATACAGAAGAAATCGCCACCAATTATTGAGAAGCCAACATCAATACCTATACAGAAGATATCGCCAACAAGTATTCAGTAGCTATCCAGTTTATGAAGGGTGGTAGTTTCAGATACCGAAATCGGTAATTGCTTTTTGCATACAATCAAGGATGGATTTCTCACTTTTCAGTGGACTTTGAAAAGGAAAATTTTTCACAGATTTCATGCAATATTTTAAGAAATTAAATGGTAAAATTCGATATTGGCGATCATTTTAACAAATTCAAGGTGTAATACCGTAAATGGCAATAACGCAAAATCACTGTTTGAAAGAAATAGTCCTGACATAACTAATAAATATTTTTGATAACATATCATTTAAATTGTATGTTAATGTTTGAGCAAGGAAAGAAAGAAAAAAAATCATTAATAAAATGCATAATACTGTATTATGTATACGACTGAAAACGGGCCTCTATATGGAAAATTAGGCTTAACATTTTTTAATACACAGAGGATAATTCATGCAATATTTCTCAATTCGTATTTATAAATTTGGAAAATAATTAAAATAAATAGTTCATGTAATTTTTATTTTTTCAGAAATAAATTTCAAGTGTAAAAATGACTAATAAAAATAACACATAAATGAGGTATCTATGTCACAGTATGATTTGAAATATTGAAGCCTAATTTTATTTATTTTTACTTAGAAATTTATAATATAATTGAAAACAATTTATATAAAATCTTACAAGAGGCGTCGCAACGACATTATCTATGGTTTCTTTACTTTATATGAAACGAATATTACTCGATCAAAATTTTGTAGCTTTCCCAATACTACAATTTGAATTAAACTAAAAGAGTTTGGAAAGTGCAAGTTGCAATATAATTCTAAAAATTAATCGATGAAAAAGTATTTGCTATCGTTTACGTGTAACAATGAGTTTGTAGCAAGAAGGAGTACATTGTTCAATACAACTAACACCTGAAACTGACGTCATAACGAGCTTTCAGAACAGCGTCACTGTAGTTGCTCGGCATGAAAATTGCATAGAATAATAATAAAGGAAGAAGGAGCGTATATGTTTTGGTTTCGGTTTGTAAAATCCAGGAATGCCGGGTATATGGTTGTAAAAATGCTTCAATCTGATTGGTTGGCGACTTGTTGGCGAGATTTTTGAATCGTCTCATCTCTCTGTCAATCAGTCAGCGAGGCAGCACCCGCAACAAACAGCGATAAATGTGCCGAGCATGGGTGCCCTACTTTAAGGATTTGAGTAGCAAAAATAGCTTTCGCTGGCAATTCACTAGAAGTGGTTTGTAAGCATTAGAGTATTGACATGCTACTTCTTCCTTTATTGAAAATTGCCTCTGACACCATTTCAGCATATTTCTATGTAAAAGGACCTCCTGAATTCGAAAAATGACACCCTTTTGCCCTATCACCTACCGTTTTTCAGGAATGGCCCCTTATTTTTTATCATTTTTCAGAGATTTTATGGCTATAAATTTGATTTTTAGGAGGGAGGAGGATTATTTTAACCGTTCAATATTTTCTCAGGGGCTACGGAGTTGGAAAATTCTAAAACATGGACATCCTGCGACAAGGGACTTTTTTTTTTTTTTTTTGGGGGGGGGGGGAGGATTTGTCACTGAAATTATGCATTACGTATCTTTTTTTTTATCTGTTACTAATGATATTTTTTAAACTTTATATATTTTTTTGTTTTTAGGTGTTAAATTAATTATTTTTCATTCTTCAAATCAAATTAATGGTCATAAAATTATAAAACAGGGAAAGAAGTTGAGGGAGGGGGTGGGGGTGTATCTAGAAAACGGTGGGTGAATGGGCAAAATGGGAGTCCTATTCGGATTCAGGAGGTCATTTTACAAAAGAATCAGCAAAAATGGTATCAAATATCGATTTTTTTTTTTTTTTTTTTTTTTTTTGCAGCGCAGTTTTTTAATGAGTCTATTCCTTCTTCTAACAATTACAATTACAACTAGTATGTTGTGGCCACCACAAAACTTTCTTCTATATTTTCCTATACAAATTCACTCAGTAACAATAAAAAAAAAAAAAAAAATCCAAGTTTTTTTTCGTTAAAAGTAAAAAAAATCGATAACTTTGTATAAATTATCACATATTTTAGTTCAACCATTCGTTTTAAAGGTATTGACGAGACCTTTCGAAAGATACCCATCTTGAAAATGTACCCCACCCCGGGGGGTACTACCCCCCGGGGGGGAAGCGATGCCTCCACATGCACAATTTTTTTCCCCAATTAACTACTACTATTAGGAATAATTCATATTAATTTTACAATCACAGGTTAAGAATAACTCTCATTATGTACATTTATACGAAATTTTGTCCTATACTACCATGTTAAAAATTTAGAAGAAATACGATCATAGCGCCTCCTGTCGTGCGATTGATCCCCAAATCTAATCAGCACCAGTTTATGTCAGGAGCCAACTAAATACCAAATTTGGTTAAATTTCGTTAAAAAAAAAAAAAAAAAAAAAAAAAAAAATTCTAAGTTTTTTTTCTAAGTTTTTTTTTTTGTAAAAAGTAAAAAAATTCGATAACTTTGTTTTAAATTATCACAGATTTATAGTTCAACCATTCGTTTTAAAGGCATTGACGAGACCTTTCGAAAGATACCCATCTTGAAAATTTACTCCCTTCGAGGGGGTAATTCCCCCCAGAGGGGTTCACGAGGCTCCTACACATGTAAATTTTTTTTCCCAATTGACTATCTCTATTATAAATAATTCTTGTAAATTTCATAATGATTACTAAAAAATAATTCTCTTTATGCACATTTATACAGAATTTTGCCCTGTATCACCATGTTAAAAATTTAGAAAAAGTGGGATGGCAAAGCAACCTGTAGGACGATTTTTACCAAAAGCTGACAGGCACTAATTTATGTCAAGGTGCAACTACATACCAATTTGTTTGAAATTCTGTGCAGTAGTTCCTGAGATACAGTTGCCATAAAATTTTGTCACACACACACACACACGCACACAGACAGACAGACAGACAGACAGACAGACATTTTCTAAAAATGGTCAAATCGTGTTGTACAGCTCTCAAAAAGTGTAAATCCATCAAAAACCCGAGGTCAAAAATTTGTACGAATCTAATACTTTCTTCTATTGAATATAGAAGAAAGTAAAAATGACACTATGATTAAACTAGTATATTGTGGCCACCACAATATATTTTTCTATACGAATTCACTCAGTAACAATATTAAGGGAAAAGATTTTTTTTTTTTTTAAAGTAAAAAAATCAATAACTTTGTTTTAAATTATCACATATTTAAAGTTCAATCATTCGTTTCAAAGGTATTGACGAGACCTTTCGTAAGATACCCATCTTGAAAATTAACCCCTCCCGGGGGTACTTCCCCCCAGGGGGGGGAAGCGGTGCCCCACATGCACAATTTTTTTTCCTAATTAACTACTACTATTATCAATAATTCATATTAATTTTACAATCACAGGTTAAGAATAACTCTCATTATGTACATTTATACGAAATTTTGTCCGATACTGCCATATTAAAAATTTAGAAAAAATACGATCACAGGCGTCCCCTGTTGAGCGATTGATCTCCAAATCTAATCAGCACCAGTTTATGTCAGGGGCCAACTGAATACCAAGTTTGGTTAAATTTCTTAAGAAAAAAAAAAAAAAAAAAAAAAAGAATAAAGAAAAAAAAAATGCGATTTTTTTTTTTGTTTTTTTTCGTTAAAAGTAAGAAAAAAATAGATAACTTTGTTTTAAATTATCACAGAGTTATAGTTCAACCATTCGTTTTAAAGGTATTGACGAGACCTTTCGAAAGATACCCATCTTGAAAATTTACTCCACTCGAGTGGGGACTCCCCCCCCCAGGGGGGGTGGCGAGGCTCCTACACATATAAAATTTTTTTCCCAGTTGACTATCTCTATTATAAATAATTTTTGTAAATTTCATAATGATTACTAAAACTAAATTCTCTTTATGCACATTTATACAAAATTTTGTCCTATATCACCCTGTTAAAAATTTAGAAAAAGCGGGATGGCAATGCAACCTGTAAGACAATTTTTACCAAAAGTGGATAGGCACTCATTTATGTCAAGGTGCAACTACAGACCAATTTGTATGAAATTCTGTGCAGTAGTTCCTGAGCTACAGTTGCCACAAAATTTTGTTACACACAGAGAGACATTTTCTAAAAATGGTCGAATCGTTTTCTACAGCTCTCAAAACGTGTCAATCCATCCAAAACCCGAGGTCGAAAATTTTTACAATCCAGTACTTTCTTCTATTGAATATAGAAGAAAGTAAAAACTATCCCCGTTATAGCAGAAGTTTGCAAAAAGGAATAAAGTAGAAAACTTTCTTACTCCTCAGAAGAAATAAAATCAAAGACACTAAAGATTTTCGCGCGTTTTACACACGGTATTCATGTGCCATTATTAAATTCAACGTAGGTCATTGGGCTGTCCCTTAATTGAATAACACATTTTTAAATAGAAATATTCAATAATATTTCGCTTTTTTCTTTAATTCTTTAACTAGTTGGAACCCGTCGAATTCGACGATCATTTTTTTTACCGTAATGTTTCAAAAAACATCGCATCATTATTTAAATGTATTTCAAGCTAAAACATTTAATATAATTTACGACATTTCACTTAAAAAAAAAAAAGAAAGTCAGAAAAATGCTTATAAATAGAAATACTATATATGACATCACTTTCAACAAAGTACAGTCAATGTGACGTCAAACTGACTCCAAATAAACAGTTCCTATCTTTCATTTTCTATTTCGTTTAATACTAAGACTACATGTTAGCTGACCCATCCGGCGTTTCCCGGGCCCATGGTAATAACCTTAAATAAACCTTAAATTTCTATGGTTTTACATCTTTAACTCAATTTTGTTTGAATTTCTATTTTTAAATAAAAGCATCGTGTAAAAATAACCAGCTGTAACAAAAAAAATTACCTCGAACCGAACGAAACTCTGCCTTTTGATCTTGGTGCCTTCGGTAGCGCATACGCCGGCCGCAAATAACATAAAAATATTCCCAAAAATTAACATGGAACCCAACGAACCCGCTCGGTGTTGCCTGGACCCATGATACCTTAAATAAACCTTAAATTTGTATGATTTTATATCCTTAACTCGATTTTGTTTTAATTTCTATTTTTAAATGAAAGCATCACAATAATAATAATAATAATAATCTGTAACAAAAAAAATTACCTCAAAATGAACGGAACTCGGGCTCGTGACCCGATGCCTGCGGCAGCGCACATACAGGCCGCTAATAACATGAAAAATTTCTCAAAAATTAACCTTGAACCGAGCGAACCTCTGACTCGTGTTACCTCTGCCTGTGACTGCTGCACTGTATAGCAGGCATCCATGCTACACACGCGTTGCAAATTCTACTTTCCTCCACCAGGGGGTGCAGTATGTTGTATACGAACATCACCAATCGCCTTGAATTTAGAAGACTTTTCAAATAAGGTGTCACTGGTGGTGTCAACTGCAAAATCCTTTAGTTGCCCATTCCACCGCCATGGGGCACAGCGTGTTCTATACGAACAACACCAACGGTAAGGAAATACCAAGACCTTTAAAATAAGGTGTAACATGATAGGGTCGACTGCAAAATCACCTAGTTCCATTTTTAACCACCAGGGAGTGCAGTATATTGTGTACGAACATTGCCAATCAACATGAAATTTCAAGACCTCTATCACCAATCGCCTTGGATTTCCAAGACCTTTTAAATAAGGTGTCACATGGTGGTGTCAACTGCAAAATACTTTAGTTGAACTTTCCACCGCCAGGGGGCGCAGTGTGTTCTGTACGAACATCACCAACGGTCAGGAAATACCAAGACCTTTAAAATAAGATGTAACATGATAGGGTCTGCAGCAAAATCACCTAGTTCCATTTTTCACCACCAGGGATCACGCTATATTGTATGCAAACATCACCAACGGTCAGGAAATACCAAGACCTTTAAAATAAGATATAACATGACAGGGTCTACTACAAAATCACCTAGTTCCATTTTTCACCACCAGGGGGCGCACTATATTGTATACAAACATCCCCAATCTACATGAAATTTCAAGACCTCTATCACCAATCGCCTTGGATTTCCAAGACCTTTTAAATAAGGTGTCACATGATGGTGTCAGCTGCAAAATCCTTTAGTTGCACTTTCCACCGCCAGGGGGCGCAGTGTGTTCTGTACGAACATCACCAACGGTCAGGAAATACCAAGACCTTTAAAATAAGATGTAACATGATAGGGTCTGCAGCAAAATCACCTAGTTCCATTTTTCACCTCCATGGGTCGCACTATATTGTATGCAAACATCCCCAGTCGATATGAAATTTCAAGACCTTTAAAATGAGGTGCTACATGCGTGGGTCTAGAACGGATTTCCCTCTCAAACTAATTTCCCCCCTTCCTCCCCCCCTCCAAATCTACTTTCCCCCTCCCCCCCCCCTTTAAAATCGAAAATTCCAAATTTGCAGAAAGTGATTTTTTAGTATTCGACTCTAGTCCCCATATGTACAATTTCTTCACCGTGAAGTAATTTGAAGCTTAGTTAAGCTTGTAAACGTGTTTTTAACCCGTGGGGGGGAAACGGGTGGGAAACGGTTTCCCACCCCGGGGGAAACCGTTCGACTTTTTTTATTTTTCTCTTCTCCCAGCACATCTATAGACCAAGACCTTTTTTTAGACACGGGGGGGGGGGGGGAAACGGGTGTGAAACGGTTTCCCATCCGTTTACCCCGGGAGGGAACCGTTCGACTTTTTTAATTTTTCTGTTTTCATAGCACATCTACAGACCAAGACCTTTTTTTAGACACCTCAACCAAATTTTTACACCAAGTAGTTCTCTCAATATAGTGGAAACAAAAACATGTTTCAAATTAATATATAGATTTCCTTTTCTTTTTTTTTCCCCTGTCTTATTTTTGTGATACTCTCTCCAAGGATTTGATGTGATCACACTTCGATCACACTTCACGGAGGATAGGGTACAAACCTAAGTGGAATTAGAGGAGAGGTGGTTTGTTCCGGAGCTGGTAAAACCGATTTTGAGGCTGTCAAGGCATTCTGAGTCAGGTTTTTTAAAATGGGTGCCTCCAGAGATGAGTCGCTACACTGTAAAAAATATATCCTATTTTTTTCTGAAAATTTTCTCTGTAATTTGAGAAAATACGCGTAATTTACGAAATATTACGTTGTCAGAACGTATTTTCTCAAATTACAGAGAATTTCTGGCTGCAAATAGCAGTGTTCTGAATTTACAATGTTTCTTGTGAGAGTTCTGTTTTTTTTTTTTCCCGGTGAATTCGCTTGTATCTGTAGAGGATTCTGTTCAAATAACTGCAGCTGTAAAATTTATATCAGTTTTTTCATTACTCATTGTGACGGTGGGGGAGGGAGAAAAGGACTAAAATAATTTTGGTTCTGTTTCTTGTTCAATTACAGATGAGGCGCCCTCTAGAAAAAATCAAATTTTCAAAAATTAGATGGTTTGAGCAAGTGTAGGTTAACTTGCCAATCAAATCTTCTAAAACGTCTAATGCAAAAGATGATTTTTTGCAGTCTATTTTGGAGACATGCAATGAAAACCTTGCAGATAATTTCTGCGAAAACAAATATTGTACACAATGTACACATGAATATGATTTCAAATAATTTAGGAACTTATGTTCTAGACAGACAAAGAAACGTCCCTTGAACCTTTTTTTTTTTTTTTTTTTTTTTTTTTTAGTGCTAGAGGCCTATTTCAGTCGGTACAGTTGTCGAATTTTTATAGGTCACTCTTAATTAGTGCTAGAGGCCTATTTCAGTCGGTTTATTGAATGGGGATTTATTGAATGAAGTCCCCCCCAGGCACAACTTTGACATGAGTCCCCCCCCAAGGTACCCCTATTTCAGTCGGTACAGCGTTGTCGAATTTTTATAATACACTCTTAATAGTGCTAAGGGCCTATTTCAGTCGGTTTATTGAATGGGGATTTATTGAATGAAGTCCCCCCAAGGCCCAACTTTGACATGAGTCCCCCCCCCTGGGCCCAACTTTGACATGAGTCCCCCCCAAGGTACAACTTTGACATGAGTCCCCCCAAGGCCCAACTTTGACATGAGTCCCCCTCCCAAGGTACAACTTTGACATGAGTCCCCCCCAAGGCACACCTTTGACATGAGGCCCCCCCAAGGCACACCTCGCCCTCATTGGGAAAAAGAGAAAAAAACGTTGTTTTGCGGCTATAAGACAGTTTGGACTTCCAACGTTATTTGTTACAATATCATCAGCTGAAACACATTGGTTTGATTTAATGAAAACTTTATCATGGAATGTAAACCGTCACGAATTAACTGAAGAAGAATTTGTCGATATTAACAAGTTTAGCAGTAGGCCTCTTACACTAAATTAAAATCTGTCAATGTCGGATTTTCATGTTTTAAATAACGAAATAATGTCGTGTCTGTATAATTTTTTTTTTTTTTTTACGGACGAGTTTGAAAAACAATTCTTTTTCCACTTCTAGTCTCCTTCTTAGAACCTTGCGCCATGAAAAGACGGGTTTTTGATGGATTTACACGTTTTGAGAGCTGTAGAACACGATTTGACTATTTTTAGAAAATGTCTGTCTGTCTGTCTGTCTGTGTGTGTGTGTGTGTGTGTGTGACAAAATTTTGTGGCAACTGTATCTCAGAAACTACTGCACAGAATTTCATACAAATTGGTATGTAGTTGCACCTTGACATAAATTAGTGCCTATCAACTTTTGGTAAAAATTGTATTACAGGTTGCGTTGCCTGTTTCTAAATTTTTAACATGGTGATATAGGACAAAATTTTGTATAAATGTGCATAAAGAGAATTATTTTTTTAGTAATCATTATGAAATTTACAAGAATTATTTATAATAGAGATAGTCAACTAGGAATAAAATTTTGTATGTGTAGTAGCCTCGCCACCCCCCCTGGGGGGGAAGTCCCCCCTCGAGGGGAGTAAATTTTCAAGATGGGTATCTTTCGAAAGGTCTCGTCAATACCTTTAAAACGAATGGTTGAACTATAAATCTGTGATAATTTAAAACAAAATTATCGATTTTTTTTACTTTTAACAAAAAAAAAAAAACTTAGAAAATTTTTTTTTTTTTTTTTTTTTAACGAAATTTAAGTAGACTTGGTATTTGGCTGGCCCCTGACATAAACTGGGGCTGATTAGATTTGGGGATCAATCGCTCAACAGGTGGCGCTGTGATCGTATTTTTTCTAAATTTTGAACATGGCCGTATAGGACAATATTTCGTATAAATGTACATAATGAGAGTTATTCTTAACCTGTGATTGTGAAATTAATATGAATTATTGATAATAGTAGTAGTTAACTAGGAAAAAAAAATTGGGCATCGCTTCCCCCCCCCCTCCCTTAGGGGGAAGTACCCCCCGGGGAGGGTAAATTTTCAAGATGGGTATTTTTCGAAAGGTCTCGTCAATACCTTTAAAACGAATGGTTGAACTATAAATATTTGATAATTTAAAACAAAGTTATCGATTTTTTTTTTTACTTTTAACGAAAAAAAAAACTGAAAAAATTTTTTTTTTTTTTTTTTTTTTTTTTTGTTATTGCGTGAATTTGTATAGGAAAATATAGAAGAAAGTCTTGTGGTGGCCACAAAATACTAGTTTTTATATAGTAAATATCAGAAAAGAGTTTTTATTTTATTTTATTTATTTATTTATTTTGTGTATGGAACAGGCTCAGTATCGGATCCCTTTGGCAAAATTTGAAATTCGGCACCGAAGTAGCTCGGACGTTTCTCGCCAAGATCTTTAATTGCACAATTGAGATAAGCCAATTCAGTTCATCGCAAAAATGGCTCAAAGTATTTAAAGTCACCAAAGGGGTCCCATACTTATAAGCTGTGCTTTTTGTATTTATTTATTTATAATATTTTCTATTAAAGACTTCTGTGGTCACGAAATTTGGTGCGTAAATTGTCTGTGTGCATCCAGCACTTATTGTAACTGGATTTCATGAAATTCGAAATCTCCCCCCCCTCCCCACCACACACACACACACACTTTCTCGGAGTCGGAGGGCAAAAAACATGCGTAAAAACATGTTTTTCCGTTTGAAATCGCTTTGAATTATCTTAGAATGGCGAATTTTGGTGTGTGGATATTGATTAAGTGTACGCATTATGTACATTAGTGGGATTTTGCAAAACTTAGAACTCACCCGCTGAGGAAGGGGAAGTAAGAAGTGGGTAAGTTGCTGCCGAAGGCAGTGGATACCCAGACTCCTCACGTTGCGAGCGAGAAAACCTCTACCAATCACAGCGAGAACTTAGGTTATTAATAAAGATATGGGATTTTGATAACTCATTTAAGTTTAATGTCCAGCGAAGCGGGCAAAGCCTGCTAGTATAATTTATAAATAGAAAGCTTGTGTAAGAAATATTTAAGAGTAAGACGCAAAAGATAGAATAATTCATTGAAATAAATATATTTCAGTACATAATATAAGCTTAATGAAAGTGATATATTTGACAGCGTATTTGAAAATTAAAAGCAATATTTCAATGTGCACATATACTTTAATATGCAAAACAAAATAATTGCAGAGAAATTTAAAAACAAATCACTTAATGTAACACCACTGCGTTACTGGAATTTCATATAATTTCTTTTAAAACACATGCTTTCATAGTATAAGAGATGTGAATGGAAAGGTATCAATGAGTAAATGCTATATATTATTTTATGTTGAAAATAACGTTTACACTGTAAATATAAATAAAAGGAAAAAGCAAATTCAAATAAGAAAAATCTATGTATAATTTAATTAATATCAAAGCGTCACTGAAAATTTGATATCATTATTTTTAAGACCCGTATTTCTAATTCTTACAGCCATAAAGTACAGTGCTGCGTCACAAACTTTTAACCCGTTAAGGGTTTTTTGTATTGATTATATATACCTCCAGACAAATGCCCTAGTTTTTTTTTTTTTTTTTTTTTTGTCAAAAATGGCTTATTTTAGAATCCCTCATTGGCAAATCCATAACTTAGAGTTTAGTGAAAAACATTCGAGTATGGATTAGCCTACTTTTATTCTCTTTGTCGAAAATTAAAGGTGAAAAGATAAATTTTATCGAAAAAATTAATTCAGTCAAAACTGAGAAAAGGTTTACTTATTCTGGCCATATTGAAACAATATTTGCCGCACAATCTAATCGCTCATTTCGCCAAGTCTCGAAGTTTGTAGCCAACGCTCATATTTGTCTTGGCATCCATTTTGGCGATTTTGCGTCGAATTTCGCGACTTCACGACCGCATTTGAAGGAAATTCGTTGTTTAGGATCGCTAAAGTTTGAAAGCTGCAACTTCAATAAGAACAGAATTTTTCGGAAAGATTCATTAGTTTATAGCGCTGAACTAAATTCTTCGAAAATTCTTTTAATGACAAACAAGACTAATACAAAATAAGGTGCATTGGTCGACTAGAACCTGCTTATATATTAAGAACTAATTTCTACACTCAAAATGTCGGCCACTTTCCTAACAAGATCATTACAGGCTCTCTCTATGTGCTGAATATCCATTAAAGAGAATTCATTGACTAGAATCTGCTTATGTCGTTAAGAATAACTTTCTACAACCAAAAATGTCGGAAATTTTCATAAACATATAATTACGGGCTCTATTTACGGGCTGTATATTCATTAAATAAAATGCATTCGTCGACTAGAACCTGCTGATGTCTTTCCAAATTACTTTCTACACAAAAAAAAAAAATGTCGACAGCTTTCATAATAATATCACTTCGGGCTCTATCATTAGCTTATTTTATAATCTCTATAATGGTAGGTCGCATATAATGGCCAAAACCTTTGTATAATTTGGTCATTATGCATTTATTTTTCGTAAAAATATCTCCAAAACGTAAAGTTACAGAAAGACAAAAAAGAGAGGTGCACAACTCGATTTTGTAACAAACCTATATACCAATTTGCAATGATCTATGTCCAACCGTTATTGAATTATGCGAGATACATACATACACACACACATACAGAGGTATACTTTGTATAAGAAAGTTAAAAGCAAATTAAAAAAAAAATGATCTCGTGACATGAATGCATCAGATTCGGCCTCTCAGCACCCCCCCCCTCCCATCCTTCCCGTAAGCACATATGTATCATTTATGCATATAAAAAATAAAGGGAAAAAGTATAGATTTGATTTCTGACGTCTTTGGCGACTTTTCTGTTTAATGATTAAAAACGTAATACGAAAAATATACGTGCCAGATGTGTATTTTTTAATAAATAGTGTACAAAATATAGTTTAATATTATTGGCTGCTCTCTTAATATACATTGTTAAAATAATCATTATTTTTTAAAATAATTAAATATGTTCGTCTGATAAATTGGTGAAGTTTATTATTATTTTTTTTTCTACAAAGAACGACGGATATTAAATTTGCTCCGTAATAAATAAATAAATAAATAAAAACGGAACAACTATAGTATTTCCTCTCAGCTAGATTTGGCGATTTTTCGTTGGCGATTATGGCTAAATCATAAATCTAAAAATCATAAATCATATAGTATAAATGATAAAATCGTAAGCTAAATTATAAATCATAAATCCAAAATAAATAGCATGCAGGCTGCCATATTATATCGCAAACAATCCAGAACGACATCGTTATCGTTCAAATCGGCGCCAAAGAAAAATCGCCAAATTCTGCTGAGGGGAATTACTATATTTGTACCTAAACGGCACTACAAACCAGAGGAGAATTCCATTACTAAAATTTTTAATCTCAATGATAAACTTATACAACATTTTAAACATTTTTGATAACATATCATTTAAATTGTACGATAGTGTTTGGGCAAAAGAACAAGACTAGTAAACAGACGGTTAGTTTAGTTTAAGAAAACATCGCATTTTTTCATGATAAAACGTGTAAATAATATTTAAAATAATCTTAATTGTAACTTTAGTACAGGATAATAATAATAAAGATAAAAGAACCATTAATAAAATAAATATTCTTGTGTTATTTATATGAGCGTAAACTGGCCTCTGTATTGAAAATTAGGCTTAACAATTTTTAATCCATAGAGAATGAGTCTATTTCGTATTTCTTTTTAATGACGAATAATTTAAAAAAAAAAAATAGCTCATGTAAATTTTATTCACTCCAAATATAGATGGTACATAGATAGATCATCATCGTCATCATAATAATAATCCTAAACGAGGTATATATGTCGAAGTATCCTTCGGAACGTTAAAACCTAATTTTATTTATTTTAACTTTGAATATTAGTAAATAGTTGAATCAAATTAACTCAAAGACTTACAGAAGGCGTCGCAAAAACATTCTTAATAGTTCCTTTACTCTTTATAGAAACAATATTCTTCAATTAGAAACTGCAATCTATCACACGATAACAGTTTGAATTAAATTAAAGTAATGGGAAGTAGAAGTCGCTATGTAATTCTGAAAAATAATCGATTAAAAATATTTACTATCTTTCACGTGCAACAATGAGTTTGTACCAGGCAAGAGTGCATTATTAAATACAACAATACCGTTAACTGACGTCATAAAGTGCTTTCATACCAGCTTTCTTATAGAAAAATTAACTCTAAATAATCTATCGCTATATATAAAATATCATTATTCATTTATTACTTCCTTATACAAAGTATAAGGAATTTACTTCCTTATACAAAGTATAAGGAAGTATAGTAATCCCGATTTGCGAAATGGATTTTGTATTTCACATTGCTCGAAAACGAATGATCGCTGAATGTTGCTAATTTATACGTGTGACTTTCATGATGTCTAGTTGCACACCTGCAAGTGTCATCTTAACACGAGCTCTCGTTTTAGAGATATAAGGGATTTTACATGATTTTTCGTGACGTCTGTATGTGTGTGTCTGTGCGTGGGTATGTCGCATAACTCAAAAACGGTTGGACGTAGAAAGTTGCGAATTGGTACATAGGTTTGTTATAACATCTAGTTGTGCACCTCCCTTTTTGGACTTTCTATGATTTTCCGTTTTGGAGATATTTAGGAAAATCAGGTTCATAATGACAAAAATACATAGGTTTTGGCCATAATGTATCAAAAAACGGTAATAACTCAAAAACGGTTTAGACAAATCTTGCAATTTAACTGACTTCCCGACTAGCTAGACATTTGAAACTTTCAGAAAAGCTCAGAACACGTTGGCAATGTATTTTTTAAATATTTTTAGCCAACTGTTTCAGATACCTGCTGCCTTCAGCAGCGTTTATGGGATTCAACAGAAAATTTATTTAACTAACTTCCTGACTAGCTAGACATTTGAAACTTTCAGACTAGATGAGAACACGGTTTTTTAAATACTTTTAGCCAAATGTGTAGGGTCCCTGCTGCCTTCGGCAGCGTTACCAGTACAAATCTTGGAATCGAGTTTTAACTAACCTCCCGACTAGCTAGACATTTAAAACTTCCGGAAAAGCTCAGAACATGGTGACAATGCATTTTTAAAATATTTTTAGCTAATTGTTTCCGGTCACTGCTGCCTTCGGCAGCGTTTATATGGTTCAACAGAAAATTTATTTAACTAACTTCCCGACTAGCTAGACATTTGAAACTTTCAGAATAGTTCGGATCACGGTGAATATGCATCTTTTTAACACTTTTAGCCAACTGTTTCAGGTCCCTACTGCCTTCGGCAGCGTTTATATGATTCAACAGAAAATTTATATAACTAACTTCTCGACTAGCTAGACATTTGAAACTTTCAGAATAGTTCAGAACACGGTGAAAATGCATTTTTTTTAATGCTTTCAGCCAATTTTTTCGGGTCCCTGCTGCCTTCGTCAGCGTTACCAGTATAAATCTTGCAATCGGTTTTAGCTAACTTTCAGAAAAGCTCAGAACACGGTGATAATTCATTTTTTAAAAAATATTTTTAGCCAACTGTTTCGGGTCCAATGTCAATGTTTTTTAACATCATGTATATTTCTAAAAGTGTATAAGGAAGTCATGTGGTGCCCACATCAGATTTTTTTTATTTTATTTTTTCAATTATTTACAAAAGAAATTAAAAGACCTTCCCGACCTTCCTTCTAACAATTTAAACTAGTATGTTATGGCCACCGCAAGACTTTCTTCTGTATTTTTCTATACAAATCCAGGGCAAATAATTTATTGAATAGTATTTATTAAGATTATCTAACGTGATGAACATAAATAATTTTCATTCTAGAAAAAACTAGCACCAAATATTGAAAAGAAAGGCGGTTTTATTGTCCATAAATATTATCTCAAAAAATGAGTTTTCATGATGGTTATCGCACATTTCAAGTTTCATACAATTATATGCCATACAAGTTGAAATATAGCTTTCACGTTATCGAGGAAATTTTCAGTATAACAGCGTCGTCTATTGGCCTATAAGAATCCAACTTCAATCAGCATAATATTTCATAATAGCCTTCTCACATATCAAGTTTTGTTTGGTCATACGAAATAGAATCTGAGGTATATCCTTTCCTCAAATTGCAAAAAATCGCTGTGTATCATCACCACCTATTCAGCGGTTGATACCAGAAATTGACAGGTACTAAATTATAACAAGGTGCATCTGCATAAAAATTTATGTGCAATTTTGGGCAGTATTTCCTGAGATATTTAGCCTTACCTTAAATATCGGAAACAGCTGTATAACAGCGCTCCATGTTCGCTGATAATCATTTAAATTGGGTCAGCATAATGTCTCAAAATGACCTTCTTACATATCAAGTTTTGTTTGATTATATGCTATAAAACCTGAAATATAACCTCACCTTAAATTGTAGAAATAGCTGTATAGCAGCGCCACCTGTTGAGCGGTTGACACTAAAAGTTGAATGTTATTAATTTATGTCAAGTTGCATCTACAGATAAATTCATATGCAATTATGTGCAATAGTTCCTGAGACATAGTCTTCCCTTACATTACGGAATCACTTTATAGTAGTGCCACCTGTTGGCCGATAAGCATTCAAATTGAATCAGCATAATGCATCATAAAGACCTTTATACACATAAAATTTTGTTTGATCATACGCTAGAGAACCTGAGATGTAGCCTTCCCTTAAATTACGGAAATGGTTGTATAGCAGCGCCACCAGTTGATCGGTTCACACCAAAAACTGATCGGCTTTAATTTAGGTCAAGGTGTATCTACTTATAAATTTGTATAAAATACTCAACAGTAGGCCCGGAGATACTGTTGCCACAAATATTTTGTCTTACACACAGACATACTGACTCACGAACAGACAGACATTTTCTAAAAATAATAAAATCGTGTTCTAGACCTCTCAAAACGTGTAGATCCGTCGAAAACCGGAAGTCAAAAATTTTTAAGAACCCAATATTTTCTTATATTGAATATAGAAGAAATGAATAATCCGGTTTGAAACAACCACACGACTTCCATTACCCACTGTTACAGGTATTATATGCAGTTTTTGGAGATATTCTAATCAGAAGACGTAAAATTGACATAACGAAGTATACATCAAAACATCTTCCGGCAACAGGAACTTAACACATGCAGTATAAAGAAATATAAAATAGAATTTACATAACGAGTATGTTGTGGCCATCACAAGACTTTCTTCTATATTTTCCTGTACAAATTCACTAAGGGCGAATAATTTATTAAAACTATTATTTATTAAATTTATTTAACAGGAAGAATGCAAATGTTTTTCATCTTAAGGAAATCTAGCACTAAATATCCAAAGAAACACACTTTAATCGTCAAAAAATAACATCTTAAAAAATGCTTTTTTATAATGATTATCTCACATATCAAGTTTCGTACAGTTATATGCCATAGAAGTTGAGATAGAGCCATTCCGTTATCAATGAAATTTGCAGTATAGCAGCCCCACCTATTGACCAATAAGCATCCAAACTGAGTCAACATAATGTCTCACAATCGCCTTTTCACGTAGCAAGTTTTGTTTGATGATATGCAACAGAACCTGATATTCAGTCTTTCTTTAGTTTGTGGAAATCACTATGTAGCAGTCACCTGTCGAGCAGTTGCCCTCGAAAATTGATAGGCACTAATTTGTGTTAAGGTGCATCTACATACAAATTAATATGCAATTATCTGCTGTTTAGCTGCGTCACTTGTGGGCGATAAGCAATCAAATTAAATTAGCATAATATCTCACAATGATATTCTAATATATCAAGTTTTGTTTAATTATACGCAACAGAACCTGAGATTAGCCTCCCACTGAAATTGCAGATATTGCTGCATAGCAGCGTTAACTGTTCAGCGGTTGACACCAAAAGTTGATAGGCACTAATTAAGGTGAAGGTGCATCTACATACATATTTGTATGTAATTATGAGCAGTAGTTAAGGAGGTACTGTTGCCACAAAAATTTTGTCACAGACACACACGCAGGCAGACAGATAGACAGACATTTTCTAAAATTGGTCAGATCGTGATCTAGACCTCTCAAAACATGCAAATCCGTGGAAAACATAAAATCGAAAATTTTTACGAATCCAATATTTTCTTCTATTGAATATAGAAGAAAGTAATAAGAAAAAGAAATTGCAAAGTCATTTTTTGAAACACCCATTTCCGAAGTCTAAGACTGACCTACCTAATGAGGATGACAGTTAAATTTCTTTAAATAACTACGTAATGCATGAGAAAGGATATCAAAATAGGATTTAAGTAACAATTTTCAAGAAAACCATTAGAGCCGTTTTTGAAATACCAAAACTTGGCGTATTCTAATTGTTGACCATAAAACAAAAATTTCATACTAAAATGTTTTGCGTAGTAGTTCTTGAGATATAGCCTTTCTTTAAATTCCAGGAATCGCTTTATAGCAGCGCCAACTGTTGGTCGATATTTAAAAGGGAGTTGATATGGCGAGTTTGAGAAAAATTGAGTTATTGATTCAAGACGCCTATCCATTTCTCTGAACTAATCAATTATATCATTCGAAAGGACACCTCATAGTCTGTTTATATAGCAAATTTGGAGAAAATCAATAGAGTCGTTTTTTAAATGTAGATCAAGTTATCATCTACATAAATAATTGGAATGCTGATTCCCATGACCATCAAAAATAAACAGAAAAGAGGTTGCCATATCATGTTGCAAAATATCAAGAATGACATCGTTTTTGTTCAAAACGGCGCGGAAAGAATGTGGACCAACCTGTAAGTTGTTCCACGATGTTTTGCAATTACTTGATTTATCTGTATATCTGTCTATTTACACTGTAAAAAAAAAAAAAAAAAAAAAAAAATCCAGCACTTTCCTGGAAAATTTTGGTCGACTAATTTGTCCAATGTTTACCAGTAATGTTTCTTGAATATATCAGTAGCCACCAAATGTGCACCTATTCAAAATAATACTACATTCCTGAAATCAGGAACGTTTCACGGATGAAAACCTGTTTTTCTCAGGATCCTGCTCTGAACTTATAAAAACCAGGAACATATCCGATATACAAGAGTAATTAATGTTACTGAAATTTTTTACAGTGTATCTACATATAATGAAAATTTCATCTTCACTTTATCGCTTCTGAAATAATGATGGAAATCGAACAAACATTGACAAAGAACTTATCTTACAAATATCTTGGATGAGTTCCTTAACCAAATTGCTCCACTAGTTTGTTTTCAAGTGGCAGCCACTTGAAACTTTCAAATCCACATATTAGTAAAAATCTTATCAATACATTCATGCGTAAAAAAATATATTTCAAACAGAAGTAATGACGGTACAGCTTTATCATGGGACTCCCTTGGCGACTTAGACATGTTTTGTCCTTTCGGCGATGCCTATGGAAATTGCGTAAGTAAAAATCTTATCGAAAAACGTCCCAGCTACTTCTGTGTCAAATTTCAAATTTCACCAAGGAGGAGGGGGGGGGGGGAGAATGCTACAGCTATGTCAAAAAGGCTTTATGTTAAAACTCAAAACCCAAAGGCATCATACAGAAATACTAACAAAAACTGTCATCTCCAAATTCAGTAAACACCAACCGAACAAATTTGATATCTGTCGTCCGTTTGAAAAATAAAACAAGACCGCCAAGTTATCTGGCGAACATATTTAATTCCTTTCAACGATTATGGTTATTTTAATAACGTATATTAAAGAGAAAAACCAACAATATCAAAACAGTATTTCGTAAAATATATATTACGAAAATATTCATCTAGCATGTATATTTCCGTATTACGATCTCGATCGCCAAATATAAAAGTCACCAAGGACGACAAATATCAAATCTGAGCCACGTCAATGACGACTGATATCAAAGCTCTCAGTTAAAAGTAAAGTATGCAATCACATGATATGCATGCAAGAAATTTAGTATCACAGCAACCAATATCTATCGCAGGTATACATTATTCCTGCATATTAAAAAAAATCACTGGATATCACTTCTTTAATGAACATGAATTTCAAAATTCTAGAAATTCTGTGTCGCGATGGACGCCCGTTAATCGCCAAAGAAAAGAGTACACCGAGCTGTCCCTTAAACTGCATTACAAAACACAGGTGAATTCCATTGATAAATTTTTAACCCCGATGTTAAAATAATATAAAATTGACATAGGTTTCGTATCTGTCGTCGTTGGCGATTTTTGTATTCGGATTCAAACTCGTAATCCGAAAATGTGCGTGCCAGATGTCTAATTTCGTAAAATATATTGTACGAATATATGTTGTTTTATATTATTGATTGCTCTCTTAACATACGTTATTAAAATAATCATGATTTTTGAAAGAAATTAAAGACGTTTGTCAGATAATTTGGCTTATTTTACTTCCGCCAATTCAATTTTCATTCTCAACAAGGACGACAGATATCAAATCAGCTGCGTAAAATTTTTAAAAGTTTTCGATAACTTGCCTGTCATTTATGTTAAGGCATGAGCAAAAGAAGAAAACAAGTAAACAGATAGTAATTTAGATTAGAGAGAAAAAAAAAGTGTGTTTTTCATGAAAATCGTGCAAGTATTTAAAAATAACCTTAAACAACAAGATAATAAGAATAAAGAAAAAAAAGTGCATAAACTTGTGATTTATATCGTCGAAAACAGTCCTGTATATTGAAAATTAGGCTTAATGATTTTTTCAATCCACAGAGAATAATGTATGTAAAATTTCGTATTCATTTATAAATTTGACAAATAAAAAAATAGCTCATATATTTTCTACGTATTTCAAAATAAGTACCAAATGCCAAAAATTGTTATCAATTATAATGATTAACGTATGTATGTCGCAATATGTTGTAGAATATTAAAGTTCAATTTACTTATTTTTGCTTTGAATTTTATTAAAAAATTGAAATAAAATAAAACAAGGACTTACAAAAAGCGCTTGAACGACATTTTCTGATTTCTTCTCTTTATAGAAAAACTGTATTTCTCAATTAAATCTTTAAATCTTTCACACGACAAAATGTTGATTTAAATTAAAAGAGAATACGGAATTGAAATAGCAACGTAATTCTAAAAATTAATCGATTATTTATTATCTTTTACGTGCAACAATGAGTTTGTACTGGCGAAGTTCAATACAACAAATACCTGAAACTGACGTCATAACGGGCTTTCAAATCAGCGTCACTGTAGTAAAATTAACTCGAATGCTGTTTACAGTAATCTACGCTGACCATATGCCCTCGAATCTCGAGGACAAAACTACCTTCGTCCCCAAAATATTACAACACCTTTGGGGACGCCGGTTATAAAGTTATTGATGTTTTATTATAGTATAATTTATTATATGTATAATAAATAAGCTGAAATAAGTTCTTGTAGGTGCTTTATACATAAAAATTACTAAAATTTTACAATTTATGGTGATTTAATTATTTATTTTTTGTCCTCGAAATTCGAGGACGCCGCCATCTTTGTCCCCAAATTCAATGAAAAAGATATAAATTAAGCCTATAAATTTTCAGCTATATTGAATAAGGCGTTTAGATGCTATCGCGCTTTAAATAATTTCACCCCATAGGCCATACTGATACAGAATTATTTGTTGTGTCCCTGTAAATAAAACTAGAAGTGCTAGATTCACCAAAACCTATATAGATCGTGAAACTGTGACCTATAATATGTGTATAATTTTTTTGTTTAATTGAATAAGGCGTTTAGACGCTATCGCACTTTTTAAAATTTGGCCCCATAGGCCGTAATGATAAAGAAATTTTCTTTGTGTCCCTGTAAAGAAACTATAAGTGCTAGATTCACCAAACTCTATGCAGTTCATGCAACTATTACCTATAATATGTGTATAAACTATTTTTTTCAGTTTAATAAGCCGTTTTGACGCTATCGCCCTTTTTAAAATTTGGTCCTATAGGCCATAATGATAAAGAAATTTTTTTTGTGTCCCTGTAAAAAAACTATAAGTGCCAGATTCTCCAAAATCTATACAGATTGAGTAACTGTGACCTATAACATGTGTAAAAAATTTTTGCTCAGATTAATAAGGCGTTTAGATGCTATCGCACTTTTAAGATTTTGATCCCATAGACCATAATGATAAAGAATTTTTGTGTCCCTGTAAAATCACTGTAAGTGCCAGATTCACCAAAATCAATAGGGTTTGTGCTATGGTGACTTGCAACATGCGTACCAACTTACAGTTCATTCGAACAAAGTGTTTAGACGCTAGCGGGTTTACTCACATACATACACACATACATACATCATCGTAAAAATAGTGAAAACGAACTCAGGGCACCTCAAAACATATGGAAACACCAAAATCTCGAATTCGGATTTTTGACATAATTACAATACTTTCCTTACATATGTATGTTCGGAAAGTAAAAAGGCCATATCTGGCAACGCTGTTTTTAAACGTAATATAATAACCATACGCTTTGTATTCTATTATGATTCATTATATGAAATAAATACGTTATATTTTAATGTATGAAATAGAACTATATATTTGTCAGATCTAAGCAATTACTTAATAAAAATATGCATTCTGCATTGGATAATTCCACTTTTATATGAAACTACTGCTTTAATGCGGAATGGCATAATATTTTACAGTTTTTAACATGAAACTCAGAAATTTCATTGTGCCAAATATCATAAGTAATTTTTTCTGGTTCTTGCAAAGTTGTAGGCTACAAATTTCGAATCTCCACCCTCTTTTATAGACTAGGCCTTTTCGAGCGGATTAAGATTAGGACTATTTTCAAGTCTAGTAAAGAAGAAATTCTACGATATTCTTTGTGGGATTTAACTTTAAGTAAAAAAAGTTGTGATAACTTAAAAAATTAAAGACTGCTCATGAGAAAGGATGGGTAAATTCAACAGCTTGAATCAAATCCAGAGGCGCCATGTAATAAGGTGCATTATCATCTTGAAATGTTGATTGGGGAAAAGTTTGAAATACCTCCAAAGTAGACAGTCAGGCATCATTTTTTTAATATGGCTGAGTTTTATTTTGGGTTAATTGATACCTTAAACATGAAAATTTGCCCAAATCATTTAAAAATTATGCATTTTGGTATCATAATGAACTGGGAATGTGTCACAGTTTTAAAAGTGAGAATTTCATTAAGTCGGTCACATTTTCGTCATCAGACCTGCTTGTTTCCCTCAGCTCGAAATAAGTTAAACTTGACTCATCAGAGAGAACCACTTCATCCCAATAATTAACTGATCATTTTTTAATTTTTTTAATCCTCTGAAGTTTTGTTTTCTTAATTCTTTTCGCTAAGAAAGGAATTTTTTCAGATTTTCTGGCACTTAAACTTGTTTCGTTTAATCGTTGTTGCACTGTATTTAAAGAAATTATGTTGCTAAACACTTTTTCTGAATCCCTTGTATGTTCTTAATATAATTCTAAATGTAATGCAAACTAATTTTTTAAGCACTAGCTTTTTAACTTGCGGTCATCTTGATTGGATGAGCAACGTGGACGCCTAGAAACAATTTTTCAGTTTAACCTCCCCCCCCCCCCAATCACGCTTATTAAAATATTTTTTTATTTTCTCTTTAAAATTAATATTTTTTGCGGTATCGTTAATTGCCTTATACTTGCCATTTTTAAAATTCTTTCTAAAATTACAATTTTTTGAACAACTGCATCTTGTTTTTAATACTATACGCTCAATCCTAAATTGTACATTGAACACAACGTAATAAAATCTGTTCGAAAATTTACTTTTAAAACAATAAATTGGCAATTACAGAAAGAAAATTTAAAAATATCTAAGTGCAGACTTTTTTTTTTTTTTTTTTTTTTTTTTTCTGGTCCCTTAGTGTATATATCTCCAAATCAAACCGTGAAGATATGACGATATTTATTCATCTATCGCTATTAGAATATACACTGAAGAAAATTTTAAATTACTTAAACAAAATTCCCATAAACTTCCACTTATATTGGCTGAAGATTTCCACATTAATTTCAATAATTAAGAAATATTTAAAGAACTCACATCCTTTTTATCAGATACATTTGATTTAAGTATTAATAATGATCGAGCGCTGTTCACAACAAAATACTGTACTACAATTGATGCTGTTTTTTTTTTGTTTTTGTTTTTAAGTTGCCCAATGCCTTCGGCAGTCCCTTACCTGCTTTTTACTCCCCCTCCCTCGCAGTTACAGTTGAAAGTTTTACAAAATCTCATCAAAGTGCATATTTCGCACACTTAATTAACACCCACACACCAAAATTCGCCATTCTTAGGTAATTTGGACGGATTTAAGCTTCAAAATGTGGTTTTTGCCCCACCCGTCCCAAGAGAAAGGGGGGGGGGTAAATTTCCAAAATTACTTTATATTGCATGTTGCATACACATACCTAACCGACACATCAAAAAATTGAGATCATGAAATTATTGAAAGCTGAGCGATGCTTTAAAACTTTTTTTTTTAATCTCTCCCCCCGTTCTTAAAGGAGGGAAGGAGGAGGGAATTTCGCAAAATCTCTTCATACTATGAGTTAGATACATATAATCGTCCCTTACATAAAAAATGTCCAACCTTAGATAATTTAGTGCAGCGTTACGCATGAATACATGTTTTTGCCCCCCATTCTCCAAAGGGCGCTAGGGTGGAATTTCATAAAATCCCTTTGTAGTGTGTAGTATGTGAGTACCCTTCTTCCAAAACCTTTTCCCTTCCCTCCCCCCTTAAAAATCCAAAATTCCAAAATCGCAGAAAATAATTTTTTTGTACTCAAGTCTGGTTTTTCCATCTGCAATTTCTTCACTGTTAAGTAATTTGGAGCCGAGTTAAGCTTTCTGCCCCCCAAGGGAGACAGGAGGGGGGGGGTATTTTGCAAAATTCCGTCTTAGTTGGGGGTCAGGTTCCGAAAACCAACCTGGTCACTAAAATTTGTGACCCTCTTTCCCACAGAATCGTCATGGCAGTGTTGAGCCAGTGAATCATTGAGTTTACTCTTTTATATGTACAGATTTGTTTATATTTTTTATGGACTACTTGGCTTAAGGTTGCTGTCACAAAAATAGAGTCCTTGGCGAAAAATGTCCTATCTACTTCAGTATTAAAATTAAAAATATACCCAGGATTATCAACTAATAAAGCTCTTTAATACAGATCTGAATTAGCTTTCATTTTCTTATTATTTAATTTTGATAATGACGTTATGTTGTCATGTGCCTAAGCAAATTTAATATTTATTATTTTTTTTATTATTATTCGCGTGAAATATTCTTTGGCAACAATTAAAAATTAAAATAAATTATTTTAAAGTTTTATTATAGAAGAAATATTTATATTATATAGAAGATTAATTAAAAATTTACATTTTTTCCGGTATAAATAGTAGCCTATGTCTTATTCCAGACTATTATCCATCTCTGTACAAAATTTCATCCAGATCCGTTTAGCCGTTGTGGCGTGATTGAGTAACAAACATCCATCCAAACTTTCGCATTTATAATATTAGTATAGATTAGTTATCATGTGCATGTGTTAGATTGAGTTATTTTGCTGCCAAATTGACAAAATTTTAATTTTAAATTTCAAAACTCTGTCGTTCTTGGCGCTTATTGTATTTGGTGATCAAAAACGTAATACGAAAATATGCATGCCAGATGTATATTTTCGTAATATGCATTGTACGAAATATTGTTTCATATTATTCATTACTCTCTTAATATAAATTGTTAAAATAACCATGATTTTTGAAAGGATTTAATTATGTTCGCCAAATAATTAGTCGATATTTTTTTTTTTTCTGCTAAGGATGACCGATATCAAATCTATTCCGCTGCAACATATTAGTATTTTATATCAGATACTTTATTTAGACATTTGAAAACAAATTTGACTTCAAATTATGATAGAATATTTATCATCTTCCTTTTAATTAGTATATTAGTTGGATATTTATTGTGTAAATATCATCTTTTGAAATGAAATGTTTGTGTTTTCAATCGAATATGGAAATTTGCCATTTTTTTTCCCTAGAGTTTTGAAATTAAATATTCAAATTTTGTCAATTTTACAACAAAAATAACTTAATGTAACGCATGGACATGATAATTAATATATACCTATGCCTAAATATGGGGGTTAAAATCGGGAAATAATTTTCCTCGATTTTTAATAATTTTTTACAAAAAATCCAATGGACGTTTAACATAGGAAATATTTTTCTTGCATAAACGAACGGCCAGTGACGCCATCACTTCGCTTGCGTATAGAGCATTTCCTCGTGACGTCTGGTGGTTGGCAAAAAAGCGCGCTCGACTTTCCCGCGCCCCGCCCACGATTGATTTTCCGTTGGTGATCCGCCATCGCTATGCTTTTCCCATAGAATAATAATAGAGGAAGAAGGAGCACGCCAATAGTCTTAATGCTTACAAACCCCTTCTAGTGAAATGCCAGCGAAAGCTACTTTTGCTCCTCTCAATATTGAAGTTTGTTAATAAAGGCTTGTTAATAATCGCTGTTTTTTGTGGCAACACAACAGCTTATGTAGAAACCTTATGCTCCTTCTTCCTTTATTATTATTCTATGGCTTTTCCCAAGCCTTTTTGCCAACCACTCATAAAAGTTGAGATGTTTGTTTACAAACAAGGAACTGCCCTATTAGCACTTTATCAATGTGTAAAAGAAATTTTTAATTAAAAATGACGTCAATTTTTGTGAGATGCATAATTTTTTTTTATAATTTTTATCGTTCACGTTTAGATAAATGTATTTATTTTCCTGTTGAAAAAAATAAATAAATTCGTTTATTTATTTATTTATTTTTTTTTTTTTGGCAACAATTAAATTATGGATAAATTTAAATGGCTAATTTTTTGCTATTATTAGCTTACAAAATTGCTATTTTATGCATAAAAATCGCAAAAACAAATTTTATTTCGGAATAAAAGGTAGCCAACTTTTTAAGTTAGGGTATAAGCTATCTCCATAACAAATTTTATCGAAATCCATCGAGCAGTTTTAGCGTGAAACTGACTCAAATAAACGGACATTCACATTTATAATATATATAAGATTATAGTTATCATAAGACAATAATTATCATGATAGAATATGATAACATAAAAAAAAAATATATATATATATTATAAATATAGGGAAACGGCTACAGACCATAACATTTAACAACACTTATTTAAAACAAAAAGGGGACATTACATAAACACTAATATAGATACATTTACGAGCGGAAAACACCGTTTGTGTTTCACACAACCGCTCCACGTCAACTCAATAACTAAACTGGCGCGCGTCAGGTGCGTGCGCATACAGTGAAAGGATGACACAGTGACGTGGTAACACGTGATAAGTACGTACACAGTGACATCACACAACGGATATGATAGCTGAGAAATACAATTTCCCATATCGGCCATCATGATCAAGCAGACGGCCTCGCCTGAAGGTGATCAAACACAAGAAAAAAAAATTAAATTAAATTATACAAAAACAAAATAAATAAAAAAAATGAATAATATACAACACTACATAATAGAATTATAGATACAGTAATAATATAGCTGCATTAATAATAATAATAATAAAAAAAAAATGTATACATTACCAAATGGAAAATTGTGCAATTAATACACGCAAAACCTGAATCATATCATCAAAATACTAAAATAAAATAAAATAAGATGTTAATAACATACAAGTAGAAAAAAAAAATAGGTAGATAATTTTCACCAAAAAAAATAATAGTATATCAGGTATTGAAGAATGTTCATGGAAAAAAAAAATTGTTCATAAAAATGAGAGTTATTTTTATTTTGGCAAGTTCAAGTTCAACGTATGATAAAAAAAAAAGTTTAATTGTGCACACGAAAATGTCCAAGTAAGAGTTCTTTAATAAAAAAAATTAGAAAGTCTTGAAGAAATATGTCAATTAAGTTTTTGAAAAGTGTCTGTCCAAGGTTTCAGGAATTCAGCGCATGTTCTGGTCTTGAATGGGCCTTCTACAAAGTCACACTTAACGACGTCATATGTGTCGTTTGGTTTAAGTTTGTTTATCTTATATGGACCTAAAAATTTCTGTTTTAGTTTTAGGCCTGGCCCGAACTGGGTACGTTTAACTGAGACTAAATCGTTGAGTTGGAATTTAGCAGCTGGTCGTCTTCGAAGGTTATACTGCCTGCGATTTTCTTCTTGCACTATTCGAATCTGCTTTTTTGCGTCGATACGTTTCTCTTCTCGTTGCCTCTGGAATGCGTTAGTAGATTCGTCGTTGAGAAGCTCCAGGATCTTGATGTCGTCTTTATTTTTCATCTTGGTACCAAAAAGCAATTCAAATGGTGTCGTCTTTATACTTCTTTGAAATGTCGAGTTGAGGATTTGTTGGAGAGCAGGCACATGGGAAAACCACTTTTCGGGGTTGTCGGATGATAATTTTGACAATACTGCGATGATAGTAGAATTTTTATTTTCAACTTGACCATTCGACCTTGGTAAGCCTGCTGTAATTGGTATGTGAGTTATATTTTGGTCGTGGCAATAGTTTTCAAATGCAGTAGAAGTAAATGCTGGACCTCGATCTGTTATGATTCTGGCGGGGTTTCCGAAGATTGATCGTTGGCTTTCTAGTCGGCTGATAACTTCTGCGGCGTCTGTAGATTTTGTGGGGTACAGCCAGGTAAACTTGGAAAATGCATCAACGACAACCATAATGTGTTTGTATTTCTTTGATGTAGTAGCTAGGGGACCAAGGTGATCAACATGGTATGTGTGCAGGGGTGCATCGTCTTTATCAATTGGGTGGAGGAAACCATCTTGTTTACCTCGTTTTCTATTATAGAGTATGCACTTTATACAATTTTTGGTGCAACTATCGATTTTGTCTTTGAGGTGAGGGATATAAAAATCTTTGTTTATTAACTCTTGGGTACGGAGTGCTGCAAAATGTCCACGCTCGTGCGCTTCTTTAATTATGCTATTTTGCAAGTCGTTAGGTACGACGAGTAAATCGACACCGTTCACTGTTTTATAGAGGAAGTTGTTTTTTTATAGTGTAATTATCATGGGGTGTGGACTGCAGAAGCGTTTTTAATGTCTGAACTTCTTCATCAGATTGCTGAGCTTTCAAAAGTTTTACATGAAGGCTATCTAGGATGATGAAACACTGTGGAGCTCGACTTAGAGCGTCCACATGTGCCATGCGGGAACCTGTGCGATGCTCAATACTGTAGTGGAATTCTTGAAGGTACAGAGCCCATCGTGCAATGCGGGAATTTATTTCTTTTTTATTAAGTGACTTGACAAACGCGTCACAGTCTGTGATAATTTTGAAATTTGTTCCTAAGATTTAGATTCTAAACTTTTTGAGGGCTTCTACCACAGCCAGAACTTCAAGTTCAAAGCTAGTGTATTTTCTTTCGTTATCAGATGTTTTCTTCGAAAAATAAAAGACTGGATTGAATTTATTATCATTGATGTTTTTCTGCAACAGGACTGCCCCCAAGCCATCTATAGACGCGTCTGTATGTACCTCAATAGGGGAATTTTGATAAAAAATATTGAGAACTGGTTCTTGGGAAAGTAAATATTTTAATTTTTGAAATGCGGCTCTTTGTTCATTTTGAAATTGAAAAGGGGTGTCCTTACGCAGAAGATCACTTAAGGGTTTTGCAATGGTAGAAAAAGGAGGGATAAATTTCCTAAAATATCCAGTAAGGCCAAGAAATCTACGCACGTCTTTAACATTTTTAAGATCTGGGTAATTTAAAACAGCTTTAGTTTTGGAAGGGGATGGCCAAAGTTTACCATTTTCTATGATGTGACCGAGGAAATCTATTTTGGTATGTAAAAATTGGCATTTGTTAAAATTTATGTCGAGTCCGTACTCGCTAGCTGTTTGAAGAACAGTTTTTAGACGTTCTACGGCCTCAAGTTCGTTACTCGCGGGAATTACAAGGCCATCCATATAAGGGAGTACTAACCGGCAGCAATCAAGTCTCTAAAAACAGCGTTTATATATCTCATGAACACTGAAGGGCAGGAGCTAAGTCCGAAAGGCATGTAGCGGAATTGGAATTGACCGTTATGGGTTACAAAACTAGTGAAAGGGCGGCTCTGTTTGTTTACGGGTACATGAAAAAATCCATTACGTAGGTCTATCGTACTAAAGATTTTGGCATGTTGAAGTCGATCTAAAATATCATCAATTAGGGGGAGGGGGTAGTGATCTTTAACTAACTTACGATTGAGCCTCCTGTAATCGATGCAAACTCTGGGTTTACCATCTTTTTTTCGAACGACTACCACTTGGCTGGCATATGGGGAGGACACTGGTTCGATAATACCATTTTTAAGCCATTCAGAGACTTGTGCGTCTACAATGTCTCGTTCGGTAAAGGGTAGACGGCGAGGTGTGTGAAAATTTGGTGTATCGTCAGTTAAAGTGATGTTAAGTTCAATGTTCGCAGTTTTGATTTTATTAGGTTTATAGGTCGACAACAGTTTGTTAATGTCGTTACGAGTATGTCGTGAAACATTAGGACCAATATCAAATTTGGGATTATCGTCAGTGATCGTCATGATAAAATTTGGATCTGCGGTACACTCATTTTGTTGTGAAAAACTAGAAAAAGTAACACCGGTGGGTGAAATGCTAATGTTGGCTTGTTGGATGACGTCACATCCAATTATAAGGTCATAAAATGTGGACACGTCGGGTACAACTGAAATAGTTGCTGAAAACTCTTGATCGTCTATAGTAATAAAAGAATTAAAAGTACCGATGACATGTATACGCGCAAAGCCAAAACCAGTTAAGGATTTATTAATTTTTGACAACGATGGGGAACCTATTTTTATCCATGCGGAATGTTTCAAAAGGGTTAACTGACTAGCAGTATCAACCAAACCAGTTAATTCATTACCACTAATTAAAACTTGTTTACACATATGAGAAGCATGCGATTCATGTACAGTGTTAACTCTATCTCTGGAAGGAGGTCCTCCATATGCAGCGGTTCGGCGGCAATCGGTAGACTTGTGTCCAAAAAAACCACATGCAAGGCACCTAGGGCCACGAGAACGGTTAGGACAAAATTTAGATAAGTGACCGATATCGTTACAATTGAAACAACGTAATTTATTTTGAGATGTCGGACCAATATTAAATTTGGATTCGCGAGTGGAAGCTGGTTGTGTGTGACTAGTACTGCGTTTTCGACTGTCATATGTTTGTTTATAATTAACTGAATTTCGTTGATTTAAGTTTATTGTATTAAGAGCAGTTTCATAAATACGCAATTTTTCCTTAAATTCTGCAAAAGATTTTGCTCCACAAAGAAGAATTTTTTCAGAGGGGTTGCCCTGTATACCTTGAATGGTGTACTGAATTACTGAAGAATCGTCAATAATAGCGTTACCGCGGTTAGCAATTTCGCGCATCGCGAGAAAATATTGCGTAGCAGTTTCACCAGGGCGCATTTTCCTGTTGTCTAGTTGTTTATGTATTTCAATGGATGGTATTGTATCCATAAATTCAGAAATTAACGCGGCTTTAAATGACTCGTAAGTATTAAGATTTCGTTGCGAAAATAAAAATGTTTTAGCAGAACCATTAATTAAACGTTTAGCAAAAATAAGTTTTTGTTGATCGGTAAGACTGGGAAATAAACAAAATTGTTCCTCAATGTCGTTAAAGAAATTACGTATAGAATATGAATCATTTCCAGAAAAAGTTCTGCACGTGCTAGCTAGATCTCGGAGAAGAAACCAGAAATGATTACTCAAATCAGACATCGCGTCTGCAGCTTCATTCGGAGAAAGATTTCGAACATCCGAAGGGAAAATATCGGTTTGGGTTTGAAAAACAGAAGTATTTGGAACAATCGAAGGGGTTTCAACAGAATGTGTGTTTACACTGAGATCGTCTTCGTCTGACAAAATCTAGTGTCTAATGTTTTCTGAAACTCAGATAAATTAGTAAGTGCATTAAAAATTTCTTTACATAAATTTTCCTTACTACCGGCTGGTTCTAAGTGTAGCGAATTAGCGATTGATATGAAATCGGACAAAGAAAATGTTTTTAAAATCTGTTCTTGATGTTTATTAATGTCGAAATCGGCAGTAAAACCGCTAAAATTTCGCATACGTTTACGCGATTGATGATCAAATATTGGGTATCCTAACAGCGTGTTAAGTAATTTTATGGATTTGTTTTAGAATACTTCAAAGAATTTGCAACTAGCGGGAGGTCGCCTAATTTAAGAGTCATTTTTAGGATGCAATAAAAATAAAATAAAGAAACCGAAGTAAAAAAAAATGGATTAAAACCAGAACATATATATTTTTAGGAACAATAAATAAACATTGGGGAACAGAATATCTCTTTATTCAGGGAAAGTAATTGAATATGGGGTAAAAAAATTCTTTATTTATATAAAAATGAACAAGCAAGTCATTTTTAAAGGGCGTAAAACGGCAATGAATGAATTTCAATCCAAATTTAAACTACAAATGAAAAAAAAAAATTTTTCTTTATATACTGTCATGCAAAGAGGAGAAAAAAAAATGCATGCTCCTACCTGACATTAAGGGCAGTCCTATTTGCAGCGATGATTAAATCATTTTATTAAGCAGGAAAGCAGGATCAAATACATGATGATGAATCCATGAATTTCATGTAGAATGCTCTTATTATGTGAAAAACAAACTCATACGTCGAAATGAATCACTTTTCACGGTAAATTACGTTTGTTATGGAACACCGTCCAGTAGATGAAACGAACAACAATTGAAGATTAATTGAACACTTGAAAAAAAATTAATTTCGTCTAATACAAAAGGAACATCCAGGAGATACGAAGAACAGGACGAAACAACGGATCAACGTCTAATGATCAGAACTTTTAGTAGAATTTTCTTGAGAACGTCATAAAGAAGAACATTTTGAAGAATACATTTTCACGCTACTGTTTTAAAAACAAAAGTAGCGGCTTTCGTGATGCTAGGGGTAGAATTTAACGGGATAGGTCGAACCCCCATAAATATAGGGAAACGGCTACAGACCATAACATTTAACAACATTTATTTAAAACAAAAAGGGGACATTACATAAACACTAATATAGATACATTTACGAGCGGAAAACACCGTTTGTGTTTCACACAACCGCTCCACGTCAACTCAATAACTAAACTGGCGCGCGTCAGGTGCGTGCGCATACAGTGAAAGGATGACACAGTGACGTGGTAACACGTGATAGGTACGTATACAGTGACATCACACATCGGATATGATAGCTGAGAAATACAATTTCCCATATATATATATATTAATATAACTTGTAATTCATTTTTTACTTTCTTCTATATTCAATAGAAGAAAGTATTGGATTCGTAAAAATTTTCGAACTCGGGTTTTTGATGGATTGACACGTTTTGAGAGCTGTAAAAAACGACTGACAATTTTTTTAGAAAATGGCTGTCTGTCTGTCAGTCTGTGTGTGTGTGATAAAATTTTGTGGCAACTGTATCTCAGGAACTACTGCACAGAATTTCATACAAATTGGTATGTAGTTGCACCTTGATATAAATTAGTGCCTATCAACTTTTGGTAAGAAACGTCTTACAGGTTGCGTTGCCATCCCTCTAAATTTTCTAAATTTTTAATATGGTGATATAGGACAAAATTTTGTATAAATGTGTATAAAGAAAATTATTTTTTAGTAATCCTTATGAAATGTGCTAGAATTATTTATAATAGAGACAGTCAACTGGGAAAATTTTTTTGTATGTGTAGGAGCCTCGCCAACCCTGGGAAGGGGAGGGGGAGTCCCCTCTCGAGGGGAGTGAATTTTCATGATGGGTATCTTTCAAAAGAGCTCGCCAATACCTTTAAAACGAATGTTTGAACCATCGATCTGCGATAATTTAAAACAAAGTTATCGATTTTTTTCATTTTTAACAAAAAAAAGTAATATTGAGAATAAAATTGACCTTTTGTTTTGGGGGGGAGGGTGTAAATATTTAGTGTTATACTCCTTCTCTAATATGGAAATCGTCTGCATTATCATGGAAGATAATTTTTTTCAATAATAATTTTAATAAATTATTTTTACTGAGTGAATTTGTATAGGAAAATATAGAAGAAAGTCATGTGGTGGCCACAACATACTAATTTATATTTAATTTTTAATAAACAAATAGTTTCGCTAAAATATTAAATGCAAATTTTTAATTGGATTCCTTATTTTACATTATTTGCATTGAGAGAGAGAGAGAGAGGGGAAAAAATAGAATAAACAATAAAATAGTGAGAGAGAGAGAATGAACAATCTGCATTTCTATATCAAATCAAATTCGTAATTGGAGAAAAGGTGTAAGGAGCTTCGTTCCTGATGGGGGTTTCCCGACAGCACATCTTCGTTTTTTTTTTTTTTTTTCCCCTTTTTTTTTTCCACCCTACTTGTTTTCAGGAATTTTCGTAGGCTGGTACCTGCCTCTTTATTTTCGAATCACTTACCGCACAAAAATGTGAATGTTTTCATAACAGTATATATATATATATATATATATATATATAGCATATATTCCAATGGGTGTATAACGAAGTCATGTGGTCCCACATCAGATTTTTTTTTTCTAACATAAAAAGAAACATTTATCTACACGTGAAAATAATAATAATAATAATAAGTGAAAAATAAACCTGTACCATATATATATATATTTTTTTTTTAAAATGACGTCATAATATTTAAAAAAAATTCTATTTATTTCTATTTAAAATATTAATTTCATTTAATCAAATAGTCTTACATATATATATTATCGTTCGCAAAGTAATGTGGGTATAGCTTTAGTATAAAGTCCTCATGGGAAGTTTTAATACTGTATGTCATTTTAGTGATAAATAAAAATAGGTGCAATTAATTGCCAAGGTGCAATTAATTGCACCTTGGCAAGAAACATCCGAGCTTGGCCTATCTGTTTGAATGCATATTTAATTTATTTTAATAGCTTATTAATAAAACCAAAATAGCGTCTGTCTTTTCCTCTGTCTGTCAGCTGTCTCCAGAAAAATCTACCTCACTTATAGATGTGAAATTTGGTCTGAAATATGATCCAGATTTTTTGCGAATTTTTTTCACCAAGAAACGTTCCCTTTCACACTCGGAGGGAAAGATTCTGCCGTTTCTTTATTCAATGCGCTAAAAGCAGGGTAAGCAAACGTTTTTATTTTACGGGGACTGTCCCCAGTTTCGACCATCTGTCCCTAAAAACAGCGATTAGGGATTACATTTTCTATCGTTTTACCCCAAATGTCCCCAATTTTAAAAAAATTGCTGAAATATTCATAAATTTTGTTACTTTTTCTTTCTTTTTAGTGCTAGTTGCCTATTTCGGTCAGTACAGCGTTGTCGAATTTTTATACGTCACTCTTAATAGTGCTAAGGGCCTATTTCAGTCGGTTTATTGAATGGGGATTTATTGAATGAAGATTTTGTAGATAATTTGATTACTCATAACGAAGGTTACAAGTTTTTAAAAAATATAAAAAATTCTCCCAAGGTACAACTTTGACATGAGTCCCCCCAAGGCACAACTTTAACATGAGTCCCCCCCCCCCTAGGTACAACTTTGACATGAGTCCCCCCCAAGGCCCAACTTTGACATGAGTCCCCCCCAGGCCCAACTTTGACATGAGTCCCCCCCAAGGTACAACTTTGACATGAGTCCCCCCAAGGCCCAACTTTGACATGAGTCCCCCTCCCAGGCCCAACTTTGACATGAGTCCCCCCAAGGCCCAACTTTGACACGAGTCCCCCCCCAAGGTACAACTTTGACATGAGTCCCCCCCCAAGGCACAACTTTGACATGAGTCCCCCCCAGGCCCAAATTTGACATGAGTCCCCCCCAAGGTACAACTTTGACATGAGTCCCCGCAAGGCCCAACTTTGACATGAGTCCCCCCGAGGCCCAACTTTGACATGAGTCCCCCCCCCCCCAAGGCACACCTTTGACATGAGTCCCCCCCAAGGCACACTTCCCCCTCATTGGGAAAAAAAGAAAAAACGTTGTTTTGCGGCTATAAGACAGTTTGGACTTCCAACGTTATTTGTTACAGTATCTGCAGCTGAAACACATTGGTTTGATTTAATGAAAACTTTATCATGGAATTTAGATCGTCACGAATTAACTAAAGAAGAATTTGTCGATATTAACAAGTTTAGCAGTAGGCCTCTGGCACTAAATTAAAATATGTCAATGTCAGATTTTCATGTTTTAAATAATGAAATAATGTCGTGTCTGCATAATTTTGCTAATTCATGTGGTGGAAAAAAAACATGTTTCTACTCATATTTACTCTGAAAAACATGAAAAACGATTATATCTGTATCCACATAGTCTTCAATGAAACCGTTTTGACACATTGACAACCAGTAATGCCAGTTTGAAGATTGTTCTGGATGAAGACATTTTTACTTATCATACACACATTATTTACTTATTATACACAAATTTTCTTGATAAATTGACTACCTTCTTTAAAATGTTACAGAAAGTACTCAAGACCTAGCATATTCCGAACAAAATGTGAGGCCATATTTGAAAATGCTCTTGAATCTTGGGCAATGGAAGGACTTTGTTTAGAACTAGAAAATGCATCATTTGTAATCGTAGCCTCATGTTTTGACTATTCGAAACATGGGAATGTTGAATAATTTTTATTATGACCAGATATTATAATCCTGATAAAGATGTATGCGTTAAGTGTGTATTTACTGCATTTTAATCTATAATTTGTATTAAAAACATGGTGTCCCCATTTCGGCATTCGAAAATTTGGTCACCGTGCGCTCTATAATTTTTTTTTCTTTTTCTTTCTTTTTTTTTTAATTCTAATCGTGCATTTACAAATGGATAATTTTTTTTTTTCATTTTGACACCAAATTAAATTTCATAACTTATTGTATTTGGAGTTGAACTGCTGTCAGCTTATGATCGATTGGGTAAATCAAATAAAATACTAGTATGTTGTGACATACATGACTTTCTTCTATATTTTCCTATCCGCGATTGTAATGAAATGCTCGCCGTCTGGTGGGCTAAGGGGAAATTACAATTAACATGAATAGCTTTTGGCTTTCATCGAGACGCCATTGCTTTCCGATGTTTAGTTTCACATATATTTATTGAATAAAAATGAATAAATCCGGTAAAAAAGATAACACATACTGTTGTGTGCTACAGTGTAACTCCAAAGGATCAAGAAATCCAGAATTAAGCTTCCATTTATTTCCAAATGACAAATTTAAAAATTCAGTTGCTTCGGCTAATGGAAGTGAAGAATTAATAAGATGATTTGAAACTAATATTTGTTAGTTTCAGTTAAAAATTTACTTCCTATCGAACTTTGAATAAACTGAAATAGTTTTTTCAAAAGCAATTCATTTTCCATGATGTAATGGCGGAGAAATTATAGCACGAATATTAAGTAGTAACACAAGTAGAACAATACTAAATACACGTGGCTATTATATTTGCTAACAACAAAAGCTGAAAAAGTGCCACCTATCGATTATTACAAACGCGGATACAAATCCACTCAGTAAAAATAATTTATTAAAATTATTATTTAAAAAAATTATCTTCCATGATAATGCAGACGTTTTACATATTAGAGAAGTTGTATAACAGTAAATATCGAAAAAAAGTCAATTTTATTTTCAATATTATATTAAAAAAAAAAAAAAAAAAAAAAAAAAAAATATTTATTTATTTATTATATATTTTTTATTTTTATTTATTTATTTACTAGCAGGCTTCGCCCGCTTCGCTGGACCCTATTTTTAAAGGAATCACTATAATTACTGAATTCTCAATTTTTATTTTTTTGCCCCACCACTCTCCCCCCCCTTCCCAATAATTTTAAAAATTCGAAAATATCCGCAATCGATTTGTAAGTATCGAAAACCTCTATGTAACAATTTTGAATGATCTAACTCTATTTTTTTTTTTGCCCCTCTGCCCCTCCTAATAACGTCCCTCCTAATAACGTTACACTTTCGAAAATATCCCCATTCGACTTGCAGGCCTCTAAAACCAATCTGTACCAATTTTGAACGGCCTAACTACATTTCTATTTGTTTTTGCCCATAGCCCCCCCCCCTTACCGCCCCTCCTAATAATTTTACAAATTCAAAAATATCCGCATTCGATTTTAAGTATCGAAAACCATTTGTGTACCAATTTTGAACGAAGTAACTCTATTTTTATTCCCCCCCCCATCCCCTCCTCCCTTCTCGCCCCTCCTAATAACTTTACACTTTCGAAAATATCCCCATTCGACTTGCGGGCTATTGAAACCTATCTGTACCAATTTTGAAAGGCCTAACTGTATTTCTAATTGTTTTTGCCCCAGCTGCCCCTCCCCCCCTGCTGCCCCACCTGGGGGCTGAATTTTTAAAATTCCAGAAATTGGTTTTTGGATATTTGTATTAGCTATATTTTATAGCAAAAATTTCACGTATATCTGTTTTTTTTTTGTTTGACATATATAGGATTATGCGAAATCGCGTTTTACGCATGTGAAATCCCGTTTTGTCCCCCCCCCCGCTCCCCCTTGGGGACCGAATTTCGAAAATTCCAGTAAAGAATTTTTAGACATTTATATTAGCTATATTTTAAAGCAAAAATTTTACGGATATCTGTTTTTTTGTTTGAGATATGAAGGATTTTTTGAATTCACGTTTTGCCCCCTCCCCCCCCTTGGGGGCGAATTTTTTCAATTTTTTTTTTCCTAAACCATCCCTGACCTATAAGGAAAAAAACAAAAAAAGAATGATCGAAATCAGTCAAGCCGTTTACTATTTTATAAAAGACATACAGACAAACATTCATTTATATATATATATATATATATATAGATTTATTTTATTTTATTTTATTTATTTATTTATTTATTTATTTTATTTATTTATTTATTTATTTATTTTATTTATTTATTTATTTATTTATTTTATTTTATTTATTTATTTATTTATTTTTTGTTAAAAATGAAAAAAATCGATAACTTTATTTTAAATTATCGCAGATCGATGGTTGAACCATTCGTTTCAAAGGTATTGGGGAGCTCTTTTGAAAGATATCCATCATGAAAATTTACTCCCCTCGAAGGGGGAGGCTAAGCTCCTACATACACAATTGTTTTTCCCCAGTTGGCTATCTCTATTACAAATAATTCTTTTAAATTTCATAATGATTATTAAAAAATAACTCTCTTTATGCACATTTATACAAAAGTTTGTCCTTATACCACCACGTTAAAAATTTAGAAAAAGCGATATGGCAATGCAACCTGTCAGACAATTTTTAGCAAAAGTGGATTGGCACTCATTTATGTCAAGATGTAACTACATACCAATTTGTATGAAATTCTGTGCAGTAGTTCCCGAGATACAGTTGCCACAAAATTTTGTCACACACACAGACAGACAGACATTTTCTAAAAATGGTCAAATCGTGTTCTACAGGTCTCAAAACGTGTAAATCCATCAAAAACCCGAGGTCGAAAATGTTAACGAATCCAGTACGTTCTTCTATTAAATATAGAAGAAAGTAATAAGAAATAACTTGATAGTAAATACAGTGTTGTTTAATGTAATCATGTTTTAAATACTAAAAAGGTACTTCGATTTTTTTCCTATAAATTTTTCGTCTTATAAATATCCAAAATTAAAGCGTAAAGCATAGTCGCCTCAGGCAGTAGGAACTCGGACCCCATATATTGCGGGTGAGGAAGGCGCTGCCTAAGGCAGAGTGGACCCGGAGCAAATTTTTGAGCGATTGCAACAGATTTTTACTTTCTTCTATATTCAATAGAAGAAAGTATTGGATTCGTAAAAATTTTCGACCCCGGGTTTTTGATGGATTGACACGTTTTGAGAGCTGTAGAACACGATTTGACTATTTTTAGAAAATGTCTAGAGGTCTAAATTCTTAACATGGTGGTCTAGGGCAAAATTTTGTATAAATGTGCATAAAGAGAATTATTTTTTAATGATCATTATGAAATTTATAAGAATTATTTATAACAGAGGTAGTCAACTGCGAAAAAAAAAAAAATTGTATGTGTAGGAGCCTCGCCTCCCCCTCCCTGGGGGGAAGTCCCTCCTCGAGGGGAATAAATTTTTATGATGGGTATCTTTCAAATGGGCTCGCCAATACTTTTAAAATGAATGGTTGAACCATCGATCTGCGATAATTAAAAAAAAAATCTTTTTACGTAATATTGAGAAGAAAAAACTTTTTTTTTTGGATATTTAGTGTTATACTACTTCTCTAATATGAAATCGTACTGTATTATCATAGAAGATAATTTTATTAAATAATGGTTTTAATAAATTATTTTTACTGAGTGAATTTGCATAGGAAAAGATAGAAGAAAGTCATGTGGTGGCCACAACATTCTAGTTTTTTTTTTTTTTTTTTAGTTTTTATTTATAAAGTAAAAATAATGATTCTTTTATTAACATGCTTTTATTAATTTCACATGACGTAACTATTATAATGTAAGTAAAGGAATCTTACAATTCAATTTTCGACCACTTCTTTCGTTTGCTTGACCTGAATTTTTGCACACGACTTCATAGTCGATGACACAAGTGTTTCTAGGTTCCTATCCCATCAGAGGCTGGCTCTAGGGGCAAATCAAAAAATCTATATGTATAAAACTCTATCGTTATGTGGCACATGATTTGGCCGTACTTGTATAACGTTGAGTGGCAACAATTAATCAATATTTTTTTTTTTTTTTTTTTTTTTTTAAGATGTAAATATTCTGGTGTGTCACTCACACGATTCTTTCTTACCCGGCATTTTCATACTATAAAGATAGATATTTTGTGCTTTTTAGTTCACATTTCAATAAAATCGTGTTCTTTAATTTTTTAAAAGTATATATATATATATTATTATTATTATTCATTTAAATATAGTGACCAGCGAAGCGGGCAAAACCTGCTAGTAAATAAATAAAAAAAAATTTTTGAAGCTATTATGACGTCAGTTTTATCACAAATTTTTTATAATACAGTTTATTTTTATTACAAGTTAATTTTTTATAATTACATAAACATGTTTCCTTTTAAATCAAGGGAAAAAAAATCCCAATAGTGATTTTTTTTTTTTTAAGTTGAAATGAGATTTTTAAAATCTTTTGAACAAATTATCCTATTGAACTAAAAATTACGGCGTTAGATAGATTTTGTTCTCATTAATAAGTTTACTAACTTGATAGGTGGAACAGTGTACTTTGCATAACGAATTGAAACCTGATATAACACGACATTCATTCTGTCAAAATAAAATCCCAGTATACAAAATTGTGTTTGGAGTACTTAACACGGTTATAGAAGCCTATGATATTTTGCTATGCCGAAGTATGAAAACAACAATCAAATGTAAGCGAATCAAAAAGAGAAATAGAAAAAGATTCTCAAAATGATCAAGTATTTGCCAATGTATCAAAATCTCCATAAGTAGTATTGCAAACCCTAATGGTGATGGTCAGGGGCAATGGAAAGAGACACAAAGCCAGAGTTCTTTTTGACTCTACATCGTAGTGCTCTTATTTACTCACGGATTAAGACTATCTATAGGATGAAAAACAAGATAGGGCAGCCAGCGCGGAAACCGGAGCTTTCTATTCCACATTCAGCCGAGTGGAGGAAAACGATCCGATCGCCGCCTGATGTAGTATCGTTGTAACTTATCGGAAGAAAGTGAAAGCCCCTCCCTTCGGCTTCTGTCATCATCCGATTTCCAAGAACGACCAATGAACCGCTACAAATTTAAACAGACGCGCTGATTGGTAGATTGTCAAGATATGTTCGCCCTCTATCTGTAAGATGAAAATTATTACTTTTCCGTAGCATTCGTAATACATCCTAAACTCTTAATCCGTGTATTTACTTGAAGATACATAAAGAGATAAAGTATGAAGTAGAAGATTCAGAATATCATTCTCTTTTTCTCGATTAGAGAACCGGTGTGTTTAAACATGACGTATTTAGAGTATTCTCAACAAATGTTAATGGTGAATACAATTGCAATTTTAACATGCTACGTCAACCAGTCACATGTGAAACGAAACCCCCTAAAATTCTTGACCTGAGATTTGTGTTAAAGAATTTTCAGACTGTAGTGTTCGTGTTGAAGATGATCATCAAGCTCCATTTGAAATTCTAATCGAAGCTGATGTTGTGGGAAAGTTGATGGCGAATAATTATAAACTTCTCCTCGGTGACCTCTCTGCAATTGAGACAAAATTAGGACGGACAGTTATGGGTCGTATGTCAAGTGTACCTTCCAGTGACTGTTCCATTTTGATTTCAATGATGAACAAAGGCGCATCCATTACTGATTTGTGGACTTTAGATACACTTGGTGTTACTCATCCTTCGATGAAGAAGACCAAAACTGAATTACGGAAGACTGCGACAAAGCACTAAGTACTATTGCAGTTAAAGATAATCATTTTCAAGTACATTTGCCATGGTTGGAAAATTATCCCCCATTTCCAAACTATTATGAGCTAGCATTAAAAAGACTGATTAACCCGTTAGTTGTCGCTAGTTGGTCGATTTGCCGCCCATCCTTCAGTGTTGCCAGATTTTTTTATTCAACAGCCACCAAAAATTTTTAGAAGTGGCATTTGATATACATAAAACGCAAATAAAATCGAAGAAACGTCGATCTTAAAATTATTGATGACAGTTAAATAAAAAATGCGCAGTCTGTAATAGGTGGCGCTGTCTATAGCGACTACTAACGGGTTAATACGATAAATCGGAATCTCTGTGTAAATCTTATCAAGAAGTTTTCAATGAGTGACTAAATTGTGAAATTATAGAAGAGGTGGAAAATGAGCGTAAAGAGCCAGCACTTTACTTACCTCATCGAGCAGCAATTAAAAACTAGTATGTTGTGGCCACCACAAGACTTTCTTCTAAATTTTCCTATATAAATTCACTCAGTAACAATATTAAGAAAAAAAAAATTACTATTTTTTTCCCATCTTTTTTTCATTAAAAGTAAAAAAAATCGATAACTTTGTTTTAAATTATCACACATTTGTAGTTCAACCATTCGTTTTAAAGGTATTGACGAGACCTTTCGAAAGATACCCATCTTGAAAATTTATCCCCCCCCTGGGGGTACTATGCGAGGGGGAGAAGCGATGCCCCCACATGCACAAAATTTTTTTCCTAATTAACTACTACTATTATCAATAATTCATATTAGTTTTACAATCACAGGTTAAGAATAACTCTCATTATGTACACTTATACGAAATTTTGTCCTATACTACCATGTTAGAAATTTAGAAAAAAATACGATCACAACGCCACCTGTTGAGCGATGTATCCCCAAATCTAATCAGCACCAGTTTATGTCAGGGGTCAACTAAATACTAAGTTTTGTTAAATTTCGTTAAAAAAAAGAAAAAAAAAGACAGACAGATAGACATTTTCTAAAAATGGTCAAATCGTGTTCTACAGTTCTCAAAACGTGTCAATCCATCAAAAACCCGAGGTCGAAAATTTTTACGAATCCAATACTTTCTTCTGTTGAATATAGAAGAAAGTAATAACAGTACCACGAAGATCAGACCGGTATTGGATGCTTCTGCAAAAGTAAAAGGATCACCGAGTCTTAATGATTGTTTTGAAAAAGAGTCAAATCTCATAGAACTGATTCCGATCATTCTAATGTGTTTTCGAAAGTACAAAACAGTTGTCACAGCAGACATTCGGAAAGCATTCCTCTAAATAAATCTTCAGCTGACTGACTGAAATTACTTGAGATTTCTATGGTTCACCAGTAACGGACTGATTTAAAAATATAGGCACTGTAGAGTTGTTTTTTGGCGTATCTTGCAGTCTCTTTCTGCTAAGTTCTACGATTCAATATCTGCTAAGAACTGTTTTAGAGAAAATAGAGGTTGGTGAGTCCTCATACCCAAAAGATGTTGTTCAAAAACTCTTGACTAGTTTCTACGTAGACAATTGTGTTAACAGCGTGAAGAATGAAGCAGAACGTGAACAGTTCATGGAAGTAGATACTGAAGTTATGGCAGAAAGAAAATTTGATCTACGAGGATGGGAATTCACCGATCCTAACGCCGAAAGTACAACTGGTTCTAGCGTATTGGGTTTAATATGGAATAGAAAAGCTGATACTCTACGAATAAACACCGAAAGTCTTCAAGAGGTGTGTAGTGAGGAATTAACAAAAAGAACCATTTTATCATCCGCTCACAAAATCTTTGATCCTTTAGGTATCACCTGTTCAGTTTCTTTCCTTCCAAAACTTTTGTTACAACGCTTGTGGAAGACTAATATGACTTGGGATCAGAAAGTAGATTTAGAAACTGAGAGAGAGTTCCGAAAAGGGTTGAAGGTTGTGCCAGTTTTGTCAACAATTGAAATCCCAAGGTGGATTAGATTTGACATTAAAGATGAGAAGAAATCTTTACATGTGTTTTGTGACGCAAGTCGATCCGCCTATGGAACGTGTGTCTTTTTTGAGAATTGAAAGAGAAAATTGTGTGCACATACAACTTGTTCAAGCTAAAGCCAGAGTTGCACCTTGTGGAAATAAGGAGACTAGTATTGCTCGTCTGGAACTTCTCGGGGCTACTATTGCTGCTCGCCTTTCTTCAAACATACTAGAAGATCTTCTTGTAAGAGATGTATATTACTGGACTGATAAGAATAGAAGATTCGTGGAGAGTTTTTGTTCAAAATAGAGTAACTGAGATACTGAGTTTCACTCCAAAAGAGGCTTGGAGGTATGTCCCTGGTTCCGTGAATCCTGCAGACCTTCCTAGTTGCACTGCTCTACAGTTGTCTTCGTCGAAATGGTGGGAGGGGCCTGCATGGTTGTACTCTCCGTCTGATTTGTGGCCCAATGCTGAAGACATTGTTCGAGAAGAGGAAATAAACAGTGAGAGAAAAAAGAAAATTGTTTCTTCTATGTTAACTGTTGAAGTAGGCTCACTACTACATTCTCGTACTAATGAATATAACAGAACTATCCGAATCGTAGTTTGGATAAGGAGATTCTATTACAACTGCTTCAATTTCGAAAAGAAGCTAGCTGACCTTACTGTTCATGAGATAGAAGAAGCAGAAAAAACCGTTGTGCATCTTATCCAAAGAGAGTCCTTCACAGATAAGAGTGAGAAGAGACTGAAGACTTTAGATACATTTGTTGATGAGGGAATACTTCAATTAAAAACAGCGGTGTTCAAAAGAGATGATATAGCAGAGTTCAGAATGCCTGCGGTTTTGCCAGGAGAACATCCAGTTGTGAGAAGTCTTATATTAGAGGAGCACAGTAAAAGAGGACATGCTGGTGTGTCATATACACTGAATTCCTTAAGAGAGAAATTTTGGATCCTTTGTGGCAGGAGAACAGTGAGATCAGTGATAAGGTCATGTGTGATTTGCAAAAGGTTTGCTGCCAAAAATATTAAGCCTCCAACTGCACCGCCACCTGCAGATCGGGTGCAAGATGCCAGTGTGTTTCAAGTAACGGATTTAGATTTTGCTGGCCCTGTCTATCTGCGAGATAATTCTAAGGCCTGAATTAGCTTATTTACATGTGCAGTATACCGTGCAGTTCACCTCGAGTTGGTGACCTCTCTCTCGACAGATACTTTCCTTTTGGCCTTTCATCGTTTCATTGCTCGCAGGGGAAAGCCTTCAGTAGTTTACAGTGACAATGGAAGCAACTTCACAGGAGCAGCTAATATTCTTAAATGTGTCGATTTCAAAGGAGTGTCTCTACAATTAAGAGAGAAGAGAATTATTTGGAAATTTATTCCACCTGGAGCTCTTTGGTGGGGAGGATGGTGGGAGAGGTTAATAGGCATGATGAAGGCTATATTGAAGAAGATCTTAGGAAGAGCAAGTTTGAACCACGAAGAGGTGACAACAGCTGTATGCAATTGTGAAGCTATCTTGAATGATAGACCTTTGACTACAGTAACTTCAGATCCGAGTCTCAGTGTTCTCACTTCTGCAGATTTTCTGAGAGAGATAAACAGTAGCACCTTGCCAGACATTAAAACTTCTTCAGACCCAAATAGCTTACGACGAATATTGAGTTACATTCAGACTATTCGTGAAGCTTTTCGATCAAGATTCCGTCAAGAATATTTAGGAGCACTTTGTACGAAACAGAGAAATCAACAATTTTTTACCTTAAAGGTGGGAGAATTAGTTCTTGTTGGAGACGATGAAAAGAAAAGACAGTCGTGGCCTCTTAGTCGAATATTTGAATTGTTTCCAGGTTCTGATGGTATCGTTCGTCGAGTTAAAGTAAAGACACAACATGGAGACCTTTTTAGAGCTATTCAACGGATATACCCGTTAGAAGTTCCAGATACTGACTCCTTTGTTACTCCAGCAGAGGTAATCCCCAAGGTGGGAGTCAAGAACAGTGCACTTGACAGTGAATCTGCCGGCCGCATACCAGTTGTTACTAGAACGGGACGTGTAATTAAGCCCCCACAGAGATTTGACTTATGACTTTAATATTAGCACTATCATTTTAGTTGTAAATATGTAAATATGATTTTTATTATTTACTCATAAATTTTTCTTCATTTGTTGTAAAGTATTTAGTTACACAAATTTCTCAGGCCAAAATGTAATTTCTATTGGTATTTCTAATTCCCCCCCCCCTAGTAATGTAAGTTAACTTTTGGAGTTGTAGGTTAACTTAGGTGGGAGGATGTTCGGAAATGCTTCCTTTTTCTCCCATAAAATTAAATAGATTGAACGAGACTATCTGAACTCCATGGTCTCTTCAAAATTACTAAAAGATCATTTTTGGCAACCAGTTTTTTTGATGTTTTTAGAATAGAAAGAGTTTATGTTCCGTTCTTGTTCCTTTTTTTGTTGTGAGAAAATGGCAACCGGAGTGGTTTTGTTTTTTATTATTTTTATGTGTGAGGAAAACGATAGCTGAGAGTTTCTTTTGTTTCAAGAGTAATTAAAATTCAGAGTAAGAATTGAAATACGAGGATTTTTATGAGTATAAATCTTTTTAGAGTTATTCTACAGTTATAAAAACGGATAATTATATATGTGTTTAGAGTTATTTTCATAACTGTCTGGTGAATTGCATCTGTAAAAGAATAACCGATGCTGTGTTATACTATTCCAAGTTTTGTACATAGGTCCTGTAAATAAACTATATGTGTTTTTTTTTATACGAAGTTGATGTCTTTTATGGGTTTATCGTTGACAAATGTACGTATATATGATTCAAAACAATTGAGGACAGATAAAATGTAATAGAGTATCAAATAAACTGTCTACTATAATAAACTTCTTATATATATATAATAACAGACGTTCTGGTAAAACATCCAAATATTTAGAGACGTTCAATGTAGGTGCCTCCTGTTTCAAAACAAATATATTTGCGATAATTCATTTTCTTGTGATAAATTCTTCGACCTCATTTAAATGGTGATTTATCAAATTAGGTCCAAAAATGTATCATAACACGGATAAACGACGAAGTATTAGCGTATTCTAACATAAAGTATATTTTCTCTTGTGAAGAAATCGTTCTTTTTAAAAGCGTTTTCTCTTGTGAAGAAATCGTTCTTTTTAAAAGCGTCGTCTCTTGTGGGAGTTCTTACGTGGAAGAATTTTCTACGCATGTACCTAGTAGAACGTCAGCTTAATCAGATAAACGCTATATTTGATTTTGCTAAATAAATTCATTATATAAATTATAAGTTCAACGTCGATTTGTCCCGTTGGTTTTGAATCTTTTTGCATATTTTTTAACAAACAACGTTATCGTTCCTGAATATAAACCTGGAGGTAGTAAATGTCATAAAAATCTACAGCTAACCGTTTTTCTAACTATCGTGATTTTGTTTCTCCTTCTCACTAGTAACAGAGTGATTCTAATCTCAAATATAACGGACGGGAAGTACAGAATTCGAACTCAGGTCAGATAGAACGTTTATGCTTTCGCGATTTTCTACGAAAGTCATGGAAATGGGAACTTTTAGGAAGGCATTCATCTTTGCCAGGTCTGTGCCACTAGTGTAGATAATCAGCCTTAATCCGTACACCACCCTAGATATTTCAAATACGTTGTGAACAGAAGACAAATCTCAAAAGCAGATACTACACCAGTTGTTAGTAGTACGGTTCTTTTTCAGTTTGAATGGTTTTTGATTGCTGACCTAATCTGTCATTGTTCACAATCGTTGCAATCGTTGTTGTAAATGGTGCAGCTTTCTTGCAACCACCATAAGTAACCTATATAAACTAGTCCATGAGAAATGGTTTAATTTAAAAATATTTTGCGGTACTGATATTCTATAGAAATTTCTCAGAAAATATATGAAAGTTCAAAGAAATATTTTTAGAAACTGTGTAAAATAACCACTTTTTATCTTAGAAACTTGAAGCAATCCACATGCAAATTCAAGTCGACACTCCACTATTGATGTCGTACAACAACCTTGATTCTCAGCGCGCCTAATCTTCTCCTATCCTCCGAACATTTATGTCTTTAGCTTTACCTTAAGTGTACTTACACTGAAAATTTTACAGTATAATGTGTTCTTTGCGTCCCTGAAGTTTCAGGATATAGTGCTATTCATTTTCGAAAATGATAGGAAAAACATGTGAAATCAAAATAATTTCCCTTATTTTGTTCACCATCTGTATGTTCGGTATTAAGAGAAACGGATCGCTCTAATTAGTAATTGCTGAGAAATTCGTGACATTCATCGCAATGTAATTATTCCCTGAAGTCTTCACAAGTTCTTATATTATTATTATTATCTTTATTCATATATATATATATATATACAGGGTGTTCCAAAAGTCCCCCCCCTCCTAACTCGAAAATGAGGCAAAATTTTGAAAAATCGCGAAGCATATATTTAATGAATTCGAGAGGGACCTCTTTTGGTGAAAACAGTTTCGGCCCGGGGGGTCTAGGGGGGGGCCGCTAGGGATGGCAACTTTAAATTTTCAAATGAGAAAGTATGTCTTGTGATACATCCCTGGACACGTCTCTTCAAGACAAGGAATTTGATATAAATAGTGTTGCCTTACGATGATTATTAAAGGAGATACGTGAGTTTTTAGTCTTTTGAAATGTGGATTTTATACTTATGTAATATACCCTTTAGTACCCTTATGTACTATACCCTTTAATAATCATTGCAGCACAAAACTCTTTATATCAAATTCATTTTCTTGAAGAGACGTTTCCAGGGATATACCACAAGACATACATTGCTCAAAAATGTGTGAGCATAGACAAGAAGTCAGAAGTAGTGCCGCTAGGGAGGGCAACTTTAAAATTTCAAGCAGGAAAATTTATCTTGTGATGCATCCATGGACACGTCTTTTCAAGACAATGAATTTGATATAAATAGTTTTGCCTTACGATGATTATTAAAGGAGATACATGAGTTTTTAGTCTTTTGAAATGTGGATTTTATACGCATGTATACCCATTAATAATCACGGCAGGACAAAACTATTTATATTAAATTCATTGTCTTGAAGAGACGTTTCCAAGGATGTGTCACAAGACATACTTTGCCCAAAAATATTTGGGCCCGGGCAAAGGGGTTGTAGGAGTGTCGCTAGGGAGTGCAACTTTAATATTTCTAATGGGAAGGTATGTCTTGTGATACATCTCTGGAAACTTCTCTTCAAGACAAGGAATTTGGTATGAACAGTTTTGTCTTGCAGTAATTATTAAAGGGGATACATAAGTATAAAATCCCATTTCAAAAGTCTAAAAACTCATGTTTCTCCTTTAATAATCATTGTAGAGCAAAACTATTTATATCAAATTCCTTGTCTTGAAGAGATGTTTCCAGGTACGTATCACAAGACATACCTTCCTATCTGAAATTTTAAAGTTGCCCTCCCTGACGGCCCCTCTAGCCGCCACCCCTCCCCCCCTGGCCCAAACCTTTTTCACCAAAAAAGGCCCTTTTCACATTCATTAAATACGTGTTTCGCTATTTTTCAAAATTCCGACTCATTTTCGAGTTAATAGGGAGTGTGGAATTTTTAGAAGACCCTGTATATGTGTGTGTGTGTGCATATGTAAGAACTTTCATTATAGTATTTAGGACTAAAAATATATAATAAAGAAAATTAATGTAATATTGTAAAAACTATTCTTCAAATCTAAATATTTAACTGAATAGAAAATAATATATATATGTGTGTATATACAAATCAATGTTTGGCAATACAGTGTTGTTTAATGTTGAAATAAAATCTAAGTATATGCATTTTGCAATATTAAACTAAGACCATCAGTTATAAACGAATTTATTTATAAAAAAGGAAAATCAATTAATTTTTATATAAAAAAACAAATTCGGTCAGATTGCATTCTGATATACTGTTTTAAACTACACATTTAACACTAATTATATCGCTATTATTTTCTATATTTTCTTATTACTGTTACTTTTTACATAATTTCTATAACTAAAATTCTTAAAAGACAACCAGGCAATATCGTTGGATACACGGTGTATGATTTTAGAATTTTTTCTTTCTTACTTTTTTTTTCTTTGCGCTATGCGTATTTTTGCGAGTTTGTAAAAAAAAAAAAAAAAAAAAAAAAAAAGCGTAAGCAAGAATCGAACCCGGCGCTACCGATCCACTAATTTCGATCCAAGCACCTCTTGGCAACTGATGGTGCCTTTTTTACAATGAATAACGCATATAATCCCATTAAACAAATGTATATTACAGACATGAATGAATATTCTTTATAAATGCGCTTTTGTAATAAATATGATCGTGTTGTTACTGTAATTATGTGTAGATAGGCAATGTATATAAAATAGGAACATGTAACGTATTTTCTTATGAAATGATATAGTTAACGGAAGTGTCATGTCCGTGAGAAAAGTTCATAGCCAAGAGAGTCCGCGAGATATTTTTCTTAGCCAAGGTAGCCGAACAACTAAATTAGAATTATCATAAATTGTAAGTAAAAAGAAGAGATTAAATTACTTAAAAAAAAAAAAGGCCATATAATAAAAATTAAAGTTATACCATGATTTATTAAATTGAAATAATATTGAATTTAGAAAATAAAAAGCACGCGCACGTGCAGGATAGAAAAATAAGAAATAAAATTGTACTTTTAAAAAATTAAAGAATACGCTTTTATTGAAATGGGAACTAAAAAGCACAACATATCTATTTTTATAGTATTAAAATGAAGTGTAAGAGAAAATCGTGTGAGTGACACACCACAATATTTACGTACTTTTAAATTTTTAATAAAATAATTTAGAATTAAACAAAAACTATTTTCAAAAAATCTCCCCTTACTGGGCTCGAACGTTAGACCTTTAGGTTCGTAGCCCGGAGCTTTACCTCACAGCCACAGCGTTCACGTAGGGAACGTCTTTTTTACAACATAGATTTTTTGTTTGCTTCCAGAGCGGTTACAAACATACATACAGGTGAAGCTAATAAAAGCGTGTTAAAAAGGAGGATGTAATAGTAACGTTTTTTATTTTGGTTTTTCATTAATTTTGTAAGAATAGAATAGTAACGGAAACATTTAATATTTTTTCTGGAGCTCTTTAAAAAAGAAAAATTTGAATTGATGTGGCTATTAGAAGAATAAATTAGAGATAAATAACTCGGCCTATGTTATTTTCAATTAAAATGAAGTATGCAACATTTATTAAGTTACTTTCAATTAAAGTTAAGTGTGCGACAGGAAGATTTGTAGCTCTATAAATAACCAGTAAATGAATAAATATAGGCACCGAATCAATACATTAATTGAATTTCACGTTTAAGTAAAATTTCTGTAATACTAAGTTTGTCTCATATAAGATTAATTATAAAATAAAGAAAGAAATAAAGAATAATTTTGAAATTTTCTTTCCGTTCACTCATAGTCTGTTTATAAAAACAATCATTTACTTCATCAAAATATGATTCCAAATAATTGTGACACTAAAGTATTATAAACAGAAATGTAATGAAAATCAAATACGTTCATTGTGAAGAAATGTTTACAAATTTTATAATTGTTTATGTTAAAGTATAAATAGTACATTTCCAATTTTGATAAAAGGATTTCATTTACTTTTCGGAGAAAATTTACCTTCTGTCTGGGTTGTTATTTACTTTCTTACTCTAACAATACGTGTTTAGAAATGAGATGATGAATTTGTGATAGAAACGCAACCTTCTCTCTCCTTTTGTATATCTAAAGTTAACAGATGCGTTGTAATATTAGATTTCAGTTTGAGAAAAACATTTATTTGCAGATATTGGATTAAATTCAAATGAAACCTATTTATATGATTTGTGCTTATTTAATTCTGAAAAATTATGATTTATTGATAATATTACGTATATTTATAAGTCATTAGTTATTATTTTAGAATAAAAATAAAAATGGACAATGGACAATCAAGTATGTAAAACATAAAAAGAAAAAGAATTAAATAAAAGAGTTTCAAAAACGATTGATATAATAATTGAAATATATTAAGCATATATTATGCTATAAAATGAACCATGGATAATTTGCGTAATATTCTCTTAATTAACATATTTACAAATATTTAACATTCAATGGAGTTAGAATGTGTTTAATAACGCTCCACCTCTCCCCAAAAAAGGTTCTATCTGCTTGAATTTACAAATAAATGCTCCTTTCTAATAACGAACAGACAGTAACTGTGGTATAACGAGTGACGAAAACAAAGGTACATTTTGGCTTTGAGAAAAAAATGCAAATATATATATATATACAAACTTTTCCGAAAGCTAAATATATATAAAATAGATAAATATTAAATAGTTATTAAGTTATTTAAAAAAAAAAAAAAAAATAAGAAAACTTTCAGAACAAACAGTTAATATGATCAAACCCAAAGTCACCACGAATATAATAAAAACTGAAATAATACGACAATAGGAAATATATTAAAGCATGCTTTAATTCTTACTTTATTAAGGGCATGGAAGGAGATTAAAGCATGCAAAGTAAATGGTTTTCTGTTACATAGAGAGAGTTTAAGCTAATATCCTCTCTGTATCATGCCCAAAACCTCTACAACATTCCAGTCAAGAGACAAAAATTAGCTCAGAGAAACAAAGAAACACTAAATTAACTAGCCGAAGCCACACGTGAAAGACTACATTCAACATTACGCCAGAAACAATCACTAGTCACAATTTGAATGAGAAATAACCATAAACAGACAATAAATCAAGAAAGAAAATATATAAGAGGATAAAAGAAAATTAAAAACATTGAAATAGTATTGCTGGATATGAAAAATGAAAGAGAAAAAAAAAAAAAAAAAAAAAAAAAAAAACGAATTTACTTACAAATTCTGCTCGAGCTGTCAAATGAAGCACTGAATGATAGATTATTGGGATAAGTAATAGGTAAGTCTTGATTATTGATATAGGTTAGCTAAATATATTACTAAAATATCATCAATGTACCTTAGTAATTTAAAATTAGTACTCTTTATTTCTCTTTCTTGATAATATAAATATAAATCAGCAAGAAGACTGGAAGTAATACCACCTTGTGGCAATCCTATTGTTGTTTTTATTAAGCCTTATGAAATGATATATAGTTATGAAAGAGGATAAATCCAGTCAAAGTTTTAAAATCAGAAAGCCTTATTTTATCATTTAGATTTAGATGTAGATTTTCATTGAATACTTGATTTATAATTTCATAGATATATGACTATTATATACATATATATGTGTGCGTGTGTATGATCATCATTAATTTCTGCCTTTATCAATATACAGTAGGATGTAGACCCCTCCTAGGTGATTCCAATCTGCCCTGTTGGGCAGATTGGAATCACCAATTCTTCTCCGCTGCAATTCTCCTTTATTCTGACCTTCCAAACTTCATAATTTAATCCTCTCCAACGACAGAGTGGTCTCTTTCTCGGTCTTTTTTATACCTTGGTATCCAAAATAGGGCTTTGGTGGTCCATCTATCAACCTTTCTTCTGGCAAGGTGTCCAGCCCATCTCCATTTCCGTTTCTTTACTCTAGAAATAACATCAGTAACTTTGTCTTGCTCCCTAATCCAAGTGTTTTGATTTCTATCTCTTCGGGTGAATCCTAATATGCACGTATTCATCTCTGGTTTGCTTGAAGTTTTTGTATAGTTTTATACGTTAATGTCCAAGTAGTATGACTTGGCCAACTCCTCCTTCATATTTCAAAATGTCTATTTCATATGTACAGTGGCCTCAGTCACCGGCGCGGCGACCGGAATGTCCCTGCTCTGTTCAGCAAACAGGAAATCCAGAAGGCAGAGGGTGCGAAGAATAACCTTGTTAGCTAACAAGGAATAAATATGTGCACTTGAAATTGCAGGTCCTTGAGCTATATATATATATATATAAAACAATTGACAGAAAGATTTATAAATATACAAGTTTTACAGATTAGAAAAACCAATAGGAGAATTACAAACCAATGCGCAAGATTGCAGCGAAAGGAAATGCAAAACTTAGATGTAGCAATATATAATTGCAGAAATATATAAACAAATGAAGGAAATTAAATGTAGAAATATATAAACAAATGAATGAAATTAAACCCCAAAAAACACTGAGATCTTCATCAAGGGGGCTCCTCAGTGTAGGGGTGAACGAGAAGTTTCTGAAAGGACAGTAGCTATAAGCTAATAACTATCCTTAGCCCCCAACTTCTCACCAAACAGAAAACCACCAATAACTGTATAGAAATCAAACATACATATAATGTATAAAACTACTAAAAAAATTTTATAAAATTATAAAATTGTAAAAGTTACAAAATTACATCAATTCATTTAAAAAATATACAATAAAAAAAGAATTACTGAAGGTAAACAAGAAAGTATAAAATGAAATAAAAATACAACCCTTCAACTGGAACACAAACTATCTTCGGCCGACGGGGCTACTCGTCGGTATTCAATATCGCCCTTGAATGAGGAAGTAGAATAAACCGAGATAGGAAAACTCTGGAATGATAAAAGAAAGGATTTTAATTTTAAAGTCTTACTAATCGGTTTTCAAATATCAGTAGAAAAGTTTTAAAAAAATATTATGTTCTCACAGCTTAAAAGAATTCATACTATTTGCAATAATGAAGAAGATTTAAAATATGCTCTTGAAGACTTAAAAAGTACCTTGCAAACTAACTGTTACCCGTCCCAATTTTTAACTCTGACTTTGCAGAGTTTTCCTATCTCGGTTTGTTCTACTTCCTCATTCAAGGGCGATATTGAAGTACCGACGAGTAGCCCCGTCGGCCAAAAATAGTTTGTGTTCCAGTTGAAGGGTTGTATTTTTATTTCATTTTATACTTTCTTGTTTATCTTCAGTAATTCTTTTTTGTATTGTATATTTTTTAAATGAATTGATGTAATTTTGTAACTTTTACAATTTGTTAATTTTATAAAATATTTTTAGTTGTTTTATACATTATATGTATGTTTGATTTCTCTTCAGTTATTGGTGGTTTTCTGTTTGGTGAGAAGTTGGGGGCTAAGGATAGTTATTAGCTTATAGCTACTGTCCTTTCAGAAACTTCTCGTTCACCCCTACACTAAGGGGTCTCCCTGATGAAGATCTCAGTGTTTTTTGGGGTTTAATTTCATTAATTTGTTTCTATATTTCTGCATTTACATATTAATATATATATATATATATATATATATATATATATATGTATGTATGTATGTATATATATTTATGTATATGCATTAAATATGCTATTTTATTTACACATATAAAATTAAAATGTACAATTCATAGATCACTCATGTTACATATTTTTTGTCACTATCTATATTTTTTAATGTTCATTAACGATTACAATTTTAAAGAGCATGCTTTATAAATATACTGTTGGCGTATGCGCGCCACTCATGCCTCTCCGCTCCGAAAAAGTGTTTTGGCAGAAGGCCGTGAGAGGCCAAGTAAAACTGACGTAGGTAAAGAACTTGAAATTTATTGAAGCCCACAATAATTAAATTTATGTATAATATTTTTTTGCGTTATGAATGTAACATTGCTTCGTTGTAAATCTGTATATATTAAGTGTATGTAATAGTACAAAAAAAAATAAAATAAAATGGAATTAAGCTGGTCGGTCTAAATCAATTCACATAGTGAATACACATATATTATAATCGTCTTATTAATTCAAAATTCCATTTCTTATTTGCTCATTATCTTATAGCCATCTACTTATTGCATTTGATATTAAACTGCAGATACTACATAAGTTTAATATCATATAATTTATAAATCTCTACTTTGAATTACCGAGAATTATTTCGAAATATTAAATTTAGTTCCATTTCTGGGATCGCCTCATAAAGATGTTACAACTCATTAAATAAATCTTAAGTTAAAATGCCGACGTATTTCGTAAGAATTTATTGCATTTACAGCAAAATCTTTTGCAAACTCAAACATAATTTTCAGATGCTATTAAATATATATAAAGCCTTCACCGAATTAAATTTAGCTTCTCTAAATGCTCATTTAACGCATAATTAAAACTCTGCGTTTTCATTGAATTCTATTTAAATTTTTGCGTAATTTGAAGAACGTAAATTAGCACAGAAGCATTCTTTCACAATATGAAATGTGTTGCAGATGAAAATCGTATATAATTGAAGTAATATAGAAAATAAATGGTTAAGTTTCAATAAATGAGTACTCTATGATACTTTAAATAAAGAGTAGGAAACAGGGCTAATGGTCATAAATTTAATTGATGATAAAACTTGTGAATGCAGCTTTATCCATCGAATAGGTTGTCGGGAGCTGTAAAATTGCTTTCTGTGAAGTGACAAGTACAGTCCGTAACAAAAGTATATGAACACTAACAAAAATTCCTATATAAAAAAAGTAGAGTTAATACATTTTTGTTAAAAAAATTCTTGTCGAATCATGTTCTTAGTCAGTCTAAGAACACGATTCGAGAAGGATTTATTTAACAAAACAGTATTAACTCTACTTTTTTATATAGAAATTTTTGCTAGTGTTCGGATGCTTTTGTTACCGACTGTAACTTTTCACATGACTGATCTGTAAGCTATTCGCTGGCAGAGATGGAAAGTAGTATAAGACTTGCATAATTACACCTGAAATTAAAAAAATTTCTTTTATAACTAAGAGTGCCATCAAGGAGATAACAATAAAACAGTCCTTAAATAGAGGTGCATTGGTATTCGAATACAGAAAAAGCGGGAATGCTTCTACAAGGTCACAAACGTTATGTTTTTGAAGCGTATATATATATATATAAATGATAGATATCTTAATAAACTTTAACCTTAATATTTTAGCGTTTAATAGATACATGTCAATACCAGCACAACAAAAATAAAACTGATAATAACACATTGCTAAAACTATCACAAAAAGGTTGCGATACATGTTAATATCCAATAAGAGACAAAAACAATTTAAATTACTTACGCCCACTTAAACAAAAAAACCATTAAACATAATGACGGAGAAAGTAATTAAACGACTTCAGAATAAAAAATGCTTTACATATATATATATATATATATATATATATATATATATATATATATATATAAACATATATAAATGATAGTTATCGTAATAAAATTTAACTTTAATATTTAGCAATTAATAGATAGATAACAATACCAACACAACAAAAATAGCACTGATTGTAAGATATAGGTAAGACTTACACAAAAATGTTGCGATAGAGATTAAAAACAAATAAGAGACAAAAACAATTTGAATTACTTACGCCGACATGAATAACAATAATAATGAAAAAAAAACTTAATGACGGAGAAAGTAAATAAAGGACCACAGAAATAATAATTGGATAAAAATGCTTAAAATTTGAATATATATTATTCAAAAAGTATTGACAGTAACACTATATTGTAGAGAAGTGTTTTGTGTAATAATAAATATTAATTTGCATTTCTTTGGCCTAATGATCATTAAAATAGAATTAGAAAAAAGATACTTGGACATCAAAAAATGACAGTTTCTTTTTTGTGCAAAGCTGTATATTTATTTATAACCAAGTTCAACGAATAATTGCAGAAATATTCGGTATACCATACATTAGCGGGGGGGTATAACAAATTTTGATCTGTACTTTTATAGAAGAGTGATTTGAAAATGAGTAAAAATTCAAAAGTATACAAGAAATGGCTGCTCCTCTCCAGGCGAGTAAGAAACCTTCTCCGTCAAGCTGCTTGCTGCGAAAGAGAAAATTTTTTTTCCGCCAGCGAATAACTGCATGTAAATTTTCTACCGTTTGTGAAGGGATGTTTTACATTTCGCAAGGAAATAATTTTTGCTACTTTTCACAGTCGTGAAGGTTAAAATCTTATAAGAATAGTGAAAAAAATTACTAATCTAATGGTTCAGGCTAAATGTAATTTGTATTAACAAGTAAGAAATGATTTAATGAATACTTTCATTGATAATGTTTACCATTGCTGGTCAAACTTAGAGATAGAATTTATTGCGGTTTTATACGCCTAGCTTGACTTTTAACTGAGAAATCCTTTAATAAAACTACAAATAAAATAAATGTTTCAGTATTAAACAATTAAGCGAGTACATTAATTTAAAAAATATAATTTTAAGTGCAATTAGACTTTTAAATAATTATTAAATGTTTTGCTGCGGTAATTTGAAATTTTGAATATGAAAATTTCTCATGCCTAAATATAAAATAACTTGCTTTTAAACTTTCAAAATCTTAAATTGTAAATCCCTTTACTATTATTGTAATTAATTTTTTAAATTAATATATATACATATGTAATGATTTAATATCACATAAGGTATTGGTAGTCAGACGTTGCGCATTGTGAATTCTCATAAGAAAGCATAACTAACAATGTTTTATCCGTCAACAGCGTCATAATTTTCTTCTTAGAACGATTATCAGCGGTAATAAACAATAAATGTTTAATTTAAATACTCATTATCATCTGAAGTCATACGCCAAGTCATATTAATTAGTATTCGTAGTGTGGTGTCATTTGAAAAGGTAAATCTCTTCAAAATGCGAATCCCTTCGAATACAGCGTCATCTGTTCGTGAAAAATATAACTAATATTTTTATATACATATATAAATCATGCTTTTCTGCGCACTTTAGTGAAAACCACATAGCGCTGCGGTCAATTAATTTTTAATAATATTTTTTTTATTTTTTTCTGCGCCTTCTGAATCACCCGGTATTTTTTAATAAAGCTTTGCCTGATAAGAGAACGTTTGCGTAAGGGCATATAACTTATAAATACGAGATCGTTTCTCATCAAAGATAGGATAAAACTCGATCAAGGTAAATCGAATCAAAGTAATTCTTAATCACTGACTAGACGGAACGAAACACTCGAGTAAATCCTCCTGAGCAAGGTTCCATCCATTCAATAGATTGGTGTGTGTTGTGAGACAAATCATAAAATCTGCCATTTTAAAGGATTTTTATAAAAAAGATTTTCACAGCACTTAATAGTTTTAAGTTGAATCCATCGACAAGAAAGAGTGTATTCACGCATTGTAGTATTTGACTTTTACGTACGAGGTTAAATATTTCTACATATGTGACAGAACATTTAAAATGTACAAAACTCATACGTGATCTACAGTAAATCTACATTTACACAGTCAAAATGACATCAGAAAAGATCCTCCACGAATCTGTCGACAGAAAATTATCCTCAATCAACTAATTGGTCCGTATTTTTTATCATAATTTATAGATGTTTGAAAATTCTTTGCCTGCGATTAAGGAGAATCGGAACCATAAATCTGGTCGAAGCAATCCTCGACGCTTTAGACGACTAGTCCGAATGAAACACGCGCAGGAGAATTCGTGAGAAAAATTTCAAATATATAACCATAATTGCTAACATTTTGAATTTTTAAACATTTGCCACCAGTATATTTTAATGTAGATCTGTCATTTTGATTTCCTATGATTAAATACATAATAAATTAAAATAGAAAATTTCGCTTATGGATTCTCCCGAGAAGATGGGAGACCTGGCAGCAGCGATTTAATAAGTACAATCGGTAACAAAAGTATCCAAACACTAGCAAAAATTCCTATGTAAAAAAGATACACTTCACACGGTTTTGTTAAATAAATCCTTATCGAATCATATTCTTACACTGACTAAGAACAGGATTATACAAGGATTTATTTAACAAAACCGTATGAAGTGTACTTTTTTTACATAGGAATTCTTCCTAGTGTTCGGACACTTTTGTTACCGACTGTAGCATTAAGTGTAACATCATTAATGCAATGGTATGTGTTGTAAGACACCAACTGTTTTCAAAAACCTTTCATAAAAAATATTTTCACAACGTCAAATATTTGCGGATAAATTCCAAAAATAGGAATTATTGCAATCACTGTTTTTAAATCCTTTTACAATTACACCCATATCACCTTCAAGGATTTCATAAAATGAATTTCACACAATTTCTAGCATTTTCAGTTTCATTCCAATATGAAGAGATATTTCAGTACCCGATTGTACAGTCTCTGTTTTTGATCACGAGGCTAAATGTATAGTCACATGTGAGGGCATATTTAAAATGTACAGTAACACACATGTGGGGTTCATAATATATCAGAATCATATACTCGTGGTCAAAGATTATCCTTGAACCGGTGATTGGTGCATACCTTTTATCAGATTTCTTAAATGGTCAAAAATTTTCATTTCTTTAGTAAGTGCTGCTTTATTTACTTGAAAACACACAAGAATGTTTTCGGGTAATTATAAGCCCAATCACTATGGAGCACCCATATATTTCCGCAAGATTAAGGGAAACAACGCATGTATTACCTTTCCAGATTAACAAATATTTAATTGTAATAACAGATATGTTGATCATGGTGAGAAAATCATTTAAGTCATTTGAATTCCTGATTTTTCGATCAGCTTTGCATGGATTTATTTCTTTTGATACAATTTCAAAGCATCATGTACAAAATGCCCTTTCAGAGGTTCAAAAAATTTTGGTATGAATTAGTGTGTCAGTTTCTATGTCTGTAATCTTACAACGTGTACACGATTCACTTCATTCACGATGTGCAGGGAATATTTCAACAAACGGTCAATAACTTAAATATTTTTTGTAAAATTTTCAGTAACAAAAAAACTTTGGTTTCCGTGTTTACCATTTCCTCCAAGTATTTTTCTTCTTACAAGTTGCAGATTGTTTGTACGGTTTTATATTGTAGAGTGAAGTTTGTTTGTTTTGCTAGTTATATCGGTCCTTAAAAGTGTGACCATTAGTTTTGTCACACTCTGTACAGTACACTATACTCTGTACTACAGTATACACTATATATTAAAATATTAAGTTCTGCTACATGAATTCTGCTTAAATAATATTAAAAAATCTTGGAGTTTTATATACCTCTTGAGATTCATTAAAAATATTCTCGAACTTGTTCATTTAATAAAAATAAATTCTCTTTATTAAATGAAATTAAAAGTAAAAAATGCATATGAATTGCACGATATGATTTATTCGTACATTTCCTCACTAATAAAATGTTTAATAAACTTCCATTATACAACTTTCTATTATATAATTAAAAAATCTCTATTGTACAACTTCCTTTTAAAATTATTTTAATGACACTGAACAGAAGGATATAAAAAGAGAAAAAGAAAAAGAAAAAGAAAATCGCGTATTAGAAGAGTGTAAAATTCACCATTCTGAAAAAGTGTGCAGATGCAGCAAGTAATCTATTGCATTCGAAAGTAATTTTCTATAATGACTTTAATTCACAATTCCATATATTTAAATATACTTGTATGCAAAAATATTACAGGATAAAATGTATGTCATAAAAAAAAAATATTTTTTTTTTTTTAATAGAAGATTTATCTCAGCATACATTATGAAAGGTTATTGAGAATGCGAGATAAAACCTATAGAAAATAAAAGGGGAGGAATTTCTTATAAAAATTGCTTATAATAATTATAGTTAATGGCATTCTCACTCTCTCACACACAAACAAGCACACACACGCATATATGTATAATATAAGCTGTTAATTTATCGTGTAAATGTGTTACTTAGGCGGCAGATAATAACATTATAAAACACAATTTTAAGATTGTTAATAAAATATTTTACAACATAAAATAATCTATTTTCCTCAATCAAAACATCTAACATCGTCGAATAATATTTAGTTATGAAAATAGTCAATTTCTTGCAAAAATACTTTTTTTTAAACGAAATATTCAAATTCATTCTCGGTTTAAAATTACTACTCAACAGAAATTGCGAAAAATTTAGGGTAAATATACTGTAAAAAGAAAAAGTGCCATATTACACAAGAATATTGAGGCAGCTTACTTACCACAACCATGTAGACAAATGTAACCAGCTGTACCTGTGTAACCGTAACATGTTACACTGTTGAAGATGGTAACATTTTTCTACATGTTTGTGGCAAGAAAGCTGCCTCAATAAGGAAAGGGCACGTGACGTCATTAGCAGTCAAATTATAGGTTAAAGTGGCAAAACATTGGTATTTCCATCAATAGAGGTTGACCTTTTGCCACTCGAGAGTGGCAAAGATTGATTGACGGAGCGTTTGTTCGTAAACATGCCCTTTCCTTATATTGTTGTGTAATATGGCATAACAATACTGCATGGCTCAATTAGACATGGCGCAGTAGACATGGCACATTTTTTCTTTTCGGTGTGCAGGCGGTAAGAAAAGTATCCGAACATTAGCAAAAATTCCTATAAAAAAAAAGTAGAGTTAATACTGTTTTGTTAAATAAATCCTTGTCGAATCGTGTTCTTCGACTGACTAAGAACAGGATTCGACAAGGATTTATTTAGTAAAACAGTATTAACTCTACTTTTTTTACATAGGAATTTTTGTTAGTGTTCGGATACTTTTGTTACCGACTGTAGCTGCAGGGTTCTTACTAAGAAAAGTATGGAAATCAGATTTTTTTTTTTACATAGTAATATTTTTAAATAGATAGCAACTGATATCAGCAATTAGTCGAATCTAAAATTACTATATAAAAATAATAGTATCCAAATTTCCCTTCGTGAAAACCCAGCATAGCTTATATCGCAAACAGTGAGCAGACTTGTTAAAAAAATTTTTTGTTCTATATAGAGGCATATGTCTTTTACGTACTTTTACATTTTGATTTTATGTCCTTGTGATATATAATTAATAATAATATTATTATTTATACATTTTTATTAAATTCTTATAAACATAAAAATCGATTATTGATTCTAAGAGTAGCTAAATTTGAAAATGAAATTGTTTTTTCTAATATTACTAAATATAAAGCAGAATATTTCAAATATTAAAAATATAAAATAAATAAATAAAATAAACTGTCAGGAATTTTTTTATGGGTATTATTTTGACGTTCAAAAATCATTTAAAGAAAATCTTCTCCAGACTCGACATTTTCCTGAAGGAAGAAATTGAAAGAGATAAAGCTCTTGGAATTCGAGTGCTTTTTGAAAGAATTATTAAAGTTCTATTTTTGTCACGAGATTGTGTTTCGTGAACAAAATAAGAAAATGACTCTTAAATGGGATTGTTATATTTTTTTCAAGTAGTGGTTAAAAATATATCATTCTAATACTTTAAAGAAATTTCACTTGCTTAAAAAGATACGTCGTTAAGAACCTGAAGTACACCTTACGAATATTTTTATTTTCGTGACTAAATATCTTGATGTAAAATCGATAAACGAATTTAAATAGCATTTAATTAATTGAGTTTCATCATTTTAATCATTAAAATAGTTAAGTTGTAACAAAATAGATTATAAAGATTAATTTATAGAGGCTAAAGCAATGAAATATGTACAGTCGGTAACAAAAGTGTCCGAACACAAGCAAAAATTCCTATGTAAAAAAAGTACACTTCATACGGTTTTGTTAAATAAATCCTTATCGAATCATGTTCTTAGTCTGTGTAAGAACATGATTCGATAAGGATTTATTTAACAAAACCGTATGAAATGTACTTTTTTTACATAGGAATTTTTGCTAGTGTTCGGACACTTTTGTTACCGACTGTATATATATATATATATATAAATAGTTGCTTAACTGAAATTCATATTTAAAATAATGAATCAAAGTAAAATATTTAAAATGGAAAGTATAGGTGTAAAAAAAAAAATAATAATAATAATAAAAAAAATAATAATAATAATCTGGTGTGTCACTTACACGACTTTCTCTTACCCTGAAATTTAATACTATAAATACAGGTTGGAGATTAAGAGGTAAGATAACGAGTACTGTTATGTAAACATGCGTATTACTGCCCACTTCAGTACAGAATTTAATGCACGACGTGTTAATTTCGTCCAGTGACTTTGTTTTCTTCGAATGTTCCTGTATGTGAAGCGTACATACATGCGTACTTATGTATGGTTACAGAACATAACTTCATGCATTTCAAGGTTCATGCGTAATGAGATAGTTGTATCCAGAGATTTCTGTTCATGTACACAAAGAGTACTATATACACGCCTATTATTGACCCTTGTAGTACAGAATTTCATTCATTTTTCCTTTCATTCACAGTGTAGTAGTCTAATTTAAAATTTTTATTTTATTAGTTTTAGAAAAAGCATTAATTTACTTCTGTGCATTTCAAAGCAAATGCCGTTTCGAAAAGAACGTTTGCGACTTTTTAAGTTTGGGATGCATGAAAACCATTTCCGCACTTGAGAAAAAAAAATTATAATGCCAAAAATTATTTTTGGACCAATGTACCAGTTCTTCCGACCTTTCTGTTACCAAAATGGTAGTTTATTATAAGGAATTTATAAGATTTTAAAAAACAATTTGGTTTAAATGCAAACACCATGTCCTATTTATGCAATACTTTAAATTTCATATATTTATTACAATTAATTTTCGAGGAAAAATATTCGAAAAATACCGATTTCGAAGATGTATTTGTAAACTGTATTAGTACTAGTGATATTCTAAGAAGCTTTTAATTTGGTACAAACAAAAACTTGTGATAATACAATAAATAAATAAATATAAATATTGAAATACAAATCTTGTGACGTAATTATTTTAACTTCGAAAGTTTTATTCAATTATTTATTTTCTCTAATTAGTATTTCAAAGTTTACAACCACAAACCCTATCTGATAGTTTCCTTTAAATACAGGCGATGATTATCAAATTTACATCTGAAACTTGGCAATTTTAAACTTAATTTTAAAGTTCTATTAAGAATAACTAATTAATTGGATTAAAAGTACTTCTTAAAAGTAAGCATTTTAGAAACATCTAAATTTATTTGTCAAATTAGAGAGAAGTAGCATTTGTTTTCTCCATTAAAAAGCTTTTACAATTTATTTGTATTGTTAGGACACCATCTCAAAAAGTTTGTAATCTAATTGGGTATTAATTCAATTTAAAGATATATTAACTTAATTTCTTTAAGCCAAATGCAATTTTCTGGCCAGTATTGGAATATAAAGAGACTTATGTCAAATATATTCTTATATTTTACATAAAGCTTTAACTTGGAACAGATGCATCACGACTGAAAAGAATTTAATGACCTGTTTCTTGAATTTGTGACAGAGATATTTGTGTTAAAAAATTTTTCTCATTAGTATTTGAATTTAAAACATGTGGAAACACTGTTAAATTGTAGTTTATTGTGCTACTTAATATAGAAATAATTAAATTGTTATGTAATAATGTGCACCATAAGAATGCAATTCAATTTGAATAACATATTGGGAATAAATTTAAATTGAATTTTATAATGTCATGGAAAAATTTATGGATAATATTTAAATTATAAAAATGTGACAAAGAAAATTAAATAGTATTTACTTGTTATAAAATTAAAGACTTTTGGGGACCATTTTATCAAATAAATAAATAAATAAAATAATAATAATAATAATAATAATAATTTAATGATTTATCAGTTAGTGGTAATAAAAGCTTTTTCGGCTCGAAAAACAAAATTTTTAAAAATTGTAAGGAAAGATAAAAATAATAATAATAATAATATTTAACTTCAACATTTGAAGATCGACAGACAATAGTCATTTTACGTAGTTTGCATTCTTAACTTTGATAAAGATTGTTTAAACTTCACTCTTTTCGATAAATAATGTAAAAATTATCGTTTATTTGCTGTATTAGTTGGTTGTTTTATGCCAAGTACAAAAGAATATTGGAATGATTTTTAAATACCTTGTGATCAAAAAGTCACAGAAGAAATAAGGTAAACGCACCGGTAGTGGGCACTTTAAGGACATTTTCCGGCTATTTTTTGTGTAATTTCCTAAATTTTAGAGTTTCAGAAAGTAATTAATATTTCAGACCTTTACTAACTCTTTCTTAACCCGACTGTATTAGGAAAATTGCTAATTGTAGCATTTATATATGTAAAAAATAAAAAATCCGCAGAGCTTAAAATGAGCCAGTAGTGGACACACTAAAAACCCAGTAGTGGACTCTTTTTTGTTCCAGTAGTGGACCCCTTTGAATTTTTGCATTAAAATTAAGGTGACTAAACGTTTCTATGTCTTGGGGAAAGACCCGTTTTAGTAGTTTGTCCTCACATACATGAATCCCTGTTGGGGCCAAAATTTAGGGCCAAAATTTAGGGCTGAAATTTGAGTGAATTTTACGGTGGTTTATTGAGACAATCTGTGAATCACTAATAAGACTAGTCAGGAGACATTCCATCAGAATTTTCTCCTCGTGGCTGCAATGTCCTCCCTGTTCTCATCAAAGTTAAACTTTTGAGGGTTATCAAATGTCTCCGGACTATTCTTTGGGGTGAGTTTCAGAACGTCGTTAACTGCACATAGTGTAGCAATAGTTCGACATAAAATTCACTCGTGTTCAACGCTCTAAATACTGACAGCAGTTATGCTATTTCAATGTCGATGTTTCAATGGGTATCGAACTTAACCAACTAGTCCAATATAGAAAAAAAAAAGAAAGAAAAGAAAAGCATGATATTTCTTATTTATTTATTTTAAATTAACAAAAGACTTATTGCCGAATTAGTTTAATTTTTCTCCAGCAAATGGCGCTCCAGCAAATTGCTTTTTTACAGTGGCGCTACGCATTTAACAATGCAACTAGAGATGCAAAAAAAAACTGGAATTTTGAAGCAAGGGGAAAAAAAAACCTGGAAATTTTGGGGATTAAACCAGAAATTTTAGGAACTTTGAGATCTTTACGAGAAAGAACCAATTCGAGAAATCTTAAGCAAACAGTATATTGTTTATATAATATTAATCACAGTTTAAAAGCTTTTAGATGTTGATAAGTTTATAACGTGGTAATACTGTCATCTAATATATGAGAATAAAAGCTAAATCCTTATCTTTCATAAAAAAATAAGCCAAATTTTACATATTTAAAAAAAAAATTCTCTTATAAAAGGGTTATTCTATAGATATGTTACAGCTCTAACATATGTTCAGAAACAAAGCTCTATTATTTTTTACTGAAAAATTATTTTTATTAGAAATTAAATTTATTAAAATCTGAACACTTTTAGCATTGTATTATAAATAATTATATTTATTTATTTCTTTTGCTCATTAAAAATGTGAAATTGTCCACTTTATTATTATGGTATCTAAATTAAACGAAATTTCTTGAAAAAGAAGGGTATGTTTTTCTGAATATTTTGAAAATCGGAAATGTAAATCTTTGGAAATAACCCAAAATTTTTTTATACTCAATTCACTATGAAAGTATTTGAATAAATAAACATGCGTTAAAAAATGCTTAGACATTTTTATGCGATAATCTCGAAATGAGTGATAAAGAATGACGTATTTTAATATGGAAAATAAAGGATGATTTTTTGTAATCATATTGACTACTTGGCAGACTAGTTAGCAGAAAATTGTTATAAGCATTCTTTTAACACAACCTCTTTTTAAATAAAATAATTCCAATATTTCAGAATTTTGATATTCCTTTTGTTTTATTAAATTACTTCAGATAAAATATCATGCATTAGCTATTTTATTCTATCCTCATTCACAACAAATATTTTTCAAACAGTACTACAAATTATAGCATTAGAATTGTCATAAATATAAAGTTAAAAAAAAAAATAAAATAAAATGCAGTATTAATTTATTAGCTTTATAATTATTATTTATAAAAATTTCCACATATTATCATTAATTATTAAAATATTCATTACTTGAAAATTTCCAGTTTTTGGAAATTTTAAAATGATGATCTTTGGAAATTTTGAATGATTTTCTTTGAAGCCCGAATAACAGTTGTAATGAGCAATAAATGGTTAATTAAAATAATCGCTAACATTTGAAATCGTATGCAGCACGCTAAAGTCTAATTAATCCATAGATATAGTAATAATATTAAGATTGATCATTGGGGAGAAAAAGGTGATTCCTTTTCACTTGGGAAGAGACGGCGATTTTACCAAAATATGGCCCTCTTTCCCCGAGTAAATACATACACGAATATCTTAGTAAGTAAAATTTATAAATAATTTATTTACTAAAGGTGGATGAAAAACTCCAGTTAAAGTTTAAAATTCATTTTTCCCTTTTCCTTTTCTTTTTTCACTTAATGGTTGATTCCAAAGCTTTTTTTTTTTCGGCATCAAAAATCTTTGCACGATAACATGGGGATGATAGATCTGTATATATTACTATATCTATGAATTAATCAGTATTCGTAATACGGCATCATTTGAGAAAGCTGATCTGTTAAAAATGTGAGCGGACACTAAGAGTATAGCACCATCTTTTTGTAAAAAGTATAACCAACTTCTTTATATATAAAAGAATCCCACGATTTTTTGTACATTTCAGTAAAAACTGCGTAATGCTACTATCAATACCTCTTGAATAATATATTTTTGTTACTTTTTCTGTGAATTTTGAAACATACGGTATAATGTGTGAGAACGTAAGGAAATACAGTGGGCAATATAAGTATATCCAAGCACTAGCAAAAATTCCTATATTAAAAAAGTACGCTTAATACTGTTTTGTTAAATAAATCCTTGTCGAATCATGTTCTTAGACGACAAAGTACAGGATTCGACAAGGATTCATTTAACTTAACAAAACTGTATTAAGTGTACTTTTTTTTAAATAAGAATTTTCGCTAGCTTTCGGATACTTTTACTGCCGACTGTATTTAAGAATAAAAATGGTGCTTGTCTTTTCTCATAGCGAAAAACAAACTTCTGTGACCACATATGTAGAAACTTACAGATGTTAATAGAAGAACTGAGAGGACATTAACTTGCCTTGTAAATTAATTTTAGAAATAAGAGAGGTTCATATCAAAACATAATGAAGATCACGGTTCTCGCAATTTTTTCCCCCAAAAAGAATGCTCTGTATAATAAGGATTTTTATTTAAAGTTTACATACATTTCAAAGTAGATATTTTACAGATTCAATAAAATCCAACTGACGTCCGGTGCTGGTATAACCAGTGCTAAATGCTACTTAATACCAGTGTTGGTATAAAGTGGAACTCATAGGATTAGAAGGTCACGCTCTCATAGAATGCAATGCTTTGGAATACTTTCGGATACCCTTGTACACAAACCAGTGATGGTATTTACTCCATTTTCAATGGGAAACATCCGATGGTAAATTTGAATAATATATTTCAATGCCATTAAAATTTGTGTAAAGTAAAGGTATTAAAATATGGTTTGTAGAAATACCTCTCTTAGAACACAATGCTTTGGAATACTTTCGGATGTCCCGGTACACAAACCATTAGAGGTATTCACTCCATTTTCAGTAGGGAGCATTCGATAGTGGACTTGAATAACATATCAGATTCAAGAAATTCCAGGAATATTTACGGGAGTTAGAGCGCGAACAGACAGACAGATTAACCGAATTCATTAAAATTTTTCAACCTTGGGGAAAAGTGTTAAAAAAAAAACAAAAACAAAAAAAAAACATTTATTCCTTTCCCACCTTAAAAATCGATTACCATTAGTATTATTATTATTTTGTTGAAACAAATTACAATAATTAATGCAAAAGGTGCAAAATATTCTTATTTTCAAAGGCGGTTTTCAGGAAAGCTTTTATATATGTTTTCAGTTTATCTAATTCAATTTATTCTTCGAAAATATATGTGAGAGATTTTTTTTTAAACAACTGGTGTTAAATCTTATTTAAAGATTAATAATATTGTTTGCTATGTTAATGTAGACTCTACAATTTTTTTTGTTAATTTGCTCAGTTTTGTATCTTAAATATGAAATTTAATTTATATACGGCAATAAATTTACATTGCGTTATAATTTTTTTTTTTTTTTTATAAATATAGTACAATTTTTATTAATGGATGCAATAAATTTTAACTTGTTTTAATTGATGTACTTGTATACTGATTTACTTATACACTGTAAAAAAAAAAAAAAAAAAAAAAAAAACGAAAGATTACGGGGAAAGCCCGGCAGAAGAAACTCCAGACAAAGCCCGTAAAAAAAAAACATTGGTTTTACGGGCAAAATGTTTTTTTTTTTACAGACCTATAACGTAATTTATTATATACTTAATTTACGGTCTAAGCTTTTCTTTTTACGGGGTCTGTCTGGAATCTCTGCTGTCGGGTTTCCCCGTAATCTTACGGAATTTTTTTTACAGTGTATGAATGTTACTTATACGCCTGTTCTATTTTTTCAATTTCTTTTTATATTCTATTGCTTTACATTTAGATATCGATATATGTAGTTTATTCTTTAAAAAAAAATACGTACGCTTAGTTTAACAGAAAAAATTTAGTTTAACTTAATTTCAGTCAACGAAGCTCCGTCTGCAAAACATACATATAAAATTCACCTCCGTAGTCGTGGCGGCGTATTTTCACTGGTCATTGTTTTTTATTGTTTTTCTTTTCTTGCAGTGCGAAACGTTGTTGAATTTAAATTACTCACTAATATCCTGTAATCCACGAATTTTGTCTCGTTTTATTGTCATGTTCTAACATATAAATTTAAAGATTTCCAAAAATGAAACATTAAAAAGAATAATTACTTTGTTGTTATTGATAAATTTAGCTTAAACATAAAAAATATTTCAAAGCTTAAGGATAGTTTAACTATTAGCTATCTCTCTCTCTCTCTCTCTCTCTCTCTCTCTCTCTCTCTCTCTTTATATATATATATATATATATATATAGATAGATAGATAGATAGATAGATAGATAGATAGATAGATAATTACTTAAAAAAAAAGATATTAATTCTCAAACGCACACTGCATTGTAGAAAATAAATAAATATATAAATAAATAATATTATGTTCTGAGAAGGCACATCCAAAGGTATACATTGTTTAAGATCGTATTTGCTGTAATTTTTTGTCGTTTTCTTTGGCTCATATCTCCAACGAAATAGCAATTATCATTACACTGATTACTGTTTACTCCTTATTTTACTCACCGTTTCAAATAAATTTCATATTTCTTTATGTATTTTTTAGGCTAACCTTTAAATGCAAGATATATATATAGATATATATTTAATTTTGACCGACAAAAAAGCTATTGTATGGATTATCACGTAGGTTTTGTGAAAAAATACAACATAATAAAAAATGTTAGTTTATATTTTTAAACTTTTTTTTTCTTTTTTGAAAAATGAAGTGTTTAAAAAATCATACAGCATGCAGCACAATCTTAAACAATATTTTTAACTGCTTAAAAAGAAAGTTTGCACCCACTAATTATTATTAAAAAAAAAAAAAAAAAAAAATGTTTAAATTTTTGAAATAAATCTCCAAAAAATTTAATTGTATTGTCCCCCCTAACTCTCAAGAACTTTTTTGGACGCACCAAATTAATTTGTATGTTAACATGTGCAATTTCGAAATTATACAAACATAGATTTTATTTAGCTAGTTTCTATAACTAATTGAAATAGACCAAAATTGCTCCCGAAATATTTTAAACACCATTCCAGTCTTATGCATGCATATTGTACTGAATTGAAGATGTTTTGGAAATTGTTAACCTCCCACTCTGTTGAAAAGATGTACCTAATCCTTTCATGCCACTTTTTGTTTTATAAGCGTTATTTATTTATTTATTTTGTTAAATTTATTAATAGATTTTTAATTCTTTACATTTAATTTAAAATTTATGACATGGTTTAAATAAATATTTTCAGTAGATTTTTATTTAATTACATTCAATTTAAATTTTATGGCATTTATTAAATATAAGTTTTCAGTTACCGTATATGCATACATACATATATATATATATATGTGTGTGTGTGTGTGTGTGTAAACATATATATATACTAGCAGACCCGGCCACGCGTTGCTGTGGCTATGTTATACGTTGAATTATAATGTAGTAAAATATTCAATATATTAAAATTATTATTTACGAATAAAGACCATCCTTGATAACATCCTTGATCTTAGCAGACTTAGCCCGCTTCGCTGGTCCCTATTTTTAAATGATTCACTATAATTAAAGAATTCTCAAAATTGCATTAATTTTTAACATGTGAAAAAAAAAGAGAAAAAAAAATCTGATCGGGAAAAATGTTCGACACTCATAATGAATCCATATATTATCGAAAGGAAAATGATATAAAATACAAAAAAATCTTCTCTCATTGGTGGAATAATCTGTTCGGACCCCCACTGCCTGCGGCAGTGTATACCTGCGCAAACCATGCGCACTGTTTCTTCATCCACCGTTCCCGCCCTTCTTAATAACTCTATACTTTCGAAAATATCCGCAATCGATTTATCGGGCCTTAAAACTTAATAATACTAATTTTCAAAGTTCTAACTCTTATTTCTATTATTTTGCCCCTTTGCCCTCCCCCCTCCCACTATTCTAAATAATTTTACAAATTCGAAAATATCTACAGTTTATTTGTAGGTGTCAAAAACCTGTATGCACCAATTTGAACGATCTAACTATATTTTTATTTTTTGCCCCTCTGCCCCCCTTCCCGCCCCTCCTAATAAATTTACAAATTCGAAAATATCCGCAATCGATTTGTTGGTATCAAAAATTCTATGCACCAATTTTGAATGATCTAACTCCATTTTTATATTTTGCTCCTCTGCCCCCCCCCCCCTTTCCCGCTCCTCTTAATAATTTTACAAATTCGAAAATATCTGCAATCGAAAATTTCATTAAAATCGGCTCATTAGTTTAGGAGTTCATCGCGGACAAACATAATAAATTTTATATATAAAGACATATATATATATATATATTAAATTATAAAGTTTTGATCAATGAAGCACAAATAAGTAAAAAACAGGATTAATTTCACTGTATTATCTTCATTATAATATGAATTCAATTTACACTTCAGTCTAAGTAACACGTGGCCGGCTATGCTAACACCAAAAATTTAAAAAGTGGAAATAATTGAATTATACGAAATTTATTAATAGGTTAAAAAGTTGAAGATTCTTTGTGTAGATGGCAGCACCAAATATATTTCAGCTTTCATTTCAACCCAGTCGAAAGGTATCGACATCTGTTAGAATCATTTGGAGTTAACAGATAATTGTGACTGTCAAATAATAACAGACAAATAATTAGCAATAAATTAAAATTGCGACTATAATTTGAGATTTAAACTATCCTATCTCTCAAGTTGGATCGAACTGCACATGGTGTGCGAATTTTATTATAATCGGTTAAGTGGTTTAGGAGTCCATTGAGGACAAACATTGTGACACGAGATTTATATATATATATATATATATATATATATATATATATATATATATATATATATATATATATAACATCTATGAAATTTTAAATATGCTTTCGCATTAAATTTGTAAATAATAAGAACTTTTTCAAAATTTTTATAAATGGAAATTATGTACATTTAAGCTGTAGATAAAGAGACAATAATGAAAGATTAAGGTCAACGTAACTTAGTCATATGGTTAATGAATTCTATATTGTTTTGGATAATATATAGTTACTAAAACTGCGCTGCGCTTACAGAAAAAAATAAAATCTAAAAAACATTGTTGAAAAATTGAAGTATATTTTGAAATATGCATTAGAGTATTAGTTTGCTTGCTCCAGGCGCTTCATTTTTCACTGAAAAATTGTGATTTTATCCACCATAAAATGTTTTACCAATCTCTTTTTTAAAAATGGTGTATACTGCTACAAATATAATTTTCTAATTTAAAGAAATTAAAAATTAAATAAAATTTATTAATTTTAATTAAACTTAAACCGTCAACTCAACTGCCTACAATTTTATTAATATACTGAAATAGTTAATTTAAAATTTTCAATACACTCTTCTAAAGCAATAAGTTAATTTAATTCTTTTTTAAAGCACTTTGAAGAAAATATTTTGAAAACTATGATATCACTATAGAATATTTATATTAAGATCAGTATTCATTTAAGAAAACTTCCATTTAGAAATAGAATTTATACCCTCAAAGGATTCCTTTAAAATATCTATTTTCCAATGTCCCTATATATGTTTTTTTCAATTACAGAAAAAAAGTTTCTTTTGAATCTCTTTCTACAAAAAAATAAGTTTTAAATTTACATTAATACTTAGGGATATCCGCAAAATATAACTAGTAAAGATTTTAATTTCCCAGATGGTGGTTTTAAATCCTTTATAAAAAGCTCTAGCTAAAAGTATTTACCATGACATTTATCCTTTTAAGTAATTTTTGATGTTCAATTGATAAAAACTTCGACTTAGAGAATAGAATTTTATTCTGCTGTCTTCATGTAAACTGGTAACAAATCTAAAAACATGTCTTTACGTCCCAAAAGACAACACAAGTTTTTTCAAAATATTACTTTGGATTTTGTTTGTGTAAAGAAATAAAAAGTAAAGTTAGAGGAGACTTGAATTCTTACCTTTTTATATGAATCATTTTTTAATGAGCATGTTAATTTAAAACTAGAAAGAGTCTTAGTGATTGAAATCAATTAATTTGCTCCCGTGAATCTTATTTTAAATAGCAGATAATTTTTAAAGAATTATTTAAAATTTTCTTTATCTTAAATTTATACAAAGAATATTTTTAAAATGGATCTATAATGCAAGATAAAAAAAAAAAAGCATCGTTTATTTATTTTTATTTATATACATATTTAAAGAAAGAAAAAAAAGTTTTTCTTTTAAAAAGAACCTTTATTGTTGAATTTACATTAACAGAAACATCATAAATCAGTAATATACAAAAATGTTAATGTGTTTATAATACAAATATTGGTCTTAGAAACTGCAGACATTTTGTATTAAATTAAATATGTATGTTTTTTAATTATACTTAATATTATAACATGTTAAAAAAAAGAAGTAATTAACATTTTTAAAATGGTAACTGAATAGTTATACTATTTCGTACGATATAAGTACACTTTATTGATATCATTAATACCAGATTCCATTTCAAAAAGAACTTTGAAAATACCGATTCTAATAATCAATAATTAGGTGTTATGAATAATTTCAGGCTATAAATGTTCCTTAGAAAATTGTGTTTTCTACGATATATTCACCCTTATCTTCAAATATATTCTCCAACGTTCAATAACTTTATGCTGTTTTACCTTTATACTACAAAGTTTCGAAGGTGTTGATTTATATATTTTGTTCATATTGTATGGCGACTCTAATAGATCCAATTTTTGTGAATGTTTTTTTGCATTGTTTCTGTAATTACAACTTCTTTCGATTCATTTTCAAGTGGTTTGTTGGAGCTAAAATTCAGCTAGTGGTATAATCCAGAGTCATATAATGAGCTTTGTTTTACAATATCAATGGAATTTATAAAATCCTTTTTAGTCTGCACTTTTATGATGTTAAAATAAAGGCTGTTGATTAAACAGTAGTGAGACGTTGTTTTTCTTTCTGAATAATCAAATTGGAAAGTAGTTGATTACAAACACTGTTAGAAATTATTGTTTTGTCAATGACAGTAGAATCAATAAGTTTGTGTCTGTGAGCCAACTTCATTCCTTCTTTTTACTTATACAAGGAAATTCTGAAACTGAAGTAAAAACAACATATTTATTTGAAGCATTCAAGTGGGAGACAATACAGTCGGAACAAAAGTATCAGTCTAAGAACATGATTCGACAAGGATTTATCTAACAAAACAGTACTAACTCTACTTTTTTTTACATAGGAATTTTTGCTAGTGTTCGGATACTTTTGTTACCGATTGTACATCAATATTTTGTGTCTGTGTACAGTGAAACTAATCAATCTCAACACGTACTTAAGTGTAAGATAACAAATATCTTAATTTTATTAATAAACTGCCGGCGACTGAATCGTAGTCAAGCTGCATTAAATTAGACATCACAGAACAAAACTGAATTGAACTACGAGTACGTTGTTGAGACAGATTTTATGTACTGGAAAATCAAATTGAATTCTTATGCTATCTACATTCCAACAAACTTAATCAAATCTAGAGATTTGACGACATGTCAATAATCTAGCTTTCGTAACGACTGTTGAAACTAGAGCCCCTTAAATAAAATATATAGGCCGACGTCTCGCCGCCATTGTTTTGCCTCGGATGAGGGCAGCATTCCCGCTTGGCGTCATTATCGCTTGACCAGCGATTTTAAGAAATCTTGATCTGAAGCTACGATCGGTCAAGAGCAATAAGCAACAAGTAATATCCCTAACAACATATTTACATACAGTACATTCTTGGTATGTTTTTTCATCCTCAGGATATTTTGTGAATGTACTGGGCATAAGATGTGTTGTTAGGTTCTGTCTGTTTCAAATATAAATAATAACTTTTTGGAAAAAAAAAAAAAAACACTTACTGTTTAAAAGTGGAAAAATCTTTATTTATTTACTTACTTTTTCTGTTATTTCTAGCATATACTATTCATCTAAACGAAACTTAAATTGTAATTACGACACGGAAACGAAACAACTTTCGCGACCCCAGACAATGTCGCCAAACCTCAAAGGCACAGTTATAAAATGGTCTTCTTTAATTAATTTATGGTTATTAACATAAATATTATGATTAAAATTGCACATTCTTTGTATTTTTACGTTTGAACATGTGAAAAACACAGAGAAAAATATAAGTAAATAAAAGTTATATTATTTTATTCTTCCTAAATGATCTTATGGAAATCTGAACATTTTACGTTCTTTTCTTGAGTGATTAAAGCAATGTATCACTAAATAATCTCCATATGATAATTTACCGAGCTAAAACTATGAAAATGATTAAAAAAGTAACTCCAAAGTAATACAAAACGATAGAAATAATGGCTGCCGTTTGTTTATCTACGGAAAACGCTGGGTGCATGTGGCAACCCTAAGGCAACAAAATGCCTGATGCGCCAGCTCGTATATGTAGGAGCCTTTAGTTGTAACGACTAACTAGGTTGCTGTCACTTCGTAGAATAGCCTTAAGTTCGACTGCTTCGAAACATTCACTTCCGAATTTCCTACAAAAATTCTATTAGTTGCTTTATACGGTTCACTGACAACTCCTTCATGATCAGGGACGTGTAACATCTTCCTCTGAATTTGCGTGCCTAGTACGCGAGCCACAGTTACATAATTCTGCATAGTTCAATACCTAGGAAACAGAACCCTTCAGTCTTTATTCATGTCCTTCTTTCTCTCCATAGAATCAGGCGAGAAGTTAGATGCTGTTCATAAGAACGCACAAGTATTAATACTATTTTTTACAAAAGAGGGATTATCTAAATGATGGCTTTTCCTCGCAGATTTATTTATTTGCCGTTTTCTTCAGTTATTTGAGGCAAATAAATAAATCTGCGAGAAAAAGGCATCATTGAGATAATCCTTCTCTTGTAAAAAGTAGTATTAATACTTGTTTTTATGAGCAGCACCTAACTCCTCTTCGAGAATCTCTCGAACGATTGATTTTCAACAGGTAGTTCTATTGAAATTTTTAATCCCAGCTGCAAATACTCATTAATGGTATAAGTTTTGATAAAATATAAAACGTACAGTCCAGATACATTTTTAGTAGTTAGGTATAATTTTTCATCTAAAGTTTATAACTTACTGTTTCCATCACTCGATCTTAAAAAAAAAAAAAAAAAAAAAAAAAAAAACGATATTAAGCTATATGAAGTAGAAATTTTATTTTTCTGATCCGAAATCTCATCCGATATTAAATACGCTTATATAATCTTAAATGAAACATTTTACATATATATAGATTTTTCTAGCATACACAAACATCCCACCGTCTCAATTATACATATAAAAAAACAAAAACTTTCTTATTACGAGACAATAAAACATCAATCAAAATATACATTTAAAATCAATTAACGTCTATATTTTAATTGTATTTAAATTTATATTTTAATTGATATTTTATTGTCTAGCAAGAAAAAAGTTCTTTTTTATAGACTTTTGTTACATATAATAATCTTTTCCGTGAAAAGGTATTAAAAATTACCGCCAGACAAGGGAATCTTTATAGAAAATACTTTTGAAAAAAAAAATCTAAAAATTGGGGCAAACAGTTTTTTTCTGCTGAACTTAAAGTTCTTTTATAATGTTATAGAATAGATACAAACAGGACGCTTTTCACTTCCTTTTGGCTGTTTATTTACGAATATAACATTTTTGGATTGTAATAAAATTGTTAAAAAAAGAGGATTACCTTCTACGAAAAACGAAATAACTTGCAAGCTGATATCTTAAGTTTAAAAGTTCTATGAAAATAGGCATATGTGGAGCCTTCTTTTTATAATGATGGTTATTTATAAAATGTACTAACATATGTTAAAAACATGTGATCAATAATCATTATGTTCTATATATCTATATATGTATATAAATGCATATATATATATATATATATATTTAAGACAGCTCGTTGGATTGAAAATGAACCTGTGTTTCTCCACTTAAGATCGCTATTGATATAGATGAATAAGAAACAATATGCAGTTATACTTATCTGGGACAGGTCCTTACAATGAACGATAATATCATGGAAGAAAATAAAAATTGAGGTAAACTTGCATGGGGAGCATTCGGAAGAAATAGCGTTATATTCAAATCAGTACAAAAACCCTTAACGGGTTAAAAGTTTGTGACGCAGCTACTTTATCGCTATAAGAATTTGAAATATGGGTCTTAAAAATAATGATATCAAATTTTAAGTGACGCTTTGCTATTGGTTAAAATATACATAGATTTTTCTTATTTGATCATTTGCTTTTTTCTTTTATTTATATTTACAATGCAAACATATTTTTAACTTCAAGATAAGACAAATATATAAAATATACTCACTGATGCTTTTTCATTTGCATTTCCATTTCAAAATAACAGTTTTAAAAGGAATGATATCAAAATTCCAGTGACGCCTCAGTGTCACTTTAAAAGATTTGTTTTTAGATTCCACTAAAATTACCTTTGTTTTGTCTAATAAAGTATATTTACACATTGAAACAGTGCTTTTAATTTTCAAGTATACTGTCAAATAATCACACTTTCACTGAGTTTGCATTATAAATTGAAATTATTTATTTCAATAAATTGATTTGTCTTTTGCGACACGCTATCCAAAACTGCAAGTAAAATTTGTGCAAATGTTTTCTTTGCATCACACTATCTCTTTGCACAAACAAATTTTGACTTAGTTGGATACTATGATACAAAGTAACATTTACATAAATTTTACTCACAGTTTTGGATAGCGTGACGCAAAAGACAAATCAATTTATTGAAATAAATAATTTCAATTTATAATGCAAACTCAGTGAAAGTGTGATTATTTGACAGTATACTTGAAAATTAAAAGCACTGTTTCAATGTGTAAATATACTTTATTAGACAAAACAAAGGTAATTTTAGTGGAATCTAAAAACAAATCTTTTAAAGTGACACTGAGGCGTCACTGGAATTTTGATATCATTCCTTTTAAAACTGTTATTTTGAAATGGAAATGCAAATGAAAAAGCATCAGTGAGTATATTTTATATATTTGTCTTATCTTGAAGTTAAAAATATGTTTGCATTGTAAATATAAATAAAAGAAAAAAGCAAATGATCAAATAAGAAAAATCTATGTATATTTTAACCAATAGCAAAGCGTCACTTAAAATTTGATATCATTATTTTTAAGACCCATATTTCAAATTCTTATAGCGATAAAGTAGCTGCGTCACAAACTTTTAACCCGTTAAGGGTTTTTGTACTGATATCATTACTTTTTAAGGGTTATTGATTAATTAATCAAAAGATTAAAACAAGTCTTTCTGGCTTGGGTACATGACACTTTGGTCCCACTAATTTTTTGCTATCTTTTAAATATATGAGGTTTTTTTTTAGTATGATATCATATTTATTGATTGATATTACCTCATATTCAACCTTTGTTGAAAATGATGTAACAATAGGACACATGGAACAGAAAATTTATTATTTCAGATCGAATTTTGAATGATAAAGTGTATCAGTTAACACCGAAAGATCTAAGCATTGTTAATTTATCAAAGTCCCCAAAATTTCAGTTTAAATAAAATACAAGGTTTTTAATATAAAACACTAATGCGACTCTTAATTATCACATTCAAATTCAGATAGCTCGAATACAAAATTTGTAGGAAATTGATGCTTTATCCAAGCATCTCCTAAATGTTAGTTTAATAATAAAAGAAGATACGAAGAACCTAAATAATGATCTCTGGTTTTAATTTGTACAGATCTGCTAAACTTGAGTCATTTTCTTCTCTGTCAATCCGGATATATTTGTCAAACACAGAAAATAGTTATAATCACACAGAATTGGAAAAGCATTTTTCTTCCATCTTAATCCCTTACAATATTGTTATTATTATTATTTTTTTTATTAAAAGTGCCCCCCCCCCCCCCCCTGTTTTTTTTTTCAAATGCACTGAAACAAAACAGTGAAATTTTTTTTTACTGTCTGTGGAAGAGAAAATATGTGAAACAAATTGCAAGGTGCTACTGAGATTTCAATGCGGGCAAGGGCATTGTTTTTAGTCATAGGGAATAGGGACATAACATATTTTTTTGAAAAACATAAGTTAAACATGAACTAAAAAGATAAGAAATTGTGCATCAACATTTTCTAAACCTTGACACATGCAATGTGCATATTTGATTAAATATTGGACTACTTACATTTTTTTCATTTTTAAAATAAAATCATTATAATTGAAAGAAAATTAATTTATGTACATGGTTAGCAATTTACGTACATGATTAACATAATTAAATATCCCGGACAAACAAACATACATTTTATTATTATTATAAACATAACACAGATTTTGAAATAAATTCCTCTTAGATTAATGATAGAAATTAAATCACAATCAAATCGAATGAAACATCTCTCTTTCTCTCCCACACACATACATATATATATATATATATTATATATAAATTAATTAATACAGTAGAGAGTCAAAAATCCGGACAGCTCGGGACCAGAGGTTGTGCTGATTTCAGGATTTCGGAGTCCATAAAAAATGATTTTCACTTTGAATAATAAAAACAGAATATTAATCAAACTAAACACATACTAGTGAATAAGAACACTGAATATTAAATTACTAGGTACATAAGAATAATAATGAACATTAACAAAAATATATAATGAAAGCAATAAGCAAAAATGAAAAAAAAAAAAAATTGTCAAACTTAGATAAAATCTGTTCACACGTAGCTAATTTTAAACTGAACTTGAGCCTGCACGATTTATTTATTTTTTTATTTATTGTAAATAGTAGTAACACAAATTTATTTTTCTACGAATTTTATTGAGTTCTTCCTTAAAAATTATGCCTTCATCAAAAAGCATTTTAAAAAATTAGTTTGTTATTATTTACCTTATTGATATCATCATATCACAATAATCATTATTTTCTTTTGATGAATTTAATATACTGTCAATAATTTCATTAGCAGCAACTTGGACCTTGCAGTCTTACATATTATTATTTGGTTTTTCTTTTTGTAATCATAAAATGCAAACATAAAATTATTATTTAAGATCTTTTTCAAAAATTCGGATTTGCAGTTTTGTAATTTATTAATAGTGAATTTCATTGTTTGTATCTGATAAGTTGTTGCGGATTTCAGACTTCGGCAGATTTCTGGCTCTTTACTGTTTATAAATTAAAAAACTTCATAAATGATCACACGCTTATGCGTATGAAAAAATAGTCTATGATAGTTGCAAGTTAATAATTAGTTCATTGAAAGAAATAGCATTCTGTCACTAAAAGCAAATTACATTTAATATCCTAAGGTTTTCTTTCTTTCTTTTTCCTTTTTTTAAAGAAAACTATCTGTATTTTATTATTTTTAAATTATTTCAGACTTTATTAATAAATATATATTCAAATGGCGATTCCTTTTCAATAATAAGGTATCGTTGTTATTGTTAACAATACTTTTCAAGTCACAAAATTTAGTAACTAATTGTAAATTAAAAATCAAATTACATCGATTAAAGTAAGTTAAATCTAAAAAAAAAAAAGTGCAATAGCAATAAAAAATAATAATTAAATATATTAAATTTTCATTTAAAAAATCAGAACAAAATTCCCTGAATCTCAATGGCTAGGGAGCAATCATAATGTTGAAAATTTATATATTTACCTATAAGATATTCCTTATTAAAGATATTCTAAGAGCATTTCAATTTGTCTGTATCAACAAATATGCTATCATACTAAAAAACTCATATATTTAAAAGATAGCAAAAAATTAGTGGGACCAAAACGACAAAACCAAAATGTCCTCTTTCATTCTGGCTTGTAGGAAGGGTGGGTTCATTTTAAGGTTGAGTATAAGGAAGTATTGTAGTAATCCCGATTTGTGAAATGGATTTTGTATCTTGCACAGCTCAAAAACGAATGATCGTAAAATGTTGCAAATTTATATTTGTGATGGTCCTGATGTCTAGTTATACATATGCAACAATGGTTTTAAAATGAGCTTCCATTTCAGAAACATCATTGACTTAACATGATTTTTCATAGCATCTGTATGTACGTGTGTTTGTATCTTGAATAACTCAAAAACAGTTGGTCGTAGAATATTGCAAATTGGTATATGGGTTTGTTATAACAAAGGTTTGTGCACCTCCCTTTTTCATCTTTCAAAGACCCTGTAATGATATTATTATGAAAGTTGTCATCATGTTTGCATGTAGAAGGCAAATCTTAAAGACAAACCGCAACAATTAGCTTGTTCCCCTAACTTATTGTGCATCTTAAATTACTTAAAGTGATTTTACGTATTTCAAAGATACTGTAGCATTTTATAGATATAGATTACGTATTTTATAGAATTATTAAATACAGGCTTACGGACTATTATATTTTTTGTCTGTAAACAAGCATTGTCAAACACGTAGAAACGATCCATTTTTAAGTTTTGCTTACAATATTTGTATATTATTTGTTTACAGATTGAGAGTCGCTGTACTCCTTAAAAAATTTATTTTATACATCTGGAATATTTTAAGAAATGAAAAAAAAAATCTTAGTTATGCATTTAAACGTCCAAGAAAGAAAGGGGTGAATAATGTTTCATGAACTTGGCCATTGAGTTTTATATTGTCTGATATGTATAAAATCCTGTTAAACAATTTAAACTTTCGATAATACAGTTTCATTCAAATTATTTCAAATGAATAAAAAAAGTCTCAAAAGCAGGGATAATACTTATCCTGATTTTCCTGAATTCTTAAATATTTCCTGAAATATCTTTAAATATCATTAGTTATCCTAAAATTCTTGAATTTTTCGGCTATTATACTACATATTGACATTTAAACCACCCAAATTATGCAATCAAAAGACATACTGTCACACTTTTCTGTGATCATTAGATAAATAATAAATTTAAAATTTTGTAAGCAACTTTGATGCTGCATCACTGCAGTCATGCATTTCTTTCTTTTTTTCTTTTTTCCAGGGTTGGGTTTCTTCCAGGACAATGGAAGAAACTGGAAAAAACTGGAAGAAATTGAAGAAACCAACCAGAAGACAAAACAGATGTTTAAAATTAAAATTTATGAACTATATAAACTCAAAGCATAAATATAATGTCAAATCTAAACTATAATCCAATTAATATTAAAAATATTTTTAGAAAAATAAGTTATTTGAAAACAAACACTAAATATATACAGGTGATGGGTTTGTACTTTTTAATGCTGATATTTTTAGAAGTTTTTGCATAGATACTATCTCATATTATTATACGTTCAAACAGTGCAAGTGATAATAATTATGGAATTTTTAGCCATAATATTTGCATATAATAGGTACCTGTATAATGTAAATAAACATATTTAAAAAATACAAAAAAAAAAAAAAACTTTTGAAAGTTCAGAAATAATATTCATCACATTGCATTGCAGGATAATAAATACAAGAATGTTACCCCCCCCCCCCCTTTTCCAACTGTGTTTCAAAGCAAGGATTAAGATAAAAATTTGGTTTTAAAAAAAAAGTAAAAAGGTGAGAAAGGTGAATTTTTTTGAAATATGAGATGTAAATTTCTTTTACATTAAAAAATCAATTATGGATTAGAAGGATTTGCAGATTATAAATCTGTGGATTAGAGGGAGTTGACTATACCGTATATGACTATAAAGAAAAAGTTTTTGATGACATTTTGTAATACAGTATTGACTACTGGTTCTTTTAATTAACTGGATGTTTGTTAAAAACTGCTTTATCAGAAAATATAAGTGATCCAAATCCAAACTATTATTTATTATCAGTTAAAGAAATAAAATTGTCTAAATTATAAAACTTTACACTGTTTAAATTGAAATTGATTTTTTTTTTTTTTTAAACTGGATTTTGAGTATTTTAGAACGTAATCATCAGATAACAAAGACCACTATGGTAAAAATACCCATAATTATTAATTAAATATGTTACTAAATTTTTATAGGTATAATTTTAAAGTTACTTAAAGTTGTTTATAAGATAAATGTATCCATTGTATCTTACAAATCTGCAATTTATAACATAAATTTTTAAGAAAAACAGTTTCTTCCATTCTTCCACTTGGAAGAAACTTGCCAACCCTGCTTTTTTCTGACGAGGATATAAGTTTTTTTTTTTTTTTTTGAGTACAAAAAACAATTATTAATTTATTTATTATTATTTTTTTAATTTATGATGCTTGCTTACAAAATTTATCATTTTTTAGCACTCATTTTTTGGTGCATTGGACTGTGATTGCATTGATGAGGTGATATAAACAAATTAAGAAATTTGATGTTTTTCTCTCTTTAAATAAACTAACTCTTTTTGCCCATGCACAGTAGATTCCTGATTCCAGGATATCTATTCTCTGAATCGATGGTGATATACACCATTCTCAAATAATGACAATCGTTAAGTTCCACTTTTATCGACTCCTTTTACTAATGAAATAAAATAAACCTTCCATGAATTTAAAGTGCCCAAATCATCTTTCATTAAAATGCATATACCATGAATTATATAAAAATTCATGATAAAAATAATAATAAACATAAAAATCCCAATAGCAGTATTTTCTGAACCTATCTGCAGCAAAATAAAATTTATCTTCAAACCATGAAGGCAGATAAGAAATCATAGCAATTCATAAAATATTTAATTCAAATCCTCATCAAATTCCTTTTCACTGTCCTCAATTTCATCTTTATTATGCGTTAATAATCGAGACTTCCGAAACAAAAACGAGACTGATGTTGATTTTCTCGTTGTTCGCAATAGATACCCCGCAGGATATACAAAGTCAAGGGTTTTTTTTATAGATTACCTGCAGGTTATATTATACACAAAATTACGGTAATTAAAATAATTTCATGAGTAAGACATCATTTGAAAGCTTTGTTGATTTGAAATTGAACAATAGATTACAGAAATTTCTACCACCAGATGGCGCTGTAATATTTTAAAATTTCAATATTTCAAATTCTAATTATGAATAAATTATTTTTAATACACTATTCGAATGATATTTTAAAGTACTTTCATATTATCGAAAGTGGAATTCAAGATTTCACCTGATTTACACATTTAAAGATTTCCTGATTAGGTTTTCTTTGGTATCTAAGTTACTAAATAAAATAATTTCATAAGTAATACATCATTTGATAGCTTTGTTGATTTAGAATTGAACAATAAATTACAGAAATTTCTACCACCAGATGGTGCTGTAATATTTTTAAATTTCAATATTTAAAATTCTAATGAGCAAGGAAGGTGTAAGTTATAAAACGGGGATAAGGTGCCATCGAGCGGGACTTTGCTCAAAGTCATAAATTTGAAGGATCATAACATGGTGAGCGAACAGGCTGTTTCATGTAGTGAAATGGGAAGAGGGTGCCACAGGCGCCACCGAGCGGGAGTTTCATAAAGTCGGATTTTTCAAGGATCGCGAGCCAGCTGGTCGCCGAAGGTGGCTAGTATAAAATAAATATCACTCATTAACACATTTCTTTCAATAATGCATAAGATTAATGAAATTCTCACAACTACTCTGTATTGGCCGAATACTTAGCACAAAGTACAGCTCTAGTTTTAGCCCCCCTCCCTCTCTTTTTATCATCTGATTTATCAATTAGAGCTGCATCAAGTACTTGATATGTACTTTGCACTCAGCTAATCTGCTGAGTACTCTATATGCAGTCAAATTTTGACCAAGTACTTGGCCAATACTAAGTAGCTGTAAGAATTTCATTATTTTTATGCACTAAATTGAAAAGAAAAAAATTAGTAATAGTGTTTATCGATAATATAAAACTAAAAATTTATAAAAATGTAATTAAACTTTAAAGGGCAATTCTCATGTGATGCACGGGACATTGTCTGACCGATTATTAATTCTATAGGGTTTAATATTATATCCAAAAAATAAATAATTGGTGTTTCTGATGCTAATGAAGGTTAACTTCATAAAAGTAAAACAATATTTCAAAATAAAAATTATTTTGTCAGAATAAATGAACAAAAACCTAGCGTGATGCACGGGACGCAGAAAAATCAATTATTTCTGCACTCATTCAGTCAAAATAATATTTGTCTGAATGTACTTGCTATAAACACATAAAACTACTAATCTGTGTTAATGACACTATGTTGGATATAAAATGTGAAGGAACAGACAATTCTATCATTTTGTTTATTTTTTATAATTATCTAAAAAAAAATATGGGTGTGATGCACGGGACATTTGATGTGTGATGCACGGGACAAATATAATTTGTCAAAAGTATAACCAACTTTTTATGCGGTATTTAGCATATTTATATTTCATAACTGTCAATATTAAGTTCATAAATAAAAATTCTAACTTTAGAAAGAAAATATAATAATAAATAGAATGGCATAACACAATTTTTAGGAGGATGTAAACAATTCTGCACTTCACTAGTTCTGTTTTCTGAATGGAAGAGGTTAACCATAATTTTATTTAATATAATGATTTTGTATTTCCTAACTGTAAACTAAGTAAACTAATGCTAAAAACTCAGATTATTTATATTGAAGCAAAGGACGTTAAGAGCTGTGTAGATATGGAAAATGCCACAAATATATCGAAAGCATCATGCCAAAACATGTGATAATTGTTTCTGATGGAGAAGTTCAATTAAAAGAAAATGCATGCGACAATTTCAAGAACAAAACAAGTACCATGCAATTAGATTTAAAGCTTCAACTCAATGTTTGGGTCTTAACTAAATATGAAAGTGATTGTTATCCTGGCATGATTGTTTCCAAAATAAATGAAAATAACTTTAAAATTTCTGTTATGGTAAAAACTGGAAATCAGTATTGGAAATGGCCAGATAAGGCAGATGAACTTATTTATCCAATCGAAGACATTATTAAGCAAATTCCTACCCCATAAATTGTAAATTCACGTGGAAACTTCAAATTTGAAAACTTTTTGTGATGCACGGGACATAATATAATAGCAAATAAAGTTAATTAAAATAAAGTTTTGTTAAAAATATTTCTAATTAGTTTAAATATGGATAATTTTAAAAGTTCTTAAGAATTTTTCAGCAACATAAATAAAAAATAAATTTTGTACACAAATAAGTAGCTCTTTTTGCGTGACGCACGGGACATGCATACTTCTTAGTAAAAATTGAATAATTCAAACAGTTTAAAAATTATATAGATAAACTTAATTGGTTTTTCTGAATGTTCATTCATTATAATGTTTTCCTATAACACAAAAAACTTAAAATTTTCATTACTAATAATTTAATGAGAATTTGAAATTTCCTCCTAATTTCAGTATTTTCGTCACAATTAGTTTACTAAATTTCAAAAGTTCATAAAAAATAATTGATCAATATTTTTTTATATTTTGGCATTTTTTATTTAATACATATGTTCTATTTCAACAACAGTAAAAAGAAAATACAATTTTCAAAAAAAAAATTTTGACATTGTTGGTTTCATTTTTCAGAGATTTGCCCTAAACAGGAAACAGGTGAATAGATTGCCACTAAATGTAAATATTAAATATTTTAAACTAAATACATGAAAAAACCTTTACTGACTTCGTTGCTTGCCGTTAAACTTTTCCACCGGGTTCCCGGTTCTCGTCAGACGGCCTCCTCTGTGCGTGACTTGGACTGTTGTGATGGTTTTTACTTTCTTCTATATGTAATATAGAGAAAGTATTGGATTCGCGAAAATTTTCGAAGTCCACTTTTTGATGGATTTACATGTTTTGGGATGTGGAGAACACGAATTAATAGTTTTTAGAAAATGTCTGTCTGTCTGTATCATTTTTTGTGGACGCTGTATCTCACGAACCAATGAATGAAATTTAACCAAACTTGGTATTTAGTTGCACCCTGACATAAACTGGTGCTGATTAGATTTTGGGATCAATCGCTCAATAGGTGGCGTTGTGATCGCATTTTATGCAAATTTTTAATATGGCAGCATAGGACAAAAATTCGTATAAATGTGCATAATTAGAGTTGTTTTAAACTTGTGATTGTAAAATTAATATGAATTATTGATAATAGTAGTATGTAACTAGGAAAAAAATTTTCTGCATGGGGGGGCATCGCTTCCCCCCCTGGGGGGATAAATTTTCAAGATGGGTATCTTTCGAAAGGTCTCGTCAATACCTTTAAAACGAATGGTTGAACTATAAATCTGTGATAATTTAAAACAAAGTTATCGATTTTTTTTACTTTTAACAAAAAAAAAAAAAAAAAAAAAAAAAAAAAAAGTTAAAATCGTACTTTTTTTTTTTTTTTTTTTTTTTAATATTGTTACTGATTGAATATGTATAGGTAAATATAGAAGAAAGTCTTGTGGTGGCCACAACATACTAGTTACTTTTCTAAACATGGCGCCACATTCTGTCCGGAGCTACTGAGCCGCTGTCATTGCAAGTGTTCCTATTGGTTGCTATCTCAATGGATTCGCAGTACATTGCGTAGTTATAATCCTCATAATTGGCTATTTTAGCTGTTTGTTCAAAATTTATATTAATATCTTCTTTGTAAAATGTTTTGGCCAAGGCTGTATTCTGACTTCCTGTTTTGATATCTTTTATGCGTTCTTTTATTCTTGTTTTAATTTTTCTCTTGGTTACACCGATGTACGAACCTGATTGGTTGTTTTGGTTGGTGTAAGGTATTTTGTAGACTCCCGCGGTCTCAAGGGGGAAAAGGTTTTTTCATGTATTTAGTTTAGTAATTCAACACTTCGTTTTAAATTAATATAGTTTAAAATTAAATACCTTACACCGATTGTGTGGAACGGTAATTTTAAAGGTTTTTTAAATGCTTTTAATGTAAAATTAAATATTTTATTTATTTTTAATTAAGTGATTATCAGAATGATAAATCACCAACATCCCTTTACACGCCTGCTATTAGATGGAAATAATAATCACTTCAACTTTTCCCTTCAAAACAGGTGAAAGGTGTACACTGTAAAGTGAACATTTTTCTTGGCTTTTAGTGTGACGTAAAACGCATCCATAGATTAATCCATCCGTTCTCGGCTATTGGCTAATTTTCCACTTTTCATCTCAATGTATTAATACGCCGGAGAACAAATCGTAAAAAAAAAAAAAAACTATAGCACAATAAGTGTTTATATTGTAGATATTAAATAAAGGATTTTATATTATATTTCAGGTAAGAAATATTATTTTAATAGTTTTATTATTATTTTTTTCTGTGTTGTAAATATACGATCCAATTTAAATTTTTGTTTACAATATTTGTGTCCAGTTGTAGATTAAAAGTTGCCGTAATCTTTGAAAAAATTATTTATTTTATACATCTGAAATATTTTAAGAAAAACTTAGTTTAGCATGCATTTAAACGTCCATGAAAGAAAGGGGCGAGTTATGCTTCATGAACTTGGCCATAGAGTATTATATTCTCATTTGTATAAAATCCTGTTAAGCAATTTAAACTTTCTATTACAGTTTAATTCAGATTATTTTAAATGAATAAAAAATAGTCTCACAATCAGAGATATCCTGATTTTTCTGAATTCTTAAAAAAATTTCCTGAAATATCTTTAAATATCATTAGTTATCCTAAAATTCTTAAATTTTTCCTGCTATTATGCTACGTATTGACATTTAAACCACCCAAATTACACAATCAAAAGCCAAACTGGCTCCATACTGTCACACTTTTCTGTGATCATTAGATATTAGATAAATAATACTAATTAGATAATAACTCGTTTTGCCCAAGTACAGTAGAATCCTGATTCTAGGGCACCTCTTCTCTGAATCGATGGAGATATCCACCAACCGCAAATAATGACAGTCGTTAATTTCAACTTTACAGACTCCTTTTGCTTATAAAATAAGCCTTCCCTCATGAAATTAAAATGCCTAAACCATCTTTCATTAGTGTAGACTCTAGGCCAATTTAGCAGGGCGCAGCGCCCGGTGGCCCTTTACTAACACATTTTTGCGCCACGCGGCCCTTACTAACTTATTTCTAGCACCCGGCGGCCGTTACTAACTCATTTTTAGCGCAAGGCGGCCCTTATTTGTATTTTTCACAGGGTTGCCAACTGCTCCGATTTCTGCGGAGTTTCCCAGAAAAATTTTAAAAACTCCGCGAGTTATTTTTTATGCTCCGCAAATTCAGTCTTGACCATCTAACTAAATATATTTTATTAAATACATAAAACTAAATAGTGGCAGACACAAAAAAAAAAAAAAACTACTATTCTTTTTTCTTTCTATTTATATATTTATTTATTTTTTGCCTTGCACGCATCTATATAGACAGAAATCGCAATCCAACCCTTATCAACTTTTGATTTTGCATCATAAAACATTATTCTTTGAATTTTATTTTTTATCCATGAAAGCGCTTCAACCTTAATGCTTAATACGTCGCTAAAAAATAATATTTTCTAACTAAATAATTGTTTATTTTAATTATTTATCGATAAAAATAATGGGTTCAAAGCTACTGAACTTTACGATTGACAACGCAAGGAATCTAAGGCAGGAAGAAGTATCTTCTGTGGGAGACTTTCTAAAGTGTCTTAGGCCGTAATCACGCGAGTTTTGTAGAAAACAGTATAAAGTCAGACTTTAACGGAGGAATTGTCCTCTGTAATAGGAAACTTTCTTAAGTGTTTTAATATACAAGTTTCTGAGAAAATCATGGAAAATTTCGAACTTTATCGTACCAAGTATCTACCGTTGGAGAAAGAAAAAAGTATATTTTCTGTGCTTTTTGTTGGGATAACTGAACACGCGATATCTTAGTTTTTATAGTGCGTGGGTGATTCTAAGAAATTTTCATATCTGAAAATGGGACTTTCACAAAAATCGTCAGATTTAAAATGGATTCGTCACAAAAATAGCACAAGAAAATTGCGTATTTTATAAATCAGCCGCAAAAAATGAAATTTCAGTAATAAAATAAAATAAAGCTGATTTATGAATAAATAATTACACATTTTGAGAAAAATAACATCTATATCATCATCATAATTTACGATTACGTAATTTTAAAAATTAGCTGTAAAATAATTCCGTATTTCTATAAAAAGCCATAAAATTATACATATAATGCAAATCATGTTTGAAAAAAGCAAGAAATTCATCGATTAGCATCAAAATAAAGCCTTTTTCAGCGATTAATTGCGATTAAACATAAATTTTGTTAATTAGCGGCAAAATGATTGCGTGTTTCCGTTATCGGCTACAAAAATATCGCGATTTACTGAAATCAACTGGGAAAAAAAAAAAAAAAACTTTATTGGCTTGCAGCCAAATGATAGCATATAAAACGTAAATTTTTTATTATTAGTTGGTAAGTGATCTCGTATTTGCGAAATCTACTTAAATTATTCCCGATTTCCGAGATTTCCGCTTTGGAAAAAAAAAAAAAAAAAAAAAATGCAAATTTCATTGACTAGTGGCAAAATAGTTGAGTATTTAAGATTCAGCTTTCAAAAGAACGCATTTTTCATAGATTAGTAGGTAAATAATAGCGTTTTTCGGCAATCGGCCGCATAATAATCACGTATTTCAGAAATCTGCTTTGAAAAAAATGCACAATTTTTTACCTATTAGGGGAAAAAAATAATTTAGTTCCGAGTAAACGTAATTTTTGATAATTAGCTGTGAAATAATCCAGTATTTTTTAATTCATGCAATTTTTCACATATTTCTGGATTAGGTTTTGAAAAACGTGCGTATTTCATCGATAAACAACAAAGTTTGGTATTTGGGGGATGTAGCTTTAAAAAGGGCTCAAATTTCATCGATTAGCAGCCAGATAATTGTATATTTCGTTAATAATTAACCCCATTTTCGATATAATTAACTGCAAAAATATCGCGAATTTTAGGAATCAGCTTTGAAAGAAGAGTGAATTTTATCAATTAGTTTCAAAATTATACTATATTATTAGCAATTATTTGCTATTAAACGTAGAAGATTTTGTAAATTTGCAGTGAAATAATTACGAATTTAGGCAATCGGTCATAAAAATATCGCGAATTCTGTCAAATACGGGAAAAATTGCATATTTATTTAATTAACGGTAAAAACGTAATTCTACCCCCCCCCCCCCTCCCCCCACCACCACCAAGAAACTCTCGATTTTTGAGGTATATTTATCAATAATCATAAGAAAGAAAGAAGAGAGAGAGAGAAAAAAAAAAAAAAAACGTTTCAGTAAAGTTCATGGCTGTTAGTTTGCACTAAAATTGAATTTAATGTTGTACAATTTCAATCCTTTTCCATCCTTAATAACAATGATTAATTTATTCTAGATTCAGTTTTAATACATTTTCTAATATCTAAACTATTCAAATTGTCCATTATTCTGACTTTATTATTACTCCAAAAATTTAAGAATTTGTTTAAAAAAATCCATTTTTTGTATCTGTTTAAGTATAGCATTGAAATTATTTTCACATCAATTGTCTTCTTGTAATTAAGCAAGTTTCTTTTGAATAGGCATGCACTAAATGTTTGATTATTACTGAATAATGAATATTCAGTATACCAAATAGTATCTAAAAATTCGATGTATACCTACATTTTACCTTTTTTTTTGTATATGTATGGTGGTACAAGTTTAAGAAATTTCCCTCACTCATTTCTTCTGAAAATTTTAAAAGTGTAATTTATTATGCATGTGATGTTAATTTTTATGCATTAACTAAGTGCGAAAAAAGTAGCTAAAATTTTTTGCAGAATCTTTAGTTTTTAAATAAACAAGCACCCACAGATTATTCTGGTCAATGTGCTCCATATCCGATGCTCCAAATTCATAATTATTTTGCTCCAATATGCTCCAAATCCATACTTATTCTGCTCCGATATGCTCCTACATTTTGTAAGTGATATATTTTATTCAAAAATGTAAAAAATTTTCATTGTTTCTCATATAAATCTGATTTTGTCTTGGTACATTTTATGATATATTATCTGTACAAGCTTTCTTTTATATCTGATTTTTCTTTTCTTTTAAAATTTCATTATTTTGTTTATTTATTTATACCTTGGATACATTGCTGCTATAAAAAAAATTAGTAAGTTTTTTTTTTTTTTTTTTTTTTTTGGGGGGGGGGGCGGGGCTACATTTTGTAAGTGATATATTATGAAGATGTTATAGTGCCCTTTTTGAATTATTGAGAATATTATAGTGCCCCTTTTGAGAATATTAAAGTGCCCTTTTATCAAGTTCCCCCCAGCGGCCCTTTTGTTCTAGAGTCAACACTATTCATTAAAATATGTATACTTGTATACCATGAATCATAAAATAATTCGTGATAATAATCAACTTAAAAATTCCAACAACAATTTTCTGAACCTATCTGCAGCAAAATAAAATTTATTTTCAAACCATGAAGGCTGAACCAAGTCTCGTATCTCTAGAAATATCAATTCATAAAATATTTAATTTGTAGATGCAAATTTTTCATAAATTAAGACTATACAACCAATGTAGTAATCTAGAGATATAATGCAAGTGTACTTTTAAGCCTAAACATTTCTTTTTGTTAAATTCATCTACAGAGCTTTAAACAATCTGCTGCACCCGATGCCATGCTACACCGTTACTGCTACTGGGATAAAAAGCTTTAAGTAACTTTAAGATCATTTTTAGTGTTGCACCGAGTAGCCATGTATCAAATACCGAGTAGTTGTAAGAAAGAATAATTGATGTACATATGAAGAATTTAGCACATCTTGAAATTAAAAAAAGGCCTTTTGGACATAAAATTAAGTTAAATGGCAAACAGCATGTTTTCATGAAATGTTTCAGAACTTTTGTAGTGCATATACACAATTAGGTTCATCGTTATATTTGATACTTCCAGCTTAGTGGATACAATGGATGCATTTATCTTATAAACAACTTTAAGTAACTTTAAAATTATACCTATAAAAATTTAATAACATATTTAATTAATAATTATGGATATTTTTACCATAGTGATCTTCGTTATCTGATGATTACGTTCTAAAATACTCAAAATCCAGTTTAAAAAAAAAAAAAAAATCAATTACAATTTAATCACTTTCTTATATTTTCTGATAAAACAGTTTTTAACAAACATCCAGTTAATTAAAAGAACCAGTAGTCGATACTGTATTACAAAATATCATCAAAAACTTTATTTTCTTTATAGTCATATACAGTATAGTCAACTCCCTCTAATCCACAGATTTATAATCTGCAAATCCTTCTAATCCATAATTGATTTCTTAATGTAAAAGAAATTTACATCTCATATTTAAAAAAAATTCACCTTTCTCACCTTTTTACTTTTTTTTTTTTTTTTAAACCAAATCTTTATCTTAATCCTTGCTTTGAAACAAAATTGGAAAGGGGGGGGGGTAACATTCTTGTATTTATTATCCTGCAATTCATGCAAACTAGCACTTAAAACAAACCACTATTACATCAATGTTTAACAAAATTAATCAGTGATGAATATTATTTCTGAACTTTCAAAAGTATTCTGTTTTGTATTTTTTAAGTATGTTTATTTACATTATACAGGTACGTATTATGTGAATATGCTTGAATTATTTATCATCATATATGAATGAGATAGATTAGTTTTATTAATACTATTGAAGAAATATTTTATTCTAAAATTTATTAGAAATCGTCTTTCCATTTTTATGTCTATTTATGAATTAATAATAACTGACTTTGTATCTGCAAAAGAAAACTGTAAACAAAGGCAATGATCTCTAATCTGCAAATTCCTATAATCCGCACAACCTGTGGACAAAACTTTTGAGAGTTAGAGGGAGTTGACCGTAAAATAAATGAAAAGTTTTTTAGTAGTTCAATACTGCACTTTATTTTTCAACTTAAAGTAAATACAAACTATGGATTTTTTTTTTTTTTTTTTTTTTTAAACCCTAGATAACTTGCAGGAAAGTTTAAAAGTAGGTATATTACTTATTGATGCAGTTCATTGGATACCAGCTTTGAGTTTATACAAAAAATTGTATCCTTTAAAAAAAAATAATAATAATAATAATAATAATGCAAATATTATGGCTAAAAATTCCATAATTATTATCACTTGCACTGTTTGAACGTATAATATGAGATAGTATCTATGCAAAAACTTCTAAAAATATTAGCATTAAAAAGTAAAAACCCGTCACCTGTATGAAAATATAAAGTCATTACACTTTTTGCTGCAAACAGCTTTTTGAGTTAAAACAGGTGAGTAGATTGCAACCAAACTCTGTATAGAGACGAATCACGATATGAGCTTATCCATTTTAGTTACAAGAATTTGAGTATAACCATCTTGTATGCATGTAATATGCAATTTTTTTTTTTTAATAAAAACTTATTGTATCTATAAAACAGACAAAAATAAAATATTTTAGAAAAAAGAACCCTTATATTATACTAATATTGTAAATAAAACTTTAGTTACATATTTGTTCAAATAAAAGTAAGACACTTTTAAAACTTTAAGAAAAGATTAATTTTTAATTTAAAAAATAATAATTATGAAAAAAGAAAATACACTAAAATGTTATTAAAAATATATTTTAATAATCAAAAATGTCGTTTTTCAAATTATGGCCCAAAACCACCTATCTTTTTTACTATTCTAGAATTTGAAGATTAATGAAATATATTATGTTTGAAATGATAAAATATTTATTTTAATGTTCTCATTTCATATAATAACTTCATGCATCTTAAATTAAGCCCAAGTGTATAGGAACTTTTATATTCTCTAAGAATTATCCAAGAATGATTCACATATGAGAAAGACTAATAATAAAGAATGAAGTTATCAGTTATTACGGATTTAATAATCCACTAAGCTGGAAGTATCAAATATAACGATGAACCTAATTGTGTATATGCACTACAAAAGTTCTGAAACATTTCATGAAAACATGCTGTTTGCCGTTTAACTTAATTTTATGTCCAAAAGGTCTTTTTTTAATTTCAAGATGTGCTAAATTCTTCATATGTACATCAATTATTCTTTCTTAAACTACTCGGTATTTGATACATGGCTACTCGGTGCAACACTAAAAATGATCTTAAAGTTACTTACTGCTACTTAACGGTGTAGCATGGCATCGGGTGCAGCAGATTGTTTAAAGCTCTGTAGATGAATTTAACAACTAAAGAAATGTTTAGGCTTAAAAATACACTTGCATTATATCTCTAGATTACTACATTGGTTGTATAGTCTTAATTTATGAAAAATTTGCATCTACAAATTAAATATTTTATGAATTGATATTTCTAGAGATACGAGACTTGGTTCAGCCTTCATGGTTTGAAAATAAATTTTATTTTGCTGCAGATAGGTTCAGAAAATTGTTGTTGGAATTTTTAAGTTGATTATTATCACGAATTATTTTATGATTCATGGTATACAAGTACTATACATATTTTAATGAAAGATGGTTTAGGCATTTTAATTTCATGAGGGAAGGCTTATTTTATAAGCAAAAGGAGTCAGTGAAAGTTGAAATTAACGACTGTCATTATTTGCAGTTGGTGGATATCTCCATCGATTCAGAGAAGAGATGCCCTAGAATCAGGATTCTACTGTACTTGGGCAAAAGGAGTTATTATCTAATTAGTATTATTTATCTAATGATCACAGAAAAGTGTGACAGTATGGAGCCAGTTTGGCTTTTGATTGTGTAATTTGGGTGGTTTAAATGTCAATACGTAGCATATTAGCAGGAAAAATTGAAGAATTTTAGGATAACTAATGATATTAAAAGATATTTCAGGAAATTTTTTAAGAATTCAGAAAAATCCGGACACGTATTATCCCTGACTGTGAGACTTTTTTTATTCATTTTCAAAGATTACGGCATCTTTTAATCTACAACTGGACACGAATATTGTAAACAAAAATTAAAAATGGATATTATGTTTATAACACAGAAAAAAATATAATAAAACTATTAAAATAATATTTCTTACCTGAAACATAGTATGAAATCCTTTATATAATAAGTACAATATAAAATAAATACTTAATTCTTCTTTATACGATTTGTTATTGTTGCCCGGCGTATTAATACAAGATGAAAAGTGAAAAATTAGCCAATAGCCGAGAACGGATGGATTGATTGATGGATGCGTTTTACGTCACATTAAAAGCCAAGAAAAATGTGAAATATTTTCTCTTTAAAAAACTGTTAATTTATCATCAATAACTATGAAGTAAAATACTTATAATTACAATATACTTCCTGATTTAAAATATTATCGAAATAGTTTTTTGACGAAATGCGAAATTTTAAAATCTTAAATATTTACTTTATAACAAAAAACTAGTATGCTGTGGCCACCACAAGACTTTCTTCTATATTTTCCTATACAAATTCACGCAGTAACAATATTAAAAAAAAAAAAAAAAAAAAAAAAAAAATCGATAACTTTGTTTTAAATTATCACATATTTATAGTTCAACCATTCGTTTTAATGATATTGACGAGACCTTTCGAAAGATACCCATCTTGAAAATTTACCCCCCCCCCGAGGGGTACTTTCCCCTGGGGGGGGGAAGTGATGACCGAGATTTTTTCCCTAATTAACTACTACTATTATCAATAATTCATATTAATTTCACAATCACAGGTTAAGAATAACTCCCATTATGTACATTTATACGAAATTTTGTCCTATACAGCCCTGTTAAAAATTTAGAAAAAATACGATCACAGCACCACCTGTTGAGTGATTAATCCCCAAATCTAATCAGCCCCAGTTTATGTCAGGGGCCAACTAAATACCAAGTCTGGTTAAATTTCGTTAAAAAAAAAAAAAAAAAAAAAAAAAAAAAAAAAAAAATACGATTTTTTTTCTAAGTTACTTTTTGTTAAAAGTAAAAAAAATCGATAACTTTGTTTTAAATTATCACAGATTTATAGTTCAACCATTCGTTTTAAAGGTATTGACGAGACCTTTCGAAAGATACCCATCTTGAAAATTTACTCCCCTCGAGGGGGGACTTCCCCCCCAGGGGGGTTCACGAGGCTCCTACGCATACAAAATTTTTTCCCCAGTTGACTACCTCTATTATAAATAATTCTTGTAAATTTCATAATGATTACTAAAAAATAATTCTCTTTATGCACATTTATACAAAATTTTGTCCTATATCACCATGTTAAAAATTTAGAAAAAGCGGGATGGCAACGCAACCTGTAAGACAATTTTTACCAAAAGTTGATAGGCACTAATTTATGTCAAGGTGCAACTACATACTAATTTGTATGAAATTCTATGCAGTAGTTCCTGAGATACAGTTGCCACAAAATTTTGTCACACACACACACACACACACAGACAGACTGACAGACAGACAGACAGACAGACAGACAGACATTTTCTAAAAAGGGTCAAATCGTGTTCTACAGCTCTCAAAACGTGTAAATCCATCAAAAACCCGAGGTCGAAAATTTTTACGAATCCAATACTTTCTCTATATTACATATAGAAGAAAGTAAAAATATATATATTTAGGTGAAATTTTATTTCGTATATATACAATAAATATTTAAAAGAAACAATAGTTTCTTTCTTGCATTAAAAAACAAAATCTAAATTTTTTATTGACAGCATTCAGATTGAACCAACCAACCAACTACAAGACCAAACCGAACAACACCTGTTCAGAATTCTGAGAATTATCAATAGAAATCTTTGCATCGCGTAGTAAAAATAGTTCGATTTTTAAACTGAGTTATAAAAAAAACAAGAGTTTTCCTAGGGAAAAGGGAGATGTCAGGCACATCAGATAAAAGCGATTAATATCATATATAAATTAAATTAAATTCGCTCGAGCCATATTCGAGAAAAAAATCTTACACATTAGGCCGCCCATTTTCGCTTAAATGAGCCAATTCATATCTCGAAATATACTGCACGCAGAAATGTAGCGATTTCAGGGTAGGATCAGACAGAAGGTGAAAGACTATTTTGAAATTATCAGAACATAACCTCCCATATTTCCTGAGATATTAAGTGTCGGCTTTCAGCGGTCTCTTTGATCTTTAAATTCCTGTATATATAAGTGTCGCAGTTTCGTTCGTTTTTCCGTTTCCGCTGAGTGTCGTGGCGCTCGTTTGTTTTTGCGCTTGCGTCACTTGAGACTCTGCCGAGTCTCTTGATTCAGTCTCCCAATTTGTTTGAAAAAATAAGTTTTTGATCAGTGCATTTTGTCTATTTTAACTTATGCTTCAGAAACTTGGATATTAGTGTCTAAAACTATAGAAAAACTTCAAACAACCCAGAAAAGCATAGAGGGAATGTTAGGATTCACCTGAAGAGAGACCCGAAAGTGAAAACTAGAAGTTACCGATGTTATTTCTAGAGTTAAGAAGTTAAAGTGAAACTGCACCTGGCACTTTTCGAGAAGAAATGATGATAGATGGACTACCAAAGTCCTATTTTGGATGCCGAGAGAGAAGAAAAGACAGAAGAAGTGTCCACTGTGTCGTTGAGGAGATGAAGTTGTGAAGTTTTGCAGAGTAGAGTTGAGAAGAACTGCAAAAAACAGGCTTAAATTGATGATGATGATGATAATAATGATATATATATATAATATATATATGATTATAAAGAATAAGTACACTTAGTTAAATACTAATTAATCTATAATGCTTTTTCTTTCGTTAATGTGCAGACAACTTTATTAATCCATATTTTTGTTTGTGAAACAGATAAAAAAAAAATAATAATAATAATGTCATTTTAACTCTTAATATTAAATGATTTATAATAGATTAGGCTTTATATTTTCTTTATTCTATGCTGTAAACAAATACAAATTTCTCCCTTTCTCTATAAAAATGATTTTTATGCCCCCGCTTCCTTCACAACATGTCAAATTGATGGATAAATTCGAAAATATTTTACAATTTTCTTCGCAAATCGCTTGTTTAAAGTCCTGCTTGTACAGATTTTTCTATATTGGTTACAAAATACACGTTTTGTTATGTAAAGAAACTTATTATGTCAGTTTAAAAAACTGGGAGAAATATGTGGAATGTTTAGTAGGATTATTTATATATGCATATACATGAATATTTCATTTAAAGTAAGAGGTAACAATCTCTATTCCCAGATACAGAAAAATTATCTCAATAATATTTCTTCTTTTAATCACATTTTGTTTTGATGATAAATTCTCTTATATGCAATATCTTTCTTAGACTGACTGAGAACATGACTCAACAAGGATTTATTTAACAAAGCAGTATTAAGTGTACTTTTTTTCATATAGGAATTATTGCTAGCGCTCGAATAATTTTTCTGCCGACTGTACATCTCAGCATTTTTTTATTAAAATTGCAACAAGTAAAATGTTTATTGTGAAAAGTATGTTAACCACAAAGTATGCATTCTACCATATAAAATGATATACAAAAAAATTTTGTGTTCTAAACAACATACTTATTTAAATTTGGAATGTTTCAAAATCCTTTTACTAAGGTTTAAAACCGGCTTTTTTAATATTTGTACTTTCCTTATATTTGTGAATTTCGAAATTTTATGTGGTTGTCCCATTTAAATTAAATTACATCTTGGACAAAGTGTCTCACATTTTTGTAACATTATTGAAACTGGTATTAAATTCTACATGCTTTGTACGAATTAACATCGAATAATCGGATAAATAAATAATAATCGAATAAATAATAACAAATAATAATATATTGAAAGGTGTCTCATATATCATTTATGTTATATAAATAGTTAAAAAATATATATATAATAAAAAATATATATATATAATTTCCGTTTACGGAGAGCTGAAAATTCACATTGAAATAAAATTCAGACTAGATCTTTTGATAGAAGGAAATGCAAAAATTAATTCAATTAAATAAGTAGACATGGTAGTCTTTTAATTTATCCCGGAGCATTGTTTGGACCCGTTCCTTTTTTTACAGCATTTTATTTGTATTAAAATTTTCTACAATGTGTAATTACAATTAAATAAGAAGAAAAATACTTTTCTATAATTTTCGTTTACGGAGAGTTGAAAATTCACATTGAAATAAAATTCAGAGTAGATCTTTTGATAGAAAGAAATGCAAAAATTAATTCAATTAAATAAGCAGACATGCTAGTCTTTTAATTTATCCCAGAGTATTGTTTGGACCCGTTCCTTTTTTTACAGCATTTTATTTGTATTAAAATTTTCTACAATGTGTAATTACAATTAAATAAGAAGAAAAATACCTTTCTATAATTTTCGTTTACGGAGAGTTGAAAACTCAGACTAGATCTTTTGATAGAAGGAAATGCAAAAATTAATTCAATTAAATAAGCAGACAGTCTTTCAATTTATCCCGGAGCATTGTTTGGACCCGTTCCTTTTTTGCAGCATTTTATCTGTATTAAAATTTTCTACAATGTGTAATTATAATTAAATAAGAAGAAAAATACCTTTCAAGAAAAGTGGTGTGAAATAAGGGCAGATACTAACAATGCTTCTAAATAGTTTAAGAGGTTGATATGTCTGGATATGTACTATCGAGAATGAAAGAGAAAATGCTTAAATAAAGATATAATTTATTATTTTGACACATTAGGAGTTTTTTTCTAAATGTACTTACTAGAAAGCAAGTGATATTCCATTGTTACTGGGATAGAAAGCAAAAACAATTTTTTTTTAAATTAATGCTTGAGCAATAAGAAATATGCAAACGTAAATACTTTCTGGATATGCTAGTTAACAAAAATTCTGTTTTATTAGAATTTCTCAGAATTAACAACTATCTCCCTGGATTAATCCATGAGGATTAAATAAACAAGATTTAATTATTTAGAGATTTTTCCCAAACGCAGCTTTGTCTTTCTTAAAAATTCATAATGAATTAAAAATGCTCAGAATTTTATCATTATTTCTGAATTAAAAGTATAAAAAAAGTTATCGTTCTTGATTTTCTAAGTATTATTATTTTTTAAATAATCATTTTTTAAAGATAATTATGCATACTTTCGTTAAATTAAAGATTGTTAGTAATTGGGAAAACAAAAAAGTCACATATTCCATAATTATGTAAAAAAAAAACCCAAAGAGATTATCAAAAGATAATATTTTATTTTTAACAAATTTTAATGAAACATATTTTTAATATTGCTCTCATTAAAAAAATATCTTTGAAATAATTAATTTTACGAATATGGAGCAGTTTTGGGAATAAATAAATTTATACCAAGAAAAATGCTGAAATTCAAATTATTTATTGTTATTATTATTTTTTTTTTAAGTAAAATAAAGTAAAATAATAATAATAATAATAAAATTAGAAATTCTAACTTCTAAACTTTCATTAAATTATTTATTTTAATTTATAATTGTTGCCAAAGAAATTGAACTTTAAATTTTATATCTACTTTTTAAGATAGCACGCGATCATGTTTTATATAAAAATTAAATCATTAAATTCATTTTTTTTTTTTTTTTTTTACTTATTTTTATTTCATATTGCTCGCGCACTTTTTATTTTCTAATTCAAAATTGTTTTTAAAAAAATTTCGATATCGTTTGTAACGATCTGCGTTTGTAATGATCGATAGATGGCGCTCTCTGAACTGCAGTTGTTAGTAAATATAATAGCCACGTGTATTTATTATTGTTCTTTCTCCGCCATTACATCATGGAAAATCGACTGCATAATATGATGATATGCAGTGGTGTGATAATTTCACCTTAGCCCACCAGAGGGCGAGCATTTCATTACAATCGCGGATACTGATTATTATTAATTTTCTCTTTTTTTTCTTAAAAAAAAAAAAAAAAAAAAAAGGAAAAAAAAAAGGATTTTGATGAAATTATGGCAAAAGCAGAATTTAGTTTAGGTCGGAGGACTATTAAGTTTTTTTTTTTTTTTTTTTTCCAAACTATAACATCGTTTTCAAATTATTCAATTATATTTTCGACAAATGTCCAACTATCGAAAAATGACACCGCAAACATCCCAGATTGAGACTAGTAGTCCTCAGTCCTAATAAATAGACAAAATTTACACATTACACGTGTTTGAAAAGTATAAAAATAAAATTGATATAAAACTAAAACTGTTTTCTATACAGAATTTAATGTTGGATGTCTATTTATTTATATTTAAATGTATGTAGAGGAACTTACTAGTTTATTTAACGGAATTTTGGTAACAATGGCTTTTGGCGCATGAATTTTTTATAACAATTATCTATTTATTGAAAAAAAAAACCTTATTATTTACCTTACGTTACCTAAGTTATGTTTCTTATCAACGGTTTACTATACTAATTTCCTAAAATTTCTTTTGTACGTTTTCGCTCAATTTCATTTTTAATGTTTTTACTTTCTACTATATATTGAATCGAATAAAAGATTAGATTCGCGAATTTGTTCGACTTCTGGTTTTTCAGGGAAATACATATAAAAGCACATGAACACAGAAAAAAAAAGAAGTCTTGATAGAGCAACAAAATATTTGTTAAATCAATCAATTTTTTGTTATTGTTGATAAAACCTCAAGAAAAAAAATTATTACTATGACATAGCCTATCGGTATATCCCGTAACAGTGACGCTTCTCGCAACTCCAATTTTTCGGCCAATCGAACTGCAATTAAAGTTGGTTTGATTAATTGTACAAAATTATCATTTAAATGATAAAATAAATCTAAAAAATGAGTCATCAATATAAAATTGGCATTCTTAACAAATTATTACTTTCCTCTATATCCAATAGAAGAAAGTATTGGATTCGTAAAAATTTTCGACCTCAGGTTTTTGATGGGTTTACACGTTTTGAGAGCTATAGAACACGATTTAACCATTTTTAGAAAATGTCTGTCTGTCTGTCTGTGTGTGTGTGTGACAAAATTTTGGGGCAACTGTATCTGAGGAACTACTGCACAGAATTTCATAGAAATTGGTATGTAGTTGCACCTTGACATAAATTACTGCCTATCAACTTTTAACTGCCTATCAACGGTAAAAATTGTTTTACAGGTTTCGTTGCCATCCCGCTTTTTCTAAATTTTTAACATGGTGATATAGGACAAAATTTTGTATAAATTTGCATAAAGAGAATAAATTTTTAGTAACCATTATGAAATTTACAAGAATATTTATAATAAAGATAGTCAACTGGGAAACATTTTTTGTATGTGTAGGAGCCTCGCCCCCCCCCCCCCCCCGCCCTTGGGGGGAAGTCCTCCCTCGAGGGGACTAAATTTTCATAATGGGTATCTTTCTAAAGAGCTCGCCAATACCTTTAAAACGAATGTCTGAACCATCGATCTGCGATAATTTAAAATAAAGTTATCAATTTTTTTTCATTTTTAACAATTTTTTTTTTTTTAAATGTAATATTGACAATAAAATTGACTTTTTTTGGATATTTAGTGTTATACTACTTCTCTAATATGGAAATTGTCTGCATGATCATGGAAGATAATTTTTTTAAATAATAATTTTAATAAATTATTTTTACTGAGTGAATTTTTATAGGAAAATATAGAAAAAAGTCATGTGGGGGCCACAATATACTAGTTTTTTTTGGTGGTGTTGGAAAATATTTGTAATCTATGCGAACTATATGACTTTTTCCTCTTGTTTATATTGATTTCAATTGTGTTTCTTATTGCTTTTCTTTGTGGCAAAACAATATAGTGTATCTCCACTTTAGAAATTAGTTTAAATAATCTGGTGCGGCACTCAACCGATTTCCTCTTACCCTGAATTTCATTGCTACAGTGTATTAAAAAAAAAGTTCCAGTATTGTTATTTACAAAACAACAAACCTTAAAACGATTATTTTTATGCTAATGATAAAATGTACATTTAAAATAACGGAGGAAAAAATACAGAACTTACATTCATAATAAATGTTCAAAATATCCACCCTTTTCCAGGAGGCAAAGCTGAACTCGTTTGCACATGTGTTTAGAAACGCGTTTTAACATGCTGGGAGTGACTTCTTGTAGAGAAACCTGTACACACCTGCACAGAACCTGTATTACGAAATTGTCGAACGAGCTGATATAGCATATTTTTACTCGGTATTGCATCATCTGCATATTTATATCGCCAAACATCTTTGCATCTTTCATACAATTTCCATTCAAAATGAGCTTCAAACAGCGTAATTCTCTGAATGCGTGATAAACACATTTCACTATGAAGAACAAAATAACATAAAACTTTATTCTCACACAACTTGAGCGAGAAAAGAAACAAACGATAAAAATTAAAGAATTGGTGCAATAATAAGAAGACGATAAAATGTAATATTTAAAAAAAATCATGGACACAATGAGTTCTTTAAGTTGGAGTACTGGAACTTTTAGGACACACTGTATAAAGACAATATGGAGATTCAGGATTAAAATAACGTGAGTTATTATATAAACCTACGTTATAAACAGTTCAAAATAGGCTTTATTTTAGAAACAATTCAGTGTGAGTGTCCACTTCCACTCACAACACCCAGTTTCAATGTTGTATCTACATTCATACAGAATTGAAAGCTGTTATTAAGTCTAAAAGTTCATTCCATATTCATAAAGCTTCCATCCGCATCATTCCTTCAAAATTATCAATCTTCATCAAACGTTTCAAGTAACAACCTTAATTAACTTCAAAATACAATATTTGAATTGCTGAAACTATTTATTTTTAAGTTATTGTGCAAAGAGACGAAGATCACACGTTAAAAATTTAATTACAGCATTCAGGGAGCCTCAAAACGTGTAAATATACAAAAAACTAGCGCTGAATATATAGCCTAAAAAAACTTTATTTAATATAGATCTATGAGGAATTAATTTTAATTCCTGAGCAGTTTTCCTGGACATGGTGAAATATTATAGTAAAGCATTTCCATTAATTACATTCAATAAAAAATAATATTTTCGCTGTTGGCAGACCTGTATATATTCTAAAATTTATATACATTGTGCACTTAAATATGATCCTATATTAATAACATTTATTACAACCTAAAATTCCCTTTTATCAATTTCCGTGTGATGTCCTACCGTATTCTACACTGAGAAAAAAAATATATACCTCCTTCAACTAGAATGAATAAGTGGTCATTTTCTAAATACCTTAACTAGAAATATAGATTTCCGACCTATGCGCATAAGGCACGCCATTAAACTGAATTGACGAAATGATCGAACATTTCTAGTCTACACACTTCTAGATGGTGAAACAATATTCTGAATCTTTTGTATTGCGAGAAATCTTAATTTTCTAGAATTGGGTCATAAACCAAGATTACAGTTGCTGAAACTCGCCTCTTGTATTTGCATTTATTTGCAGAAATTTTTAAATAACATTTCCCTCAAGAATATAAGCAAACGCTCTAGAATTCTAATAGGGGTTTCTAGAACACGCTTTGAAAGGGGACTAGAATTTATAAGGATGACATGGAACCATTTTTTCTAGAACCACAAATTAGATTTTAGATGACCGTTACAGAATTTTTTCTCAGTGTAGTATTCTTGGGTAGCCCTGTAAATGAACGGTGAATGATTTCTATACCATATTCTACATGAAGCAAGCTTTATGCATAAAATATATATTTATTTCACGTAGTTTAGTGCAGTCTATAGATGTTAAACTCTACTTACCTGCAATTTCACCCACAGACGTATTTGAATTGTGTTGGATGTCCCTATACACGAACAATTCGCTTGATCTCAACAAAAAGTTTAGTGTAGCATCCCTATATGATGCAGATTTAAAATACTAAGTTTGAACTTCCTGCTGCTATTTTTTCTTAAGTTATATGCTAATAACATTAAAATATATGCTAATAACAGACAAACAGATACACAGACCAACCACTGAAAATATGTTTTTCTTATTCAAGAAACCTCAAAACATGTAAATATAATAAAAACTCAATTTTGAAAATTTGATCCTAAAACAATGCTTTGACGACCATGTATGCGTAAGAAAAAGTAGAAAAAAGTAATTTGAAGAATAAGAATAAGGTTATATTTGTATAAAGAGGCATATACCTTAAAGTATACGTGGGCTGCTTTAACACTATAAATTGCATGTTGAAATAAAACCTTTTTGAGATAGATACATCATGTGTCATTCAAAGCATATTTATGATAGTTAATGTGTGGATAATGATTGAATATGGCTTAATCATTATTTAGATTAATTAATATAACTTAATTAATATTCAGCTATCTGACAAACCATTAAAATCAGAAACTGATAAATTGTAATCATCATAAACCTAAAATTGATCATATTCCGAACAGACAAGACGCAAGTTTTTCTGCTCCTGATCATCGGCTAACTTTAACAGGAAAGGGGTGAGTTGGAGCCATGCACCATACCATTTTCTTTTCTTAAAGTTTTCATCTTTCTTTTGATACCATCCATTAATTTCTAGACTAATTAGTTCTTTGTCAACTAGTAAAAATGTATATATTTTTTTAATTAAAATCAGCACTGGTTTTCTATATGGCTGATTGCCATTTTCTTTTTTAAAAGACAATTCAAAGCTAATAAAACCCAATAATTCATTAATTTCTTGGTAATTATTAATCCATGGAACATTTTCTCCCCAATCTTGCCCTGAAAGCCACTGCTGACCACTGTAGTAGTCAGTTTATTAATTAAGTTTTGTTTAATCCCAAACTGATTTTAAATTGTGCCATTTTGTTATGTTTGCTGTTTCTACGTATAGGTGCTCAGCCGTCACCATTAGTCGTCTGGGACTATGCACACTCTGTTTTCAAGGGGTGTGCGCGTCTCCCATGATGGCTTTTTCTGGGGGTGGCTGGACATCTAATATGCAAATGCCTAGTGCCTCTATCTAATGTCATGTGCACTAGCCTCAATTTTAACTTCCCGCTCAAATTTAATTACTTTACATGTTTAATTGAATCTTTTATTTGTCTTGCTTTGTTTTGTACTTGGTCACTGGGGTTTTTTTACTGTAATTAATCTAAACTTTTAATTAAGCTTGAAGGTGCTTTTTGACTTTGTTTTCTATTTCCCTTGAATTTCCCGTCCATTTGTTAATGAACTCTGATTTAATGTTACCTAAATTTAAGTATTAACTTCCAAGCCCCGCTAAAATTTTAAACCCTCATTTCCAATCTATTAATTAACATCCTAATTACTGCAAATCTCAATTTTGATAATCAAGTAACGCTAATTGAGAACATTGAACATGCTAAAGACCTAATTCTTACTCTCTCACATGCGCTTTGGCTACTAGTTTTACTTTATTTATTTATTTATTTATTTTTTCTAGTCTTTAGCCTTTTAAGCGTCAATCTTTATTCATTAAGTATATGTTAACTGATTTTTGATTTATGCTTTAATCGTCTAAATCAATTTGGCTTTTGTCTTCACGCCTACACCTCTTCCATTTCTGCCCAAGTTTTTATTACGTTAATTTAGATTATGCTTTTGATTAAGCAGTGATTATAATCTGTATTGATCTGTACCGTGCCCCCTGCATATTAATGGGAATCTTAATGATACTCTTAATTAGACTCAAATTGTCTTTTGTTTTCCCGCCTTTTTGTTAATACATTCTCCAACGTCTTTCACTTACCTAGGCCTTTCTTTTTCGCCTTATATATCCAATTAATCTTATAATCACGGCTTAATTAACGTTTTTGTGCATGCATCATATTCTAGTTAATTTTCTTTGCCCCCTTTTGTATAGCCCCGGCTCTTGCAATTGATTATTGGTTTTGCTAATTAATGTTTAAATCTATTCATGTCTACCTCCACCTTTAATGATTTTGACTAATTACTGATAATTGCTTTGTGTAATTTGCTGCCTCTTTTGAATATTTGTCTTTGCCCTCTTTTGCCCCCCTGGGGTTGGGCTTTAGGGTCTGATTGTTGTCATTCAGATTCTTATTGCTCAATCAGCTCACTTGTTATGGTTCTTAAGGTCATATTTAGTTTCCTTGCTCTTTTCCGCCTTGTTTTTGTTGGGGGGGGGGGCCTTGAGTCGGGGCTTTCCCCGCCTTCGTGGGTGCCCGACACTTCGGCCTTTTTCCTCTAAGGTGGGTTGTTTTGGTCTATTCAGCTTTTTCGTGTGGCCCTTTTGGAGCTTTTGCGGTTCTCTCAGTTTCTTTTTCCAGATCAACTGGCCAAACAAGCAGCAGAAAGTCCCAATATTCAACACTCTCTCCCAGCTCCACCATCATATATAAAACAAACTCTAAAAACATGTCTCAAACAAAACGGGCAAAATTTTTGGTACTATTCTGAAAAAGGGAGACATACTTTTAATCTGGTTCCAACGGTTTCTTTAAATTCTTGGTCTCTCTCTCCTCAAATTACAGACTTCCTCACGGGCCACGGCCCTTACCCCTCTTAACAAGTTTCACTGCCGACGCTCACCTCTGTGTTCTTGTGGTCAGGAAGGGACTGCTTCGCATTATTATTATAGTTGTCCGCTTACCTCTTCGTATCACCAGGGCCGGCGCTAGGTATTTTGCCGCCTGAGGCAAGCATTTATCTGCCGCCCATATAACGTCATCACTACGCAAATGTTTATTAGCATAAGAAAATCAACATGCTAACTTTAACTAGTGGATCTGCAGATACTATTTGCATCAGACATTATTCAACAGGTCATTTTTATTTATTCCTCATTATATAATAGTATATATTGATTCGATCGACTTGTTACCATAATCAGATACATTCTTAAGGGGGCTGCCGCCCCCCCAGCACTGTATCCCTCTTTCTATACCTATATGCATATCATATATATGTATTCTTCATAACCGACTGTCTTGTATTATTTCCCAGAAATTCATAAATATTTGTACCAAATTTCATGCAAAAAGATTACATAGCTTATCGGAAATATTTTGCATAACCCTGTAAACTAAATACCAATTCATTGCCCACAGTTTTTTTAACGGAAAAACATGCTTTTAAAATTCTAATAAAATTTCATTATATTTAATGGTGTGTAACCATGTTAAAATACACCTTTAAGAAATACCGACAATAGACCGTAATAGTACAAAATTCTTTTATGTAGTCTGGAAAAGGAGCCACAGTTATTATAAACGCCAATAATAAGAATACACCTAATTAATCATAACTCATTAATTTTTCAAATTAATTTGACATCATTTGGATGATAACAGTACGTCCTCCCAATAATTTTGCGTGGTCCCATAAATTATTAATCTATACATCCACTTTTTAAGAGTAAACATCTTTTTAAGTATCTTTATAATGTATGTTAATTCTTATGTTCAATCCAGAATAAACGCATTAAAGTGCACGCTTAAATTTGACCATAGGCTCTAATCTCACGAAATTCTTTTGTGTGTCTCTGTAAACGAACCATAAACATTGTATCCACCAGTAAAAACTATTCAGCTTATTCTACATTTTTCATGAATAATTGTTCGAAATTTGACATAATTTGGGTGATTACGTGACATTGTCAGAACAGTTTTGTAAGGTCCTGTACATTAATTAGGAAGCCTAACAGCACATATTTTCTGCAAAAAAAAAAAAAAAAAAAAAAAACATAACTTTAAACATCACACTAACGCACGCTAATTTCCCTTTGTTGATTGCAAAGTAATAATGTTAAAATGTGTTTAAACAAAATTTACCCTATATGCCGTAATGATAAGAATTTTGGCGTGTCCCTGTACACAATTCATAAACAATATACATATAAAAAATTATACAGCTATTTCTATACAGAGCCTGAACGTATGTACTAATTTACAAGTCAATCGGAGGATTTTTGCGGTCGCTACCGCGGTTCTTACAAATTATTCCCATAGGCCGTAATGATAATAAAAACTTTGCAGTGTTCCTGTACACGAACTACAAATCGAATATACACCCAAAACTATACAGCTAATTCCGTTGGACTCATGAACATGCGTACCAAATTGCAAGTCAATAGCGTTATTTTTGCAGCTGCTGTCGCGGTACATTCTTCCCACAGGCCGTAATGATAAGAAAAACTTTGGCGTGTCCCTATCCATGAACTACAAATGGAATGCACACCCAAAACTATACAGCTAGTATCGTGAAGATCAGGAACATGTGTACCAAATTTCAAGTAAATAGCGGGATTTGTGCGGCCGCTACCGCGCGATAAACACACAGACAGAAAAACAGACGGAACCCAAAGCCGTTTTGAGTCTCAACAGCCGCTGACGTTTCTGCAACTAGTGGATCTGCAGATCAGGAGCCTCAACGTCCCATTTGCATCAGCCATTATTCAATAGGTCATTTTTATTTATTCCTTATTATATAACTAGCAGGCTACGCCCGCTTCGCTGGTCACTATTTTTAAATGAATCACAATAATTAATGAATTCTCAAAATTGCATTAATTTTTATCATATGATAAAAAAAGAAAAAACAAAATCTGATCGGGAAAAATGTCCCACCGGGTCCCCACTGCCTTCGGCAGTGTAGACCCATGCGCTGCGCGCGCATATTCCTTCACCATCCTTATGATTTCTCAAAATTCCATGTTATTACTCATAAACTTTCATTCTTAAGAAAAGGAATTAAAGAAAAATATCATTTAGCATCGGATAAAAACTCGCACCGGGAACCCACTGCCTTCGGCAGCGCAGACCCATGCGCGCTGTGCGCGCACGTGTGAGGATATACGTGCGCTGTGCACGCATATTCTTTCCCAACTCAATCTTTTATTATTAAGAAAATAAAATTAAAAAGAAAATCTTTTATCATCGGGTAAAAACTCGCACCGGGTCCCAAGCGCGCGCGCGCACACATTCCTTCTGAAGTCGGACTTTTAATCTTAAGAAAAGAAAATTAAAAAAATCATTTTTCACCAGGTAAAAAGTCGGACCGGGTCCCCACTGCCTTCGGCAGCGCAGTCTCGTGCGCGCTGCGCGCACCTATTCCTTCCCCACCCTTGCAGCCCCTCCCAATTAACCTACATATACCAATTTTGAACGGTCTAGCTCAATTAGTTGAGATGCAAAAGAAAACCTAATCAGAACAAGTTAAAATTGTAAATCAGGTGAAATCTCGAATTCCACTTTCGATAATATAAAAAAACTTTAAAATAACTTTCAAATGATGTATTCGAAATAAATTAATCATAATTAGAATTTGAAATATTGAAAATAAAAAATATTACAGCGCCATCTTTCGGTAGAAATTTCTGTAATCTATTTTTCCATTCCAGATCAACAAAGCTTTCAAATGATGTATTACTTATGAAATTATTTTAATTAGTCGCGGAGATACAAAAGAAAACCTAATCAGGACAGCACAAAACGTGCAAATCGGGTGAAATCTTGAATTCCACTTTCGATAATATAAAAGTACTTTAAAATATCTTTCGAATGAAGTATTAAATATAATTTAATTAGAATTGGAAATATTGAAATTTTAAAATATTACAGCGCCATCTGGCGGTAGAAATTTCTGTAATCTACCGTTCAATTCCAAATCAACAAAGCTTTCAAATGATGTATTACTTATGAAATTATTTTAATTAGTAGCTGAGATACAAAAGAAAACCTAATCAGGAGACCTCAAAACGTGTAAATCGCGTGAAATCTCAAATTTCACCTTCGATAATATAAAAGTACTTTAAAATATCTTTCGAATGATGTATTAAAAATAATTTAATAATAATTAGAATTTGAAATACTGAAATTTTAAAATATTATAGCGCCATCTGGCGGTAGAAAATTCTGTAATCTACTGTTCGATTCCAAATCAACAAAGCTTTCAAATAATGTATTACTTATGAAATTAGTTTAATTAGTAGCTGAGATACAAAAGAAAACCGATTCAGGAGACCTCAAAACGTGTAAATCACGTGAAATCTCGAATTCCATCACTTACGGTAGTCGGTTAATGGAAGGTGACAAAAATTTGTGGCGTGTATTCTTGAAATTAAATTCAAATAAATTTTAAAATGACATATTACTTTTGAAATTATGCTAATTAGAAGCTGAGATACAAAAATGATATAAACACTATTATAAAACGACTTATGTCTGACTTTTTCGTGGTTTTCTCCGAAACTTGCGTAATTCCGGGCTAAATACTGTTAAAAATCAACAGTATAAAATGTGAAAGGAGTATCAGAATTCGAAACTCTGCAAAATATAAAAGAATAAATGCGTTCTGGGTTTTCCGTTGTTTTCTCCGAAACAACCGTTTCTTTTCTACATTTTTGCCCCTTCCCCCCCTTTCCGTCCCTTCCAATAATTTTAAACTTGAAAATATCCTCCATCGATTTATCTTGCCTTAAAATCTAATAATACCAATTTCAAACGCTGTAACTCTTTTTTTTTCCTTCGCCCCCCCCCCTCCCCCTCAAGCCCTTCCTAATAATTCTACACTTTCAAAAATATTCAGAATCAAATTATCGGGCGTTAAAACCAAATATTACGAAATTTCAACGGCATATCTCAATTTAAAATATATACTGCAAAATATATAACAAAATTTAATCTAATTTTTTTTGTTTATCCGGATATTTTCATGAAAATTGAACAGTAGCTTTATAATATGCTGTCTAAGCCGAATATTAATTCAAATGTAACGTGAATGAAAATTTGAAAAAGTTTGAAAATTGCAATTTTTATCCCCACTGTAAAACATGTGACATCTTGATCGGTTACTATCATTTCCTTTTTCATGCAGACGTTCGTCTGGCATTTGAAATGATGTTGCCACAAAAAATTCATACTTTAGTTAATTTTAAAAAATCTAATTGTTGTACCGATAAGCTTGCACGCTTAAATTCAGAAAAAAATCCCCTTTTATTTGGTACCGAAATCGTAATGATCGGACAAATATTTCTATTTTATTTTCCATTTTTTCTAATTTTAACTCTGTTAAAATATCTTTTTTTATGCAATGGCGGTGAATTCTCAGTCATTGAGATCGCTTTTAGATTAGACATGAGTGGACATTTTAATTAATATCTCCACAACTAATGAAAATTTTTAAATTCTGTTTCGAGGAGGAACTCGGAAAGGCTCCAGTGCATCAGTATGTCAATTCTTGTACTTCTGCGTTCAGTAGGGGCTGAACGTATAAAAGAACAGAGGGACAGACAGACAGACAAACCTTTCCTTTTATTATTATAGATAGTATATATAGTTTCGATCGACTTGTTACCATAATCGGATACATTCCCGAGGGTGGCGTCAGCCCCCATCAAACCCCCGCTGTATCTCTCTTTGTATACCTATCTGTATGTCATATATATGTATCTATAATAATAAATGGAAAGGTTTGTCTGTCTGTCTGTCTGTTCTTTTATACGTTCAGCCCCTACTGAACGCAGAAGTACAAGAATTGACATACGGATGCTCTGGAGCCTTTCCGAGGTCCTCCTCAAAACAGAATTTAAAAATTTTAATTAGTTGTGGAGATATTAATTAAAATGTAGAATCATGCCTAATCAGAAAGCGATCTCAATGACTGAGAATTCACCGCGATTACATAAAAATAGATATTTTAACGGAGTTAAAAGCAGAAAAAGTGGAAAATAAATTAGAAATATTAGTCCGATCGTTACGAATTTGGTACCAAATGAAAGAAGCAAATTTTCTGAATCTAAGAATGCAAGCGGCTTATTGGTACAACAATTAGATTTTTAAAAATTAACTAAAGTATGCATTTTTTGTGGCAACATCATTTCAAACGCCAGACTTCTGTCTGAGATGAAAAGGGAAATGATTGTAACCGATTAAGATGTCACATGTTTTATAATGGGGAGAAAAATTGCAATTTTCATTTTTTTTCAAATTTTCATTCACGTTACATTTTAATTAATATTCGGCCTAGACAGCATATTATAAAGCTACTGTTCAATTTTCATGAAAACATCTAGATAAACAAAAAAATTGCATTTTTATTGGGAATTATATTTATCGAAACTCATGTGACCAAAACACAATGTAAGATTAAGTTTTGTATTATATTTTGCACTATTTTAAATTGAGATATGCCGTTGAAATTTCGTAATATTTGGTTTTAACGCCCGATAGTTCGATTGTGGATATTTTTGAAAGTGTAGAATTATTAGGAAAGGCTTGAGGAAGGGGGGGGGGGGGCAGGAAAAAAAAGAGTTACAGAGTTTGGAATTGATATTATTAGATTTTAAGGCAAGATAAATCGATGGAGGATATTTTCAAGTGTAAAATTATTAGAAGGGACAGAAAGGGGGGGGGGGAGGGCAAAAATGTATAAAAGGAACGGTTGTTTCGGAGAAAACAACGGAAAACCCAGAACTCCTTTACTCTTTTATATTTTGCAGAGTTTCGAATACTGAGACTCCTTTCACATTTCATTACTATGGATTTTTAACAGTATTTAGCCCGGAATTACGCAAGTTTCGAAGAAAACCACGAAAAAGTCAGACATAAATGAAAAAGTCAGACATAAATCGTTTTATAATAGTGTTTATATCATATTTCTATCTCAGCTTATAATTAGCATAATTCCAAAAGTAATATGTCATTTTAAAACTTATTTGAATTAAATTTCAAGAACAGACGCCACAAATTTTTGTCGCATTCCATTAGTCGACTACCGTAAGTAATGGAATTCGAGATTTCACGTGATTTACACGTTTTAAGGTGTCCTAATTAGGTTTTCTTTTATATCTCAGCTACTAATTAAAATAATACTATAAGTAATACATTATTTGAAAGCTTTGTTGATTTGGAATTGAACAGTAGATTACAGAATTTTCTACCGCTAGATGGCGCTGTAATATTTTAAAATTTCAATATTTCAAATTCTAATTATGATTAAATTGTTTTTAATACATCATTCCAAAGATATTTTAAAGTTCTTTTATATTATCGAAAGTGAAATTCGAGATTTCACCTGATTTACATGTTTTGAGGTGTCCAGATTAGGTTTTCTTTTGTATCTCAGCTACTAATTAAAATAATTTCATAAGTAATAATCATCAATTTGAAAGCATTGAAAGCAAGTTCATCATTTGAAAGCTTTGTTGATCTGGAATGGAACAATAGATTACAGAAATTTCTACCGCCAGATGGCGCTGTAATATTTTAAAATTTCAATATTTCAAATTCTAATTATGATTAATTTATTTCTAATACATCATTCGAAAGATATTTTAAAGTTCTTTTATATTATCGAAAGTGGAATTCGAGATTTCACCTGATTTACAATTTTAACTTGTCCTGATTAGGTTTTTTTTTTGCATCTCAGCTAATTGAGTTAGACCGTTCAAAATTGGTATATGTAGGTTAATTAGGAGGGCTTGGAAGGGTGGGGGAGGAATAGGTGCGCGCAGCGCGCACGAGACTGCGCTGCCGAAGGCTGTGGGGACCCGGTCCTACTTTTTACCTGATGTCAAATGATTTCTTTTTATTTTATTTTCTTAAGAATAAAAGTCTGATTTCAGAAGGAATGTATGCGCGCACCGCACGTATATCTTAACACGTGCGCGCGCATGAAACCCGGTGCGCGTTTTTACCCGATGACAAAAGATTTTATTTTATTTTTTATTTATTTATTTTTTATAATAAAAGTTTGAGTTGAGAAAGAATATGCGTGCACAGCGCTCATGGGTCTGCGCTGCCGAAGGCAGTGGGGTCCCGGTGCGGGTTTTTATCCGATGCTAAATGACATTTTTTTTTAATTCCTTTTCTTAAGAATGAAAGTTTATGAGTAATAACATGGAATTTTGAGAAATCATAAGGATGGTGAAGGAAAACGCGCGCGAGTCTACGCTGCCGAAGGCAGTGGGGACCCGGTGCGACATTTTTCCCGATCAGAATTTGTTTTTTCTTTTTTTTATCACATGATAAAAATTAATGCAATTTTGAGAATTCATTAATTATTGTGATTCATTTAAAAATAGTAACCACCTAAGTGGGCGTAGCCTGCTAGTTCTTAATAAATGACGGTCTTGTATTATTTCCCTGAAATTCATAAATACCAAATTTCATAAGTACCAAATTTCATGAAAAAAAAAAATCATAGCATATCGGAAATATTTTGCGTAATATTTATTGAAATTTATTTTTCCGACTGAGTGAAAATAATGCCTGTGTGATTTTAATATGTTTTATTTCTTTCTCCTATTGTTTAATGGTATTTTCTCTTACCTGCGGCTTATTTCTGTCGAGCTATCTACATGATAGACCAGATGTTTCTGCCTAAAGTTTGTCTGAGTGAGTAATGGCCACCGGTTGTCGGCCTGGATATCTCAATTGTTAGAGCCTTGAGCTTGTAAGTCAAAGATCTGGGGTTCGACTGCCGGTCCAGGCATTATTTTCACTCAGTCGGAAAAATAAATTTCAATAAATATGATTTTCTTCCCAATTAGTTGATTGTGTGATTTTAATATATTGTATTTTACGTAACCCTGTAAATTAATTACCAATTCTATGCCCACAAGTTACAACAGAAAAACATGCTTTTAAAATTCTAATAAAATTTCATTATATTTGATGGGGTGTAAGCATGTTAAAATACACTTTTAAGAAATACCGACTATAGACCGTAATAATACGAAATTCTTTTATGTGTCCCGGAAAAGTAGCCACAGTTATTATAAACGCCAATAATAAGAATACACCTAATTAATTATAACTCATTAATTTTCAAACTAATTGGACATCATTTGGATAATTACAGTACTTACTCGGAATTATTTTGTGTGGCTCATAAATTATTTAGTCTATACATATCCTTTTTTTGAGAGTAAACATGATTTTAAGCATCTTTATAATGTATGTTAATTCTATTAAGTTCAATGCAGCATAAACGCATTAAAGTGCGCGCTTAACTAAAAATTTGTCCGTAGACTATAATGTTACGAAATTCTTTTGTGTGTGTCTGTAAACGAACCATAAGCATTGTATACACCAGTAAAAACTATTCAGCTTATTTTGTGTTTAAAATTAATAATTGCTCCAAATTTAACATCATTTGGATGACTACGTGATATTGTCAGAACACTTTTGTAAGATCCTGTACATTAATAAGAAAGCTTAAGAGCACATAGTTTCATCAAACAACATATGTTTAAGCATCTAACTCACGTACGCTAGTTTAATTTTCTTGATTGCTAAGTAATGATGTTAAAATGCGTTTAAACGAAATTCACCATATACGCCGTAATGTTAAGTATTTTGGCGGGTCCCTGTACAAAATCCATAAAAAGTATAGACATAAAAAAATTATATAGCTATTTCTATTCCGAGCCTGAGTGTGTTTATCAATTTGCAAGTCAATCGGAGAATTTTATCGGCTGCTATTGCGGTACATACAAATTCTGCCCTTAGGCCACAATGATAAGAAAAAAATTTGTGTGTCCCTGTACACAAACTACAAATGGAATACACACCCAAAACTAGACAGCAAAAATTCTGTATGGATCATGAATATGTGTACCAAATTGCAAGTCAATAGCGTGACTTTTGCGACCGCTATCGCGGTACATACAAATTCTTCCCATAGGCCGTAATTATAAGAAAATCTTTGGTGTGTCCCTGTATATGAACTACAAACGGAATGCACACCCAAAACTATACAGCTAATTTTGTGGAGATCATGAACATGTGTATCAAATTTCAAGTCAATAGCGTTATTTTTGTGGCCGCTATCGCACGACAGACAGACAGACGGAACCCAAAATCTTTTTGAGTCTCAACAGAGGGCCTCCACCGACGTTTTGGCAAAAATTGGAAGTCCAATAGCTTGATTTTTGCTGTGGCTATCGCGGTACATACAGATTCTTCCCATAGGCCGTAATGATAAGAAAAACTTTGGTGTGTCCCTGTACACGAACTACAAATGTAATGCACACCTAAAACTGTACAGCTAATTCCGTTGGGCTCATGAATATGTGTACCAAATTGCAAGTCAATAGCGTGATTTTTGCGGCTGCTATCGCACGACATACAAATTCTTCCCATAGGCCGTAATGATCAAAAGAACTTTGGCGTGACCCTGTACACGAACTACAAATTGAATTCACACCCAAAAGTATACAGTTAATTTCGTGGGGATCATGGTACCAAATTTCAAGTCAATAGCTGATTTTTTGCGTCCGCTATCGCGCGACAAACACGCAGACAGACAGAAAGAAAAATAGACACAACCCAAAACCGTTTTGAGTCTCAACAGAGGGCCTATACTGACGTTTCGGCAATTACTTTCTCTTACCCATATATATGGTAGAGAAAGTTTTGTTTTGGGGTGGAATTTTCGAAAATGTTTCATAATCTATATAAACCACGAAATAGTTTTTTACTTTCTTCTATATGTAATATAGAGAAAGTATTGGATTCGCGAAAATTTTCGAAGTCCACTTTTTGATGGATTTACATGTTTTGGGATATGGAGAACACGAATTAATAGTTTTTAGAAAATGTCTGTCTGTCTGTCTGTCTGCCTGTCTGTATCATTTTTTTGTGGACGCTGTATCTCACGAACCAATGAATGAAATTTAAGCAAACTTGGTATTTAGTTGCACCCTGACATAAACTGGTGCTGATTAGATTTTCGGATCACTCGCTCAATAGGTGGCGTTGTGATCGCATTTTATGCAAATTTTTAACATGGCAGCATAGGACAAAATTCCGTATAAATGGGCATAAAGAGAGTTATTTTACACTTGTGATTGTAAAATTAATAGGAATTATTGATAATAGTAGTAGTTAGCTAGGAAAAAAATTTTGTGCATGGGGGGGCATCGGTTCCCCCCCTGGGGGGGGGGAAATCCTCCCCCGGGGAAGTAAATTTTCAAGATGGGTATCTTTCGAAAGGTCTCGTTGATAATAGTAATAGTTAACTTGGAAAAAATTTTTGTGCATGTTTGCGCAATTTTTTTTTTTTTTTTAACGAAATTTAACCAAACTTGGTATTTAGTTGGTCCCCGACATAAACTGGTGCTGATTATGTTTGGGGATCAATAGCTCAACAGGTGGCGCTGTGATAGCATTTTATCTAAATTTTTAACATGGCAGCATAGGACAAAAATTCGTATAAATTCGTATAATTAGAGTTGTTTTAAACTTGTGATTGTAAAATTAATATGAATTATTGATAATAGTAGTATGTAACTAGGAAAAAAATTTTCTGCATGGGGGGGCATCGCTTCCCCCCCCTAGGGGAAAAATACCCCCCCAGGGGGGGTAAATTTTCACATTGGGTATCTTTCGAAAGATCAGGTTGATAATAGTAGTAGTTAACTAGGAAAAAATTTTTGTGCATGTGGGGGCATCGGTTGCCCCCCCACCGGGGGGGGGAAGTTCCCACCCGGGGGGGCAAAATTTCAAGATGGGTATCTTTCGAAAGATCTCGTCAATACCTTTAAAACGAATGGTTGAACGATAAATCTGTGATAATTTAAACCAAAGTTATCGATTTTTTTTACTTTTAACAAAAAAAAACTTTGAAAAATATCGCAATTTTTTTTTTTTTTTTTTTTTTAACGAAATTTAACCAAACTTGGTATTTAGTTGGTCCCCGACATAAACTGGTGCTGATTATGTTTGGGGATCAATAGCTCAACAGGTGGCGCTGTGATAGCATTTTATCTAAATTTTTAACATGGCAGCATAGGACAAAAATTCGTATAAATGTGCATAATTAGAGTTGTTTAAAACTTGTGATTGTAAAATTAATATGAATTATTGATAATAGTAGTATGTAACTAGGAAAAAAAATTTCTGCATGGGGGGGCATCGCTTCCCCCCCTGGAGGGGAAGTACCCCCCCGGGGGGGATAAATTTTCAAGATGGGTATCTTTCGAAAGGTCTCGTCAATACCTTTAAAACGAATGGTTGAACTATAAATCTGTGATAATTTAAAACAAAGTTATCGATTTTTTTCACTTTTAACAAAAAAAAAAAAAAAAAAAAAAAAAAAAAACTTAGAAAAAAAAAACGTACTTTTTTTTTTTTTTAATATTGTTACTGATTGAATATGTATAGGTAAATATAGAAGAAAGTCTTGTGGCGGCCACAACATACTAGTTTTTTTTCCTTCTCATAATGAATTTTATGTTCAATGTAAATGCGCCAAATGCCGCCCCTAGCATCATTGCGCCTGAGGCGGCTGCCTCAGTTGCCTCACCCCTGGCGCCGGCCCTGCGTATCACTTAAGGAACCCTTCTACTAAACCTCCCAACTTGTTAGAGAATATAATTAGTAGACCCTCTTTAATTCAAAAGCTAAACAAAATTTTTTCGCTTCTTATGGAAATTTCAAACTTAATAGACTAAGTCAATTAAATACTGCTTATGTTTCTTTTCATTTTTTTTCTACTCCTCTACTGGTTTTCAATTACTATTGCCTCAATGTACATATCACAATTTTATCATAAGCTATCTCAGTAAATCTCTGTCTGCAATTCAACAGCATCCTGACTAAGTGCGCCTTGTCGCGAAGTGTTATGCCCGGCACTATCTTAACCAATCTCTGCTCTACATTGGTGCCCTTTGTCGTGATGAGTTTAAGCTTGGCGCCAATTAAACTTCATCATAGTGTATTTACTGCACCCAGTAATAAATTGTAATATGACTTCTTTACCTCCGCTCCTTGTCGCGTGGGAGCTTTAAATAAACGTTCCGGAGGAGGGGACTAGCATAGCTAGAATCGCTCGACACCCCTCCTGGAGTGGTGAGCGGTCCATCCACCCTGTTAATCCCTGTTAATCATCATAAACCTTTATTTTATATCATACTATGGAACAACGCTAAGTACTGGTAAATATGCACAAAAATTTCATCATGCTTTTTCACAAAAAATAATTTGTATATACAGATTGGTTCAATTTTAATCAAAAGTTGCTGAGATATAACCATGAGAAAAATTTCAAAAGGTTAGTAGTAACAGCACAAACTTATATTAAAGCACCACAGAACTGGTGTTTAAAGGTAATAAGTACAAAACTTTGAATAAACAATATGCCGCAAAGAAAGCGTGCATTGCCGATTTGTTTGCAGCACTCGTGCCTACTTTGTTCGCCTTACGTAGAGTCGTGTCTTCTTTCAACCCGAAACATTTTTTGCGAGTTCTTGCATTTTATGGTGTTTGTTCAAACGTTTGTACTTATTAGCAACGCAAACTGGTTTGCGATACTCACCAAAATTATGGTCCAACTACTTATATAGAAAACTGGAAAAGATAAGTGATAGAAATACCAGCTGCCGACCGATACTTACTTAAATTAAGGCAACAAATTTTCTGTAATGGCCATCTTATATAACAGTTTTGGGCCATTTATGCATAAAAAAAAACAGATATAGAGCCTTTCCACGAAAAAGTATAAGCATTTCAGCATTACCTCGTGGCAGATAAGCATCCGAACTGGCTACGCATCGTATCTCAATAATGATAATAATTTTTTATGCAATTATAAACAATAGAAATTGAGATATAGCCTCCACGTAAATACAGGTAATGGAAGCCTAACAGAGCCCCTTATTGGTCGATAAGCATCAAAAAGTTAATAGACATCATTTTATGCAAAGGTGCAGTTAAACATAATTTTTTATGAAGTTCTGTACATCAGTTCTTTATTTAGAGCTGTCACAAATTTGGTTTCTCACGCACACATTGACATGCATTTTATAGAAATAATCAAATCATGTTCAAATCATCTCAAAATGTGTAAAACTATTGAATACTCGCAGTTGAAATATTTTAGGGATCCTATACTTTCTTAGTATATATATATAATATCCACAAGAAATAAAAACTTTGTATTTGTAATAATTATTATTAATTGAAATATTAATATTAATATTACCATTAATAGTGTTTATTTATGAAATTTAGTCTATGGCACAGAATGTATTATAAAATGTATATAGTTTTTAAAATAAAAATTTTTGCATGCGTGTTTTTTTTTTTTTTTTTTTTTTTTCTTTTCTTTTACATTACATGCTGTAGCATGTGATAAAACTTGCTATAAGTATCAGGTTATGACATGAAAAAAAAAAAAAAAAAAAAGCTTCATTGTCCTGTTTATTCCATAGATATAGTAATAAGACATAGATTGATCAGCGAGAGGGAAAAAGTGATACCTTTTTTTTCGGGAAAAGTCACTCTAATGGCTGCCTTTCCCCGAGTAAATCACACTCAGGAATACACACGGATAATTTAGTAAATAAAATTTATGAATAATTTATTTAGTAAAGGTGAATGAAAAACTCCAGATACAGTTTCAAATTCATTTTTCTTTTTATTTTTTTTTTTTTCAATACTCATCTCTAATGGCTTATTTTAGAACATTTTTTCGACATCAAAATTTTTTGCTGGATAACATGTGGATGATAGGTCTATATATATTACTATATCTATTTTTTATTCATCTCGTACTTGCCTTGTAGGACATTTAAGTCTCAATTTGAGAACTCTCGTGTAATAAATATGTGATGTCCGTAATAATGCAAATTGTTAAAGTGCTATTTCATTATCAATGTATTCCATTACGTAAGAGAAATTATTTATGACAGTTTTATTATTTTTTATATATATTATTATTTCCTATTATTTGAAATAGGGAGGTGCATCTTACAATTATTCTAATAGAAAGAGGTAGACTTGGAGGAAATAATATTTATGTAACATTTATAGTAATTTAGCGATTGATAACATTTACGTTTTTACACTGAAACCATATTCATTACATGTAAAAGCATACAGCTCAAGTGATGGATACAAAAGTGGTAGGAAAATACTCATAACACGGATAAAAAATATTACTTATTTCAAATAAAAAAGGAAAAAAAAAATAGATTGTTATTTATACTGTATAAAAAAGGAGTAAAATAAGGCAGATGTAATTGAGAAAGTGAGAATATGAACATGAATATGTAAAATGTCCTCCTGAATCCGAATAGGACGCCCATTTTGCCTCATCCCCCACCGTGTTTTCAGGACCCCCTCCCCATTTTTATCACTGTTCAGTAAATATCGCTATGAATTTGATTTAAAGAAGGGTGAGGATTATTTTAAATCTTAAATATCTTCTGTGGGGTTACAGAGGTGAAAAATTCTAAAACATGAATATTTATAGAAAGGGAGATATTTAAGGAGGGAGCGGGGAGGGTGTTGTCACTGAAATTATAAATTATATTTATTATATTTTATTAATCTATTACTATTATTGTTTATTATACATCATACTTTTGTTTTCAACGTGTTAAATTAATCCTTTTTCGCTCTCCAAATCAAATTCATAGCAATAAAATTACTGAACTGTGATAAAAATTAAGGGAGGGTGTGATATCCCAGAAAAATGGTGGGTAATATGACAAAAGAAACAAAAGACTTAAACGCACTTAAATATAAATTTAGAAAATTTCAACCTTTGAATTTTCTATGAAATACCAAATTATGGTATAAAGATATATATATATATATATATATATATAATCTGATAAACAAAATTTCGGCAAAACAAACCGTTAAAAACACACGTCTCTCATATTTTGAAAATCGCTTGTGTTTGCCAATAATTTACTTTACTAACTTAAAATTATTTTAGAAAATATAGTATTTATACGTTCATGTTTATACATTGACTGTTATTATTTTATTCTTATATCGTACAATTCATATATCTATATTTATATCTATATATCTATATCTATATATATAATACGAAATCGAGTAATTTAAACACTTGTATCGTACAAAAAATCTTAACAGTTTATATTTAATTATATTTACTGTACGATTAAAGAGAAAATGTACAAGTTACATTGAGACAAAATTCTGTAACTAACATCTAGAATCTAGAGTGTGGCTCTAGTAAAAATAGTTTCATGTCATCCTAATAAATTCTAGTCCCCTTTGAAAGCTAGTTCTAGATACTTTATTAGAATTATTAGAGCGTTTGCCTAGATTATCGAGGTCAAACTTATGTAAAAATATTTGCAAATAAATGTGAATACAACAGGCGGGTTTCGGTAGCTATAATCTTGGTTTAAGACCCAATTCTACAAAATCAAGCAAGAATTTCTGGCAATATAAAAGATTCAGAATATTATTTCACCATCTAGAAATGTGTAGACAAGAAATTCTTAATCATTTCATCTATTCAGTTTATTGGCGCACCTTATACGCATAGCTCGGAAATCTACAATTCTAGTTTAGGGATTTAGAAACGGACCACTTATTCGTTCTAGATTAAAGCGGTATAGATTTTTTCTCATTGTATGTATTAAAAGAAATAGCTCAGAACATTATGAGATGGTCTTAGTGAGAAATAAATATCATTATTCTGTTCACACCCATTTAACAGGTACGCCCATATGTATGCACAGCAAAATATTAACTACATTTTCAGCATAGGCATATATAATTGTATTTAATTTTATAAAGTTTCTGTTAATGTTTTTTTATTTATTCGCTTTAGGATTCCTTTTCATAATAAATATGATAAAAACTTATAATATTATCGGAAACATAAATTTAATAATATAGTATAATTTATTTTATATAAAAATGTATTTAAACACCATATATTTTAAATAAAATTAAAGTATAATTTACCAAACAGTTACCCATTTTCTTTTTAAGAATATATCATTAAGCTATATTCCATAAATTTTAAAATTCTTGCTTTGCTTTACACAAAATTTTACAAAAGTCAAATTATGCATAAAGTTATAATTACATTGGATTATTTTGATTTAGATGTTAATTGTTAATAATAATAGTTGTTTATTTTATTTTTATTTAAACTTTCTGCTATATTAAAGAGGAAAAGATATTGAATTCGTAAAAACTTTCGACTTCTGGTTTTTAACGGTTTTATAGTTTTGAAAGGCGTTAAAAGCGTTTTGACAAGTTTTTGCAATGATGTCTGCCCATGTGTCTGTCAAATAAATTAAGGCAGCCCTATATCAAGAATGAATGCGTAGACTTTCATAAAATGTTATATTTAGTTGATCTTGTCATAAATTTGTTCCTAACAATTTTCGACGCAAAGCACTTTAGAGGTGTCGCTGCTATGCCGTGAGCTCCTTCACTTATGGATAGACTATATTTTAGCTTCTATTACCTACAATTATATAGAATAATATATTTGATTAAGAAACACCATGGTGATTTTATCTGAATGAATGTCGGACGAATGTGGCGCTGCTACATTGCAATTTTGCCAATTTACAGGAAGTCTGTATCTTAGCTTCTATTCTGTTTCATTGTACGTAACTTCATATATGCGACCACCAATATATAATAGAATGCTGACTAAATTTTTGTTTATATCAATCGAAAGGTGGCGCTGTTATTACACATTATCTGCGATTTTTCATTTCTCAACAACTGTTCGTTAAAGTTGCACCGTTGGTGGAATATATTATATGCCATCCAATTTTGATTCCCAGCTACAAAATCTCGTCCTGGAAAATTTTTACAAAATTTTAAAGAATTTGTAAAAAATATAATACATTTTTAATAATATAGATGAGAAACTTCATCAGTTTCTTCTTAATAGGGTTTTGGAAATGTGTTCAATTTGGTTTCAGAGCTGCAGATTGTGCTACAAAAGTATTGGCTAATAAAAAAAAAAAATCTGGAGTGACACAACTCGACTTTTTGAACATTGAGTAATTAACAGTTTTGTAGATAAAGTAAACAAAGAGAAGTTGTTAAACAAACAAAAGAGTGAAAACCATAATACAGAGTTTGAGTATTTTTCTCCATATATTACACGATGATTTATTGAATGCTACTGAACTTTGAGCCCATAGATCATAATGATAAAGAATTTTTCGTTGTGTCCCTGTAAAAACCTATAAATGCTAGATTCACCAAAATGCTTATAGCTAGTGCAACAGGGATTTATAATATCCATATAAATTTTCAGCTCAATTGAATAAGGCGTTTAGATGATAACGCACTTTTAAAAATTTGGCTCCATGAGCCATAATGATAAAGAATTTTTCTTTGTGCTCCTGTAAAAAAACTGTAAGTGCTAAATTCATCAAATCTATACAGTTCGTGCAACTGTGACCTATAACATGTGTACATTTTTTTTGCTCAGATTAATAAAGCGTTTAGACGCTATCGCGCTTTTAAAAATTCGGCCCCATAGGCCATAATGATAAAGAATTTTTCCTGGTGTCCCTGTAAAAAAACTGTAAGTGCTAGATACACCAAAATCAATAGGGTTCGCACTATGGTAACTTACAATATACGTACCAACTTTCAGCTTATTCGAACAAAGCGTTTAGACGCTAGCGTGTTCGCTCAGAGACATACACACACACATACACACACACATACACACACACATACATACACACACATACATACATCATCGTAAAAATAGTGGAAACGGACTCAGGGGACCTCGAAACGTATAGAAACATCAAAATCTCGAATTCGGATTTTTGACATGATTACAATACTTTCCTCACTATAGTGTTCGGAAAGTAACAAGTTAAATCTGTGCTTCGATTTTTTCGTAAAATTAGAAAAGTTTATCCAACAGGTTTACTAATTTATATTTATCACATCAGCCTAAATTACATTTTTTACTAGAAAACTTCAAAGATGTATTGAATAAATTTAATCGATAATTTGAATCAATCTTTCATTATTTTATTTTATTTTCCCTCCTATCTAAAAAACGTCACTTCTAATTAGTAAAAAACAGATTAATTATTAATGTAAATATTCAACAAAGCAGAGTCAATATTGAAGAAGTACGTGTTTGAGTTACATAATTCTAAATTTGGACTGTTACGTAAGCGACTTGTTTTTAAAACTAGACTTTTAAAAAAAATTTACAGACGACAGAAAAAAAAAAAAAAACTTAGTAATCATGCTTTGATAACCGTAAATAAAGTAATGATCACTGAGGTATATTTAAAAACTTTTTCAAAAGGACATTTTTAAATAAAAGTGCAAATGAAATAAGTCTTTTTAGCTTTTTGTTACACAAATAACTATTTAAAACAGCGTAATTAATTAGCTTAATTAAAATGTAAATAAATAAATTAGTGAAGAAGATTGTTAATTATTTAATAAAAATATTTATACAGTTATGTATAAATAACGTATATTATGTTTCTTAAACAATTTCTTCTGTAATATATAACGTATTTATTCCTTTATGCTGTGTCCAATTTAGTATACCATATTTCCTTAAAATGGCTTTGCACATGGTCTAATACCCTACAAGTTATAAAGAAGTGGGAATTCTTTTTGCAATTTTTTAAAGAAACCGTTATATCTCCATGAATATATGTGGTAGTCTCATAGAATTTTATACATATAATGAGAAAAATCTGCTACAGCCAAAACGCATTTAAAACATTACTTTTTACAAGGTGATCCGAAACATTTTAATTTTTGTTTAATTTTTTACTTGTCTTCTTTTCCTTTTCAGGATACAACTTTTAATGAAATATATGAGGTATAACATGTTCTTTACACTACCAAAATTTCAAGATGATTCTTTGGAACTTTTCTAGATATTTGGCACACTGTCAAAAAAAAAAAAAAAAAGTCCTGTTTGCTGCCAGAAATTTTCTGTAATTCAGAAAAATACGTTCTATCAACGTAATTTTTCCGTTGATAGAACGTATTTTTCTGAATTACAGAAAAATTCTGGCAGCAAACTGCAGCAAACAGGACTTTATTTTTGACAGTGCAAAATGTCTAAATTCGAAATTGTCCAAATACTTATCGGTAGATAGTGTAAAAGGTTACATTTCCACTTAATAATTATAAATTGAACTACATTAGGTTTGTTCAATAAAATATTTGAACAGATTTGAAATCTTAATATTACAGTTTTTTAGTTAGCATTTTTTCAGGCATTCATAATGTTCAAATTGCTAAAACTTCTGTAGGTATTTAAGAAAAGACTTAATGCTTTTTTTTTTTTTTTGGATGTTTAATAGGACCTGTTTAAAAGAATTACTGATGGATTTTGCAATACCTTTAAAAGAAAAAAAAATAACAAAAAACATACTTTTTTGCAAATTTTCACATAAACATGCCCTTCTTATTTATTTATTTTATTTTTTTCTCAAAGAATAATTATTAAATTCTAAAATTTTATTGTAGGTTCGGTTAAATATCCAATTAATATTAAGTCTCTTCTTAATAATCTGTAGAAGTTTAAACATTTTGAAGATCGCAAGTACATGAAAATTTCAAACCGAGAACATACAAATTGAAGATTACAAATCTTTAAAAAATGTATCAAAAACCATAATAATTTTTGACTGAGTATATTGAAAAAAATGTATACAACTCAATTTATATATATCATATGGAAATAGAGGATTTTATACAAAATCTTCAGTGGTGAGAAATTCCCTTAAAATTCATCACTTTAAGAATGCGAGAAAAATGTATAGTTTTGTTTTTGTTATTTATTTATTTATTTTACAAAAGATATGGTTTAACAAAGTTGATTTCACTGATGACATTATTGAATTTCATTCTTAAAAAAAAAAAAAAAAATTGAATTGAAAAATATTTTTCTAAATAAAGCTGTGGTGATGTTACAATAATCTATCCTATATAATTCAACAAATTGAGACCTATCTTTGAAATTAACAATTTTGGGTCTTCCGTGGCCGAGTGTTTATGTCATCACATTGCTAATCGCCTTCGAGCGTAGGAGAGCGGGTTGGATTCCCGTGCTTGCCCTGGGCGTTTTTTTTTTCATTTCTTCGTATTGCAGTTCTGTCATGTGCTATCTGTATTTATCTGACAAAGATTTACAAGCTGACTACGAGTCAAGCATACAGATCTGATGTAGGGGAGACCCGTGTACCTAGGGCCGCTTTTTTTCAATGCCCAAAAACAGAGCCCTTGACCTGTTTTAAATTATCAAACTGATATGTACATATCTTTAGGACTAATTACTTCCAATTGGGATTAATATAAATGTTGGTGAGAAATAAACTCAAAATGACATTCTTTCAATAATTACAAAAACTTTCTTTTTTTCATATTATTCTAAAAACATTTCATTTGACTCTTTTATTTCTTCATGCATATATACATCTACACTGGAGCGTCGGTGAGCCGCATTTGTTCTGATTGGCCGTCTTTGTTTCTATGTACATGTAATGACGTATTTTTCGTTTTTTTTTTTCTCTTCTTCGATGTTCAGTTTTATAATAAAAATGTGATTAAAAGGAACACATGTGGGTTCTTCTTTTTATTCCCACATATATTTTTTCTCTATTCATAAACCAAGCTAAAGAAGGCTGGTTTAATTCAATTAAAACCATTATTTAATCCTTTTCAAATTATATATTTAAACAGCATCAGTCAACTTAAATGATAGTTCCTGAAACTCAAACTGATTTATTTTCATTTACGAAATACAACATCTTGATACTGAAAGCTGAAACAAAAGAGGATACTCACAACCAAGGTGAGTGCATTTTACTTACCTTATAAACCTTGAACTATTTTTATAAAATATATAAGTAAATTGAAATATTTGTCAATAATACTTTTGTCAATTTGCAATAATAAATACCTAAAAAATTAAATTCCGACAAGTAGAAGGTTTTTAAAAAAACTTCACTCGTGGCCCTAAGTACAACACTCTCATTGTACCTGGGGCCAGACCTCATTGTACCCAGGGCCATTCTGTCACATTTAGATTTCACTTTGTAATGAGTAGAAAATAAGCATATAAACATGTATTTTATAAAAGAAACAATGTCAAGTAATATATTTATATATCATATAATAATTATCATGTTGTTGCCTTAATTTAAAACACAAAAATTTTCACTTTTTTTTTCTTTGGGTTTTTCTAACAGAAAGTTTTTTGCCCCCTTCAATTTCATTTTCTTTCTTTTTTTTTTTTTGTGGAGTGTCTCTTGGATTTCTAGATGTATCTGGTTTTCGGTCACATCTTTTCTTTGATGTGGGAGGTTTTGCTTATGTAAAAGTTTTGCTTAGATTCGTACCTGTTAAAGCATAACACACGAGAAAAGATATTAGATGTTGAAGGTTTCGAAATTTCATCAGGACACGGAACAGAGACATCCAATTCTATCATTGTTAGTTCAATTCTTCCTGGAAAATCTTTTTATTTATTTATATTTTAATTTATGGAGGGTTCTTGTCTTTTAGTCACATTTGAACTTAAATATTCATCCTCAGCGAATGTGTTTTGATTCATTGGCCATATGACGGATACACGAAAGCCTGATAGAATGTTTACAAGAGTAAAGGCCGACGGATAGGACTCGCCAACACTTTCAGCAAAGTCATATATAGTGATTGGTTTACCAGGATTTGCCAGCATCCAATTACTATAGGCTGTACTGTGTTTCTTAACATTTTCTCGACCGCTGACGTAGATTCACGCCATTTGAAAATATGAAACTCTACCAGTGGGCGTTTTTTTTGCAATTTGTATGTTATTTGTTTCTAAAAAATATACACAATATTCATATTTGTACAATCAGTATACTATAGATTCAAATACTTTCATTAGAGAGAGAGTATGATTATAATGGATATCCATTTTTAATATAAATGTGAATACGGAAAATTTTGTTTTGAAAAACTGTAACTTATGAGAAAAACGCTCACAGGCGGACTTTATTGTAAAAAAGACAAAAACATGCGGTTGCGAAAGTGTTAAAAGGTCCAAACACACTGGCCCTAGGTACAAGGCAGCGATGTGGCCCTAGGTACAAGTTTTGGTAACTTCATTCAAAATGCCTTCCTCTAAAAAATCCGCATAAAGAGAGGACTAATTAAATATCTCATTTATTACTCAATATAACAGGCAAAATTATACACTAGAAATGAAAGAAAATATTTGACTTGCTTTTGTAAAATAGCAAAACAGATGAGCTGCAAAATTTTACTTCAAACCATGTAAATTCGTTTCCTACATGTAACTCGTCAAAACTCTCTTATCAAAATTTCCAAAGTAGTTGTAAAAGTAGCAATTGGTGTTCTTACTCACCTAATTGAATATTAAAACTTAAAATTAAATATTATTCAAATAAAGTGGGGTGGCCCTAGGTACATGATGGCCCTAGGTACATGAGTCTCCCCTATATGTTATCAATAAACAAACAAATTAACAATTTTATAACAATTTTAAAAATAAGGTTGGTTGGTTGGCTGGTTGGTTGGATTTTACGTTGCCCTAATGGTCAACGTAATCCCCAACGTTGCCAATGGGCAATTGGCGACGGTCTGGGACTCACCCCAAGAGGTGATTCGGAGACGTGTCATCACAATTTTAATCCTCCATGGAAGGGATGGCTCTGCCGCTTCGGTGACCCCCAGCGGTATAATTTTGACGGAAACATGGAGGACTTTGCGGCCACGACAGATTTTATGTGCACAAGCCACCATTAGTGTACACGATGGTCTTTGGCCGGCTCGAGTACTTGAAAATTAGGAAAAACACAAAACTTATTTTAATTTTAATATTTCAATAAATATTACAGAGGTTGTATTTCTTAGAGTACTACACATCCAATAAATGAGAACATATCATCTTGCCCCTAGATTATTTTAATTGAATTTTTAAGAAATATAATTTTTTCAATTTATAAACTCATTCTTATTTAAAAAAAAAAAAAAAAAAAAAAAAAAAAGATATAATTTTTTTTTTAATTATTGAAATGTTTTAATGCTATAATTAAAAAACACATACATAAAATACATACAATAGAAATTTACTAGTTGATAATAACAGGCTAATAGAATACATTCATTAACCCAGTGAACATACCAAACAAGAAAATGCATGTACGTTTGCATTTATATATTTGAGTATAAATTCTCGGTAATGAAGTAAATCAAAATTGTCTCGTTCACACTGTTACGGTTACAATAACAAAAATTCTAAAATGTTTGTCATTTTCTAAATTTCTACCCCTCTGCATGTCTGGAGATGGATTTGGTGTATTATAACTAAAACAGTACACGTATTTAATAATCGAAGTTGCCACTTTTTAACCTAACAATACACTTTTATTAAATTCCTTAAATTTGGACTTTCATTACGCAATGATTTATTTAATATTTTTCTGTGATATTGTTCATTTAAATAAAATTTAACGCGTAAGAGGTTATTTAAATGAAAGAGGTGATAATAACCCCTCTCATATGTAATAGATTATAACCCTATAACGCGTAAAGGTAATTTTAGAATTAAATCTTTAGAAATGGACTTAATTTGACTTCGTAATGGTTACTTAAGTAAATATTTATTCTATTCATCCATTATTAATGCTATTTAAAATTAATTACACTAGAAATTTAAAAAGCATTTCCTTTCAAAATATTTTTAATAAACATTAAAACGTCATTTGAAATGGCTTAATAACCATAGGGTAAAAGACACATTAGTTTAAGGCTTTTACGGAGTTGGAATAAAAAGTACCGTAATTGTTAATGGAATTAAGTAATTAGGATTGTAATGATCGGGGATATGGAATTAAAATTCGCAATTTAATTTTAGTAATTAAATAAGCTAATGGATTTTGCAAATGATATAAGAGACAAAATGTTTTTTCTTCTATATTTAATGTTATAGTTGTGTAAACAGGGAATAGATAAATGGAATAAAAATTGTATCATTTATATATTGATTCATTTCCCTTTGTGAGATTAATTAAGAGATATTACGAGATTGGCAACGAGAAATTAATTTAATGCTACATTTTTTTTTTCTTCCTAGCAGTTTGGATCATTCTATAATTTATGCAGTGGAATTAAACCTAGATTTTATATCCATCTAACGGAATTTTTAAAAATTACAATGTAAAATACTTACAGTTCTCATCGGTCACATTCTCAACAATATCCAAATCATTAATAAATACAGCCAGGCAGTTGTTTTTATTTAAGTCTTCATTTACATGATTCTTTAGAATCGTTCACAGGTAATATATTAATATTGAATGGGAAAAGAAGGTTAAGTTTACATGAGTTTAATTTTTTAATTTGAACTTTATGCATGATATGTTATTTATACATCAATTTTATATACAAGGTGACTCATAAATAATTTACAAATTCTGTAAAACTAAGAAATGTAGAAATATTTAGTGTAGTTAAAAGAGTTTTTGTTTTATTTGTGTGAAAGAAACTTTTTATATCGAAATTTTTTAAACCCTTAATAGAGAGCGTTGAAAATAAGTTATTGCAAAAGTCCTATTTGAATAAAGAATATATTAAAGAACTGGTAGATAATACGTAGAAGAATTTGCTAATGGTGTGGCATACTTGTAAAGATTAGATACGTGAGCAAATCCCACATGACCATAAAAAACTATGTTTATTTGAATGCAAATGTTTAGAAATATATAACTCCCTATTCTATGTGTTCGCCACCACCTCAAATTACACTTTGCGAACGAGTTACAACGCCTCTAACTGCAACTTCAGTCGACAGTTTTTAGAAGATATACAGTGATAAGACGCTTTATTTACCAAGTCAGCATCGCAAATAAAAGTACATGTACGTGCAAGTAAGAGGGAAACTAATAAAAATCGCTGTTAATCATAATACCGTAGGACATCTAATTTGAATATATATATATATATATATATATATATATTTTTTTTTACGCGTCTGTGCAGCGCGCTCTATCGACAAATATTTTATCCAAAAATTTCTCTTAAAAGAAAAAAAAAAAAAAAAAAATCTCCTTCACGAAAGTACCTTTTTCGTAAAACATGTTCAACTTTACTAATTTCTTTTTTTTTTTTTTTTTTTTACTTTTAAAATGTCTACAGATATATGGGACAGCCGGTAGTTTTCCGAAGAAATTTGTGATTTTTATTGTGTGTAATGCCCTCTAGCGACAAAAAAAAAAAAAAAAAAAAAAAAAAAAAAAATATTTTTTTTTTAAATTAAAACCCGAATAAACTACTACGTCAGAAACGCCAAAGAAAAATATTGGAAATGCATACAGCTGTTTCGGTAGCCTAAAGCGTACCGTCTCCAGTGCAAAAAGGATCCTTTTCAGTGATCCTTTTTGCACTGAAGACGGTACGCTTTAGGCTACCGAAGCAGCTGTATGCATTTCCAATATTTTTCTTTGGCGTTTCTGACGTAGTAGTTTATTCGGGTTTTAATATTCCAACGCCAAGTCTCCTGTTATTATTTTTTTAATTGTTTAAAAAATGTCTTCCTTTAAGAGATTTTTTTTTCTTTTCAAACTGCACTGAAATATACACATTTCTTCAATTAGCGCGAATTTTTAAACTGCTTATGAATTTATTAGTAATAGAGCATAACCGAACACAATAGTTTTGAAAATTTTTTATATGCATAAAGATTGATGTTACGGTAGTCATGTAACAGATAAATATGAACTATTTATAAGCGACACAATCACAATCTTTCAATTTGATGGCATTTTAAGAAAAAAAAATATTTAAATAAGTCTGATATTTTATATACTAATATGAAAACGCATTCTGCTTTAAATTTTATGTAAAAATAAATAAATAAAATAAAATAAACCAACATTACATTTATTAATGACATGTTAATTAAATACAATCTTTGTTTTAATTTGAAACACCACACATGCCGATCAGGCAAATATTAGAGAGAGAGAGAGAGAGAGAGAGAGAAAAGAAACAAAGAAAATAATATTCCGATTTACATTTATCAAATACTCGACAAACCCAGTAATTACTTTAGGAATTCTAATAAATATGAATATTTCATTTATCTAATTATAAGTGAAGAATTTAATGATATTATCTTAATTAAGATAAATCATAAATTTGGCGTGGCACTCAAAGTACTTTCTCTTACCATGCATATCCGTATCTTAATACGCGAACATGAAATTTGTCATATGTTTTTAGCTTTTAATAGGATAAGGAGATAAAAAGTACCATAGTTGAAAATCTATGATTAATGTAGGTTGCAGGAAATAAAAAAAATATTCTCATTTAAGGCCAAGGGGGTAGACAAAAACACTATTACTAAAGAAGCGGGACTATGAATTTTAGACAAAATAGAAAACTTGAGAAAAGGTTTTCTTTGTTTTGTTTTATTTTTCTGTGACAACAAGTTAAAAAGAATTCATTAAGTTATAATTCATATAAAACATGTAAAAGAAATTTTAAGAAATGAATATAGCAACCGTTGCTAAGAAATGCAACTTCATACTTTAAATTAAGATTTCTTTTATTTTCCCTCTCTTTGTATATTCAGGCGAATTAAAAATGGTTTTTCCCTTTTTTACCTCCTACGAAGTAAAAATAAATAAATAAATATATAAATAAATAAATTTGAGAGAAATGTGTAACCATAGCAGAAACGCAGATTTTAACATTTTACCTTTCGCTGCCATAAATGAATCGAGAAAAGTAAAAATGAAGTGTTCATTAGTAATCAGTCTGTTTCTGAGTAAGTTAGTTTAGTTACACACTTTACCGACAAAAACAGAAAATTTATTTTCGAAAGCTATCCCTTTCGGTAAAAATATTCATTTAAGACGCTAATTTACTTCACAGGTACTTATGTTTCTAAGATTTCTCACTCTTCATATCAATTTTATAACGCCGGTTTCGACATTTTTGTTCATTTCTCTAAGATTTCTCACAATTCATATAAAGTTTTATAACGCAGGTTTTGACATTTTTGTTTATGCATTCTTAACATGAATTTAACTAGCACTGATAAATTGACGTGAAAATTTAGCCTAAAATAAATCTATTAGCTTGCCTGGAAACGTCAGCTGCTTTATTAGCGAAAATTAATGTTATTAATATAGTGAATACAGGGTGTCATATAAGTTTGTAGACATTTAACAAATTCATAATTTTTGAATGAATTGATAGAATTGAACGCGGTTTGTGAAAAAATCATTCTCGTGAAAGGATATATATATATATATTTTTTTTTTTGGGGGGGGGTGAAATATAGTTACATTTTTTGTGGACGATAGTAAGACAACAAATAGTTAAATGTTTCGCACGGATGTGAAAGAAAAATATGCAAATGAAAGTCCTATAAATTGCACAATTTTTCGATTAGAACAGTTTATTTCTCATTTTGCCTCCTACTTGTGCATACATGGAGTTTTAATTGCGATGCTGACCTGATGGATAAAGCGTCATGGGTGAAGATGTTTTCCCTCAGGTAAGAACCGCCGCCGACTGAAGCTGCAATTAGCAGTGCCATAACTCGTTTGCAAACTGTGATTTGTGGTGACGACGGACACATAAAATAGGATTTATATGCCTGTAAACATTTGCATGCGGATAAGTACAGTTTTTCTTGAAAATGTGGGATCTGGTCACGCACAGCGCCCTCTGTCGACAAATAGTTTAATTATTATTTTTGCTTTACCGAAAGAAATCACCCTTCACAAGAACGATTTTTTCGCGAACCGCGTTCAATTCTATCAATTACAGCAGACTCCCGATTATTGGCGGTTGGATTATCCGCGGTCCTCAAGGGCCTGAATTTAAAAGGGAATTAAAAAATACAGAACAAATTTATTACAACAACAAAAAAAAAAGATCGAATAGAGTAATGACCTTCAAGGCTTTTGGAGATATTACACGATTCTTGACAGCATTCATGCCATACATACTGCTTGGGAGGCAGTTGAGCAGTCTACATCGGTAAGGTCTTGGAGAAAAATTTTACCAAATGTAGAAAATACTTTGGTAGAGTTTATAGAGGAGGAAGAAATTTCTACTCATGATTTGGCAAATTTAGCTAAATCTGTTACTGGAGGAGAAAAGATCAATGAAGGAAACTTTGAAGAGTAGATTAATTGTGATGCCAATGATCCAGGTATTGAACACCTTACAGATGAATAAATTGTGGGCCAAGCATTAGACCCAGTTTCAGAAGATAGTGAAGAAGAGGAAGGAGATAAAACTCAGCAGAGGATGAGCCACGACGCAGTCCTAGCGCATGCAGATGGACTTATAAAATATCTCGAGGAAGAGAATGATGTATCACTTTGTGACAAAATGCTGATAAAGAAACTGCAATCGCAAATTAAGAGTACAAAAAAACAAAAATGCTTGACCGATTTTTTTGTTAAAAAATAGAGCAAAATGTAAGCAGAAATTGTTATTAGTATGTTAAATTGTATATGTAGGCCATGCTTAACTGTTAATTAAATAGTATTGCTCAAAAGGCTTTATGTGTTGATTTATATTCCTTTTTTGACCATTTTGCGGATTATCCGCTGATTCGATTATCTGCGGTTGTCTATTCCCCGTTCACCGCGTTCATAATCGGGATTTAACTGTACTCCAAAAGTTTAAAGGTGTGTACAGACTTACGAGATACCCTGTACTTTAGTATATAAAATAACATAATTTATAAAAAAGTAATAAGACACTATAATTTTCCTGTAAACATTCAAAATCATTTAAAAGGAAAATAATTAACTGAATCAACTATGTGATATCAAACATAATGATATAAGTTAGTATTAAATATTTTTAAAGTTGTAACTTCATGAAAATAATTTTAGATTATTATTATTATTATTATTATTATTATTATTATATTATTAAGAGGGTAAAACACTATTCAGTGTAGAAATTTAATTTTAAATAATTTATTATACAGTGCTGAAAAAAAATATAAGAACAAGCAAAAAAGTAATTATTTTCGTCACTAATTATATATATTTTATGCACATTTAAACATAAGGCAGAAAATAAAAATTTGAATTATAAATATAAAAATATAACGACAAATGCAGATATTTTAAAATTTTAAATTAATTTTGATTTTTTTAGCATGATAAAACCTGGAAAAGTTAATAAAGGCCAAACGTACTTTTTCAGTTTTTCTCATTTTATTTATTACTAGCAGGCTTTGCCCGCTTCGCTGGACACAATACTGAAATAAGTTGTCAAAATCCCATATCATTATTAATTAACCTGAGTTAAAGTTCCCGCTGTGCTCGGTAGTGAATTTTCTCGCTCGCAACGTGAAGAGTCCGTGTTCCCACTGCCTTCGGCAGCAACTTACCCGCTTCTTACTCCCCTTCCCCAGTGGCTAAGTTCGAAGTTTTGCGAAATCTCTACAAAGTACATAATGCGTACACCTAATCAACATCCACACACCAAAGTTCGCCAAGCTTAGATAGCTTAAGGCGAATGCAAAAGGGAAAACGTGTTTTTACACGTGTTTATAGCCCTCTCGACCCCAAGAGGTTATGGGAGGGATTTCATAAAATCCCGCTACAATAAGGATCGGATGCATATAAACAATTTACGCACCAAATTTCGTTACCGCAGATCTCATAGATTTCTCAGGACAAATTTAGCGCTAAAAGGTACGTCTCGAGTTTGCCCCCTTGTAACCCTCCCCCCCCCCCCCAAAAAAAAAAAAAAAAAAAAAAAAAATCAATATATTTGTTTCATTTTTGGTAGAGGTCCAATCAAAAATCAGGAATTTTCAATATTTCCCCCCTCCCTTCCCTTAAAAATCGAAAATTCCTAAGTGCAGATAATGTATTATTTGTACTCATGTCTAGTCTCCCCATGTGCAATTTCTTTACTGTGAAGTAATTAGGAGCCGAGTTATGCTTGCAAACGTGTTTTTGCTTTTGCTTCCCCCAGGAGGGAAATGGGAGTAATTTCGAAAAAGTTGATAGATATAATTTTAAGTTAGGTAAAGACCTAAGTTCCTGCGAACCGCCGTTAAATTTTGTCCAGCCTTTCTCAAGTGATACCCGGACAAACGTGTTTTTGTCTTTTGCCCCCCCCCCCAGGGAAGAACGTGGGGGAATTTCTGAAAAGTTGATAGATATAACTTTAAGATGGGTAAAGACCTAAATTCCTGCCAAGCGCTGTTGAATTCAGTCCAGCCGTTCTCAAGTGACACCCGTACAAACGTGTTTTTGTCTTTTGGCCCCCAGGGGGGAACGGAAGGGAATTTCTAAAAAGTTGAGAGACATAATTTTAAGTTGGATAAAGATCTACGTTTCTGCCAAGCGCTGTTGAATTCAGTCCAACCATTCTCAAGTGATGCCCGGACAAACGTGTTTTTGTCTTTTGCCCCTCAGGGGGAACGGGGAAGAATTTCTGAAAAGTTGATAGATATAATTTTAAGTTGGATAAAGATCTAAGTGTCTGCCAAGCGCTGTTCAATTCTGCCCAGCCGTTTTCAAGTGATGCCCGGACAAACGTGTTTTTGTCTTTTGCCCCCAGGGGGAAACGGAAGGGAATTTCTGAAAAGTTGATATATATAATTTTAAGTTGGACAAAGATCTACGTTTCTGCCAAGCGCTGTTGAATTCAGTCCAGCCATTCTCAAGTGATGCCCGGACAAACGTGTTTTTGTCTTTTGCCCCTCAGGGGGGAACGGAAGGGAATTTCTGAAAAGTTGATATATATAATTTTAAGTTGGATAAAGATCTAAGTTTCTGCCAAGCGCTGTTCCATTCTGCCCAGCCGTTTTCAAGTGATGCCCGGACAAACGTGTTTTTGTCTTTTGCCCCCCAGGGGGGAACAGGGGGGAATTTCTGAATAGTTGGTAGATATAATTTTAAGTTGGGTGAAGACCTAAGTTTCTGCCAAGCGCCGTTGAATTCCGTCTTGCCATTCTCAAGTGATGCCCGGACAAAAAAAGCGACATACGGACACGATGACACACACACACACACACACACATACACAGGCAAAATTTTCTGAAGTCATTTTCGGCTTTCATGGGGTGTGAAACGTGAAGATATCGCAAAATGTTTCGATTCCGACAAATTTACAGACAAAAGTCTGATTTTATATTAATATAGATTTGTGGTATTTTACTGTTGTCTGTAGAGCTGCTCTAACAAATCACACAGATGAAGCAGATGGAAATTTCAGTAATGGGGAAAATAGGAAGATATAGAAAATTAAATCTTAATGGTACATTTTTTCGTATGCTTTCAAAACAATATTTTTACAGGATGACAAAATATATCAAGAAAACAAAACTCCCCCCCCCCCCAAAAAAAAAAAAAAACCTTGAAAGATACTTTTTTTTTTCTTTTTCTTTTTTTTTTTTAAAGAAACCATGAAAAAACTCGAGTGTGGAATCTAAGCCTTTAAACATCAAGCTCATCCTTTTCAGCCATGCATAGTTGAAATAAAAGGCTGGTATGACTAAATGTTTTAATAAATGTTCTAATTTTCAGGAAAATAAATTAAAAAATATTTGTAGTATGCAGTACCAAATTCTCCTATTTATACTGTACATTGTTCTCATATTTATACTGTGTGTTTTTAAAAATTTCAGAAAATTTTAAACTGCTTTACAATTATCGAATATGAAATATAATTCAAAGTGCATTTGAAACTTTAGATTTTTAGTATAAAAAGATCTATAAAACGTTTTCAATTGAGCTTTTTGAATAGAAAAAAGTCAAATGTATTATTTAAAACACATTTCAAAACGCTTTCAAGCGATTAAAAAAAATCAATTTTATAGCTTAAATAATTTTGCTTTAAGAATTAATGTGCATATGTTTTGATTTTTATATGCATGGTAATACAAATAAACAAAATTTTGTTTATTATATGCAAGGAAAATTTATAAATATTGTTTACTGTTTGAATGCAAATTTTACGATAAAGGAATCATCCTATTTACAACGTTGTTTAAAATTCATCAAGTCTAACTCTCAAAAGATCAAATAAGTGAAAATCATACCACATTAATGTTTAAAATCAATGAATTAAACAATGATCAAAGAATATTACGAAATAATTCATGTAAGGTTTGAAAACATTAAATTAATTCTTTAGATATGCTAATGTGCTTCGCTTCGACAAAATTGAAAATTACTTCTTGCATTTTTAAGATAAAAGTATTTTGAAAATGTATTGAAAATGGAATTTGATTAAATGCGATTGATTTTTGTCTGTATAAACTAAATATATATATATATATATATATATATAGGAAATGCATTTAAATCAAAAGAATGTTGAATTTTCAAATTCTATATTTGCATATGTAAAGTTTTTCGTTATATACTACTAAATTAAAAATAAACTAGAGATTTAATTAAACAGAAATTATCTATTTTCCATTAAACCGAGATTTCTTATCTTTTTTTTTTTTGTCAAAAACATTTAGTTTCCATAAATTCCAACACAACTCTAGTTTGTATTATATGAAAACGTTTGTTTTATTAAAATATTAAAAGGAGACTTGGCACAGGATTATTAAAACCAGTAAAAAACTATGACGTCAGGAACGCCAAAGAGAAAAATATTTGGGAAGCAGGTAGCTGTTTCGGTAGCCTTTAGCGTACCATCTTCAGTGCATGATGTTTTACTTCGGTTATTTTCAAATGTGATTAAATATCGTCAAATATTACAGTTTATATGCATAATTACGGCGTTTCCAAATTTATAGATTTGAATTAATAAAAAGTTGCATAAGGAAAATAATAATAGGGTAGGTGCTCCAGTGATTGGCATGCTCCAGTAATTGGCATCTATCCTGAAATAAAATACTAAAATCATATATTTCACATATAAGAATTTTAACATTTTATGTCAAACACTGGAGCATAGGGTGCTAATAACTGGTAAAACGAATAACTATCAGTGTCAAACTCTGGAACATAGGGGGCCAATTACTGAAAAAATGAAAAACTGGCAGTGTCAATTACTGGAACATTCAGTCGGTGTCAAATAAAAATTCATTTAAAAAAAAAAAATGTTATCAAAATGTGGTTCTGAATTGAATGTCTTTCATAGCATATGTACTAACTTAAGATTTTTAGAAATATTTTCTGATGACTAGAACATTAAAAACACCAGATATTGCTCTAAAAGTGTCAATCACTGGTGCACTTAAAAAAATATAAAATATATATATTTTTTTTTAACATAGCCTTAAATTTAATTAAATAACATTCTTTGTTGAAATCAATAATTTTTAGTTGAAGAAAATCTACTCGCAAGCAATAAAATTTTAATGGAATGTATATAGTATTTAATAAAATGTTATCTTGGGTCAAAACTTTTAACTTTCAACCAAATTTAACTGTTTTTCCTTCCTTATAGAAAGTATAAGGAAGTATTGTAATCCCGATTTGAGAAATGGATTTTGTATCTCGCATAACTCAAAAACGAATGATCGCAGAATGTTGTAAATTTGCATTTGTGACCGTCATGGCGTCCAGTTGCACACCTCCCACTTTGGTCGTGACACCATATCAATTTTAAATATATCTACGATTTCATATGATTTTTCTTGACATATTATGTACGTATGATTGTGTATCTCACATAACTCAATATTGGTTCAACGTAGAACGCTACAAATTGGTAAATACGTTTTGTGTAACATCTAGTTAAGAACTTCCGTTTTCAGTCATTCTGTGACTTTCTGCTCTGAAAATATTTACGTAAATTATATTCATAATGATCATAATGACCATTATAAATGACCTACCATCATAGAGATTTCAAAAGAATCTAATGATAGATCTCGTAAACGATGTTGTTATGAAAGTTCACTAAGAAAAAAAATATACCGCTTTCATCTAGAACAAATAAGTGGTCAGTTTCTAAATCCCAAAACTAGAAATATAGATTTCCGAGCTATGCGTATAAGGTAAGCCAATAAGCTGAATAGATGAAATGATCGAGAAATTCTAGTCTATACGTTTCTAGATGGTGAAACTATATTCTGAATATTCTAAATATTATGAACCTTTGTATTGCGAGAAATTCTCGCTGATTTTCTAGAATTATATCATAAACCAAGATTATAGCTGTTAAAACTAGCCTCTTGTATTCACATTTATTTGCAGAGATTTTTTAATTCGTTTGTCCTCGAAAATATAGGCAAACACTCTAGAATTCTAATAGGGATTTCTAGAACTCGCTTTCAAAGTGGACTAGAATTTATAAGGATGATATGGAATTACTTTTACTAGAGCCTCAAACTAGATTCTAGATGTCAGTTATAGAATTTTTTCTCACTGTTCTCGACATTTTTTCGTGTAGAAAGTAATTCTTAAAAACATAAGAAACATTTTATTTAATGAATATTCCAGAAACATTTGAATAAAACTGTACCAAAATAATAATAATAGTAATAATTATAAACAAATATTCTCGAAACAATCCAAATTAAAGTTATTCGTACTACAGAAGTCAAGTAAATAGGGTCAAATACACTACAGAACGGGGATTTCGTTAATTCAAAAACAGTGATTAACCGTACAATTCGAAATCAATAGCATTCGAATTCATCGAGAGTCTTGTCAGTGGTTTATAGACTTTTTGAAGTAATTTTTACTAGAAACTATTGAACTATTCTGGAATCTCTTAAATTTAAACCATGAAAATATTGATAATAATTATATACTAGAATGTTGGGGCAATTTAAAAACTTTCTTCAGTAATATTCCTATTATATTAGTTGGTCGCATAACTAAACTAGAATGTTTTGGCCACCACATGACTTTCTTCTATATTTTCCTATGCAAATTCACTCAGTAAAAATAATTTATTAAAATCATTATTTAATAAAATTATCTTCCATGATAATGCAGTATGATATCCATATTAGAGAAGTAGTATAACACTAAATATCCAAAAAAAAGTTCATTTTATTCTCGATATTACATAATATATATATATATATATATATATATATATATATATATATATATATATATATATATATATAAATTAAAAGTGAAAAAAAAAAATGACAACTTTATTTTAAATTATCGCAGATCAATGGTTCAACCATTCTTTTTAAAGGTATTGGCGAGCTCTTTTGATAGATACCCATCATGAAAATTTATACCCATTGAGGGGGTACCCCCCCCCCCCTCCAAGTGGGAGGTGATGCTCCTACGTATACGATTTTTTTTCCAGTTGACTATCACTATTATAAGTAATTCTTGTAAATTTCATAAAGATTATTAAAAAATAATTCTCTTTATGCACATTTATACAGAATTTGTCTTATACCACTATGTTAAACATTTATAAAAAGAGGGATGGCAACGCAAGCTGTTGGACAATTTTTACCAAAAGTTGATAGTCACTAATTTAGGTCAATGTGTAACTACATACCAATCTGCATGAAATTATGTGTAGTAGTCCTTGAGATACATTTGCCACAAAATTTTGTCACACACACACACACAGGCAGACAGACAGACATTTTCAAAAAATGGTCGAATCGTGTTCTACAGCTTTCAAAACGTGTAAGCCCATCAAAAATCCGAGGTTGAAAGTTTTTAAGAATCCTTGAATATAGTAGAAAGTAAAAATAACTGAAAATAGCTGCATAACAGTGTCACCTGCTGGCCTATAATAATCTATATTAAGTCAGTAAAGTTTTTCATAAAAGTCATTTTACATATGAAAGTTAGTAAATTTATGCACAATAGGAGCTGAAATACGGCTTTATCGTAAATGGAGAAATTGTTATTTTATGATAGCTGAATAACATATCAAATTTTAGAAGCTTATATACTATAGAGGATGAAATATAGTCTTTCCGTAAATACAAAAATAATCACCATGACAGTGCCACATAGTATCCAATGTGCACGAAAACTGAGTCATCGTAGATTTACAAAATAGTAATCTTACATATCAAGTCTGGTGCATTTCTACAAGCTATACAAGCTGAGATTTAGACTTCTCATTAAAAAACGAAATATTCAGTATATCAGCATTACCTATCGACTGATATGTACTAAAAGATGATAGACATCCAATTCTACATCAAGATGAAATTTAATATTAGTTTCAAGAAATCTTGTGAATTAGATATTAATCAGAAGCTGCTACAATTTTTTTTTACATACACACAGACACAAAGACAGACATTTTAAATTGTCAAACTGTGCTCAGAATTTCTCAAAAGATTTAAACTTGTCAAAACATGTCAAAATCCACACTCTCCTTTTATGGATATCAAGCAAAGTAAGAAACAATAAAACTACAAGTATTTTAGATGATAAATTAAAACAGTTTTCGATGACAGTTTTTAAGAATTTTGTTTGTAGTCAGTCGTTAGCATTTTTAGTTTTATTTCACTTAAACCGTTTTCTATATCAAATATAACTAGGTAAAAAAAAAAAATTATAATAAAAACCCGGGAAATGTTCACCTTTTCTGATATGGTGTTAAACGTAATTAAAAAATGATTTCAATTATAACAAGATTTTGGAATATTAATTTTTATTAAAATTATATAAAAATGGATTTTAATATTAATTTAAATGATACAACGCCAGTTAGCAATTTTTTCTGTTGAATCTTCATATTAGATATTTAATATTACCTATAATAAAAAAAGATATTATTAAAACGTTTCTGCATCAAACTATTGAATATGAAATTTCATTGATGCCATAATATTAATAAAGTGATTTGTGGTTTTAATTCATTTTGAAGCTGCTTTTAGAGAAATGAAAACATAGTTCTTTTCTTAGACACAATCATTTTATTCTAAAAATTTTTTAATCAATTTTTCTCTGTTTACTGAGCACACTGAGCAAAAAGTCTGTAACTGACATCTAGAATATAAACTGTAGCTCTCGTGTAGTTCCATGTCATCCTTATAAATTTGTATCTCCTTTGGAAGCGAGTTCTAGAAATCCCTATTAGAATTCTAGAGCGTTTGCCTATTATCGAGGTCAAACGTATTTAAAATTTTTTGCAAATAAATACGAATACGAGAGGCTTATTTTAGCAACTATAATCTTGGTTTGTGATCCAATTATAGAAAATAAAGCGAGAATTTTTCACAATACAAAGAATTCAGAATATTCAGAATATTGTTTCACCACTTAGAAATGTACAGACTAGAAATTCTCGATCATTTCGTCTATTCAGCTTATTAACGTGACTTTTATGCATAGCTCGGAAATCTATATTTCTATTTCAGGGATTTAGAAAGTGACCACTTATTCATTCTGGATGAAGGCGATATATATATATATATTTCTCAGTGCATTAATTTACATAATCTACATTTCTTCATTAATACTTTTCTTTGCTTCTGTAACCTTTTTTAATGTTAAAACAATCAAACACCACCGATGTTATTAATATACATTATATAACCAGTAACAGAATTTTCTGTATATGTCTGCACTAAACGAAATTTGTCTGCGATCCGGGAATGCCGGATGAAGTGTGGTACCACAAAACGTATTAACAATTCATAAAACATGTAAAATTTTCACCCATAAAGAAAATTAAGAATATACAATAAGTATTGAGATATATAATGTAAGATAATATTGAGATATATAATGTAAGTTACATTTGTATTTTTTAGCTTAATATTTATTTTTGAGACATTAAATTAATCTGCAGAGGTTCAAAAAATCTGCAGCGCTCGCTGTCAAGCTGCTGCACAGTTTCTGCTACTGGGATTATATATATATATATACATTTATATAGATAGATATATAGATATAATTGTTATTTTAAATTATTTTACTATGCATTTATTCAGTTTAGAATTGATATTTTGTTATTTGCTTGGTTTTTTTTTTATCAAATGTTACTATAGTCGTTTAAACTAAGTATAGTATATACTCAGTAGTGAAGTATTATTCCCTTAAGCAAAAATTCCTATGTAAAAAAAGTACACTTAATACAGTTTTGTTAAATAAATCCTTGTCGAATCCTATTCTTAGTCCGTCTAGCAACAGGATTCGACAAGGATTTATTTAACAAAACTGTATTAAGTGTACTATTTTTACATAGGAATTTTTGCTAGTGTTCGGAGACTTTTGTTACCGACTATAGATATATATATATATATTTTTGATTATAGGTAAAGTTTTCAATCAACCGGAAGCGGATAATCCACTTGCACTCTCGCTCAAATCTGTAACGGATTGTCATTATATCCTTTATTAGCGCTTGTTTACAGTCGGCAGCCAAAGTATCTGAGCACTAGCAATAATCCTTGTCTAAAAAAAAGTACAGTTATTACTGCTTTGTTAAATAAATCCTTGTAGAATCATGTTCTTAGTCAGTCTAAGAACATTATTCGACAAGGGTTTATTGAACAAAACAGTATTAAGTGTACTTTTTTGATATAGGAATTATTGGATAGTGCTCGGATACTTTTGCTGCCGACTGTAATTTTGTTTTAATATTTATTTGAAGTATACAATAGAGTTAAAATTTTGCCAGTTTATATGTAGTTGTATTATTTTGTTTTTATTTTTTCTAAATTATAACCAGAATTTTACTTAAAATTATTTTTTTTCTCAAAGCGTGTCAAAAACATAAAAAAAGAAAAATATTAGCGTATATGTTTTCTATTTTATAATTTTACGACACTGTGTGTCTATCACTATCATAAAGTATCATTTTATTCTGTAAAAGAAAACAAAATTTTTATTGCAATGATTTTAAATAAGATGTATATTTTTCAGACATATTCCTGTACATTAGTTATTTATTGTTTTCAACTATAAATAAGGTGAGACCATGCATGAAGTTATTTTATCTTCACCAAGATATGTATTTTTCGTTCCAGTGAAACTTAACGCTTGTCATGAAACATGTGATAAAGTTTTAACTGCCACTTTTATTTGATACCTATTGCAAATACTTAAATCTTATTATTTACAGCTCTACTTATATCGATGTAATAAATTTTCATATTTTCGTTTATGTGAGGAAACTAGAAACTTTTATTACTAGTTCCAAAATTTATTTTTATATCGATGACCATGTATAGATAACTTTAAAATGTGCTTCAAAACATAAAAGTTATTTTAAAAGAGTTGTGATTATAAATTTGGATGTAAAAACCATTATAAAATATGGAAGTACACTCGGTAAAAAAAGTATCCGAACACTAGCAAAAATTGCTATATAAAAAAAGTAGAGTTAATACTGTTTTGTTAAATAAATCCTTGTCGAATCATGTTCTTGGACTGACTAAGAACATGATTCGACAAGGATTTATTTAACGAAACGGTATAAACTCCACTTTTTTTATACAGGAATTTTTGCTAGTGTTCGGGTACTTTTGTTATCGACTGTAGCAAAATATTTTCAGTAACGAAATTTTCGTAATTGTTATTGTAGCGAAAATTACAGAAATCCGTCTTATATGATCAGTACAAGAAGCTTGTATTATTTTTGTACTATCATTTTTTTTTTTACATATTGAAACTCAATACAGATTTATCGGTAGCTAAGTCAAAAAAAAAAAAAAATAAATAAATAAATAAATAAATAAATAATAATAATTGTAGCGAAAATTACACAAATCCGTCTTGTATGATTAGTACAAGAAGCTTGTATTATTTTTGTACTATCATTTTTTTTTACATATTGAAACTTAATACAGATTTATCGGTAGCTAAGTCAAAAATAATAATAATAATTGTTATAATTATTATTGTAACGAAAATCACACAAATCCGTCTTGTATGATCAGCGCAAGAAGATTGTATTATTTTTTTACTATCATTGATTTGCATATTAAAACTTCATACAGATTTGTCGGTGGCCAAGTCAAAAAGAAAAAAAAAAAAAAAAAAACAATTTTGTGCATGTAATACAAATCATTTCTTAAAATGAATAAATTTTCATTCAAATAACGGAATTTCTAAAAAGTTCACGATAAATTAAGTTTTAAGGAGATTTATTTGGGAAAGAATACGATAGCAACAGGGTTGGAAAATTGATTACTATTTCCCTTTTTCAAAAATATATTGAATATTTTGTCTAATGAATTTCACAATGAATTATACCAAAAAATTTCATTACACACACATACAAAAGAAAAAGAAACGTGCTGGACTATTTTTAAAATTTTTATATTTGTTATGTTGAAAACCTTAAAAAAGGGAAATGAAAACAGTTATCAGATTTTTTTTTAATCTGTTACTGTTTCAAAGTTAGAGAGTGTGGATATTGTAAAATTGTGCAATATCATAAAAAATTATCTTTTGCAAAATATTTAATATCTTCATAACGATCGAAGTTGTCTTAAAATTTTTTTAATTGTTGGAATTTCTATATCTTGTAGCACTATAAAAGTTTACGGGATTCCGTTTTGTAATAAAAATAAAGATATGATAAGTATCACTGAAATTTCAAAAAAAAATTTTGCAAAATCACAGAGTTTTGGAAATTTTTACTGTGAAATAGGATCAGATAACACGTTACTTTAATATTTATGCCATTCTAAAATGTATGTTATTTTATACTAAATATAAATATGTTTTTAACTGCTCTCCTTTCTGAGACACAAGAGTTTAACCCTTTGCGTCGTAAGGTAATTGGGATCATTTAAATTACACTGCCAGCGGAATTCACGAACAAAATTAAAAGAAAAGAAATCGACGACCTTTTCTACTATGTTATAAAAGTAAAATTTTGCTAAAAAAATTCCGGGGTGAGTTTTTGCAGTTAAAAGTTAAAATTAGGTGATGCTGTAGTGGCATCACCGCCCCTGAAATGAATGGTTAAACATTGGAAAATTTCCAGGGAACTGCTTTTTTGCCCCCTATAAATTAAAAGGTGTAGCAGCAAGATTAACAAATTTTGAAGATATTTCATAAGTATGAGAATGATCAAAACCTCAAAATTTGACATTGTCATTCAAACTACTAATGGAGATACAGTCTATTATTTTATTACGTCTCAAAGTTAATTTGTCATATGTCTCCTGACATAAGAAACAGAAAAATTTCTAAATATAATGTTGACAAATTAGAAGATGGTTTTTAAGAAATAGTGACAAACATTGACTCATAGTAATTGTAGCAATAATAAGATAATGGGCAATTCCATGAAACCAGGGACACCCATAACAAAAACTTATTTTCTTTGTACAAATATATTGTTTTTCCTATAAGGTAAAAAAACATAAAATTTCGTAAGAATATATTGACACAAGTTCCTATCTGAAAAATTTCATTCAACGATTACAACAAAACATACTCCAGATTCCCACAGTTTCTATTATAAGAACCACTAGCAGAAACTGTTAGACGTCATTTTCTGCAAACTTTGAAAATCTGAGAATTTCTATTGAGAAAATCTGTGGTTGTAATGCATTATTTAAGTCTGTTAAAATAGACAGTAATATGGCATATATTTATGATGAAAAGTGGTGATTGGAAATCTTTAAAAATATATGAGAACATAAACAATACTTAAATGTACAAGGTTTTCATTCTTATGGTCAAAGTACAAGTATCAAAATATACAAGAATGATTATGCGTGGGCAAAATAAATGAATAAATAAATAAATATAAGTAAAGAAATGTAAAGAAAAAAAAAAGTAAAAGCTTTACCACTATTAGAGGTAACCAAATCCATAGGAAGAACACATGACATCCAATTAGATATGAGTGAATCAAATGGTTTGTTTAAAATCAAGATCATGAAATAATAGCCCAACTATAACACACCGATCGTAACCAAACTTTACTGATAGTTAAAGTGTACGAAGGTATACAATCTTTAAAATTATAAACTACTTAAAATTATAATAGTATGATTTTTTTTTTTTTTTTTTTTTTTTTTTTTTTAACAAAATATTACTTCAGGTAAGTCCAAGATGTGGAATATAAATGCTTATTAAAGTAGCTGATCAGAAAAAGGCCTAAAATAATAATTTAATTTGTACTGCATACATTTTTTGTGTCAGAAATTAAATAAAAAACATATTTATATTTTAACATTTTTTACTTTCTTCTATATTCAATAGAAGAAAGTATAGGATTCGTAAAAATTTTCGACCCCGGGTTTTTGATGGATTTACACGTTTTGATAGCTATAGAACACGATTTAACTATTTTTAGAAAATGCCTGTCTGCCTGTCTGTCTCTCAGTCTGTGTGTTTGTGACAAAATATTGTAGCAAATGTATCTCAGGAACTACTGCACAGCACTTCATACAAATTGGTATGTAGTTGCACCTTGACATAAATTAGTGCCTATCAACTTTTGGTAAAAATTGTCTTACAGGTTGCGTTGCCATCCCGTTTTTTCTAAATTTCTAATATGGTGATATAGGACAAAATTTTGTATAAATGTGCATAAAGAGAATTATATTTTAGTAATCATTATGAAATTTACAAGAATTATTTATAATAGAGATAGCCAACTGGGAAAAAAATTTTGTATGTGTAGGAGCCTCGCCTCCCCCCTAGGGGGGAAGTCCCCCTTGTGTGGAGTAAATTTTCATGATGGATATCTTTCAAAAGAGCTCGCCAATACCTTTAAAACGAATGGTTGAACCATCGATCTGAAATATTTTAAAATAAAGTTATCGATTTTTTTTTCATTTTTTACATATATACATATATATACATATATATATATATACCGACAATAAAATTGACTTTTTTTCGATATTTAGTGTTATACTAGTTCTCTAATACGGAAATCGTCTGCATTATCATGGAAGATAATTTTTTTTAAATAATAATTTTAATTATTTTTACTGGGTGAATTTGAAAAGGAAAATATAGAAGAAAGTCATGTGGTGGCCACAACGTACTAGGTTTTACCTATAACTATGTAACAAATTGGCGTTTAAAAATTAATCAGGAGAAATAACTGTATTTCCATAAGCAGTTTGAATAATAGTACCAAATTTTGAGATTTTGAGCATGCTCCCACGTAGGAATTACATTCAAAATTTGGTAACTTTGCCTATTCGGTTTTTAGTTGATAGTAGGATAAAAAAAACCTGATTTCTGCTAATTTTTAATAGTTAAGCTCTTGTATCTCCTTGAAATAGGAGCATTTAACAACCTGCTTATTTTTAGGATAAATTAACTAAAATACTACTACATTAATATAAATCTAGAATTAGCCTATTATATGCTCCCTTTTCGTAATAAAATATACAAAACTGAATGAATTTACGCAATTTATTATAATATTTTTAAGACACTGATTACATCTTGGTTTTTAATACAAAACTTAACAATGTAAATTTTTTGTAATATATGATATATACTATATTCCAATAAATTTGAGAAAAAATAAAAAAAAGCATACGTTTAGAAGACATTACATATTTTGCAAAAATACATTTTTCGTGAAATTGCGTAATTTTGAAAAGTTTTACACCTTTTAACGTAAAAACCATAATATATATATTTATATATATATATATAACTTTTGATTTCTCTTTTCTAAGGGATTCAACATTCCTACCTAATATGATTAGTGGTCGATCAACCACCTTGTGTTTAAATTATGTGGCATAACCGGCTAGAAATAATATTTGATAATTCGGTTTTAATGGAGACTGAAATAAGTCAAAGTAACCATTTTCAGTCGGAGGCCTAGAAAGAAAATCACCAAATGGCCCTTGGCAGTCCCTATACCGCACTACATGTATTCTTTTAAACTACTTTTTAGACTTATTTTATTTGTCGAAATTTAGGATAAAATTTATTTTTTCTCAATACATTGTTGCAAATATCACGTACAGTCGGTAACAAAAGTGTCCGAACACTAGCAAAAATTCCTATGTAAAAAAAGTACACTTTATACGATTCTGTTAAATAAATCCTTATCGAATCATGTTCTTACACTGACTAAGAAGAGGATTCGACAAGGATTTATTTAACAAAACCGTATGAAGCGTACTTTTTTTAATGAGGAATTTTTGCTAGTGCTCGGACACTTTTGTTACCGACTGTATCATGTTGCAAATATTCTGCTAATTTATCCTTCTTCCATTATTTCATTTATTTTTCAAAACTGAGGATAAACATTTATTTTCATTACTTCAACACATTTTCATAGCTATGACGCTATTTTTGAGTGTTCCCTGGTAGCACATAACGTTGTTATAGCGTTGCAAATAAGTCTGAACAGTGAAAAATTAGTTATAACAAAGTTATGTGCTACCTGGTTTACTCTCCGTAGAACATGGACTGTTATTAACAAAATTTTTCTTTTTCATTTTACCTTGAATCCTATGCCGCATTCACACGTGTTTTGAAGAAAGGACTTTTCGATCGCCGATTGGAATACGTATTTATTTATTTATTTATTTTATTTTATTTTTAAGAATAAAGATAGTATTTTGAGCATTTCCTGCTGTTTATTCTTCTTTCTATTTACTATATGTATGACCACTACTGTGCATAAAGTTTACATTTCATTGATTACATTGCGCTGCAAAAGAAAAAAGAAAAGAAAAAAAATTCCACTCCTGATATTATTCGTGCTGATTTTTATGTAAAATGACTTCTTGAATCCGAATATGACAACCATTTTGCCTAGCCACCCACCGTTTTCTAGGGACACCACCCCCTCCCCCAATTTTTATCATTCTTCGGTAATTTTATGGCCATGGATTCGATTTGGAGAATGAAAAAGAATTAATTTAACACTTAAAAAAAAAACATATATATAATGTTTAATAAATAACATTAATAGTAGATTAAAAGTATAAGAAATGTAATACATAATTTCAGTCGCAAATTTCCTGTCCCCGCTAAGTTTTTCCCTTTCCGCAAATGTTGACGATTTAGAATTTTTCAAATTTGTAGCCCCTCAGACGATATTTAACTGTTAAAATAATCCTGCCCTCCCTCCTGGAAAATCAAAAATTTATTGCCGTGAAATTACCGAAAAGTGATAAAAATAGGGTGCCGTCCCTAAAAAACGGTGAGTGATAGAACAAAATGGACGTCCTATTCGAATTCAGGTGGTCATTTTACATAAGAATTTGCAGTGTTATTATTATTATTATTACTTTTAAATTGTACATAATAAGTTCAATAACATTAGAAAAAAATATCCTCATTTGCATTCGCTTTCATTGTGAGTGCTCATGGGCAGATTTCGTAGTAGTTTCAGAATGTACGAAGTTTCGAGAGGGTACATCTAGTTCGAATAGTTTTGTTGGTTAAAGCAAGGTTCAGGGGGCTTAGAGTGTAGCAAAGATTGTTGAAAATGGAGTTGTAAGTTTGGTAGTTGCACGTTTTAACGAAGTAATAGCTTTCAGTGAGATTTTGGTGTTATAGTTGGATTTAAAAATAATTTTGGTTAAGTTTTGTTACAATGGTTATTCAGAGTGACACTTCAATGTGATTTACAGGGCGGCCATAATTAAACTGACAGTGTTTACAGTGTTCCGTAGAGTGATCTAATTGCGGGAATAATGTCAAATTTTGTAGGATGATTGAAGAAGATGAGGGACGAAGGATTGCCCTGAAAAAAATATTAGTTCGAAAAGTCACCGTTAGGGGAATATGTGGCGCTGTTTAAAAGAAATGAGAGTTCTAAAAAATGCAGAATCAATATTGAAATAAAATTACCTTTTATTTAGTACATTTATCAATTTAATTCAAGTTCAATGTGGTAACAATTTTTAAAAAAGTGAAAAAATTACATAAATAGTGATAAAGTTTCTTTATCTGCAATTTCACATACTGAGAATTTGTTCAATCGTCGCCTCAAAGGGATTGGTGACTTCGAGCGTTGGGAAACTTCATCTGTTGACCGGTTAAGAGACTTATTGGACAGAATCTGCCAAGAGATCAGTCTAAAACGTTTTTCATTGGATAGTTGAAGCAGCACCATCAATAGTCGCAGTGTAATATTGTTATTTTCGTTTCTGCGCAATGGATCATTCCCGTGACACAATGGCCCGAAAAATTTTCTCGGGAACTTTGATCTTGGATCGATCCGACCGCTCCATTCCACTGAACGACTTTGATACTTTACACAGCGCCACATATTCCCCTTGCGGGGACTTTTGGAATTAATATTTTTTTAGTGTAATCCTTCGTCCCCCGTCTTGTTAAATCATCCTACAAAATTTGGCGCCATTCGCGCAATTAGATCGCTCTACAGAATACTTTAAACACTTTCCACCCTGTATTTAAGTGACGAGACGTTAAGAATAAAGGAAGTTTTTCTGAAGAAGTTTTATAAAGAAGTTTTGAAACACCTACGAGAGAGTTTTTAACGGAAGTTCAAAGTGTAGGTACCTCAGTAAAATGCACAATTCTATAATCAACGGTATAGTACGTCATCAGTAATTTCAAATTTAATTATCGTCAGTTCGCTAAGAAAACACTCGCTCCACTTGTATTATATCCATTTATTTTATTAAACGCTCAGTTAACGAGAATGAATAAAGTTTCTCCCACACTTAAATTTAAATAAACTGTTATATTAAAAAAATAATCTTCGTCTTTCTTATTGAATAATTTTACTTTTCCTGTTACAAGAATGACAATTTCGGTGGTTGTTGAAAATAAAAAGTACCCTCATAAAATGTTTTATTAAAATACTCGCTAATACTTACTATGTAATTATTTTTAAAAATATTCTGTGAGGCCATAACTAACAATCGCGAATAAGAAGTTCAAACCATTCAAGTAGCTGTAAAAATTACTCTCAAAATAATCATATGTATTTTAAAGAGACATTATTTTCTAATAAAATATTAAAGCCCAAGACTTACACAACCAGTATTTATTATAGAATAAACTAGACACTTTTTATGTACTTCTCAACATTATGTGAAATATATATTGCTTCTAAAATAAAAAATGTAAAATACGAATGACAAATCACTAAAGCTATAAATATTTTCTTTGAGCATGATTTTTAGAAACATATAGGTTAGTATACTTTTGTATAAATAATAATTTGTGATTTGAAAAGTATATACTTATTTTTACACAACAGCTAATCTAACATGTTACTGGAGTTTTCTTATTTGATAGTAGATTTCTTTTTGTCTTGAAACAGCAATCGAGGGGTAAATTTTATTATTAAAAATCGTCAGTGCTCCGTTCTGTGGAAATTTAAATATTTATAGATGGATACTGCTGAAATTTTACTGTTAAAAATACTGTGAATCTAAAAAGCAACAATAACAAAAACGTGAGTCAGTTTAAATACGCACCAGGCTATGGCATGTCTTATTTAAAATTGTACCAAACGTCTTAATATGTTTCAGCTGTTTACCACATGAACTCTAAATGAACTTTATCGACCAGAATTAATTCAAACCAAGAACTTTTCTCTCAATTATTATTTTAACCTATCTCGCCCTGTGTCGGTCTTGGGCTACAATTCTGACAAAACTTTTTTTTTTTTTTTAATTTATTATTATTATTATTTAGTAAACCTCGGAGTAGTCCCCTTTGTCTCGACGTTGAATCGCCGAACATCGCTCCTATAGCGATGAGCGGGGGCTGCTCCCCGTTAAAAAAAAAAATAATAATAATAATAATAATAATAATAATAATAACAAAAATAACAAAAACGTGTCCGTTACTCGTAGAAATGTAAAAATTCACTATAACTGAAATATAATAACAAAATTTTTATTAATGATTCAAGACACTTGTCCTGAATTATAAATTTTAGAATTAACTAGTATGCTGTGATTATCCTAAAACATTCCGTTCGATAATTCTATTAAAAAAAAAAAAAAAAAAAAAAAACTCCAAATACCGGTGAAAGTGCACAGAAATTTATTAAACATAGAGTATCACAATAAAGATTTTACGCATGCATTTTGGTACAATTTTAAATAAGACATACTAAGATATAACCGCATGAAAAATTGGACAGTGAGTTAAATTTACGACTCCAATGTGCATTTTGGCATTTGGCTCCGTTTGGCATTTGGCGACGGTCTGGTTATACCCCTAAGAGTGGTTCGGAGATATGCCATCACAATCTTGTCCCTCCACGAAGAGTATGGCTCTCTGATCTCGAGAGATATAATTTGGAAGAACATCGCAGAAAGGGAAAAAAAAAAAAAAAAGCGCTAGCATTCTCGATGTTGTTGAAATTCAAAAGCATAAATAAGATAAATAAGCTAACGTAAATTATGGAAAAAGATTCTTAATACTTAATCTGGTCCCATAAATAAAAAAAAAAAAAAAAAAAGAAAAAAAAAAGAAAAAAAAAGAAAAAAAGAAGGAAAAAAGAGAGAAAGATTTAAACAAACAAATGTTTTAGGAACTAATTTTGAAGGATATTTCTAAAAATGAACATTTGTTTGAAACAGTGCATAAATATGAAACATGTTTTAAATTAAACACTTCCAAGATGAAACAACATTTCATATTTTAGGACTGAAACTTCTGAGATATGAATTATTTATGAACAACAGGATACTTTGTATACAAATGTTGTTTTAAACATTATTGAGTTGCTTTATCTGTAGAGAAATCTTAGGATTTGACAGAACACCCTTTTTACGAAAATAATTTATTCAAGTACTGAAAACTGAGTTATAATGTATGTCTGCAAGTTTCTTTGTAATTTATTTAAACAAATCTGTACTATAATTTTTCTTTTTATTCTCAGCGATATCTATGAATTTAACAGAACTAGTTTTGTTATTTACAACAAAAGATTCATAAATATGTAAAGAAATAAAATGTTTTTGGAACTTTATATTTAAAATAGTTTTTAAATTTGGTTGTATTGGTAACAATAAAACGAGTTTTTACTAATATATTTTTATTTACAAAATCGAATAGACAACTACTGAAAGGTCGAACTTGTTATTATTTTAAATTTTTAAGTTATATCTTTCACTTTTCTTACAAAAGTTATCTAATTTTTTTACCCTGTATTTTTAAAAATCTCAACAAGACATGATTCAAAGTTACAAAATTTCATGATTTATTCTGGAGCATTGTTAGCCTTGACTTTCATTCATACCAATAATTTTTAAGTGTGATTTTCTTCTTATTTAATCGTTGCCATATACTGGAAAGAAATATTCTACAGAAGTTCTGATTCGAAAAGAAGGTGGGGCTAAAAATGCTCCGGAATAAATTATAAAAGTTGGAAACTCTGCATGATGATTTCTACAAATATTTCCCCAAGTGTTTGTATTTTTTTAACCACTGATGAAAAAAGGTGCTGCCCAAATCTTGCAAGCTGACAAAGTTTGAAGACTTTGTCTACCTGCGTGTCTGTTTGCATTGTAGCTTCCAATTGAATAGATGGATTTTAGTTTGATTTATTTTAATTGGAACGTTTAATTAGAGTGTTCTTAGCTAATTTTGATGAAAATCGTTTGACTGATTTTTAAAGAGTAATTAAAATGTCATTTTCCAACCTCTTTGCAATCATATTTTAAAATTTGCGATCTGACAATCTTCCAATTTTCCGATAACATTAGATAAAATCTGCGAGCTGGAAATAGTCCAAATTTTTAATTATGTAAAATAATAAATCTTTTATTTATTTATTTTTATTGTTTTTAGTGGGCATAAAAACTTTTTTTTTTCCCTAAAAAAAAAAAAAAAAAAAAAATGTATTTTTTATCTTTGAAGATTGTATTTTTAAAGATTATAGATTAAGTATTAAGATTATTTTATTATTTCAAGATTATTTATTACAATATTAAAGATTAAGATTATTTTTAAGATTGTATTTTCTTTCTTTCTTACTTTTCTTTTTTTTTTTTTTTTCGGAATAGAAAAATAAAAAAGCTTTATAAATTATAGGGCGCATTCGAAAGTATTTTCCGGTCACTCCCCGAGTTGGGAAATGACGTCACGCGGGAAGTTCGGGAAATTAGAACTACCATATAGGAGCCTTACGAAAAATGACCGAGATATAACTACTTCCGTACACATCTCATCTTCCCGGGAAACAAATATATAAACAAACATGGCTCCTATATGGTAGTTCTAATTTCCCGAACTTCCCGCGTGACGTCATTTCCCAACTCAGGAAGTGACCGGGAAATACTTTCGAATGCGCCCTTATTTGTTAAGGCAATTAAAAAATTTTCTTAAAATTTGTTTTTAAAATTCAAAGCAAAAATATTGAAATAATAATTTTATTTAAAGTTACATTTGAAATTATACGAAGCTTTAGTAACAGGCAGAATTTATAATGAACTAAGTTTTAAAAAAGGCCTTTTGATAAGTATCTTTAAAAAATAACATACAAAAGTTTATTTTTTTTTTAAAGTCAAATAATGACATTTTTCAATATTTTGTCAATGTATCCGAAATATATGGTTGTATATAATACAATTTTTTTAAAATTTCTAATAAATCAGCAAACCTGATTTTTCTAAAAGAAAATAAATTATACATAAATGGAATAATAATAATAATAATAATAATAATAATAATAAACATTCTGAATAGCCATATTTCATAACTGACAATATTTAAATAATAAATTAATTTATCAGAAAAAAATTTAGTGTGGACCAATCAATCACACGATTTCCATTACCCACTATTACACGTATTATATGCATTTTTTGTAAGATAATGTGATCTGAAGGCATAAAAATAACCTAACAAAGTAGAAACCTAAAAATTTTCCGGTAAGAAAAACTTGATACACGTATAAAGATATATAAAATAGAGTTTACATAGTGAGTAAAAAAAAAAAAAAAAAAAAAAAAAAAAAAAAAGTATTATTTTTTAAAACACCAGTTTTCAAGATCTATCACTGACCTACCCAATCAGGATGACTGTTAATTTTCCTGTAATAGCCACATAATATATGAGAAAGGATATCTGAAATGTCATTTACGCAACCATTTTGAAGAAAATCGTTAGAGCCGAATTTGAGATACCAACTTTTACCAAAACTTGGCATGCAGAATTATTGACCAGAAAGCAATAATTACATACAAAAAGATATTTATAAAGGAGTTAATATGGCGAGTTTGAAAAAAATACGTACAGCCGTTATTAAAGAAACGCACTTGCGAGACCTGAAATTGAGCTATTTATACAGGACGACTATCAATTTTTCTGACCTAACCAACTACATCATACGAAAGGACATTTAATAGAGTGTTCATATAGCAACTTTAAAGAAAATCATTAGAACCATTTTCGAGATACGGACTTACGGTCCACTTCGGGTTTCCGATGTCCCACTTCCGGTTTTCCAATTTTCACCAAAATTTGAAAAAATTATCTGTACACCAGACCTATCTCAATTCTAAAAGTTTTGCAGTTCCATCTTTAATAGTTTCGGAGGTGTGAAAGCCAGAAGATTCTACATGTACACACACACACACACACTCACTGACCAATTGGCAAAATCTACTTTTTTGGATTCAGGAGACGTTAAAACATAATTTAATAAAAACATAAACGTTAATTCAGGTGAAAACTCGGTATCGAATTTTTGGACCGACTTCCATTACCTACGGTAGTCGGGTAATGGAAGTAAAAAAAATAAAAAGTACAAGCACATTTTTATTCTCTAATAGCGAAAACCAGTTATGTTTTTAGGGAGGAGGAGGATTAAAAATATTACCTCTGTTTATTTACTGTCTCATACAAAAAGCCAAATTATGGTTGCGAACTTGTTATATTCTTTTATAGTCACGGTTACAATACATCAAAATGGATTAAAGTATATCTTCAGCAGTGTACCAAAGTGCATAAAACACAAAAATCCGAAAAATAAGTAAAAGTTTAACATATTTATGTAAAAAATTTTATAAGTGTTATACTTTTTCAGTAAAATTAGTTTAAATAAATAAAAAGGAAAAGAATAATTAAATACTCCCCAAAACATTCAGATATTTAATTTGAGAAATTATGGACACATTCAAAACTTACATTCTAATAATTCAAAATAAAAAAATAAATGCACAAATACATTAGGTACATAAAAAATAAGTTTATAAAATAAAATAGCACACGTGCTCTGATTTGCTGAATATTTACAGATACATATTCAATAATTTAGTTTTGAAAAAATGAAACAAACAAACAAAAAATGAAAAATAAATAATATTGATGACTATTTATAGCACTTAACATATAGTGAAAACGTAATGTGTATATGTAATATTTTCTCGATTACAAACGTAGAATCTAGGTAACAAAAAAAAATACAGTAACCGTCAAAAAAAAAAAAAAAAAAAAAAGAATATCTACCTGATTTGTTTTATATGATCAAACATTTTAGCTGCTGAGTCAAAATAAAAGTTGTTGTTTCATAAACAATAATTGCATAATTTAATATCAACTAAATATAGTTTAGATATAACTTTAGTTATGATTAATCAGAAAAAGAATATGTACATAACTTAATTATCATTTTCGTGGGATAAAAGTTTTGTATCTAAAAATTAATTAAGAAAGACATAAATTCAATATTCTTCGAGAATCTTTTTCATCAAGATATCCGCGACACCTGTTAACATATTCCACAAATAGCGTATACTCAAAAGTTTCTTACTTTTCATTGAAAGTTCTTGTAAATTATGTTTAACATTTTTTTTTTCTCTGAACAAATAATATCTCAATAACATGTATTGACAGAATGACGTGAATTTAATAAAAAAATAAATAATAAAGTTATTATCATATGTTAACCTATGAGTATATTAATATTCTGTTATTGGAAATCTTTTGGACATAGAAAATTATATTCGAATTCTATTCACAAGTGAATAGAATTTCGATTTGTTAAAAATGGCAATCAATAATACTTAATTGACAGGAGTCAGTAACTTTTACTAAAATAACGTTTTTACGTAAAATTTTTCACTTTTAAATTTTTGTGTGACATTCCATTTCTAATATGCTCGCCTGCAATGACTATTCTGCTTGTATATTTGGTAATATATATATATATATATATATATATATATATTGATAATCAGTCAGTGAAATTTAAAGATTATTAAATATTATCAGTGTTTAAACAATTAAATTGATCGAAAACAAAGACCACCAAATCAAACTAAAATGAAATAAATTGGAAATAGATAAATACATAATTGCATTCTAACGTTATCGATGGCCTGGTAGAATACAATTATGCAAAAAAAAAAAAAAAATGTTTTTCGCTCTCAAAGATAGCAATAGCTAAGAATATCTTTGATCCGGGCCCGAAACATTCTTTGGAGCCAAAACAAGAAAAAACTAATTTCAAAATGAACTCACCACAAAAAGAGATAAACATATAAGAATTATGAAATCGAGATCATTAATAAATGTAGTAAAATTTCCATATAAAAAACACTTGTACAATAATTAAGAAGTAAGCAACCAAAGGATGCATGTAAAAAGAGTGTCACATGTAAAAAGAGTGTCACAAAATTTAATAAACAGATAGCAGTTAAAAGTACAGTTAATCACAGTACAGTAATGGCTAGAAATCATGGAGGAAATAAAGTGAAGCCATAATCCAAATCAAAAAGTAATTAAAAAAAAAAAAAAAAAAAAAAAAAAAAAAAGGGAGGGGATCCTTTTACTAGAATTTAGAGAATTACAGATTATGTATTGAATAGTGCTGCCATCTGAAATTATAATTTGAAAAAAAAAAAAAAAAAATCAAAATTAGGAAGGCGTAAAAATTCAAAATTAGGAAGGCATAATAAATTTAATTATGATGTTAGACCATTTGGATAATCAAACTAATAATGCAACATAACTTAATTTAAAATCAAGTAATTTAATTTCTAGAAAAAAAAAAAAAAAAAAAACCGAATAAAAGTCCACTTTTTTTTTTCTTTTTTTATTAAATATTTGGGATAACCATTTATCATTGCTAAAGTTAAAAAAAAAATCGAAATTGTCTGTTTTTGTAATTATCAGACACTAACTGTCTTATTTGTAGATTAAAATTAAGTAGAATATTAACAAAAACAGATTTATGTAAACAAGTTTTAAAATTAGTAAAAAAAATTACTTTAAAGGGAAAATCTTTACATTTTTCATACAAATCAAATTCCAATTAGCTATTATGGTCAAGAATAATTTTTAAATCCAAGAAGTTAATCACATTAGATTCCAAATCAGTGTTACTGAGAGATAGATTATCAGGATAATCAACAGGTAAACCTTGATTTGTATTATCCAAATAAAATAAAATTATATAATCAATTATCTTAGTAATCTAAAATTCGTACATTCAATGTCACGTTTATAATAATATAAATATAGATCAGCTAATATACTAGATGCAATTCCACCTTGTGGCAACCCTAAACGTTGTGTATATAATGAATTATTGAATAAAATATAGTTATGATATAGGATAAATCCAGTCAGAGTTTTAAAAGCTGAAGGAGTTATATCATTATTTAGATTTAGATACTGCAGATTTTGAATAAAAAGTTTATTTATAATTTCAAACATATCTTTAATAACAATATTATTAAATAGGTCGTTGAAATCAAGTGTTTTAATACCAGTAATATTAGTAAGTTTTATTTTGTTTTATTTTTAAGTTGAAAATTATTTCTTATACAAAAAGTATTCTTATTAATCATAATGTAACTATATAATTTTTTAAGTATATTTAGCAGCATAATATTTGCATTAGAAGTGTGGGAATTAAAGGATATACTTGATATTTGAAAGATGGTACAGATTATAGACTAAATCAAGTGTAAATTTATCAAGTAACGGGTGTACCAGAATAAAATAGACCATTACTATTTGTATGTATGCATAAAATTTTTAAATTATATATAGACATATACGTTTTTTATAGATTCCCAATTACATTGGTAAAATCTGTGCAACAACTCAAAAGCAAAAATTACATTGCAACTACAGGATAGTATGAAGAGCAAAGAAGTACAAAAATTGGTACTTTCCAAGTTCAAAAGTAGAGAATCCAGAAGCAAAATATTTCGTCATTTGAAAGGTGTTTTAAGTTGTGCCACTATTTTTAAGCGGTATAATATGATTAGAAAGAATGACAATATTAAAACATCTTAACTTCCATACTGTCCACGCATTGTCCGCACCAAAAATCTGATTCAAAAAGTGAAGAGTCGCTTGACACGTAAGAAGAGCATATCCAAAAGGGAACTTGCTAGGGAAATGAAAGTATCAAAACCATCTGTACAGCAAATACTTAAAAATGACATTGGATTAAGACCTTACAAAAAACGAATACAACCTAAACTCATAGAAACCCAAAAGCTGAAAAGAATCAAATTCACTAATTGGGTGCGACAAAATTTCAGAAAAGGTTAGACTAAGAGAATCCTTTTTTCTGATGAAAAGGATTTAAATCCACTGGACTACTCGATTTAAGATGAATTTGTACAGCAGATGAACTGGGATAAAATAAAATGTTAAAAAATACTGGTTTTAGAACTAAAACGAGCTGTAAAGAGAATAAGAAAGGACGTAATAATCGAAAGTTGTCTAAGTTGGACCAGACGCTTACATCGAATGGCCAACAGCAACAGGGATTATTTGCATAAATTAATATGTTGCATTTTGTTTATTATTCTATCTATATTGTTTATGTGTAAAACCAAGTTGGGTTTCACTTAAATAAATTTAGTTATACATCAATTTATATCAGTCTATTTTATTCTGGTACACCCGTTAATTTACATTTCCACTCATTAAAAAATTCCACAGGTTTATTACAATCAATAGCTATTTTGTATATAAAGAGTCCAGATTAGATTGAATAATGATATTAATAAATTTGTATCGTGAAGGCATACGAAATTCAGTACCATACTTCATCAAAGATCTTAAAGTACGATTTTCCACAATATTGATACTCCAGTAATAATAAGACCATGATATTGATTGACAAATGATTTATACTTGGAATCAGAACAATAGCATGGAGGCTGTTTATTAGAAGTAAGAAATTTGGAAAATTTATTATAGTTAAAAAACGTTCTACCTAAAGTAGTATTGTATTTAAAAGTTTTTTGAATGACAAAATTTTTTATAGGAAAAGGATTGGAAGGACCATTAAAGATATTGTGAAAATGAAGTTTATTCAAAACAGGATGAGAGAAATTTATCATAAAGATAGTTATTTATTTTTTGGCCAGATTTTAAGTCAAGTTTAATATTAAAAGACTCAGCCCTATAGTTTAAAATATCAAAAAATCCATCACTAAAATGAGAATCAAAGGTATATGATTGGAAAACTTTAAAATATTTAAGGAGAAATTTCTTTTTAATTCCAGATATAAAATTACGAACGTCTTTCCAATTATAACTCCGAAGTAAAATATGTCCTAAAGATTTTATATTATGTAAGATAGATGAATTGTCAAGAATTTGTGAAGACCTAGAAGAACCCCTAGCAGTTCTAGTAGTCCTTTTAAATAAAGAGTGATTTAATGTTGCATAAACATTTTTGTAGAAATCAATTTTTGAAACTTTGGAATAAACAATAAATTGTTTATTATAGTATATATATATATATATTGTATATGTGAGAATGTTTTTTGTAAACTATCAGTGTGGTAATCATACTATTTTTTTAAATGAAAGACGAACTTTTTCCAGAAAATTGTAAGTTAATTTGCCTATGTTTAGTATAAAACAAAAATGTTAAAATGTGATTAAAAAAATAATGCTCTTAGACCTAACAAAATATTTTGTAAGTTATTATACATAAACTAACTGGGTTTTATTTTGAAGAGAAAACAGTGTAGTAACGTGAAAATCACATGTCTCATTCAAGGTATTGTGAAACCATTTATAGAACTTAACAATGCAGACAAACTTAACAATGTAGACAAACACTTAACAATGTACACAAACTTAATTCAATAAAGTTATATATATAGATATTATTGCCAAACATGTATATAAAGTGTTGGGGAAAAAAAGTCTTTACATTTGAGCGAAAAAAAAAAAAAAAAAGAACTTTACATGTCAATTGCCGGTCCCGCCAAAAATTTCTTGCGATTCTTAGTGATGCCATGTGGTGTTAGTTGGTCACAGACGACCTTCCCCTACCCTCCCAGTACTCAGTTCGCCTGGGGACTTTTACTGCGTGGCTGTACGCTCTTTGCTCCCATCGACCAGTATTTCGTTCATTTGTTAAAAGTTTGATAAACTGCGTCGTTAAATATATATTTATTGATAAAAAAAAAAAAAAAAAGTAATAATAATTTTACATGAATTTAGCTTATTTCAATTTATTTTAGATTATTTAAACTAAATTCGTTATTTTTACTTTATTTATTTTATTTTATTAATTGTCATAAAAATATTTTGTCCTTTAATATTTAAACTCAATAGCATTGAATTTAGAAAAAAAAAAATATATCAACTTTCTTTTCAACAGAGAATAGCTTCTAATCTAAACTTTCTAAAATTTTATTTAAATGAGCTTTCATTCGATATTATTCCATTTCATATAGTATCAGTATTTCAGAAAATTATTCCAATTAAAATAGGAAAATATAATATTCTGAAACCGAAAGTAATTTTATCTAAAGTATGTCAAGTACTTTTAGCAAAAGATAATCTACAATTTTACCAAAAAGGTTTAATAATGTTCCCCAATTTTTAATAACTTATTGCATCGGTTTTCAAATGCATTCCTCTAATTGCATTTTTGAGAGTTTAGAAAAATCGTTACTGGATTTTAAAGAAACATTAAAAAGATGCGCATACAAAAGTAGAATGTTTAAAAGATAGTAATAAGTTGATAATGTGTTATTCAAATATATAAATGTATATATATATATATATATAATGGTTAATGTATGAATTTATAAATAATAATAATAATAATAATAAATTAACTTTATACATCAAACAAAGCCTGAATTCTTAAATTTCAAAATGTAGGTTTTAAAGAAATTAAAAAAAATTAAATACTATTTAAAATTATTCTATATCTATCTATCTATCTATCTCTCTCTATATATATATTAAAAGGTTAAATGATTATTACATATGACCAGAGGTGGATGAAATAAAAAACTTTCTGTGAACACCCCCCCCCCCAAAAAAAAAAAAAAAAAAAAAAAAAAGCATCGCTTGTGCTCGCAGAACAATTCAATATAGTTTTAACATAAGAAATTATTCCTACGGTAACTATTGCTTCTATAAAATTTAATAATTCAAGCTATATAACAAAATGCAACCAACATCGTTGCTTTCTTTATTCTATTCTATTTCTTAAAACAATTTTTATAGATGTCGCACGCACCACATAAACTTTTAATTTTACATATACTTTTTATGATAGCACGCATTCATGTTTTATATAAAAATTAAATCATTAAATTCATTCTTTTTAATTATTTTTATTTCATTTTCACGCGCACTTTTCATTTCCTAATTAAAAAAAAAAAAAAAAAAAAAATGATTTTGATGAAATTCTGGCAAAACCAGAATTTAGTTTAGGACGGAGGACTATTATTATTATTATTATTATTATTATTATTTTAAATTATAATGTCGCTTTCAAATTATTCAATTATATTTTCGATAAATTTTAGATTTCGAAAAATGACACCAGATTGAGACTAATAGTCTTCAGTCCTTAAAAAAAAAAAAGACTTAATATTTCAAAAACTCTTTCAACTATTGTCCGAAATTAAAAAAAAAAAAAAAAAAAAACTCATTTTAATTTTTTAATAAATAGTTTAATATATATTTCATGCAATGTGTATCTTACTTAGTCAATGTTAAAAACATGTACCCGTTTATTTCTATAACTCCTTAAAGATTTCTTTGATAATATTTGTTTTTTTAAGAACTCAGTATATTAGTTTTATTTGTAAATAAAAATAAGCCTTCCTGTAGCAATACAAAATTTATTAGAGAATTAGTTTAAAAAAGTAATAAATAAATAAAAAATCTTTTGAAAAAAAAAAAACTTTTCAAAATATTGTGGGGCGAAAAAGATATCAGGATCTTACTGTGTAAGGAGACAAAATTTATCGAAAGCAAAACTGCGGACAAATTCACACGATAACTCCAATTTTAAAATAAGAAATGGGGACAAAAGCAGTACTTTAAAAAAGTGCACAATCATCAATTTTAAATTATGAATTGTAACAAAATTCTGTTTTAGAATGCTAGTTTATGCGAAAAAAAAAAAAAAAAAAAAAAGGTATGGGCGACTGTCCCCACAAAATAGGGATATTTGGTCGCCTTTCCTGTTGACCAGGTGACTAAAATAGACATTAGGACAGTATCAAAACAGCAATGTACCAACCCAGCGTTAATAAGCAGTCAGCTTTATAGCCTACGCAAAAACCACCTTTGTAGCTCATATAAGATGATTTTTGCTTTACTAAAATAATAATAATAATAATAATAATAATAATAATAATAATAAATAAATAAATAAATAAATAAATAAATAAATATACTGAAACATATTCTAAATTTGAGATACATACATCTTAAATTAAATTAATTTCAAAAGAATAAAATTTTATTTAAAAATAAGTGTAATATTCTTGTATGAATACTTTTAATATACATATATATACATATGCATACTGTAATAATGTATATATAATGCAATTTTATGTAGTTATTCATTTAGGCTTCCAAAAGTTCAATTAAAAGAGTTTAATAGTGTTTAATAAAATGTATTGTAATTTAAAAAAGAAAAAGAACGAAAATGAGGAAAAAAATTCTATACCCTGAGTTCCCTTTACCCATGAGAAATAATGAAAAGAAAAACAATTTAAGTTAGGACAAAAGGTAAAATTAATAAGAACAAAGGGGAATTTTCGAATTACGATAATTAGTAATATGAAAAAGGAATTATCGGTTTCAAGGAAATCTATTATTCGCGATTTATTAGATTGACTACTTATTCATTGGAAGCGTAAATTTATATTTGAAAATAAAATATATTTAATAGATTTAGAAGATTAATGCGCAGAAATAATTCCTCGATTATAATTTTAAATGCATTTTAAAAGTAAAATCACTTCATTGTGTTTTACTAGATGTTGTTTTCTAATAATAATAGTGACAGTATATGTGAACATAGTATGTAAAAAATAAAATCACTTTTATCATAAATTCTCTTCATTTTTTAAAACTTTTACAGTTATTTGATTAAAAAATATTGCGTAAGAAAACAATATAGAGTAGATATTCCTTATGACATGCAGGATATTTATGAATATGCAAAGTGGGCCAAAAGTTTTTGACACATTTTAAACTTTAATATGATATCAAATAATTGACATACGAGAGTACAGTTTGTACTAGATCACTTTTCCTGATCAGAAATTTTGTTTAGGAAAAAAAAAAAAAGTTCAAAATTTTGCTCATAGATGACACTGTATATTAAAAACAGTAAGGGAAAACATAAAAAACGCAAAGCATGTAGTTAAAAGTAGGATCAATTTAATTGAATTAGATTACCATTTGGATGTAGTTCGAGCCAAAAGAACCTTACATGTTGAAATATTGTTGTAAATTTCCCAAAATAAACATTCTTAAAATGTTTGCCTGACGTTTTTGATGCTTTTTCTTGCTGTTTTTCAAATACAGAACCACCTATAAGCAGAAGTTTGAACTAATTATTTTTTATTTTTTATTTCTATTTATTTATTTATTTTTTAGCTGCTCGAGCGAAATTCTTTTTTTTTTTTTTTTTAATTTCGAGAAGAACTCCAGTACAAACTTAACTCTTGTAAGTCAATTATTTGGTTTTAATATGTAATAGAGACTTTCATTCCAACCTGCATATCGAAAAATAATACAATAAGAGATTCAGTATAATTGCATAAGACATTTCTTGAACAAAACTGAAGCTTCAATTACTTTTAAGGAATGGCAACGAAATTAAATTATTTTTAAACAATATTTTTTCTGCTTTTATTTATTTTTGGGAACAATCAATGAACCATGCTACAAACTAACTTTTCATAGTAAGACGCATTTGAAAGTTTTAGTTCAAAGTATTGAATATCCACCTGCATCAAATGTATTGATGCGGAAAAAAGTAGATTTACAGTTACAATGAAAACAAAGACAGTTTATAAACTTTCATTAAAGTTGGCCTTGGCGACGAATCTTGTAACATAGCGATAAAATTTGGCGAAAAGTGGTTATTATGAATTTATTGGAAGCCCTAATTATCAACAGCAGCTGAATTGTGGAATATTGCAGATGGCAATATTGGTTTCTGATTCAGAACTATATAAAATGTTCATCAACTTATCCCGGCAGTATAAAAGAAATAAAGCCTTTCTTGAGAGTCTCGGTTGTGTTCAGTTATGTTAGCTGAACGGAAATTTCTTAGAGATTGTGCTTTGATATGTTGTTTATTGGTTTTGAATAAGCGACGACCGTATTCTGCAATGTATTTATCGTTGCTTACTTAACTTTTGTGATACGAATAAAGGATCTATTAAAATTCTTCGAGAATATTCTTGGCACTGACAGTCTTAATAGTCTCTATCAAAAATATTCTTTGCACTGACAGTTTTAACCCATTTACATCACACGGGAAAATGGAAAATTTGTTCTTATCACCAACATTTTTTACACTTATCCTTTCCTACATAAACCCTAAAATTGTGTATATATTTTGTTCTCGAATCGCATAGATTGTAGTATTTTATTACGAATCGGGCTTTCTTTGTTTTGTTATATTGAATGTAAAGAATTCTGCTTCTACATTTCACCAAAGACTCATTCAAGGATATATCTCGGCTTGGCATGGATACTTCTTTCAATCTTTTCTTTATCATACCCATTATTGGTCTAATTTTACATAAGAGAGCAAAACGCTGCAAAAGTTCATTATTATCAAAGTACAATTTTCTTGAAATTGCCATGGACCTATATCGGGACATCATTGTTTTGAAGTATGGCGTTTCAGTGCTCCAATAACTTTGCAGCGTAGGTTTTTGCAACTTAGACATCAATATAATAAGTGCAAAATAAACTTGTAATTTCTCTACAGAAACGTCTTTGAAACTTGGAACCTTTTACCAAATTGATTAATTTCAGTTACAATATATTCGAAATTTTTTTGTCAAAAACTGTTCATAAACGCTCTCTCCAGTAAAATTTGTTATGTTTTTATTTACACCACCAACATATATAAATTTTTGCACTTTAGGTTTGTCATTTTTTTCTTCCTACTCAAAATCACTCGCACTTTGATCACTATCACTACTATCAAAAGAAATCGCAGTAAAACGTTTGCGTTTTGTAGGTCTAATTACCTCTTCACTACTGTCGGAAACACTATCGTTCATTTTTTTCCACTTTTTCGTTTTATTTTACCATGAAGCTACTTCCGATCACCACTTTTCATTGACTGCGAGTCCAATATGCACGGGTATTATATGCGCTTTGGTGTTAAGAGCCTAAGCGAGATGCGCGCACATATGCGCTCTCTTGATAATGGCCAGGCAAAATGCGCGCATATATGCGCTTATGATGGAAATGGGTTAATAGACTCTATTGAGAATATTTCTTGGATTGATAATTTCTCGGGGCTCTGTTGAGATTTTTTTGTTTAATAAAGTGTATTCATCGACTACAACCTTATTATGTTCCTTAAGAAATATTCTTTTCACTTAATAAAGTCGAGGTTTCTGTAACAGTACATCAAATATCGTATTTCTCAAGTTAAAATTTTATCATCTTTTGCAAAGTTATTGCTAAGCGAATTATTTTTTTTATGTAAATAATAAGTGCCTGTCAAATAACTGGAAAATTTGATTATCCACAGAAACTTTTTTCTAAAATATCTTCTCTAAAAGCCTCATTTAAAAAAGTCTATTTAATATTCCAAAAAGAATTACACGAATAACAGATTCATCGAATGAAGGTTGTTCATATCTTGGTCCATAATCTATTTTGATGTAAGCTGTAACTTAAATGTTCAATCTTTTAATAAAATTTCCCATTTAAAGTGTTTAAAATTACATCAGCATCGATATCCATAAGTTGTTTGTTACATTATCGTGGAAAGTGTAATCAACTCTAAAAACATATTATTTTAAGTAAAGCTATTATCCCATGTAACATGTTTGCTGTTACAGAGAGTGTTTCTAAAAGTTTTAGCTCATTTATAATACTTTAAAAATATTTCTTAAATATTATTTTTAGTGACAGTAACTGTAACAATTTCGTAAATATGTATTTTTGAAGCTAATTTGAAATTTTAAAATTTTATCACTGTAACTAGAAATATTTTTCTTAGTAAAAAATATTTGCATATTTTACTACTAAAAGAAAAAAAAAAATAGCATATTTTATTAATTTTGGATGATAGCTGTGAAATAATTTTAATAATATTTTCTTCTCTGAATTAAAATATTTTATCTATTTCGTACATGTCATTTTTACTTTCTCTTACCCATAAGGTACAGAAAGTATTGTCTTTGGATCAAATTTTCGAAATTGACTTTTTGTTATTGTGTACACGTTTTGAGGTCCCTTGAATCCCAAAGTCATGTTTTTAGTGGCTAGTCTGTGTGTGTCTGTCTGTCTGCTATCAGCATATCTCAATAATAATAATAATAATACAGAAGAAAGTCCAAACTTGGTATTCTAATTGTGTATGATATAGAGATGCTACACTGAACTTTTCGTTGAGATCAAGCAAATGGTTCGTGTACAATGACACCCAAGAGAAATCAAATACCTTGCATCTATGGAAAAAATTGCAGGTAAGTAGGGTTTAACATCTATAGACTGCACTAAAGCAAATGAAACGAATATATATATTTTACATGCGTAAAAACATGTTTCATGTAGAATATGGTAGATAAAACATACACTGTTCGTTTACAAGGCTACACAAAAGAACTAAATTATAGTGCGACAATACTTGACAATTGATGGAAGTGTACTTCAGGTTGTGCCGTGTGTTATCAGTATAGGAATATATTTATGTGCACGATGCGATGTGTACAAATCTTTCAGAAGATATACAGGACTGCCAATATTAAGCTACAACGTTCTTTTTTTATTGTTAGTGGAAGTGCTTTGCTGTAATATTTTACCATGTCCAGGAAAGCTGCCCAGGAATTGAAATTATTTGCTCATATCTATATAGTTAAAAAAAAAAAAATACTTTTTTAATCTAAATATTCATCGCTTGGTTTGTTGTATATTTACCCGTTCTGAGGGTTCTTGAATACCGAAGTCAAGGTTTCAACGTTTCATCTTTTTTCTGTCTCTGTTAGAGTAAATTAAAAACAAATAATTTCAGGCGATTGAGATGTTTATTTTCAGGTTAATATGTTTGTTACTAGAAAAGTTTGATCAAGATTGCCAAGTTTCAATGAATGTTGGTGTGAAAGTTGTCTAAATAATTTTAAATAAAATTTTAAATTTAATAATAGATTTAAATTCTATATAAATTTAGGTACAGTAATGAAACGGGGGTAGAGGGGAGCGGCAGACCCATAACACAGAATTACTTGTCAAATAAAGCTGTTCCGAAGCTTAACTATAATTGTTTTAATACGAGTTTTCATAACAGTATTCGTTCTCTTACCCCTTAATCTCCAATCTGTATGTATAGTATTAAATTTCAGCGTAAGAGAAAGTCGTGTGTGTGACACTCCACATTATTATTATATATATTTTTAAATATTATACGCGACATAAATACAATATTGGCATACAGAAATAAATAATGCCCAATTAAGTTTAAAAGCTTTGAGCTTTTACCTCAGAAGTATGCAAGACTTGTAGTTTAGATTATATTTTTTTAACTAATAGAAATTAGCGAAATGTGATATATACAAGGAAGCACTTTAATTAGAATTAAATCTGATTTGCTTGCCAATGGAACAACTTATTTCATAAAAAATTACAAAAATCGAAACTTTTGCATTCGAGGTCTTTTTCGGTAGGGCTAAACTGCATTTCGAGATGACTTGTGGAATATTTAAAGAATTTCATTCAGCTAACGTAAAATGACTTTACATACAATTTAACCTTTAAAATTTTTATATTTTAACATTTTATGTATCGTGACACTTGAAAAAAAGGGCATTTGTTAAACATTAAGCTCTGTATTGGTGCTTTGTGAAGCATTTTATAAAGCAATCTCCAATATGTATCCTCGACCGGTCGGGACAAGTATCAAAGTGATATGTGTTAAAAGGATACTTGGCGTTGGATTATTAAAACCAGTAAAAACTACAACGTCAAAAACGCCAAAGAGAAAAATTTTGGGAAGCAGTTAGCTGTTTGGGTAGCCTTTAGCGTACCGTATTCAGTGCATGCATTGAAAACGGTACGCTAAAGGCTACCGAAACAGTTTTCTGCTTCCCAAAGATTTTCTCTTTTGAATTTCTGACGTTGTAGTTTTTACTGGTTTTATTAAAGTAATATGTGGTTTGATGTTTTTTGTCTGGCTTAGTTTGCAGATAGTTTAAGAATATTTAAGTTTGGGAATTTGGGAATATTTTGCCAGATCATGAGCGTAAGACACTCGCGGCCACTGACATGGATTCATATCATTAAAAAATCTGTAATTCAGCAAGGAGCCGTTTATTTTGTAATTTGTGTGATATTTTATTCTTAAGAACAACATTCGTATTTGTATAATCATTATACCATGGATACAAATACTTTGACTAGAAAGATCATAGATATTATGTATATACTGTTGTTATATAAATCTGAATACAGAAAACCTAGTATCAGCTGTCCTTGGCTATTTTCTTAAAGTGCATATTAATCTATTTTCAGTTATCCTTGACTTCGACACATTAATATGAAGCTGTATAATTGCTATTTGTATTTGAGAAATACATGCGACAGTCAATGTGACTTTTTGTTATATTAGATTTGATTTTTTTTTTTTTTTTTTTATCTTAATTTTTTTTTTCTATATTTAACTTTTAACCTTACACCTTGAATTAAGAATGACAAAATATGAACTATATTTTTTAATTTATATTCACAGAATTCCGATATTTCTTTGATTACTTTATACAGATTTTATGCTTTAATTTTCACTGTTTCAGAACTTTTTAAAAGTAAATGAAAGTTCCAATCAAATTTCCTTATTAATTTTTAAATGATTATAGTATAAATAAAATGTTCAGATACTTTAAAATACACATTTTTAAACAATGCATGCGAAAAATATATGCGACTTTCATGTTCATATAAGGAGCGCGCCCGCTGAAAGGTTAAAGAATTGAATCTTGGCAATTATTTTATACGCTTCTATTGCTCAATACACTCATAAAGTCATTTTGCCCAACCTAAAAATCATCGTTATTGCTGGAATTAGAGTGCTTGAGTGGCGATCAGGAGTTACCCCTACTTTAGTTAACCCCTTAACTGCCCTGGGCGTATATATACGTTTTTCCGAAGTACAATACTTTGTACAGTTACTACCAATGAAACTAATGACACGGTTTGACAGTGCAATCAAACAAACTTGAAGTGGTCTTCACAGTGTTTTTGAAAGATTTGCTCATTACAGAGTTGAAAGAGAATGGCAGCACTTTGAAAAGAATCTCGTAAATATTCCTCGGCAGGTAAGGGGTTAATATACTTTCAAACCAATTGGTGGCTGACAGTCATATCTCGAGTGTAAAGGTTTCAACACAAATATTGTTTGGTTTTCAGTTATTTTTTCTCCTATCTAGTCGAAAGTGAAAAATGTTTTCAGCATATATAAACAAAATGTATATTTTCTGCTTCAGATATAAATATAACAATTTGAATATTGATACGTCAGTAAATTAAGTAGATAAAAAAGTACGTGTATTATAAACTAACTTGTAATGTATTGGTCTTTATCACTCAAGTCCTAGTAATTAACTATTACCATCCTCTGTTTTTAAGATTGATAATAAAGATATATCCTTTAGTGCATATTAAATTTCACGGCACAACATAAACGGCAGATAACAAGTTGGAAAGTAAATAATTATCGTAAACCTAATAATAATATTATTTTTTTAAATTTAATAGTCTGCAATGAATTTGTTACGAAACTATCATTATTCTGTAATGAAACAGACTAATTTTAAACGTAATAATTTTTTTAATACATTAATGAAATTTTTTTTGTATAATGATAAGCAGAAAATATACTGAATGTGACATGCGAAAAAATAATTCTAAAGTAAATAAATAATGCAACTCAAAAGAATCTTACCTTACATTTCGATAATATAAGGACAGATTGCAAGTAAAAGGGTGTTATTACAAGTATTGTAAATGAGTATACTTTAAAAATAAACTGTTAAAAAAAAATAATAATAATTCATTAAAACCCAAATTCTTAATGTATTATATCACATAAATGTTTTCGAAGTTGGAAAAAAAAAAAAAAAAAAGTGTAACTTTTTTGTTTATTAACCAAAATTGATGACATTTGAACTGCAAGTTGGTCTTGTGTTGTACAGGCTGCATATTTATTTTTGTGTTCGTGAAAGAAAACTTGAGAAAATTTGAAAATTGCAATTTTTAATCCAACTTCAAAAACCTGTGATTTAATGAGTACCAGTTTTGTTTTCTCTCCAGACTGTGTCCAGACGTCTGCTGTTGGCACCTAATTTTAATACTTTAATTAATTTTATAAAATTGTCCGATCGATAAGATGTTTAATCTGTCGGATTCAGAAAAATTGCCCCTTTCATTTGGTACCTTATTTGTAACGATACGACTGATATTTCTAACTTATTTTCTAATTTTTCTAACTTATTTTCTCCTTTTATCCAGCGAGCGTGACATTCACAACCTTACCTACCTACCTACCGTTCCAGAGGACAGCGAGTTCATAAGAATTTGGGGACAATCTAAAAGAAACTTATGACCTTGTTATTGGCCTATAATTCTGTAGGAGGGGGTACAACCGTATTAAATACCCTCATCTAACTGTAGTACATATATTTATACAAAACTTTAAGACTGTTATTAAATTTAAAATTTTATTTCAAATTATTCAAACAACTTTCACTTTCAGCACAAGCCTTGAAACATACCAATATTGATTAATCTTTTCAAGTGGGAAACCTCACATGAACTTCAAAATACCAAATTTTTTTATTACTATAAAAAAAAAAAAAAAAAAAAAAACATAGCAAAACCTAAAATGCACTTTCAGTTATTTCAGCAAGCGTTGAAACTTACCAATCTTGATAAATCTTTTTAAGCGAAAACCTCACATGAACTTCAAAATACCAAATTTTCTTATTCCTATAATAAAAATACATACCAAAACCTAAAATGCACTTCCAGTTATTTCAAAGTATAGCCTATATATATCCATATTTTTGGGGTAGCCCTATGAACGCATGATGAATGTTTTCTATACTACAATGTACTCAAAATATGGTTTTATTTATATAAAAATTATATGCTCAGTTCATTTTATTTAAGACAGCCTACAGAAGTTACATTGTACCCATTAGAAATTTCGTCTATACTCGCTATGTATTGAAATTATCTTTAATGTCCCTCTGTAGGAATCATTTTCTCGATGTCAGCGGAAATTTTAATGCAGCATCTCTATGAACCAGATTTAGGATACAGAATCGAACTTCTTTCTACTATTTGTTCTTAATATATATTCGGATATCAAGCAGTCAGAAACTCAGACCAACCAGTCCCTCTGTAGGAACCATTTTCTCGATGTCAGCGGAAATTTTAATGCAGCATCTCTATGTACCAGATTTAGGATACAGAATCGAACTTCTTTCTACTATTTCTTCTTAATATATATTCGGATATCAAGCAGTCAGAAACTCAGACCAACCTCTAAAAATATGAATTAAGACAATTTATATAAAATCTTATCTCACATAGAGATATCATAAACACACGTGTCATTGTAGAAAAACCACAAACTTTATTAAAAAATTCACTTTACAACACGCATAAAATGGTACATTTAATTAAAATTATCAATTAAAATTACAACTTGTCAAGGCCTTTCGCCCTGACCATCAGGGCATCATCAGGCCAAGTTGTCATTTTAATTGATAATTTTAATTAAATGTACCATTTTATACGTGTTGTAAAGTGAATTTTTTTTATAAAGTTTGTGTTTTTTTTAAGACAATTTAGCCTCAGTTTTCGGAAAATCAGTACTTTCTCTATCATATATGGGTAAGAGAAAATAAAAATAATCGATATGTTTTTTTCTCGATGTTTCTTTCCTGGAAGATTACTCAACGTGTGTATACATTCTCAACATATTTTATGAGAAGACTACCTTTTACATTATTGCTACAATGGATTAAGTTTTTTCCCTGCATCAATTATTGTGTTGAAGTGAAAGTAGTTTTACAGGCAAAGTGAAAATAAAGAGTCATTTCATGCACTTTCAGTGTGATCAGTCTTGCTGACCGGACGACCAAATTTAGTTTAGGGTTCCAAAGTTTCAAAGTTCTACTTTTGGGAAGCTCTAGTTCACAAGTACCCAATTCTAGAACTTTCGGTGGGTTTCTGGATTAAAATACCACTAACACCCCCCCCCCCTTCCAATTCATCAATAAAAGGTATAAAGGGTAGTGAGTTAAAATCTCCGTGAGATTGGGTGGTCGATACGAGTCAATGATGTTCAGAGAGTTATTGCGAGCAACTGGTCTTTTCAGATTGTGTTCTAAATGACTTAAGTTTGTTCGTGAACTAACGGAAACTTCTGATGTGGAGTATTTGACGTTATTTGCTTTATTCCTGTGAAAAAAGTGACTGTTTCCTTGAACTGTTACAGAACATTAGTCGAAAAGCGACTTTTGCAATACGAGCAACTGCTTCATTGGACTTTTTCCAAAATATTCGAATTATTAACAGTACTATTGAACTGTTTTCTAAAATATTCGTTGTAATAACATTTTTTTAATACAGATTCGAGAAGTTACTCAGAATAAAGTACATTCATTCACTAGAACTTGCTTGTTTCTTTATGAAGTACATTCTCACACAAAAAAGTCGACGAGTTTCTCATAACACTATTGACATTAGCATTACTATTCTAATTACAAAAATATTCTAATGGTATATTGATGCTGTTGACATGCCATACAGTTTGTAAAAGACAGTTCAGTTAAGTTTGTCAGTCGAATCAAAAAATCAAAAATGAACTTTAACTTTATCTCCTGAAATCAGTGAAAATAAATCTGATTTCTTCCAAAAATGAACGTGTAAAATTTTATGTATATCGGTTGATAAAAAAGTAAAGAATTATGTTAGAAATTGGGGTAAAAAAAAAAAAAAAAAAAAAAAAAAAAATTACAGTTAGACCGTTCAAAATTGGTACAGATACGTTTTAGACGCCTGTAAGTCGAATGAGGATATTTTCGAAGGTGTAAATTTATTAGGAGGGCGTGAAGGGATGAGCAAAAAAAATAAAATTAGAGTTCGATCGTTCAAAATTGGTACCTAGAAATATTTTATAGATTCAAGTATAATACAAATCGATTGCGGATATTTTCGAATTTGTAAAATTTTTAGGAGAGCCGGGAAGGGGGGGGGGTCGAAGGGTAAAAAAATAGAAATAGAGTTAGACTGTTCAAAATTGGCATTAATAGGTTTTTTGGACCTACAAACCGATGCAAATATTTTCAAAAGGGAAAAAATATTAGGATAGACTGGAAGGGGCAGTGAAGGGGCAAAAATATAGAAATAAGAGTTAGGGTGTTGAAAATTAGTATTATTAGTTTTTGCAGGCCCGATAAATCGATTGCGTGTACACCGTGCGCGCGTGTAAACCTTGCCGCAGGTGGTGGGGCCCTTGACTAAGGCTGAATTATTTAACAGCATATCCCCATGTATCGATATTTTTTTAATATCGCGATAACAATATTTAAGATGTTGCTCGTCCAGTATATCCCTTTAACGATATTACTTAGTGCGCATTGCGCGATCGATCGATATCCCAAAAAAATAACGTTGAACGCCAATCTTACAATATATTTTTCACATTCTGCTTCCCTGCTAGCACGCATCACTGTGCCAGCGAACGAAACCCGAACAAAAAGAGCGCCGCATACCTTATACTAATACACCTTCTCTTCTTTTCTTCCTATTACTCACTGACTAAAGTAGAAAATGTAACCCAAACCGTAAACGATCTCTCTCACAATACATAATACTTCCTCTTCCTTTATTCCTGCGTTTCCTCAAATCTAAAATATCACAGCTTTAAAAACCCCGGCGTTGAATGCTTAAATATCAAGTGATTCATTCGTTAAGAAAATTAAGTTATCGCAATATATTGCAATATTATTGCTCAGCTTCTCACATTCATACATCCGCAGACCAATAAATAATATTGCAGCCGCATGTCTTGCAGGTGATAACGATATATGGTGTTTTAGTTCTTCAAGTCATTGGTTCATTGATATTAATATATTTCAAAGTATCGATAATTACTGGCTACGAGCTTTAGCAGCGAGCTATCGATCTTTACGAGCTTCAGCAGAGTGTACTCTGATCAAAGCCGAACTGCGATATTTCAAATACATGTGCCTACAAGAAGAGCTCTTCGGCCGTTCCTTACCGATTATTACTTGCTTTGTTTTCTCATTAATTTTCATTCATTATCGGCAAAACTAGGTTTCTCTAAATGCTTAAAAATTTAAAATGGTTACTCGAAATGGGACAGAATGCCTGAAATATAAAGAAATAATATATATACATATATATAGGGAAAATGCTTGGGGATATTTCAGTTTTCCTGATGTAAAAAATAAAATAAATAATGAAATTGTTTGTATTTGTATTTTATTAACTTTTTTTTAGAAATTTTATAAAATTTAAACTTTGGTCCGGAGCAAAATATAATTTCGAATCATTGAACAAGAGTGGATGACTATTTTTTGTCGAGCAGTGATTTGCACTGTTCAGATTGTAATTGAAGTACTGACTAAGTCATATTTCAGAAAAAAACACGGAATTAAAAATTTCAAATCAAGCCCTGGACTGTCACCAAACATAGAGGTCACCTATATGGACCCGAGACCAAGATTTTTACCGTAAACACTTTTAGCTGGGTCGAAATAGAACTGCTCAAAAGACAGAGATGGGGAGGAGCATGTGACGTTTTAAGTTCACTCCTCGGGTTACTATCGGTTGATAGTGAAGTATTGCTTTTGATTGACAAGCGCAGCGAAAAAAAAAAAAATGAAGAAAGAAGTGATTATTTTATCTCTCCTATTATAGACATGCTAAGATAGAATGGAATTTTTCCGCCGCGCTTTTAAAGTGCATTCTGTACAAGTGTTTATAATTAATTTTTAAATATTCTGTTTGAGAAAAAATGATATTAATGGAATATACATATTTTTTTCTTAATTTTGGTTTCTAGTTTGAATCGTGCTGTCGGGTGGTCGCGAGATTAAATTTAATTCGCAAATGATGCTAAATTAGATGAAACACGGATTTCGATGACTAGCGGTGAAATAATTGCACATTTTGAAAATCGACAGTGACAAAGTACATTTAAAGTAATTGCAGCAGTTAATAATTTTGAGATTTATCCGGAAAACTATCCTGGCTTTCAGCAGTAAACTGCTAGAATATTGCGTGTTGCGACTCTTAGACATTAAAAACGCAGAAACGTTACTGATCTATATTAAAAAATTGCACTATTTCAGGAATTAGCTTTGGAAAATATAATTGCGCATTTAAAATATGTAATTAGCGACGAACGAATTGCCTAATTTAAAGCCTCAGAAAAGTAATTTTCGCCATCTGTTTAACGATCCCGTATTTCGGCAGTCGGTCACAAAATCACCACTGTCTTTTAGCAGTCAGATTTGAAAAAAAAAAAAACAAGACCTATTAATTAGCGGAGAAATGATTCCCTATTTAGACACTCTACTTCAAAATTATCGAGTATTTCGGCAGTCAGATTATATATAATCAGAATTTCATTAGTTAGGTGGGAAATAGTAGCTTATTTTAGTATTTAACAAAATTAAACATAATTTTTGCCAAATAGTAGAGAAATGAATATGAATAATAATGTTGGGCAAAAAGAAATCCAGTGTAAGGATATCCCCCCATGCAGGGTTGGTTCCCAGATGAATACTACATTTTTATTTTTAAGCACCACAATTTTTAAAGTGTCAATCTGTTGATTTGATCACATTTTTTTTTATTATTTTTTTAAAATTTACTTAATTCTATTGTTTTAATATAAAAATAAAAATGTAGCATTCATCTGGCAACTTTGCTTCCACCCCTAAGAAATTCAATTTTCTGTTCTATTTGTTACTTTTCAGTAACAATAAATACGTATACATGGTGAAACATAAATCCTCTGTTGAATTTTCACCTTTTTTTTTTTTTTTTTTTTTGCCTGCCATAAAAGTGTGTGTGTGGCGGGGGAGGAGGGGGGGGGGGTATTCGCTCCAAAATTCAGAAAGGAAAAAAGCAAATTTTTTTAATTTATCTGATTTTATTTTTAATTTTAGTATTTTTAAAGTTCGTTGTAGAAAGCAGCATGAAATTCAACAACTTAAAAAAAAAAAAAATGACTTAATGATTTTTTTTTTTTTTGGCAATATTGCAATATCTCGCTAATATCGATATACATTTGGGGATATAGTGCAATATTTTATTTCTAATATTGAACAGCTCTACCCCTGACCGATTACTCCATCTATGTGAGAAGAATTTTTTGGTATTTTATATTTATGTTTTTCCCTTACGATAATATATTGATTCATTAAGAGTGTCGAACATAAATGCGCGCGCGCAGCACACAATGGCCTGCGCTGCCGAAAGCAGTATGAACCCGGTGCGACAATTTTCCTCGATAAGAATTCTTTTTTTTTTTTTTTTTTATTTGATAAATATTAATGAAATTCTTGGAATTCATTAATTATAGTGATTCATTTAAAAATAGTGACCAGCGAAGCGGGTGTAGCCTGCTAGTAAATTTATATATAATGTATTTATAATTTGAAAGGGTTTATGTCAACTAGAAAAAAAAAAAAAAAAAAAAAAAAAAAAAAAACACACAACTTTCAACTCATACACCACACAACTTTCAACTCATTTGAACGAAACGTTTTTACACTATCGTATTCACTGATACGCATACACACGCATACACACACACATACGTACATATACCATTGTAAAAATAGTAAAAATAAATTCAGACGACCTCAAAACATTTAGATACACCAAAATCTCTAAGTTGGATTTTTGTCATGATAACAATACTTTTCTCACATATGCATGTTTGGAGAGTAAAAATGGGGAAATACTTAAAGATTTACAAATGAACAGTCATGTTATAATATACATTTTTTTTTTTTTTTAAATAGGAATTTATTTAAATTAAAAATAAATTAATAAATAAAAATAAAAATAAAAATATCATTTTAGAACATTATTTATTTAGAAAAATCACCTATTTATAATTTGGGAAAAAATATACAATCTGTGATAAAGCACATCAGATACTGTCTTTTAGACTATTATTTTTTCGAGTAAAAGAATTTGTTTTTAGAGGACTTTTTATCAATCTTGACTTTTTTACCATAAGAACATTTATCTGCATTTTTATCTCTATCACTTGATGAACTTTCTTCATTCTTCTTTCGGAAAAAAAGGCGAGAGAAACTGAATTTTCGACGCGTTTTTTGCTTTTCTTTTCCAGTATAAACAATGTTCTCTATATCATATGTAGAAAATTCTTGGTATGGGGTATCTTGCCTTGGACGCCGACGCTGACGGTTGTATTTTAATTCTGTATCTTTATTAACATTCGTAAATGTATTCTGAATCACTGTATCTTTTTTCATTGGAAAGTTATCTATAGTGTTAGGTGTTGATTGAGATTCTTGTGTTTGAATATCTTTCTCATCCGTTTGTTTTTCTTCGAGTTTGTCTCTAGCTTTCAACTCGAGTGAGTTCGACTTTAGAATAAATGTATCTTGTTTGACTGAATTTTCTCTCATTGGGAAGTTCTCTATATTATCAGGGATTAATTGGGATGCTTTTGTTTCAACGCACTTCTTATCTGTTTGTTTTTCTGCACATTCATCTCTGACATTCATCTCGAAAGAGATCGATTTGAAGTTATTAACTCTCATAAATGTATCTTGTTTGATTGAATCTTCTTTGATTGCCGAGTTCTCTATGTTGTTGAGGGTAGATTGGGATGTTTTTGTTCCAACGTGTTTTTTAACGGTTTGTTTTTCTTCCTGTTCGTTTCTGACATTCATCTCATGGCAGCTTGGTATTAGATTATATGAAAACATTTCAGTACCCTCTTCCATCATATCTGTATCATTAATTAGATCAATGAAAGTACTTTCTTTGATTGACTCTTCATCCGATGGAAAATTTTCTCTTACACTTAAAGATGAGTCAAAAAAGTATGTTCTCACTTGGTCCTTAAAACTAATTCTTCTTTCAATTTTTTCAACTTCTTTTAATTCATTGTTGATGTCTAACTTTAAAGAAGTTTTGTCATTTAAAAGTGATATTTTGTCTTCATGTTGGTTAGATGTGTTGACATTTTCCGCTTTAATTCTATCGAAGAGTTCTTTTTCGTGATTTTTATAATGTGTTATTTTGTCAGAATTTTTTTTATTAATAGTTTTTATTTCTGAATCAAACTCAGTATCAAATACATTTTCTTTCAAATTTAGCAATGGAAGCTCTTTTAATTCGGCTGACTTTAATGAACTATCAATTGAAAAAAACGTAGGCTCCTTATCACGAGTCGTTATAGTGTAATCTGTATTAGAAATGATGTTCTCTGTTACATTTATATTTGTGCTAAGATCATCTTCATTATCGGCTTTGGAAGTTTCATTATCTTCGAATAAAGTATTTCTACCTTCTTTATAGAGATTATTATTATCTTGAAACAAATCAATCAGATTATCATTTGCATTTTGATTGATGAACAGCAGTTTCTTTTCGACATGATATAAAGGAATGTTTTCACTTACACTGAAAATTTCTTGACCACCATTAAAAAAATTATTTTCTGTACTCTGAACATTTTTGCTGTCACATACAGGATCTTCATTATTATTATCTTGATTATCATTCAGATTATCAATCATATTATCATTTGCATTTTGATTGATGAACAGCAGTTTCTTTTCAACATGATATAAAGGAATATTTTCACTTACACTGAAAAGTTCTTGATCATCATTTAAATAATTATTTTCTGTACTCTGAAGAATTTTACTGTCACATACAGGCTCTTCATTATTATTATCTTGATTATCATTCAGATTATCTATCAGATTATCATTTGCATTTTGATTGATGAACAGCAGTTTCTCTTCAACATGATATAAAGGAATATTTTCACTTACACTGAAAAGTTCTTGATCATCATTTAAATAATTATTTTCTGTACTCTGAAGAATTTTACTGTCACATACAGGCTCTTTATTACTATTATCTTGATTATCAATCAGATTATCATTTGCATTTTGATCGATGAACAGCATTTTCTTTTCGACATGATATAAAGGAATGTTTGCGCTTACACTGAAAAGTTCTTGATCATCATTTAAATAATTATTTTCTGTACTCTGAAGAATTTTACTGTCACATACAGGCTCTTTATTATTATTATCTTGATTATCAATCAGATTATCATTTGCATTTTGATCGATGAACAGCAGTTTCTTTTCGACATGATATAAAGGAATGTTTTCGCTTACACTGAAAAGTTCTTGATCATCATTTAAATAATTATTTTCTGTACTCTGAAGAATTTTACTATCACATGCAGACTCTTTATTTACTGTATTTTCATCAGCTGAAGGAGGGCATTCTGTTACTTCCAGTTCTTTGGTATCGACTGTTACATAAGATTTTTTATCTTCATTTGTAACAATATTATCTCCAATAAATTCCAGATTAAAATCCTTTACATCATAACTTGTAGATGCATCAAAAACGTTAGAAACTTCAAAAATATATTCGATATTGAATGGCGTTAAATTCAAATTAAATGCTTCTATGCATCTGTTCCAACAGTGTACAAATACTTCGAGTAACATCTCAATAATACAAGCTATTATAGTTTCAGCAATATAATTAGTTATTTTTTTCACAATTGGGTTCATTTTGTCAACATATATTCTATTTTGTTTCACGAAAATAGGTGGAAATGAAATACGGGGTTGAAAATGTTATGGAGAAAGATACTTTTCTAGTATAATTATGAACTCCTAGTTATCAAATAATGACTATTTGGTTTTAGCAAGGGAAGTAGTTGTGAAAAAATATTGTCCATTTAAGTTTATAAAAGTCATTCTTGCGTATTTAGCTAATGAAGTAGATGCACTATTGTTATAAAAATTTTAATAGTTCTTCATTGTTGTAATAAAGCCAATGAAAATGAATGACAGAAATATTTTGTGTACAATGCAACAATGCTTTGCAACAATAGTTCTAAAATTATTTGAACAATAATCATTATGTTTCAAGGACATTGCAAAATTAATATATTTTCATCATATAAATGTTAAAAATTATTTATTCAATAAATTTAAAACTAATATTATATATAATTCAACGAACACAGTAATTTTTTTTCTGTGATAAGGCAAAGCATTTCGGTTATTATAAAGTTACACATTCTCTTGTACTGAAATCGCTCTGCCAAAGAAATTTTTCTCTCAAAGTTATTAGACGAGTGTTGCTAGATACACACCTATAAAGCTTACTGGTCAACCTGTTTAGAGGTTTTCAAAAATTTTTCCGAAACGTGAGGGAATACTAGCTAGAATCTTTTAGAATGACGTTCTAGAAGGCATCCTCTTGGCTTTAATATAGGATTTTCCTTATAAAAGAAAAAAAAAATCACAGAACTGGCGTTTAAAAGTAATAATTACAAAATTTTGAATAAACATTATAAAATACAATAACCCATAACAGTTATTTCGGGTCGAAAGATAATATAACCCTTCATCAAGCGAACAAAATAGGCATGAGTGCTGCAAACAAAGCAGCAACGCAACCATTTTTTCGGGTCAAAAGAAGACACGACCCTTCGTCAGGCGACCAAAGTAGGCACGAGTACTGCAAGTAAAATGGACTCTCTTAGCTACTTTTAAATTTTTGTTTCATTTTTGGCGACGAATTAAAATGGCTATCGCAGTTGCGTTCGTAAAGATCTTGGCGAGAAACTTCCTAGCTACTTTGATGCCAAATTTCAAATTTAACCAAGAGGATCCTATACTAAAGCAGTTCTCACATTTTAAACTTTGGACCCTTGCGTAGGTTTACAACTTTAATCCCTAAAACAATTTGAAATTTCTAATTTTACTAAATAATATGTAAATTACATTTATATAAAATACAAGATCATAAACTATACAAACAAGACAATCTCAATAAATTTAATAGTAGTGAATAAGGCAAACATTTGGAGTAGTCAAATAATTTAGTTATATTAACATTTTTTTTTCTTTCTTATCACTTATATGGTAATATATCTATTGTTTTGTGTCAAATTTCGGAAGTGTAAATTTAACTATTGTCCCGTGAATCTGAAATTAGAGATTAATCTGTGTGTTCCTCTCAGTACAAGAAAATTATGAGTATAATACAAAAGTATATATAATAGTACAAAGACCAAATTTTCTACTCTAGATCTGTACAATATGATGAACCATTTTTTTGAAATCAGAGAAAGATTGCGTCTACAGGGATACTCAAATTAAATCAAATTTGTATTCAAATTCGTCAAATACAAGGTGATTATAATTAAATTACGATTTAAAACGCTATCATTTTAAAACCACACATCAGAGCGATTTGATATTTTACCAGTGCAATCGTGAGGCAATGAAGTTTTGTTTGGGGGAGTAAAAAAGTATTTCCAACACGTTTCTATAGATGGCGCTGTCAGGGTAATGTCATGGGAAATGCCTAAATGGACTCATTAAACACAGGAATGTTGATAGCAACACAGTGGAATAGCAGAAAACAATGGACTTCAAGGGTTTACTACAATTTTTTTAGCAAAAAGACAAGAATACGTGTTTACAGCTTAAACGGTCATAGTGAAAAGAGAAAATAGGAGCTTCATGAAACAAATACTTTACGGATAATTAACGGCACATTTTGGAACTATTTTTTTTTTCTTTTGCCAAACAAAATTCCATTGCCTCACGATTGCTCTGGTAAAATATCAAATCGCTCTGATGGGTAGTTTTAAATTTCTTGAGTTTTTAAATCGTAATTTTAATTATAATCACCCTGTATGTATCTATTGAAGAAATTTCCTTTTAGTACATTTTAAAATTTCAGATTGCACTAATCGAAAGGAAATCATTAAATACCTTTTATATACACAAAAGTATTTTTGGTAGAAAATATTCCATGATATTTGTAAAATTTTTAGGAGAGCCGGGAAGGGGGGGGGGGGCGAAGGGTAAATCAATAGAAATTGAGTTAGACTGTTCAAAATTGGCATTAATAGGTTTTTTGGACCTACAAATCGAATGCAGTTATTTTCAATAGGGAAATATTGTTAGAATAGACATGAAGAGGGGGGGGGGTACAAAAATATAGAAATAAGAGTTAGGGCGTTGAAAATTAGTATTATTAGTTTTTAAGGCCTAATAAATCGATTGCGTTTTTTTTCTTTTTTTTTTTTCAAAAGTGTAGAATTATTACGAGGGGCGGGGAAGGTGTGAATACAGAGATAAAAATAATGAAACTCAGATTGAACTTTGGAAATAAGTATTATTATGTTTAAAATCCCGAGAAAACGATTGTGGATATTTTTGAAAGTGTAAAATAATTAGCAGGTGCGGGAACGGTGGGCGTAGGAACACGCGTGCTATGCGTACGTGTATACGCTTCCGCAGACGTTGGCCCCTGACCGATTATTTCTCCTATGAGAGAAGAATTTTTCGATATTTTATATTTATGTTTTTCCCTTACGATAATATAGTGATTCATTAAGAGTGTCGAACATAAATGCGCGTGAGCAGCGCACAATGGCCTGCGTTGCCGATGGCAGTGTGGACTCGGTGCGATATTTTTCCCGATCAGATTTTTTTTTTTTTTCCACATGATAAAAATTAAATAAAGTTTAAGAATTCATTTATTATTATAGTGATTCATTTAAAAATAGTGACCAGCGAAGCAATGCAACCTGCTAGTAAATATATAAAATGTATTTGTAATTTCAAAGGGATTATGTCAACTAGCAAAAAAAAAAAAAAAAAAAAAAAAATCATTAGTACACATACTGTTTAAATTATTTTATACTGGAAAAATCTGGAGAGCCTCCACACGATTTTCCGAATATAAAGTATTTAACACTTGCATAGAAATATAAATTATGAGAAGTAGTTAAATAAACAAAGAAAAAATCATATTAGAGTATTGGAGTATTTTTCTCCATATAGTATGATGTTCAGTTTAACGCAGTTGCATTTCAAATATAGAATTCTTTAGCCCATAGATCATGACGTTAAAGAATTTATCGTTGTGTCACTGTAAAAATTTATAACTGCTAGATCGGACAAAATCTACGCAGTTCGTGCGACGATGACTTTCACATGTATATAAATTTTCACCTCAACGGATAAGACATTTAAACGCTGTCGCAGTTTAAATGGTTTGGGCCTATAAGCTGTAATAATAAAGATTTTATAATGTCCCCATAACAAAACTGTAAGTGGTATGGTCTCCAAAATTCATAAAATTCGTGAGACGGTGATCTATAATATGTATTTAAATTTTCAGTTCTTACGAATAAGTCGTTTAGACGCTATCACACTTTAAATTGTTTGAGCCCATTTTTTATAATAATAAAGAATTTTTCTATGTATCCCTGTCAAAACTCCATAAGCACTAGATTCAACAAAACCAATAATGTTCGTGGTATGGTGATAAAAATATACGTATCAACGTTCAGCTCATTTGAACGAAAGTTTTTACACTCTTGTATTCACTGATACACTTACACACACATACATACACGTAAATACATCACCGTGAAAATAAATTCAGATAATGTCAAAACATTTCGGTACACCAAAGTCTCTAATTTGCATTTTTGTCGTGATAACAATACTTTCCTTACATATGCATGTTCGTAGAGTAAAAACTGAAAGTAATGTATTTACATATTAAAGAATCTACAAGATAAAAATAAATACAAAATGAAACAATTACTTTTAATATTTCATTAAAACGCGCTTTCCAAAACTGTACTTTTACTTTTCAAGCGTAATGGCGTTTCATCCATAAAAATGCATTTAAATTATTTTATAATTTCTCACTCATAGAACAGCTGGCATGCAGATCGTTTAAAACTTAAAAAGAATAAAATAAAAGCACTTTTGAGGAAATAAAAAGAAAACTGTAAGAAATTGCTTTGAAGCTTAAGAAAATTTTACAATGGTGCTATTAGTTTCATTATTTATTTATTTGTTTATTTTAGAAATATTTTTTCTTATTTTTAGAGAGATTTTAAAATGGAAAAATAATTTACCTAAATAAAGCTTGAAAAAAAGAAAAAAAAAGTTTTTATTTATGAAACAAATGTTATATTTTTAAATAGCACAGCTCGACATGTAAAATGTTGATTTTATAATTTTGGCTGATCTTTATGTTTTTTGGTGCGTTGAAACCGAAAACGAAGCCAGTTTTTCTCTATCACGTATAGATTTTTGTCAATACAGGGTGCCTACCTATACAATATCTTCCATTACTCTTCCACCAATATAATTATATAGTAAGTTTTATAGCATGCTCCCATGATTAATTAGTCATAGATGCCTATTGTTGTAACTGTCAAGTACTAGTGCGACTTAAAACCATATCAATTAACCAACCAACCGATTGTTATGATGGTATATGTAAGAAATCGTGTCGGTAAATACCCTGTATCGACAAAAATCTATATGTGGTAGAGAAAAATGGGCTGCATTTTCGGTTTCAGCATATCAATAAGCATAAAGATCAGTTGAAATCATCAAATCAAATTTTGTCAACTTCATTTTTGTAGGCCTGTGTAATTATATGCAATAAAACTTTGGAAGTAAAATCAATTCCGTAAATCAATCAAATGTAAAACAGTGTAATAAATCAAATTAAACTATTATGTTTTGGCTAAAATTGTTCTTTCTTCCTAATGATTTTAATAAACCACATCATCTATTAGCACATGTAAAAAAAATTTAATGTACATAATTAACAATAAATTTTTATCTCTACAGATTGACATAGTTTTAATTAACAAATGCTGCGATATGGCAAAAAGTGACAAACAGCAGTGACATCTCTCAGATGGTATGCATCAAAATACATTTTCGTATAGTCGGCAGCAAAATTATTGAAGCAATAGCAATAATTCCTACTTAAAATATGGACACCTAATGCTGTTTTGTTAAGTAAGTATTTGTCGGATCATGACTTTAGTGTTTATGTTCTTTATAATAATCTGGTGTGTCACTCAAACGACTTTCTCTTACACTGAAATTTAATACTATAAATACAGGTTGGAGATAAGCGGTAAGATAACGAGTACTGTTATATAAACCTATGTTAAACAATTCATATTAGGTTTCGGAAGAGTTTTATATCATAATTTGTATACACATTCTTTTTCCCAGTTGACTATCTCTATTACAAAAAAAAATATATATTCGTTTCATTTGGTTTAGTGCAGTCTATAGATGTTAAACTCTACTTACCTGCAATTTCCCCCATTGACGTAATGTATTTGAATAATTTTGAATGTCCCTGTACACGAACCATTTGCTTGATTTCAACGAAACGCTTACTCTAGCATCCGTATATGATACACATTTAGAATACCAAGTTTGGAATTTCTGCTACTATTCGTTCTTGAGATATGGTGACACATAGACAGACAGACAGACACACAGACCATTCTTTAAAAACATGATTTTCCTCGCGAAATCATGGAAATGTTCTTAAGAATTTCGCCAATGCCTCCCCGATGGTACTGTCCGAATAACTTTTAACATAGGAAACTTTGCCTGTAGACATTGTTTTCTTGCAAGGAAAATATCCCTGCACGAAAGCAAAGTATTTCTCCATGTCCTCCGAATTATTTTTAGGAGAGCGCAAATATTATTTACAATTACGTAATCATATTTCAAACTTTGCTCTGACAAAGTTATTCGATTTAAAGGATTCTATTATTTTTATTTAGAATTATACACAAGTCTTTTCTTTATCATAAAAAACTGATACTAAAGAGCCAGATATAGATTTAAAATGGCCAAAACTTTTTCTAATTGTTAATCGCCAAGTATCAATTCTAAATCCCATTAAAATGATTCTTTTGCAATTGTAATACGGTAGAACTTCTCCAAATGTCCACCTCCATACAAGGACAATAGACCTCTTTTCCACCCAGAAAGGAGGCTAAGCTGAACGATTCATCTGGTTCATAAAATAATCCTTTTGAAACAAAATTACTGTTCAAAAGATTTAAAAAAAATATTATTTAAAAGTTATATCGACAAATCATGTAAATTTGAATAAGTAAAATCATTTAATTCGTGGAACTTATTGTTTGAATTAATGTTTTTTAGAACAACCTTTCTTGAAAGACCACCTCTATAAAGTGCCATTTTTCTATGACACTCCTGGTGGCCCTACTAGATAGGCTTTCACTATAGCCACTATAAAAAATGAGTTATCTATCTATATATATATACTATGTGTGTGTGTTTGTGTGTATGTGCATACATACAGATGTACTAATTGACTGACAGAGTTTTTCCCACAAATACATCAGTATAAGTATGCCAAGCACACTTCTTTTTTTTTTTTCTTTTTAATTGCTTAATTAATTGCTTACCACTTTATGAAAAATCAAATAATGTATTTCAAATAAATGTATTTTTTAATTACTTTAAAGATATAAGCAATCAAAATCCCTTTATTATCATAATTAATGTGGATTTAGTGAAGTGATAGCTTAGCTATACCATTAACATATAGGTCGTTCATTGTAAAAGTGAATTATCTCCTTTGAAATTGATTTTGAAATAAAGAGTTTTTTTTTCAAATTTATGCGTAGGAAAAAAAGTCAAAATTAAGCAAGTGTTATCGATTTTTGTTTTGAATACAAATCATAGTTATAGAAACTTCATTTTTATAATGAATATTTAGAAGTTTTAGTTTTCTGAGAAAAACATGTAATGTTATTTATGGGATTTTAATGCAATTACACTGGTCTACAGTGGTTCGGTAACAACAGTCAAATTATTATTATTATTATTATTTTTTTTTTTTTTGTTATTAATTCCAATTTTTATTTAAATATCTGCAAGTAAAAAAGTCCCATCACGGCACATTTTTCTGTTATAGTATCAGATAATTGTAATTTTCACGATTTTTTTTTTTTTAATCATTTTCACAGTATCACAGGTGGTAACTTCCGGCAACCATGTTTGTTACATTTTTTTGTTAAAGTATCAGAAAATGGCAAATTTCACTATTTTTTTTTTTATGATTTTTACAATACAGTCGACAGCAAAAGTATCCAAGCACTAGCCAATCATTCCGATGTCAAAAAAGTACATTTAATACTATTTTGTGAAATAAATCCTTGTCGAATCCTGTTCTTAGACTGACTAAGAACACGACTCGACAAGGATTTATTTCACAAAGCAGTACTTTTTTTTAGACAGGGATTATTGTTAGAGTTCAGATACTTTTGCTGTCGACTGTATCACACAAGATAACCGTTCGTGCTATCAACCCTGCCTCCTAGCCATCCTATTTGCTGGCAACCCTGTATTTGTACTGTTTTTTTTTTTTCTGGTATTCTAGTTAACTGACATTCTTTGTTAAGTATGATTGTGCTGTTTTATTGTCAAATTTCATGTTCAAAATGACAAGTTCTTAGTGTTGAACTTGTAAAACCATACCCGATAAGTTTTGCTGTATTTGTGAACAATTCATATTAAAATCACAAGGTAGACAATTAACACAAGACGTAAAAAAGCCTATTTTTTGTATTTTGGTTTTAAAATAAGAAATAATAACAATTCAAACATTTAGTGTATTTTCCATGTTTTTATGTTCTACTTAGTCTACAATATGTATAATATCCATATTATCAGCATTCCATTCTAAATTAATAATACTGATAGTAATATTGCATGTCTTCTAAAGACTTTTGTACATTACTTCCAGAACAGTTTAAATAATCAAAACAAAAAAACTGTACGTATTACAGATTTTTCACTATTATTTTTTAATTCTGCTCTACAAAGTTAGTTAAACATAGTTAATTTCATTTTTGTTACACCCCTCCCCCCCCCCCCCCCCCAAAAAAAAAAAAAAAAAAAAAAATCGACTAATGTTATTGGAGTTTTTTTTCTCTTTTTTATAATAAAAGATGTGACAAAATGTGATACAATTATGCAAAAAATATATATATTTAAAAAATATGGAGTTGCAGCACTTTTACAATAAGCCGTCCAAATATGTATATGTCATAGAAAGCACACGATGTCATTTGAAAATTTAGATTGCTGTTCTGTTTTGTTTTCTGTATAAACCGTTAGAACTGCTTATTGAAGATGTATAACTAAATTAAATCATATTCAGGAAAATAACATATATCTCTATATAACAAAATCACAGAATATCAACAAAATACTTCAATGCGGTCGTATTTATAGTAAATTACAATACGTATCTGGTCAAATAGGTCCGGACAGTACAACAAGGTTAAATTAAAATACTTTCTAGAAGAACTACAAAATTCGACGTTATTAAATGTCACACAAGAAAATATTTCATATTTCCCATTTTTAAAAAGAATTCTATAATTTAAAAATATTTGAAATTTCTGGAAAAGAAAGTGCATTTTGCCATTCGAAATTTATTAGATGTTAGGTCGAAATGGAAAAATTCCTGCATTCTTTCAGATGCAATATTTGTTGAGAGTTTTTCTCCCCCTTATAAATTACAAAAGTATTGTATTTTCTTAAAATGCTCGTGAATGAATAGAATGTTCTTTTGAAGTGAATCTTCAATCATTAAATTGCCAATAAGATTAAATTTAAGAAGAATCTGTATGATATAAGATTTTGATTATCAAAGGTACATTACAACTTAATAACATTAAATATTAATTAAAATGAGACAAATAAAGTACTTGGCTGGAATATAATGATACAAAGAGGCATGTATTTAACATTGGTGGAATAATGTACGCTGCAAAAATAGACCTTTATTTTACAGAAATTTTCTGGAAAGAATATAGAACAATACAGAAAATATTCGTATTTAATAGATTTTTTTCCCTAAGGCAAACTATCAAATAATAACAATAATAAATAAATAAATAACTGATTTTAGTGAAATTTCTTTAGTTCGACCTGCCAGAATTGAACGAGGGTTTAGCACTGTACAGTCGGTAGCAAAAGTGTCCTAACACTAGCGAAAATTCCTATGTTAAAAAAAGTACACTTAATACGATTTTGTTAAATAAATCCTTATCTAATCATGTTTTTAGTCAGTGTAAGAAAAATCGTATGAAGTGTACTTTTTTTAACATAGGAATTTTCGCTAGTGTTTGGACACTTTGGTTACCGACTGTAGAAGGGTGAGATGTTATTTCTGAGCCATGGAAACATATTTTTGGCAGTTACTTAGCACTTGATATAAATCCAAGAGATGAGTGCTTATCATAAAATCAAGTCTACAGATGGAATAAGGCATTTTCGGAAGGCCAAGAAGAGGTCAATGACAAAGCCCGCGGTTGACTCCTTCGTAGCTTGGAAATCTTTCTGGCTAAGATGCTATCGACTCAGGAAGACAATGTATTGAGGAAATATAGAAAAAATAACGTGATGTGTAGTTTTGATATTTTTATTATTATGTAAATAAATGTTTATCCTCTTCAGACCCGAAGCTATAATACCAATATAAATAACATTTGAAGAATTTTAAACACATATGTTCGCATTATACATTACAAAAACGTGCATTTTTCTTAAATTTATAAGTCTGGGGGCTAGTAATATACTGTGCAAGTATAATGACTGTAAACAACTAAACTCTACACTACTAAGTTAGTAAAATCTGCCTAATACATTTTAAAAATTGATGCCCTTAAATAAACCAATCTATGTCAGTTTTTCATTTTATTCTGGTAAAGTGTCTAAGTAATTTAAGCAATCATGAAAATTGCGCACTTTTCTTCGAACTTCTGGTCGACTACTGTTTTGAAGTCGTTTTACGAAAGTCGACAAAATAACATTATATTTCAGAAATAAATTTAATTTTATGCCGGCATACATCTGTATATTTTTAAAGCCAATTTATTCAGCTTTTTACTAGTTTAGTTAAAATATAAAAATATTAAATGGTATAGATTTTATAAAGGAAAGAATGGAAGTCCACATATGTGGACCTCTGGAGCGAAGATGTTATTAATGCTTGTAAATTTGGTAACATTATTTTTCGGACAAACTTTGCAGTGTCTAACGAATTATTTAAACTCAAGCTTTATTTATTTATTTATTTTTACTTACATATTATTTCAGAAAGATTGGATATAATTATAAAATAGCTATTTTAATTTTTCTAACTTCTTTAATTTCTATATATAAATTAAATGATTTAAAGGGTTTTATAGGTATTTTAAGCTTCATTTTTATCACACTATTCAGTTCATTAAATAAATATATGATGTATTTAAATATTTTATATTACAGCGATCTCACTACGGAAGTTTAAATACATTAATATTTATAGTTTATAAACTATAGCATTAAAACTTAAACTCACGCGTCTCTAGCATTACGGCGGGATTATGCGATACATAAAATTAACATTATTATGAAATAGGATCAACAAATTTATGGAAAGAGAAATTAAAACGTTATTCAATTGCTTTTATGATCTATTTGTTTATTATAACTTATATTTTGCTTTTCAAAAAAAGATTTTTCCATATGAAATAAACATTTTAATATGAAAATTAGCTTAATGTAACTTATTTCTAAATAATAAATTTACGTTTTTGTCTATACAAAATAACACATATAATAAATAACACATAAAATAATTAATATAAATATTTTAAATATAAATGTAAGCGTTGTCTGTTTACCAATTTTAATGTAAAAATTTCAAGCATTTACGTAATTTTTATTATTCAAATGCAGAACGCAATGTGTTCCATACATTCAATGTTTTAAGTGAGAAACCTTTTATTAAAAGGGATATTAATGATAATTCAAAGCATTTACGTTTAAACATTGAAAAAAAAAAAAAAAAAAAAAAAAAAAAAAAGAAGCAGAAAAGAAAAAAAGAAAAGAAAGAAAGAAAATAAATATAAAACAAAACGTATATACAATCGAAGGTTAATTTTGCCAATGATTTCTCATTTGGATCTCCGTTGAACATCAGTACATATCTGTTAAAAAAAAAAAAAAAATTCTTTATATTAGAATACAAATAAATTAAAAAATTACACTATATAAAAAAATTACACTTAATACAGTTTTGTTAAATAAATCCTTGTCGAATCCTGTTTTTAGACTGACTAAGAACAGGAATCGACAAGGATTCATTTAACAAAACTGTATTAAGTGTACTTTTTTTACATAGGAATTTTTGCTAGCGTTTGGAGACACCGACTGTAGTTATTGGAAATCTTGTGGATATTCCTTAAGACATAAGCATTATTTTGTCCACTATGTTGATAACGGTTTCGTGCTATTGTAATTATTTTTCATAACTGGTAAAGATGTTTCAGTGTTTTCATCTTCCGTATAAAAAGACATAAAATTTAATAAGTTCCAACCTTTTTTTTTTTTAAATTTGTGCAAGAAGATATAATTTCTTCTAATTTTCGAAATTTTAAAAAAAGGTATATATTCGTTCCTTCCTCTAGTAGTAATAATCGCTATTGTAATTCAAAAGGAAATATAATTCCCAAAATGATGAGCTTGTTTCTTCTACAGTGTCGGCAGTAAAATTATTCGAGCGCTAGCAATGACTCCTATATAAAAAAAAATACACTTAACAGTACTTTGTTAAATAAATCCTTGTCGAATCATGTACTTAGTCCGTCTAAGAACATGATTTGACAAGGATTTATTCAACAAAACAGTATTCAGTGTACTTCTTTTACATAGGAATTATTGCTAACGCTCAAATAATTTTGCTGTCGACAGTACTTCTTTTGCAAGACTCAAATGTGTTATCGATATGTGTTATCAAATGTGCTATTGATATTTCTTCCAATTCTTTTCATTTATTTTCACCATATAGAAATTTACTTTATTCCAATTGTCTTTTTCCTAGGTAATTTTTTCGTTTCTCTGGTTATACACTTGCATATTAGACACATTAAAATATTAATATTTTAAGCAGCCCAGATTTTTAAATCACACTTTCTTTGTTTTGACGGAATATATTGATGAAATGATCATGTCCCTCTAAATGTCACTAACATTTTATCGATTGTAACGTATTGATAAAAAACGCATCCATCTTATGGATTTCCAATCCAAGACATATATGTGTCAGTAGATGGTGAAATTTTATCATAAAATCTGGTTTGACGTCTGCAGTTATCATCATCATCAAGTAGTAGGCAACGCAATATTCGTAAGCATCTGTTTCTAGATATACAGGGTGGTTATAATTAAACTTCCCTATAAACGGCATCCTACAGCGCAAACAGGTGACAGAATGAAACAAAATTTGGTATAGAGACTATACAAGAGATGCGCTCTAGGAATAGTAAATAATAATAAAAAAATAGTTCCAAAATGTATAGTTCCACCAGAGGGCACCTTTTCCGGAAAAACATTAAATTTATCACAATAAACGACCATAACGGAATACATTAATTAGTATTAACAATCCAGAACAAGAGTTATGAATAATAAAATATAAAACCGGGAAAATCTGTCAGTTCTAGGGAAAAAATGTCCAGATTTGCATGCTTGCGAAGAAGAGGAAGCTTTATGCAAAACAGCATACTGTTATTTTTTCCTTACCTTTACTTAATGTAGTTCGATGACAAGGTGATCAGAAACTAGTCAATAAATGTTGATATTGTTTCTGTATTCCGTATTGGTCGTTTATTGTGTTAAATGTAATGTTTTTCCGGAAAAGACGCCCTCTGGTAGACATTTTCGAACTAGAATTCTTCTTTCGAAATTCCTTGAAAGCATCTCGTGTATAGTCTATATGCCAAATTTCGTTGCATACAATTCACCCGTGTGTGGTGTAGGATACTGTTTATAGGGGAAGTTTAATTATAACCACCCTCTATATATGTTGAAAATTAGACGACTATTATATTTTAATTTCTTAAATACACAATTATTCATTATATAATTTGTAGCTTCTAGCAAGAATCAACAGTCTAAAAAACATATTTCTTTTCTTTCATTGTTTTTCCAAAAAATTCTATACACAACTAAATTTTACGTTGTGTATTTAACCATTTTATTGTAACTTGCAATATATTAGGTTTTAAAAAACATTGAAATTCGGATAATATAGTATCCTCATTTCTGATAACTTGTAGGGCTTGTTTCTCATGACAGCACACATCGCCTTGAATTTTTCCTAATTATCATAATTACTATTTAGCTTTTTACTTAAAAACACAAAATATGCTCAAATGTATTTCTAATTTTTACTCACATAATGCAACCTCTTCAATCCAGAGGTCCACATATGTGGACCTCTTTCTTTCCTTTATAAAATCTATAACGTTTAATATTTTTATAGTTTGACTAAACTAATAAAAAGCTGAATAAATTGGCTTTAAAATGGTACCGGTATATGTCAGCATGAAACTAAATTTATTTTTGAAATATAATGTTATTTTGTCGACTTTCGTAAAACGACTTCAAAACAGTAGTCGACCACATGGTCGAAGAAAAGTAAAAAATTTTCATAATTATATATTAAGTACAGTCGGTAACAAAAGTGTCCGAATACTAGCAAAATTTCTATATAAAAATAGTACACTTAATACAGTTTTGTTAAATAAATCCTTTTCGAATCCTGTTCTTAGTCAGTCTAAAAACAAGATTCGACAAGGATTTATTTAACAAAACTGTATTAAGTGTACTATTTTTATATAGGAATTTTTGTTAGTGTTCGGAGACTTTTGTTACCGACTGTACTTAGACACTTGCCAGATTAAAAAAAAAAAAAACTAATATTGATTTATTTATTTAAGGGCATCAAATTTTTAATGTGTTACAGTTAGGAAGATTTATGAAACTTTTAATAATTTAGAGTTCAGTTGTTTAAAGCCATTCATTTGTATCGTACAATACTAACCCCCTAAATTATAAGTGTAAGAAAGTTATACTTTTTTGTAATGTATAATGTGAACGTATATGTCTAAAACCCTTCAAGTGTAACTTGTGTTGTTATTATAGCTTGAGGTCCGAAAAGGATAATTTTTATTTTTTTATTTTTTTATTTTTTTAGGAGAAATCGCTGAACGTTGTATTTTTAAATTTGCTATATGTTATAAGATAATTATGCCCACCCCCTCCCCCTTATTTTACATCTTTATTAAAAAAACGAATCGTTTAAAAATATTTTAATATTATTTCCAAATAGTAGATTTAAATGGGATCAATAAATATTTAATTTAAATTTATCAAAAAACATACAGATATTTTTCTGTGAATTTATCTTTTTTCTACGAAATGTCACTGGGGTCATTTTTAACCCCATTGGTTTTCAATGAAATAAAGGAAAAAAAATATTAAATATTTATATTGGTATTAATAATCATAAAGGAGATGACTAAATGGTCAATTTGTTTCAGAAATTTAAAGTAAGTATTTTAAGTACAGTGGAACGTAAAACTATTTTAAATGCAAAAATTACGGTAATCATAGAGATGGCAAATTTGTATTTAAACTTGGTGTTTTTATTTAAAATTTTGTGAGTAACTGCTTTTAAAATACAATTACATAAACTTGGTAGTCAGTTTATTTGAAAGTTTTTATACACAACGTACTATTCTTAATATAGGTGTGCCCCAAAAAACCAAACCAGGAATTGCATTTTCTGACTTTCAAGTATTGTTAAAAAATACCAAAATTTACTCATGATACACAATTAGTTAGAAGGTTTTATTTAATAATCAGTCAAATTATTCACATCAAAAGTATTATTTTTAACACTATACAATGTACAAACCATTTAAATACATTTAACGATTTTTCTATCATACTACAACTAATAAATGAGAAAAGTTTAGTTTTAAAAATATAAAGGAAATTAGTGAATAGTTTATTTCTATAAACTGTTAAATAAATTTATACATTTATTATTATTATTATTACTTATTTATTAGAACATTGAACTTATCAGCAATATTTTGATAATAAAGAGGCTATAGTTTACCCATTTGGTTGTGTTTTTCTAAAAAACAAAAACAGAAAATCGTAAAACCCTGTTAATTATAATTTTATTATAATGAAACTAGAATAAAAAAATTTCCAGTTTCTCTTAAAAAAAAAAAAAAAAAAAAAAAAAAAAAAAAATCTTCTTTAAAGCGCAAAGAGCGCTTCAAATTCGACAGTTTTAAATATTACTTAGAAGAATAATTATTTAAGATAATACCTTTAATCAGTATTTAATAACGAATTACATATTAAACAGTCCATGTATAAGCATTAGAATATATTCACATAAGTAAATCTCATAGATAGGTTAAAATGTCACTAATTTGTAACAGTAAAGCACCGTTTATACGTCTTTCAAGGGACTGACGTAAGGGGACGTATAAATGAAAAGACGTATAATAGAAATTTTAATGATAACACTTTGATAATTACAAATTTAATGACACTTAAGCAAAATTTATATGAAAACACTAATTAATAAAGTTTCTAAAGCTAGTATAAATGTATATCATACGTGTTTTTTTTTTTTTTTTTTTTTTTTTTTTTTTCAGAACAATAATTAATAATAAATTAATATATATATATATATATATATATATATATATATATATAAAGTGTGAAAAATCATACTATTAATGCATGACTGGGTACTGTACTGATTACATATATTATACATTGAATATTATATTACATTTCTTAAGAACTATATATGAAAACATTTTGAATGTTAATTATATATATTGCGTATCTTTTATAATAAGCATAAGATTTATGTCCACACAGATAGTTATTTAATAACATTAAAAATCTTTAATATTCGTCTGACTTGCTGTTTGTGTATGACTGTTAAAAATTCTACTGTGAATTCAATTGACTGTTGATCAGTATTCTTCGGTCTTGCCTATGTTCCTATATTTAAGATGCTTTCTACAAAAAGTCCGTCTCATTTAGAATGGAAAATAATGACAGGTAGAGAAATTTTGCGAATTTTAGTAAAGTGGAAAAGACGTATAACCGATACTAGCGGCGTATAAAGGAAGAATATTTTTATTAAAATGAATAGGAATGAATCGGGACTTCACTAAAAGGACGTATAAATGTAAAAGACGCATAAACGAGAGACAAATAAACGGTGCTTTACTGTATATTAAATAAATGTCTGAAAAAACTCAACATCCATTCAATTCTACGTTTTCCAGTATTTAAAAATAACAATGAAAACGTAAAATAGCTTTATATCAATTAATCTAACGTTAATATTTCTTCATTTATATTTTATTTATAAATAAAGGAAGTTCTACTCTATATATTATTAGGATTGCATTGAATTTCGGGAAAAAGATTTCGCTTAAAGTTAAAAGAATTTCTTACCCCCCCCCCCTTTTTTTTTCTTCTTTTTGATTTTATTAAATCTAACTCGTTGCTGCAATTTCTTTCTTTAAGTATTTCTTACTGGAAATAAAAAATTTTCATTTCAAACATTTATCTCTAAAAATTTTATTTACTATTTTATATTTGATGTACATTTAATTCCAGGTGTTATTTATTGCATTTTAAAGATAAGATTTAAAGTAAATATAATATAATAAATAATGACAAAAATAAAAAAAAGAATAACATTAAAACTTAATTTGACAAATTATGCAAATTATGTCTATACGATGGTATAACCCTACAAGGCTCAATTTTTTTTTTAGTGCGCGACAAAAATATATAGGTTGTAAATAGTGATCAGAAGATAGGGAAAACTTATAAAAATAAAAATAAAACCCTATTTTACGGAAAAATCAACTTTTTAGCTCAACGTACCGTATGTGGAACATATATAAAAATATGATTTATTAATACGTTTAATATTGTAACATAAAAAAACAACAACTTACCTCTGCAAAATATACACTTCGTTATAACACACAGTATTTTTTTTTCGAGTCAAAACTGTTCAATAACTATTCTTTTTTAATTTTTGAATTCAGACAAACGACTAACGTACCACTATCATTCAAATTTCACACTGAGTGCTCTACAACAAAAACACAAACGCCATCTTTAGGTAAAGGTTCGTATTACTACATTGCTAAATGTCAGTAGCTTCTATCAAGATGTTAAGAGATGGCGCTACTAATAGTTTTATAGCTATAGGAACGATAAAAGTCAGTGTTCCACATATGGAACTGGGTGCCTTGTAGTGTTAAGGCTATTTAAATGCATTTTAGTTATTAAGGAATATGTCTGTTTCAATTTTTTGTATTATTTACATTATCACACATTATTACGAAACATGAGTGAATGAAGAAATGGCATTTTCCTTATGAAGGCTTCTCTATACATATACAGGGTGGTTATAATCAAACTTCCCCTATAAACAGCATTCTACAGCGCAAACGGGTAAACGGAATGCAACGAAATTTGGTAAATGGACTATACACAAGATGCGCTCACGGAATTTCGAAAAAAAAAAAAAAGTTTAGTTCCAAAATGTCCACCAGAGGGCACCTTTTCCGGAAAAACATTAAATTTAACACAATAAACGACCAAAACGAAAAACAGAAACAATAATAGTTCAGTTTGCAGAAACAAGAACAGATTAGGACGAAATTGCACAATAGGAGCAGTTGTTAATCGTGTACAGGACGATGTCGGGAAAGATGCTCTATATGACCACCCTCATTCACCTGCAAAATTTCAATTCGATGGACAATGTGTTCGACAGCGGATCGTAATTGATCAGTTGTGATGCTTCGCACATGAAGCGACATGGAGTTGTTTAAGGCATTCAACGTCGCAACACGTCCACGATACACCATACTTTTTTAAGGTCATCAGAAACCAGTCAATATATGTTAATATTGTTTCTGTATTCCGTTTTGGTCGTTTACTGTGTTAAATTTAATGTTTGTTTTTTTCGGATAAGGCGCCCTCTGGTGGACATTTTTGAACTAATTTTTTTTTTTTTTCGAAATTCCGTGAGCGCATCTCGTGTATAGTCTATATACCAAATTCCGTTGCATAACGTTCACCTGCTTGCGCTGTAAGATGTTGTTCATAGGGGAAGTTTAATTATAACCAACCTGTATATATAAAAAAGTTTCGAATATCTTATAATTTAATTTTGAACTGGAATTTTTGTAAATCAACAGATTTGTATTTGCATTCTTATAAGTCATTTCGGTACTTGTAATTTATTAAAAAAGTACAATATGGATGATGATATTATGAATTTTTCAGCGCTTGTTAAAGCATGCAAAGATTTTCATACATAAATACATAAATACAAAGTTTTTCAAATCCGTTTTAGTACATTTTAACAAAAACAGTGAATTATGAACAAAAATCTCTAACATACGTATATTTTTATAATTAGCTATGTAACTTTAAATTTTATTTTTCCTGTAAAACATACCCATACAGCACAAAATGTTTCAGCTATGTTGCAAAAAGCTTACATTCTTTCAAAAACGTAACACATTTAAGTATGCTCTCCGATACCTTTCTAAAGCATTCGCCCTTTTTGATTTTCTAACTGTTAAGTGATTGTAACGTTTCTGATGCGTATCTGATTTTTTGTTATGATCGCGGACATTTCTACGTTTTTGAAACTAATCGGAAAGTAATCTGAAAGATTTTAAACGTTTCTGAACTGTTTATAATGTTTCAAAGTTATATGATAGTTACGTTTCTGGAACCTTTTGTGCTGTTAGGGTATTGACAGGTAAGAAACATTACTTTTATTTATTTATTTAGATTTATTAATGAAATATGATTTTTAAATGGAAAAAAAAGAAAAAAAAAAGAGGAGTTTAGATTTTGGGTTACATCACCGACATTTCAGTTCAATATTCAATACTGGGTGATTAAATCACACATAAAGTGATTATAATTAAAGTTGGCAATTCGAAACGCTTAAAAGTTAAAACTATCGGTCAGAATGACTTGATGACTTTACCAGAACAATCGTGAGTCGGTTAAAATTATGTATTGTAGAGGGGGAAAAAAAATCTGGAGTGACTCCACTCGACTTTCCAAACATTGAGTAATTAACAGTTTTGTAGATAAAGAAAAGAAAGAGGAGTTGTTAAACAAACAAACAAACAAAAAAAAAACCATAAGAGAGTATTTGAGTATTTTTCTCCGTATATAACACGATGTTTTATTTAACACTACTGAACTTTGAGTCCATAGATCATAATGATAAAGGATTTTTCATTGTGTCCCTGTAAAAACCTATAAATGCTAGATTTACCAAAATGCTTATAGTTAGTGCAACAGTGATTTATAATATTCATATAAATTTTCAGCTCGATTGAAGGTGACTTACAATATACGTACGAACTTTCAGCTTATTCGAACAAAGCGTTTAGACGCTAGCGTGTTCAATATCAGACATACATACACACATACATACACACACACACATGCATCATCGTAAAAATAGTGAAAACGGACTCAGGGGACCTCGAAACGTATAGAAACATCAAAATCTCAATGACATGATTACATGATTTCAAATTTGACATGATGACAATACTTTCCTCACTATAGTGTTCGGAAAGTAAAAACCGCTTAATTTCGAAGCTTGAAATTTTTTATGAAATTTTTTTATTCATTTGCTTATTTATTAAGCTATTAAATTGTGCTCAGTACTTTTAAAACGGGTAAATTAAAGTTGAAAATAACGGATTTGTTGTAAAATTATGAAACCGCTTGAAAAGAAAAATTTGATATTTGCTATGAATATTCTTCCTCATTGGTAGCACGCTTTCCAATTAATTGGGGGTCACTGCCTTACGTGGGAGGAGGGGGGCAGTGTCTTTCTTAAGTCCCTACTTTTCATTTACACGAATTTCAATAAAAACTACCAAAATTCTGAATGGCTAGGATGAGGAAAATGACCCGGAATTGCAACTGGCATCTCCCGTTTACCAGTTTCGAAAGCAGATCCTCTTGGCCAGAGGTTGAATAAAACTTTTAATGAAAAATTACTATTTTATTTATTTATTTATTTTTTAATACAAGCCAATGTCATAGTTCATCGATGTATTGTATCTGAAATTTATGAGATTTGATATGCTGAATCAGACAAAATTTCTTGTTCTCTACAACCATCTTTCATTCTTTCCACGTATGATAATAGGAAAGTCAAAATAAGTATCTGGTATTTATTAAACTATGATCTACTCATTTAAATGTTTTAATATTCTAATACGAAACTGCGATTTTGTATTATGAAATTCTAACAATTTTAGGAAATGTTATTTTTCTTCTATAAAATTATATCACATGGCTTTAAAAAATTCATGACTGAACCATATCCAGTCCTCCCCCCCCCCCCCCCATCCCCAATCCTAAATCGAAAATGAGTCGGAATTAAGAAAAATGACGAAACACATGTTTAATTATTTCGAGAGGGACCTCTTTTGGTGTAAAAAGTTTGGGCCCGGGGGGGTTAGGGAGGGCCTCTAGAGAGGGACATTTTAAAATTTCAAATAGGAAGGTGTGTGATACATAGGAAAATGTGGATCATGTGATACATCCCTGGAAACGTCTCTTCAAAACAATAAATTTGATGTAAATAGTTTCGTCCTACGATGATTATTAAACGAGATACATGAGTTTTTAGACTTTTGAAATGTGGATTTTGTACTTATGTATCCCCTTTAATAATTATTGCAGTACAAAACGATTTATATCAAATTCATTGTCTTGAAGTGACGTTTCCATGGATGCATCACAAGACATATTTTCCTGTTTGGAAATTTTAAAGTTGCCCTCCCTAGCGGCACTACTGCTCCCCTCTTGCCTATGCTCAAAGTATGTTTTGTGGTGCAGCCCTGGAAACTTCTCTTCAAGACAATGAATTTGATATAGTTTTGTTCTGCAATGATTATTGAAGGAGATACATAAGTATAAAATTCACATTTCAAAAGTCTAAAAACTCATGTATCTCCCTTAATATTCATCGTAGGGCAAAACTATTTATATCAAATTACTTGTTGTGAAGAGATGTTTCCAGGGATGTATCACAAGACATACCTTCCTATTTGAAATTTTAAAGTTTACCTCCCTAGTGGCCCCTCTAGTTCCCCCCCCCGGCCCAAACTTTTTACACCAAAAGGGGTACCACTCGAATTCATTGAACACGTGTTTCGCCATTTTTCACAATTCCGTCTCATTTTCGAGTTAGGAGGTGTGTGTGGGACTTTTGGAACACCCTGTATATATATATATATATATATATATATATAGATAGATATAGATATAGATAGATAGATAGATAGATAGATAGATAGATAGAGATATTATATAGTCATTGTTTTGACTATTTTGACATGCAAAGGCATGTGATGATTGTAGACACTCATAGACCCCTCGTTCGCGTATCTATATTGGAAAGTATTGTCGTTTATTGTCGTTGTCGTATAGTGTAATCGATAGTTCGTAAATCAAGGTCCGTTATTTTTAATTCTTCGAAGAATTCTTTCCCGCTTTCTGAATTAAAATCTCCCTTAAAATCCCTTACAATAAATAAAACAAATGAATTAAAATGAAATTTCTTTCTTTATTTATTTTCTTTCAACTGTAAGATCGTGTGAAAAACAGTGGCGGCTCGTGAACCGAAAATAGGTGAAGAGCTCAAAAATAATATTTAAGTATTTTTAATCATAATTTTTATTAAGCATGGTCTTAACTTAAATTAACTAAAAATATTTATTTAAATGTAAATTTATGTTCTATAAATGGATACAGTGTAAAATGCGGTGTGCCTCTTCACAAATTTTCGGTGAATGAGCCGCCACTGGTGAAAAATAGTTTATTCCATCGTTTTTAACGCGATTTTAAGAAGAAGCTTCAGTAAGGAAGCTTCAGGCGCTAGAAGTAATATTAATGACGCATGTAAGAAAGATTAATAATTCGAACATGTTATTGAGGTTTTTATCTAATTTTTGAACAATTTCATTTCATTTTTTTTTTAATAGATTTTTGTATATAACTTAATTAATTTACTTCTTGTCACTCCAACAGTTAACAATCAATTTTTAAATCTGTAAAAGATTTTTTTTATTATTATATGAATAATTGTCTGGTCCCCTAAAAAAAAAAAAAAAGTTACACGTTCCTTTTTTTCGACATAAAAAGAAATATATTTATTATTTATGTGTAAGTAAATGTATTTTCTTATATAGAAATAAATATATAAATAAAAAGAACGTGTTTTTATTTTTCATCAAATTGCTTTTCTCTTTTTAAAAAGTTTAAAATCAAAATCTTTAGTATCTTTTGAACTAATAAATAAATAAATAAAAATGCGATTATATCTAGATTTTGTCTGAATTATTAGTGCACAAAATTTCATAGTGATCGGTTAAACAGTGTGGTTTTGTTTAACGAAAGACTTGACATATTTAATGGGAAACACAGCAAATGATGATGACGGTAAATATCTCGTGAAAGCAATGTACCTGTAGTGCAAATAAATAAATTGTTACTTTTTAGATATAATAAGTTCTATTTATTTTTAATGTTATATGTAATTTTTTTTCACCAAAATTTTTCGAAACAAACGTTTGCTAATCAATCATTAATATAAAAATACCAAACTCCATTAATAATAATAATAATAATAATTCTGTTCACTTGCACAATCTTGTTTAGAAATTTCATTTATATTTTTTTACTAGATGAGAAATAAAATAAAAACTACGTTATTGAAATATCAGATTCTTAAAGATTGCATCAGAATTAATATTTTTCAATTCTAGTTTAATCTCGTAGATTTTTTTTTTTTTTTTTATAGTAGACTTACTATTTCTTAAACTTGTTCTTTGCGACATTTATTTAGATAATTTGTGATACAAAGATACAAACTTTTCTATTATATAAAGCTCCACTTATCTCGAAGTATCTTTCCTCTTTTCTATTCCCTCTAGTCTAATTATAAAATAATGCTTGAAAACTAGATTTCCAAATTTATAGGCTACTTATAAGTATTCCTTTAGTAATAGTTTTCCAATTCCTTTTCTAAATTATTGCCAGATATATTTTTACAAAGTTCCTTCTTTCACGAAAGTTTTACAATCCTTTTTATGTTACTAAGTTATATTGAAAGTAAAATAATCAATTTTAATGAAATAAATTCAAACTATGATTTTTCATGCAGAAATACACAGGCTTCTAAAAGTTAAGGTTCGAACAGATATTAGCTCATAACTTTCAAAATTAAAATTGAATTTAAGAAGTTGATCCATATAATCTTTATATATTTATTTAATGTATATTACATTTAATGAGCTCAATAAAAAATATATAAATTATATAATAACAGAGTAATAAATTAAAAAACTAGTTTTCAATAAATATTTAAAAGTAGAAACTTCTTCACACACCATAAAATTAATGTAAGAGTCATTCTATGTCAAATCAACGCAAACTAGTATGTTGTGGCCACCACAAGACTTTCTTCTATATTTTCCAACACAAATACACTCAGTAACAGTATTAAAAAAAAAAAAAAAAAAAAAAAAAATCGATAACTTTCTTTTAAATTATCACATATTTATAGTTCAACTATTCGTTTTAAAGGTATTGACGAGACCTTCCGAAAGATACCCATCTTGAAAATTTACCCCCCCCCCCCCAGTGGAGGAAGCGATGCCCCTCCCCATGCACAACATTTTTTCCCTGGTTAACTACTACTATTATCAATAATTCATATTAATTTTAGAAACACAAGTTAAGAATAACTCTCATTATGTACACTTATACGAAATTTTGTCCTATACTGCCATGTTAAAAATTTAGGAAAATATTATCACAGTGCCACCTGTTGAGCGATTGATCCCCAAATCTAATCAGCACCAGTTTATGTCAGGGTGCTACTAAATACCAAGTTTGGCGAAATTTCATTCATTGGTTTGCGAGATACAGTGTCCAGAAATATCGTGATACACACAGACAGACAGACACTTTCTAAAAACTATCAATTCGTGTTCAGGACATCCCAAAACGTGTAAATCCATCAAAAAACAGAGGTTGAAAATTTTCACGAATCCAATACTTTCTCTATATTATGTATAGAAGTATGTAAAAAGCTGCATTTTTTACCTCACCCCCTCATATTTTTATGCAATTTGGCTCATTTATTTGTTCTATAGAGATAGAGAAATGAAAGTATACCAATTTATAAGACTGTTTTAGTTTTTCATGTACAGGGCTGCAAATATCAGTAAGAAATAAATATTTTCAAAATTCTTGTATTATAAATATGACAATATTTTGCTACCTAATTGACTTAGAGACAAAAGTATGAGATAATTCGAAATCTTATAATACAGGCTTTCAAATGATAATTCACATGCATATATTGTTTTAAATTTTCATTTTAAGGTCAAACATTTTTACTTTTGACCTTCAATATCTCAAAATGTACATCTTTATTTATTTATATGTTATTCTTACGTATATTGTCTATAATTATTGTAAGTTTCAGCATTGGACGGCCATGGGAGGCTGATTTATGAATTAAAATGAGACCCTCCATCAGTATTTTCATATTAACATAACGCACATTTTATAAAAAACAAAAAATAAATAAAAATAAAAATAAAAAATCTGCAAATATAATAAAATACACAATGTAAGTGAAACAACTTTCAATTGCTCGCATTCAATATTTGTATCCCATCTATCAGGGACTAGTGATAATTGAGACCTAGGTGCTGTTTAGCAACGCCCTCTGTAGAGAATGCGTTGTGTTTAATCCCCCGGAAAAGAAAAACTAGTATGTTGTGGCTTGTGGCTACCGCAAGACTTTCTTCTATATCGTCCTATAGAAATTCATTAAGTGCAAATAATTTATAAAAACTATTATTTATTAAAATTATCTAACATGATGAATGCAAATGTTTTTCAATTTAGAGAAAACTAACTCTAAATATCCAAATAAAGACAGTTTTATTGTCCATAAATTACATTAAAAAATACGTTTTTATAAGGGTTATCTCATAAATTTATAGTAATTCTTAGTTAAAAGTGAATAATCGAGATTCTCAATCTTTATTCTGTATTTTAACCTAATTTTATTTTATAAATTTTTAATTAAAATAAAAAATGACTGTTTCTATTTTAGAAAAAGCATTCCAAGTCCGAAATATATTCTCACCCATAAATAATTAAATTAATATTAGTTATTAAAGTGAATATATAAAATAAGTTTTTTATTTTTCTCTGTACTTTGACGTAAGACTTAAGGTCCCTTTTCACTCATCGTCGCCGGGAGCCGAAACTAATGTTATTCTATGGTAAATTTTTCTTTACAAATAACTTATTTACTAATACATATTTTTAAATTCTTTTTTCACATTCTGAAAATTCTCAGCTCTTAAATTGATGGCTCTTTTTAAAAAAATTATTTTTTAAATTTTTATATATTTTTTTGAAGCTGCAAAATACGAATTTTCAATATGTGATTTTTTTTTCATTTTGCAATTTCAAAATAAAATATTAAAAATTAAAAAAATACATTTTTGAAAAAGGTCCGTCAATTTAACAGTTGGGAATTTTCTGAATGTGAAAACAGAATTTTAAAATATGTATTAGTTAATAAGTTATTTGTAAAGAAAATTTCCCCATAGAATAACATTGGATCGGGCTTCCGGCGATGGTAAGTGAAGAGGGCCGTTAAGATAATACATTACACAAAGTTTTCTGTTGAAATTTTAAACAGTGCATTTAATAAGAATGTTCAACCAGCAGATTGACATTCCACAATCACAAGCTATTCTTCCTTTATTTTTCTTTCTTTTTTCTTTCTTTCTTTTTTTTTTTTTTTTTCAATATCACGTAATTATTAATTACAAAAGTACTGTAATTAATTATTTTCTTTTAGAGAATTTCTATACATTCTAATTTGGCCCACAGAAATTAAATTATAAAATATTATATATACAATTTCAGTACGGAAATACTGATTGCACTTTAATTTATTACTCGGCATCCCATGACCGCCCCATGGTGAAACTCAAAACAATTATAGACAATAATCTTAAGAATAGCATATAATTTTTATTGAGATATTGAAGGTCGAATGTGAAAATGTATGGCCTTAAAATGAATAATTTTAGAAATATACACATGTGATATGTTACTTGAAAGCCCGTTTTATAGGCTTTCTATCCGCGTTTGTAATAATCAATAGATGGCGCTGTTCCAACTTTTGTTGTTAGCCACGTGTATTTATTATTGTTCTATTTGTGTTACTACTTAATATTCGTGCTATAATTTCTCCGCCATTACATCATGGAATATCGATTGCTTTTGGAAAAAAAAAAATATTTCAGTTTATTCAAAGTTCGATCGGAAGTAGATGTTTAACTCAAGCTGAACAAATATTAGTTTCAAATCATCTGATTAATTCTTTACTTCCATTAGCCGAAGCAACTGAAATTTTAAATTTGTCATTTGGAAATAAATGGAAGCTTAATTCTGGATTTCTTGATACCTTCGATCCACTGTTTAGGCGCCAAATAATTGTTTTTTCAACTAAGTAAATGCTAACTAAATTTTCAATGTTTATTTTAGCTTTATAAAAGACATTCTGTAAAATTTTATCAGCTTTTTTTTTTTTTTTTTTTTTTGCTTTTTTTTTTCAGTGAAAATTTTCATATAACAGAGCTAGCAAATGCACGCTACACTACGATTTTACTGCAGGCTTCTCGACTTTAGACTTTCAAATTTAAAAAGTCAAAGAATAATTTTGTTTTTGATTCCGTTTTCATAAACAAAATATTTTGTTTATTTTGTTTTCTCAGTGAGATGCCAAGCATTCATTGGTTTAAAGACTTTATCAATAAAAATGTAAATTTCTGGTTATTTTTTATGGAACAAAATAAAATAATGCATTCAAAATATACTAGTTTGTCAAAATTAAATATAGTTTAGTAAACTTTATATAAACAGGTAAATAACGTGTTATTAATTTCAGTAATAGTAATTTAAAAAAAAGAAAGAACCATTAATAGCAAATTATTTTAAATAACATAAAACGAAAAAGCGGACAAAAGTAATGTCAACAAAAGTGATAGAGACTAATAACTATGTAAATTACTTTTCATAATTTCGATTTTTATTTGGTAATTACAAGCAAAGGCACGAATAATTGTAAAAATAAAATAAAATAAAATAAAATATATATTAAAAAAAATACAGAAATTCTTTAATTATTTTTTTTTATTTACTTTCATTTTTAAAAAATATGCTTTCACATTAAAATACTTTATTTTCTAAAACATTAAGAGAAAGAAAAATAAATTTAAAATTCAATAATTATCTAGTTTTATATTTTACATAGTTTAAGTTTCGTACATGAACCGAAAATTCGAAATTAATTTTTTGCGGCATGTTATAACAAAATCGTTAACATATAAATGAAAAATTAGTCTCCGTAAAATTTTTAAATATCTTATGTAATTACTCTTCTGCTATCTCATAGCTGGGATTATATATAAAAAAAAAAGCAAAATTTTATAAAAGTTAATTTTTAACTTGTCACACCAGAAAAAGTTTCACACATTACTTTTTAAACATTAATGTTTTTCAACATAACCGTCAACATATTACATATTCTTTTAATTTTTAAACTTTCCTGTATTATAAAAATGATTGAATATAAAATCCTTTCTTCAAAACCTAGAAATAAAAATATATGTGCAGTTAGCTGTAAAAAAGAAAATAGTTAGAGATACTGAAGACATTACTCTAAAAATAGACTGGAAAAAAAAAAAGTTTCCTTTCTGGTTGAAGAGAAAATTAATTTTGAGGAAACATAATTTTCAAAATATGTAAATTTTTCAGAAGAACTCTTGCATTTGTTAAAATATCATTAGTATTTTGTTAATTTCAAGTTCTTGCTGCATTATAGTGAGAGTTCGCCATAAAAGCTTTCTAATATAGTTCAAGAACAAAAAATGAAAATTTAATTCATGTAGGTACTTATGGAGTCAATATATGCGGTATCATTATTATGCCTCTGGTTTATACTTTTTAAGTATATCCCTTAGCGTATTTAAAAAATGATTTATGAAAACATGCATGAAAATGTGAAGGCTTTACAATTTCTCTTTCTGTTGATAATTTTTTTTACATATAGATTTTATATTTGAAAAATTAACGAAAAAGTACTTCCTACATTTATGAATGCTGTTTTAAGATTCCATATTTTTTTTTTTATATGTAATTAAGTTTTTTTTAGAGTTTATTTTTCATATTTGAAAAGAAAAATTCGTAATAAAAACTTCCTTAAAAGCAGCATATGAATAAAAACTGCAGTTTATTCCAATATACATTTTTTTTTTCAACTTCTCTTCATTATCATAAAAAAAAATTCATAAAATTTTTCAAAGATTATCTTTTTGCATAGTGAATTTAGAAAACTTTCTTACAGATTCAAAATATAATATAATATTTATTTAAATCAAATTGGAGTGTAAAGGTTGATATTTTTATGTATTACCAACTATGCGAAAAATACCAGAGCTGGGAATCGAACCCGGGCACCTCCGCTTAACGCGCGGATGCTCTACCACTGAGCTACCCTGACTGACAACCAGCTAGGCACTTCTCGCATAATATTCGTTCGCAAAGTCACCGAGTCTGCAAACGCAGATATATCAGGTGAGACTTTGCCAACGAATATTATGCGTAAAGTGCCTAGCTGGTTGTCAGTCAGGGTAGCTCAGTGGTAGAGCATCCGCGCGTTAAGCGGAGGTGCCCGGGTTCGATTCCCGCTCTGGCATTTTTCGCACAGCTGGTAATAAATAAAAATATCAACCTTTACACTCCAATTTGATTTAAATAAATATTCACGGTTGAAGAATTCATGAATAAAAAAATTTCTAAATATAATATAACAGTCTGTAAGATTTTTTTTTTTTTTTTTCTTTTTTAACAGAAGGAAACCGTTTTTATGATGCTAATATTTTAAATATATCATAACAAATTAAAAATGTTTTTGAATATGATAGGGAATTCAAAATATAGTTATACAGTTGTGCATTTACAGAACAAGTATATAATGAAATTTCTTTTAAAAAAATCTGGTGTGAAAAAACCACACCACTTCCATTATCCACTATCACACGTATTATATGCATTTTTGAGAGAAAATGTGATCAGAAAACATAAAAGTGACCTAAAGAAGTAGAAACCTAAAAATTTTCCGGTAAGAGAAACTTATGAAGACATATAAAACGAAGCTTACACATAGCGAGGTAAAAAATAAGAAAAAAAAAATGGTAGAATTATTTTTTGAAACACAAATTTCCGAGATTTCAAGATGACCTACCTGAGCAGGAAGACTGTTAATATTCCTCTAATAACCACGTAATACACGAGAAAGAAATGGATTTATATAACAATTTTCAAGAAAATCGTTAAAGCCGTTTTTGAGATACCAACTTCTACAAAAAATCAATTACTGACCGAAAAACAATAATTACATACAAAAGTATATATAAAAGTGAGTTAATATGGCGAGTTTGAAGAAAATCTGTACAGCCGTTTTTAAAGGAACGCGCTTGCTAGACCCGAAGATGAGCTATTTATACAGGACGCCTATAAATTTTCCTGACGCCTATAAATTTTCCAACTATATCATTCAAAAGGACATCTAATAGAGTGTTTATAAAGCAAATTTGAAGAAAATCGATAGAGCCGTTTTTGAGATACGGACTTACGGTCCACTTCCGGTCTCCAATGTCCCACTTCCGGTTTTTTTCAATTTTCAAAATTTGGAAAATTCATCTGTACACCAGATCTGTCTCAATTCTGAAGTTTTGTAGTTTTATATTTATTAGTTTCGGAGATATGATAGCCAGAAGATTCCACACATACTTACGGGCCCACCAGCGGCCGAGCGGTTCTGCGCTCAAAGCTGGTAGATGGGAGGTGCCGGGTTCGATCCCAGGTCGCGCTCATCGACCTAGCCGTTCGGAGTTTTCCATGGTTTCCTCCGAAACTCGCGTAAATACGGGCTAGGACCCCTTAGAAAGACCCCCATGGAGGGCATTCCCCCTATAGGCCTAGGACACGTACGGAGTCAATCGGCCTTAAAACCCAACAACCAACAACCAACCAACCACACATACTTACATACACTCATACATACACACACATACACACACACACAGACCAATTGCAAAAAACCACTTTTTTGGACTCAGGGGACCTTAAAACGTGTAAATCAGGTGAAATCTCGATATCGAATTTTTGGACCAAATACAGTACTTCCATTACCTACGCTGTAGGGTAATGGAAGTAATAAAGCAAATAAGTATTGCAAAATTTTCAGTATAAAGTTTTTTATGGAAACCAAAATTTAAATATTAAGCAGGAAAAGAAACTGATTTTGTGCCAAAAAAAAGGGGGAAAAATCACCAAAAGCCCATGCCTGGGAGTAATCTTGATAGCTTCACAAGTTAGTATGACAAAATTTTCTCAATTTTAAGTCACATGTATTTCTCTCTTATTCATAATTTTCACTGAAATTTTTACTAACGTTTTAATACGTGTATTAATATAAAGTGATAAAAATCGGCGCAAAATGTTGTATTTCGACATTCAGGTTCTAATTCTCAGAGTTTATTTGCTAATCCGAAATATTTAAATCTCTAATCAAATGTTAACACTAAACATGAGCATTGCTGAATACAGTGTAGTTTAAACTAAAATTTAAATTTTAACAGTCATTAAAGCATTACTCGTAAAGTTATTTTCCTTAAAATAGGCCAGAGAGTATTATATTGATTACACAATTCAAATGCGTTTCTAATTAGACTAATTAAATTCTAATTAGACTATCTTATTAAGAGACAATTTTGGTTGTACTCAGACTATTAGCTGATTAAATTGCGTTGGAAATGGCATTTTCGCGGGGCTAAAATCCTTTGCCAGTAAATAAAAATTTCACCAGAATTAGTGGTTCAATCGCATGAATTTTTGCTTGTAGTATTTATAGTTACATTTATATTAGACGACGACGGTTCGTAATGGAACACACCCGTCATATCCCACCGAATACATGGAAGAACTTTTTTCAAGTGAATGGCTCGTTTTGGTGCTAATACTTTTGCTTCGCCAGGATTTACCTAACCTTTTTTTCCTTTCTTAGAATTTCCATAATATACATTTTTTACTTCCCATTAGGACATTCGCAAAAAAAAGTTTTCTGTGTTGTCTTTTTAGCGTCCCCAACATATGCTCATCTTTTTATTATTATTATTATTATTATTATTATTATTATTAAATAACATTGCTTTTCACAATACAAATTTTACCCATGCAATTTGACATAAGCTTTATAGAAGAGATGCTAATACATCGTTATCCGGTATCAGAAATGTAAATAAAAGCAGTTGCACCTAATTATATAAATTAAGTCAGCACATTTTTTGATAATGACCATGTCATTATCAAGTTTCATTCACTTATACGCTGTAAGAGATGCGATAACTCACCATAAACGAAATAAAAAATGCCGCACAACAGCGCTACCTATCGGCCTATATACACCGAAATTAAATCGGCATAATTTTTCACATTTTTTTCTCATATTTTAAGTTTGGTACATTTATAAATGGTAGAAGCTGAGCTATAACCTTCCAAAATATATATGAAATATAGCAATATAGCAGCGCTATTAGTTGTGCAATGTATGGTAAAATTTTATTAGCACTAGTTTTTGTTAAAATCAAACCAAAAATAAAATTATGTGCTGTTCCGTGTATTTCTTAGTGAGTTACAGTGCCCAAAGTATTTTGGGGAAATACACACACATTTTCTGAAAAAGTTCAAATTGTGTTCAACATATTACATGGCAACTAAATCTAGTCAAAAATGTTCATAAATCCAACATTTTCTTCCTGTATGTAGAAAAAAGTGAAAAATAATATTTTATGTGAAAATGAAATAAAATAAATTAAAATTTCACGATATATATATATACATATATTAGATATTTTACATGTTTCTATAATTTCAAAGTATTTTCAAAGTATTTATATTTTGATGCACAAAATCAATATTTTCATTATTACTGAGAAAAAAAAAAAATCTCAAAACAAATTATTCCGTATACTACCAAGAAAAAAAAAGAGACATGTAAAAATGTTTTATTTATTAATAGTTTCACACATTATTAATTTTCATCCATCATAATGAGTAATTAGACAGTTTAAAAATATCACTTTTATCACTTCCTAGTGATCAATTATGATAGATTAATCCAGGGGGCTAAATATATATACGTCTTCAATCATCTTTGTTTAAAGGATATAGCTCATTAGACGTATAAGACAGTTAAACTTCGATTGATTGCGAAGTTTTTTTCTTATCACAAAGTTTTTTTTTTTTTTTTTTTTTTTTAATGTAGAAAATTATTTCGCGGAATATGCATTTAAAAATGTTAATTGTGCAATGTAAAGAAATTCTGTTTAAAAACAGATATATTCTTTAAACTTCTTACAGAAAATTTATGTTTTCTTCAGCTACAAAATTTTACTATAAAGTTACATCTAAGTCTGTCAAGAGTCACTTTTGCATGTGACCGCATAAATTCTGTGTTAATGGTTGCAATTTTTATCTATGGATGCATATACTTTTCTATTTTACATACAGAAAACAGGATTGGAAGTCATTAAGTAAATATGTGGAATGTGATTCTATTTCAGAACAGTAAAGTCGTTGAGTACTATGCGGTGTACTTTTGTTTAGGCCTAGCCTGTAGAATAGGTAAATATTAGTTTTTTTTTTTTTTTTTTTTTTTTTTTTTTAATATTATGATCAATAGAAAAGAATCTTTTATCAAAGAATGTTTTCAGTGTTATTCTGCAGCTGAAAATTTCTGTCGACTTACCTTTTTAACTAACATACGACATTTTCTGGAAAGAAATTCTATCAAAAGTTTTCTGTAATATAACAGGATATTTTACCGTGTAAAACTATCATACACCAAGAAAAAAATATATATACCGCATACATTTAGAATGAATAATTAGTCATTTTCTGATTCCCTCAACTGGAAATATAGATTTCTGAGTTATGCGTTTAAGGTAAACAAGTAACCTGAATAGAAGAAATGATCGAGAATTTCTAGTCTATACTTTTCTAGATGGTGAAACAATATTCTGAATGTTACGAATCCTTTGTATTGCGAGAACTTCTCGCTTGAATTCCTAGAATTGGGTTATAAACCAAGATTATAGTTACTAAAACTCGCCTTTCGTGTTCACACTTATTTGCAGAGATTTTTAAAAAGGTTTGACTATGATAATATAGAAAAATGCTCTAGAATTCTAATAGGGGTTTCAAGAACTCGCTTTCAAAGGGGACTAGAATTTATAAAGATGACACGGAACTATTTTTACTAGAGCCATAATTTAGCATCTAGATGTTAGTCATAGTTTCTATTTTTTTTTTTTCAATATATTGTGACCATTACAAAAATTTCTTCTAGATAATTCTATATAAAAGTGCTACCTACCGGTTAACATGCACAAACTTTAGCCATGATTTCTCACAATAAAGGTAATGTAAATGCATTTTAGTGTAATTTTAAACAATAGATGCTGAAATGTAGCAATATGGAGAATGGCAGAATGCGAATACTAAAAGTGACACTTGTTGACCTATATACATCCAAATTAAGTCTATATAATTTTTCATAGTGATCTTATCACTTATCTGTTTTGGTACTTTTATACACAGAGAAAAAATTCTGTAACTGACATAGAATCTAAATTGTGGCTCTAGAAAAAATAGTTCCATGTCATCCTTATAAATTCTAGTTCCTTTTGAAAGCTAGTTCTAGAAACCTCTATTAGAATTCTAGAGCGTTTGCCTACATTCTCGAGGGCAAAGTTATTTAAAAATCTCAGCAAATAAATGAGAATACAACAGGCGAGTTTCTGTAACTATAATATTGTTTTATGACCCCTTTCTAGATAATCAAGCGAGAATTTCCCGTAATACAAAAGATTCATAATATTGTTTCACTATCTAGAAATGTGTAGACTAGAAATTCTCGATCATTTCGTCTTGGCGTGCCTTAAGCGTATAGCTCGTAAATCAATATTTCTAGTTAAGGGATTTAGAAAATGACCACTTATTCATTCTTGTTGAAGACAGTATATATTTTTTTTCTCAGATTCTGCGATGTCGTCTTTCCGTGCAGCAGAAATTTTTTTGAATAGCTGTATCATATGTTAGCAGCTATCCTCCAAAGTGAATTAGCATAGCTTATCACAAAGGTCTTTTTACATAAAGACAGTAAGACAGGCAGGCGAGCATTTTATAAAAAGGTCATATGATATCCAGCACTACTCAAAACATGTTAATCAGATGAAAAACAGAAGTCGATTTTTTTAAATATATAAATTCAATACTTTCATTCATGTATATAAATAAAAGTATAAATAGTAATATTAATTATAGTTATAATTTCGTATTACCGATATAATCAAATTTTTTTGTTCAATTATCCTAAAACTATGTATATTTCTGGAATTTTTACACAACAGAAAAACATTGTGCCATATTTCTTAACTATCATCTATTTTATTATATGAATGTCTGGTTTAAAAAAAAAATAATAATAAATGATTTCAACAATAAGTTAGAAATAAATGTCAAACGTTAACTTCTGCTTATTGTGTAATACTTGTACTCTTATAATTAGAATATTACAAGACCTTTTAGAAATATTTAAAATTTTTTATGAATAAATAGTTCCAAATTATGATACATTTTGTGTTTAAGACGTATTTAAAACTAAGTTATTATATAAAATGTTACATGGGATGAAACAATTTAGATAAATGATTTTCGTATAACTTATTTCCTCTGAACAGTATTTGAGTAATGTTACTAAACAGAATTACAGTTTATTATTTGCGTGTATTTATTTACATAAATAGTTTCTCTTAAATTATATAAATATACTTTAGAACAGAAAACAAATAAACAAATCTGTAAAAATAAATAAATTAATTAAAATATAAAAATAAAAATAAAGTATTTTTTCGTATTATTAGCTTATTTTTTAAAATGTTAAAACAATTTTTAATGATTTTTATAAATTTGTAAGTTTTTGATAAATAAAGTATGCCATAATGTTTAAGTTGTACTATAATTGTAACGGTAGAGGATGAAAGGCAATTGATTGTTTAGGGTAAAACTCCTATTTTCTAAAAGAAAAAAAAAAAAAAAAAAACAGTTATAGCAAGGAAAACAAGTGTCTAAAAATTGCATTACATTGAGTGTTACATACAACAAAACTAGTTATATGTACTATATTAAGCTGGATACATACAAGAGTCCTATTAGATTTTATTGTAGAAGTTGTCAATCTAACAAGTGATGAATTTAAATCTATACATTTTACTACAAGTCCAATTTTACAAGATAATTTTCGCTGTTTTATGACTCGGAATATGCAAGAATCTAGGAAGTATAAATACAAAATTGTTTAAAGACACGCTTGCAGAAGAGGTAGAATCCTGGTGCGAACCTTTTATTAATTTATTATTTTATTTTATGTTATTTATGTTATTTATTTATTTTTGTAGGTCATGTAGACTTGTATGCATACAATGGAGGAGATGTGAACAATAAAAGATATCAGGAAAAATTTCTTGATTATCGTGTGATTTGTAATGCTGCTGCTTAAAGGGATAATTTTCTTCTGGGTGACGTTAATATTTGGCTACGTCGAGCTTTAGTTTTAAAGAGAAATCCTCTCGAATAGTGCGTTAAATAAATGGAATGGTAATATTGCTCACCTGACTTGAATACGATAGAGCACATTTGGTACTATTTTGGAAGAGTTGTTACAAAACATAATCTTCCCGAAAGACATATTCTTTAGTAACATCTAAACCATTGTAAATTTTAAAATAATTCAACTTATAAATTTTGCCAAAAAACGAAGATTTGTCAAACTGTTGTTATTTGAACTTTAAAACTTCTTCATTATACCATAAAATTAATGTAAGCACTACCGATTTTGAAAGGACGTGGCCTTTCTTCTTCAAGTGCAAAAAGCATGTGTTTCCTTGGAGGCAGAAGCAAGACTGAAAGACATGAAAAATCCAAGGGAGCAACAACATAAACAATCAATAAGAAGCAGCATGTAAATCCAATCAGAAGAGAACACCCCCCTCCCCCCCCCCAAAAAAAAAAGGATAACAGAAAAAAACACAAAAAATAAAGGAAGGGATTAAAATATATATATATATATATATATTTTTTTTTTCATTTTAAATACAGTCGGTAACAGAAGTGTCCGAACACTAGCGAAAATTCCTATGTAAAAAAAGTACACTTCATATGGTTTTGTTAAATAAATCCTTGTCGAATCCTGTTCTGAGTCAGTGTAAGAACATGATTCGATAAGGATTTAACAAAACCGTATGAAGTGTACTTTTTTTACAGAGGAATTTTAGCTAGTGTTCGGACACTTTTGTTACCGACTGTACATTTATTTATTTTTAATTTTTATTTATTTATTTTTATAAGTTAAGTAATTAATTAATTTTTTTTCGTTTATTTTTACAAAAAAAAAAAAAAAATATTTAATCGAATTAAAAAAAAAAAAAAAAATCCAAGCTGTAGACGGCAAAGTGAAATCAGATTTTTCAGTAACATTTATTTTTCTTTAGCATCATATTTTTCATTAACATAATTCTTCATAATTTTCGTTTCATTAACATGAGATTTTCCATTAACATTTAGTTTTGCAACTAAAGAAGAAAGGCCACGTCCTTTTCGAAACGAATAGTTCTTACGGGTCATTCTATGTCAAATCAACACAGTTAAAACCTGATCCCCTCAAATTTTTACGAAATTGGGCTCATTTATTTGTTACACAGAGAAATGAATGTATACCATTTTTGAAGTCCCTATCTCTTTTAGTTTTCGAGATACACAGCTGCAAAAATGGGTAAAAAATTTTAAGGAAGTAATATTATGCGTTCAAATTGCAGACAAAAATCATTTCAGGTCAATGGCAAAAGTGATATTACTGCTTAATTTTCTAAAGGAAATTTAAATCTGCTAATCCTGTGAGGTTTGCGTTGACGCAGACCCCATCTTAACTCAATGATTAACTTAGTTAATTTAACTACTTAAGTATTAGATATGAAATTAGCACAGAGACTCATATATAAAAATAAAACCAAGAGTTTATTCAACCAGATTAATGGGAGGGCGATCTGGAATTGCGGTAGCTCAGTCAGCGTATTTAAATACTTTATCAAGTAAATGTACAATGCCTAATTTAGATATTTTGAAAATATCTCACCCCAGAATAGTAGAAGCTATGGACGGATGCACTCCTTTACGTAGATATTGCGACCTTGCAACCAGTTCGTGGATTCCCAGACGAATCAGTTTCCGTTCACAAATTCTCGCACTGAAGCATAACAACACTCTTCAAACTGTTTAACTTAAACAGCACTTAATCTCAACTACTGAAACATAACTTTCTCCACAATATACTACTTAGCCGTTGTCTTAGACAAGCGTCGGACAAGACTCCACTACTCCACCGCTTTTACGAAAACCATCTCCATCTTATCTACTTTCTATCAACTTCCTTTCTCTTCATTTCAATCAAACTTTAAAAATCGCTTCCAATTCATCTACCTCTCACAACCTAATTCCTTCGTTGCAGCACCATGTCGACACAAAACTAATTCGACCTAAACTTTCGCCGAGTCGAAGCGATTTAACCATCTCAACTTAATACTTTGCTGGATCCAGCTTAATTTCAAACAAACTGTGGCGACCTTCTACAGTCTCAACCTCACAATTCTAATTTGATAAATTAACTTTATTAGAGTTATCTCAGTTTTCATGTAATTCCATACTATATTAGTAACATATATTATGTAAGTCTTATAAATTAACAGAACATCTACACAAACATTATGGTAAATTAAGAAAAAATTTTTTAATGAAATAAGTATTTATACTTCAAAACAATCAAAGTCTCACCATCGGCGACTAGTTCAGTGTATAAGGATACAACACAAAAATCGTAATATAGAAAAAAAAAAAGTTCTATTAAAATATTTAAAATTTGTTTCATTTTTATAAAATGGAGACGACCACCCTGAGATTAGTTAACCCCTTATTGCAGACTATATAAGGACATTTTCTTTCTATTTTCAATTCCATATCACTTCAGCAACAGGTCTTTTTAATGTATTATTATTATAAATTAACAGAAACTGTGAAAAAAAAAAAAAAAAAATGATAAATTTTCAGAAATTATTTTTAGTGATTATTTATATTTCAAAGAAATCAAAATCTCACCAATGGCGACTAATCCGGTGTGTAAAAATACAATTTACTTAAAAATAAGAACAAAAAGTGGTATTAAAACGTATTATTTAAACGTATTTTGTTTTTATAAAATCGAGATGATCACCCCGAGCTTATAGTTGATTCCTAATTATAAACTATAAAAATATTCTCTTTTGAATTTCAATGTACTCAGTTCTGTGCAAAAGTTTGAGAACAATTAAAAAGTAAACGTGTGGCTTTTTTTCCATTTCAACGTTGCGTAATGGTGTAATAATAATAATAATAATAATAATTATTATTATTATTATTTTTTTTTTTTTAAGTGGAAACTTCTTTCGGCGCGTTGAGCACTTTTTGGGTGAACAAAAATCATGGAACTCGCGTCATCGTCACCGAACGCTTTGAAGCGAAAATTTCTTTAGGCGCGTAAAGCACTTTTTGGATGAACAAAAATCATGGAACTCGCGTCACCGTCACCGAACGCTTTCCATGAGCTATATGTATACTGTGTATATATGTACATAGATATACCTCCGTGCGTTATTAGTATACATTATATATATACAAAGAGTATATCTCTCTACATATATATCCATATATGTAGCGCACGGCATGGCATGCCTCATATACATATACATACATACATACATATATATATATATATATAATGTATAATAATACGAGTAGTATACTGGCTACTGGCATCTGTCTCTTTCTAGTTGTATACTCGTATGTATGTATGTACTTTTTCCACAGTATATACATAGTTCACAAAGTACAAGCACGTGTTTTTATATAGACTGTTATATTCTTCTTTTAGCTTGCTTTCAATATAAATTTTCAAATAAATAATAAAAAGAAAATTATTTTAGTCATATTACAATATTTTTACCTAATATAAGGCTTAGTTCATTTAATTTGGGTAGCTACAAATATTGTGCCGAATCATATAATACAGATCATAAACACTTGTATTATCAACCAAATTGTATGTAACCAAAAATAATTCTAAAATAATAATCTAATAGCTCGACGATACAATTCACAAGTTACTTAGTTTTCACTTCTATCGGCAGTCCCCAATGACTGTTTTGCTTTTTTTTTTTTTTATCAGAATTATTCTAGCGTTTTACGTAATACGTTATTATACTTAGAGAAACAAACTCACCTTTTAATGTTATATTTATATTATTAATACAAACTGTTATTTAGCTTTGGTAGTCGAAGACAAAAGTCCATATAAAAACAATATCACACACTACAAAGGTTAAATCGTGTGTAAATACTAGTATTTAGATAATACATATCAGGATTCTTAAGGAAGAATGAGGCTAGAAAACCGTGTGATTTAGGCATTGATTTATACATGCAATTTATCTAACTTATAGATTGGAGAGAAAAATGAACCATATGAATCAAACAGTGATAAATGTAGTTTCTTGAAGAATATGCTATTCAATAGATAAAAGTATTTTATTATATTTTAAGCTATGACCCATAATTTAGGAAATATTATTTGCAATTTTACCCTTGACACAATATGTCTTCTTTTATGGGTGCCATGCGCTTCGATAAATAATTCAGAATTTTTGTATAAATAAATATTCTCTTTAAACATAAAGCATGTTACGTGTGTCTACTAGTAATGCCACTATATTTGAATAACAAAAAAAAGTACGAGTTTAAAGCTTGAAAAATAGCACTGAGTTTTATTTTCACCAAAATTTCGAAAATCTTAATCTAATATTCCAAATAAAGAAGAAAACAAAATTATCTATTGAAATAGTTATATTCTCATATTTTGAATCATTATAAGTCATCAATACATAAATTGGGGAACTTAAAATTTAAACCACTTTTATCCTGTACTACAATTAAAAACATCTATTACCTTTCATTTCATATTTTTGAAAAGATACAATATCTTCAAAATCCGAAGTTTTTATGCATTAATAAATGCTTTTCTAGGTATGCTAATATGTAACTAATATTGGCTGCAGTTATTCAGATACGTAGTTCAAATCACCTTGTTTTTGCATTTTTACACTTATATAACTTGTTTTTACTTTCTTTTACCCGTGTATATTAGAGAAAATATTGTATTTGGGTCAAAATTTCAAAATTGAATTTTTGTTATAGTCACTCATTTTGAAGTACCATGAATCCGAAAATCAAGTTTTTAGTAGTTGGTCTGTGTTTGTGCCTATCAGTCTATCATCATAATAATTCATGATCAAATATTAGCAGGGAGCCCAAACTCTGTATTCTAAATCAGTATTATATGGGGATGGTAGGGAAGAGGGGGGGGGGTAACTGGGACGCAGAATGAATGGGGCAATAGCAAAATTTTTAAGTTTTGCAAGCACCGGAAACTAGACAATTTTTCTGATATATGGCAGCACTGAGGTCATTCATAAAGTGCAGTTTCAGAATTGTGCTATTCATAGAAGGGCAGAAAAAAATTAAAGTGTCTTTTTCAACTGCCAAAGTAAGTTTTTATTGATTCAGTTCGGTAGTAGTTAAGAAATTAACTGTTTGCTTAAAGTTAATATATCACTTATATGGTGAAAAGACATAATCTTTTATTGTGTTTATGGTATTCAAGAAGAATATTGACAATTGTTCATTAAGCCTGTTTCCTGTTTTATATGATTATGTGATGGTTCGGATGAATGGGACATTCCCCACTACGTACTTAATTTTACACAAGAATTATATTAAAACGTAAATTAGCCATATTGATTATCTGCATTTTTAATTTTGTGGACTTTGAAAAAAAAACTGAAATTAATTGTTCTAATTTTTGTTTGTAATAATTATGATTAAAAAAATTATAATTTAGAATATTCAATGAAAATTAAATCAATAATTAAAATAAATAAATAAATAAATAAACTAATAATAAATTGATTAAAATCACAATTTCAATCAAGCTAAGGTCATTGTGCCTAAATGCGATAACCCATAAATGCGACAAAGTTCTTCTACTGAAAATCTAATTGCATAAATCGCATACTTATGAATCATAATGGAACATACACATTTCAAGAACGGTTCGCGAAACTTTTCATTAAATTTTAAAGGTTTTTTCTAGTAGAATTTTCTTTTGCAGTAAACATTGTCCATTATGCCTTTCCGATGTCTTTTCCTAATTGCGATGAAAAATTTTGAAATAGTAACTGTAACTTTATCCTTTTATTTTTCAAGGTCAAACAACCACTGTTACGTCACGTGCTTGAATACCCTTTATACCTACCAGAAGAAAATAAAAAAAAATACTACATTTTTTTAAAAAGAGGGGTTTAAAATTTTTATCGCATTTGAGGGTCTGTTTACACCATTTTCCTAAATGCGACAAATTTTATCCCTTAAATGCGGCAATTTATACAGTTGATATATTAAGGGAAGTTTAAGCATTTTTTCCTTTTTAAAACTTTCCAACAAGGTTTAAAAGTGACTTAGGCTTGTCTGTCCGTCTGTCCGTCTGTCTGTCTGTCTGTCCGCGCTCTAATTCCTGTAGGGACAACCGAAAGTATTCCAAAGCACTGTGTTCCATGAGAGGTATTGCTGTAAACCATATTTAATACATTAACTGTATACAAATCTTAGTGAAATTGAATCATGTTATTCAAGTTCACTATCGGATGTTTCATATATAAAATGGAATAAATACCACCACTAGTTTGTACACAGGGACACTCGAAAGTACTCCAAAGCATTGCGTTCTATGAGAGGTATTTCTATAAACCAAATTTTAATAACTTTACTTTCCACAAAGTTTAATGAAATTGAAATATGTTATTCATATGCACAAAAGAATGCTTTGCATAGAATATAGCATGATTAGCATTAAATTTACAGGGCCACACAAAAATATTCAGTTACATTAAGAGCTGTTCATAAAAATTTGCTATAATTTCAATTTCGTTTACATTAAGCGTTTTTAACATTGTCTAACAATTTTCATCTGTGAATATAATTTCAATTTAAGTATCTGTCTGTTCGTCTGTCCGCGGTCTAGCTCCAGTAAATATTTATGTAATTTCTTGAAACTGATATATGTTATTTAAGTTCACTATCGGATGTTCCCTATTGAAAAAGGAGTTAATATCTCTACTGGTTTGTGTACAGAGGCACCCAAACCTTTTACAAAGCATTGTGTTCTATGACAGATATTTCAATAAACCATATTTTAATACATTTACTGTACACAAACCTTAATGAAATTGAGAAATGTCATTCAAGTTCACTATCGGATGTTTTATATATATAATGGAGTAAATACCACCACTGGTTTGGGCACAGAGACACTTGAAAGCATACCAAAGCATTGCGTTATATGAGAAGTATTTCTATAAACCAAATTTTGATAACTTTACTTTCCACAAAGCTTAATGAAACTGAAATGTGTTATTCATATGCACAAAAGACTGCTTTCTATGGAATATAGTATGTTTGGTATTAGTTTTACAGAGCAACAAAAAAATATTCAGATACATAAAGAGCTATTAAGAAAAGTTTGCTGGAATTGCACTTTCGTTTACATTAAGCGTTTTTAACATTTTCTAACAATTTTTAAGTGTGAATATAATTTCAATTTGTGTATCTGTGTATCTGTTTGTCTGCCCATCTGTCTGTCTTTCGGCGCTCTAACTCCGGTAAATATTTATGGAATATCTTAAAACTAATATATGTTTTTCAAGTTCACTATCGGATGTCCCCTATTAAAAATGGAGGGAATACCTCTACTGGTTTGTGTACAGGGACACCCGAAAGTATTTCAAAGCATTGTGTTCTATGAAAGGTATTTCTATTGGTTTTACTGTAGACGCATATCTCAATTAAATTGAAATATGTTATTCAATTTTACTACTGGATGTTTCTTGTATAAAATGGCGGAAATACCACCACCGATTTATGTACAGGGACAGTTAAAAGTATTCCAAAGCATTGCAATTTTGGTTATGTTACTACAATATTTTAAATTTTAATTACTTTTTAACCACCAAATGTAACTAATCACTTCTTTTCAATTTATGTGCTTTATTATGCATTAGATCAAAATTTAAATGCATGTTGAATACTTTCTCTTAAACGGTTTTATATAGTATTTCTACATATTTTTATTCATTTTTAATCATATTTTCATTTTTAATCATATTTTTATTCATTTTTAATAAGAGATGCATCTGAAAATTTTCATCAGTTAGGCAGGATCTTTTGCAGCTAAGCACTTCAGATGCATGAGAGAAAAGTCTCTCAACGTGGTTCGCAAATAGCGGCTTGCTGGTAAACAAAAGTAACGTTAAAAGTAGCGTTGAAAATCGCGAGAAACTACGTTTTTTTTTGTAACGCGCTACTCGTTACACTACATTTTTTAGAAAGTAGCGCGTTACACTGCAAACTACTAAAAAAAGTAGCGACTACTGTAGTTTCGCTACTTGTAGCGCGCTACTTCCGACCACTGCTTTTGAGTGTCACTGTATATAAATCGGTGGTGGTATTTCCTCCATTTTATACAGGAAACATCCAATAGGGAATTTGAATAACATATTTCAATTTCATTAAGATATGTCTACAGTAAAGGTATGAAAATATGGTTTATAGAAATACCTCTCATAGAACACAATGCTTTCGAATGCTTTTGGGTGTTCTGTGCACAAACCAGTAGAGGTATAAACTCCATTTTCAATAGGGTACGCCCGATAGTGATCTTGAATAACATATTTCAATTTCATTAAAATATGTCTACAGTAAAGGTATGAAAATATGGTTTATAGAAATACCTCTCATAGAACACAATGCTTTGAAATACTTTCGGGTGTCCCTGTACACAAACCAGTAGAGGTATCATATTCACCCTTAAAAAATGTTAGAATTTGTTAAAAACACTTAACGTAAACGAAAGTACAATTCTAGCCATTTTTTTTTTAAATTGCTCTTAATGTAACTGGATATTTTTGTGCCACCCTGTAAATCTAATGCTAATCATGCTATATTCTGTGCAAAGCATTCTTTTATGCATATAAATACCATATTTAAATTTCCAAAAACTTCGTGGAAAGTAAAGTTATTAAAATTTGATTTATAGAAATACCTCTCATAGAACGCGATGCTTTGGAATACTTTTGAGTGTCCCTGTACATAAACCGATGGTGCTATTTCCTCCATTTTATACAGAAAACATCCTATAGTAAGCTTTAATAACATATTTCAATTTAATTAAGATATGTCTACAGTAAAGGTAAGAAAATATGGTTTGTAGAAATACCTCTCATAGAACACAATGCTTTGAAATACTTTCGGGTGTCCCTCTACACAAACTAGTAGAGGTATGAACTCCATTTTCAATAGGGAACGTCCAATAGTAATCCTGAATAACATATATCAGTTTCAAGAAATTTCATAAATATTTACGGGAGTTAGAGCGCGGGCAGACAGACGGACGGACAGACACACAGACGGACAGACAGACAGACAAACTGAAGTCATAAACACTTTTCAACCGTGTTGGAAAGTGTTAATAACAGTTTTCAACCTTCTGTGGAAAGTGTTAATAACATTAAAGTAGCTCCCATGCATTAAATGCTTTATCGCATTTAGGGAGTGTGAACATCGCATTTAGGATATAGTACCTTAAATGCGACAAAAATTTCCTAAATGCGACGCTGGTATATATTTTCATAAATCATTGATATTTTTTTTAATTTCTTGAAAAAAAATGACACAAAACACTGGTTTAGAACTATGAGTATAATATTCAACCATTTTTTCTTTCTTTTCATAATTATTTGTTTACTAAAATGTCATAAGTTTCCTAAATGCGATAAACTTACCAAAAATCACGTCGCATTTAGGCACAATGACCTTAATTAAATAAATTCTGGTGATTATTAATGTAATACAGAATAGAATGTTGATTTTCCCGATTAGTCGGAAACAAAAATTTATCTGGATAATTTGCACTCTTTTATAATAATTTATCTTTTTCTAGTGTCTTATTTATTTTTAGATTAGGTGTTATTAGATTAAATTACCAAAGCCTAGAGCATTAGGAACTGCACGAACCAAAGGACTTTTGCCTTTTGATGTTAATTTGAGTCAATACATCAGTATATGTTAATTTCAGTGATTTCATAGTGTGTAATAAAATCACATAAACCAATTTAACTTTAAAAATTTATTTACTTTCCATTTAGTTTTCTTTTCTTTGTTAACTCCAATCCTGTCACATAGGTGGGTACTTATGAGCAATGTTGCAAAATTCTGAATTACATATGGCCGATGTTATCAGTAAAAACATGAAAAATGTCCCATTCATCCCCACTCTCCCCTACTTAAAACGTTTTAATGCGATCGGACAAATATGAATCATATACTGAGGCATACAAAAATTTCAATTATATTAATGTCTGTAGTCAAAATATCTGATAGATGCAGTTTAACATGGTTACGTTGTACTAAAAAGTAAATAAATAAAATTGATATCTATTTTTACATCCACAAAAACATTTTTCTTGTACAGTGGGGTATGGAAAAAATTTATCCTTTGTTTAGCGGATCGAACAAAACAATTTTGATGTATTAGTAATACATTTGGAAGTGACCCGGAGAGTATTTTAAGTTGTGTCATGTGTTTATGTGTTTATTTATTTAGTTTATTTTCTTGTGATCAATTTATGTACACTATTTAGTTTGCATATAATTTGTACATAATATATAAGGTTACTCTAGATTAGCCCGTTAGTAGTCGCTAGTTGGTCGATTTGCCGCCCATACTTCAGTGTTGCCAGATTTTTTTATTCAATAGCCACCAAAATTTTTTAGAAGTGACATTTGATATACATAAAACACGAATAAAATCGAAGAAACGCCGATCACACCACTTCTTAAAATTATTGGTGACAGTTAAATAAAAAGTGTGTAATCTGTAATAGGTGGCGCTGTTTACAGCGACTACTAACGGGTTAGTCGACTAAGTTTCAAATTGTATTAAGCTTGGCAATAAATTGTAATTAGTAAAATTTAAAAACAGATTTAACTGTTTTATTAATGTAGCTATAATAATTAAATTGGGGGGGAAGGAAATAGTAGCAGCACCACCCATTTTATACATAAATATATATCAAATAAAACGATTTCTAAAAAACTATTTTGAATTTTGTTTAAAGTACATAAAAGTGTGTATACAGTACATCATATATTACAATATCTTATTCTAGACGAGACGTATTAACCCTCGACGATAGGTTTAATGCCCTAACCCTCCCTACCGCTCCTTGATATATTTTTCTAGTCATTTTTGTCCTTTTATCCTTTCCGGTGTTAGACATTTTTTTTTCTGTTTACATACTTGACATTGTAAGTTTTTTTTGTTTTCCTTCCGTGCTTTTTGATTGAATTTTTTCCCTTTTATGTACGGATTTTTAGCTTTTTTCCTCGTTTCCTACATTCTAACGTTCGGTGGCAGTAACTTGTAATTAGTAAAATTTAAACACAGATTTAACTGTTTTATTAATGTAGTCATAATAATGAAATAAAGGCGGGTAATAAATAGTAGCAGCACCACCCATTTTACACAAAATTATTTGTCACATAGAACGGTTTCTAAAACTATTTTGAATTTTGTTTAAAGTACATAAAAGGTGTGTGTATACAGTACATCATATATTACAAACTACTTCTATACTGTAATAATATAATAATAAAGGATAAGCGAAAATAATATAAGTACTACACCAGATTATTACTCAATTAAATTATTTTATATAACTCAAAGTCATGAATGTTTAAATTTCCTTTTACAAAACATCAATCATATTAAAAAAGCAATTTTAAAATTTCAAGCAGATGATTATGAAAATGAAAAGTAGAGAAGCACGATTGGACATTTTTCTTAAAAGTATTTTCGTTGTATGGATTTAACAATCCTTCTGTGCTTGGAGGATTTAATTTCCATTGAGATATTTGTTCATTAACTTTAAATTGAGATTAATACAGCCTGTAGTTTACAGAATTTTTTTCTGAGACAATGAAATTTGTTCAGTTTTCTGAGCTGTCAAAAAGTATCTGTTCATAGATGTGTACACTATCTACCAATAACTATTTGGACATTTTCGTATTTAAACGTTTTGTAAAATATCTAGAAAAGTACTTTAGGAATCATCTTTAAACTTTGGTAATGTAAAGAATGTGTTATACCTCATATATTTCAGGATTGCGTCCTGAGGAGGAAAAAGGGACCAGTAAAAAATTAAACAAAAAGTAAAATGTTTTGGATCACTTTATAAAAAGTAATGCTTGAAACGTGTTTTGGCAGTAGCATGGGATTTTGAAGATTTTTCTCATTATCTGCATAAACTTTATGAGGCTACCACATATATTCATTGAGATATAACGATTTCTTTAAAAAATTGAAAAGGAAAAAAAAAAAAAAAAAAAAAGAAAAGAAAAGTAAGAAAGAAAAAAGAAAACATTATTGGATTATAACACGTAGGCATACTTGCCAACATTCTAATTAATATTCCGTAGTATTGTTGACCCCGCCTTCTTTTTCACACCAGTATCTTTTTAGAATATTTTTCTTCTTATTTAATCGTAATTGCATTTAGAGAGTAATGCTCTAAAAAATTACTGGTGTGTAAAAAAAGGCCGTGACTAACAAGACTAGGGAATATTAATTAGGATGTTGGCAAGTATGACGTAGGGTATTAGACCCAGTGCAAAGATATTTTTAGAAAATTTGTCCTACTACATTAGGCATAGCATACTGCAATCCGAATGCAAAAATATTAAATATCTTGCAAAATAGGAACATTTTTGCTAAATTACTTTTAACTACGCATGCGCTAGCTTAAAAAAAAATTTATTTGCATAATTTAATAACTAAAAGTTTTTAGCAACTTATATGAAAACCCGAAGCAAATATCGTGTAACTTTAATATGTTATGAGTGACAGAATGAATAGAATTTGAGTTTTTTCAAAATAAAAGCTAAACTATAAGGGGTTTTACTCCTACTTTTATTTTGTTTCAATCAATGGACAATGGTAATACAGTGTTCACTGATTTTAAATAAATATTGGTAAAAACCCCTATCATCTTCCATTTTTTTTATAGAAGAACTGAAATTCTGTTCATTCTGTCTCTCATAACTTTTTGAATTAATTTGGTATTTGTTTGGGGTTTTCTTATAAGTTGCCAAATACTTTTAGCTATTAAATTATGCAAATGAAATTTTTAATAGTTTGCGCATGCATAGTTAAAAATTATTTAGCAAAAATTCTCATACTTCATAAGATATTTAACATTTTTGCATTCTCATTGCAGTATGTTGCGTCGAATGCAGTATGGCAAATTTTCTAAAAACGGCTTTGAACTAGGTCTAATACCCACGTTCTATAGTAAAAAAAAAAAAGGTTTTTTTTTTTTTCAATTAAAAAAACTTTATATCTCCATGAATATATGTGGTAGCCTCATAAACATTTACACAGATAAGGAAAAAAATTATCATAATCGCATGCTACAGCCAAAACATATTTAAAGCATAACTTTCTACAGGGTGATCCAAATTATTTTAATGCTTTTAAATTTTTTACTGGTCTCATTTTCCTCTTCCGGGCACAAGAAAATACATGAGGTATAACATGTTCTTTACATTACCAAAGTTTCAAGATGATTCCCAAGGAACTTTTCTAGATATCTGATAAAATGTCGAAATTCGAAAGTGTCGAAATACTTATTGGTAGATAGTGCATTTAGCAAACATACTGGCAAAGTATTTGTGCCTATATTTTCATCTGATACAAGGAAGTGTTTATTTATCTAGACTCTAGATAAATGTACAATAAATATGTTAAGAATCTGAGTTCCTTATTTTTAACTGCAATCTTTTGTAAGTTTACTGAGATTTAGATAAAATTACGGTAAATTTACAAAAATGTTTACAGCATATTAAAAGTATTGGAATTTATTGGGTAAACCGAGGCTAGTTGGTTATAAGGGAGAGTAGGCACGGTCCTCATAACTCGCCTGTTTCGGCATAGATTGAACAGTCACAAATTACCTTTTTCTTCAATCGCCATTGTAGTTTTGCAGCGTTATCCACATACACTTGTCATTTTCTACGATTTTTCTCTTTTTTGCATTGATAAATAATTTTTTGCTTTCTTTATTCTCTTTCTAATTTCTAATACTCATCTTAATAATTACGATTTAACTTTCATAGTTTTTCTCATGGTGTATGATTAACTCTTCCTACTCATAAATGATTTTTTGGAATGTTTACGTTTAAGGGGTTGCGTCTCCTATTTCAAGAAAAAATGTATTATGGGGCTAGTAGGCGCATGAAACAGGGGGCAAGTTGCCTCGGAGCGTCAAGTGACCGCAGTTCATTGAAAGTTAGAAAATTCACATACCAGTGTGCTGTAATGTCGCTGAAGCAAATATCGATCCACTGTAGAATGAAGGCCTCTCTTAATCTGCCCTGCTTTTTGCAATTCCTCTCCAATCTGCTCTTCCAATCTTCACAATTTTATCTCTCCAACGACAATATGCTCTCTTTATCGGTCTTTGCTTACCTCTCATTATCCAAAATAGGACTTTGGTGGTCCATCTATCATCGTTTCATCTGGCAAAATCTGCATTTTAACTGCTTAAAGCTACAAATGACATCAGTAAATTTGGTTTCCTCCCTAATCCATGTGTTTTGCTTTCTATTTCTTTGGAGGAATCCTAACAAGCATCTCTCTATGCTTCTCTGTGTTGTTTAAAGCTTTTGTATATTCTACCCGTTAATGTTCAAGTTTCAGAAGCATAAGTTAATACAGGCAAAATACACTGGTCAAACCTTTTTTTTTTTTTTTTTTTTTTAAATAAATTGGGAGGTCGCTTTTGAATGTAGTGCTGTTTCTTCAGAATGCTCTCCATGCAAGTTTAACTAGTTTGTTAATTTCTTACATGATGCTCCCATTCATTGTAATAACTTGTCCCAGATAAGTATAACTGCATACAGTTTCTAATTCATCCATATCAACAATGATATTCACTGGAGAAACAAAGGAATTTGACATTTATATGTGTGTGTGTGTGTGTATAATATCTATACATAAGTGTTTGTATATATATATACATATATATTGTTTTAATTGTTTTTTAAATTTTTCCAAGCCATTCAAATTCTTAACCTCATTAAAAATCAACTATTAAATATTTACAAATCTCAAAACGCATTTAAAACTTTTATTTATCGTGTATAATTACTATACATGAAACAAATTACACGAAATTCATTTAATAGAAAACAATATTGTTTTAATGTTTAAAGAATCTTTCATCACTATAATAACCCCAGGGAAAAGATTTGTATGAAGTATCTTGAAATTAAAATAATGCGATTCCTAATTTAAATATAAAATGCAATGTTCAAGAATCTGAAATTCAAAGATAATAAAAGTTGTAGAATGTTAGTAAATGATTGCAAATATTTATCTTTAAAATTATAGTATTAGAAGTAAACCAACTTGAAATATTTAAGATAGTTAAAGTTTAGAGATTTAACATTACATGGGAGTTTTTGATATGGTTACTATATTTTATCCACCTTGTTATTACAGGAGTTAACATCGTATATGGACGGTTCATTGTAAAAGTAGTGAAACACCATATTTTTTAAATATGTATATTTTTTTTTAATTGTATCCGCGTTTGTAATGATCGATAGATGGCGCTTTTTCAGATTTTGTTGTTAGTAAATATAATAGACACGGTATTTATTATTGTTGTATTTGTGTTACTACTTAATATTCGTGCTATAATTTATCCGCCATTACAGCAAGGAAAATCGATTGCTTTTGGGAAAAATATTGCAGTTTATTCAAAGTTCGATCGGAAGTAGATATTTAACTGAAGCTGAACAAATATTAGTTTCAAATCATCTGATTAATTCTTTTCTTCCATTAGCCGAAGCAACTGAAATTTTAAATTTGTGATTTGGAAATAAATGGAAGCTTAATTCTGGATTTCTTGATTTTTGGAGTTACACTGTGGCACACAACAGTGTTTGTTGTCTTTTTTACCTGATTTATTCATTTTTATTCAATAAATATATGCGAAACTAAACATCGGCGAACAATGACGTCTCGATGAAAACCGAAAGCTATTCATGTTAATTGTAATTTCACCTTAGCCCACCAGAGGGCGAGCATTCATCACAATCGCGGATCACATTTAGTCACAACTTTCCTTATAAAAATGAAGAAACTCCAATAATTGAATAAAAATCGAATAAATGGCATCACTTGATTTTTTCAGAAAACATAAATTTCTAAATATTCATTACAAAAATGAATTTTCTAAGTTACTTCATAATCTTTTTCTTATAATTTTTAAATTCTTATAACTTTTATTGGTATTAAACACTAAAAATAGGTAACACTTACAGAAACTTGCCTTTTTTGCCTACACATAAATTTTAAAAAAGCTTGTTATTGCAAAATCAATTCAAAAGGAAATAATTCACTTTTACTGTGATCTACCCATATATGTCCTGGGTTTCTCAGAAATCGTTTTACCGATTTTTAAAAAATATTTAGGGTTTAGGGTTTTTGAAGGTAATAAATCAATCTAACTTATCCTCATCATTAGAAGAATTATGATGTTAGGCAGGCAAATAAAATACTGATGTGTAACAAGCCTTCTGATATTATATTATAATTTGGAATTAAGAATACCGTTTCTTATTAATTATGCTATCTTTAGTAAATAGTTTTATCTGTGAAAATGTGTGTTTCCCATCGAATAACGCCTAATAAATGAAGTCATTTTCAAAAACGATAATTCGGAAAATTATCTGAAAGTGATTCATTCTAACGTGTTATAAAGATTATTTTTATTGTAATTGTATTAAGACATTACGTCATTTTGACGCATTCGCAGTCAAATGTTCAAATCGCATGCATCATATTTTGACAAAAGCGTAATTTTGCAGTTTTTTTTTTTTTTTTTTTTTTTTTTTTTAAATTAGTTTCACCGCATGTGTGCATTATAAGCATCCTATATATCAAATTTGAGGTTTCAAGCCACATTATTTCTAACATATATATATATATATATATATATATATATATATATGATATTTGTGAGAATTTTTCTTCAGCCCCTCCCATTGTGCATGCGGTAGAAATGCCAGAGACCTAAGGTACTTCAACCCTTTTCATAAGCTGTAATTATGTCAAATTTGAGTAAACTCAGTTCAGTGGTTTGGTAAAAGATGTAAGATAACACACATCTACATACAACAATTTTTATTTAAATTAACATTACTTCACTGACTGAAATAGTGTTCGTTTCTGAAAATTTTTCGTTTATTACTTGTTCCTTTATTCAACAGAAGAAAGTATTAGATTCTTAAAAATTTTAGACCTCGGGTTTTCAATTGATTTACACGTTTTCAGAGGTCCAGAACATGATTTGATCATTTTCAGAAAATGTCTGTCTGTGTGTGACAAAATCTTGTGGCAACTGTATCTCAGGAACTACTTCATAGAATTTCATACAAATTGGTATGTAGTTGCACCTTGACATAAATTAGTGCCTAACCACTTTTGCTGAAAATCGTTTAATAGGTAGCGTTGCCATCGCACTTTTTCTATACTTTTAACATGGCGGTGTAGGATAAAATTTCGTATAAATATGCATAAAGAGAATTATTTTTTAAGAAACGTTATGAAAATAAAAATAATTATTTATAATAGTGCTAGACAACGGAGAAGAATTTTTTTGCATATGTAGGAGCATTGCTTCCCGCACTGGGGTAAAAGTTTTTCCTAGCGGGAAGACGGAAATTTTCATTATGGATGTCTTTCGAAAGAGCTCATTAATGCCTTTAAAACGAATAGTTGAATCATTGATCTGTGATAATTTAAAATAAAATATCGATTTTTTCATTTTTGACTAAAAAAGACTTTTTATTATATATATATATATATATATATATATATATTTAAGATGTTATATAGAGAATAAAATTAACTTTCTTTTTATATTTAGTGTTCTTCTTTACCATTCTACTTCTTTAGAATGAAAATCGACTAAACTCATTAAGGCTTTATTGAATAATAACTTTAATAAATTAATTTTACTGAGAGAATTTGTATGAAAAAATATAGAAGAAAGTCATGTGGTAGCAACAACGTCCTAATATTTTGTTTTATTTGTGCAATTAACATATATAAGATTTTTAGGAATATTTCAAATTGCTTATGTGATTGTTTAAAAGAAATTTCATTTGTATTATTTTATACGATTTTCAAAATGTCAGTATGACTGATTCATTAGAAATAAATATCACATAAATGACGATAAATGACTTTTATGACAAAACATACTTACATAGCGCAGATGAGTAATAAACAGTTATTGCATTTGTTTCAAAATGCTTTTCAATGATATGAAATGACAGCACACATAATCGCATTATGAGAATCACTGAAATTTAATTTAAGGAATATAAATCTTTTCTTTGATACCTTTGATCTTGGAACATCTATTTAAATTTAAAGAAGCTTAACCAAGTAGTTAAATAACATTATATAATATCTTTTGACAGAAGATTTTATTCTGAAATATACGAAATTTTATAATAATTAGAGAATGAATTGATACATTTTACATGATATTTCATGGACAGAGAAAATAATTTTAAATTTGAAACTATATATAAAAATTTAGAATTACATTTTGAAATTTTAAGCTTTAAATATTTATAATACTGTAAAATTTTCATGACAGAGAACTGTCGATTTAAAATAAAGTTATAATAAAACTATAATAATAAAATCAATATATCGAATATTCTCTGCAATTGAGGAAAAATTATTTCAAAGTTAACTGAAAAATGTTTTATATTAGGATGATATTTTCAAATTCTTTTATGCTAAAAATATTATTATCATTATGAAGAATTGGATAATGCGAATTTAATAAGATCTGTTTCAAATGAATTCAAACAAATCATATTTTAATTTCAATTTAATTGGTTTATTATGCTTATTTTTCAACTTAATGAAAATTAAAAGTAGAAAACACTCATAAAAATTCACGATATGAATCTAAATTTATAAACTACTTTATTTATGAAATTAGTATTCATGATTAATGCTTGGTCCATAGAAAAAGAAATATTTTGTATTAAATAGCTGCCAATCGTACCGATTTTTCGATACCGGCATTTATCTATAGAAATTTTGAATAAGCTTTTGTACCAGTTTTCTATGGTTGAATAAGTTAAAAACCTCTTTAAATATAAATGCTAACAAAAAATCAGAAAGGTCGGCAGCTATGACATTCTATAATCTTTCACAGTAACTTCCTTACATACACATTTTTTTAAATTACATAGCTCAAAAAAAAAAAAAAAAAAAAAAAAAAAAAAAAAAAGCTATTTTCTCAACTTAAAATAGATATAGTATTTAATATTTTACTTCTATTAGGTGTAAGGGAAAGTTCTGTCCTTGTGTGGCACCCAAAGAGAGAGTTTGGACACGAAACCAACCCTTTTAATGAGATCTAAAGTAGTTGTCTGATGAATTCCAAGCTTGAAGCCCACTTCTGTGGACGTTATCGTGGGATTTGTCTTGATCATACAGTAGCACTTCGTCAGTGACACCTGATGGCTTTTCTGATCTGGGTTCATCTTTCAAAGAAAAAACACCCAAACAAAATTTCGCAAATAATCTTTGGCATGTTCGAGCTGTTACTGCGTCCTCTCCGAACACGTCATACATGTTTTTTGTTGCCTCCCTCGCGTTATTCCCTCTTTGGAGCTCGTACAACATACAATGTCTTAAGTGCACTCTTTGTTCAATCATGGTGACAGTCCTACAAGTTTGAAAAAAACGACTAAAATACGAAAAAATGTGTGTAAATCATCATTCATACTCTAACCTAACTGTTTAAACCACTTTCAGTCGATAATCGACAACGCATAAAAGTGCACGTGTTTAAAAACGGCAGAACTTTCCCTTACACCTAATATTTTGACGTTGATGACTACACGGTCGGGTTTTTCGCTTTATATAATTTTTCTAGGCGTCAACAGTCTGGTGTTACTTACTGTTATTCCTTTAGATGAATGTAGATTCTGGTGAGCAGTAACGATTCTCTCTGATTCTATAAGAATTTTATTGAATGACATGATTTTTCAGTGGAGAAAGCACACTCTTAAAAATGAACTAAATTGTCTCAAAATAGCTCCGAAACAATATATACTTAAATTTGAAAACCCGTGTACTCATTTTTGAGTATACTGACGTGTCAAACATGGGAATATTGGGATTCTTATTGGTCAACCCCATTTTTGAATTGGTCAATATGCTCAAAAATGAGTACATGGGTTTTCAAATTTAAGTATATACTGTTTCCGAGCTATTTTGAGACAATTTAGCTCATTTTTTAGGAACTATTTTTTACAGTGCAATATTGAGTTTACTTTGTATACTGGAACTATTAAGATCTGATAAGTATACAATGATTTCCTTGAGTTTCTTTTGAGGATGAATCATTAGTGAGACAAGCTATTTAATTGACCTTGTTGCCAGAATGCTAATCTGGTTTCATGGATAACAATATTTGGATGAGAGGCTCAGAAAACTACAAATATAATTATTAGTTCAGAACTTCTAAGAGAGATAAAATCTGCTCGAAAGCACATCAAGATTAAAGCCATCAAACCAGTTGGTTTTTTAGGCCTCTATAGAAGCATAATGGTTTAAGTTGAAATGCCATTAATATTTTAAAACAAAATATTTTAAGGTCTGAAGTTAAACAGAATATATAATTTTTATTTTAGAGAAGTCGTTCTTTGTAAATCTCTCGTGACAATTTTTTAGTGCACTACAACGTCAATTATTTATTATCATTTAAAAAAAATATATTTATCGACAGAAAGAAAAAAAAAAAAAAAAAAAAAAAAAACTTAGGTCCAAGAGGGGGGGAGGGGGCATGCACCAAGCTGTCGTTTTCTATCTGTGTTCTTTTCTTTTTACACCTACTCATGGACAGTCGCATTGTTAAAAAACACTTCACAGAAATAAGCAGAATCTTAACGTTTATGAAAAGCTTCATTTATTATAAAATCTTCGAGTAGGAACTTCTTATTTTTAAATATCTTCTTAATTTTGACAAAAAATGAGAAGATATTTTTTCCCCCCATTTTTGAGAAAATGCAAAGTGTGAAATGATGTGGTAATATATAGATATTTGAGAAGTTATTTTAATAAGTGAGAAGTTTATCTTCTCATGTTTAAGTAAACATACGCATTCGATTATGAGAATGTACGGTTTGGAATGAAAATACTACTGCCTTACTTTTAAGTAGATATGTGTATTCATTTATAAAAATATTGCACCTAATTACGCCCAATTTTCATTCATGAACTCTTCATTGCGTTTGATTTTCTTCTCTGGAGGCATCAAATACACTGCTCTGCATGAAAATTGCTCCCAACATCATTTTTGCAATTTCTTATGCAAAATGACCTCCTGAATCCGAGTAGGACGCCCATTTTGCCCTATCACCCACCGTTCTTTAGGGACTGCCCCCTATTTTTATCACTTTTTGGTAATTTTATGGCTACAAATTTGATTTTTAGGGGAGGGGGGAAGGATTATTTAAACGGTTTAATATCTCCTTAGGGGCTACAGATTTGGAAAATTCTAAAACATGAACATTTGAGGCAAGGGGAAAATTTAGGTGTGTGTGTGTGTGGGGGGGGGGGGAGGATTTGTCACTGAAATTATGAATTACATTTCTTATAGTTTTTTAACCTATTATTAATGTTATTTATTAAACATTATATTTTTCTTTGTTTTTAAGTGTTAAATCAATTCTTTTACATTCTCCGAATCAAATTAATGGCCATAAAATTACCGAGTAGTGATTAAATTTCCGGAGAGGGTAATTTCCCGAGAAAACGGTGGGTGACTATTCAAAATGGGAGTCATATTCGGTTTCAGGAGGTCATTTTACCTAAGAATAAGCAAGAATGGTATCAGGGCTCGATATTTTTCTTTTATTTATTTATTATTATTATTATTTTGCAGCGCAGTGACATTTTTCTTTTCTTTTTCCTTGAGAGAACATGTATGTTCTTTACTTCTGCCATGCTGCGCTGTTAAAACATACTTCTCAAAAATAAGAAGAATCTTCTCACTTTTTAGAAGTTTCATTTCTTATAATAGCTCCAAGTAAAAACTTATCATTTTTAAGACTTTTTTTTATTTTTTTAATCATTTTCGAATAAAATATCTTCTTAATTCTGACAAAAATAATGCAAGGTGTGAAATGAGATAGTAATACTGTAACTTACACTGAGAAAAAAAAAAAAAATATATATATATATATATATATATATCGCCTTCACCTAGAATGAATAAGTGGTCAATTTTCTTAATCCCTTAACTAGAAATATAGAATCTCGAGCTATGTGCATAAGGCATGCCAATAAACTGAATGGACGAAATGATCGAGAATTTATAGTCTACACATTTCTAGATGATGAATCAATATTCTGAATCTTTTGTATTCCGAGAATTTCTCGCTTGATTTTTTAGAATTGGGTCATAAACCAAGATTATTGTTGCTGAAACCCGCCTTTTGTAGTCTCGTTTATTTGAAGAGATTTTTAAATAACTTTGCCCTCGATAATGTAGGCACACGATCTAGAATTCTAATAGAGGTCTCTAGAACTCGCTTTCAAAGGGGACTAGAATTTATAAGGATGAAACGAAACTATTTTTTCTAGAGTCACAATTTAGATTCTAGATATCAGTTACAGAACTGTTTCTCAGTGGAATGTAACGATTTTCATGAAATTAATTATTAGTAATTATACTTATTTTTATTATTCCATTTTTGAGAAACCAACGGCTCACGTATTGAAATATGTATTTCTTCGTTTATGTGAAAAATCTTCACAAAATTATATGAGGAGGCAAATCTGCTGCTTTTTAAGTAATTCATTTTTAAGAGTGCGGTTAATAAACTGCGAAATTTTGCCTCACCAAATTTTTATATGGGAGTGCACTTCGACTAGAAATATTGTTTTCTTTGCCCAGCAACAAGTATCGTAAACTAAAACTCAACTGTTCTTTTTTCATTCATACAAAAGTAAAATTGCTCGTGAATTTCATTTGTATTTTATTACTATTTTTCACTTAACGGCAATAGAAGAAAGAAATATCCGTAGGGGGGAAAAGCGTCTTCGCTACTTTGCGATAGGCCAAATAAATTATGTAAGTTTAAGGTTGGTTATTATTTTTACATATTTTACTTTACTTTCTTTTATTACAGGATCAATATATTATTCTGAAGATAAACAAACTATCCATTTTAGTTTTCAAAATATTTTTAATCTTTGCCTTCAGTTAGATATTTTCCCCATTAAAATTCACACATTAAAAATATTTTTCTTTGAAATTTTTTAACTAGAGTCTAAGGTTATAAAAAAGTCATAATTTAACCTAAATTAACTTATCTTAATTTATTTTGTATTAAAAATTATAAGAACTTGATGGCTATACTTTTAGAATTATAAAATAAAAGTCATTACGTTTGACTATTTATTTAATAGCACGAAAATGTGATATAAAATGTATTTAACATTTAAAGCCCAGTCATAAAATAACAAAGCAACAAAAATTAAATTTTAAAATTAAAATTATTTGTACAAATATATATAATGTAAAAATGATACTATTTCTCTGTATATAACTATAAATAAAACGAGTATTATTTTCACTAAAATATTGCTATACACTTGAATTATTAATAAAATTTACATAGATGTAAATACAAATATTTTTAATAATAGTAATAATAATAACAATAAGTGATGAAAAAAAAATTATGCCGACGATATTATATATATATATTTTAATTTCTTTGTATAATTTTTTCAGTAAATTTTTTTATTATTATTATTATTCTTTTATAACAGCTATAATAACACAAATATTAAGCAAAAGAAATTAAAATTTGTCTCCAGTTTATAAAAATTATACAGAAATAAAGCATTTCATTTCATTTCATTTTACTTTATTTTACTCTCCTTAAACAGTTAATTTAAATCAGTTCTTTATATTATTCATTTCCTTTTATACGTAAGGAATGAAAAAGGGGAAAAAAAAAGAAAAATGAAATTTCTACGTAAAATTATAACTAATATTTGCTTAAGTTTTAAAAGTTGCAATGATATATTAGGTAGATAATACCTTTTCTCTTAAAGAGTTTGAAATTGAAATTTTAATTCTTCTTGAATAATACCACATGAAGAAATATTTTACGGTATATCTAATACTGGTATATTTTTTGGAAATTTAAAATTACAAACATAGTAATACAAATAACAGTCAGATGGGATTTGGTTAGTTTAATATAGTAAACTAATCTGGTGTGTCACTCACACGACTTTCTCTTACCCTGAAATTTAATACTATAAATACAGGTTGCAGATTAAGAGGAAAGATAACAAGAACTGTCATGTAAACCTATGCTAAACAATTCAAATTCGGCTTCAGAAGAGTTTTATACGATAATTAGTTCTGTGTGAGGGGGAGCTACCGCCCCCCCTCAACCCCCCGTTTCAAAAATACACCTACATTCATATAGAATTTAATACGGTTATTAAAAAATAATTCTGTTTTTAAAAAAAAAATTTATTAACATTTATTTAAAAAAATTATCTTTTATGATAATGCAGACGATTTCCATATTAGAGAAGTAGTGTAACACTAAATATCCAAAAAAAAAAAAAAAAAAAAAGTCCATTTTAATCTCAATTAAAAAAAAAAAAAAAAAAAAAAAAATTCTAATTTTTTTTTCGTTAAAGGTAAAAAAAAAAGATAACTTTGTTTTAAATTATCGCAGATCGATGGTTCAACCATTCGTTTTAAAGGTATTGGCGAGCTCTTTTGAAAGATACCCATCATGAAAATTTACTCCCCTCGAGGGAGGACTTCCTCCCCAGGGGGGGGAGGCGAGGCTCCTACATACACATTTTTTTTTCCCCAGTTGACTATCTCTATTACAAAAAATATATATTCGTTTCATTTGGTTTAGTGCCATCTATAGCTGTTAAACTCTACTTAACTGCAATTTCCCCCATAGACTTAATGTATTTGAATACTTTTGAGTGTCCCTGTACACAAACCATTTGCTTCATCTCAACGAAAAGCTTACTGTAGCATCCCTATATGATACACATTTAGAATACCGAGTTTGAACTTTCTGCCATAATTTGTTTTTGAGATATGCTGATAACAGAGAGACACACACACAGACACACACATGGACCATTTGCTAAAAACATGATTTTCGTATTCAGGGGACCTCAGACCATGTAAATATAACAAAATCTCACTTTCGAAAATGTGACCCAAAAACAATACTTTCTCTACCTTATGGGTAAGAGAAAGTAACAAGGATAAGTTTTGGAGAAGAAAAGAAGGGGAATGGGGGGGAAGGGGGGGACAAAGGGAAAAAAATAGCATGCAACAAATACACGACTTTCCAATACTAAACATATTATATACTATTTTTGCAAATAGTGTGGTCAGAAGGCATAAATTGACTTAAAAAAACTGCGCACCAAAAGATTTTTCTGTCAAAGCAAAACGATTTATATGTCGAGAAGACCTATAAAAGTGAACTTACATAGAAGATTAAAAAAAAAAAAAATCATTTTTAATATTTATAACTGACGTACCTAGCTTGCCGTGACTCTCGTAAATTTTCTTGTTGCAAGCAAGTAATACACGCTAAAGGGTATTTAAAAATAAATTTATGTAGCAAATTTGGAGAAAATCGTTAGAACCGTTTTTGAGACACATTCTTCCGATCCCCCAAACCGGTTGTCCCCAAAACTTTCCAAACTCATGTGTAAAAGACAGAAACTAAATCGAAAACTAAAAAATACTTACGAAAAGATATTTAAGAGGGAGTTAATAAGGTGAGTTTGAAGAAAATCCTTAGTGTCGTTCTAAAGGAATGTACTTGGGAGTTCTATAATTGACAGATTTATACAGAACAGTATTCTCAGCTAAAAATCTGGGAATAACCATGTCACTAGATGGCAGAAGCAGAGCGCCAGATTTTGTTTGATAGTTGGATTATGCCCTTAGATCTTGAGTAGTTGAACTAGAAATCTAAGTTGAATGGGAATACGCCCGGTAATATCGACACTGAAGTTTCCATTAACTTTTTTTCCCCTTTTATATTTACATTAAAAATAATCTTGTCTCTCATCATAGACATTTTCTAACATAATTAAATCATTCCCCCATTACATGTCTTTATAATTTTCCTTGCACTATTTCTTTTATTCTGGCAGTTATATTAAGCTACTGATAAAAACTTTTCTTAAAAGCAAGATTAGATTCTGTTAATTTTCTATTTATCATGCATTCAGAGAGTTTAAATATCAGAAATAATTCAGCTCAATACTTTTATCCTCATCAGTAATCTTATTATAATAAAATTTTCTTCTAACATGCATCCATGCAACGATTTATCGTTATTTTATTTAACATGTATGTTATTGAGGATTACAAAATTGAAAGCTTTTTAATAGATTTACATATAAGGCATCGTGCTTCTAATCTCATCCTGTCAAAAAGTCTAATCGAAAAACCTCATTTCTAGCGAAAAATATCAGTTACTCCTTGTTATATGTAAATGAGTAATTTATTAACAAAACAAATAATTCTCTAAATACGAGACAATTACATGAAATAGTTATACGTTTATTTTCGAAATTTTATCGGGAGAACAAAAAGTAATAAAATTTAATTAAGAGAATACTTTTTTTTTAAAGAAATTATAAAAATTAATGACATAAGACAAAACAAATGAAGAAATTTGTCAGTCTTTTACATTTATTAATCAAGATTTATTTGATTTCAAAAAGTCCGAAAGGAATAGTACTCCAGAAGATTTTCCATTAGTTATATTTAACTGTAACCTTCATTAAAATGTATGAGATGCCGCAAAGCAAAGCCTATTAAATTGGTTTCCACATAAATCAATTAACAATACTATTCAGTAGAGCTATTTTGTATCAGCATTTCTTAATACACTATTTTGCCAATAACAAATTTAGGTAGCATTTAAAAATTTATTTCAAATTCATAGTAATTTAAAAGGTATTGAGGATATTTTGTATTTTTTTTTTTTTAACGTAGTTTTTATATATTTTTTTTTATTTTAAGTAAACTTAGTGATTGAAAAAGAATGGGTGAAAAACAAAATGTATTATAAATAAATGATAACTATATCCATATTAGATGTTACAACATTTTCTAATTTATTCAAGAGAATTATTAGCATTCGCATTTTTATTAACACCACATTTTTTGCAGTATAATTTTTTTTATTATTATTATTTTATTGTAACTACATATTGGACAAAAATTACTCTACAAAAATGTACTGTGAGGGGGAAAAAAAGAGTCATGAATTAGCAATGGCTATGGAATAAATAAGAAATATTGTCATATCTGCCATATTGCAAAGATTCTTCCCAAGACTTCCCTAGGGTGTTCTAGAAAAGATAGGACATATACAGGACTTCCTCGTGATATTATTGGGGTATTTTGAAGTAACAGATGCGTTATATTGGTGCAAAGTTTTAAAACATAAATACCTGTCTAACATATTTTGTATAGTGTAGATCAACCACTGAATGTACAAACCCTAGTAAATGAACACATTGTAAATATTTATTAAAAATGAGGTAAAGTTAAAATATGGTATAAGCAAATTAACTTTCATTGAATTAAAAAAAAAATTGTATTTAAATTGTAATGTTACATGCTCATTGACTGGAGAATTTTATGTTCGTTCTCTCGTAAGAACTGGTTATTAATTCAGTTATTTATTTAGTTATATTTAGAACTTTTATATAAACTCCCTAAAAACTAAATGCAATAAGTAGGGTGGCGCCAGCTAGGGGGACGGGGGCACAGTACCCCCGTCGGGGAGTCTGACCCCCCATCCGGCCATACTCCTAAAATCACTCGGTGGAAAAATACAAAATTTTCAGTTTTTCTACTTTTGGCAGCATTTTTCTTTCCTTGTACAAATTTGGAGCATTCCAGTTTTTCCTTTCAATGTTCAATAGAAGAAAGTATTGGATTCGTTAAAATTTTCAGCTTCCAATTTTCCATGAATATACACGTTTTGAGAGGTCTAGAACACGTTATGTCCACGCTATTTTTAGAAAATGTCTGTCTGTGGCACGATGATCTCCAAAACCACGAGGAGTACTAACAAATGGAATCGTACAAATATTAACAGTAATGCAGTTTTTGATAAATACTTATATAATAAACTCTCTTTATGTAGTGCCCCCTTGTCGGGGAAGTGATGTCCCCCCGTCGGCAAATTTCTGGTGCCACTACTGGCAATAAGTCCTTAACCATTTTCATATAATTTACATATAACAACAAACACGTTTTTACTTTTAGATTTTCAGACCTACATATACATAAAATAAAAAATAAATAAATAAGATTATTTATTAGATTTATTTAGACTATATATTTCATAAGAATGGTGCAAATAAATTGTTTTTAAAGTTAAACACAATACTTTTACAAAGTTTTGAAGAATGATTTTTATTACGAACGTTTAAGAGCCATTATAATTAATGCATAAACTATAATAATATTAGCTTAGTTATCATAATTAAGACTGCATTGAAAGACTACATATGTTAGAAAATGGTTATGTATACATTGCTAGTAATTATAAATATGTATATTTCACGTCGGTTGTGTTAGATTTGTATCCTTTCCTAGTGACATAACAATGCGTTTTAAAAATACTAGACTTTAATTTTAAATAAACAAAGGAAAAAGATAAACTGTATAAACATGCCTAATTGTGAATATTTTTTACTAAGTATTTTAATAAAATGATATGCAGTAAGGAGAAAAGAACAATTTCCTAAAATATAGATAAAATTGACTGGCACATGACTTTGCAACAGTTCTGTTGTATTATTACAATACTTGTTTATAGATAGTTTAAAAAAGTATTTATGAGCATTCACCTTCTTTTTATTTGCTATTTTTTTACTGTTTTTAATTTGTAAAGTTCAGGCATGGGAAGATCCCCTGACTTAGCCATTTTATAATTTGCCAGTAGAAATCTACTATTTGATTTTGGACATTATGTGACATGGTTTCTTTATAGAACACAAAAGTGCCTTTTCTTTAAACATGAATTTGCCAAACGGCGTTGAGAAAAAATTGACTATGATTTTGAGTTCACAGTCCAAAAATTTCTTAAATCAATTGAAAATTACAAGATTTAGAAAACTAATATTTAATAACTTCGAAGTCGGCTTTCACCGTATTAAATAAGGAGGATTGTTAGCTAACACTTTAGCTTTGGTGCTATTCACTATATGCGACAGAATTTTTATAAAACTTGCTTTATAGTTGTATATAGTATTTATTATAGAATTTTTTTTTTGTAAAAAATAGATAAATAAATAAACAATAAAATAAAATACTTTGAATAAAATATAGAATTTTGTGTTTAGTTTGTGCTCAATCATGTCCGAAAATAACCTTCTGTGTTGTTACATAGTAAAAATGATGCTAAGTTTGTTAGTTTATCAACTGATGATTTAACAAAAAACATCATTTTAGAAAAAAAAAAGAAAAAAAACTTCGTATGCTATAAAAGCGCAACCTTAATTCAATAACAAAGAGTAAATTTAATAAAACTTTAAAAAATCTATTTTCTAAAAATCTTGTTTCCTCCTTATGTCTCTATAACTGAAACAAGATATTTCTTATATTTATGTAAAATATTTTTTGATTTTTATATTGAATATTAAACTTTTGCATGCGAAAAATGACAAACAAACACATAAACAAAAAATAGTAGTAGTAACAAGAATATATATATATTTTTTAAATCGATTTTGCGATTTTATCAAGGTAAAATTTAAAAATCATTTTTCAGAATATTTGCAATATAATTAAAAGATCCTTTATAGTCGCTCATTTTAATTACATTCTATAAAATTTTCTATTTGAATATCATTTCGTTTTTATATTAATAACATATAAAATGCATAAATCTGTTATAAAAAAAAAAAAAAATGTTTAATACTGAATATTTTTAATTGTAAATTAGTATGTAAAGTGACATTATCAGAACATACTTCTCAATTTAGACTTTATAGAAAACAAGTGAATTAGAGACAAATTTTATTCTAAACCTTATATTAAAAGATTCCATATATTTAAAATATTCTATTATTAGTAGTATAATATTCTATTAGAAAGTATCAGTTATAAATATTTACAGTTATAAATATTCTTCAAGATAAGGACTTAATTAATTTTCTCTAACAATGAAGGAAAAAAAATATTAAGTACACAAGAAGTTAAACCATAAATTGAACCATAGGAATTCAGAGATTTTTTACGAATTTTTATTAATTTATTTTTGTTTATGTGGATCATGGTGGAATTTATCACGTGTTTTTTTTGTAATTCTTATACCCTACTACAACACACAAATATATATATAATATGTTTTATTTACATATTAATTAAAGTATATTTGAATGAAGAAGGCTCCAAAGGTTGTACTAAAAGTTATACAAAAATTATATAGTTTTAAATAGAAAGTAAAAAATAAGTGTAACAGTTTAAGATAAGTGGGAGTGGTTAACAAAAAGAAAAAAAAATGTTAATAAAAACAAAAACAACGAATTAAAGTATTAAAAAAAAAAAAAAAAAAAATGCAAAATAACACTTCATGTGAAAAACATCCGCTTCCTCTTCAGTAGGTGGGAGCAGCAGGAAAGACAATTTTTAAGAAAAGGAAAAAAAAGCCTAACAGGTTACAGAAACATGGCGAAACCAGTATACTCCCAAAAAACGAATAACAACGAAATTCTAAATCAGAATTAAATTAATAGTGAAATAAATATAAATGTAGCAATTATGCTTGATAAAAGTAACTCAATTAAAATAATAAAAATAAAAATATTTATAGCCAATATACGTGATAAAAGTAACTTAATAAAGGTAACTTAATAAAGGACATGCTGACTCGCCATGTTCCCACCCAAACTTGAAAGGCAAAAATATATTCTATTAAGATAGACTTACTGCGAAGGTGATCTGTAGAAAAATAAAGCAGAAATAAATAAATAAATATATATATATATATATATTTAAAGTATCCAATTAAAATTTGAATTTAAAGTTTGACTTACGAACACGAAATGGAAACTTGAAAAATACCAATTTTGATATCAGGAATTATTAATTAAGCCCTTTCAAAATTTTGGATGCTACTGTAATATTAGAAACTTAGTTAATTAGTTTTAAAAGTAAATGGTGAAAATTCAAATAGAAAGTAACATTTTTAGTAATTTATGTCATAAATATATAATCTGTTTCCTTAAATATTCTAAGATAGACTATTTAAAATTGATTTTTTAAAATAATATTTAAAGCCCTTTGTGCATCACAAATCATCACACGAGAACTAAGAAATTAATGTAAAACAGACAAAGTCTCCACTATAAATAAATCAAAACATATATGAAAAAGATAAAAACAAGGAAATAAATAAATAAATAAATAAATAAATAAATAATAACAGTATGTTGTGGCTACCCCAAACCTTCCTTCTATACATTCCAAAACAAACTCACGAAGTAAAAATTATTTTTAAAATAATTATTTATTATTTATTTTTACACGATGGATTCTGACGATTTCCATCTGAGAAAAGTATGATATTAAATGTCAAAAGAAAGTCAATTTTATTCTCTACATCCAACATACTCTACATCCAAATACACTTTTTAAATAAAAAAGCCTATAAACTTGTTTTAAATTATCGCACAGCCATTCGTTTTAAATGTATCGATACTCATACGGATAATTTGCACCTTCACGAGTAATCCCCCCCAGGGTATCAATGTTCCTACGTTTACATAAGCTATTTCTTATTTGAATATTACTATTATCCACATTTTTTGTTAATTTCACAGTCATCCGTTAAATATAATTACTATTGTGGACATATACACATTTTGTTTTTCTATACAGTCATATTAACCATTTATAGGGCTATTTTTTTTCTAGTAATGTTATGTTAAAATATTTTTGGGATTGATATTTATTTACAAAAAGAAATTCATCTAGCTGATTACGTAAAATTAATTTGATTTTTAAGATCTTCTTCTTCTTCTTCTTTTTTTTTTTTTTTTTTTTTTTTTTGTGGTAAGTATGTTTTCCACCGCCCACTGGGAGCGGTAAGACATAATATATCAAAGGTAAGACATAATATATTTTGCATTTATTTTTATTTCGCATTGCATTATATATTTTTTGTAAAGTTGGCATATGGTCACCAGCTTTAGTCAATCGTACGTCATCTGGAACAGTTTTCTTGCTGCTCAGGAAACTTACAGGCCGTCCTTTGCGTTTACGACTTGAAAATCCAGAAATCAGCTGTCGTCTAGCAAAAGTAGAAAATTTAATTGGTCGCTAAGTGCCGAATCTCTTCTACTTACTTTCCAGAGAATGATGGCATTTACAATTATCAGACCAATTAGGAAGTATAGGATTTGAAATTTAAAAATTTGGAGTGACTCCACTCGACTTTCCGAACATTGAGTAATTAACAGTTTTGTAGATAAAGTAAAAAAAAAGAGGAGTTGTTAAACAAACAAAAGAGAGAAAACTATAATAGAGTGTTTGAGTATTTTTCTCCATATATTACACGATGTTTTATTGAACGCTACTGAACTTTGAGCCCATAAATCATAATGATAAAGAATTTTTCGGTGTGTCCCTGTAAAAATCTATAAATGCTAGATTCACCAAAATGCTTAAGTTAGTGCAACAGTGATTTATAATATTCATATAAATTTTCAACTAAATTGAATAAGGTGTTTAGATAATAGCAGGAGACTTGGCGTTGGAATATTAAAACAGGAATAAACTACTACGTCAGAAACGCCAAAGAAAAATTATTGAGGTTCATACAGCTGTTTCGGTAGCCTAAAGCGTACCGTCTTCAGTGCAAAAAGAATTGTTTAGATGCTATCGCACTTTTAAAAATTTGGTCCCATAGGCCACAATGATAAAGAAGTTTTCTTTGTGTCCCTGCAAAAAAACTGTAAATGCTAAATTCACCAAAATCTATACAGTTCGTGCAACTGTGACCTATAACATGTGTACAATTTTTTTGCTCAGATTAATAAGGCATTTAGACGCTATCACACTTTTAAAAATTTGGCCTCGTAGGCCATAATGATAAAGAATTTTTCTTTGTGTCCCTGTAAAAAAAACTATAATCGCTAGATTCTCCGAAATCTATAGATACTGAGTATCTGTGACTTATAATATGTGTATAATTTTTTTGCTCAATTGAATAAGGCGTTTAAATGCTATCGCACTTTTAAGATTTTGGTCCCATAGGCCATAATGATAAAGAATTTTTCTTTGTGTCACTGTAAAACAACTATAAGTGCTAGATTCACCAAAATGAATAGGGTACGTACTATGGTGGCTTACAATATACGTACCAACTTTCAGCTTATTCGAACAAAATGTTTAGACGCTAGCGTGTTCACTCACAGACATACACACATACATACACACACATGCATACATCATCGTAAAAATAGTGAAAACAGACTCAGGGGACCTCGAAACATATAGAAACATCAAAATCTCAAATTCGGATTTTTGACATGATTACAATACTTTCCTTACTATAGTGTTCGGAAAGTAAAAATTAATAAAGTTGGTTGGAAGTATACTTCACACGGCCTTATTAAGAGTATGTAAAACGAGATAGAAATTGAGATTTGAGCAATTTTCACCAGAAAATAATTGCCATTAATTTATTTTAAGATACAACGACAAATAAATTTATAGGAAATACTGCGCATTATTTTTAAAACTAAAGCTGCTACAAAATATATCCACGCACACATACAGACATTTCTAAAAAGATCAAATCGAGTTCTTGACCTCTCGCCATACAGCAAATTATGCATCAGTTACGTTTCAAAAAGCTTACAATCTTTAATTATCATAACACGTTTAAGTTACTCTCTGAAACATTCGCCCATTTCAATGTTCTATCTGTTAAGTGATTGAAATATTTATGTTATGCATCCGATTTTTTGTTACGATCGCGAACATTTCTATATTTTGTAAACTAATCGGAAATCAAACTGAACGTTTCGAAACGTTCATTGAAAAAATGTTATATGATTGTTACGTTTCCTGGACATTTTGTGATGTTAGGGTCAAAACGTGCAAATCCATCGAAAATCGGGAGTCGAAATATTTACAAATTTGATACTTTCTGATATTGAATTTAGTTTAAAAAAAAAAAAAAAAAAGAAAAAAAAAGAAAAAAAAAAGAAGAAGAAAAACAAGCGATAAACATAATAAATCATTTACAGTCTTTAACATGCGAGTAACAAAAGAATCTGAAAGAAAAGTATGCAAACAATGAAATATTTCTGACATTTAGAAAGGCAATTTATTCTAATTGTGTATTTTAATTATTCTAACTAGTATATACTTGAACTTACGTTTTTGTGAATGTTTTGCATGACCTTGAACACTAGATGGCGATAGTGCCATTTTTTATGTTAATTTTCAAATAAAGTTTTCTAACAATTTACCACAAAGCAACAATACATACTTAGTTAATTTTTATTTAAAAGTAAAAAATCAAAAGTAAACACAGAAAATGAACCACATTTTTTTTTTTTTTTTTTTTTTTTTTTAAGTAAACTACACCATAAATATTCAGATTTATTTTTTCACAAAAAAATTACAAATTTCGAAAAGAGACTATTCAAAATTTAATTTCTAGAAGAAATTTCGAACACTAAAGAGCATTTTATGAAATATCATTTTCGATATTACTTTTCAAATAACGTTCCCTCAAAATTTATTATATTTCAACAATAGTAACATGGTAAATTTAATTAAAAGTTAAAGATAAAATATAAGAAAGAAAGCAACAACTTTGTTTTCTTTCTTTCCTTTTTATTAAATTATATTAAAAACAATTAAAAAGTCCATTTTAGAAATTAAAATTTCTGAAAATAACTAAACAAACTATGTATTTCATGGATGATTTTTCAAGTGCAAAACCGTACACCAGAATATACCATTTTAGATATTAATGGATAAGTAAATGTCTTTTATATTTAAAATATTATAAAAATAGAGTTTCAGTTGTTTTTCTCACATTAAAAAATTCAAAGAAAAAAATACATAAAATACATTTAATGGTAATTTAAGTCTTAAGCGTTTAGATCTTTCCTTGGGAATTAAAAAAAATTAAATAAACTTTTTTAATAGACTATTAAAACTGACTTGTGTATACAAATGGGACTTAGGGAATTCTATTTTAAATGTACATTTAAAACCAAACACAATTACGACTTGAAATATTAAAGGAACAAGGATTAAGATTTCTTTTTTTTTTTTTTTTTTTTTTTTTTTTTTTTTTTTTAACTTTGATATTTAAAAACAAGAAATCGATTAAGTTTCTGAGTATTTTAAATTGTAAAATTTTATACAGTTTCTTTTAAGGTTAATTGTAAATTAAGGCATTAAATCTCAATTATTATTTAAAACTGACATTTAAAAACGCTGAAGAATCAATGAATATTTCTTTAGATAATACTCCTTTAGTATGCATTTTAAATAAAATTATGTTGCATTTAGGCTTACAGCATGGTTGTTTTTTTTGCAATTTTAAAAAAGAGTACAAAATAAAAATGTAATAGAGTTTCTGGAAAAAATTATTAGCAATCTTACTTCTGTTGTTAATATTGAATTTATGGAGTCGCATCAGTAGCCGAAGCTGATCAGATTTTCCTGTGACTTTCTCCCAAACTCGCGTGAATAGATCAATCTTAAAAGGACGTCAATTGGACAACGTTTCACCGAGGCCTGGACCCCTCACGTAAACAACTATCTATATTCCCTATACCAATACCTGAATTTAAAGAATGTTTTGCGAACAAATGTAACAACTTAGAGAATACAATTTTTAAAGCAGTGCACAAACGAGTTTGTCTGCCATTTTACAATATTACAGCAATAGATATTCAGGATTTTTGAGTTAATATTAAAAGCAACTTTTATAACTTGGGTAATGGTTGTTTCGATGTATTGTAAAGACGTTTCTAAAGTTTTTATTAACCCCTTAACGCGCGCTGTCCTCGCTGGGAGGACGCAAAATTTAAGATCCAGCTGCAAAAATTCATCCCGGAAAATTTTTTGCATAAATTTACGTTTATAACATATCAGAAAAGGCCGTTTTTTTAAACCTTAAAATTAAAACAATTTTTAGTTTAATTTAGTTTATGAATTCCGGTGGCAGTATAATTTAAATGATCCGAATTGTCTTGCGCCGCAAAGGGTTAAAACCACTTAACAACAGAAACATTTGTAAATTTCAATGTTAACACCTTTCGGAATCTCAAAAAAATGTCAGGAGGGTATTCCCATTCCCTCTCTTTTCTGTCCAATATTTTGGATGACATACTAGGATTAGAGACAGCAGCTGTGATCCTAACTTTGAGTGCATCAATTCTCACCTCGTATTGTCCAAACTTTTAGTTGTCGCAAACATATTTGATACAGTGATCGCAGTAGCCCCTACCTGGCATTACCCGACCTCATCTCGGGCAGGTGAAACGACTCAACCTCGCTCATCCCAAGTACAGCTTGGGTAGTAAAAATTTTTCAAAAATAAATATCTAGTATTTTTCGAACTAATGAAATCTAGATTTTTTCTAGTGATCTAGTGATTTTTTCTGATCTATAGAAAACAATTTGTAGTAATGAATAGCTAAAAAAATCTAGCGCCGCTTAGGAAACCAACTTTAAAGGTAATTTTAACTTGTATTATTATTATTATTATTATTTTCACTGAGAAAAAAAAAATATACCACCTCATCTAGAATGAATAAGTGGTCATTTTCTAAAGCCCTTAACTAGAAATATAGATTTCTGAGCTATGCACATAAGGCATGCTAATAAACTGAATAGATGAAATGATCGAGAATTTCTAGTCTACACATTTCTAGATGGTGAAACAATATTCTGAATCTCCTGAATCTTTTGTATTGCGAAAAATTCTCGCTTGATTTTCTAGAATTAGGTCATAAACCAAGATTATAGTTGCTGAAACCCGCCTCTTGCATTCGTATTTATTTGCAGAGATTTTTAAATAACTTTGCTCTCGAGAATATAAGCAAACGCTCTAGAATTCTAATAGAGGTTTCTAGAACTCGCTTTCAAAGGGGACTAGAATTTATAAGGATGACATGGAACTATTTTTTCTAGAGCCACATTTTAGATTTTAAATGTCAGTTGCAGAATTTTTTCTCAGTGTATATTATTTTTTGGAAATGTTACATGCTAATGGTGCTTTTATATTTAAAAAATATAGGACTATAAAAATAATCAATGAAAAAATTACATTTTATGACCTTCAAACCCGGGATAAATTGAGCCGACAAAGGACTAGAAACAGTATAAATATAATATTTGTCGGCATGTGTTTGTGTATCTCTCCTAAAATGTTTTCTTTTTTCCCCCTACCAAATCTTGCTTTTGAGAAAAATTGCACTAATATCAGTTTCAAAATTGTTACTTAAGTTTAAGTTATATAAAATTCGATTACTTATTTGGTAACGAGAATTCCATCGATATATTTTTATATTCATATATTAACTTGTTTAAAAAGTATACGCAAAAGAAGGAAACGACAAAACATGTTGTTATTTAAATTTTACACGTCATTGTATTTTTTAATTGAAATTCTCACCCCAACATTGAATATAACAACAGTGGACATACGCACATGAAGAATAAAAAAAGAAAATATACAAAACAACTCTGAGTAAATTTAATCACATACTTTTAAAGAATGAAAATAAAACTTTAAACACCCTATTAGAATTTATATATTTTTATTTATAATATGTGAACATCAATGTCATTAAAAAATAACTAATTCATTGAAATGAACGAAAAATGTGTCTGAATATCACAAACAGTAAGTTTTGATAAATTGATTTTACAAAATTGAATTGATTATTCAAATTTTTAAATTAAAAGAAATTTCATTAAATTGATATATGACTTTAGTAAAAATTTTTCAAAAATAAATATCTAGTATTTTTCTAACTAATGAAATCTAGATTTTTTCTAGTGATCTAGGGATTTTTCTGATCTATAGAAAACAACTTGTAGTAATGAATAGCTAAAAAAATCTAGCGCCGCTTAGGAAACCAACTTTAAAGGTAATTTTAACTTGTATTATTATTATTATTATTATTATTTTCACTGAGAAAAAAAAATATACCACCTTCATCTAGAATGAATAAGTGGTCATTTTCTAAATCCCTTAACTAGAAATATACATTTCCGAGCTATGCACATAAGGCACGCTAATAAACTGAATAGATGAAATGATCGAGAATTTCTAGTCTACACATTTCTAGATGGTAAAACAATATTCTGAATCTCTTGAATCTTTTGTATTGCGAGAAATTCTCGCTTGATTTTCTAGAATTAGGTCATAAACCAAGATTATAGTTGCTGAAACCCGCCTCTTGCATTCGTATTTATTTGCAGAGATTTTTAAATAACTTTGCTCTCGAGAATATAAGCAAACGCTCTAGAATTCTAATAGAGGTTTCTAGAACTCGCTTTCAAAGGGGACTAGAATTTATAAGGATGACATGGAACTATTTTTTCTAGAGCCACATTTTAGATTCTAAATGTCAGTTGCAGAATTTTTTCTCAGTGTATATTATTTTTTGGAAAAGTTACATGCTAATGGTGCTTTTATATTTAAAAAACTAGCTGTGAATACCCGCTTTGCTGGGTCATTTTTAATAGCACAGTTATTTGTTATTAATAATCCATCAATACTTACTTGACAATTTGTTATATAAAAGACACATTTTTTTTTTAATTGATTAATTTATTGATTTTTTTTGTTTATACATAAATTATACATAAATATCTTATGACTAAGTATACATTAATATCTTAAATTATCTTAAATCAATTTATATACTAAACATTTCTACTGAAATACATTCTTATACACTACGTTTACTGTTTTGTGTTCTGGTGCATAAACAAATAAATTATCTTTCTGTCCCACGCGTGAAAAAGCTACATAGAGTTGGCCATGTGAAAAACAGGATTCTTTTAAATTAACCCCACAAAATCGGAACGTCTGACCTTGGGCCTTATTGATAGTTATACTATAAGCTAATCTTAGTGGAAATTGTAATCTTTTAAAACAAAATGGTAAGTCATTCGCAATTAATGGAATTCTTGGTATAAAAACCAAGTTTCCTTTTTCTTTGCCAGTTAGAATTTCTGCCTCAATGATGTTGTTCAAAATTTGTTTTACACATAATCTTGTACCATTGCATAATTTTGGCGCATTAAGATTTCGCATTAAAATGACTGGTGATCCAACTTTTAACTTCAATTCATGAGAAGGCATACCAGGTGGCTCTAATGAATTTAAGAACTCTATCGGAAAGTTCAAATTTTCATCTTGATTCATCATTGAATCTATTGATTTATAGATTTTTTCCTCTCCCGGTATCATATCCTGTACTCTTTCATTTATTTGTTTTACTACACTATTTTTTGTAGCCAAAATTGCTCGTTCATACAACCATGTTTTATTCAAGTAATTTTGTTCTATTGATGGATAAATTTTTTCTATAAGTTGTTCTTCGGTATCTACTACATGACACAACTCTTCTGATAAAATTATTTTACCAGACTGTAGATCTAGTGGGTAGGTGCCATTTCCAATTTTCAGAAGATTGTCGGCAAACTCTTGTGCTTTTGGATCTCCAGTTATTAGTGCTCGCATATTTTCGGTTAGTGATAACTTTTCAACATTATTCCAAAAAATTGATCGTTTTAAACACGCATTTATTTCGTCAGCTGGTGTTGATTTTGGTATAACTGGTAATGTTTGTCGGAAATCTCCAGATAGTAGCAATAAAACTCCGCCCATTAGTTTTGTATTCTTCCGAAGATCTTGTAGTGTTCTATCCAGTGCTTCAAGTGATTTTCGATGAGCCATTGTGCACTCATCCCATATTATAATTTTGCACCGTATTAAAATTTGGCCACGTACAGAAGATTTTGTGACATTACAGACTGGGAATTCTTGATCAGCTACATTTAATGGCAAATTAAATGCAGAATGGGCTGTTTTTCCACCTTCCATTTATGTCGCGGCGATTCCAGAAGATGCCAATGCTAATGCGATTTCATTTTTTACTCGGATTGTAGCTAGGATTAAATTGATAAGGAAAGTTTTGCCTGTACCTCCTGGTGCATCTAAAAAGATAATCCCTCCTGTACTTGTGTCAATACGACTTATTATTGTGTTGTATACTATTCGTTGAGTTTGTGTTAATTTTGGTTTATTTTCATTGATATAACGTTGCAATTCTTCTACATTATAATTAAGTTCTTTTGTTAATTCTGAATTAAACACGCTTGATCCGCCTCTTTCAGGAGATTGCACCCCAAGAGCAACTAAATTTTGATTGCACATTGCGAAACATCGATCTTCTAAAATTATTAAAGCTTCATTATAAATATTATCGTTGAAACCAATATTCATATCTTGATTGTCTCTACGCACTCTTGCTAGAATATCATCACTCATACTATCACGATATTTCATCCATAGTCTAATCGGATTTGAAGGATTACATGTTGTTATAATTATAGCAAAGAGTTCACGTAATTGATTTGCTGTTGCTGTTTCTGCAGCCTCTTTCATTGCCTGTTCCCACTGATTGTCATTTTCTAATAAGCCACGACGTTGACAGGCTTCACGATATGTCTCGCAAATGTAACCATCTACCGTTCGAAGATCTTCAAAGGAAGTTGGTCCACGTACTTCATGGAGTAGTAAACGTAAATAAAAGCACTCAGCATTTTTTGGGTGTACCGTATATACTCGACCGATAGCATTATCTTTAAATACACCCTCAAATCCTTCAACCGGAACTCCTCTCTTTCGTCGATTAAATACTCTTCGTGATGAGTCCCACGTGTAATAATGGGGAATATCTCTTTAAAAAATTCTAGCAAAGGGATCATTGAGACACAATTCGAAAAATGCCGTCAAGGTTGTATTAACAGGTTGGTTTGCAACTTTTTGTGCTGTTTGATTAGTAAAATATACTCGTTGTCCATTTTCAAGGTGAACTGCTAAGTGAAAAACAGCTGGATCTCTGTCATGAATCGAAAACCCTAATATACGCCAAACTGCTTCGTTACTATTTATATACCGTCCCATTTGATATCTTAAAATTTCATCGTTTCGATTTTCATCAGTAATTCCAAAAACAGCCATATCGCTTCCTTTGTTAATATATTTACACACATACTTAATTGACTTGACAGAACTGCAATATTCTACATTAATATGAGCATCAAACATTTTTGATAATAAAGGATTATAAGGGACAACCCGTCGATTATCAATTTCAATTTCTTCGCCTCGTACTCTGATTTTTGCTGTAAATCCTCCTTCACTCGGTGGTCGACGTCGATATTTCGGGTATGCATCATCTCCTGTTTGCGTCTCACTCAAAAATGATCTTGGATATCGTTTTGAACATTTATTATCTTTCATACAGGGTGATTGCACATTAAGCGCTCCGCAAGGCCCATGTATCCTGTCTTTCACGATTATTCTATACAGAACAGAATCTTCATCCGGATTTGGAAATTCTGCTTTGATAACGTCATCGATCTGATTTGAGTGAATTTTTTCTTTCAGCCAAATTAAATTGTGTGAGTGTGGCAATCCTCTTTTTTGCCACTCAATGGAGAACATCCAACTGATAACATTTCCAAAAATAGAACTCTTCACAATAGTATTAATAAATTTTACTTGTTTCTGTTTAAACACGCGCGCAATTATATCATGTCTGTCATGTGGCTTTTGTCCATACTGTAATTCATCTTGAATTTCTTTCCATGAAGAATTACACGTAAACGTTATAAATAAATCAGGACGACCATATTTCCTTACATACGTCATTGCGTCTTGTGCATATTCAAGCATATGCCTAGGGCTACCAGTGAACGTAGAGGGCAAAATTACTAATCGTCCCAAATTTTCTATATCTCCATCATTGGCTACTGCATCCCGTAAATGAATATATTCATCCGATCGTAATTTATTTTGATTTTGGCGGATAAATAACAGTCTCTCTGCTTCAATTTTTGCTTGCATATCAACAATAAACTGTAAAAACAACTGCCGACAGTTGAGTATATGATTGTATTTATTTTCTCTCTCCATTATCCGATATGCATAAAATTCCTTAGAAGAAACTTTTTTGTTTGTTGGTCTATTTGTTTCTGGATTAATATGATAAATATTAAAATGGTAACCATCTTCACCGTGACAAAATATTAATGGATACTGCAAGGCGTCATACATGTGATGAGTTTCAGCGATACGTTCCAACTTATTACTTCTTCGTTGTACCACAATGTCTCTATAGCTACTTTCACTGTCCACCATGACTACAGCTATTTCATTTACTTGAGGTGCATTAAATCGTCTTTCGTGCTCACCAATTGGCCTTTTATCTGCTCGAATGATTATTTTATAACTATCTGAAACCATTTTTTCCATTGCTGTTTTAAATATCTTTATTAATTCATTATTTTTATGAAGAAAGCGCTGTAAATAAAGAATTATATCTCGATGTAATCCTGTAAAAGTTGAAAGCCTTTGGTCCAGTTCGTGTTCTTCATTTCCTACAAAATAAACTTGTAAAAATTTCGGAGTATCATTTGGGAAAGACAATAATGATCCAATTTTATGATATACTTGTCCCTGTATTTTAAACACTGGATTGAATCCTGGTTCTTCGATTACTGCAGTTGCTCCAAATGAAGTCATTTGAAAGCATGCATTGTAATGCCTAATATTTTTTAAAAATTCTTTAGAATTATGTGTTTCTCCTTTCATAAATTCTAGGAATTCCGGTGGCAGAGATTTCAAGTCTGGTAATTTAATTTTACCATTCGAACAGCATGTACTCGGTGTTTCTCCTTTGAATTTTTTAGCTTTACAAAATTTACAAACTACATTCATTTTACCGATTACTACACTTGGATGTTGATTATAATTTCTAGTGGGATTATAATAAAACGCTTCATATTCAAGACTATATCCTCCCCGACGTTTTTCACGAATAGCATTTACGGTTGTTCCTGACGCTTGAGCTTCCATTTGATCATTTAGTCGAAGGTTACGCATTTTTATTGTATTTTGTATTCTTCTAGCATCTGTCTGTTCATTTGTTTCTCTTTTTCTTTGTAATCTTTTTCTGATTTTATCTGTCTCTCTAGAATCATTAAACTGCTCTTCAGTCTGGTTATTTCGCCTGAGATAATAATTTTCCCGAAGTAATGATAGACGCTGTTCTCTTTCTTCCGTGGTTTCATTTCTTCGCGACATCTTTTGCCTCTTCGATACAATTCGAGAACGCGAGAATACGCTCTTACGTTTTGGCATCGTTAGTGATATTTTTCACACTGCACTAAAAAAGAACACTAAACTTAATAAGATTTAATTCTTCACTGTAAAAATTATTACTCACTGTTATTTACAATCACACTACTTATAAGTTTTCTTTTGTTACGCAATTCTTGTAAAAAATCGACTAAAGCACGGGCTTGACTTTTCGTCTTATATAGTCGCGAAAATTATCCCCACTAATTACTAAATTTTCTGGATTGTTCTACAAATTTCAACTTTTGAATTTTTTAGAAAATTTGAAAAGTATCGAGAATGATCTAGAATAATTTCGACCAATATTGACATACATTTTAGAGATTTCCAGAAATTTCTAAAATATTTTTGATCGTCTAAAACATTACTATATACTTTGGAGCTTTTTCGATCATTTTAGAATATTCTAGATCATTCCAGAGCTTTCTTAATCATTCTAGAATGTTCTAGATCAATTTAGAATTTTCTAGAACATTCTTGGTTGGCTCAAATTTTAAGACTTTCTAGATCATTCCAGAAATTTCTAGAACGATCCAGATCATTTCCGATCAATAAAAATATTTTTGATCGTCTACAACATTTGTATATACTTTAGAGCTTTTTTGATCATTTTAGAATGTTCTAGATCATTCTAGAACTTTCTTGATCATTCTAGAATGTTCTAGATCAATTTAGAATTTTCTAGAACATTCTTAGTTGGCTCAAATTTTAAGACTTTCTAGATCATTCCAGAAATTTCTAGAACGATCCAGATCATTTCCGACCAATGATAATCACACATTTTTAGAGTTCACATCTTTCAACCCCTGTATCTGCAACACCCTTAGAGGTATCGACTTGCAACCACCATAGTGCACGATGGGAGCCTTGTACCTATTGCTACATACAAACACTATTCGTCTACGATATGTAGTTTTAGCTGCAAAGTGAAATATAGGGACACACACCTCAATTTTTATATATATATACAGATATAGCACTATAAAAATAATCAATGAAAAAATTACATTTTATGACCTTCAAACCCGGGATAAATTGAGCCGACAAAGAACTAGAAACAGTATAAATATAATATTTGTCGGCATGTGTTTGTGTATCTCTCCTAAAATGTTTACTTTTTTCCCCCTACCAAATCTTGCTTTTGAGAAAAATTGCACTAATATCAGTTTCAAAATTGTTACTTAAGTTTAAGTTATATAAAATTCGATTACTTATTTGGTAACGAAAATTCCATCGATATATTTTTATATTCATATATTAACTTGTTTAAAAATTATACGCAAAAAAGGAAACGAGAAAACATGTTGTTATTTAAATTTTACACGTCATTGTATTTTTTAATTGAAATTCTCACCCCAACATTGAATATAACAACAGTGGACATACGCTCATAAAGAATAAAAAAAGAAAATATACAAAACAACTTTCAGTAAATTTAATCACAAACTTTTAAAGAATGAAAATAAAAATTTAAACACCCTATTAGAATTTATATATTTTTATTTATAATATGTGAACATCAATGTCATTAAGAAATAACTAATTCATTGAAATGAACGAAAAATGTGTCTGAATATCACAAACAGTAAGTTTTGATAAATTGATTTTACAAAATTGAATTGATTATTCAAATTTTTAAATGAAAAGAAATTTCATTAAATTGATATATGACTTTAGTAAAAATTTTTCAAAAATAAATATCTAGTATTTTTCTAACTAATGAAATCTAGATTTTTTCTAGTGATCTAGGGATTTTTCTGATCTATAGAAAACAACTTGTAGTAATGAATAGCTAAAAAAATCTAGCGCCGCTTAGGAAACCAACTTTAAAGGTAATTTTAACTTGTATTATTATTATTATTATTATTATTATTTTCACTGAGAAAAAAAAAATATACCACCTTCATCTAGAATGAATAAGTGGTCATTTTCTAAATCCCTTAACTAGAAATATACATTTCCGAGCTATGCACATAAGGCACGCTAATAAACTGAATAGATGAAATGATCGAGAATTTCTAGTCTACACATTTCTAGATGGTAAAACAATATTCTGAATCTCTTGAATCTTTTGTATTGCGAGAAATTCTAGCTTGATTTTCTAGAATTAGGTCATAAACCAAGATTATAGTTGCTGAAACCCGCCTCTTGCATTCGTATTTATTTGCAGAGATTTTTAAATAACTTTGCTCTCGAGAATATAAGCAAACGCTCTAGAATTCTAATAGAGGTTTCTAGAACTCGCTTTCAAAGGGGACTAGAATTTATAAGGATGACATGGAACTATTTTTTCTAGAGCCACATTTTAGATTCTAAATGTCAGTTGCAGAATTTTTTCTCAGTGTATATTATTTTTTGGAAAAGTTACATGCTAATGGTGCTTTTATATTTAAAAAATATAGCACTATAAAAATAATCAATGAAAAAATTACATTTTATGACCTTCAAACCCGGGATAAATTGAGCCGACAAAGGACTAGAAACAGTATAAATATAATATTTGTCGGCCTGTGTTTGTGTATCTCTCCTAAAATGTTTACTTTTTTCCCCCTACCAAATCTTGCTTTTGAGAAAAATTGCACTAATATCAGTTTCAAAATTGTTACTTAAGTTTAAGTTATATAAAATTCGATTACTTATTTGGTAACGAAAATTCCATCGATATATTTTTATATTCATATATTAACTTGTTTAAAAAGTATACGCAAAAGAAAGAAACGAGAAAACATGTTGTTATTTAAATTTTACACGTCATTGTATTTTTTAATTGAAATTCTCACCCCAACATTGAATATAACAACAGTGGACATACGCACATGAAGAATAAAAAAAGAAAATATACAAAACAACTCTGAGTAAATTTAATCACAAACTTTTAAAGAATGAAAATAAAAATTTAAACACCCTATTAGAATTTATATATTTATATTTATAATATGTGAACATCAATGTCATTAAAAAATAACTAATTCATTGAAATGAACGAAAAATGTGTCTGAATATCACAAACAGTAAGTTTTGATAAATTGATTTTACAAAATTGAATGGATTATTTAAATTTTTAAATTAAAAGAAATTTCATTAAATTGATATATGGCTTTAGTTCCTTTTAAATATTTTATAGAATAGATGAAAGGACAGCGTACAGGAAAATAGCTTTCCGGCCCTCAAGAAAGATTACCAATTGATATTCCTTAACTGGAACTTTAAAAGGGTTTTGTTTGAATTATAACTTAACCGACTTTTGGAAGATTTTCAAATAGCTTGCATAAAAAGATAAAATCCAGTAGAGTTAATGATTTTATGTTGCCATGTCCAGATTTTCAAAAGATATGGAAGTGATTAAGTTTAGAAAGGAAATAAATAGTTATACATTCAAAAATGTTTGAAATATAAATATGTATAATAAAATTTCACAGATATTTATTATATGTATAAGGTGCGCTCAAATGAAAAGGAGACCTTAGCTGTAGTGGCGTTACATTAAATTCTAGTGAGTTAATGTGTTAGCCAATGGATGGCATGGTGGTATTGCTAAATGCACATACGTAGTTAATGGCTTCGCATCAATATCCTCATTGCTAAAGATACATTTCCGCAGTTCGTTGCATGATGGATTCTTTCAGATCAGCACAAAGAGATCGGCTCTGGATGAGCTCATACGGCAGAATCGCCGGATCACCACACGTGAAATTGCTGTTGAACTGTCGATAAGCAAAGAAACTGTGCATCACATAATCCACAAAAAGATTGGTTATGTCAAAGTTTGTGCTCAATGGGTGCCGAAGCATCTGTCAGAGAATCAGAAGACGGAGAGAATGGGAGTTTCCCTGACCCATCTGTTGAGCCATCCACTCCCTTTCTACGCGCAGGGATCTGTGTATCAAAGTCAAGGGCAATTATTTATAGTTGTACTATTCCACATGAACTGTAATTATAATATTGTTATTAAAATTTCTTAACATATAACTTTTGTCTCCTTTTCATTTGGGTACACCTTATATACACACATATATACATATATATATGCGTAAAGGAATGTTTGCATGTGTGTCCATTACAGATTTTATTTATTTTTTAATCAAAATGAATGCGTTGTCCATAGAAGGTTTGAAGCTATTAAAATGCTCCGTGCTCCATATAAAAAGTAGAACATTAGGTAGTAGTCCTAAGAACGTTTGTAAAATGTTCCGCGTTGTACATAGACGGTTTAAAAGCTGTTGAAATTTTCGATCTGACTGGTTGAAAGGAAATTAGGAACATAAATCTTTCATTTATTAATGATTGTTTATATTAATTATTTTAGGGGATGTAGAATCGATTGCGCATACTTTCGAATTTGTAAGTTAAACAGGAGTAAAGAAGGAGAGATATAAAAAATAATAATGCAGTTAGGACCTTGAAAAACTAAGTTTCCAGGTTTTATGAGAAGAGAAATTGATTACGCTTATTTTCAAAGGTATAAACTGTTAAAGATAGATGGGGAGCATGCATTTAAATTTTAAAGTAGATTTAGGAAGTTAAAATCGTATTACTATATATATATATATATATTTTCGGATGAAGAACATATTACGAATTGTTCTCAAGTTCTAAATCTGACAAAGAACAGATGGGCACTGATTTTAAATTTTTCAATTGTCACTAGAGCAAAAAAATCTATATTAGTTGGTTTTCGAGGGCTGGGGATTGGCTGCAATTATTGTCAAAGCTGTCAAAAAGGAGAGATATAGATAATCTGTAGAGATATAAGTAAAGCTCTATCGCTGGCATTGGCGTTCCCGATCGAACATAGTGCCTGAGGGTAAAAGTGGCATATGTTAGTAAAAGCTTAAAGTCATAAATTCTTATGCAATCTTTTAAAAAAAGTAATGTGCGTATAAAAGCGAGACGTATTAAACCCTCATCGATAGCTTCAGGGTCCTATTCTGAGTCCCTTCCCGCTCTTCGACGATTCTTTCTATTCAGTTTTGGCCTTTTGTTTCTTCCGGTGTTAGACATTTTTTTTTTTTTTTTTTTACACACTTAACATTGCTTTTTTTTCATTTTCATCCCATGCTTTTTCTATGTATTTTTAGCTTCTTTTCTTCGCTTTTTTAACCGACTTCAAAAAAGAAGGAAGGTTCTCAATTCAAACCGTATGTTTTTTTTTTATGTTTGTTAGCTCATAACTTCTGAACGGATGCTTCGATTTTGATACATTTTGTTTTTTTTGAAAAGGTCTTGGTCTGAAATAGGTCCCATTGTAATATCTTTACGATCTAAAGAAAATACAGGGTGCCCAAAAAAATCAGTCCCAACTCTTTTAACTGCTAAACGGCTGCAGCTATAGTGATGATAAAAATGGTATGTAAGTATAGCAAAGTGGCCATGCAGTACAAGGTTAAACCGCTTGTAGCGCCACCTGGAGGAAAATAGCGGAAGACGTGTTCCTAACTTGAAAACGGTTTTAGAGAAAAAAGTGAATTACAAAGTTGAAGAGTATCATCGATTTAGTGCAAAAAGATAGTTTAGACATTCATGCTAGCGTTCCGATCTCGGAAACGGTTCAAGACAGGGGGAAAAAGTGAATTATAAAATTGCAGAGCATCATTGATTTAGTATGAAAAGATAGTTTAGACATTGGTGCTAAAAATACAATGCTAAAAACGTGCATTTGTTTGTTCGCAATTTCTTACACTATGCACACTTGAGCTACATTGTACACGTTGTAGCGTAGCTGGTGAGACATACGCTATATAGTTCAAAATACGGTTACTTGATAATTTTTGTTTTGTTGTAAAGATCTTGGTCTGAAGTAGGTCCCATTGTAATATCTTTACAATCTAAAGAAAATAAAACGCCATCTAGAGAAAAACAGCGGAATTAGCGCTCCTATCTCAAAAACGGTTCAAGATGAAAGAAAAGTTAATTACGAAGTTCTAGAGCAACATCAATTTACTGCAAAAAGACAGCATTTAGACATTATTGCTAAAAATAGAAAGCTTAAAACGTGCAGTTGTTTATTCGCAATTTCCTACACTGTGCACACTTAAACTACGTTGCACACTTTGCAGCGTAGCGGATGACACGTATACTCTGTAGTTCAAAGTACTGTTACTGTAAGCGGTCCCATCGATTAGCGCAAAGTCGTTTCAACAAGAAAGGAGGGTGTTCTTAATTCGAGCTATGATTTGTTGATGTTTGTAAGCTTATAACTTCGTAAGAGATGCTCTAATTAACCGACTTCTAAAAGAAGGAGGGTCTCAATTCAAAGCGTATGTTTTTTTTTTTGCTTTTGTTTGTTAGCTGATAACTTCTGAACGGATGATCCGATTTTGATACTTTTTGTTTTATTGTAAAGGTCTTGGTCTGAAGTACGTCTCATTGTAATGTCTTTACGATCAAAAGGAAATACAGGGTGCCCAAAAAAGTCAGTCCCGACTCTTAACTGCTGAACAGCTGTTGCCTAGTCATAAAAGTGATATTTAGGTATAGTAAAGTGGAGATGTGCAACGCGATTCAACCGCCTACAGTGCCAACTGGTACAAATCAGTGGAGTCAGCGTTCCTATCTCGGAAACGGTTCAAAACAGGGAAAAAAAGTGAAATATAAAATTACAGAGCATCATCGATTTAGTACGAAAAGATAGTTTAGACATTAATGCTAAAAACAGAACGCTTAAAACGTGTATTTGTTTGTTCACAATTTCCTATTTTGTGCACACTTGAACGACATTGCATATGTTGTATCGTAGTGGGTGACATTTATGCTATGTAAAATTCAATGTATGGTTATTGTAAGCGGTCACATCGATTAACGCATACACGTTTTAAACCGACTTCATAAAGGTAGAGGTTCTCAATACAAACCATGTTTCTCATTGTTGTTGTTGTTGAAATTTGTTAGCTTTTAACTTCGTAAGAGATGATTTAGTTTTAATACTTTTTTTGTTGTAATGATCTTGGCCTGAAATAGGTTTCATTATGATTTCATTAAGATATAAACAAATTACAGGACACTCCCAAAAGTCTATCCTCACTCTAACTGTTGAACGCATGCAGCTACACTGGTAAAAGCAGTATGTAAGTATCGATGTTGAAGCTTCTGTCCGTCAGTTGCAATGCATATTTTGCTCTTTGTTTGAAGTTTATGCTGCGCAATTTCCAGCGCAGCGGGTGACACGTATACACTGTAAAGTTCATGCCTAACAGAATTTTTAGTTACGAATACAGCGTATCCGTTCTTTACATTTCTAAAGACTTTTTAACTTAACGTATGTTCATTCAATACATAGTTTTTTGCTCATATCTGATAAAGGCAAGGAAAGTGACACAACTTAAAAATGCAGCATTTGAGAAAAATAAACTTAAATATAGCTTGACTAGAATAAAACTGGCACAACTGTCTCTCTAGTGGATAACTTTCTATATGGAGATGTAACTTTTTTGTTCACATTGGGTGCATTTCATGTACTTTTCAGTGACATAAACTATTTTTTGAGTTATGTCACTTTTCTTGGAAGTTGTGATTTGTGAAGCTGCCGTCGAGCGTCTTTTGATGTTCTGCTATATGAATAAGTTTTCACTAAAAAGAGAAAAATAAAATCTTTTTGTAAAAAAAAAATAGAACCGACTCCAAAAAGCAACTACTATTCAAACAACTAAAAAAAAAAAAGTATGAAATGAAACTGTGATTTGCGCCTAAAAGTATAAAATAATTTCCTTCGCCAAACAACCTATAACGCTACAATTAATCATAACTTTTGAAGCCGGCGCAAAATTAAATAAAAATTTATAAATTTATTCAATACAAAAATCAAATCCTATTCAATATACACATCTCACATTGTCACCTGCAAAACACAGCCGAAAACTACTTTGATTCAAGAAAACGAATAAGATTTCGTAAGCAGCAAAAGTTGGCGAAGATGCCGGTATCTGACGTCCTTGATGAAAGAAAAATCGCAAAATTATCTGGCAAACATATTTAATTTATGTGGGATATCATGAATGTTTTGATAAGTTATATTAAGAAAGTAATCAAGATTATGAAACAATACATCGTAGAATATATATTATGAAAATGTACACCTTGCGTGTATATTTTTGCATTACGTTTCGATCGCTAAATCCAAAAGTCACCAAGGATGATAGTTATCAAAGTTATACCAAATTTGCAAAGGAAACTCTAACTTCGTAGAAACATAAATACCGCATTGTAAAGAATGTTCACTGTTCTATGTAGATGCTACTAATGGACCAATTATATATAGTGATAAAATAATAAAGGAAACATGAAAATGGATCATTCGAGACAACAGCATTTCTTGCTACCGATCTAAAAATAAACTTTTAAAAACGAATTAAATTTTATTTAATTTTGCGCCGACTTCAAAAGTTATGATTAATTGTAGTGTTATCGGTTGTTTGGCGAAGGAAATTATTTTATACTTTTAGGCGCAATTTACAGTTTCATTTCATACCTTTTTTTTTAGTTGTTTGAATAGTAGTTGCTTTTTGGAGTCTGTTCTATCTCTTTTACAAAAAGATTTTATACATTCTAAAGTGGGTTGGCCTTTAGTTTCTTCCGGTGTTAGCCCCCCCCCCTTTTTTTTACACATTTAACATTGCGAGTTTTATTCATTTCATCCCATGCTTTTTCTATGGAATTTTAGCTTTTTTCCCCATCGTTTTTAACACGCTTTTATTAGCTTCACCTGTATGTATGTATGTTTGTAACCACTCTGGGAGCAAACAAAAAATCTATATTGTAAAAAAAAGACTTTTCGTACGTGAACGCCGTGGCTGCGAGGTAAAGAGCCGCGATACGAACCTAAAGGTCTAGCGTTCGAGCCGAGTCAGGGGAGATTTTTTAAAATGGTTTTTGTTTAATTCTAAATTATTTTAATTAAAGATTTAAATGTATGTAAATATTATGGTGTGTCACTCACACGATGTTCTCTTACCCTGCATTTTAATACTAAGATAGATATTTTGTGCTTTTTAGTTCACATTTCTATAAGCGTGTTCTTTAATTTTTTAAAACTATAATATTATTATTTACATTCTAAAGTGCGGTGATCATTGTTGTAATAAATACAAAACTTTGAATAAACACCATAAAATGCAATAAACTGACAACAATTGTTTCGGGTCGAAAGAACACACGGCCCTTCGTCAGGCGAACAAAGTAGACGTGAGTGCTGCAATTGGTGCGAGTCTATTGAATTTTATCGTGTTTATTCAAAGTTTTGTACTTATTGCTTTAAAACGCCAGTTATGTGGAGCTGTCTCATTACTATTATTGTATTTATTATTATTATTATTATTATTTTCTGAAATATTTTCGATATGAGATAGAAATAATATACTACGTTTGATTATCGATTTTTTACACCAAATGACAATAATCAGGAGAATATAATTACTAATAGACTTTGAATAAACACCATAAAATGGAATAAACTCGCAACAATTGTGTCGGGTCGAAACAACACACGACCCTTCATCAGGCGAATAAAGTAAGCACGAGTGCTGCAGTCAAAGCGGCAACGCACAAAATCGTTTAAAGTGAAAAGAAGAACTTTATAAACTAGAAAGTAAATATAGCTACTGGTGTAAGTAGAATTATACAAGAAAATAAATAAATGAGTGAGATTAAACATATAACAATCTAAGGATATCAAAATTAAGCGAAAAACTAAGTTACGTGAGTAATTTCCAAGCATCAGAGAAAAAAGGAGCGGAAGAAATATCATTAACAAGATTTTTCGAATTTTTAAATATGTAAAATGCTTCATGAATATCCAAATGGGAGGAACAGACAGGAGATGAAAGTATGTTAGTTTTGGAAAAATCAAAACGATGACATTGAGACCAGCAGTGGGAAGCAATAGAAGATTTGGTAATCTCAGCATTACGAACAGAAGGAATTACCATGCGTTTGGTATAATCATTAAAACGCATGGTAATTCCTTCTGCTGCCAATTGTGCTCGTTTTTATGCACTTCCGAAAGTTCATAAACCCACTCTCTGCTTTCGGCCTATTGTCTCCAATATTGGTACGGCTTCTTATAATCTTGCTCGATTTCTTTCAAACTCTCTTTCTCATCTAACTACTACTAATCTTCATACTGTAAAAAACTCGTATGATTTTGTGGACAAAATTAAATGCATCTCTCCGTCTAACTATACTATGATTTCTTTAGACGTCAAATCACTTTTCACAAATATTCCGGTTCAAGGCGCTCTGGTTTGTTTAGAGAGAAGACTACGTGAATTACATTATTCTTCTATTGAAGTTGAGGAACTTGTAAATTTAGTTCATTTGTGTATCAGACAAACTGCCTTCATTTTTAATGGTGCTTATTATTCCCCAAATGATGGTATGGCCATGGGTAGTCCTCTCTCTCCTTTACTTTGCGACATTTATATGCACTATTTTGAAGAAAAACTCTTCGGTGTATATAAATTTCCTCACTGGTTTAGGTATGTGGATGACGCTTTCGTTCTTGTCTCCCCTGATGTCGATTCGTCCAATTTACTTTCTTTGGTCAATTCGATTGACCCATGCATTCAATTCACTTTTGAGGTTGAAAAGGATTGCTCTTTGCCTTTCCTTGACGTTCTTGTGAATAAAGAAAAGGATTGTTTCTCAACTACTGTTTTTAGAAAACCATTCTCAGTCTCTTTGCCACCGCATGCTCTCTCTAACCACGTCCCTCAACAAAAAAGTCTGCTTTTTACACTTATGTTTATCGTGCCTTACACATTTGTTCTGATCCGTCTAATCTTTCGAAAGAAATTAATTACTTAAAATCTCTTGCTCTCTCTCGTGGCTATAACCCATCTATCATCGATAAAGCTCTATATAAATTTAAGAATCCTAAACGTTCTGCTTCCAAATTAAACGATCACAGTCTCATCCGAGTTGTTTTACCTTTTCATTCTTCACTCTCTTTTAAAATCTCTAAAATTCTTTCACCGTTTGGCTTCAAAGTTATTTTCAAACCCATGAATAAAATTAAATTATCTTCTCTTAAGGATCCCATTCCCACCGAAAACCGTTCTGGTATTTATTTAATTCCGTGTTCGTCCTGCAACTTAGGTTATATTGGTCAATCTAGGAGGCGTTTGAAATACAGAATAAATGAGCACCGTCGGAATGTTCGTAATGCTGAGATTACCAAATCTTCTATTGCTTCCCACTGCTGGTCTCAATGTCATCGTTTTGATTTTTCCAAAACTAACATACTTTCATCTCCTGTCTGTTCCTCCCATTTGGATATTCATGAAGCATTTTACATATTTAAAAATTCGAAAAATCTTGTTAATGATATTTCTTCCACTCCTTTTTTCTCTGATGCTTGGAAATTACTCACGTAACTTAGTTTTTCGCTTAATTTTGATATCCTTAGATTGTTATATGTTTAATCTCACTCATTTATTTAGTTTCTTGTATAATTCTACTTACACCAGTAGCTATATTTACTTTCTAGTTTATAAAGTTCTTCTTTTCACTTTAAACGATTTTGTGCGTTGCCGCTTTGACTGCAGCACTCGTGCTTACTTTATTCGCCTGATGAAGGGTCGTGTGTTTTTTCGACCCGACACAATTGTTGCGAGTTTATTGCATTTTATGGTGTTTATTCAAAGTCTATAAGTAATAATTTTTACAACGCCAGTTTTGTGGTGCTACTTTATTAAATTAATCAGGAGAATACATTCTTCATAGATGTTGCGCTGCTTATTTTGTACTTGCCTTGCTGAAAATAATAGGTATATAATATTTTTAAGCAATAATGATCATTTTGTGCTTGCTTTAATTTACAATTAGTCATGTGACACATTGACAGAAAGGCCATGTCATGTGACAGATTTTCACGCATCATTTTGCTAAATACAATACAGCAGCGTATGAGGAAGATTCAAGGTAATCGGTAATCAAATTTTTCGACTGTCTTTCGGAAACGTTGATCATGTTATATTTAGTAAAATGCTGAGCGAAATCTCATCGTGTGATACGGTCATTTCGTATTCGCTTGCGTCTATTTGTGACTGTTTTTGAAGTCTGAGTGTCAGCTTTCACGTTGTACTTTTGTATTTGTCAACTGCGTCGAATTGAGCAGGGGGTCGATAGATATGATTGCAATCACGTCTTTCCCAAAAGACATCCTCAATGCTACAAAAAAAAAAAAAAAAAAAAAAAAAAAAACAGTCATTGGGGACTGCCGATAGAAGTGAAAACTAAGTAACTTGTGAATTGTATCGTCGAGCTATTAGATTATTATTTTCGAATTATTTTTGGTTTGTAAAGAAGTGTTTATGATTTGTATTATACGATTCGGCACAATATTTGTAGCTACCCAAATTAAATGACTTAAGCCTTATATTAGGTAAAAATATTATAGTATGACTAAAATAATTTTCTTTTTTTTTTTATTATTATTTATTTGAAACTTTATATTGAAAGCAAAAGAAGAATATAACACTCTGTATAAAAACGCATGCTTGTACTTTGTGAACTATGCATATATTGTGGAAAAAGTACATACATACATAGAGTATAGAACTAGAAAGAGACAGATGCTAGTAGCCAGTATACTCCTCGTATTAGTATACATTTTATACACACACACACACACATATATATATATATGTATATGAGGCATGCCGCGCCGTGCGCTACATACATGAATATATATCTGGAGAGATATACTCTTTGTATATATATAATGTATACTAATAACGCACGGAGGTACATCTATGTACATATATACACAGTATACATATAGCTCATGGACGATGACGCGAGTTCCATGATTTTTGTTCACCCAAAAAGTGCTCAACGCGCCTAAAGAAATTTTCACTTCATTAGCTCATGGAAAGCGTTCGGTGATGATGACGCGAGTTCCATGATTTTTGTTCACCGAAAAAGTTCTCAACGCGCCTTAAAAAGTTTTCACTTCAAAAAAAAAAAAAAAAAAAAAACTGTTTTATACGTAATGGGAACGTTAACTTCCGTGATTCGTAAGCACCGAGAGGGGCAGATAAGTACTCCCAGTCCCTGAATCAAGAAGAGAAGAGGCCCTAAAAAAAGTGCAGGCTCTGTCTTAGACTGCCGACGAATTAGGTGAATAAAAATTTAACTTTGTCTGCGGAAGGCACGAAACACTCATGCGTGCAGCCTTATTTTTCGAATACCGCTCAGTGATCGGTCGAATGCCAAAGTATTGTTTGAAGACATATGTGTTATGAGAACATTTTTAAAATTCAAAATCTACACATTTAAAACTATTCAATTAAATTTGTTGTTTTTGCTTTGTTAAATTGATTATTGTTTTCTTTACTTAATTATGAGATTTAGATAATGGCTCATTGTTAGTGCATCTATATATGGTGTAATCACAATACTACAGTCATACTTTTTGAAAATAAATACGAAAAAAGATATGCATTAGTCAGATTTTAATATGAATGAACTAGCTGGCTTCGCCCGCTAGCGGGTCAGTATTTTCAAATGAATCACTAAAATTAATGAATCACTAACAGTAATTTTTAGTGTTAAGAAAAGAAATTAAAAAAAAAAATCATTTCTGATTGGGTAAAAAGTCGGCCCGGGTCCCCACTGCCTTCGGCAGCGCAGTCCCGTGCGCGCTGCGCGCGCACAGTTTAAGGGATACTATTGTGAAAAAAACAATTTCCACATATATCAAGTTAGCAGAGTTAGCAGTGCAGTGAAATGATAGTTGCTCAGCTCTAAAAAGCTATAAAGAAGATAAATATATGTGGCATTCATTGAAGACGAAAGTTCAATTAAAACAGTTTATTAAAGTTGAAACAAAATGATGAATAACATTAAATCAGCTGAAACAATTTTAGAAAGGTTGCTGACGAAAGGTTAAATACCCTTAAGAATACTGCCATACTGAGTTCAAATAGAAAGCTACTTTTCACTAAACGAACAAGTCACAAAAACGTAATTTACAATCATAATAAAACTAAACAGTTTATAATTATATCGAAATACCAGCTCATGACTTTGAGCTAAACTGAAAAAACATAAAAGCTTAAAAGATTAAGGGCTTCAAAGCTTAAGAGACTGATTACATATTTCCTACCTCCTTTTTATAGTCACGAAACGGATTCAAAGTAACATCTACTAGATGCTGTAGAATAGGAACGCCTCCCATAACTATAGCAACACGACGCTGCGAGTCAGCCGCCATCTATGGGCTTAGCAAAGAGACTCTGCAGTTGAAAAAATATTACATCTCCTCGCTAAGTAGCGAAATGAACAATCCGTAAAAGGATTTAAACATATTTTTCTTTAAGTTAATTTTAATAAAATATGCTTTTAAATATGAGGTAAGTAATTAAAGTTATTTCAAAAGACTTAAACATAAATATATTAATAAGGAATATAATTTTTAACTAAAAGTAATTATCATTAAGCTTTTTAATTTTAATATATCTTTAACTCAAATGGCAGCATCAAAAGAGAAAATAGCACTGAACGCTATAATTCATTTAATTAATAACTTAAACTTTAAAGGTTATAAAGTGAATTTAAATTATATTTAAGTAGTGAATGAATTTAAATTTTAATTTGAGAATCAACACGGAAAGGGTATAAATTTTACAACAAGGCCCCCCACCGTGTTGATTCGACAAACACAAACGTCAGCAATTACAATATAAACTTTATTAGAAAAGAAATAAAAAAAATTCCTTGAATATTTAGTGACTTGATGAGAGATTCACATATGTCTTCTACAGAATATACTTCACACAAAGCTACAAGGTTTGTCAATCTCGTAAATCATAAGATCAAGAGTCCACAAGTCCAACTCACACTTTCAAAAAAACAGTAGCACTATCAATATACTATACATATCTACTAAAAGAAAGAACAAGATATTAATACAGAGCAAATATGCACAGCATTTCAAGGAAACCTTTTTTTTCCCCCATTCCCCATTGTCAAAATAAGAAAACGATGATATTCACAAATATATGAAACATTTATATAACATACACATAACCAATTACACGTAGCGCTACGAATTTCTCTCATACAAAAGTTAAACTAAACCATACATCACTACACAATGGAAAACGTAGGAAAAACCCACCAAGAAAATGCATACATATCCCTCTAAAAAACATTTTTCAATTTCAAAAAATTTTAAATATATATTATACGTTCAAAAAAATTTAAATTTATTCTATATACATTTACTTAATAAATACTTTATTTACAAATTTAGACATATCACCTTTAGTAAGGGGCTTTGTGAAGGGATCGGCAAAGTTATTTTTAGTATTTACATATCTTAAATCAAACCGTTCCTCAAATAGCCATTCACGGATGAAAAATAATTTTACATTAATATGTTTAGATTTGTTATTCTCTATAGGAGACCTCGTAAAATTAATTGCCGCTTGGTTATCAGCAAAAAGTATTGGTGGTTCATATGAAATAGAAGTTAATTTAAAATCAATACAATCTCGTAATATATTATCAAACCACATTAATTCTTTAACCCCGTCACACATGGATACAAATTCACTTTCCATGGTTGAAAGGCAAACACTTTTTTGCTTAAAGGTTTTCCAAGAAATAGGGCTATTATCCAAAAATAAAATTTGTCCCCCCATTGATACGAAGTCATCTCTATTCATCGCGAAATCAGCGTCAGAGAAAGCAGTTAAACATGGATTAAAACAATTCAAATTTAATTTCAAATCTCGAGTACACGAAACATACCCAAGTAATTTAATTAACCCATTCCAATGATTAAACCCCGGTGAATTTTGAAATTGACTGAATATATTAACTGCGTAGGCAATATCAGGTCGTGTCCTGTTTGCAATGAAAGATAAACATCCTAAGATATTCCGATATGGAAACTTAGACATTTCATCAATTTCATTTTGATTAGTAGGACAATCTTTTTTCGAATACTTAATGCCTTTTACAATAGGTAATGAGCAGAAAGGGATGTTAAACGACTTAAACCTGTCATACACTTCATTAATATATAATTCCTGAAAAATTTGTACTGAATCATTTTCATAATTAAATTCTACACCAAGTAATTTCTTGGTTTTACCTAAAATTTTTATATCAAATTTACATTTTAATAAATTAAGAATTTTATCTATTTGAAATTGATTTTTACCAAACAAAACTAAATCATCTACATAAACTAATAAAACAATATAATTTTCAAAATAATATGAACAATTACACCAGTTAAATTTATTAAACCCTAAATCTGATAGTACTTTATTTAACTCATAATACCAGAGCCGACCACTTTGATGAAGGCCATATAACGCTTTGTCTAGTTTACAAACAAGATTTTCCCCTCCCTTTACAACATATCCTTTTGGCTGAGACACATAAATTTCTTCTTTTAAAGGTGCATAAAGATAAGCACATTTTATATCGCATTGAACATTATGCCATTTATAACATGAGACCAATAATGAAAAAAAGAAACGTATTACTGAGAAATTAACGACGGGTGAAAACGTCTCGTCATAAGTGTCCCCCTTTATCTGATGAAAGCCCTGGGCCACGAGCCTCGCTTTAAAGCGGGCAACGTTTCCTAGCTCATCTCTTTTAACGGCGTATACCCATCTATTTCCCAAAACTTTTTTCCCCTCCGGTAAATTAACCAGATGCCAAACTTTACGAGTTTTCATATTATTTATCTCATCATCCATGGCATTTTTCCATTCAACACATTCTGAAGATTTAACGGCCTGATTATATGTTTTAGGTATAGGGATAACTAGTCATGATTTTTTATGAGTTAAACTTGAAGTTGGGTTATCTGAGTTTTGCTGATCAACCACCCCCTCGAACTTATTACTACTAGAGAAATCAAAAAAATTAGAGTCAAAAATTAAATTATTTTTATCACAATATTGCTTGACATCGTTCATTGATCTCAATCTAGTTTTAGTGTTGTCCGGGTAATAGAAGATGTCAACTCTGTCACTCATTTTTCTGGGTACGGGTTTTCTATTCCAAGTAATTGAAGAAAGAGGTTTAAGAGAAGATTTATCTACAGGAGTTTCATCGACGGGCTCGTCACTAGAATCATCGGGCTCACCCCCGAAAACAATGTCAACAGGATCGGAAGCTTGACAATCAACTGTACTTTCCGGAAGTAAGTCCAATTCCTCCAGTGAGGTGCCCATCACCGCTCCACTGCATTTACTAAATAGCTGATCAGAGAACGTTACGTTTATAGTTTCAACTATTTTATCCTCATCCTCCAACCAAATTTTATACCCCTTAGTCCTTAATGAATAACCTATTAGTACTCCCTTTTTAGCCTTAGGTTCAAGCTTATGGTCTCTATGCTGTTTTGGGATCCCAACATACGAAATTAATCCAAACGGCTTCAGGTGTCTTACGGATGGTTTAAACCCAGTATATAACTCAAAAGGAGTCTTAGTTTGTCCCCTATGGATTAAACGGTTCCAAGTGTACGCGAAATACAACATTGCATCGGGCCAGAAAGAAAAAGGCAAACCACTATCCGTGATAATAGCTCTAACACAATTTAAAGAAGTTTGATTAAACCGCTCACTTAACCCATTTTGCTCAGGTGTGAACGTGTTAGTTAACTCATGAACAACTCCATTTTTACTACAAAATGATTTGAAATTGTCATTTACAAATTCGGAACCATTATCCGTACGAATAGCTTTTAATTTTTTATTCAAACTACGTTCAGCCCGTGCAATGTGCCTCTCGAATACACCAAAAACCTGAGACTTATCCTTTAAAGGATAAACAGCAACCCTTTTAGAAAATCCATCAATAATGGACAAAAAGAACCTTTCCCCATTTTTACCAGTTACCTTAATTGGGCCCCAGACGTCCATAAATACTTTCTCTAACGGTGATTTAACGCCATGAACATCGGAGGATTTAAAAGACACACGGTTTTGTTTACTAATCCTACAAGGTTCACAAAAAAATTTCTTAAACTTAAGTTTAGGAAGGCCCCTCACCCCGTTCTTCTTGCTAGTATTTACAATAGTATCAGGACTTACATGCCCAAAACGAGCATGCCAATACCCAATTTCATTAACTTTTGCAAGAGAAGCTGAAGGATTTTCTGGGTGCCCCCCATTCACTTTACTCCCCTTTTTAACTTTAGAAACATTAGGATATAAATAGTAAACACCGTCTTTAATTTTAGCAGTAAAAATATGTCTTTTATCTCTACCGAACACCGACACTCGACCCTTACCGCCAGTGTATGTGGCACCGTTCACATCTAATTTAGGACCCGATATTAAATTTTTCCGTAACTTTGGGGAATATAACACGTCTTTTAAATACAATACATTTTTACCAAAATCCAACTTAACAGTTCCTTTAGCAGTAATAGGAAAACTAATACCATCGATCGCGACAAAAAGCTCCTCTCCCTCCACAGGAGTATAATGCTCAAAAAGATCTAAATTTCTTAGAAAATGATTTGAAGCAGCAGTATCAAAAATAAAGCTGTCATCATCACTTAAATTACTAAAGTTAGCTTGAGCTATGTAGTAGGAGGGGGGAGATTTGCATTTGTCACGACCGTTGGAGTTATACTTTAAATTTCTAGGTTTAAATTTAACATTACTATTCAAAAAACAGTTTTTCTTAAAGTGGCCAATACGGCCACACTTAAAACAAGTTAAAGGCTTTTTACCTTTTTGCTGGATGTTCTGTATCTGAACACTGTTATTGGCATCTTTCTTAATATCACCCTCACGAAGCTGTAGACGCGATTCCTCCGCTGTTAACTCGGACACAATATTCTGGAACTTGAACTGGTCGTTCTTCCAACGCAACAAATATTGCACTGCAGATTCAAACTTGGATGGTAGGTGTTGCAAGAGCTGGAAACAGCAGTACACGTCCTCCATAGCATGACCAATTTCACGCAGCTGGTCCAGTATTCTTGATAACCGGGTTACAAAAGAATTAACCGTTTCATTCTCAGACATTCTACAATTAATGAACTCTGTAAACAGTCCCATATGATGAGCTCTTGAGTCTGATATAAAGGTCTTCTTCAAAATCTCCCAGGCATCAATAGCACAATCACAATTTTCAATAATGCTTCTGACTTCAGGCGATGTATTCAAATATATTGTTGATAATGCAACTCGACTACGAGATTTAAAATCCTCCACTTGTTTTGAAGTTATTCCGGCCTCAGCATCTTCAACAGGCAGTATTTCGTTCTTACATATTATATTCCAGCAGTTTCTTTCAATTAAAATAAATTTAATGTCCTTGACCCACGTAGTATAATTATTCATCCGTAATTTTTCAATCGTGGGGTTTAAACTTACTGCCATTTCAATTTCTTATCTTCAAACACTTAGAATGCCATAAAAACTATTATCAAAATTTTAATGCTATGAGCTGACAACGAGCCAAATTGCCCATAACCGCTTATTGTGAAAAAAACAATTTCCACATATATCAAGTTAGCAGAGTTAGCAGTGCAGTGAAATGATAGTTGCTCAGCTCTAAAAAGCTATAAAGAAGATAAATATATGTGGCATTCATTGAAGACGAAAGTTCAATTAAAACAGTTTATTAAAGTTGAAACAAAATGATGAATAACATTAAATCAGCTGAAACAATTTTAGAAAGGTTGCTGACGAAAGGTTAAATACCCTTAAGAATACTGCCATACTGAGTTCAAATAGAAAGCTACTTTTCACTAAACGAACAAGTCACAAAAACGTAATTTACAATCATAATAAAACTAAACAGTTTATAATTATATCGAAATACCAGCTCATGACTTTGAGCTAAACTGAAAAAACATAAAAGCTTAAAAGATTAAGGGCTTCAAAGCTTAAGAGACTGATTACATATTTCCTACCTCCTTTTTATAGTCACGAAACGGATTCAAAGTAACATCTACTAGATGCTGTAGAATAGGAACGCCTCCCATAACTATAGCAACACGACGCTGCGAGTCAGCCGCCATCTATGGGCTTAGCAAAGAGACTCTGCAGTTGAAAAAATATTACATCTCCTCGCTAAGTAGCGAAATGAACAATCCGTAAAAGGATTTAAACATATTTTTCTTTAAGTTAATTTTAATAAAATATGCTTTTAAATATGAGGTAAGTAATTAAAGTTATTTCAAAAGACTTAAACATAAATATATTAATAAGGAATATAATTTTTAACTAAAAGTAATTATCATTAAGCTTTTTAATTTTAATATATCTTTAACTCAAATGGCAGCATCAAAAGAGAAAATAGCACTGAACGCTATAATTCATTTAATTAATAACTTAAACTTTAAAGGTTATAAAGTGAATTTAAATTATATTTAAGTAGTGAATGAATTTAAATTTTAATTTGAGAATCAACACGGAAAGGGTATAAATTTTACAACAGATACACGCGCTGCGCGCGCGTATACCTTCCCTGACCTTTCGTGCCCCCTAAAAAAATCATTTCTGATCGGGTAAAAACTCGCACCGGGTCCCCACTGCCTTCGGCAGCGCAGACCCATGCGCACGCACGTGTGAAGGTATACGTGCGCTGCGCGCACATATTCCTTCTGAAGTCATATTTTTATTCTTAAGAAAAGAAAACTAACAGTAACAGAAACAAAAAGTAACTTTTAGTGTTAAGAAAAGAAATTTAAAAAAATAATTTCTGATTGGGTAAAAAGTCGGCCCGGGTCCCCACTGCCTTCGGCAGTGCAGTCCCGTGCGCGCTGAGCGCGCACAACTTAAGGGATATACGCGCTGCGCGCGCGTATACCTTCCCTGACCTTTCGTGCCCCCTAAAAAAATCATTTCTGATCGGGTAAAAACTCGCACCGGTTCCCCACTGCCTTCGGCAGCGCAGACCCATGCGCGCGCACGTATGAAGGTATACGTGCGCTGCGCGCACATATTCCTCCTGAAGTCATATTTTTATTCTTAAGAAAAGAAAATTTAAAAAATCATTTCTCATTGGGTACAAAGTCGGACCGGGTCCCCACTGCCTTCGGCAGCGCAGTCACGTGCGCGCTGCGCACGCACAAGTTCACGGATACACGCGCTGCCCTCGCGTTTTCCTTCCCTGACTCTTCGTGCCCCCTAAAAAAAATCATTTCTGATCGGTTAAAAACTCACACCGGGTCCCCACTACCTTCGGCAGCGCAAACCCATGCGCGCTGCGCGCGCACGTGTGAAGGTATACGCGCGCTGCGCGCATATACTCATTCTCAAATCAAATTTTTATTCTTAAGAAAAGAAAATGAAAAAAATCATTTCTCATCGGTTAAAAAGTCGGACCTGGTCCCCACTGCCTTCGGCCGCGCAGTCCCGTGCGCGCTGCGCGCACAAGTTAGGGGATACGCCCGCGGTGCACGCCTATCTCTTCCCCACCCTTTCAGCCCCTCCTAATTAACCTACGTATACCAATTTTGAACGGTCTAACTGAATTAGCTGAGATGCAAAAGAAAACCTAATCAGGACACCTCAAAACGTGTAAATCTGGTGAAAACTTTCGATAATTTAAAAGAACTTTAAAATATCTTTCGAATGATGTATTAAAAATAATTTAATCATAATTAGAAATTGAAATATTGAAATTTGAAAATATTACAGCGCCATCTGTCGGTAGAAATTTCTGTATTCCACTGTTCCATTCCAATTCAAAAACGCTTTCTAATGATGTATTACTTATGAAATTATTTTAATTAGTAGCTGAGATACAAAGAAAACTAATTCAGGAGACCTCAAAACGTGTAAATCTGGTGAAAACTTTCGATAATATAAAAGAACTTTAAAATATCTTTCGAATGATGTATTAAAAAAAATTTAATCATAATTAGAAATTGAAATATTGAAATTTGAATAAAATACAGCACGATAAGAGAAAACTGATTCAGGAGACCTGAAAACGTGTAAATCTCGTGAAAACTTTCGATAATTTAAAAGAACTTTAAAATATCTTTCGAGTGATGCATTAAAAATAATTTAATTATAATTAGAAATTGAAATATTGAAATTTGAAAAAATTACAGCGCCATCTGGCGGTAGAAATTTCTGTATTCCACTGTTCGATTCCAAATCAAAAAAGCTTTCTAATGATGTATTACTTGTGAAATTATTATAATTAGTATCTGAGATACAAAAGAAAACTGATTCAGGAGACCTCAAAACGTGTAATTCTGGTGAAAACTTTCGATAATTTAAAAGAACTTTAAAATATCTTTCGAATGATGTATTAAAAATAATTTAATCATAATTAGAAATTGAAATATTGAAATTTGAAAATATTACAGCGCCATGAAAGAACACTGATTCAGGAGACCTCAAAACGTGTAAATCTGTTGAAAACTTTGAATTATGTAAAAGAACTTTAAAATATCTTTCGTATGATGTATAAAAAATAAATCAATCGTAATTAGAAATTGAAATACGCGTATTAGAATATTGCAAAAATGTCCGGCGTGTAAAGATAAAATTTAATTTGCAATTAAAATGTAAATCTTTTGTTTATTGACGAAAATCGATGAAATTTGAAATGCAAGTTTGTTTTGTGGTGTAAATATTATATACTAAATAAAATGTGTAAAATTTGAAAAATTGAAGAAAATAGAAAATTGTAATTTTTAATCGCACTACGAAACATGTGACTTTACCAGATGTGTTTCCGTTGAAGACTGCTGTAGACTTAATGTCTGCAAAGATAACATTCTTGTGATTCGTTGCCAACATTTTTTATAGTTTAGTTAATTTTAAAAAACCTAATTGCCCGATCGATAAGCCGTTTAAACCAAAAGATATGCATTAGTCAGATTTTAATATGAATGAATTGTCCATTTTTGAAAGAGAATTTTATCTATGTATAATATATAATAATAATAATAATAATAATAAATAAATAAATAAAACGTACCTTGGATTATCTCTGTTTTTTCAGGTTCTTTAACATTTTTTCATATCATTTCATTTAAATATGTTACAGAAAAGAGAAATAGAAAAAAAAAAAATGAGTAAAAAAAGATTACCAAGAAAATCTAGTATTTTCTGCATTATAGCAAAAAAAAAAAAAAAAATTACAAATTATTTCAAAAGATAATTAGTTTTTATTACAACACAAATGAGCAAAAATGAAAATTTATTTCATTTACATTTCATCATCTTTAGATTTTTGCTTTTAAATGAATTACTGAATTGAATACTCTCCATTTTCAGAAGCTTTTATATTTTATATTTTCCTCATTAATAATTTATATGTATATAGGGTTCTTGGAAAAAAAAATATGTATATATATTAATAATCAAATAATTTTAATATTTGCACTGTAATTTCTTTTTTTCACTTCTAATAAAGGAAATATCTTACAATTTAATTAGTTTATAATAAGAAGTTTATTCGAAGAATGTTAGAATCAAGAAATAATTATGAAATTCGCAAAAAAAAAAAAAAAAAAAAAAAAGAGAGAGAGAGAGAGAGAAGAATTAACTAATAAAATATTCTTTTTACCTTAATACTGCGAATGTACTTTGAATTTTGAGTTATACACTTGCATGTTTATGCCCTTTTATTTCTTTAAAAGTGATGTTTAAGATATCACCGACAATTAAAAATCCTTTTATTCAAATTAATTATAGAAGCTGAAGTTGTTAATAATAAATAATGATATAAAATTGGTGGGTATGCTCTAAAGATTTTTTTTTCTTATGACTTTTTTATTCTTCCATTCAGGAGCAAGGAAACTTTGCTCGTTTAAAATGAACTCCAGCCAGAATTTAAGAACAAGTCTAAAACAAAAGAAATAAATGCAGTTTTTCTCTATATTATTTACCTGTGTTATCCTGTAACTATATATACATATATATATAATCCGGAATGGGTTTTTGTAGTTGGGTATTAAAATAAGGTTGGATATAATATATGCCTCCACCGCTGAAAGGGTTAGATATAATAAGATTTATTGAAATATTTAAAAGTAGATTTCCCATTACATTTGTGATATAGAATCTCTCAAGTTTTCTATAAAGGAAACACTTTATAAAAGAAGGAGTTTAACCGAAAACTTTAGCTCGAATGGATATAAGAAAATATAACTAAGTTGCTAACTAAAAACTTTTGTATTATTATATAAAATACATTCAAAAGTTCCTAAGATTTTACAACTAAATCAAGAAATTTAAATTCTTTCCTCATGAAGTGCGATAAAATAATAATGAAAAGAAAAAAAAAAAAAATCTCGCAATTTAAACTTTTGTCTTGTTTTTTCCTTATAGTAGAATTTAAAACCGTTAAAGAATTAATAAAACAGGAGCGTCGATTTTGCAGTATGTAATCATAGTGAAAATAATTTTATTTTCTTTTAGTAATGAAATTTCCGTCATTCAATGATTAATATAAAATTCGCGGAATTTGTGAAATGTATTAAATTTATTTAATGATAATATTAAATAGTTTCAAGTAGTTTTAAATATTTAAAATAACTCTTTGAAATGCCACCTAATTAAATCCCCACTGACTACTATAATGGTACGATATGCAAATATTTTATGACTTAAAATTTTGAAAATTGCTCTTAAAACACATGTATAATAATAATAATAATAGTAATTCATCATTACAATGTTCAAACACCAAGAAGGAAAACTTGAATTTGTACATATATTTGAAAAAAAAATTCTTTAGGGGAGAGTGTTGTACCTTGGGACATTGGCAATTTCTAAAAGCCTTAAAAAACATTTACGTTTTTTTAAAAATTTCTTATAATATCTTTAACCAGTGGACGGCAGCACAGTAAAAGACAGCATCAAAGAAATTAAACTTATGACTTGGTGAAAGAAAAAACAATTTCATCATTCGAAAGTAAATATATTTCTCATTCTAAATGCAATTTCTGAATTAGTACAATAACAAAAATTCTGTAACTGACATCTAGAACCTAAATTGTGACTCTAGAAAAAATTGTCCCATGCCATCCTTATAAATTCTAGTCCCCTTGAAAAGCGAGTTCTAGAAGCACCTATTAGAATTCTAGAGCGTTTGCCTATATTCTCGAGGGCAAAGTTATTTAAAAATCTCTGCAAATAAATGAGATTACAAGAGTCGGGTTTCAGCAACTATAATCTTGGTGTATGACCCAATTCTAGAAAATCAAGCGAGAGTTTTTCGCAATACAAAAGATTCAGAATATTCGGAATATTCAGAATATTGTTTAACCCTCTAGAAATGTGCAAACAAGAAAATTTTTGACCATTTCGTCTGTTCAGTTTATTGGCGTGCCCTATGCGCATAGTTCGGAAATCTATGTTTCTACTTAAGGGATTCAGAAAATGGCCACTTACTCATTCTAGAGGAAGGCGGTATATTTTTTTGTCAGTGTATTTGCAAAATTATTCTGCTGAATTTAAAATAAATATTGAACAGAAGAGTTTAAAATATTTTGGTCTTTAGAAAGTAATGATAATGTATTTGGATTCACCATCATTTTGATTTTATTTAATCAATGTGGTGATTGTACCTTGCGTCAGTAAACCATGTTGTACCTTGGGACATACATATGTCAAGGAGCAACATGTATCATACACATAGTTCTTAATTATTTAGATATTCTTTTAGTATATAGATACCTTTTAGCTTCTTTTAATAAAACATTCTGAAATTAATAATATAATAACTAATATTAGTAATTTTTTAGTATAACTTCATATGTAACATATAGACCAATTGATTCAACACATAAAGTATTCACAATTCAAGATTCACAATTCAAGTATTAACGGTCCTCTTCACTTACCATCGCTGAAAGCCCGAACCAATGTTATTCGATGGGAAATTATCTTTACTTATAATCCAATAACTAATACATATTTTTAAATTCTGTTTTCATATTTGGAAAATTTCCAACTGTTCAATTGAAATGCATTTTAAAAATGCATTTTTTTTTTAAATTTTATTTTGAAATTTTAAAATGGAAAATTTCACTTATTGAAAATTCGTGTTTTACAGCTTCAAAATAAAATATTAAAATTTAAAAAGTACTTCTTTAAAAAAGAGGCGTCAATTTAACAGCTGGGAATTTTCTGAATGTGAAAGCAGAATTTTAAAATATGTATTAATTAATTGGTAAAGAAAATTTCCCATAGGATAACATTAGCTTCGGCTCCTGGCGACGGTGAGTGAAACGGGCCATTAAGCGAAGCAGCTGAATCTGCAACAGTAAATGTGACAAACGTGATAACAGCTGTATGTGTAGCAAAAATTTCAGATTCTTAAGATGCTACATCTCTAAAAATGGTTTGGCCATTTTCCAAAGCTTCAGCTAGATAAAACAATGGCAACAGAAACAAAGTAAAATTTTGCATTTTAACTAATTCTCCAGTGAAAGCTGAAATTGAAACTGCAAAGAAGAAAACTGCTGCATCCAGCAAGGAGGATAAAAGAACCACCTCCAGAACAAATTAACATCGGATGTTCATGAAACAATTTTATGAAGTATAGATGATGACAGTATCGATTATGATCAAACCACAGACACATTAGAAGAAGATAAAAAGAAACATTACCTATCTATAAAAAAAGAAATCTATTAACATCTATGTATCTGAAGTAGTGGAGAGCCTAGGCAATGAGTTGTTTGAAGTGGAATTTTTAAAACTCATAGAAAATAGCAACAAATTTATTTACAGGTCTGCAAATTATTATGATACTTTTTTTTGGCAGATATTGAATATAAGCACCTACATTCAGTTTCTACAGGCAGGTCTAAAACAACAAATGTCACAGTTGACTTTACATCATATAAAGTTAAATAATAGGGACTTTATCAATACTTTATTAATTTACAAATTAGCTTTGAACTTTCAAATTTATTAGTATTTGTGTAATACATGTGAAAGTATAAATTTTAATTTAGTCCTTTTAAAAATATTTTTTTTAGTTATTTGCATAAAACTGATTAAAGTCTATGACAGTTGTATGAATCATAAAGCGTGTCCCAAAGTATAAAATAGCTTGTCCGAATGTACAATGTGTTGTACCTTAGGACAGGACAATAAACGCTTCCTACGATGGGTGGAAGAAGATCGATTTTTAGATATTTGTGTTAGCTAAATTTTAAAGCAAAAATTTTACGGATGTCTGTTTTTTTTTTTTTTTTTTCCTTTTCTTTTTTTTTTTCTTTTTGTTTGAGATATGTAGGATTTTGTTAAATCACGTTTCCCCCTTCTCCCCCTTGGGGGAGGGGGTGAATATTCCCTTACACCCCTACCTTTCACATTACACACAGTCACGAAAAAAAAAAAAAAAAAAAAAAAAAACACTAAAGTTTTGAAAAATCTCTTACAATATTTTTAATTTACCCTTTAAAATATTTCAAAATTAGAATAATATTTAAAACTTGTATGTATTGGAAACAGATTTCTGTTTTTCCTATTTGGATTTTAAAAAAGTGTCAGTTTTCAAAATGAATATTTTTCAGAAAAGAAAGCACGTCATGTTAATTAAAATTAATACTATAGAACACAGATTTACCAGTTATTATATTAGTCACAGTAATTAATTATGCAGAGAGATTTAAATATTTTCAATAAGATTAATTGCCTCATTACTTTTTTTTTAATATAAAATGCAAATGTGAAATATTTTTTTTTCTTCTCTACTCAGAGATTAACAAAAATAACTAATAGTGTTGCTTAAGCAAATATCTTAATCGATAGAAGAAGCGATAGAGAAAAATATAATAATAATAACATGTGTGTTACAAAAATCCATATTGAATATTTTTTGATTAATAGACAAAGAAAAAACATATTTTTTTAAATATTTTTTGTTTCCTTATCAATTGCGCTGTAATGTGTTTATTAGGGATCAATCATTTTAGAAAAAAATAATAATAATAATAATAATAATAACAGAAAAATTTTCTAAGCAATTTAATGCTATTTCGTTTTATTTAGTTCAACAACATACTGTAAGAATGGAGAACTTAGATATTCATGAAAATTGTCGATATTGTTTTATGACTCTTTTACGCGTTTTGAGGTGTCAGCAGAGCTTCCCCTTTCTCAGATTATTTCATACCATTAGTTCTGGAAAGTACTTTTTCTATTTATCTACCATCGACAGAATTCTGTAATTAAATGAGATTAAAAAAACTTTCCAGAAATAGAGATATGAAATAATACGATGTTTTAGTGGATGCATTTTAGGTTAAAAATACATCAGTTTAATGGTGAGTTCAACAATAAATGGTATTCTATATTCACCAATTTTTCCTTATATACATATATATATAAACCTGGGAAATTGCGTAAAAATTTAAAGTTTTATAAATTAATCAAAAATATTATAGGATTCCATTTCAAGAATTGAAAAATTAATGCGTTTATACCTACTTCTCGGGAAAAAAAAAAAAAAAAAGAGAGAGAGAAAAGAAAAAAAGAAATGTCTGCCAACTAACATGTATCGTCTACAATGATAAAAGAATGTAAACAATTTCAGTGAGTTAAACCATTATCCATTTCCTTGACATAAGTTTCCCGATGAAAAAAAAAAAAAAAAAAAAAACATACCAGTAAATTTAGATTCAAAATAAACTATTTTATATTATATAACTATATTATTATTATTATTATTATTATTTTACTTTAAGGTAACACAAAACATGCTATTATAAAGTTTAATTACGAACTGCAACATTCTAAATAATTTCTTTGATGTTTATTGAACTCTAATTACCTCAAAATCGTTCAATAATTTAAAAGAAAAAAAAAAAAAAAAAAAAAAGAAAGAAAGAAAAAGAAAAAAAAAAAAGAAATTATATTATTGCTTTGTTGAAAAAGGAAATAATATATAAGAATAACAATGCATTAACTGAATTAAAATATTCTTGAGTTACTGAAGTAAATAATGCAAATATTCTAAGTATTTTTACTCAGAATATCACATTAAAAATAGATAACACAATGGATATAAAAAATATTTATATATCTCGCTTTGGCAACTGTTTCATAATCTATATTTTGTAAGTATGATGGGATTGTTTTTTTTGTTTTAAACTGAAATTACCTCAAACAAAGCTTTTAAAGCAAGAGGTTTAAAAGATTTATTGCTAGTAGAACCAAGATTTTCTTTTGTTTTATTTACATTTCTATAAGAAGAAACGAAAGGAAATCCTAGATGTTTAGAAAACCTTTACGTGATTAAAGAACTTTTCATGTTAAGCCTTTTTGTAAGGCGTGAAGAAATAATCTCTTTTATTTTAATCGTTGCCGTTTAAAAAAGTTTTGTAATTAAATTTCTTTCGTTTAAAAGAAATATTTATCGGTATAATATCTTGTAAAAAAGTGTCAGAAAAAATTCTTCGCGATGGTTTGTTTTGCATATAATTTTCAGAACACAGTTTATTTGAGAAGGATGCGCTTTTTTTTTCTGAGCATAAGTTTTGAAAAAAGTTCAGTAATTTTTTTTAAAAATAAAATATGTTTAAGATATTTTATTGAATCATCTGGAACAATGTGTGTGTTATAACAAAAATAAAAAACTATTCATAAAATTTAATTTGAGAAAAATGTACCAATACTCGCAATTGTGAAATTAATAATAATATTTTGACATGACTTGACATGATGTAATTATGTATGTAACGGAATCTTACAATTTAATTTTCGGCCACTTCTAGTCGTCTGACTGACCTAAAATTTTTAACACGACTTCATAATCGATGACAATACTGTATAAAAGAATTTGCAGGCGGCTTTCTTATCAAGGGCAGACTCTAGGGGGCAAGTTCTATGGGCAAACAAAAAATCTATTTTGTAACTAAAGACTTTTCACGTGTGAGTGCCGTGGCTGTGAGGTAAAGCGCTGGTCTGCGGAACCAACGGTTCGAGCCTAGTCAGAGAGGATTTTTTAAAAATGGTTTTTGTTTAATTCTAAATTACTTATTTCTCATTTATTCATTATGTTATTTATTCAATTAATGTTATGTAATTTCCAGACTTTTTAACATGTTTTTATTCACTTGATATGATGTAACTATTAATGTATGAAACGGAATCTTGCAATTCAATTTTCGAACACTTCTCGTCGTCTGACTAACCTAAAATTTTGCACACGACTTCATAATCAATGAAAATAAAATGTACAAGTATTTTCAGGCACTTTTCTCATCAGGGGCAGACTCCGGTGGGATTGTTTTGGGGAAAACAAAACAATCTATATACATAAAACACTATCGTCTGCGGCACAGGATTCAGCCGTATTTATGTGATGTCAAATAACAACAATTATTTTTTTTTAATATTTAAAATATGTGAATAATCTGGTGTGTCACTCACACGACTTTCCCTTACCTTGCATTTCAATAATATAAACATAGATTTCTGCAGTTATTTGCTTTTAAATTATGGTGATAACAGTTATCGATATATACCAATCGCTAAAAATTGGACTTTCGTATTCGGGGTACCTCAAAATATGATATTAAAAAAAAATAAAGGTGAAGGTAGAATTTCGAGAAATACGTTATCTGATTATGGGCATGAAAAAAAAAAAAAAAAATATATATATATATATATATATATATATATATATATATATATATTTACTGAGAATTGTTCGTCGACATAGTAAAATGTAGAAGATTAACACACCTTTATTATTAACTTGGCAACATGCATGTAACTATTAATGTATGTAACAGAGTCTTGCCATTCAATTTTCAGACATATCTGGTCGTCCGATTGATCAGAAATTTTGTACACGACTTCATAATTAATAACAAAACTATGTAAAAGTGTTTCCTGGCATCTTTTCTATCAGAGGCAAGTTCCAGGTGGCACCAGGGCAAACAAAAATCTGTATATAATTAAATCGCTATCGTATGTGGCAAATGCTTTCACATTATTTGTATAATGTCGAATGTGAAAAATTAAAAACTTTTTAAAGACATTGAAGTATGTAAATAATCTGGTGTGTCACTCACACGACTTTCTCTTACCCTGCATTTGAGTACTATAAATATAGATTTATGCAGTTATTTGTTTTTAAGTTATGTTAATAACAGTTATTCATTCAGATCAATCATTAAAATTTGAACTGTCGTATTGAGAACACCTCAAAGCACAAAAAACCAAAAGTGAAAATAGAACCTCGAAAAATAATTTATTTACAGTATGTGTATGAAAAATGAATTCTCCTTCTTGAGCAGTGTTCATAGTCAAAATAAAATGTAACAAAGCACATTCATCAATTGCATTTAACAGAAAACAGAATATAGGGCAACTTTGGGTATCCTTGTATATTGTCTATAAGCTATATGCACATCATATTGTGTACATAAATTTAGTTTTATATTAAAAGCACTTGACACAAAATGAAATACACTTCCAGATATTTCTAAATATAGCTCCAATATATTCAAATACTTATGGTAGCCCTGTAAACAAATGCTGAATGATTTCCTTATCACAATTTGCGCAAAAGAATGCTTCCTGCATATAAAAAATATGTGCATTGCATTTTGTTTAAAGTAGCATATAGATGTTGCACTGTATTAAACAGAAATTTGCTCCATCGACATAATATATTTTAATTGTCTTTGATGTTCCTCGTACTCAAACCATTTGCATGATCTCAACGAAAAGTTTAGTGCAGCATCCATATATGATACAGTTTTAAAATACCATGTTTGGATTTCTGCTGCTTTTTTTTTTTTTTTTTTTTTTTGAGATATGCTGATAACAGACAGAGACAAACACGCATACAGACCAACCGCCAAAAATGTTATTTTCGTATCTCAAAGACCTCAAAACATGCGATAATTACAAAAACTCAATTTCGAAAATTTGATCCAAAACAATATTTTCTTTACTATATTGTGTAAGAGAAAGTAATATTTTCACTGAAATTATCGGGCCACTCTTCTGACGAGATTAAGTGTATTATATGGACATTCCAACAGTCCGTGTCGATTTTGGTCCATACGGTGTGAAAGTAATTAAATAAACCGACAGAGTTACATTTTTTGCTAAATACTGCTATGGTACAGCTGAAAGGCAAATGTTAAAAATATTTTGAGTTCGGCATCTACTATATCACAGTAGATTATGTGATTATACATTTTGGATCCTGTCTTTTTACTGCTGGCCAAGTTCGCCAAGCTTACGAGGTGAGCAGTTGCGTAAAGCACTGAATGTTCCTCAAATAGACCTTGGCAGCTCAAAATTAGAAGTAAAGATTGGTGTCATGGTGACGCATTGCATGAAACAGCTAAATTGCGAAGACATGAATGAAAATTATTTGATCTACATCCATTGCCATATAAAAGTTTTTTGAACTACATCCATTGCCATATAAAAGTTTTTTTGAACTACATCCATTGCCATATTAAAATTATAAAAACATCGTAACTTATAGGTTTCACTTTGTATTATTATCCCTCTGGGGGTCACCGAAGCGAGAGAGCCATCCCTTCCGTGGAGGATCAAAATTGTGATGGCATGTCTCTGGACCACCTCTTGGGGTGTGTCCCAGACCGTCGCCAATGGACAATATTCCTGTGACGTCACAGTAGCTAAAATCGCCGAACACGTGGCCGATATTTTGAAAACAAATTAGATTCAAGATGCCATTATATTGTTACGCATAACATTTTCCTAAATATTTCTCCAGTGAAACTTAATAATCAGATATCTGTTCAAACAAGAACAAAAGAGAAATGTAAACAACTGAATTGAATGATAAAGTTAAGACTATTCCATATCGTAAAATTTCAGAACATTTTATGTATACACACATATATATATAATGAATAAAAGATTAATAAGGACATTTTATACACACACACATATATATATATAGACAACAAAGCTTAAATAATTAGAATTTTAATCACTTTAATAAAGGAATTTATTAAATGGAACATAACATCCATTTAAATTTGTTAACATCGCCACAGTTCACATGGCAACTTTTAATAATACATATGTTTGTTAATATTAAAGTATATTACTAAAACTGGATTAAAAACAAAACAAAGGTTCACTCTTACTTCATCTATATCACTCTTACTTCAATTTCATATAATCTGTAACTCTTATAAATAATATTGCAAGATAAAAATTTGTAGGCCACAATGCTTTGCTATGGTAGAGTTGAGAATTGTTTTCCGAAAACAGCTGATTTTTTATAGTCTCGAACCCAAAGGAGGAATATAGTCCATTGCCCATCTGCGCAGCACTAGTGTGACGTTAAACCCAACCAACCAACAACAGCCGTTTTGTATTAATGATAAAAGAGTAGAAAAATTAAAATTTATTAAAATAAAAAGATTGAAGTGTCATTACTTAAAAAAATATTTTTATTTTAGACTAAAATAAAATAAATTATATTTTGATGAAATGCACGGACTTGAATATCATTAGTTGTAGGTTAAATTTTTCTTTAAGACTAAAAAATGTAAAATAAAATTGTAATTAAAAAAAAACTAAAGAACATGCTTTTATTGAAATGTGAACCAAAAAGAACAAAATAATTTTAAATGTAAACTTTTTATTGGATAGCGCTAAGATGTCCCACAAATGAATGTAACCTAATCCTTGAAATAAGCTTCGAATTAGAATAAAATATTGATAAAAATGCAGATACATATAACGTACTTTCAAAGAAAAAATAAAAGTGTGGGGTAAATACGAGCTCCTTTTAGATAAATCTTATAAAAAAAAAACTTGTTACATGTCTATCATAAAATTCCTCATGTCGGAAACTGAGATGATGATTATGTGCCTTAACTTGCACTTTAACTAATCTCAAACAGACTGATTTGTCTGAATTCAAATTAGCTTGTCATGTTAAGACTGAAGTCAATTCTAATCACCGCTGCATATACGCATAATTTTATTATAAACACAATAAGGGATTTGTAGAATTGAAGGTCAAAACTTTAAGAAAACTTACTGTATATTTCTTTCAAAGCAACTAATTATTTGCAAAAAATGTTTGACCAAGCTTTAGTATCTCTTTAAAAAATATAGAATATTTAATATCATAACTTGAAATTTTGACTGTAAAGTTGTTATTTATATTATCGTATCAATATTCTTTTGTCGAACGTTTACTATTGATGCATAGAAATAATTGCAATATGCCGCAGTCTTTTGCAATGCGCATCAAGCACCAGATTTTGCAATCTTATCAATTATTAATATATTTTTTTTAACAAATTTATATTGCATAGTTGTTTTATATACACTCATGGAAAAAAAAATCCCAACACCAAGAAAAAACTAGTATGCTGTGGCCACCACAAGACTTTCTTCTATATTTTCCTATACAAATTCACGCAGTAACAATAAAAAACTAAAAATAAATAAAAAAGGATTTTTTTTCAGTTTTTTTCGTTAAAAGTAAAAAAAATCGATAACTTTGTTTTAAATTATCACATATTTATAGTTCAACCATTCGTTTTGAAGGTAATGACGAGACCTTTCGAAAGATACCCATCTTGAAAATTTACCCTCTCCGGGGGGTACTTCCCCCTAAGGGGAAAAGCGATGCCCCAAATTTTTTCCTAATTAACTACTACTATTATCAATAATTCATATTAATTTCACAATCACAGGTTAAGAATAACTCTCATTATGTACATTTATACGAAATTTTGTCCTATACTGCCATGTTAAAAATTTAGAAAAAATACAATCACAGCGCCACCAGTTGAGCGATTGATCCCCAAATCTAATCAGCCCCAGTTTATGTCAGGGGCCAACTAAATACCAAGTCTGGTTAAATTTCGTTAAAAATAATAATAATAATAATAATAATAATAAAAAAAAAATATATATATACGATTTTTTTTTCCAGTTTTTTTTTTTGTTAAAAGTAAAAAAAATCGATAACTTTGTTTTAAATTATCACAGATTTATAGTTCAACCATTCGTTTTAAAGGTATTGATGAGACCTTTCGAGAGATACCCATCTTGAGAATTTACTCCCCTCGAGAGTGCTCCTGCTGTCATACGAAATTGCTCCCCAAACCATAACTCCAGGAGTAGGCCCTGTGTGTCTAGGCCGCAGACAGGTCGCTAGCAGGCGTTCCCCTGGCCTCCTTCTAACCAACACACGGCTATCACTGCGACCAAGGCAGAACCGGCTTTCATCAGAAAACACAACGGATCTCCACTCCTTCCTCCAATGAGCTCTAGCTTGACACCACTCACGTCGCAAACGGCAGTGGTTTGGAGTCAGTGGAATGCACGCTACAGGGCGTCTCGCTCGGAGCTGTCCTTGAAGTAGCCGATATGTAACAGTTCGTTGTGTCACTGTGGTGCCAACTGCAGCTCGAATTTCAGCTGCAGACGCAGTACGATTAGCCACAGCCATACGCCGAACACGGCGGTCTTCCCTCTCAATAGTGCCACGTGGCAGCCGGGAACCCGGTCTTCTTGAGGCAGTACCTTGCCTTGACCACTGCTGCCAACACTCATGCACAGTGGATACATTCCTGCCAAGTCTTTCTGCAATATCACGGAAAGAAAACCCACCTTCTCGTAGCCCTACTACACGATCTCGTTCAAACTCAGTGAGCTGTTGATAATGGCTTCTTCGTCTTCTTGGAGGCATCCTTGACTAACATTAACCCACTACGTCAAATCTCAACTGTAAATAACGATCACGAACCTTACAGCGCTTATTTAAAGCAAACCTCATTTGCATGTTCATAGTGTCGCTACTAGCGCCACACTTATGCGCGTAGTTCGAAATTTGAATCGACGTCATCTTTCAGATGTATAAACACGCCTACCATATTTCGTTTATCTAGCACAGCTCCTTCCTGGTGTTGGGATTTTTTTTTCCATCAGTGTATTACCTTATTAAAGCCATAGCAACACTTAAGGCTGAATTCCAAACAATTGCTTATTGTGTAGTTCTGCTGCGATGTTACCCCCCCCACCACTCAACCTCTACCATAAAAAATCTTTATTACTTTCCACGTATATGGGATTTGTATTCTTAACTAGAAATCTTTATTCTTATACGTTTATTCATTTTATTCTAATTTCTCTTTTTAATTGAATTTCTTTTTTAATTCCTAAATTTCTTCTTACTACTTTCTTTAATTCCTCGTCCCACTTAATCCAAACTTTTCTTTTTTTTTCCTACAGGAATTTAGATGATTTCTGTGTTACTGTATATATCATAAAAACTTCGAAATGCTTTTAAATAAGGCGTTTCTTTTAAGCAATTTTTTCTCTGTTCGAAATGGAAATATGTTTTTAGGTTTTTTTTTTTTTTTTTTTTTTTTTTTTTTTAAGCTATTCTTTGAAATGAATTTTTTTCATTCTTTTACATGTACAGCATATATATATATATATATATGCAATATAAAAATCCTCTAATTAGGTCTTTTTATATTTATTAATATATTTATTAATAATGATTCAAATTTGTTCTTTGCAAATCGAAACTTTCATTTTCGCTTTATTAAAAATAACCGTTAGGAAAATTAATCTTTTTTATTATTATTATTATTCTAACGTATTTCTTCCAAATTGTCTTTTTCTTCCCAGACCAAAAATATACCTTTAGACTTGGTCAACCCCTGACTGAAAAGGAAGAAACCAATAGAAGAATTAAAAAGCACTAAGTTACACCCTTTTTGATCACGTGACATTACGTCAGTAGGGGAAAAAGTCCTTCGTCTCTTCTCCTTTTCCCCTCATACAAAAATGCTTGCATCATTAAAATTTTACCCTTTTTTTTTATCTTGGTCTTGCTAAAGTAGCCTATGTAATATTGCTCCATATTGTATTGAAGATTAAGACATTTAAAATGCAAGCTATTCAAAATTCTGTACTGGCTCCTCTCCTACGTGGAAACCCCGGCTTACAAGATTAAAATAAATATGACAAGTTATTCTGAATTTCTTTTAATTATTGAGTTTACTTTACGGAAACGACTGCTAACCTCGGAAGAATATATCAGATTTCTACGTTATATATATATATTGAGAAGGAAGTGCCCGACATATATCGAAATAAGGTTTTTAAACAGCAGTAATCTAAAATTAATTATATACAAATTATTTAATTACGTCGGGTTAAATAATCTGCACAAGTTGTTACTGATACGTATAATCCAGCACTCCCAATAGTATATCTGCACACGGAAATAAAAATGGCGCTGCTAACAGTTGAAGTTACAGTTAGATTTAAATAAAATTAAATAAATTGGTTAATAATAGATTACATTTATCAGATTACAGTTAAATATGTAGGATGGTAATATTCCATATTATATATATATATATATATATATATACGCACATAAACATATGCACATATATAAATGTACACATATTTCTCTGAATTTCAATTACTATTTTCCATGAGATTTGGCTTATATAACACGCTCTGAGCTATTATATATTACGTATTGTATAATGAAATGTAATATTTTGTTTAATAAATATGTTTGTCGTACACTGTATGTTTATAATATAGATTATCAGTTTCCTATCAATTATTTATCTAATATTTTCTAACTACTATGAATTTTTTACTGTTACGGTATATTTTAAAGATAAATCTATGCATAGTATTACACTTATTTGCAAAGTAAATTTTATGATGTAATATTATATAGTTAGCATTTATGCTGCTGAATTTATTATCATTTATATTATATGGAAATAGAAACACAGATAATCACGCTTTTGCTGAAAGCAATTTATCTGTAAAATGTTAAATAGTAAGGGTTAAAAGCCAGCATAATTCAGTTACAGATCTTCGTATTTGAATTATAATATTTTGATGCCTTTTTGAATGTGGATGATGGAAAAGGTGTAAAAGGCAGAAATTACTTTACAGAAACTTTTATTTCAAAAAGTGAATCTAAAATGCTTTTAGCTTTAACCACTCAAGATACCCTAAAATGCAACAATGCTGTTTTCTATGTAGAATCAATTATAAATACAGCAATACATTAAAAAAAAAAAAAAAAAAAAAAAAAAAACTATTAAATAAAAATGTAGAAATTTTATTTTCGTTTCAATATGAATGCAAGAAATAAAACAAGAACGAAAAACCATGCGTAATGCGTTGATTATTAACACTTTTCAACTGTATGTGCTAGTTGTATCAAATAACTTTCAATATTCTTCGCCTACGTTATCGCACAACGGACAGACAGAAGAACTGAAAGGTATACATATAGACTAATTGAATTCATAATCAGTCTTAAACATTGTTGGAATGTGCTAAAAATGCTTAACGCAAAAGAAAATGCAGTCCTGGGATTCTAATTGCAGCCCTTAATGTATCTGAATATTTTAGTGTAGCCCTGTAAATCTGAAGGTTAACCATATCACGTTGTATACAAAACATTATTTTAGTATATTAACAATAAATTTTACTTTCTTTATGATTTCTGCAGAAGAATGTTATTTAAATATTATTTATAAAAATGCCTGTCCTAAAACGGAATGTATTGGCATTTGTTTGGGTCTCCCTGTACACACATCAATTGTACAGGACCTATTAATGCCATTTTAAATAGCGAACATTCCATAATGAACTTAATAACATATATTATTTTTAAAAATTCTGAAAATATTTACAGAGCTGGAGGCGAGCAGACGGACACACAGACAGGTGGACAGATAGCTACACAAATTTAAATCATATTCACACTTAAAAATATTGTTAAAAAGTGTAAAAACGCTTAAGGTAAACGAAAATGAAATTCCAGCATATTTCTAATAATAGCCGTTAATGTAACAGAATATTTTTGTGTGGCTCTGAAAATCTTAATTCTAATCCCGCTATATTCTGTAGAAAGCATTCTTTTGTGCATATGAATAACATATTTCAATTTCATTCAAGTTTGTGCAAAAAAAAAAAAAAGTTATTAAAATTCTGTTTATAGAAATAACTGTCACAGTAAATAACGCAATGCTTTGAAATATTTGCGGGTGTCCCTGTACACATACCAGTGATAGTATTTGCTCCACTTTCGATAGAAAATAATCTGATAGTGCGTTTGAATAACATATTTCAATTTCATTAACATTTTTATAACGGTATAAAAATTTAGTTTATAGACATATCTCTCATAGAACACAAGTCTTTGGAATACTTTAGGGTGTCCCTGTACACAACCACTAGACGTTATCTGATAGTGGAATTGAATAATATATCAGTTTGAAGAAATTCCATGAGTTTTTACTGGCGTTAGAGCGCAGAAAGACAAACAGGCGGATAGGCAGATAGACAAACAGAACACTTTTCATCCTTGTTGGAAGTATTAATGACTGCATTTAAAACTATCCTATCCAATTTGTATTTTACTTTGCACATGTATGGTGGCAGAGACAGTATTGTTTTAGGATGATATTTTAGAAATTGTGTTTTTGTAATATTAACACGTTTTTAGGTTTCCTGAATAAAAAATAAATAAATAGATTTAACGATTAGCCTGTGTGTGTGCAACGTTTATCAGCATATTACAATAAGAAATATTAGCAGGAAAATGAAATTCTATATTCTAAAGCTGTATCATTAACTTAAACATTTCTTTAAGAATCCGCAAATGGTTCATGTACAGTGATATTCAAGAGAATTTAAAACAATTACGTCTATGAGCGAAATTTCTTATAGATAGAGTTTAGCATCTTTAAACTGCACTAAACAAAAATAAATGAGCATATATATGTTTTATATGCATTAAAGAAAGTTTCGTATTGAATATGGTAGAAAAATCATACACCATTCATGTACAGCACATAGCAGAATACTTTTGAATGTTCTGTTTTCAGATTGTAAAAAATGTGCTACAAGACATATACCTAATTTTACAAATTTACTCTCAATGTTACTGACACAGTTATAAAAAGTACATATCTTACAATTAAATATGCTATAATATGTGTGCATATAATAGCAGAAAAAATAATAAGAATATAAGTAAATATTAAAATGACATTTAAAATTATTTTTACTAAACTTGTAATACAAAAAAAAAAAAAAAAAAAAAAAAAAAAAGCGTTGGTTAGAAAACGCACTATGCAATCAACTACCTTAAAAGTATTTTGGTGAATTCTTTCAATAATAAAACATGTAAAAGAAAAAAAAAATTGTTTTCTTCAGGCCATAACTCACAAATCCCATCTCCCCGATCTCTAAATATCTGTAATTGTTTTGGAATACAGCTGTTTGTTCTGTAATGTACTTTCCAAATTCAAACATATTCTGCTTTCGGCTTTCTGAGTAAACCCAATTTCTGTAAATGGACGATAAAGCATTTACAGCGAGTGCAAATTTTCCTGAAAATTAAAATAAGACCAACCGAATTTTTTCACAAGGAAACATTCAGTCTTCAATAAATATTGAAAAAAATATGTGTGATTCTACTCTTCCTAAAACACCAGAAAGTGAAAAGAAAATATCGACTGAAATGAATTACAGCGACCACAAAAAATTATGAGAAATTAAGCATATTTGGTGATTTCACATTGTTAAGCGATTGATTTTGAGTACTTGGTGGAGAAACAAAACACGATTCTGTTCGTACACGGCAATCTCGATACTAGCGAACTGAACGCCTAACAGCGCTAAATCGCCAAATATGCTTAATTTTGATAATTTTTTGTAGTCGCTGTAGTTCATTTGAACCGATAATTTTTTCACTTCCTTGTGTTTTATGAAGAGTGCAATCACATATTTATATATTTTTTCAATATTTTTTGAAGACGACACCTTTTAAAAGTTTCCTTGTCAGCAAAAAAACCTTTAATTTAAACTTTCATCAAAATCGTTGCAGCCTTTTCGGAAAAACGCAAGAGAATTATTTATGCATAACAAATCACGTGTTTAACTCGTTAATATGTGAAGGACAAAATTCAATTAACTTTATGGCAGGAAGTTTTTATATATCTACACCTTATACTTTTTTTAAAAAACTGTTAAGACTATAAATACATTCATTTTTAAAAACTGTTGCTTTTTTTAATAAATAGTATACTTTATAATGTACGTATCACATTCTAAAAAATTTTTATAATATTAGATATTAAAAAAAAAGCACTTTGAATAGGTGTTTATTTATTTTAGTATAGTATACAAAAACTAAAGTAAACAAGAAATGGTAAAGGTTAATTTTTTCTGTTGTAATTTGCTGGAAAAAAAAAAAAAAAAAAAAAAAAAAAAAAAACCTTTTTAAAACAAAATGATAATAAGAAAAAAATATAAGAACTAGATAAAGCAAATTAAAGTAAAGTATGAAAGAGACTCGATCAAAAAAGGCTTCTTTCTGTCAAAACATTTTTTTTTTCTGATTTTTATTAAAACATTTTTTTTTTTTTTAATTAAGTTTTTACTTTTCAAATATTTTTTTTAGAATGTTTAGAAATGTTGTGGGAATATAATTTTTATGGACGTCTCCTTTTTTTCTTTGGCAAGTATAAATTAAATCTACACATTTATAATGTATCTTATTTTTAGTTTAAAGTTTAGTTGTATCTCATTTTAGTTTAGTTAAATTACAAAAATAAAAACCACATTATAAGCACATGCTTATTTACTGTATTATAGTTTATTAAAAATTAAATAAAATATATGAAAATATGAATAGCTATTTTTTTTTCCAATTAAATGAAAATAATAATAATAATAATAATAATAATAATAATAATAATAATAATAATGCCATCGAACTGGGTTATAACAATATGAAATAGACCGAAGCATTTATAAACCTATAGATGTGGACTGTGGGACGTAGTAACCGAGTTTGATTTGAAATTAAATGAAATCGCTGAAAAATTAATAAAAGTCAAAAGAAGGATAGGCCGAAGAAATGGTTTGATTAAAACCCATCAGAGCGATTTGATATTTTACAAGATCAATCGTGAGGCAATGAAATTTTGTTTGGGGGAGGAAAAAAGTATTTCCAACATGTTCCTAGAGATGGCGCTATCAGGGTAATGCCAGGGGAAACGCCTAAATGGACTCATTAAACACAAGAATGTTATTATCCTCACAATGGAATAGCAAGAAACAATAGACTTCAAAGGGTTTACTACAATTTTTTTAGACAAGAATACGTGTTTATAGCAGAAACAGTCATAGTGAAAAGAGAAAAAGAGAAACTTCATGAAACAAACATTTTAAGGATAATTAACGGTACATTTTGGAACTTTTTTTTTCTTTTGCCAAACAAAATTTCATTGCCTCAGGATTGCTCTGATAAATTATCAAATCGCTCTGATGAGTAGTTTTAAAATTATAGCGTTTTGAAATCCTAACTCTAATTATAATCACCCTGTATACATATATATATATATATATATATATATAATTTTCTAAATCTTAGTAATAGGTAAATCGCGCTGCGGTCGATTCGTGTGTACTAGGGCGAAACTGGTCGGGGGGCTTTCTTCTAAATATGGATTCCAAAACACAATGAACACCAATGCCTGTAGCGGGATTTAAAATATGAACTTGTTATCTCACGGCAGCCCGCTAACCAACCAGCCCTGAAATTTATTCTGTGAGGAAAGTAAATCATACAAATAAAATTATAACGTTTATTCTTCAGACAATATCTAAAAACTTGATTTCTTCTCTTAATACTCCTTTTAAATTGTTTCTTTCTTAACCTATATTATTTTAATACTAACAAAAATTATTATATTACTAAACGATGACAATAAAGATATAATTCAATCTTTGTTATAGGAAATATCAATAATAATGATATACTTAAAAATCCACAGTAGATCTGGGATGTATTCAGCCCACTAATTTCTATATTCTATCCAACCCTTAAATTTATTCTCAAAAAAAAAAAAAAAAAAAAAAAATGCAAACATAATATTTATTTTTAAAACAATATCTACAAACTTGATTTTCTTTCTGCTTAATATATTCTTTAAATAGAAGAAAAAAAAATGGCAAACTTCCATATTCGATTGAAAACACAAACATTTAATTTCAAAGGATGATATTAACACAATAAATATCCAACTAATATACTGATTAAAAGGGAAATGATAAATATTCTATCATAATTTGAAGTCAAATTTGTTTTCAAATGTCTAAATAAAGTATCTGATATAAGATACTAATATGTTGTAGCGGAATAGATTTGATATCGGTCATCCTTGGAAGAAAAATAAAATATCGCCAAATTATTTGGCGAAAATAATTTAATTCCTTTCAAAAATCATGGTTATTTTAACAACTTATTTTAAGACAGTAATGAATAATATGAAACAATATTTCGTACAATGCATATTACGAAAATATACATCTGGCATGTATATTTTCGTATTACGTTTTTGATCACCAAATACAATAAGCGCCAAGAACGACAGAGTTTTGAAATTTAAAATTAAAATTTTGTCAATTTGACAGCAAAATTACTCAATCTAACACATGCACATGATAACTAATACATATGTGTACCCAAATATGGGGATTAAAATCGGGAAATAATTTTCTTCGATTTTTAATCATTTTTTACAAAAAATCCAATGGGCGATTGACATAGGAAATCATTTTCTTGCATCCATGGACGGTCAGTGACGTCACACTTCGCTTGCGTATAAGAACAATAATCGCATAAATTATATTTTGGTCTAAAACGGCAACAAAAATTTAAAAGTCGCCAAGGGCATTAAGGCTGTATCATGATCAAGTTTACATACTAATTTATTTATTTTTCTATATACCAACTACTATTAACTAAGCATGAAGTATATATAACCACAAAATAATAATTGTCTCATGCGATAGAAGTTGCCGATCATAGTATATTGTAATATTATATGTGGCTTGAAATTGCTGTCATTCTATGGTTGATTGATTAAATCAAATAAATATAGGAAATAACTTGAGAGCAAATATTATGTACATCACATATAATGTTGTTCATATGTAACTGGGATTCAGATATAAAAGAGCTACTTCAAATTTTTCGATACTGTCCGTATCGAAACTGTTGTGTATGATAAGCAACCAAATGGAAGCCCACGGGTAAGCCATTGTCGCAGGCAATAGGGACAGGCACCGGAGATTGCAAGGACGAACAAGGCGCTGCCTAAGGCAGCGGAAACCCAAAGCAAGCTTTTGACCGATTTCAGTTTATTTATTTATTTATTTTTTTCATAAAGCATATAGAAAAGAGTTTGCCAGCGAAGCGGGCAAAGCCTCCAAAATTGTTTAAGAACTAAAATATTATTCAACAATTCGCCGGGAAATGAAAAAAAAAAAAAAATCATTTATTTGTAAAAAAAAAAAAAAAAAAAAAAAAAAAAAAAATTGAAACTCATAAATATTATATGAATTTCACCACATAGTTAAAATTTTAATTAACCACCAAATTATTATTAGAACCAGATTAATATTGTGCAATAGTGAACTAAAATCATACAAAGAAAGGTTTCGAAATAAAATTCATAATTGACGACCCAGTTTTTATACTTCCACAACGCAGTACTGTTTTAGTACAGAATCCCTATGGACGAATTTTAAATTTTTATCGCCATGTTGGCGATAACTTTTTATTTATTTATTTTGGCATTTTATTTTGGCTTTCAATGAGTTACAAATTTTTTTGAGTGTACTTTATCAGACTTTGTTTTGCACAGCACCACAATGATAAGGTTTCATTTCATTACATATTATGATCAAACCGTCAGTTCCCACACATACACATCAAAATTTCCACGTGAACGAAGTCGCGGGTAACAGCTAGTTAACAATAAAAATATAATTAAACTGTTACACTAGCAAATATCTATAATGATGAAATACTTCAAAAGCCGAAATCGATCTGTGGTGTATTAATTCCCGTAATTTACATATTCTATCGGACTTCTGAATTTATTCTGCCAGAAAAGTAAACCATACAAATAGTATTATAATGTCTATGCTATAAACAATATCTAAATACTTAACTATTTTAATATTATATATATTTTTAAATCTTTTCTTTCTTAACTTAATCTATTTTAATGCCGATAAAAATATCATATTACTAAACATTAACAATATAATTGAACATTAACGATATAATTGAACTATTGCATTAGCAAATATCAATAATATCGAAATACTTTAAAAACAAAAATCAATCTGGAATGTATTTAAATTATGTAAGACATGCATATTTAACTTGGCTTATTCAAAAATTTCACTTAAAACCGCACTCTCACAAAAATCTCACTATTTGTCGCATATATTGTCCACTTCAAAGAAATATACATTTTGATCCCGAAGTTTATTAAGCTATTTCCCCTGTCATTTCGCGATAGAAAAGTCTCTCTAAGAGTTTTAAAGTTTCCTGACACTGTTTGCATGGAAGAAACTCTAATAAAAGAGATTTTCAGGAATAAATTTAGCTTAGCAACTAACACATCACTTAGAATTTTAGATATATTTTAACACTTTAAAATATAGGATAAAAAACTATAAGTGATAAATTCAAAAATTCATATAGTTCTTGCGATAGTAACTTTTAACGTGTATATAAATTTTCAGCTGAATAGAATAAGGTATTTAGTCTCTATCGAACTTTAAACAATTCGAGTCCATAGACCATAATGATAAAGAATTTTTCTTTGTGTCCTCGTAAAAAGACTATAAGTGCTAGATTCACCAAAATCAATAGGGTTCGTGCTACGGTGACTTATAACATATGTACTAACTTTCGGCTCATTCGAATAAAGCGTTTAGACGCTATCGTGGTTAATTACACACACACATACATCACCGTGAAAATAGGAAAAATGAACTCAGGGGACCTTAAAACATACAGATACATCAAAATCTCAAAGTCTAATTTTTGTCTTGATTAGAACACTTTCTTTACATATAAGAAACATGTTCGGATGGTACAAAACAATAAACATAACAAAATTTTAGTGAACGCCAAAACATAAACAGTAATATTGTCATATACTAAATATCAACTCGAAAAAAAAGAACGTTCATGTAGTGAAGTATGATAAATGTGTTTTTTAAGTGGAAGGATAATTTCAATCCGCCGAATTTCTAGTGAAATTCGAAGATCTAAAATTGCTGAAGGAAATGTGATCAAACGTTGAACTGCTCGTTTGATAGGAGAGAGATCTGATGCAAAATCAGAGTTGTTTTACAGAGATCGAAGACTCATAATTCCTCTTACTGTTCTACTCATAATTACTGCTGCTGGAATTTGCTCGTAATTTTTAACGTAATAATCAATAAGCATTTAATGGGGAAAGAACGTCTGTGTTAAAGTTGAATAAAGACAATATTAAATGGTAATATGTTGCATTTTCGGATGAAAAACATTTTATTCTTGATTAATCAAATGGTTTTAACAGTTACTGGCACGATCTGAAGATAGTGAAAGACAGAGCAGATTATTTAAAGGCAGATATGAATCGGGCATTTTAAAGGTGGATTTGTGGTGCTCTTGGGAGCTGTTTCTACTGAAGACAGAATGAATTTAGTAATTTTTTCTATTATTATGAACATCAAAAGAATATCCGCAAATTTTAAACGTGGAATTCTCAGATTTTTGTTAGATTTTGGGGGTAATAATATTTTTTTCAACAAGACTTACATTTTTGCTCTACTTCTAGAGCAATAAAAAATATTTTAAAGAAAAAAACTTCTTTATTGTTGCCTTTCCTGTGGCCTAAAAGTTGAAAACAAAAACCTTAACTTATCATATTAGAAAATTGCATGCAAGTGGAAAGCAATTTTAAATAGTTTAAATGTATTCAGAATATCATCTATGCTGTATGAAATGGTATTGAAACTGAATATTAAAGAATATATATATATATATACCAGAGAGAATGTCTGACTGTTTCACCCTAAAAAGAGATCCCAAAAAATATTAATTGAAATAATAATTGAAAAAAAAAGTACTAAGATTCGAGCTGTCCTTATAATTGTGAACACCTGAAAAATCCTTTTTTTTTTTTTTTTTTTTTTACCGTATTTAAAGTTTTTTAAGATAGAAAAACGAAGTGTTTAGTGTTTAGTTAATATCGAAAAATGGGTGTCCTTATAATTATGAGAAGGAGTGTAGTTCAAATAATACATTAACAACTATCAATTATATCGAATTATTTCAAAAATCAAAGCATATCCAAGCTGTATTTATAAATAATGTAAAATACGTGAATTCACTTTTAGAAGATATCTTAATAACATAAGTTCCAATTAAAGTATCACTTTCGCTCTAATATGACTATTTCAATAACACATTAACTATATGAAATGTATATTATACTTTAAGCCTGAAGTTTATGAAGGTTACTTTCTCTGTACTTTTTTAAATGGGAAATATTTCCATCAGTCATAGATAATCCTGATATTGTTTACAGAAAAGGGATTTTAACAAAAGGTATTTCTGGGAGCAGAGTTTGCTTCTCAGCTAACACATCCCAAAATTTTTGCATATAATCTGTGACATTTTAAAATATGAAGTATTTAATCTCTTGGGAATAAACGAATGTGTTTCAGAGTTAAGCTGTTTTCGTTTAAAATTCATTACATTTTATATAATTGTTTCCGAAAATATATAGTTTGCAGGAAAGAGAATAGTTCTGTTACTAAAGTCTTAGTTTGAATTCCTATAAAAGCTTTAAATTCCTTTAAATTCCTATAGATTCCTATATATGTTTGTAAGATATTTTTCTTTTGTTTCTTTTTTATATGTTTGAATAGTTTATCATTTTTTTTAAATAATTTTTTGGATTTTAGTGTAAGTTCTAGAATGTTTTTCCAGAGGTATATATTTTATACACAAAATATCTTAAGAGGGGTCAGGTAATTTTCAACGGAGAAAATAAGAGTGGAAAATGATTCTGATTCTTTTTACAATAACTTGAAAAATAATTCCATTTAGCGAAGCAGGTCGTTTCGACGCCGACGGTTCGACGCCAACGGTTCGACGCCAACGTTTCGACGCGGGGGCAGTTCGACGCCGTACGTTTCGACGCGGGGTCAGTTCGACGCCACATTTTTTTTTTTTTTTCGTATTTTTATTTATTTTTAGAATAAATATGCAATATGCCTGATATACTATATATATATTTTATATTATATATATGAAGCGTGATTCAAATAAATAAGTAATATGACTGATTTTTATTTATTGAATTAGCGATTGTTTGCATGCATATTTGAAATAAATATATGTGTATATGTGTAAAAGTGTTCTCGATTTTTTTTTTTTTTTTTTTTTTTTTGTGTGTGTCCCAGATTTGTGAGAAGCCCCCACGCCAACTTTAAGGCCCCGGGACATGAGGGAGGTTTTTATTTTTTTATATATTTGTTTATTTCACAAAACAGCATTAAAAAGGCAAAATACAGAAATGGTAAATCAACATATGGTTACAAAGAAGTTATATTGCAGACAAATATAATTACAGATAAATAAGATTACACATAAATAAGATTACAGATAAATAAGGTTACACATAAATATGATTACAACACAGAACTGTTATTATACTAATCCATTGCAAAATTATGCGCCACACCTTTCAGGTATTCTATTATTTCTCGATTTTCAAAATCTTCAACTATTACTTTATTTCTCATATCAACTCGCAGATACTTATTCCACTTGTGCGGCGGTTCATCTCTACTTACAAATTGATCATAGCACTGATTAATTGTTTTTTGAACACGTTTGAGACCATCTATGAATTTCTATAATGTGGGGTGTGAAACACCAAATTCGGCCTGCAGACGTCTGTGCGCTGCGTCCGCGAAATTATTGGTGCGTCCTTCGTTATTTAATGTTCTCGCATAACATGACCACATTTCTGGTTTAAAAGTAGGACGACAGCCACGACTATTTCTCTGAATCCTTCCAACGTCATAATCTTCAGAGTAATCTAAAATTGGGGTTAACTGATTAGGTAAATTCTCAGTCAAAACTTCTAAAGCATTTTCATGTTCTTCGATAGGCACAAAACTTAACGCAGGAATCATACGTGCATAGAGAGCAAATTCAGCATCGGTATTTGAATCACGCTTTATATATATAACATATAATATATATACGTATATATATATTATATCAGCCATATCGCATTTATTTGAATGATGATGGAAACTTATTCTAAAAATAAATAAAAATACGAAAAAGAAGTATGGCGTCGAACTGACCCCGCGTCGAAACGACCTGGTGTCGAACTGACCCCGCGTCGAAACGTTGGCGTCGAACCGTTGGCGTCGAAACGTTGGCGTCGAACTGACCTGTACCGCCATTTAGAACTCGCAAATTTTAAGAGGAGTTAAGAAAATATTTATCTATCTATTACAGTTGTTAGAATAATTGTACATTTTTAATTTAATTTATTTTTTCTTCAAAATGGCACAGCTATTTTTTTGTCGATATAAGTTCCGAGCGCAGGATTTCGTGCAAATGATTATTATGAAATCCTAAGGAAATATCAATAATATCAGTAATAATATAATTTTTATATCAGTTGGAATTTACTTTCGAAGGAGCATGAACCTTAAAAAAATGTGCAAATGTACAATCATCCTATAATTAAAAATGACTTTTTTTTTTTTTTTTGCTAGAAAGAGCCATTCTTACAAAAAAAAAAAAAAAAAAACTGTTATTAAAAATAATTATCACTATTTTTGGCGTAATCGTGCTTATAATTACAAAACTTTTAATGTTAATGTCATTTCATATATTTATATGACACGTAAAAGCTTTTAAACTTCATTAAATTCTGGTTAACCATCACGATGCATGCAAGATTATATATCGTTAAAAAAAAAATATCTTTTACATTTTTATAAAAGAATTTTTAAATAAAAAAAATTAATAATTTTTTAATGGCTGTAACAGAGAGAAAAAAACTTTTTTTTAGCACCTATTAAAATTTGCAAGTTTTAAAAGCAATTATTATTATTATTATTTTATTTATTTATTTATTTATTTTATGAATTATTGTAAATAAAGTTATGGAAATTTTTTTCTGAGATATTCTTCCTTTCATAGGTACTTGACCTTTTAATATATAATTATCTGGAATTTAAATAAAATCTGTAAAACATGTTTTTATCTGGCTAGCTATTTTTAACCTTTTCAACCCCATTGGGACATATATGTCCCGCAGATATTTTTAATTCACCCAATGAGATAATTTAGCGGGAATTTTATTGGCTTGAATGTCCCACTGGCTTTATGTGATTATATTCATATGCTAGTATAATTTTATTTATTTTAAAGTATATATTTTCAGAAGTATTGTGAAATTAGTTTAGAACTGGGAATTGAACTAACTTTTCACTGTATTTTACATCGTTAACTCAACTCCACTGGGACACATGTATGTTATCTAGAAAGACCAGTGAAATATATACGTCCCACTTCCACAATTGACCATGCAGTTAATTTTTGTTTTTATTTTGGCAGAATACTTCTATTTCTACTTTATATGATCTACTAAAGCCTTAATTTACCTGATTTTCAGAAAGGAAAAGCTGGTTGCGAATAGGTTAAAGTGGTTAATAATAAAATAATAATAATAAGAATTATATATAAACATAATAAAGTTAAAGATAAGACAAAAAATGAAACATAAGTAACCAACATGTATTTATGAAGACAAAAAAAAAAAAAAAAAAAAAAAAAACTGTCATATTACTAAACATTAACAAAATATATAGTTTAACTGTTGAATTAGGAATTATAAATAATAAAGAAACAGTTCAAAACACAAAATCAATCTGAAATGTAATTAAAGAATGTAAATCATGTGTAATTTTGCCTTTAAGAGCAATTTCAATAACACAAATTTCACTTAAAATTTCATTTTCGTGATACACTTTGCCTATTTCTCGCAAATATTATCAACTTAAAAGACACATTACATTTTAATCCTCAAGTTTACTAAACTGTTTCTTTTTCTGTTATTTAGTGAAAGAAAAAACTCTCCAAGAGCTTCAGAGAATCTTGTTACTTTTTACAGGATGTAAATTTTTACAAAAGATCTTTTCGGAAGTGAAGTTTCCTGATCAGCTAGCACATCACAAAGGATTTTACATATAATCTGATGTTTTAAAATATGGGACTTTTAATCTTCGAGGATAAACGTATATACTTAAGAGATTTGTTGATTCCGTTTATACTTTCTTAAAACATTTTATGAAAGTGCTCCTAAAGTATTTATTTTGCAGGAGTAACTAGTATTACTACAGAACTCTAAGCTAGAACGACATTTTAAAAACTTGAATAACTTATAAACCTTTTTCGTTTTGTTAGCATAACGTCCTATTTCTTAAAATAATGTTTTGGATTTTAGTGTAAACGGTAATTTGTGATCCTAGAAAAATGTTTTTAATGCGAAAAACATTTTATTTAATAATACTCTGATACTGAGATAAAAATATTTTTTTTTTTTTTGTCTTATAATTATTTATAATTTTGTTGTCATTTCGGAGATGAGTCGATGTGGGTATCGCAAATGCATAAGTAAACATTTTGGCGAGAAACGTCCCGAGCTACTTCTGTGCCAAATTTCAAATTCCACCAAGAGGTCCATCCTGTTTCAATTATTTTTTCTTTTTTCTATATTTTACTTTCTATGTTTTACTTTCTTCTATATTCAATACAAGAAAATATTGAATTCTCAAAGATTTTCAAACTCAGGTTTATAATGAAATTACACATTTTGAGAGGACTAGAACACGATTTGATCATTTTTAGAAAATGTCTGTTTGTGTGTGCGCGTGTGCCTATGTCTGTGTGGTAACTTTATCTTACAAAATACTGCACAGAATTTCATAAAATTTGATATGTAGTTGCATCTTTACATAAATTAGTTCTATAAACTTTTGGTGAAAATTGTCCAACAGGTGGCGCTTCTTCCCTGGAAGGGGAGTCTCCCGCCGTGCACCGACGGGATCAAATTTTGATTTTGGGTATATTTAAAAAAAAAAAAAAAAAAAAAAAAAAACTCGTCAATATCTTTAAAACGAATGATTGAACCATCTATATGCGATAATTTAAAATAAAATTATCGATTTTGTTTATTAAAAAAATAAATAAATAAATAAATAAAATAAAAATGTTATAAAGAAAATGGAATTATTGTTATTATTATTATTATTGGATATTTAGTGTTTATACTACTTTTTTAGAATACACTGTAAAAAACATGTCCTATTTTCTGCCAGAAATTCTCCGTAATTTCAGAAAATACGCGTATTTTACGAAAAAATTACGTTGTCAAAACGTATTTTCTCAAATAACAGAGAATTTCTGGAAGCAAATAGGACATTTTTTACAGTGTAGAAATCGTCTGCATCCATCTTGGAAGATAATTTTAACAAACTGTTTTTGCTGAGTGAATTTGTATAGAAAAATATAGAAGAAAGTCGTGTGGCTGCCACAGCATACTAGTTTTTATACAGGAAAAAAATTTACGTATTAGTAAATATTAATGCTCTTGTATTAACAAATATAAATAATAATGAAACAATTTAAAATAACTATTCTATCTGAGCTATTTTTAAATGAAGTAAACATGTGAAATTTGCTTTTCAATATGGCTTAAAACTGCCTTTTCATAATAATCTGACGATTTCTCGCATATATTATCAACTTCAAAGATATACTAAATTTTAATCCTGAAGTTTATTAAGTCGCTTCTTTTCTGTCATTTCGAGAAAGAACTTTTTCTCCAAGAGTTTCAGAGAATCTTGATATTGTTTACAATAAAATAGATTCTTGGGTTTAAAGTTTGCATATCAGCTGGTACATGAGAAAGGATTTTATTTACAATCTGACATTCTAAAATATGAAATGTATAATCTTCGGAAATAAGCGAATGTGTTTAAGAGATTTGCTTTTTTCGTTTAAACTGGCTTATATTATTTTATACAATTGTTTCACAAAGTATTTATTTTGAAGTATAAAACTAGTTACTAAAATTTTAGCATGAATTCCAATACAAACTTGTACGTTTTATAAAACTTTTTTTTTTCTTTTTCCCATAGTTTCCTAATTTTAAAATAATATTTTGAATTTCAGTGTTAAATATAGTTTGTACCCTTCAAAAAATTATTTAAGAAATATCTTAATACGATAATACTCTAATTTTTAAATATAACCTATAAAACATTTTTCACTTACATACAAGTCTGTAGACATTTTAAAAATTCCTAACTATTGAATGAATTGATAGAATTGAACGCGGCTTAAGAAAAATATATCTCGTGAAGAGGGTTGGTTGGTTGGGTTTTACGTCGCACTAGTGCTACGCAGATTGGCAATTGGCAACGGTCTGGGACTCACCTAGAGGTGGTCCGGAGACATGCCATCGCAATTTTGATCCTCCACAGAAGGGATGGCTCTCCCGCTTCGGTGACCCCCAGAGGTATAATTTTTGATGGGAACATGGAGGACATTGCGGCCACGACAGATTTTACGTGCACCAGCCACCATTAGTGTACACGACGGACTTTGGCCGGCTCGAGTACCGAACCCGCAATCTTCCAATTACGAGGCCGGCGCTCTACCGACTCTGCTACCGCGGCCTTCTCGTGAAGAAGGATTTTTTGGTAAAGAAAAAATAACAATTTAGCTATTTGTCGATAGAGGGCGCTACGTGTGACCAGATCACAGATTTTCATAGAAAACTGTGCTTATTTGCATGAAAATGTTTACAGGCATATAAATCCTATTCAGAATTGAAACTGGTCTGATATAAAGAGGACTTCTCCAAGTTTTGTTGAAAACTTGAAAACCAGAAGTGGGATATCAAGAACGAAAGTGGAAACAGTACCTCGAAAACGACTTGAACGATTTTCTTCAAATTTGCTATATAAACACTCTATTAGATGTCCTTTCGAATGATATAGTTGGTTAGTTCAGGAAAATTGGTAAGCGTTTTGTATAAATACCTCAATTTCAGTTCTCTCAAGTACGTTCCTTAAAAACGGCTGTACGGGGTTTTTTTCAAATTTGCCATATTATCTCCCATTTAAGTATTCTTTTATAAGTAATTATTGTTTTCTGGTAAACAACTGAGTTTATTACTTTTTGATGAAACATTATAATATCTCAAAAACGGCTCTAACAATTTTCTTGAAAATTTTTACATAAACACATTTTAGGTAACTTTTCTCATGTATTCCGTCGTTATTATGAACAGTCATCCTGATTAGGTAACACAATTTTAGATCTCGGAAACTGATGTTTAAAAAAATGACTCTTCCGATATATTTTTTTATTTTATTTTTTAACTCGCTATGTAAACTTTTTTTTATATGTCTTTATGTGTGTATCAGCCTTCTCTGACTTGAAAAATTTCAGATGTCTACTTTGTTAGGTTAATGTTTATGTCACGGAGTAATATTAATAGGAGTTGAAGGTCCAATGGGAGAAATCTACGAAACTGTGATGTAAATTTTTGGTAAATATTGAGGGCGCCACTTGTCATTACTCCCTATCTCGGCGCGGATATAATGTTGTTTTCAACAGAATTTTGCCGGAGTAAATTTTTAATTTTTAATTTTAAGCAATTTAATTTTTTTGTAAGTTCTTAAAACTGCATAATTCAGATGTTTCAAATATATGCTTCGTTCCTCGTTGTAAAACAGGCTATGATAGTGATAAGAAAAAAAAAAAAAACTTATTTACTACATTTTTTTATACGTCAAATATATTAATAATGAAAAATTATAAGACTGCCATAAGATATCCATAATAATCTACATTTTCAAACGACACAATACAAACGATCTCCATTCTCCTTTCTCCCAATTGTCTGTTTTAGCTAGCTTCGGTTCATAAAGATCATCATTTTTTAAAAGCTCTCTTTCAAAGTTAAATTAGCATAAAATCGCTCTTAAAAAAAACATGTTGCTTAGAATACTCTATTTAATGAAATTTGCTTTCAATCGAAATTTTTTCAGCTTGATATTATTTTTAAAAAAATAATTAAAACGAGACATTGCCCCATTGAATAACATTGCAGAAGCTGGAGAGAAGGAAGTATTGTACGCTGGCGCCATCTGTAAACATTAGAAAACAACATCACAAAATTTCAGCGTTACCTTCTTCTCCTGTCTTTATTACTCTGTGGTTTATGTCCTTTAATCGCATTATCTCACATTACTCTATATGAAAATAGTAACATCCCAATAGCGTTAAAATAGTCATTAAAATATTAGCTATATTTTAATTGTTGCCAAAAAAATTGTTGCCAATGTTAAATTATGCATCTCACAAAAATTTATTTCATTATCACTTTAAAAATTTTATGCACATTGATAAGAGCTCGATGATTCATCAGAAAATTTAATTTATTTTTGAATTTTTTTATTAGTTTTCTTATAATTAATTAAAATATGAAAATAATAACATCCCAACAGCGTTAAAATAGTCATTAAAATATTAGCTATAATTTAATTGTTGCCAAAGTTAAATTATGCATCTCACAAAAATTGACGTCATTATCACTTAATAAATTTTATGCACATTGATAAGAGCTCTATGATTCATCAGAAAATTTAATTTATTTTTGAATTTTTTATCAGTTTTCTTATAATTAATTAAAATATGAAAATAATAAGCTCCTAATAGCAATAAAAATAGTCATTAAAATATTAGCTATAATTTAATTGTTGCCAAAAAAAAAAAAAAAAAAAAAAAAAATTACGAGTTCATTTTCTTTCGTCATAAAAATAAATACATTTAATTCAAAGTGAACATTAAAAAATGATAAAAAGTTAAATTATGCATCTCACAAAAAATTGACGTCATGATCACTTTAAAATTTTTGTGCACATTGATAAGAGCTCTATGATTCATCAGAAAATTTAAAACATGGTATATAAAAAGATTTTTTTTTATCTTATAATTATTTTTATTTCAATTTACACACGTGCTTTTTATTTCCTAATTCAAAGTCATTAAAAAAAACCTTTTTCGATAGTGTTTGTAAGTAGGAATTGACTTTAAAAAATTTTCTTTAAAATTACTTGTTTTTTAATACAAATCTCTGAGAAAAGAATATACCCAAATAATTCCAAATTCACAGCTCATCTATTTGCAGCTCGATATCATTATTTTTCGTGTTATTTTGTGATATTTTATTTCTTGATGCTGTTAGATAGCCGTTACTTGGTATCATTTTTGTTATCTATAACCTGGTATGCACTGGAATTAAAATAGTAATTCAAGTACGTTTAGATGTACACATTATTTTCTAATTAGCATTACTTTATTTCATTTTATATTTACAATTGTCATACTTCTTATCCGGTTATTAAATGAATATATATGATGCTTTTCTGTGTAAGATCTTAATTTTACTTTCTCTTACCCATATATATATATACAGTCGACACCGGTTATAACGTACTGTCAGGGGACCAGAAAATATGGTACGTTATAACCGAAGTACGTTATAAGCAATATTTCCAATATAATTTAGTGCCTAACGAAAGAAAAAGGGGCATAATAGCACTCGAAATAATAGAGATTTTAAATTGAACGTTTATGATTTTCTCAAAATAAAAAAAAAAAAAAAAAAAAAAACATTTTACTACTTACATGTTTATTTGGAAAAATAATCTGTTATTTTTTGTTGTTTTCTTTAATTAGATGACACAGTAAAAATCACATTTTGAATATTTATAATGGAACTTTGCAGAGTCTCTGAATAGTCAGTATGGAATTCAACGAACCGCGATAAAGTTTTAAAGGTATAAAGGAGATATAAGGCGATAAAAGAGACATCGAAAGACGGTATCCAAGAAGATATACCGATTTCCAAACCAGAAATACAAGGTTGACATCCAATTTTGGCTTTTCATTCCAGTCTAAAAAGTACGTTATAACCAGATTAAGGCTTTTGCATAGTCCGTTAAAGATGAAGATGTAAACCATTACATTATATAGGGTTTCATTCGGGACCAAGCATCTGAGTACGTTATAAGCGAAAGTACGCTATATCCCAGGTACGTTATAACCGGCGTCGACTGTATATATATATATATGGTAGATAAAGTATTGCTTCGGGTTAAATTTTCAAAATTAAATTTTTGTTATATTTACACGAAACTCTTTTCTCTGAATAACTTTAAATGAACTTTTGAATTTAACAACAGATTTGAATTCTATATAAATGTAAGTAAAATAATGGAACGTGGGGTTGAGGTGGGCGGTAGTTCCCTCACACAGATTTATTTGTCAAATAAAGCTGTTACGAAGCCTAATTTGAATTGTTTTAACATAGGTTTTCATAACAGTACTCGTTATCTTACCCCTTAATCTTCAACCTGTATTTATAGTATTAAATTCCAGGGTAAGAGAAAGTGTGTGTGACACACCAGATTATTTTAATGTAGGGATGAATCTCTAGTACATTTCAGTTTGTAATTCTATCAAGAATTAATTAAAAAGGTATAAATTGTATCTTGTTTGAAATCGCCTTAATCCGAAGATTTCGAATGTGGAATCAAAAATGAATGTTACCAAAATGTTGGTGCAAATTTAAATATGTAGACGAATCATAAAAAAAAATATTTAACTTTTGAATTAACAACTAGACTTTATTACTAATGGAACAGCACCAGTCTCGTGTTTCTACGATAAATTAGGACAAAATTATTCAGAAGATAGTTTTTTTCTTTTTTTTTTTTTTTCTGACTGTACCTAATAATTAATTAATATACAGAATAAGTTTTTCCTCAATTATTTTTAATAACAATTAAAACTTAACGGTAAACCTTTTGTATGAAAGAGTCAAAGATATTTTGCGCGTTATTCAATATACGGCTTCCTGAAACAAATATTAACAACACTAATAACTATAATTTACAACCTTATGTACATAAGGATCCTTTAATAAATGAAATAAATTTTATATGGATATTTCAGCTGTCTCTGAGTAATAATTTAAACTATACGATACTTTCTCATACAAAAAGCTAAAGCAAATTTTTCTAATTTACAAAACACATACACATAAATTACAAAACACATTTACACGAAAACACATATCAACGTTAATTACTATAATTTACAGCATTATCTATACAAGGATGAATTAACATGTAAAATAAATTTATCAATTTTCTCATTAATAGTAAAAATTTTCAATACACCTACGTAATCTTTGAACTGATATCTAAATTTCTAAACTATGCATATCTATAGTTCATCTTCATAATATGACTATCACAGTTTGTCATTCAAATAACTCAGATTATAATTAATGAAATTAGTACAAAGCCAGAACCTTATGTTCTACACCGTATAGATTGACAAGAATATCCGTAGGCGGATAATCTTATGCGTTCAATTTTAGTCTATAATATATACGATAAAAGCGTTTAGATTAGTTGCTTTCATAATGAATTTTATGAAATTTAACAAAAACAATTATATTGATTTACCGTGTAAAACTTGTACATGTACATGGTGATTATAATTAGATTTCAAAACTATGTAATCTTAAAACAACAGATTACAATGAATTGATATTTTACCAGCACAATCATGAGGCAATGGAATTTTGTTTTGCAAAGAAAAAAATCCCTTTTCGGCAAGCTAAAGGCAAAGGTACGTATATTCCTTTATTTTAATGTTACAAAGGTAAAAAAGTATTACATATGTATTATTACATACTTAGTCAATGGCTTTTGTTCCCACACATTGCATTATTTACGTCGCTATTCTATTTTTAAGAAATTTAATTATCAACTACCTTACTATTCATTCTACTTAAAATGTTAGGCTAAATTTATTGGTCATTAAAAGTTTCAATTTTTTAAAATCCAATCTCATAATCATTCAACAAATAGAAGCCATAAAGATATACAATTTAGTGATAAAACTTGCAACTTAACAATGAAATTTGTTATTTGGCGGCAAAATTTTAGAGTTGACGACGAAATATTTAACTTGGCGAGGAAATTAGTTATTTGATGACAAAATTTGGCGAGTTTGGCGATGGAAAATGACAGCTTTGGAAAATGACATAATATTTTCTTCCCACGCGAAAACCTCATATCTCTTCACAGACCAATATCTTGTTTCCACAAAATAAAAAGTCAAAGGAAGCAGTACCGGTATTGCTCTCAATTTCAATCGTAAATTTAAATTCATTCGTAAACGGGTGTTCTAAACTATTCACCACAAACGATATTTTTACCAAGACTAACGTATTATTTTAATTTTATATTTTTAAATGATTCATTAAATCTGTTACCATGTTTTTTATATTTTCAGCTACCATTTTTATTATTGTTTGCACGTGACGTAAGCATCAGATTGTAAATTTAAGCAATTAAAGCTAAAGGAAAAGTCGGCTTCATAACAATTGACGGTAAATCACTTTTTAACTTGTAACTTTTAAGCAATTGAAGTTATCGAAAAAGTTTAAATACAAAAATTGTTCTTTAGGGTAAGGAGGTAATTCGCCTGATTTGAAGAATTTTCCTATTTTCAATATTAAAGAAATTATGGGCAAATTAAATTTCCCACCCCCTTTGAGCTGGATACCCCATCCACGAACTCGACCGAGATTTTACTGTCCTGACAACATATCCCCAGCTGGTTAAATTTAAATAAAAATTACTCCTGTTATCGTGTTCACAACTTAACATGGGAAAAAGCGTTATATATATATATATATATATACATATATAAACTTTTGAACGGACGGTGGTTTGGGGTTCTAGTGGTCATGATCAGTGAAGATATGAAAATTTTTTTTCAGAAATCGTGTCATGAGAACCATTGCAATAGGTAGATCTCCTATAAGGAATCTACCTAAAAAAAAAAAAAAAAAAAAAAAAAAAAAAAGGAAACAAATAGTTTCAAACTGGGCCGTTAATCTTCCGTAACCTGTTTGCTTCATCGGGGCTCCTCTTTTTCTCTTTTCACTATGACTGTTTCCGCTGTAAACAAGTATTCAACTTACATTACACTCGCTGAAAAAAAAAAAAAAAAAAAAAAAAAAGGTTACTCGCCACAAAATATGATTAACTTACTCTGTTCTTTACGCTTAAGGTGACCAGAATTTTTTATGGAAAAAGAGGAGAAATTACACAAAGTCTTTTATTTTATAAGAAAATAGAAGACATTGAATTTTGAAAGAGAAGTCATATTTCAGGACACAAAATTGAATTAAAATTATTATAAAATCGATTCAAAAGCTACTTTACATAAGTGGTGGAAACATATTTATCTCAAATGATGAATTTGGATCAGTACACCTTAATTTAAATTAATAATATACGGATACGAAAGGAAAAATCCCTAATTTTTATGGGTGTCAACGGACAATATAGATTATTATTACTACTATTATTATTATTAATTTTTGCTATAGACAAAAACTTTTTTTTTTTTCGATTCTTTCATGCAGTTACATAAAAAAAGTTGGTAGACAATTTTTTTTATTAAAATCATAATCATAAATGAAAAAAATGAAATTGGCAAATGCTAAAATAAAATTAATATTCGGCAGATGAAACGATTTGTTTCAACGAACAGTCATTCTTTATCAACATTTTATAAAAATTCACACAAGTATAACTTAAATTAGTCTTAGTAGTTAATAAGTTTTTAAAGTAGGTATGTAAAGGGGATTTTTTTCAATTGTCTACATTTTGTTCATTGAAGAAAACAGTCGCTTTCTGAGGGCGTCTTTGCCAGGAAGACATAAAATGAATTCAACAAACTTTTGCATATTTTTGTGTGGTGGTGGTAGTGTTATCATTCAGACCAATCGTCTGCACTAGGGCTCTAGGCCTGAGTATGAGAGTTCAACGTGGGGTCTTTCTAAAAGGTTCTAGCTCATATTTACGCTAGTTTCGGAAAAAGCCACGCAAAATTCCTAACGGCTAAGCCGATGAGAGCGACCGGATATCGAACCCAACACCTCACGTATACCAGCTTCGAAAGCAGAACCTCTCGGACACTGGTGGGCCTATTTTTATGAGGAATATTATTCATGGAAAAGCGAGAACACACGTCAACCCACCGCGTATCAACCGGAACATCACCTTCTTTATGATTTCATGACAATTTCAATAGTGATTCCGTGTTCTGGATCAAAAAACCGTACAAATATAGGGAATACTTTTATTTATTTGTGATTCGAAGGATCTGAATGCACATAAACCATAATATGCTTTGGTAAGGTTATTAGGAAGTTGTTCTTTTACGCAGAAAAAAGTTAGTGTTCACCGTTCGATACAGCTAACAGCCGATTGAGTTTCCCAGCTTTGCGAATTTTTTTAAACTGAGGATTAAATCTTTTTCATTTGAAAAAGTGGACAGAGGACTAAAAATATAAAAAAGAGGACTTTTTAGTACTGTATTTTTTTTTTTTTTTTTTTTCGTTTAAGAGGGCAGAACGTTGAAAAAGAAGACTGTCCTCTTAAAAAGAGGATGTCTGGTCACCTTACCTAAGATTAGCATGATTTTACGTTTTTAAACCGATATTTTTTTCTTTTTAATAACACCGTATACTGTAAGAATTCTACCTACATTCAGACTGAAATTTTACTCGCCACAGTAACATTTACACTCGCCAATGGCGATCTGGCGAGCGGAAATTTCGCGCCCTGGTATATGTGGAAAATTGCAGGTAATTAGAGTTTAACATCTATAGACTGCACTAAACCAAATGAAACGAATATATATTTTTTTAATAGAGATAGTCAACTGGGAAATTTTTTTTTGTGTATGTAGGAGCCTCGCCTCCCCCCCTGGGGGGGAAGTCCCCCCTCGAGGGGAGTAAATTTTCATGATGGGCTTCTTTCATAAGAGGTCGCCAATATCTTTAAAACAGATGGTTGAACCATTGATCTGAGATAATTTAAAATAAAGTTATCGATTTTTTTCATTTTTACAAAAAAAAAAAAATAAATAAATAAATAAATAAATAAAAAAATAAATAAAATAATAATAATAATAATAATAATAATAATACTTAAATGTAGTATTGAGAATAAAAATTTATATATGAACCTCCAAATTAACAGGAGATTTATATATAAATTTTTGAAAAAGTATACACAGACAGATAAAATATAAAACTTGTAAAATCTCTGTGGCAATCGTGATCCATGCAAAGAATTATGCCCATAGCTAACTGAAGATGCATGTTCTAGTCTAATGAACTTTACCAAGTAACATCTACTCCCAATTTATCAAATATATACATCATATTTTGTGTGTTTGTGTAACCTATATACGATTATGTTCCAAGTATATTGAAATGAACAAAGGTCCAGTAAATCTACAGAACAGCACTAAAAAGTAAATTTACAAAACATTAATTGTTTCAGTTAGTTTCACTTTTTTAGGGAATTTTTATTGATAACAACAATAGAAACCTTTCCTTTATTTTTCCTTCGCACTTGCTAAAAGATGAAAATTGATAATTGCGAAAATGATTTAAAAGGTTCTTTAATCATTTTCGCAAGGTATTTCGAATAAGTTTTCTTTTTCTTTTCAGTGGGATAGAATATTATTTGTCGCTATATTTGTTTCAACAAATATCTAAGGTATCTCGCAATGAAAGGCAGTAATAATAACAACAACAATAATAATAATAATAATAATAATCTGGTGTGTCACTCACACGATTTCTCTTAACTTGAATTTCAATTCTATGAAGATAGATTGCGGATTAACTCGCAATGGCCATATAACACGAGAGATTTTCGCACAACATTTTATTAAGCACAACACAGCAGCGTATTAGGAAAGTTCAAGGTCAACGGGTAATCAATTTTTTCGACCGTCATTTGGAAAAGTTGGCCTGTTTTGTTTAGTTAAATGTTGCACGAAAATCTTTTGTGTGATATGGCATTTAAATCAATAAAGATCAATCTACTTTAAAAATAATCTAAAATAGGTTTAGGAACAGTTTTATTTGATATATTATTATGTGTGAGAGAAGCAACGGTCCCCTTCATCATCCCATTCAACTCTATATTTACTACATTTATTTAAAAAAAAAAAAAAAAAAAAAAAAAAAAGAAAACAAGGCTGTTATAAATTTGCTTTCAAATTTACCAATCTTGATTAAGTTTTCAAGTGTCAACCTCATACGAAAAGATTAAACTGAATCCATTTTGATATACGATGAAGCTCTCTGGTGACGCCACTTTAAACATATATTCACAGAAGATGACATTTGACATTTGACATTTTGACATTTATTGAGATCTATAGTTACAATGACTTTCATCTCGATTGCTCCATATTTTTACAGAAATTCACAGAAATACGTGCACACAATATTGTTGAAGACATAGGACAGCACAAACATCCATGCCCGCACCGAGATTCGAACTCGGAACCTGGAGACTGAGAAGGCAGCGCCCTGCCGACCAAGCCACCAGGCCGGCACAGAAGATGTAAGCCAAAAATAAGAAAATGAATGTTTTTTTTTTTTTTTTTTTTTTTTTTTTTTATCTCCACATCATTTCATTTGGGGAGAATAAGGCAAAAATATTTTTAAAAAGAAAAATATATATATATATATATTATTTTTCTTTTCCAAATGTACTATATACTCTAACTCAGTGGATCTGGATAATATACATATATGCAAAACTACAACTCCACCGAATGGTAGGAACTACGTGAGACTTCGAAAACAACTTTTGAACTGGATTTACCCAGTCTACTTAGTCTGTTACAGCTTGAGCATGCATTATCGTCGGAATTATACAAGTGTACAACTGTTCCGCTCACTCGGAAGATGAGAGGTGGATTAAAATCCGTAAACAATTTTGGAAATGAAGTTAGAGGCTCTGCGCTTCCATTACTTGAGCATGTATTGCTATTGCAGTTATACACGTAAGCAAAATTTAAGATCAATCGGTTGGTAGAAAGTGGCCGAACATTCAATTCTGATATTTAAAGCACCTGCCTAACTTCGGAAGTTTTTTTTTTTTTTTTTTTTTTTTTTTTTTTTATACTTCTTATGTGCATTATACACGTTGGGCAAAAAGTCCGTAAATATTTTTAAAATTCATAAAGCCCGAAAAATTAATCAAAATAAAAAACGGTTTGCAGGTTTAGCATTCATAGGTCATGGGATTTTTTTAAAGATAAGAAAAATAAATTAAAAAACAGCCGACAGGTGGCGTTGGTGCGAACGACTTGGTTGGAAATATGCAAATGAGACAGGCGATTATAAATACTTACGCTTTTGATCCAGCTATGCGGATATTTAAAATCATGGGTGTATCGATTCCACCCATCCAATCTGTCGGAATTGAAAGATGCAATACGCCGAGAGCAAATGTCCGGATGTATACAACCGGACATGCTGCGCTCTGCCGTTTCTGGATTTATGACACGCCTGCAATGTGTTATCACCTGTAGTGGTGGACATGGGAAACACATATTGCTATAATAAACGATTTGGTAACATTATTTTTGTTATTTGCATGTCTTTTTTTTCACCTATGTACGAAACGTCACCTAACGGCTGTTTTTTGATTTTTTTCCCCCTTATCATAAAAAAAAAAAAAATCCCACGACTTATCGATGCTAAATCTGCAAACCGTTTTTTATTTCGGTTATTGTTTCGGGTTTTATGAATTTTTAAAGTATTTACGGACTTTTTATCTACCCTGTATTATAAAATATAGCTGAAAATTGTGAAGAACATGTACAAATATGCATATTTTATGTATTTTAATTTTTAGACTCAAAACACACATAAAATTTGCTATAAAATGGCACTTTTGCAAAACATCGAAAGTCAAATTTAAATTAAGATATTTTTATTCTGATTAATGACACTTTCTTAAGGTACTGAAGCATTTTCATAATCATAAATATGTTATTAAAAAATTATAGATGTTAACGTTTTTACACACAGAAAAATCAAGAAAATATCTGACAATTCACAAATTGTATCACCTAAAATATGAAAAAATAATTAACTGTAATTATAGTAGAGGCACATTACCTAAATAAACTCTTTTAGAGTATTTTTGCAAAGTTTCATAATGTTACAATTATAACCTTTGGAGTTATGACGTTTTGCGATAAAGCAAAATAAAAATCTCTTTTTGAGAAAAAGCAGAAAACATAATTAAAAACCGGATTTTCCTATTAACTAATAATAATAATAATAATAATAATAATAATAATAATAATTGAAGAAAGGTCTCGTCCTTTCGAAACCGGTTGCATTTGCTTAAATTTTATGGAATGCGAAGAAGTTTTAAAGTTTAAATATTGATTATACACCAGTTTTGAATTTAGTTTTGTGATAAAAAATGATATTTACAATATTTGGCGTGACATTGGCTATAAACACGAAAAAACATGGTTCTGCAAATTTAAATTTTCACGAAAGTGCGCGAATAGTTTTCGAGCAGTCTTTAATTATTTTTCTTTAATAAACCTATTTATCATTTTAATTCATGAATAATCTAAAAGGAAAACTACTACAAAAATTATTTTACATTTAACTGGATTGAAATTTAATAGGAAAAAAAGTATTTGGAAATAAGAAATACCATTAAAATCTACGCTTATTATTTATGAAAAACAAACACCTGTTTCGAGATGTATACAGTCACAGGAAAAGTTAATTACTTTTTTAATTGAAGTTTTTTCTGTTATCTATTAAATATTAGTAATAAGTTTTAAGATAGTATTTGTGCGTGCACAAACATTTTGAAATAAAATATATAAACAGAGTTTAAAAATAATATTGTTCAGATATTAATGATGGATCTCTCTGAAAATCAATTTTATTCTATCTAGTTATTTTATGATTTTTGGAAAACAGTCCTGTAGAAAACAATTTTTTTTCCTAATTAAAGCAATGATCTATTCGGGAGGATTTCAACAGCTGAATACTTAAAAGAGCAAAAATAAACTCTTTGAAAATACCACGATTTATTGTATTTCTTTAACTTTCAAATGCAGGGATTTTTATTTTTAGTAAATAACATTTAGAATCAACTGAGAAATGGGTGTAGTTAATGGAGAAAGAAATCTACATTAAATTATTTTCAAAATAATAATAATAATAATAATAATAATGTATTTCTACATCGTCATAAAAAAAAAAATTAGTTGGCATAGGGGGACTCTGCTCAGTTCCCCATCATATTTATGTTCTCATAAATTTCTAGTGCGAGACATTTTATAATCATGTTAAGAGAAATGAATTTGACCAAAGCTTGATACAGTGACAGAATAAAATCCCCGCCTAATAGGCTATCCACCGTTCACTTCGATATATTTATCTTATTCTAATCTATTACTTTATTTTATCAGGGTCAATTCCGTTGTTTAGTTTCCATGCTACTATTTCCAATGCAATAATCCTCAAAATTCGTATTTATATGAAAAATTTACAATTTCGCTATGTTGATAAAGTCGTAAATTACGAATAATTTACGAAATTTTCCTATTAGAATATTTCTATTCAATCATGTTCAAACAAATATCATAAAAATTTTGAAGTTGTCTAATGTATTTATGATCCTCAAAATGGAAGTTAATGCTCAATTTTGCCTTATTCTGACATGTTAAGTAAATCGTAAATTCCAAATAACTTACGAATTTTTTAAATTGGAAAAATCATATAGTCTATGATATTCATGCCAGTATCCTAAATAATATTTCGTAAGTGGTTTGACATCTTTACGATGAAAATATCCCTCAAGATTGACGTTTATGTGAAATTTTGCTCTATGCTGCCATGTTAAGAAATTCGTAAATTTCCAATAACCTACGAAATTTTATATTGGAAAATTCATAGTCATTAATATTCATGCCAGTGTCCTAATTAATATTTCAAAAGTAGTCTGACATCTTTACGATGAAAATATCTTTCAAAATTGACGTTTATGTGAAATTTTGCCCTATACTGCCATGTTAAGAAATTCGTAAATTTCCAATAACTTGCGAAAGTTTCAAAGTAGCCTATTTATAGTTACTGATGTTCATTCTGGCATCAAAACTGATATTTTAAAACTGGTCTGACATTTTTACAGTAAAAAGTTTCCATTAAATGCACGTTTAAGTGAATTTTTGTCCTATTCTCCCATGTTAAGAAAATCATAAATTTCTAATAACTTACGAAGTTTTTAAATTCGAATATTGCAAATGAATAGGGTTCTTGCCAGTGTTGAAAGTAATATTTTGAAACTGATCTGACCTCTCTGCGACAATTTGTTCTTGAGATATCGTGTACACAGACTAACAAACTAGCAGACTAACACACTAGCCCACTAACAAACTAACAGACATCCTACAGACAGACACCATACAAATTTTGTCATTTTCGGATTCCTCACACCTGAAAACGTGTAAAAACGTCAAAAAACCGAGGTCGAAAATTTTCACGATTACCTAAGTTCCCCATACCTATAGTATGATGGGGAACTAATTTCACGATTACCTAAGTTCCCCATACCTATAGTATGATGGGGAACTAATTTCACGATTACCTAAGTTCCCCATACCTATAGTATGATGGGGAACTAATTTCACGATTACCTAAGTTCCCCATACCTATAGTATGATGGGGAACTAATTTCACGATTACCTAAGTTCCCCATACCTATAGTATGATGGGGAACTAAAAAAAAAAAGAGCTACTTTTTTTTTTTTTTAAATAAATTTATCAGTATATATATAAACATAAATATTATTATTCGTTACTCTTTTACTTTGTTTCTGTTCGAAAACAATTTTCCCGTATGTTTTTATTACTTTTTAATATAAATAATCCTTATTCGTAACAGCTGTGCCGAAATGAAATTGCACTCAGATAGCGGGCCAACAACGAAACTAGTCATAGATAAAGATATTAACTGTCAAGGATTCTAGTTGAGTTCGGAAACGATAAAATAGTTTTGGTAAAATTAAGGGGGAAAAAATGCAACGGTTGATACATAAAGAGGTATGAGGTTTTAGACATACGATGCAGATGTATATCACTATGCATTTAAGGGTTAAGAAGAGACTTTGTCGGTATGATCTGCAACATATATTCAATAAGAAAACCTATTTTTCTTTACACTAAATATGTGTTACATCGGTCATTTATTTCGTAAAATATTATTGTTGTTAATTATGTCAGTGGTAGTGAAACTACCCAAATTAAAGTAAGAGGGAAGCACCTTCCGTTTTTGAAGAGCACCAAAAGGGTGTAAGTTCGAAGAACTTATGAAATAAGGCAGCACCAACAAACAAGTGCTCGTAATTTTCACCCATATCCGAACAGAGTAATTCCGTATTCACTACCTCTAGAGGTATGATTTTCATAGGAACTTGGAGATTTAACGCACATCGGTCGCCATTAGCGCCAATGATGGGCCTCGGCCGTTTCGAGCATCGAGTTCGCAATCTTCTAATTACGATTCTGGTGCACAACTAGGCCACCTAGGTGCACACAAAATATTATTAATATTTTTTTAAGCAAATTTAATATTGCAGATGGGAAAAAGTTATCTATGAATTTTGCAAGGAATAATTTTCTAGGCACTTTTCAATTTTAAAGGCAAAGTAATATTTTATGTATATATATATATATATATATATATATATATATATATATATATATATATATATACGACAAATTTATGGTGCTTACAGGGTAATAGAAGTTTAACTAGTGATCTTTTACTTCGTTCTTTTTCTTTTCATTTCTTTATAATCATCCTGATATTTTCCAAAACATATTATAAATGCGAATATCAGTTGTTTAAAATTTTCATTTAAAAACTTTGGTTAAATTATTTTAACAATGATATATATATATATTCTTTTTTAATGCAAAATTTACTTCAAAATTACATAAGCTTACTTAAAAAAACAACTTTGTTTTTAAATTGTATATTTTCTATTGCTTTTTTAATTGAGATTATTTTAGAAAAAGTCATCTTTTACTTCGTTAGTTTCTTCATTGCTTTGAAGTTATTTAAAATAAAACGTGGTAAAACTTCATATGTTTATGCTTCTCTTTCAGAATGATAGAAATTAAAATAATTTTCATTGACGATATTTTTCTGACTTTTTTTTTTTTTTTCAATTAACTCCATGCATTTCGCTTATAAATTAGGCAAAATAAACCGATATAACACAGGTCAATATGCAGTTAAATATTATTTAGTGAAACTGTTCATGTTTCATAATAAATATAATATTTCTATATTCCTATTGCAGTTTTTGTGCTTAATATACTATGTCACATTTTCGGAAAATTACATGGAAATGCTTCCAGAGCCCTGAATGCTATAATAATAATAATAATAATAATAATAATTTTTTCTCAATTTTATTAAAAAAACAGAAATACCTCTATCAGGGCCCGAAATTTAAACTTAGATTACACTCACTGAAAAAAAAGTTACTCGCCACAAAATATGATTAACTTACTCTAATTTTTACTTATAAGGTGTCCAGAATTTTTTATTGGAAAAAGAGGAGAAATTACACAATGTCTTTTATTTTATAAGAAAATAGAATATATTCAGTTTTGAAAAAAGAGGTAATTTTATAGGACACAAAATTGAATGAAAATTATTATGAAAACCGATTCAAAAGCTACTTTACACAAATGGTGGAAACATTTCCGTGTTCTGGATCAAAGAGCCGTACAAATATAGGGATTACTTTTATTTCTATGTGATTCGAAGAATCTGAATAGACATAAACTATAATAAGTTTCGGCAAGTTTATTAGAAAGTTGTTCTTTTGCAAACCTAACGCAGAAAAAGTTAGTGTTCACCGTTCGATACAGCACAACAGCCTACTGAGCTTCCCAGTTTTGCGGAATTTTTGAAATTAAGGACTATATCCTTTTCATTTGAAAATGAGGACAGAGGACGAAAAACATAAAAAAGAGGATTTTTTAGTCCTATAGGTTTTTTTTTTCGTTTAAGACGGCTGAGCATTGAAAAAGAAGACTGTGCTCTTAAATAGAGGATGTCTGGTCACCTAATCTAAGATTAACATGATTTTACGTTTCCAAATCGATTTTTTTTTTTTTTTTGTAGCACCGTATTCTGTAATAATTCTATCTACATTTAGATCGAAATTTTACTCGCCACAGTAAAATTTCCACTCGCCAATGGCGAGCTGGCGAGCGGAAATTTCGCGCCTCCATTAATATAAATACTATCGACATATAAATGAATACAATTAATAAAAGAAGCTTTGTAATCACTTGTTAAAGCTACAACTCATTTTAAATATCACCTTTTACAGAGTGCTTCTCACATTCTTTTATAATCTAAATTTTTTTACAAAACTCTTATTTTATTTTTGGGACAAAATCTTCGATGAAATATGAGTTGCATAAAATGATTTTTACACGCATAAAATTGCAAGAAAATTCCCCAAGTATTTCTCTAGGTATTCGGGATATTTTCTTACCCATCGCTACATCGGCTGTAAAAATAATTGCACCGCCAATCAACTCGAACCAGCTTTGCTCATCTCTAGTAGTTTCAGCCACTATAAGAAATGCACGCTCATCGCGACTGCATCAGAATTGAGAAAAAGGTAGAAAACTAACAGATATATCTGGTGTGGTATCCACACGACTTCTTATTACACTCTATTTCGATTATGTAAAGGCTGATTGAAGATTGAGGGGTAAGATAACAAGTAGCATATATAAATCTATGCTATGAAGAATTCACACTAAGATTAGGAACAGTTAAAAAAAAAAAAAAAAAAAAAAAAAAAAAACCTATGTGCGGAGGCCTGTTGCCTGTGCTCAGCTCCGCTTTAATTTAATGTCAACCTCATTTATATAGAATTCGAGACTATTATTAAGTAAAAAGTGTATTGAAAATTAGTTTATTGAAAATTAATTTTGTAATAATCATTATAGAATGTAATTATTTTTCGTCATTACATTTTGTTTCTTATTTTTAGTTTACTTCTTTTATTAATTTGTTTACAGTATTTTTATTTTTATTCATAACTCTGTAACTTTTTAAAAAACTTTAATAGCATTTTCACTTTCTCTTATTCATATAATGGTAGAGAAAATATTGGTTTTAGGATATAATATTCAAAAAAGAGATTTTGCTATATTTACAAAATTTGAGGTCCATCTAAGCCGAAAATAAAGGGGTGTTCAGGTGGTAATTTTTAAGGGGTGTTGGGTTTAAAAGCTGTTGGAATAATTTGAATAATTTGGTACTCTATAGCCCTCTCACATAGACATATATTTCGAATAAAGACGATTCTAAAATTATTTTCAATGTTACTTTTCTAACATTAAAAGTACTTTTTATAATACTTCAATTTACTACATTATTAAATTCCTATTTTCAAAAAGTAAATTGCATAATATACATAATTATTTATTTTTTTATAATTAATTAAAAATTTATGACTTAAGTGTCATTCTTTATAAATTTTCTTCTTTAACTCATAAAAGTTTTATATGTTCTAACTCTATTAATACGTACGTGGTTTAACGTTATACATACATCATTCAAAATAAAACATTTTCACAGTAGTTCATTAGAAAGTATGAAACGAAAAATACGAGTAATTAAAGATGTAATTACGAGTTTAAATTAATTGCTAAGTTTGTTGCATAACATATTTTCTTTTATTTAATGAGTTTTCTATTGAAATAGCTGTTGACTGCCAACTTAAAAAGATATACTCATAGATAATACACGAAATTTGCATTCATATTTCCATGTTAAATAATTATGATATCATTTTTACTTTCTTTTATACAAGGTAGTTATAATTAAAGTTCTTCTATAAACAGCGTCCTACAGCGCAAACGGATAAACGGAATGCAACGAAATTTGTTATACAGACTATAGACGAGAAACGCTCACGGAATAAAAAAAAAAGTTTCAAAATTATCCACCAGAGGGCGCCTTTTCCGGAAAAACATTAAATCTAACACAATAAGCAACCAAAACGGAATACAGAAACAATATTAAAAATCCAGATCAAGAAATATCAGTAATAAAATGTAAAAACGGGAAAAGCTGTCAGTTCTAGAAAAAAAAAAAAAAAAAAATGTCGGGATTTGCATCTTCGTTAAGAAGAGGAAGCGTTATGCAAATTAGCGTGCTGTTGTTTTTTTCTTTACCTTTACTTAATGTAGTTCGATGACAAGGTGATCAGAAACTAGTCAATAAATGTTAATATTGTTTCTGTATTCCGTTTTGGTCTTTTATTGTGTTACATTTAGTATTTTTTCAGAAATGGCGCCCTCTAGTGGACATTTTGGAACTAATTTTTTTTTTTTTTTTTTTTCTTTGAAATTCCGATCAAAATTTCGAATTTTTTTCAAAATTCCAATCAAATTTCGTTGCATTCACTTCACCCGTTCGCGCTGTCGAATGCTGTTTATAGGGGAAGTTTAATTATAACCACCCTGTGTGTGTATATATATATATATATATATATATATATATATATATAGAGAGAGAGAGAGAGAGAGAGAGGGAGAGGGAGTGGAAGTATTGAATTCGTGAAATTTTTCGAACTCCAGTTTTCGATGGATTTACACGTTTTGGAATATCCTGAACACGATTTCAGTGTTTTTAGAAAATGTCTGTCTGTCTGCGTGTCTGTATCACAAATTTTGTGGATGCTGTATCTCCCGAACCAATGAACAAAATTTAACTAAAGTTGGTAATAAGTTGGACTCTGACATAAACTGAACGTGATTAAATATGGGGATCAATCGCTCAAAAGGTGGCTTTGTGATCCTATTTTTTTTTTTTTTTTTCTAAATTTTTAGCATGGCAGTATGGGACAAAAATTCCCATAAGTGTACATAATCAAAGTTATTTTTAAAAAGTTATTTTGAATTTATAGTTACAAGTTATAGTTGAAAGTTATTTTGAAAGTTATTTTTTATTATTTATAATGAAAGTTATTTTTACGTGTTATTGTAAAATTAATATGAACTTTTGATAATAGTAGTAGTAAACTAGAAAAAAAAAGTGTGTTTGTGAGAGCATCGCTTCCCCCCCTCTGGGGGGAAAGTACCCTCCGGGGTTACTTTACCCCAAATTTTCAATATGGGTATCTATCGAAAGATCTCGTTAATACCATTAAAACGAAAGGTTGAACCATATATCCGTGATACAAAGTTAACGATTGTTTTGATTTTTTTAACAAAAAAAAAAAAAAAAAAAAAAAAAAAGAAACCTTTGAAAAAGAAATTGCATTTTTTCTGAGGTGGGCACAAAACTGACTTTCTTTCGGCCTTTAGTGTTCTAATTGTGTCAGATAAAAATCGTCTGCATTCATCATGTAAAATAATTTTCATAAATAGTTTGGACTGCATGAAATTTGTGTAAAATTATACAGAAGAAAGTCTTGTGGTGGCCACAAGATAATGCGATTGTTTTATTTACAGTACATTAATCTAAAGTTAACTAAACATAATTCAAAATAGGGTTTATGAATTAAACATGGGTTATATTTCTCTTTTCTTATCAGAATGAATTATTTATATGTTTTCAAGACATAATTGAAAAATGGAGAAGGGCTTGACTTTCCTCACCGATTTTTATTTTTCTTCTTCAGATTGCTCCAAAAGCAATAAAATAGAAAGATAGTACCGTAACAATGTGATTAATGTTGGAATGTATTAAATTTTACTGTTTACCTTTCTGTAAGATATCAAAAGGTAATAGTAATAGTAGTATTTTTCAGGAATATCGTGTTATAGTTTTCAAAAAGAAAACATAATATTACAGCTAGACAAAATTGTATAATATATGATCACCTTTGACATTTACAATAATTTTCATACAGTGAAATCAGTTTAATCTTCTTTACCACATTCCTTCTTAGTAAAAGTTATATAAACATTGTTATTTATCATACTGATTTAAATTTGGTACATGAATCCTAATTCATAAAATATTTTATTTTTGTAAATGTGACGCTGATTTAATATATTAATATTAATATTTTAAATATATTTCATTTAATTTATTACAATCATATTAATATTTTGGTTAATTTTAGGCGATTGAGTTTAGTGTCGATAGCCTAGGAAAATTACGTTCAGATGTGGGTTTTTAGGATGGCCTATGGTCCGTATTCACTCAACTTTCAGAGAAGGCCCCGAAAGATTTTGAACGATTAAGCAGACGAGCCGGCCTGGATTCGAAATTATCAACTCTCTACTAGTTTTGAAGAGAAACATTTTGACCACGTGGAAAGTCAAAATAAATGTAACGATGTCGTTTTGAAATAAATAATAAATAACATTACTGGTTCATTACAAATATATATATCAACAGAACGTACAGTAGTAGTATAATATTATATGTACATACAGTTCAAATTTAAAGATGATTTAATTTCAGTATTCAAACAATTAATCTGATCAAAACAAAGACCACCCAAATCAAACCAAAAAAGAAATAAAGCGAAATCTAAAAGAATTACAGCAAGTTGGAAAAAGAAAACAGTATTATTTGTATGAAACAATGAAATGATTTCACATACGAATCTTAAATGAGGTATCTTCTGCATTCAACAGCGTCTTCCCCACCCGCCCTTTGCCAAGCCGGTTCCTCACTGCCTGCGGTTGCGCCTTTTGCGGACAGGCTAAGCGCTCGCAAATAGCAACGAACTTGCGTACGAACCTCTTTTGGGATTCCTAAGAATTTCGTCGCCAATTGCCCATTGCGCAGCACTAGTGCGACGTAAAACCCAACCAAACTAAGAATTTGGACGACGTCTTTCTCGCTCTCATCATGCTTAATCTAAGCTACCACTGCCCGCCGAAATATATTATTCAAGTTCCCTATGCGATACAATATTTTTAATCTGTAAATTAATGCAGAAAATAGCTATACACTGATTTTAAACCATAACAAAAAAAACCTTTTTTAAACAGAATTTAATTTAGTATCCGAGTGCTATTTTTGAAAATTCATATTTTCCCTCTTTAAGTATTTATAAATTTGTATATACCGATTTCTTACAATGCACTGATCAAAACTGAAGATATTCTGTCAAAAATGCTGACGTTGCATTTGCGCAGGATCCGATAAAAACGAACACAGAAGTGTTCGTATAACTAGGCCAAAGCGCCAACTGATATCAAAGCTGGCACCAGTGGTGTCAGATGGTCTAAAATTATTTCCCTAACAGATCTTCAAATTCCCCCAAATCAGGGTTTTTTTTCGAAAAAATCCCCAACTTGATTTCTACTAAAAAGGGAAAAAAAAAATCAAGCAGATTTAAGTGGATTTAAGCTCAGATTTTTCCCCAAATGAAGGCAATTTTTGAAAAAAATCCCCAAATAAATAACAATAAAGCTATTGAAAATCCCTGGTCGTAGGGATAAATCATTACGTTGCCAACATTGTCAGAAAGTTGAACTCCCCAGATTTCTCCCCAAAAATTTTAGAATTCCCCAAAAAAGTCCCCACAAACATTTGGTCCCCAAAATTATCCCCAGAAGCCTCAAAAATCCCTAAAATGGGGACAAAATTCCCAATCCGGCATCACTCGTTGGCACCTCCCGTCTTTTAGTTTCGAAAGAGCATCATTTCGGCACTGATGGAGCTCCCATCAGTGTAAATACGAGAATGTATTGTTTGTTGAAGTTTATTTAATCACATTGTCGAAATTTATTTAATTATATTATCCATGCTTCTTTAATCATATTTTTTGTTTAAACAGATGATGCGTCTATTTTCTGTTTTTATAATGTTTTTATAATGTTTTTATAATTCTATATTCTGTTTCTATAATGCTACATTATTTCATTAATTTCTTACAACAGAACATATTATTTTTTGATAAAAATGTAAAAGAATTATGAATTAAGTAATTTAGTTTTCCTTTCTTACGCATTAAAGTGTTTACGCATTTTCTACATATTTCATTATTCGTCTAATAAATATTAAACGAATTTGCTGAAACTGCTGAAAGTTCAATTTACTAACGAATATTAAACAGCTGATTAATTTTTGAGGAAATGAAGTTGGTGGTATCGCATTACTAATCATATACGGGGAAGTAATATTAGATGCCTCCTACGAGCTTAATAGAAAATTTCCTTGAGAAACATTTATGATGAAAAATATATTATTGGTATCATTTTGGTTGAACTTGCAATTAGTAATAAGGTTTCTACTTTGTTTCCTGTATGCAATCTACACCATACTTAATAGACATACAGTTAATTTTAATTAATGTAACTATTTATATCGTCTTAAATCATAAACTAAGTATGTTAATTATAGAAATTTTAATTGCATTAATAAATAAATATTTGTTTATATATAATTCAATTTCGAAATAAGGTTTTGAAAATACAGATATAATATGGTAAATAATGGTCGTAACAATCTAATTAAATGTACATAAAACACACATTAACTAGATGATCTGCAGATCAGGAACCTCGACGTCCTATTTGTATCAATCATTACTGATTAAATAATTTTTACTTATTGTATTGCATTTTAAATAATTATATATATGGTGATCCGTTTAAAAGATTACCCGTGGGTTTTTATTATAACACTTAATCTGATGGATGTGGCAACTATTCTAACATTAAAGTATGGTTGTTTGAACCTTGTTTAAGTGTGCGAGACAATTTACTGTTGGACTGTTACAACTTTATTTGTGAGTTAAAACAGAAATGGAAACGCACATTTTTTTTTTTTTTTAATCCTATAATAATTTTATTTTTGATAAACATAATTTAATTCAATTTTTTTACATTATCATTCCTCAGAGAAAATGTTGAAAATGCTCGCCACCATTCTGAATGCAAACACGAACACGTCGAACCAGGTTTTTGACACACTTCGCAGCATTGTTGGTGTTATTGACGAGATTTATTCCGTTATGATCTGTATTAATTCATCGATGTTTGCAGGACTTATCTGGAAAAGTCTGTGAAATGATAATGTAAATGTAAATTGGGAATAATAATGTAAAAAAAAATAATTAAACTTTGTTTTTCATACATAAATTTATTACAGGATTAAAAAAATGTGCGTTTCCATATTTGTTTTACCTCACATATAAAGTTGTAACAGTCCAACAGTATTGGAAATTGTCTCCCACACTTAAACAAGGTTCAAACAATTATAGTTCATTGTTAGAATAGTTGCTACATCTGTCAGATTTAAGGGTAATAAGAAAAACCAACGGGTACTATTTTAAATTGATCACCCTGTATATGACTAACTTACTACATAAAGAGATACGTTTATGAAGGGAAATGCCGCCTCCCCCAAACCCCCGTTGCATCCGTTTGTTTATATCGAACCGTATATATGTGTATATATATATAACCTTGTAATTCGTAGTCTTGTGGTAATTTCTTGTAACTCATAAATACATGTACCAAATTTCATTCAAAATGATTGCTTAAATTATCGAAATTATTTTGTGTAGCCCTACAAACTAATTACCTATTCTGTGCCTACCATTTTCAATGAAACCTTGCTTTTTAACATTCTATTAATGTTTGTTTATATAATTAAGTTTAATGGAGAGTAATCATGTTAAAATACACATATGAGAAATATCACCTATGGACCGTAATGGTCAAAAATTCTTTTGGTTGTTCCTGTACACGAGCCACACTAGTTATACACATAAATGAAAACTATAAATTGAATCATTGGAACTCATTAACATTGAACTAAATTTAATATCACTGGATGATTACAGAATGTCATCGGAATTCTTTTGTGTTGTCCTGTAAATAAATTATTTAGTCTATATACACCTTTTATTCTAGAGAAAACATGCTTTTAAACAAGTTAATATTGTATATGTTTATTCTATTTTGTTGAACTTAGCATAAACGCGTTAAAATGCGATTGATGAAAATATGTCCATTAGCTCTAATGTCACGAAATTATTTTCTGCGTCCTTGTCAACAAACTATAAACATTATAAAAACCAATAAAAAATATACAGCTTATTCTATATAGCTTATGAATGATTATCTGATTAACTGTAAGTTGACATAATTTGGATGATTAAGTGACATTGTCGAAACACTTTTGTGAGGTCCTGTATATTAATTATTCAATCTAAGCAAACATTTTCTACAGTAAACATGCGGTTAAGCCTCTCAATAATGCTTTGTTGAATGCAGTGTAACTATGTTAAACTGCATTGAAATGAAATCCTTCCCTAAGGCCGTAATGATAAGAAAACATTTGTTGTGTCCCTGTACACGATCTATAAAAAATATAAGCACCAAAAACTATACAGCTATTTCTGTATAGCGCCTGGAAGTATGTACTAATTTTCAATTCAATCCAGGGACTTTTGCGCTTGCTATTGCAACACACAAGGCTTGCCTATCGCAGGGCCACCTGGGGTTAGTGCCCTGGACACGAAATTTCAAAGGGGCACAAAATTTTACTAATGGCTAAAATATATGGTCTAAATCTTCCTTTTTCTTTTTCTTTTTCTTTTTTTTTTAGTGCTAGAGGCCTATTTCAGTCGGTACAGTTGTCGAATTTTTATAATACACTCTTAATAGTGCTAAGGGCCTATTTCAGTCGGTTTATTAAATGGGGATTTATTGAATGAAGTCCCCCCAAGGCACAACTTTGACATGAGTCCCCTCCAAGGTACCCCTATTTCAGTCGGTACAGCGTTGTCGAATTTTTATAATACACTCTTAATAGTGCTAAGGGCCTATTTCAGTCGGTTTATTGAATGGGGATTTATTGAATGAAGTCCCCCCAAGGCACAACTTTGACATGAGTCCCCCCCAAGGTACCCCTATTTCAGTCGGTACAGCGTTGTCGAATTTTTATAATACACTCTTAATAGTGCTAAGGGCCTATTTCAGTCGGTTTATTGAATGGGGATTTATTGAATGAAGTCCCCCCCAAGGCACAACTTTGACATGAGTCCCTCCCCAGGCACAACTTTGACACGAGCCCCCCCAAGGCCCAACTTTGACATGAGTCCCCCCCAGGCCCAACTTTGACATGAGTCCCCCCCAAGGTACATTTTGACATGAGTCCCCCCCCCAAGGCACACCTTTGACATGAGTCCCCCCCAAGGCACACCTCCCCCTCATTGGGAAAAAGAGAAAAAACGTTGTTTTGCGGCTATAAGACAGTTTGGACTTCCAACGTTATTTGTTACAGTATCTGCAGCTGAAACACATTGGTTTGATTTAATGAAAACTTTATCATGGAATTTAGATCGTCACGAATTAACTAAAGAAGAATTTGTCGATATTAACAAGTTTAGCAGTAGGCCTCTGGCACTAAATTAAAATCTGTCAATGTCAGATTTTCATGTTTTAAATAATGAAATAATGTCGTGTCTGTACAATTTTTTTTTAAACTCAACTGTGTTTTACTTACATTAATGAAATTTAAAAATAAAAACTGTCCTTAAACTGACTGGGGGTAATTTTATTTGTCTTTAGAACTTGGCCTAAAACAAAATCAGATTAAATTTTTGATCAATTTTTTTTTTTCGATCTGCTTTTTCGCCTGCTAAAAATAGTGGTATATTACTAATCGGTCTTTTTTTTGGGGGGGGGGGGGAGGGCAAGGGTTTGAGGGTGAATTCTTGCTCTTCTAAGGGGGCACGAAAATTTTAAAATGCCCTGGGCACAAACATTTTTTAGTCGGGTCCTAGAAACACATACAAATTCTGTCCATAGGCAGTAATGATAAGAAAAACTTTGGAGTGCCCCTGTACACGAACTGTAAATAGAGTACACACTTAAAACTTTACGACTATTTCTGTGTGGTTGCTGAACATGTGTACCAAATTACGAGTCAATAAAGTGATTTTTTTCGGCCGCTATCGCGAGACATACAGACAGAACCCAAAAACTCTTTAAGTCCCCGCATGGAAACTTCTACTGACATTTCGGCATAAACCCCAACAACATATCTTTTAACGTATTGTTTAAAATTGTACGTCATTTATCATATTGTTTGAAGAAAATTTAAGATTATAAGTAACTTTCTTTTCCTCGAGATACTGTTTTTGGATGCAGTTTTAATTGACATTAAATGGTGAAAAGGAAGCTACAAAGACTAAAGAATAACCAATCTTTCAAAACGAAACTGATTGATTCAAATTCAAATTTCATATTTGAAAGCTATGGTGGTTCAGTATTTCAAATTCTAATATTAAAAATCTTAAATTATTCCGAAAAAACGCCAAAAATAAATAAATTACTAGAAACTAATTAATAAGGAAAGAAAAAAATAAAAATTTATTTACATGTTGGAGCGAGCGCCTTTTCTCGCTCGTTACGAAAACAGAACAGAGTTTTTTTTTACTACTGTTGCCAAACATGCAACTTAATTTCAAACTTTTCCGAACGCGCTTATAGCCCCACGGGGGAGGTGAAATACACTCATGTCCATAAATTAAGGATAATGCTAGCTGATGCAAATAAAGGTTCAGAAGCAAAACAAACATGTCTTATTCATAAAGTCCATTTATTAAACAAAAGATCAAGAACAAAAAAATGTGGTTTATGTAGGATACCATTTATAAAAACTACGATTTTTGCTCCCTGAAGCAATTACAAAAAATATCTCCCTTACAAAAACTTAACATTACATGGTTGGTATGATGGTTAATACATTATATGTCTCTCAGATGATGAAATACAGTCCTTACAACGCCTAGGAATGCTGAGTATTAAATTATTGATCTGATCTTGGGGAAGGTTACTCTACTCAGTAAGCAATGCTCTCCGAAGTTCCGGTACACATGTAGTTGGTTGATGGACTACAACTCATCGGAAAAGCATGACCTACACATGCTCTATCGGATTCTAGACAGATGAGAATGCTGGCCATTCCATTTGGGTTATATCTTCAGATTGTAGGCATCCGAGTATAACGTTTGCACGGTGAGGACGCGCATTGTCATCCATAAACACAAATTCTGGGCTCATATGGCACCCCTAAACAAACGTACATGTTGTTCCCGAATGATGTCCCGATAAATTCGGTTTATCATTCTTCCGATTTGAACATACAGATCTGTTCTGGTGCCCAATATGACCCCCCCCAAACGAGCACTCCTGCCCCACACGGTGTCGTTCAATGACTTTGTTTTGGTGGTAACGGGTACCTGACGTTCTACATATGAAAGTCTGGCGTGAATCACACTGCAAGCTAAACCTGGACTCGTCAGAAAACATCACACAAGCTCACTGTGCCGTTGTCTACATTGCATGTTCTCTACTATAAGTTAACCGCTGGCAAAGTGCATTGCCGTGAGTGGAACACATCTAACAGGCCTGCGAGCATATAGTCTAATATCTCCCAAACGTCTATCCACGGTTTGTCTCGAAACTGTGGCGCTCGTGGCTGCAGACAGCTGATGAGACAGGTCTGCTGCTGTGCTTTATCTGCTTATTTTGGCAGTTACTACCAACCTGTGGTCATTCGGAATAGTAACTCGTCGCCGACCAGTACTGTAACGTTGACTGGCATTTCCATCATTTTGGAATCGTTGCCAAAGCCTAGAGATGACACTTTGTGCGATTCTAAGTTCCCCCGATACTTCTATCTGAGTACGCCCACATTATAGTCGGCCGATAATTCTACCACGTAAAAAATTATCTGCATGCATCCTCTGTGTCGTAACTATTCGGTTGTGGCACTGAGCGGCACACAAAATGCTTGTGAAGAATTTTCCTTCTTTGCTTCCATTCGTTATCTACCCCCTTCTTACACTTTCGTTATTGTAAAATCATATCGGCGTCATCTGATGGCTTCCTATAATTTGCATATTATTCTTAAAGATGTGTGTGGTATTTCCACAGGTGAAATTTTTGCATTAAAGTTCGATTTCAGTGTTAATCTGAATTATCCTTAATTTATGGACATGAGTGTATTTCACAAATGGCATTGTATGAGAAAATACCCACAGAAAATCATGAAAAAGTAAATGCATTTACAAGTGCAAAATTTAGAAAAGGAATTAATAACAGTAAAATCAGGCATAATTAATAGCAGTAAAATAATATTGAGTTGGGGTTGATTGGTTTTTAATGTCACACTAAAAGGAGACAGTGAGCTATTGGTAATGTTCTGAGGCTCCAAATGGTGGTCCTGAAAAAATTCCATCATAATTTTTATCCACAGCAGAGGCGTGGCTTCCCGTTATGGAATGATTTTAAAAAGCTACTTGGCCCGCAAAAAATTCATTTAAATAAAATATTTTACTTGTGATATTGTGCTTCTATACTCCTTTTGGGGAAAGCAAAACAGCTGATAATATACGGTGCAGAAGGATCAAAACGTCCCTTAAAACGCCATCAATGCCTTCAAAACGAGTGGCGTAACCAGATATATTATCTCCAGGAGATTACGTTTGCTTGGAAACCAATTTTCTAGATAGCTTCAATGATCAAAAGGAAAACTTAGTTTAATTTCGAAGTAAATAAGTTCGAAGCCCCAAAACTCTTCCTTGGCGATGCCCTTGGGTTAAACCATAGTATTTGCAAAAATTTAAAAAAAAAAAAAGTTTTTTTTTTTTTTATTTTGCATGTACGCATACACACAAATATATAAATGCATATAAAAACAGATTGTAATACCCAAAACTACCTCTCCTAGCTCAGATCACCCTGCGAGGTTGTTTTCCCAGCCCAATGACGTATAAGCGTTCGTCCTCAAAACCCACGTGACCTCGCACCCAATGAAATTTAGAAATAAACTTAGCAGTTTGTAGCCGTCTTTCTCCCAGAAAGGTTCGGCGAGTTTCGTTTGCGTGCTTATTTCTTTTGAAGTGTTCTGAAGTATAAAAAATATAGCGCCACTTTGACAGCGCTGTTCATGCTTTTATTTAAAATGTAATCCTTGAACTCTGTATATATTGTGATTATGTCTTCATTAAACTTTATCATGTGCTACAATGGTTGTAGAATTTCTGAGTCTTTATCTTCTTATTCGACGCTTCTAATTAAATTGGTTTTATGGAAAAGCAAAATAAATTAATCTTTTGTTTATTGTACGTGCTCTACCAAGCTAAGCTAGCTACCAGCAACATAAGTTTAAATAAAATAGCTAAAGCAAAATAAAGTATAAGTAGGAAATGTAATTTCTAAGTTGTTATCTTAAGGTACAAAATTGGCTTTCTTTCGACATATACGGTAATACTTCTTTGCAGGAAAAATAGTCTTCCCTCACCATAAACAACAACTTGAGTTTAAACTATATGGATTTGTATAGGAAAACGTTCAAGAAAGTTTTGTGATAGCGTTTGCATACTAATTTCAATGCTTTTGCTTTATTAAATGATTGAAGGAATTTGAACATTTTATATTGATTACTTAAATGTAATTTTATAATAGAAAGACAATTCTATAATTTTTCGATTAAAAATTTCCTCTATTGTATATGTGTAAAAAAAAAAAAAAAAGCGAGAAAACATATTAGAAGAAACAAGTTTTATTTGAAATTGAAACAAAATCGTCATTTTAAATCGTCTTTTTATTCAAGACAATACAAAATGAATATCCATCACAATAGTTTATCTATCTTTTAATCAGCCGTTTCTAAATTTACATTTGTACTGCAATAAAAATTATAAAAATGCATCTAATTCAAAGCATTAATAGACTTTAAAAAAGGAATCAATTTTGTCAAAAGGACTTTAGGAAGAGAGTTACATTTATCAAGTCATTACAATATTTTAACAATGGCGAATATTCAATAGTTCTAAATCCAATTTCAGATAAATTCCTTTTTCTTCATGATCTTTCCGCTTTTTTTACCGAAGTCATAGAAAAGATCGTTGGTTGCGAATACGTATAATACTTTTTTTTTTTTTTTTTTTTTTTAAATAGACATCATTAAAATGTTAAAAGAAAGGAAATTGAAAAAAAAAAGTATTGATTTATTTTTGGTGAAATATATTAATTAAACATTCTTCTCAAGAATAGTACAAATTAGAATAAGAAAGAAAAGTACTGCAATAATAATAATAATAATAAAAAATAAACAACATAAATCTTTTCTTCATTATAATGTAATTAGTTCACCCTCGATAACGTTAAAAATGACTCATTTTTAAAAAAATTACAGAAAAAAATTAGTATGCTGTCTCCATTACAAAACATTTGTCTGTCTCCTTCTGATGCATTTATTGGGAGATAAACTACGTGAAAGCTGAAAAACACAAGACTGCATTGCAGCGCTACCCTATTGGCTGATTAATTTAAAAATTGACACAGCATAATTTTTCGCAAAAGGAATTACACGTAGAAAATTTAGTATACTTCTATACTACATAAGTTGAGATATAGTCTTCCAGTAAATGGGCAAAAATTCAGCATAGAGCACCATCTATCAATTGATATGCACCAATTTCGATGCAACGTAATTTTCATAATAGCCATCTCCCATATAAAATTTGGTGTATTTCTATACAATATAAACTGTGATAGAACTTTTCACTAAATAGACAAAAATGCACTACAGAACACCACCTATCAGTCGATATACATACATATTAAGTCAAAATTGTTTTTCATAATAGCCATTTTATATATGCATACCAACTTATATCTTGTTTCACTTACATATTATAAAAGCTGAAGTATAGACTTTTCTTACGAAGGTAAATTTCAGCATAGCAGCGCCATTTACAATATACATCCAAAATTAATCAGCCTAGTTTTAGTTATAGGTACATGCAAATTAGTACCTATATAGTTAAAGTGTCTACTACCTAGTTACCTATAACTACATAGCACCTACTTTAAGTTATAGGTACATGTCAACAGGCAACAACATATAAAAGTTCATGAAATTCTATGCATTATTTCTTGAATTAAAACAACCAATTTCTTTTCTTTCTTCTTCTTTTTTTTTTTTTTTTTTTTTTTTTGCAAAAAATGTGTTCAAAAATAGTCAAAACGTGATCAGATCTGAAAACGTATAATATCATTGAAACCGGAAAGTTGAAAAGTCTTATGCTTTTATTTTTAATAAATGCAATTTATAGGGAAAAATAGTTGTTTTGTAACCTTTCCGAGAAATGTGTCAGGTGAAATATATTTGAACTAAATTACAATTATATCGGGGATTTCTGAAGCTTGATATTTTTATCTTTTCTATATTAACTCCAAAGAGAAAATATATCCATTTTGACTAGTAATAATAATAGGAACGAAACTGACTCTAGGGCTGCAGCACAGACGCTCACGTATGTATTTATAAATTTAAACAAATAACCCTGGTTGTGAATTTATCACTTTTTTGGAGCAATTTTAACATAAGGAACATAAAGAATTTGTGATTTTTGTTAAATTTCTTTACAAAAATAAATCACCATATTGTTATATTATTACTTTTATTTATATTCATAGAAAACACATATAGAGTAGTAAAATTTTTCGACATCTATATTTTTTTTGATTTACACATTTTCAGATTATATATACAGGATGGTTCTAAACTATATGTCAAAATATAAAGGCAGATAGAGGGGACCTAAATAAGCAGATTTCGTATAGGACTGTGTGCGTGGTAATTCCGCCTTGAGCCGGTAGAGAGCGCTGATGACTTCGGCGTATAAAAGCGCTTCGCTAGCTGGATTCATCCATTTCCTTGTGCAGGCCCATACATGAAATGCATGTCGGCCATTGGTGAAACGATTCATGCTGCTCGAGATCCGTGAGAGAAATGATGAATCCAGCTAGCGAAGTGCTTTTATGCTCCGCAGTCATCAACGCTATCTACTGGCTCAAGGTGGTATTACCGCACACACATTCCTATACGAAATCTGCTTATTTAGGTCTCCTCTACCAGTCTTTCCATATATAAATTAGAATATTACTGGTTAAATTATTTAAATTATTTTATTTTAGTTTACTACTAACCTGTTAGACTTTTGGAGTTTGTTATGGAAATTTAATCATCTGTTAATTTTCCATTATACTTCTTTTTGTTAATATATATATATATATACATGTTTGCATATTGACATAAAATGGTGTTTATAAATTTTGGTGCTTTTCGCTTAAGTGGCATTGTTCTACTGTATATTATGGCAGGCTATATCTCAGCTTCTATAGCGTCTAATAGCGTCCAAAAACGTGCTATTTTATAAGGCCATGCTGATTCATTTTGAATGCATATCGACATACAAGTGGCGCTGCTGTGCTGCAATTTTCAACTGACCGTAACTGTTATGTCATATGTTATATATTTTATAAATGCAATAAACTTGATATGGAAGGATGTTCATTTGTTCATTATGAACAAGAACGCTGATTTATTTTGGTTCTATAAAGGCTGGCAGATGGCGCTGATATTACTAATCTTTAGTGATATTCCATTAGGCTATATCTCAGCATGTATTAGCAAAACATGCACCAACCATTATTGGCAAAATCTGTATTGATCGAAGTTACATGTAACTAAATGTTTGTGTACGTTTACAGTTAGGAAGCATTGTTTTATAGAATAACAAATAGGAAAGTTTTGTTTTGGCTGCAGAATACTAATTTATTTATTAATAGAAAAATAGAAATATTTCGAATAAATATTTTGTGATCATTCTTGAATTTTAAATAGCTTTAATTGTAATGAAATTTATTGTCTTAAATCTACTTCAAAACAGCTTATGTATTTCTTTAAAAAACTGCATCATTTTATTGATATATATCGGTAAAGTTGTAAACTCATAGAGTTGAGTATGATATAATTACATTATTGACAAGTTTCTTTCTTAATAGATTTTCATTTGCAAAGATTTTGTATTTTCCAACTTTTTTTTTTTCTGTATCCATAAGAATCAAGTATTAGATTCACATTTTTTTTTTTTTTACTTCTGGTTTATGACATTTTTACGCATTTTAAGAGGTTCTGAGAGTGTTTTAATTAAGTTTGGAATTATAGGTGTAAATTGTTTAACTATAAGTGAAATTAGCTTTATGGTATTATCTACTGTACTTTTAAATTGAGTACCTGAACCCAATATTTAAGATTATTTTAAACAGATTTATCATCTCTTTTTTTTTTTTTTTTTTTTTTTCATAAAACAAATCTGGAAAGAAATTGGAGCAATTTAATTAGAAAAGTTTAATAGGGGGCGCTACTGCGTAATGATTTTAAAGGTGCCTAAAAAGTGAATTTTATAGTGAACGCTTAACACTGTTATATGTGTGATGACTGTTATATGCGAAGTTGCATGCAAGAAAATTTTGTGGTGCCCAGAATATGCTATTTTTTAAATTATAATTCTGGTCAACCAACACTCTAACTCTATAACATAATTCACTGTTGATTAAAATTATAAATCAGGCAATATTATTTAAGAACTTTATCATATGGAAATACAGGGTGGTTATAAATAAATTCCTCCTATAAACAGCATCCTACAGAGCATACATGCGAACAGAATGCAACAAAATTTGGTATATAGACTATACACGAGATGCGCTCACGTAATTAAAAGAAAAAAAAAAAGTTCCAAAATGTCAACCAGAGGGCGCCTTTTCCGGAAAAAAACATTAAATTTAACACAATAAACAACCAAAACGGAATGCAGAAACAATATTAGCATTTATTAACTAGTTTCTGATCACCTTGTCATCAAACCACTTTAAGTAAAGGTAAGGAAAAATACCTAGTCTGTTTTGCATAAAGCTTCCTCTTCTTCGCAAGTATGTAAATCTCGACATTTTTTCCTTAGAACTGACAGCTTTTCCCGGTTTTACATTCTATTACAAATAATTCCTGTTCTGGATTCTTAATTTTGTTTCTGTATTCCGCTTTGGTCGTTTATTGTGTTAAATTTAATGTTTTTCCGGAAAAGGCGCTCTCTGGTGATTAGGTATTTTGGATTTTTTTTTTTTTTTTTTTTTTTTCAAAATTCCGTGAGCGCATCTCTTGTATAGTCTGTATACCAAATTTCGTTGCATTCCCTTCATCCGTTTGCGCTGTAGGATGCTATTTATAGAGGAAGTTTAATTATAACCAACCTGTAGAAATAAGGGTGAAGTATAAACAAACTGATATATCACATTTACTTAAAATTTACGATGCCTATTTTATAATTTTGATGTATAGAATTTTACCTATTTTCCAGTTCAATCTTTTAATTATAGATATATCTCCCAGATATATCTATAATTAAAAGATATAACTGGATCTAGATTATTATTTCTATCTTTTTTTTTTTTTTTTTCCCTTGCAGTTTTTATTTGCAGTAGCTGTGAAAAAAAATATGTCTATTCAGACAATAAGAAAAAATAACAAAAATGTCATAATACGTCATCTTGTTATCAGATAACTTTAATTCCTTAATTTTTTTCTAAAAAAACACTTTGTGTACATTTTAATCGAATATGTATGTTTTATAACACTTTTATCTGATATTGCCAAACCATTGCACTGGATTGAGAAAGTTAAATTTCTTGCATCCAAATGGTTTTATTGGATTAACCATTAAATCTCATCAATGTTAAAAAACTTTGAAATATAACTTAAAGACATACCATTTTTTACGTATCTTAAACTACAGCACTATCGGTAAATAATACAGAAATTCTCTTAAAGATAAATATGAGGAAAGTTCGGGAATAAAATAATCTGGTGTGTCACTCACACGACTTTCTCTTACCCTGAAATTTAATGCTATAACTACAGATTGAAGATTAAAGGTTAAGATAACGAGTACTTTTATGTAAACCTATGTTAAAACAATTCAATTTAGGATTCATACAGCTTTATTTGACAAATAATTCTATGTGACGGGGGCAGTAGCCCTCCTTAATCCCTGTTTCACTATTGTATTGACATTTATAAAGAATTCAAATTAGTAGTTATTAAGTTCAAAAGTTCATTTAAAAGTATTGAACAAACTATCTTGAACAAAATATTCTAATAACAAACGTACTAACTTCAAAATACATCATTTGGATCGCCTGAAATTATTTGTTTATAATTTACTCTAACTGACGCAGTTAAAGATCAAACTATAAAACTTGACATTGGTATTCAGAAAACCTGGAAACGTGTAAATGTACACACAAAAAAAAAAAAAAAAAAAAAAAAAAAAAAAAAAGATTAATATTTAGCTTAAAAATTACATTATTTACCATATAGCTATGAGGAATATATTTCGATTCCTGAGCAGCTTTCCTGGACTTGGAAAAATATTATAATAAAGCACTTCCAGTAACAAATAAAAAACAATGTTATGCCTTAAATATTGACGCCCTGTATATCTTCTGAAAGTTATGACCACATCACGTGGTGCACATAAATATAGTCCTATATAATTAACACACGGCACAACTTAAACTTCCACGAATTTTCAAGTATTCTCGCATTATAATCTAGTTCTTTTGTGTAGCCCTGTAAACGAATAGGGAATGATTTCCCTACCATATTCTACATGAGACATGTTTTTACGCATATAAAAAAATATATTCTTTTTACTTATCTGTAATTTTCTCCCATACACGTAATGCATTTGAATTCTCTTGGGTGTCCCTATACATGAACCATTTAATTGACTTCAACGAAAAGTTTTGTGTAGCATCCCTATATGACACACTATAGTACAAAGTCCAAATTTGGTATTCTAAATGAATACCAAATAGAATACCAAATTTGGACTTTGTACTATAATTTGTTTTTCAGATATGCTGATAACAGACACACACACACACACAGACCAACTGCTAAAAATATGATTTTTGATACAGGGGACCTCAAAACGTGTGAATATAACATAAACTCAATTTCGAAAATTTGACCAAAAATCAATACTTTCTCTACGTTATGGGTAAGAGAAAGTAAAAAAAAAAAAAAAAATAACAAAATTCATTGTAAACAAATCGTAAGAAACATATTTTGCCATCGTTAATAAACATACAATTTTATTTTTCTCTCTCTCATTTACACATACCACCAACGATCCAGGAATCTGGGTGTCATTACTCAGAGGTTAAAAAAAAAAAAAAAGTCAAATAAACAGCGTCTCTTTCTGAGTTAAGATAAAAATAACAAAAACTATTTTAAAAATATTTAAAATTTATTTAAAGATCCTTTTAATTCCTTAAATATTTTTTCGGTTAGAAAATGCCCTAGTGAATCCAAATTCATGGTACTGGATGAGAAATTGGTTACGATACTATCACATTAATGTTATAAAAAAGGTCATTTGAGAGCCACTATGGAACTGAATCAATAGATTTAATTGAAATAAAAAATAAAGTTTAAACTTGAATTTTTAAAAGAATGCAGTATAGAAGAAATCCTTATATATACTTTATTTTATTTAGACAACAGTTGAATTAAATTAACACAAAGGGAAAAAAATGTATTTTTTGACCCTGTTTAGCATCTGTATGATGTATAATTAATTCTGTGTAATGACTAGCTTTCTCTTATATACTCATTTCATGGTCAGTATGCTCATTTTTTCTATACATACAAAACTAATTTGGTGTGCCACGCACACGACTTTTAAAGAGGCAAGATAATAAAGTTCAAACGTTTTTTAAAATAATCTAAAATAGGTTTAGGAATAATTTTATTTGATTTATTATTCTGTTTGAGGAAAGTTACCGACCGGCTTAATATTGGCAGCCTTGGCTTAAACATTGGCAGCCTTGGCTTAAATATTGGCAGCCCTGTATATCTTCTGAAAGTTATGCACACATCACATGGTGGACCTAAATATAATCCTTTATTAATGACACGCCGCACAAGATGAAGTACACTTCCATCAATTTTTAAGTATTGTCCCCCTATAATCTAGTTCTTTTGCGCAGCCCTGTAATACCATATTCTACATGAAACATGTTTTAATGCATATAAAAATATATATTCGTTTCATTTGGTTTAGTGCAGTCTATATATATATTAAACTCTACTTACCTGCAATTTCTCCCATAGACGTAATGTATTTTAATTCTCTTGGGTATCCCTGTACAAGAACCATTTGCTTGATCTTAACGAAAAGTTTAGTGTAGCCACCTTGTATCAATCCCATTTAAAATACCAAGTTTGGACTTTCTGATATAATTTGTTTTTGAGATATGTTGATAACAGACAGACACACAGACAGACACTCACATACCAACCGCTGAAAACACTAGCATCCCTATATGATACACATTTAGAATACCGAGTTTGGAATTTCTGCCACCATTTGTTTTTGAGATATGCTGATAACGGACAGACACACATACAGACACACTCACAGACCAACCGCTAAAAACATGATTTCTGGATTCAGGGGTCTTCAAAACGTGCAAATATAACAAAAACTCGGTTTTGAAAATTTGACCCAAAAACAATACTTTCTCTACCTTATGGTTAAGAGAAAGTAAAAAGAAATTGTATGTATATTACTTAACTTTTATGATTCAATATTATATTTTATGTTAGAGCTATGCTGAAGAAAATTTTTTTTTCTAAATTTTGGATTTTAAATTTCTATTATTTACAAGATTTAAAGTCTACTTTTCTTAGAAAAATCAATAATAAATATAAGTAACGATTACGTGGTAAAATTTCACAGCAATCTCTTTTCCTTTCTCATATTTAATATCTATAGACGCGGGTTGCATTGTTATAAAAATGGAATTTTATGGCATACTCACAAAAGGAAATATATTGCAGTTCGCAGAAACAAATATTTTAGTCGCAGTAAAAGAAATATTGAAGTATGAAAAATGTCTAGACTCAAGTATTTTCAGAAATTCTTCTAGACATTTAATTCTGGCATTGTAATTGTGGGTGGCAACGAATATATAAAAATAAATCTTTTTATGGATATGTGCTGGTATCTGTATGCTTACTTTTATATCTAGAAGTATGTATTGACTGAAAAAGGATATTAAAATAAAATACATATAAATTTAAAATAACATAAAATGGACTGTACTTATTTAATTCTTTAAAATAAGAAAAGAGAGTTAAATTTATTAGTATGAGAAATTCTTTTAACAGTTCGTTTTTCAGGAGATCAAATAAAATTTATTGAGAAATAATGTAAGTATTCTATCTGTCATTTAAAATATACGTTTACATAAAATGTGTACAAGAACATTGCATCAAATATGATTTTGTATTTTATGAATTTTTTTCATACATAATTAAAAGTTTCCTTTTTTTTTTTTTTTTTAGTTTTATATCTAACTAGCAGGTTTGCCCGTTTCGCTGTGTGGTCACTATATTTAAAAGAATTTTAAAAAATAGAATCATTCTTTTCTATATACCTCTATATACAAAAACTAAATAAAAAATCCATTGAGATTTCTCAAATTCTCACCTTGTATCCACACTGCCTTGGGCAGCGTCTTCTTCACCCTCAAAATCTTGGGCCAATGTCCCTATTGCCTGCGACAACGCTTTACCTGTGAATTTCAAGTTTAGGTGCTTGGCAATTACAAAACGGGCAGTATCAAAAAGAAAAAAAAAATAACTTTTTCGTATTTAAATCCCAATTACATTTGAGCAACACTATTCGCACTATACATAACATTTACTTTTACACTATTTTATGTTTAATTTGATTATACAGTCGACTATAAAATAAAAGAAAATTCACGCCAAATATATGCGTTATTACAATATGATACAAACGTTATTTCAACCGTATGAGACAACTAATATTTTTGTGGTTATATATATTTTCCATTTTAAATATTTTATGATTATTCCATGGTGGTTAGAAACATAAATAGATAACTATGCAATCTTGATCGTGGATTAAACAGCTTATCGAACAGACAATTTGATTTTTGAAAATTAACTAGAGTGTGAAAATTTGGTGATAACTTGCGTTCACACACAGACAGAGTCCAAGGAAATCTCTTAGCCTTTATAAGCGTGACAGAGTCAGTCAGTCAGTGATGAGCGTAACTAAATAAGCTGATTATTATTATTATTATAATTATTATTGCTAACAAACCCGTGCGAAATGTCCGTACATTATTTTTTTATCATTCACCTTTAAAATTTGAAACTCATAAATCTTAAATCAGTTTGTCCACCCAAATTTTAATTTTAATTCATCAGAAGTCAAGTTATTGTGGTTGGATGGGTTTTACGTCGCACTAGTGCTGCGCAGTGGGCAACTGGCAAGGTCTAGGACTCGCCCCTAGTGCTATCAAGTTATTGTGAAATTCGAATTAATATTTTGTAATGAAACGCTAATGATGTTAACCAAAATTATCCGAAGAAAGTTTTCAAAATAAAATTCATGTTTGACTACCCAGTTTTCATATTTCGCTAGGCAGTACAGCTTTAATGTAGAATACACATGGCGACATTCAAATTTTTTGTTTTGTCTCCATTTTTGCAATTCATTTTGTTAATTAATTTATTAATTTTGGCTTTTTTTTTTTTTTTGGGGGGGGGGGGGGGGTGTTTAAAAAAAATAGTACATTATTCTTTTTGAATGTATTTTTTATTATTGCGCTTTTTAGTCAATTTATGATAATAGTTCATATTCTGTTTATACTTTTAAAATATTGTTATGTTTAAAATGATGCTTTCAAAAATTGTAGAGGTACAACTTTTAACAATACATTTTTTTTAGTGACCAAATAACGAATAAACTGGGTCCTCGTGCTTAAATATTACCCTTGATTATTTTTTATTATTATGTATTTTACTTAAAGTTTATTTTACTATCGTATCGCTTCGAGAAAAGTTAATCGTAAGTGGTCCACGTTAGAGAAATATTTATATAGATATTTCGATCGGCGACTAATTTTCGCCCAGCTTTAATATGGGACCCCGTTGGCGATTTTATAGAACTGTTATTGTAGTGGATAGAACATTCCTTTATAACATGAATATACAGTGGGCAACAAAATTATTGAAGCACATGTCGATATTTTTCATATTTTTGTTTTCAGATCGGTCGCTAATTTTTATCATCAACTTACTTTTTTATAAACAGCATAAAGTGTTTTTTTAAAACACACTTTATGTATCTACACATATATGAACATATATTCCCATAGAAGGGGAAATTTCAGCATAGTATCGCAGTCTGTCAGCCGATATTCAAGAAAATTTGATCGATACTAATTTTTGTCAAGATGAGCTGAAATAACTATACGTTACAATAATTGCAGTTTACATCCTAAAAGTATAATAACCATGATGCTTAACCTATGGTTTCTTTAACCTTCCTACCCTGTTGAAAAAATTTTACGTTTTACCTGTATGGGTCGAATCTACCTACTTTGTGCAGATTAAATTTAGGTCTTACGAAAGAATTTCTATGGAGCTCATTTTATATCTACGTTTCTGACAACTATCGCCATCTATTGACTATTTCTGAAAATGAAGTCTACTCAAAAGAAAAAATTGGTGTTTTATGCATTTCTATGCATGTTAATACACGTTTCTATGCACGTTTTACCTGTATGGGTCGAATCCACCCACTTTGTATAGATTGAATTTAGGTCTTAAGAAATAATTTCTATGGAGCTCATTTTACATCTATGTTTCCGACAACTATCGCCATCTATTGACTATTCCTGAAAATGAAGTCTACTCAAAAGAAAAAAAAATTGGTGTTTTAAGCATTTCTATGCATGTTAATAATGTGAGTCAAATCGACCCAGACAGGTAATGTGTCACATATTTTTTTGGGGTGGTTTAAAACAAACCAATGACTCTGAAAACATCATATATTAAACGAATGCATATTTTTGAGGCATACATAATGTTTGAACAATCAAAATTAAAATCTGTAGAAGATATCGAAAGATCAATTTTAAAAATGGGTCGAATCGACCCATACAGGGTAGAAAGGTTAAAATTTTAATATGAGACCTCTTTATAAACTATGTGTCATCATTTTATAGAAAAACAAAACCCCCCAAATGTTGACAGTTTTATATATTTCGCATTAAAATAATGCAAACCATTGTCAATAATCTGACCATTAAATTTTTTCAATAAACACATTGGCTACATAGATGTTACAGAACAGGAGATATGCTTGGAAGTAGACAAAGGATGGTTAAATTATTGTTTATACCTAATTTTAACTGCGAACAATTAAAAATTTTAGAATAAATTGCCAAACCAAATTCATAATAATTTCCCCCACCATAGAAAAATATTCTTTATAAATCAAATATTCTAATTATTTCTTATCTTTTTAAAAATCTATACTTCAGAACTTCTTCGGCGTGAATGATGGATAAATTCTGTTAATAAACTATGTAAAATATTGTATTAAAAAAAAAAATATTCCGGACTTAAGAAAAAAAAAACTTCTAAAGTAAATAGAGTATTATGTGTGTTTCTAAATTTGGAATAAAAATTATTATTTTAGAAATAAATTGACGACAAATGGATCAAAATATTTTATACTATTAAAATTAAATCATTACATTATTGCATAAACAAAATATTAAATATACCCATTTTACCTCACTACCCATTCTACGCCTACGAGACCCTAATCGTTTTAATTAAAAACATGACAATTTATGAATAGAATAACTTATTTTTATTTATTTCAGTATATTTGACGAAATAAAACCCTTCATGCAAACAAAATGCTTTATAACATTTTGTAAATTCAGTTTTGGAATTCAGGTATACAGAAATTAAATAAAAGCATTTCAACTAAAATCAAATATTTTATACAACACATTTAAAAATATATTAAACGATAAGCGTATCGAAGAATCAAAGACGAGTATTTATTTAAAAAAAATGCCGGAATAAACCTCGATAAATATTTTAATACCAGCATTGAAATAATTTCTACATATGTTTATAAATATTTAAATTTTCTGAATTTGATTACCGTGCTTAAAATATGCAATTGTTTTTAAAACCAATTGTGTACATTACGAAATGAAAAGACATTTTATATAGATAAGGTAAAACTGCATCACATTCCTAAAAATTCACATTTCTAGATATAAACTATAAATAAATTTAAAAAATATAATGTAACTACCGAAAATGAATATATTTTTCCTACAGGAATTTTTATGTCTATTAATGAAAAACGAATACATTTACATATAATAAAATATAAATTTTCATTTAAACTTAAACTGAATACACAATATATTATATCGATTTTTTTTATTGTAGGAATATATGTTGCAATATATTAGATTTCGTCTGTAAATTGACTGAGATTTACCAAAATAATAAATATCTAAAAGTTCTTGTATTTACGCAAGTATTTTATGACATTTTATTTTGTTCAATTTTAACAACCCGTGTTCTATTGTTGTGGAAAAAGATTTTATAGCGTTCTCAGAATAAGAAATATTACAGTTCTCAATCACAAATATATTATATCCTTAACAGAAGGAGAACAGAAGAATATAAAATGTCTAGACGTTGGAGTAATGAGCTATTTTTCGTAAATACTTAACATTTTATCATTTTTCAGTTACTGATTAAAGAAAAAAAGAAGAAGAAGAAGAAAGAAAGAAATGAAACATACTAATTTCTAAAACAAATTGTGATAGTTAGTAAGTATTATTTACAATTACAAATCAGTAAAATTTGGTTTTAACAAACCGTTATAAATATCATTTAAATTCTTGAAAAACTAATGCTCCAGACAGTGGTCACAAAGCTGCGTCGACATCCAGTTTTGGCATAATTTTAAAGTGAAAAATATTTTATTACTGCCCTAGGGTGAGGAATAAGAATACATTTGCTTTTTTTTCTATAGTAATTACAATATTCATTACTTGCCATAAAAAAACCCAGGCACTTCCAGTCTTAGATGTTTTGTAAATATTTAGAAAATAGCAGACAAATTATCCTGATACCTCGGAGGTGGAAAGAACATGTTACATCATATATATTTCAACGAAAGTTTTGTTCCTAATGCAAAAAGGGTACCAGTGACATATTTAAGGAGAAAAAAAATGCTTGCGATCACGCTGTAAAAAGTAACCCATGGTATATAGTGGTAGCATGTGATTATAAGGTTTCTTTTACTTATCTGTATTGATTTGTACCCGATTAGTTCGCATATACATGAACACAGAAAGGTTTCTTAAAAAAAAAAAAAAAAAAAAAAAAAAAAAAAATTAAAAAGAAAAGCCCTCCCCCGTCCTTTTTTTTTAATAACATGTAGTGTAATCAACCAGAAGCAATGTTCATTGTAGGAAACTTCATAAATGATATTAGACACGATAATCTGCAATCACAACATAAAAATATTAAATATCTGTTCAAATACCAACAGTTCTGTTTAGTAATTTAACTGAGCATACACAAGTAATAACAAAATGTCTTTTGTATAAGACAAATTGCACGTCAGCAAGAAAGAAGACACAAGTCAAAAAATGTCGATTTGGAGTTTTTATCATTGAAAAATGCGTATGAAAATTTTCAACATTCACAAAAGCGTCACATTTTAGTCATGAAAACTTTCCACCTGAGAGAAGCAATTGTGTCTGTCTTCTGTAAATGTTAGTCAATGCTATATCTATATCTTTAAGTTTACTTTTCTAAAATACAGCATTTTTGATTGTGTCATTTTCCTTGCCGGGATAAGAAATGTGAATGAAACTCCTAAGTAAATATAGGGAAGAATTAAAAAAAATTATCGTCAATAGAATTAATTGAATTTCATCCCCTCTCATAAAAGAACAAAAGTATAGGAGCTCTTACCCAAATTTTTATTTTATATGAATCAATGGTACTATTGTATACATTCCTTGTAACTATACATGGATAAAAACTCCTAGCTTCAAAAAATTCCTTAAAGAGGAAGATGGGAAGCATCTAAAATGAATTTTCTACAATCTGTCAGCTATCACCCAACAACATAAACCATATTTTCTTTATCTACTTGAGTACCTGCTTAATACTTAAGCCATTCACCGTTAAATATGCCGTTGATAAAAGTTTTTTTTTTTTTTTTTTTTTTTTTTTTTAAACGAACATTTCTGTACTAGTGCGGCGTTAGAGATCACGTAAGCTTAAATATCATCTGAAGCACAATAACTGTATGGCAGGTTAACTGTTAAGAGGAGAATTCCGAGTGTTAGGGAATAAATATAAAATTTGTTTTGCGGTTACTTTCAACTGACAAATATTGAGAACATTTAAGTAAACATTTTTTATTTATTTAATTAATTAATTAATTTTCTTTTTTCCTTTTTTACTACAAACTCAACCTCTAGTGTTTTTTTTTTTTTTTTTTTTGGAAACTGATTCCTGCAGAGAAATTCCAAACCAACTATGCTTATGGGTAGTATTTATAATCCGCTAAATATCATATAGCGTTAATTTAACTTTTCTTCCTCTTATATTTATCATTGTATCCGCGAGAAAAAATTTCTTTATACAGGCTGTTCGCACATTTTTTAGACGATTTTATTTCGCAGTAAGAAAAAATCGTTTGCATGGAGAATTTTATTTTCACAACAGTTATATTTTTGGAAGTTTTATTTATCTTCTGATATTTAGAATTTTTGTTTAGATGCAAAAATGCGCTTTTAAAATGGCAGTGGATGGAAGGATAGGTTTCCACTCTTTCCAAAGATAGTTTTTAGTGAAATCTTTATGAAAAGCATTTATCAGGAGAAAAATGGAAAAATGTTGCAACAACAGATGAATCTTGGGTCTATTTAAGTGGTTGCAATAAAAAAGATCAATTTATTATCACAAAAGTGGAGAAAAAAAAATTGCTACATGGCTCAAAGCATAAAAGGAGAGTTTTTCTAAAAGATTTATGATTGCCACTGGTTTTTTCATACAAGCGCAAGATAAAAGCAAAAAAAAAAAAAATGTGACAAAAATGTCAAAATCAACTCTAAATATTCTCAAGAACAAATTTTAATTCCGATTTAAAAAAATGAAAATCCAGATCTTTATCCACAATGCTATCAATCCGTTGAACTGCATCAAGAGAAAACAAGCAGCCACACATCGCAATCCGCAATTGCTTTTCTAGAAAAAAATGGAACAAAAAACGGGAATGAAAACCATACCCTTCACTGACATTCCTGCTAAATCTTCTGATGTATCACTGTTGGATTTTTGTGTTTTTCGACTCTTAAAATCAACATTATCCAAACACCGACCTACAACGCTTTGTGGACTCTGGAAAGCCGTTCAAGAGGAGTAGAAAAATATATCTCTTCCGATATTATAAAAAGCATTATTATCATAGAAATTATGATGTAGAATGTTAGTTAAGAACAAGAGCTATCAAACTGAACAAATAAAACACGAAATATGAGTGAAATTGCTTCAGTACACTCTATCAAAATCGTCTAAAAAATGTGCGAACAGCCTCTGTAATAAACTATTGATTTTTTAGAGAACTTGTACAGGCATGTTTCTAGGATAAAAGCCAACAATCATTCAAAAAATTATATCGTAACATTTTCTCTATTTTCACATGAATTGTGACATTCACTGGGAAAAATGGTGTTCAGAAGCGATCAGATATTTATTTGAACTTGCATTTTGGCACCTAAGAGTATACTGACCAAACGTCCCTATTCCCTGGGAACAAATGGGGACGCCCCTTTTTTTTTTGAAGGTATTTTTTTAAGTTTTATAAAAATTGTAGAAATTAAATTATTAATCAGTAACACTTTATTTTTAGTCCTTATTTATTAGGAATGAAAAAATGCATCCATAATTTGATAATTGTAGCAATTTTTTATGCTTCTCTATTATAAAGGTACGTTAATCTAGTCAGCCTAGAGGGAATTGAGATCGCATATCTTTAAACACTGTCTGAAGCATAAAACCTTTACGTCAGTATAGCGGTTAAAAAAGCATCCTGGTGTTAGCAGGCAGAAATATAAGACTTCGGATATTTGGATTAGAAAATATTGCAAGCATTTAGGATTTCTGTCTTTCTGAACCACAAGTTCAACCTCTAGAGGTTTCATCTTAGATACTACTCCCTGCAGATAATCAGCCAGCTATCACACAACAGCGCATACGCTAACTTTTCTTTTATTTAAATCTATCGTTGTGTACACAATAAAAAAATCATTTATAATGAACTATTATTCTTATAAATATTTCAAAGAATAATTGCCTCATCTGTGGATTTGTGTTTGCTGTTTGAACCGATACCTTTGTAGGGGAGTGATTCCAGGTTTTTTTTTCTTGATTGGGCAACTGATATCCCAGATCGTACGATATTGTGATGGCATATCTCCGGACCACCTCTAGGGTATAGGACGACCATATGTCCTCGAATCTCGAGGACAGTCCTCAAAAACTACCTTCGTCCCCAAAAAATTACAACACATTTGGGGACGCCGGTTATAAAGTTATTAATGTTTTATTGTAATAATTTATTATATGTAAAATAAATAAGCTGAAATAAGTTCTTTTAAGTGCTTTCTACATAAAAATTACTAAAATTTTACAATTTAAGGTGGTTTAATTAATTATTTATTTTTTGTCCTCGAAATTCGAGGACACCGCCATCTTTGTCCCCAAAATCAATTAAAAAAATATGGTCACTCTACTCTAGGGGTGAGTCCTGGACCGTCGCCACTTGCCCATTGTGCAGCACTAGTGCGACGTAAAACCCAAACAACCACCCCCACCAACAACAATTAGATTATACGATATTATTTAGATTTTGGTCGCAGGAAATTGTCTTCAGGGTACCACTGTTGGGCGTTTCCCACCGATATAGACTGCATATACTTGATTGAACCTGAGTCAGTTCTTTCATTGTATGCCACCAGTATATATCTTAAATTAACACTGTACCTTAAATTAACGCAGGGATACTGCCTGTTTTTCACCACTAAGTTGCTCCGTGAAAAAAAAAAAAAAAAAAAAAAAATATATATTAAAAATATTATTCACCAATTCAATTAGCTTTTATTAATTTCTTCCGCTATACATATATAACAAAAATGACAATTTTCAAGAAAAGAAAATTCATTTAAAAAAATTACTATGCGTACAAACACATTTCGATGTATTTATATGCATTAATCGAATTTCTCTTGCATAATGTAAGTTAGACAGTGTTTAGTAAAAACAATAATGTAGCAATTTCATTAAAAAATATATTAAATTCAGCACTTCGAATGCAATTAAAAGTAATCTGGTGAGTCACTCACACGACTTTCTTTTACCCTGCATTTCCATAATACAAAGGCAGATTTCAGATTAAGGGGCAAACTACCAAGTACTGTATAGAAATCTTAATTTAAAGCAATTCAAACTAGGTCTAGAAACAGTTTTATTTCACGGCCCTCTTCACTTACCGTTGCCGGAAGCCCGAGCCAATGTTATTCTATGGGGAAATTTTCTTTACAAATAACTCATTAACTAATACACATTTTTAAGTTCTGTTTTCAGATTCAGAAAATATCCAATTGTTAAATGGACGGAACTTTTTCAAAAATGTATTTTTTTAATTTTTAATATTTTATTTTGAAATTGCAAAATGAAAAATATTCATATATTGAAATTTCGTATTTTGCAGCTTCAAAATAAAATATTAAATATTAAATAAATAATTTTTTAAATGGTCCGTCCATTTAACAGTTGGGAATTTTCAGAATGTGAAACAGAATTTAAAAATATGTATTAGTTAATAAGTTATTTGTAAAGAAAAATTTCCCATAGAATAACATTAGCATTGGCTTCCGGCGACGGTGAGTGAAGCGGACCCTTACCATATAATTTCCTGTGAGGGGGGGGGGGTGGAGGGCTTCCATCACTTTAATCCTCCATTTCAACGTAGAACCTAAATTAATATAGAATTAGAGTTGTTATATTAACCCCTTCACCAGCTATGCCGAGATAACACGGGGGAAATTTTGCCTTCCACACACAACAGTGGCCAATGAAGTGGCTAATTTAAAAATACTTTCAAATTATTCTGTCAATTAAAATCTGCACCACTCATTGAAAATGATCAATCTTGAGAGCTGTCTCTCCCTTTAATCTTCTGTTTGAATATAGTACCTACTTTTATATGGGATACAAAACTATTATTAAATTTAAAAGTATTTTTCACCTTATTTAGCCAAATTCCATCCGCACCACGCCTTGAAAATTATGAATCCTGATCAAACTTTTCAAAAATAAACCTCATGTAAACTTCAAAATACAACATTTGAATTGCTTGCAATTGTTCGTTTATAAGGTACACTGATAACAGATAGAGAACAAGATAAGCCGTTTAAAACATGACTTCAGTATTCAAGTAACCTCAAAACGAGTAATTATACAATAAACAAACGCTGGAAATTTGGTTTAAAATAATACTTTATTTACTGTATAGGTATGAGGAATTATTTTTTATTGCTGAGCAGTTTTCCTTTACAAGTAAAATAAAGTAAAGCGCTTCCATCAATTACATACGGTAAAAATGAATGTTTTCGCTTACATATTGGTAGCTTTGTGAGTCTTTGATGATTTTTTACATACTGCATTACGTACTTAAATATAGTCCTATATTAATAACATACAGTGCAACCTTAAATTGCATATCAAGCAATTTTCAAGTTTAGTACGATTATATTCCAGTTTTTCGGGTAGCCCTATACATGAATGTTGAATGGTTGTCAGACTTTAGTCTGCCCGAAACATACGTTTGTGCATATAAAAAATATTTTTTTTATTTCATTTCCTTTATTGCAGTCTACAAATTTTAAACTTTACCTACGATAATTTCGCCCATAGTATTTGAACATTCTTGGAGATATCCCTGTACACGATCCGTTTGTTTAATTTCAGTGTAGCATTACAAATTATGATACAAATTTAGAATACTGAATTTGGACTTTTTTCTACATTTTTTTCTGGAGGTATGCTGATATCAGACACTCAGACCAACCACTAAAATACTAATTTTCGAACCCAAGGAACCTCAAAATGTGTAAATATAACAAAAACAAAATTTAAAAAATTTGACCCCATCCTCTTTCCCTCCCCGCCCGTCCCGGAAAAAAAAAAAAAAAAAAAAAAAAAAAAAAAAAAAAAACTTTCTTTACCATATATATGGGTAAGAGAAAGTAATTAGATAGTTGATATATTTGAATTTAAAGATTTTATTGAAATTTCGTAATAAATTTTTATGTTTCATAAAAATACAGAAAAATACAACAAAATACTTTAACAGTTTTGTTAATTTTAATTTTTAGAAAAAATAGGCTGCTTTAAAAATAAAGAAATGTTGAAAATTATGCTGTATTTTTGTAAATTTCGAAAGCTTTATAGTTTAAAATTTGTACTTCTTCTACAAAAAAATCTGCTAACAATATAACAAAACATAAAAATCTGAAGTGACTCCACCCGACTTTCCAGAAATTAAGTAATTAACGGTTGTTTAAATAAATTAAAATAAGAGAAGTCGTTAAAGAAACAAAAGAGAAAAATATAATAGGGTATCTGAGTCTTTTCCCAAATAGTATATTGCTTAATTGATCGCTAATGCACTTCTAGTATTTTGAACCCAAGTCATAATGATAATGAATTTTATTTGTGTCCCTGTAGAAATCTATATGTGCTATATTTACAAAATATATACAGTTCGTGCGACGTTGACCTGTAACATGCTTATAAATTTTCAGCTCAATCAAATAAGGCGTCGGGAGGCTATCGCACTTTAAAAATGTGAGGCCATAAGCCATAATGATAAAGAATATTTCAACAAAATCAATAGGGTTCGTGCCACTGTGACCTATGTTCCATACCAAACACACACTGTTTTTCAAAATTTAAGCAACAACCTGTTTTCTCGTTTTCTTCTTTTGCGCATAATTTTTAAATAAATAAACATATGGACATAAAATTTGGATGGCAAGTTCGTTATCATACCATTAATCGAATATTATGTATTTTAAACATAAGTAATAAATTTTAAGCTAATAAATATTCATTTTTTTCTCAAAAATAAGCTTTGAAAGAAATGAAAAATTTCAACAATTTTAGAAAAGAAAACATAATGAAAAATGGTCAGAAGGATGCATGACAGATAGGTGAAGATGCACACGCTTCCATATGTTAGATTAAAGCCGGACCTTTTTACTTGTATTCACTTTTCTGTTTTTTCCTTTTTCTTCTTTTTTTCGCATGTGAATAACTATTTTAAAAATATACATACAAACCTGAAAATTTTATAAGATGTTCATTATAAAATGACATTTTTATTATTCTGGTGATGCTCGTAGTTTACAAAATTTGAATTATATATATATATATTTTAAAGTGCGTCTTTATCTATCTGTAACACATCCTTAACACTTTTTTCTTTAAATTTTTTTTTTCTAAAATTTTTGAAATGTTTCATTTTTTCCAAAGGTTACTTTTGAGAAAAATTCAATAATTATTAGTTTAAAAATGTTTACTTATGCTAATGTTATATAAACTTCGTTTAATGATATGATAGCGAATGTGCCACATGAATTGTATGTTCATATGTTTATTTGTTTAAAAATTATGCACAAAAAAAGAAAACGAGAAAACAGGTTGTTGCTTAAATTTTGAACACTGGTGTACTTATCATACGTACCAAACCAAATTTCAGCTCATTCGAATAAAGTGTGTTTAGACGCTATCATGTTCACTCACATACCTACACACACATCCACACACACGTACACACGCACAAACATACACATGTCACCGTAAAAAAAAAAAGCAAAAATTAACTCAGAGAACCTCAAAACGTGTAGAAACACAAAAATCTCAAAGCCGGATTTTTGTCATGATTACAACTCTTTCCTTATATATATGTGTTCGAAAAATAAAAAGAAATAATGAAAAAATACCATAATAGATAAAAGAAAATACGAATACATAATTATAACCGTATATTCGTTACAGATGAAAACAAAGTAGAACAGAGAGGTAAGGGATTAGAAAAGACATTTCTGCTATCAGGTTTCTGTCAATATAGTTCGTTTCTTTCACACGAAGAGACTGTCATGAATCAGAAGTTTATTAACTTTTTTCGACACTGTTATTGATCAAAAAATAAAATATTTTGTATTCATCGTAGCATTCTGCAGATTAATATTTTTTTCGTGTCATTAGAACCCTTAGTCTTTCTTTCATTTTCCCGTTTTGTTTTGTTGCCTCACATTGCAATCCTTTGCGGTACAAGCATACTTTGCAATTATTGTATCTATTTATTAACATATACACAGTTTAGGAAAAAAAAAAATCTGTTTAAATACCGAAAATTTCTGTGATTTTCCGAAAGTTCCTACAGAAAATTTCTGTTTTCTCGAACTGCAGAAATCTCGTTTAAGGGAACTTGACACCTTTCATGACACCAGTGAAGTATTTTTCATACGAAAGCGGATATTTCCATTTATTATTTATATATTGAACTATATCAGGTTTGGATGATAAAAATATATGTTCAGGCAACAATTGTTATAGTTTTTGATATATTTTTTTACAAACTTGAAATCTATAAATTGCGTTCTCTCTGTTTGCAATTTTCCCATGATTTCATGATATTCAAAACGTTTAAATTTCTATAAATAATTAAAATAAGACTTAATATTTTTTAAATATTTAACAGAACCAATTTAAAAGAATTAGGGATGGATTTTGAAATATCTATTTAAAAAAAAAAAAAAAACAGTAAAGCACCTTTTATCCGTGTTTCAAATGACTGATGTAAAAGGACGTATAAATGGAAAGATGTATAATTGAAATTTTAATAATAACATTTTGATTACTACAAATTTAACGATACCTAAGCAAAATTTATGTGAAAATACTATTTAATAAATTTTCCTAAATTAGTAAATGTATATTATACTTTTTTTAAAGACAATAATTAATTAAAAAAAAATTATTATCAAAAGTGAGAAAAATCATTCTATAAATGACTGGGTACTAATTACATATATTATATATATTGAGTATTTATTATATAACATTTCTTAAATAAATGAATTATAAAAAAAAAAGAACAAATTTTGAATATTAATTATATATATCGCGTATCTTTAATAATAAACATACGATTTTTATGTCCATACAGATAGTTATTTAGTAAGTTTAAAAATTTGTAATATTCGTCTGATTAGTAGCTGTTCTATCAGTATTAAAAATTCTACTGTGAATTCAATTGATTCTTTGATCAGTATTTTTCGATCATTCCTGTGTTTCTCTATTTACCATGCTTTCTGTAAAAAAATTAGTCTTATTTAGAATGGAAAATAATGACAGGTCGAGAAATTTTGCAAATTTTAGTAAAGTTGAAAAGACGTATAACCGAGATTAGCGGCGTATAAAGGAAGAATTTTTGCATTAAAATGAATAGGAATGAATCGGGACTTCACTAAAAGGACGTATAAATGTGAAAGACGCATAAACGGTGCTTTACTGTATAATAAAAAGCATGCTTTTTTTTTTTTTTTTTTTTGCAAATTTTTACTTAGGCATTCACTTTTTAATTTTTTTCCTTTCAAAACTAATTAATAACTTTCAAAACCCATCGCTAACTCTTTTAAGTAGGTTCCATTAAACATCCAATAAATAAATAAATAATATAAACTGGTGCTGATTAGATTTGGGGATCAATCGCTCAACAGGTGGCACCGTGATCGCTTTTTATCTAAATTCTTAACAAGGCAGTATAGGATATATAAAATTTCGTAGAAATGTACATAATGCGAGTTATTTTTTACTTGTGATTGTAAAATTAATATGAATTATTGATAATAGTAGTAGTTAACTAGGAAAAAATTTTTGTGCATGTGGGGAGTTGAACTATAGATCTGAGATAATTTAAAACAAAGTTATCGTTTTTTTTTTTTTTTTTTTTTTTACTTTTAACGAAAAAAAAAAATCGCAATTCCTTTTTTTTTTTTTTTTTTTTTTTAATATTGAGAGTAAAATGGACTTTTTTTGGATATTTAGTGTTATACTACTTCTCTAATATGGAAATCGTCGGAATTATCATGGAAGATAAAAAAAAAAAAAAAAAAAAAATCTAATAAATTATTTTTACTGAGTGAATTTGTATAGGAAAATATAGAAGAAAGTCATGTGGAGGCCACAACAAACTAGTTTTCAGATAAACTTATATTTAATATCATAATAAACATGTGATTATATTTTAATGCATACTTTTTATTAAAATAAACATCTATATAATTTTTAATCTACAAAATTACAATTTATGTAACTTTGACGATTATATAAAATTATAAAATAATATTATGTAACATTAAAAGTCAACGAATAGTTTGTCATATCTAACAATTATTATTTCCTTTATTTTCACATTCCTTTCACAAACAAAATTAATTAATTTTGAAGAAATAATTGGAAACTGCGCTAATAAAATTTTAATAATGAATATAAAATAATCTTTTAACTTTAAATTTCATTTCTTTCTAATTAAAATTATTTTTATGATATTAAACGTATTTATATTAATATCTATCTTGAGAATTATAAAATCTTGTTTTTAAAACTTAATATTAAAAAAAAAGTAGTTTTTTTTTCTCTTTCTTCCAAATGTAATGATTTTTCTTAAGGAATTTAAAAGGAATATTTGTTTATATTGAACATAAAATTGCCGTCTTATGCACTGAAAAAAAAAAAAAAAATCTGTGACTAACAAATGTGTTTCTAGTAAATATAGTTTCATGTTATCCTTATAAATCCTATCTCCCCATGCTAGCAAGTTTTAAAAACCCTTATTAGAATTCTAGATCGTTTTCCTTTATTGTCGTGGTCAAGCTTGTTTAAAAACTCCTGCAAATTAATGCGAATTCAAGAGGCGTATTTTAGTAACTACAATCTTGGATTGTGACCCAATTCTAGCAAACCCAGTGAGAATTTCTCACAATATAAAGAATTCTTAATATTCATAATATTATTTCACTATCACGAAAAGTATAGTCTAGAAATTCTCGATCATTTCGTCTGTCCAGGTTATTTGTTTACCTTATACGCATAGTTCGTAAATCTTTATTTCTAGTTTAGGGATTCAAAAAGTGACTACTTATTCATTCTAGATGAAGGCGGTATATATATATATATATATATATATTCTAAGTGTGCATTTGCATTTAAAAAATAAAATAAAAAAATAAACGATATTTTATGCATATCCCTTATTCATGTTACTTATATTACACACTTACATATAATTATTAAAGCAATTTTTTAGCAATTTCTCCAAATTTGTTTTAGCAATTTCTCCAAAACAAGGATAACATATATTATCCTTATTTCAATAATTGTTTTAACGAGGGTATCAATTCCGAGCATTAGTTTTTAGAGACATGGGCTTTTATTATTAATACGATAATGTGATGACATTAAATAATTATTAATGTTAGAAATATAAAATTATAGAAACAAAAAATATCCTTATTTTCGCCTTATTGAAATTATTAAATTTTCATAATAATCAAGTCTGAGTGCTTTTTCAATAGATATAACAGCCAAAGCACACAGTTTTTCTTGACTCATTTTGCACATGTCCTATTGGGTATTGTAGCATCATGAGATACCAACAGATTCTTACATATATTAACCGTATGAGAATTTTATTATCTCATTATTATTTGGATACAGCATCATAATCTAATCTAATATCGCAATTACGTAATATTATTTTGATACTGGAATACTTAAAGAGTTTTTTATGTTATTTAAAACAGAACATATTGCAAGTGATACAAGCATTGTTGCGTTTCACAGTATAGAGTACTTTACTTAGTGTAGGGTTTCATAAAGTTACTACTTATTCGTTCTAGATGAAGGCGGTATACATATATTTTTTTCTGAGTGTGCATTAAAAAAAAAAAAAAAAAAAAAAAAGATATTGTTATACATATCCCTTATTCATGTTACATATATTACAGATTTACGTATAATTATTATATCATATTATACATAATATGATATGATAATTATATCATATATCATTATAGAGATGGCTGAGAGACTACAAAAGACGGAATTACACAAAAGAAACGGACGTTGCACTGTAAACGAAAATGTCTTAAATTCAGTTTTAAAATGTGCCTTAAACGGATGGTCATTTTTAAAGCGAAAAAAAAAAAATGTACTTTTTAAGACAACTCTCTGCATCTGAAATTAAGGCATTGCAAATGTCTTAAAACACCGCCATGTTAGGCTTAAAAAATTTGCCATTTTTAAGGCTTTTTAATAAATAAATAAATAATTAAAGGTGGCGTGTGATTCTGATTTTCTGTTTAAAACGTATTTTAGAATTTTATAGAGTATTAATAAAATATGACAATAATTAAAATTTATATATACCAGCACCTGGAGTTGAACGCACTATCTTCGATACCACACACAAACGCTCCTACCGATCAAGCCACAACCTTACACTGATGATTTTGGTAATATACAGAGTAATATTCGCGAAATGAAATGTAGTGTTATAATATAATTAGTATTTTTTTTTCTTAAAACTATCAAGATTAATAATTTTATGTGTAGAGGTTTAAAATTTTGTAAAATATAAACAAATGTATCAAAACCTCAGACTGTAATGTTTTGAAAACGATTTCTTTTTATAAACTGTTATCTGAAAGAAAATAAAGATACATATGAATATGGAAACCAGAAAAGTTTTGTTTTACATCCAGGTACAGGTAAAGATGTTAAGGAAAAGAGTTTTTAATCGAAAGATATTTAAAAAAAAAAAAAGCATCTATTTACAATTTCTGTCTAGATTAGTTAAGGATTCGCTTTCTTAGCTAAAAGTTATTCTTAAGCTATAAGTTATTCTTCGCTGCAAGCTCATTTTAATGTTTATCATTTAATTAAATGAACGAGCTTTAAAAAAAAACTAAGTTTTTTATTTGCATATTTATTTAATTATTTTTTAACCAAAATATTTTTGCTCCTAAAAATGTTTTTATTAAGTATTTCGAACATACTACAAATAAAATAACGTCATTTACCATTTATGCATATTTGTTATGTTGAATCTAAAATTTTTCTAATAAGCTTATTTAAATTTCACAAATATATTTTTTTTTTAAATAACGCAATTTTTGTAATTAATTTCATTATTTTAAGCTTTATTTGAACAAAAATGTAGATAACATATTTAATTAAACAATTGTAATTGAAATAAGTATTTTCATCTTTTATTTATTGAAATTTGATTTATTTAAATTATTTCACTTAATGGAATTGAAATAAACTCAAACTAGTAGTAAAATAAGAGTGACTAGCCTTTCTCACTTGCCAGGATTTTCAGAAAAATCTCATAAATAAAAACTCTTACTGTGAAAGTTTATTTATTTATTTATTTATTTTTATTTATTTTGAGTTCAAAAAAAGAGATTTAAATTTTTGATATTTGTATTATAATTTCAATTTCAATTTTTTTTCCGCTGCCAGGTTAAAAAATTCTTAAAAGAAATTATCATTGTATTAAAACTGTATCTTTATATGAGAAAAACGAGACGACACCAGTTCATTTGCCCTACCAGTTTATTAAGACACAAAAGTGTCTTAAATTAAGATGTCTATTATGTCTGAGCTTCATATTCAGACATTTACGTGTCTGAAATGTATTTTCAGATATTTTTTGTCTTACTTTAAGACATCTTTATTTGCAGTGTGTCCATACTTTAAGCACCTTTATTTGCAGGTGTGTCCATTAAAATAATAATAACAATCAGAATTTAATGAAATGTAAATATAATTTCTCTGATAGGTAGAGGAAAATAAGCAATAACTAGCATGTTGTGGCCACCACATGACTCCCTTCTTTTTTTTCCTATACAAATTCACTCAGTAAAAATAATTTATTGAAATTATTATTTAAAAATTATCTTCTATGATAATTCAGACGATTTTTATATTTGAGAAATAGTATGAAACTAAATAATAATAATAATAATAATAATAATAATAATAATAATAATAAAAAAAAGTCAATTAAAAAATAATTTTCTTTATGTACATTTATACAAAATTTTGTCCAATACCACCATGCTAAAAATTTAGAAAATTCGGGATGCCAACGCAAGCTGTTGGACAATTTTTACTAAAAGTTGATAGGCACTAATTTATGTCAATGTGTAACTACATACAAATTTGTGTGAAATTTTGTGCAGTAGTACCTGAGATACAGTCGCCACAAAATTTTGTCACACACACACACACACACACAGACAGACAGGCATTTTCTAAAAATGGTCAAATCGTGTTGTACAGCTCTCAAAACGTGTAAATCCATGAAAAACCCGAGGTCGAAAATTTTTACGAATCCAATACTTTCTTCTATTGAATATAGAAGAAAGTAAAAATGTAGGAATGTTTAGGAAAAAGTTGCAAGAAGGAGAGGCAAGAAAGGGAAATAGAGAGGGGGTTTATATAAATATACAGATTTGATTATGAGAGTTAATTTTTCTTGGAGTTTCAAAAGGTGGAACTGATGAATTCAAGGCTAGATGTGCTAGCTTTAAATATACTTTAGGAAATTTCCCCAAGAAAAGGTTTTTTTATGCTTTCTGCTTGCTGAGGCATTGGATACGATTTTGTGGACAATGACCTTTACAGTTAAATTTGTCAGTGTGTGCAAAAAGAAAAGTGTCATGACAATGACCGCACTTCCTTGGGGAATAAACAGAAGTGAGTCCAAACTTTTGTAATGCATTTTTGTGATTCGATTTATGTAATTTTAAATTGCAATTAAATATAATATATTGGGTCCATTAGTTTATTTCTGACCATATATGTTAATGTGCATAATAAAGTATGTTGAATATACATCTCAGCATCTACTGAAGATTTTAGTTGTTGACTCTACCTAGTACCAAATCCTACTAACACGGTTTATCCAGATCTCACCTTATTGTAATAAGACAGACAGACAAGCCGAAATCATAAACATTTTCAAATTTGTTGAAACGTGTTAATAATGTTTTAGACATTTTGTCGAATCACTTTTCGGAGAAAATTTTAGCAAAAAAGTTAAAGTATAATAAAGAAAGTAAAAGATAATGAAAATGAAAACTTAATCGAATTGTTTCACAAATTACAAAAAAAATTATAGCTTAAAGTTTGTAAAATAGAAAACTGTACTATATTTATAACAATGTAATAAAAATGTAAAAAGAGGCAATGCAAAATGTCGTAATAGATAGAAGAAAAAATCTAGCGGGATTTATAAGTGCTAGACAAACCAAAATTAACAGAGTTCGTGCTGCGGTGACCTATAATATATATAAAACTTGTAACATATAAACACATAACAAAATGTTGAAACGTTATTATGTTCACTTACATACATACTCGCATGTACATATATTACTGTAAAAGTAGCAAACACACACACACACACACACACACACACATACACACACACACAAAAATAAATAAATAAATAAATAAATAAATAAATTGAGGTTGTGAATCAACGAATGCTTTGCCAGCTTTGCTGGTCACTATATTTAAAGGGGACTAATGTGCAAGTTGTACCTGACGGGACTAAAGTGAAAGTTGTACCTCAAAGGACTAATGTGAAAGTTGTACCTCACGGGACTAATGTGCAAGTTGCACCGAACGAACAAACTATTTCTTTCAACGAAAATGCCTACTAACCCTGGACGATAGGTCTAATATATCGTATCATATTATATATCGTATTTATCGTAATATAACTCAATATTTATTTCGCTTCCTTCTTCAACTCGTTTTAATACGCATTTTTTATATGCATGAGCAGCCCCCGAAAAACAAAAACATAAAATCATTAAATTCATTTTTTTACTTATTTTTATTCCACATTATTTCACGCGCACTTTTTATTTCCTAATTCAAAATTATTAAAAAAAACTTTTTCGATGTCACTTGTAACGATACTGATTATTATTAATTTTCTTTTCTTTTTCTTTCAATAATAATAATAAAAAAAAGATTTTGATGAAATTCTGGCAAAAGGAGAATTTAGTTTAGGACGGAGGACTATTAGTTTTTTTTTTCTTCCCAATTATAACATCGCTTTCAAATTATTTAATTATATTTTCGATAAATTTTAGATTTCGACAAATGTCCAACTATCGAAATCGACAACGCAAAAATCCCAGATTGAGACTAATAGGCCCTCAGTCCTAAAAAACCTCTGGAAACATCAAAACATATAAATACACCAAAATCTGAAAGACGAATATTTTTATGATCACTGTACTTTCCTTAAATATGTGTGTTCGGAAAACAAAAACGAACACATAATTATAACTTTGTATTCGCTTATGGGAGAAAACAAAATAGAATAGTAAGTTAAAGGAAAGACATTTTTGCAATCAGGTTTCTGCCAATATTTCCTTTCTTTCATAATCAAACTCTCATGAAACAGATGTTTATTATTTTTTTTCCACACTGTTATTGATTAATAAAAAAAAGATATTTTGTATTCATCGTAGCATTCTGTATTATAATATTTTCTCGTTACAATAAACCGTCTTCTTCTATTCCGTATTTTCTCTTTCCCTTTTGTTATTTATTTATTTATTCTACGTCCCTATTCATTGTAGTACAAGCATATTTTATAATTACTGTATCTATTTATTTATGCATGTATCTACGCAAACTATCGTAAATGGAATTCTAAAGTACCTTCTACGTATAGTATCTTGTTTTTATGATATCACTTACGTATAATTTTCCATTCGGAATAAACATTTTTGGGATTTTATTTAACTGAAGACCTCAATAAAATATTGAAACAAAACATTTTATACAACGTAATAAACTAACATCTAGGTCAATATGATATTGGAGAAACTTTTTCGTTAATATATTTGTAAATAATCCAAAAGGGAAATTTTACCCTTTATCGTTCACTACTTAAGTTTTTTTTAGAAAATTGATAAACTAATTTCAAAAGTGGCTATTAGACATGTAGCTGATTATAATTATGTAAATAGAATATATATATATATGTGTGTGTGTGTGTGTACAGTCGGTAACAAAAGTCTCTGAAGACTAGCAAAAATTCCTTTATAAAAAAAGTACATTTAATGCAGTTTTGTTAAATAAATCCTTGTCGAATCCTGTTTTTAGAATGACTAAGAACCGGATTCGACAAGGATTTATTTAACAAAACCGTTTTACATAGGAATTTTTGCTAGTGTTCGGAGACTTTTGTTACCGACTGTATGAGAGATCCTTTGTCGACGTCTAGAGGTTGGGGTCAATGATGAGATGGGGATTAAACTACGGAACATTTATTTGAAGCTACACAAAACACAAATTACACATAAATATTATTATAACAGCAGATCTTCACTATTAATCAACTACTGATTCCTTGGCTTAACACACAAATCAAGAAGCTCACTTCAGCAGATTATCACAATAAGGTACTTAAGACAATAAAAAGCAACGACGCGTGCTATAGCACATATTGGGTTTGGAGTATTGAGCCTTCCATGGCTCTACCCAACTACTAAGAGTGTTTCATTCTCTAATTAGAAGAAGATGACCACATAAGCTTTCGCACTGACGGTCTCTACAGCTCTTTCCACTGTTAGCCGGATACTAACTAACTTTTCTGCTTGTTACCTCGTTCGTGGTTACATCAGAGACAGCGCCATCTGTTGATTGGTGGAAGAGATACTTCCTACATATATATATTATTTGTAGTAATTTTTAATTTTTGAAAAATTTATTATTTTAATTAATTATCCTCAATAAATTAAAATAATTTTTAATTTAATAAATAAAAAACTTTGTATGTAAACATTATAAGCTACAGAAAATCCCAAAATTTATTTCAAGTCAAAACAATAGCCATGAATTTCATTAAGTGAAAAAACTGGACATGAATTAATCATCTAAGCAACATGGCGTACTCGCGCCTATTAAGAAATTTCATACGACCTGTGCAATTAGCTTTCTCTGAAATATTTGTTGAATTTCGGAGTAGTGTTGCTATATACACAACCGAGAAGGAAAACATGTTTAAAAACAGCATTAAAACAAGGAAAAATATTTAATAGCTGCTGCATAAAAAATTATTAAGGAATATCAAATGCATGGTTTCGCTGCGGAAACTAAAAAATGGTAAATGGTTAACGAAATTTAGTCAGTAAATACTATTACTACAACGTCAACATTCTTCCGTGTAGAAAGTGGTTGACAGATTCTAGAAACGCGCAGTTTCTAGTCGAAACGATTTCGTATCGGAACAATTTTAGTTCACGTTCAATGATATTAACGACTTTCATTTTATTGGGTTGTTCGGAAAGTCATTTCGTTTTTCTCAGCAGAGGATTAATTGTATTTTTTTCACACCTTCTTCACATTTAAGTTGCATTGCCATTACATATTGTGACAGCTGATATAGCAAGGCTTGCTTGTGAAAAAGGTCGTTTTATTCTGCTCAATAGTTTTTGATGGGTGCCCTATCAAATAAAGAAAATCAGAAGCGACATTTTCGGCATATTTTGTTTTTGCTATCAAAAATGCGAAAATGCAATTCAAACAAGGAAAAAAAGTATACGATATGTGCACAGAAAATTTATTTAAAGAACGCTATTGTCAAAACTGGTTTACCAAATTTTGTTCTGGCAATTTTGAGTTGAAGATGCATAACGTTCTAGAAAACCAGTTTGTGCTAATGAAGACAAAATAAAGTATTGTATTATGAAAAACTGCCAAATAACAACTCGTGAGATCGCTAAGAAACCGATCAAAGTGGAGAATATATAATTCATTAAAATATTTATACAATATAAGAAAATCGTCTTTTATTTTCGAAGGAAAAAACGAAAATACTTTCCGAACAACCCAATATTTTTGTAACCGCTCTGGGAGCAAACAAAAAATCTCTATTGTAAAAAAAGACTTTCCCTACGTGAACGCTGTGGCTGTGAGGTAAACTTCCAGCTACGAACCTAAAGGTCTAACGTTCGAACCCAGTCAGGGGAGATTTTTTAAAAATGGTTTTTGTTTAATTCTAAATTATTTATTTATTAAAGATTTAAAAGTATGTAAATATTATGGTGTATCATTCACTTGATTTCTCTTACCCTGCATTTTAATACTATAAAGATAGATATTTTGTGCTTTTCGGTTCACATTTCAATAAAAGCGTGTTCTTTAATTTTTTAAAAGTACAATTTTATTATTATTATTTTTTTAAGGTAGTACGCTAAAAGTTTGTAACACGAAAAATTAGATTTCGAATGAAAGCATGAAAATAAGTAGCGAAACATTTTTCACGTTAATGGTTTTATCATTATTTTAATAGTTGCCACAGCATTTATATTCATTTTCCAAAATTTTACTTCATGTTTAACGATTTTTTTTTTTTTTTTTTTTTTTTTTTTTTTTTTTTTTTAAAGCTCAGTATAGTAAAAACGCATAAAACAAAAATTTATATGTTGAATAGAAGTATGAAGATAAATAACAAAAGATTTCTAAGGCCAAAAAAAAAAAAATCAGGTTTATAAAGCTGTAGCTTCACAAAAAAAGGTGGTATCTAAATATGAGCAGTTTTATCATCCGTTGCCCATTTCAGTGCTAAATTGTATTTTTTTTAAACGAAATTTAACGAATAATTAGGTCGTAAAAAAGTTTTATCCAAAATTTAAAATTTCTTGTTTCGAAGATAACAGTTATATCAGAATATTTCATTAATTAAAAAAATATTTAATGAAAATTGTTACATAATATTTTACAAAAGTGATTTTGAAATGCTAATTTGGTAATAATAAAATGAAAACATTCTTTTAATCTTAATTAGCATAATTTTATAAAAAATTACCAATTTACCAACAAAAAAAAAATATTTATATATATCCAAACGTCCCGCAATTTAGCAGTTTTATTTCACGTATAATATAATGCATGTTTATTTAGTTAAGCAAGTTTAAACTAAAATATGTGTATAATAAATGATTTAATTGAATATATATTAATTAAAATTTATTAAATAAAATAAAATATAAAGACTGGTATGAATGTATTGTAAAATATAGCAATGTATCTTAGGTATATTAATTCACATTCGAAGACAGAAATTTTACCTTAAATAAATAAAGATTCCCCCAGGAAAATATTTTCTTCGATAAAAAATAAAATTGCAATATTTTTTACTATAATTTTTATAAAAATCATGAGATGTAGAAACTAATGTGTTATGCCTATCACAAAACTTTCTTCTATATTTTCCTATTAAATACATTCATTAAAAATAATTTATTAAAATTTATTTCCATGAAGAATGCAGACGATTTTCTTTTATCATATAACACTAAATGTCCAATGAAAATCAATTTTATGTTCAACAAAATATATATATACTTTTTTTAAATAAAAAAAATGATAATTTAGGTATAAATTGTAACAGATAAATGGTTCAACCAACGAGATAAATAAAATAGAGTGATAAATGGTAACTCTGACAATGTCCAACAGGAGTCATGTGATATTAACCCCCTATGCGTTGGTTCCCTTGGTAACAGCTTAATTTCAATAAATTACTATAGCAACAGTTTGGAGATTGTACTTGGCGAAAATCATAACCGCCAATGTTTTTCTTTACTTATGTAGTTTAATATATATATATATATATATATATATATTAAATCTTTCTATTTTACTTCTTTTTTATTTCGTGTAGTTAAAATCTCACCGACAAAATATTTAAAAATAGTTGATATTATTTGTCGTTAAATTTAGCTCTTTTAAAAGTTTAATTTTTCTTTATAAACTCTTTTAAACTTTGTTGGGAAATGATGAAAATAAAAGTATCATATTATTTATTCTAATGTGAAATATGTCAAAAATTATTTTAAAAGCAATTTATTTCGGTTATAGGACTGTCGTGTTACCTAATAATGATGATAATTTGCCGAACTGAAATTTTAAGTGCCAAAATAGAGATAAAGGGTCAAACGTAACAATCTATTTGATCGTATCATGTGATTTATATTGAACCAAGGAAAGCTAGTCCTTCATGCACTGAATCAGCAATCTAATTTATTTATCTCGTTGGATTCAACCATTCGTTTTAAAGCAAATCACGAGTTCTTTTGAAAGCTACCCATATTAAAATTTTGTTCCCTTCGAGAGGTTACTTCTACCCCAAGGGACTGTCCAAAAGTTTTTTCTTAATTGACTATTATCATTATTACTAATTACTTTTAATTTTATAATTATTCGATAAAAAAAATTATCATCGTGCAAATTTAGGAAATTCTGTCCTATACAGCCATGTTAAAAATTTGGAAAAAGTGAAATGGCAACGTCACTTGCTAGACGATTTTCACCAAAAGTTTATACGCATAATTTACATCAAGGTGCAACTACATATCAATTTGTATGAAATTCTGTGCTGCAGTTCCAGAGATACAGTCTCCACAATATTCTTGTCACATACACAGAGACAGACAGAAATAAATTTTCTAAAAAAGATCAAATCGTGTTTTACACCTCTCAAAACGTCTAAATCCATCCAAAACCAAAAACTTTACGAAACCGATACTTTCCTCTATTGAATACAGAAGACAGTAAGCAATCTGGTGTGTCAATTACGCGACATTATCTTACCCCACATTTCAACACTGTGAAAACAGATATCTTATTAAGATGTAACATCAATAAAGTAAAACAAATAAAGTTGAATATACTTTTAAAACAATTTGAAATAGGTTAACGAACAGTTTTATTTGACCTAATTCTGCGGGCTACCATTTCCCTAGAACCGCTTTCAATTATTATGCCCACGTTTATATATATGTAAAGTAAAAGCACTTCAACTTTTCCACTTCCAGAGAAAAATCCACTACAACTTTGCCACTTCAACATTTGTAGCTGGAGAATGACAACTAGTTTTCTGGCGGAGAAAAGTTTGATCGAACGGTCAGTCGAGGTTTTTCGTTGGTTGATGAAGTAGTGCGTCAGACGGACTCACGTTAAATATGACAGAACAAAAGTGTTCTGTATTTTCTTTTATGCTTAAGTAGCACAAAAGGTGCTCTTTTGCAATATTTTAATACTCATTTTGAAACCATGTAAATATTAAGTGTAAATAATCATCGTATTAAAAGTATTCGTGTGTAAAAGTGACTTTTGGAGTCTCATAATGAATTTTGGTTTCATTTTAATCTTGAAAATGAACTAGAAAGAATGATTTAATGTTGAAACGATTATCTCTTCATTTTATATATTGAGTGAGTAATCAGTTTTACGTGTATATATATATATATATATATATATATATAATCAAAATTGTTATTAATTTGCCTTGAAAATTGCCAATCTTTATCAAGCTTTTCAAATGAAAACCTCATATGAACATCAAAATACCAAATTTGAATTTCCTGTAATTATTCATTTTGAAGTTACGTTGATAACAGATATACTTACAAATTAACGACTAAAAATTTGGACCTTTCTTATTCAAGACAACTCAAAAGTGATATAATATATATATATAAAAAAAAAAAAAGTTGAAAATTGAATTTATTTATTTATTTATTTTACAGTATATATTTATTTTACAGTTTAAATTAATTTTCCTTCCTAAACAGTGTTCGTCGACATAGTAAAATTCAGCAAAGCACTTCCATCAATTTCATTCAATAGAGTAGAACGTTTAGCTTAATTTTGGGTAGCCCCATATTTTGTCTATATACTATGTGTACAGTCGGTAACAAAAGTATCCAAACACTAGCAAAAATTCCTATATAAAAAAAGTAGAGTTAATACTGTTTTGTTAAATAAATCCTTGTCGATTCCTGTTCTTAGTCAGTCTAAGAACATGATTCGACAAGAATTTATTTAATAAAACAGTGTTAAGTGGGCTTTTTTTTTATATAGAAATTTTTGCTAGTGCTCGGATACTTTTGCTGCCGGCTGTAGTCATACATTTGGAACGCTTGCAAACTGCTTTGCAACCGAAAGTGTTTCATTTGTATGTACCCCTATGTACTTAAATTTAATCGTACATGAAAAACACATAACAGAAAATGAAGTACATTTTCAGCAATTTCGAAGTACAGTCGGTTACAAAAGTGTCCGAACACTAGCGAAAATTCCTACGTAAAAGAAGTACAATTCATGTGGTTTTGTTAAATAAATCCTTGTCGAATCCTGTTCTTAGTCAGTGTAAGAACACGATTCGTTAAGGATTTATTCAAGAAAACCGTATAAAGAGTGCTTTTTTATATAAGAATTTTTGCTAGTGTTCGGACACTTTTGTTACCGACTGTACACGACAGTCTTTGGCCGTCTCGAGCACTGAACCCACAATCTTCCAATTATGAGCCCGGAGCTCTACCGACTGGGCTACCGCGGCCCAATGCGATAAGTATTTATTTAACAAAACAGTATTAAGTGTACTTATTTTTACATAGGAATTATTGCTAGCGCTCGAAAAATTTTGCTGCCGATTGTAATATTTAACTCATTAAGGTAGTTACATAATATAGTTATTCCTTTTTAATAATATTATTTATGTGAGAGTATTAAATAGAAAATTAGATTTTTTTTTATTTTTTTTTTTTATATTATTGAAAATATACTTAAATTACTAAATGAATAGTATTTTTAAGTTTTCAGAATTCCATTTTCCAATGAATTTTTGAAAGATATTACTTTTCAAACAACTTTTTCCAAATCTTATTCATTTACTTTTTTTCTTTTTCATTTCATTTCTGTCTTTTAGAATTTTAATTTATTTCAAGATTAAATGTAAATTAATTTTTTTTAACTAATAAAAGAATAATTGTTTTATACCAGAGTATTTTTTTTTTTTTTTTTTTTTATGAAGGGGAGCATTTATTGCTTTTTAAATATTTCCATGAAACATTACATTTTAACTCATAGAAAAAAAAAAAATGTGTTTATTTGTTATTCTACATCTACATCCTTTGTCTGTATATTAAGAAATCGGAGAAAAGTAAAATGGTTATAAAAGCAAGAAATTTATTCCATTCCTTGTTACATAATTCTTCAAAAATTCTTCTAAATATTTAATTAAAATATAAAAAAAAAATTACTATCTTATTTTTTTAATAGGTTAATTTTTTAAAAAATTGACTGTTTCCATTCAGAATATATCTCTTACTAGCTGTATGTATATATCAGAACAAAAGCCATAACGGGTTAAAAGTTTGTAACACAGCATTTTACTTCGATACCAATTGGAAATATGGGTCTTAAAAATAATGATATGAAATTTTGAGTGACGCTTTGCTATTAATTGAAATATATTACATAGATTTTCTTATTTCATCATTTGTTTTTTTCTTCTATTTACACCACAGTGTATTCATAATATTTTCAACTTCAGCCCGAAAAAATATATAGAATTTACCCACTGATACTTTTTTAATTTGCATCTCGTGAATTTAAAATATGAGTTTTAAATAAAATGATATAATTTCAGTGACATCTGAGTGTTACTTTAAAATGATTTCTTTTTAGATTTCGTAACAATAACTTTTATTTTGTTGAATATTGAAATTATGTTTTTAATTTTCAAAAATACTGTCAAATAATCACGCTTTCTCTGGATTTACATTATAAATTGAAATTATCTAGTTCAATAAATTGATTTGTCTATTGCGTCACGCTATCCAAAACTGCAAGTAATTAAATTATGTAAATGTTTTCTTTGCATCCCACAATCTCTCTCCGCACATTTTCACTTAGTACTATGATACAAAGTAACATTTACATAATTTTAATAAGTGTACCAATTTTTGAGGAAACCTTACAGTAGAAACAGATACAATGGCAAACTTTCAGCTTTATATATTTAGATAAAAAAAAAAAAAAAAAAAAAAAAAAATGCACGTTTATCCAAGGTGATAGATGAAAACTGGTAACGACGGCAGAATCGCGGTCTGAAAGTAACAGTGACCTGGCGATTTAAAAAGAAAAAAAAAATCACTTAGACTGCCTAGATTTATTGTTCTGGTTTTAAAAAATAGAAAATATATGGTAAGACTGTAAATAACTTGATCATTAGTATGCTATTGACTACAACTAAGTTACTGACAATATGGAACATAAGACTCTTGATTATATGCATCTAATGGATTAAAATAACCTTTATGAAGATTTTAAATTGTTAGAAGTGACGAAATATTTTTGTAGCTTTACGGAGTAGTGTTACATTGAAGCTATTTAAAAACTAGTATGTTGTGGCCACCACAAGACTTTGTTCTATATTTTCCTATACAAATTCACTCAGTAACAATATTAAAAAATCTGGAGTGACTCCTCGACTTTCCGAACCTTGAGTAATTAACAGTTTTGTAGATAAAGTAAAGAAAGAGGAGTTGTTAAACAAACAAAAGAGAGAAAACCATGATAGAGTGTAAGTATTTTTCTCCATATATCACACGATGTTTAGTTTTATTTAACGTTACTGAACTTTGAGCCCTTAGATCATAATGATAAAGAATTTTTCGTTGTGTCCCTGTAAAAACCTATAAATTCTAGATTCACGAAAATGCTTATATTTAGTGCAACAGTGATTTACAATATTCATATAAATTTTCAGCTCAATTGAATAAGGCGTTTAGATGCTATCGCAGTTTTAAAAATTTGGACTCGTAGGCTATAATGATAAAGAATTTGTCTTTGTGTCCCTGTAAATAAAACTGTAAGTGCTAAATTCACCAAAATCTATACAGTTGGTGCAGGTGTGACCTTTAACATGTGTACAAATTTTTTTCTCAGATTAATAAGGTGTTTAGACGCTATCACAATTTTAAAAATTTGGCCGCATAGGCCATAATGATAAAGAATTTTTCTTTGTGCCCCTGTAAAAAACCTGTAAGTGCTAAATTCACCAAAATGTATACAGTTCGTGCAACTGTGACCTATAATATGTGTAAAAATTTTTTGCTCAGGTTAATAAAGCATTTAGACGCTATCGCACTTTTAAAAATTTGGCCCCATAGGCCATAATGATAAAGAATTTTTCTTGGTGTCCCTGTAAAAAAACTATAAGTGCTAGATTCACCAAAATCTATAGGGTTCGTACTATGGTGACTTACAATATACGTACCAACTTTCAGCTTATTCGAACAAAGCGTTTAGACGCTAGCGTGTTCACTCACAGACATACACACACAATACACACATACATACACACATACATACACACATACACACACACATACATACATCATCGTAAAAATAGTCGAAACGGACTCATGGTACCTCGAAACGTATAGAAAGATCAAAATCTCAAATTCGGATTATTGACATGATTACAATACTTTCCTCACTATAGTGTTCGGAAAGTAAAAAAAAAAAAAAAAAATTCCAAGTTTTTTTCGTTAAAAGTAAAAAAAAAAAAAATGATATTTATAGTTCAACCATTCGTTTTAAAGGTATTGACAAGACCTTTCGAAAGATACCCATCTTGAAAGTTTACTCCCCTCGAGGGGGGCGCGAGGGGGGTGGCGAGGCTCCTACACATACACAATTTTTTTCCCAGTTGACTATCTCTATTATAAATAATTCTTGTAAATTTCATAATGATTACTAAAAAATAATTCTCTTTATGCACATTTATACAAAATTTAGTCTTATATCACCATGTTAAAAGTTTAGAAAAAGCGGGATGGCAACGCAACCTATAAAACAATTTTTACCAAAAGTAGATAGGCACTAATTTATGTCAAGGTGGAACTACATACCAATTTGTATGAATTTCTGCGCAGTAGTTCCTGAGATACAGTTGCCACAAAATTTTGTCACACACACACAGACAGACTGACAGACAGACATTTTCTAAAAATGGTCAAATCGTGTTCTACAGCTCTCAAAATGTGTAAATCCATCAAAAACCCGAGGTCGAAAATTTTTACGAATCCAATACTGTCTTCTATTGAATATAGAAGCAAGTAAAAAAATAAATAATTTAAAATTCGTCGTTATTTTTTAGACATTTATTGCTTCACACTATTAACTTCGTTTAAGTTTTAGAAAATGAAACAAAAAAAAAAAAAAAAAAAAAAATAGATAAAACGGTCACGGCATTAACATTTTCTTTTCCCTTCTTCTTATTATTCATCTTTTTTTTTTTTTTTTTTTTTTTTTCATTAGTGAGATTTTAGAATAAAATTCTAATGTAGTACATTTTTTTATTCAAATCTGTCGCATTTTTTTTGTAAGAAATTAGAGGTACTGTGTAATAAGTTGCACACTGAATTTTAATTCTTTTGAATTAATCATGAATTTCGAATTATCAGTACTCTGAAGAGTAGGAAAAGAAGTTATTTTTCTTACGTTTATTTTATTTCAGTTTGAATAAAAGCTTTTTAAAAGACCATTAACAACACCTTTATTAATATATATATATATATATATATATATATATATATATATACAGTAGAACCTCGATTATCCGAAGTAATTGGGAGCGAACTTACTTCGGATAATCGAAATTTTCGGATAATCGAGAATTCATCAATAATCATCTAAAATATTTATCAGCACTCGTAGTTTGGAAAGGATGGCTTGCATACAAAAGGAATGTGGAAAAAAAAAAAAAAAACGTTAAAAATACATGTTTGTTAAGAGAAAATTTTGGATGATAGTAGAAAGTGAAAAAAAAAAGTGAAGAAAAAACCGACTTCGGTTAACGGAGAGTTTCGGTTAATCGAGGTGAGTTTCGGTTAATCGAGGTTCGGATAATAGAGGTTCTACTGTATATATATATATATATATATATATATATCGTTGTCATTAGGGATTATTAAGATTATTAATTTTAATTTCGTTATCATTTAGTCTCTGAATTGTCCGAAATTTATAATGGTTTACATTAATTTGCTATATTTACTTAATATATATATATATATATATATATATATATATATATGTGTGTGTGTGTGTGATTTATTTATCTTAAAAAATCATACTCAGCACTTTGCTTATATAGCAATTTTATTCACATAGATTTTAACAATAAATACGTTATATTTTACATTGCTACCTTCTTACATATCAAAATTCTTAAAACAGCTAATACATTTACTTTTTAAATAACTCGTGCGACTGTTGGTTTTTCGAGATCGGGATAATATATTGTCTTAAATAGTTTCTTGAGTTCAGGATAATCTATTGTCAAAGGTTTCATTATAAAAATTTATCCTACATGCATATATATATATATGTGTGTGTGTGTGTTTGTGTGTTCGTGTGTACATACATCTTAGAGAATCTAAAGAAAAAAATTCTTTATGCTATTTATGTTATGAAAATTTCTCTTGTTTTAATTCTTTGTAAGAGATTTACCGTAATTTCGCGTATATAATCCGCGGGTAATCTATAAAAAAACTGACTGTGTATGTCTTGCGGGCTATCATCCGGTGCGGGGTATCTATCGCGAACAAGGAGAAATCAAAGCATCTCTAGTAAAAGTAGCTGAATGTGTATTAACGTTTAGGATTCTATTACTATCAAAACGATAAAATCTGAATTAAAAAAATCTAGATTACTAATGTATAATGACGATGAAATTGAGGACAGTGAAAAGGAATTTGATGAGGAGGACAATAAGGATGATGAAGATGAACTGTTCCAAACAATATTGCAGCATTTTAATTCTGATACAGAAAAATCCGAATTCGATGGATTTGAATGAACTTTGTAAATAAATTTATTATTAATCTATAATTTTCCTATAAATTGAATAAAGGTGTTAATCATTAGAAGTTACTCCAGTTTATAGTAATTTATATAGAGACAAAGATTAACAATAAGTTATGATTATTTGCTCTTTCATTATAGGTAAGTAAATTTATTTGTTTGTTATTTACATTTATTTGTATATTTGTTTATTATTTGTATCTTTTCCTACTTATTACTAATAGCAATTGGTATTGAAATTACAAACGGCGATTGCCGACCATGTGGTTTTAGAAGTGCGGGCTATCTTCTAGGACGGGCTATCTTTCGGTTATAATTATTTTTAGATAAATTTTTTATGCTGCGGGTTACCTTCCGCCGCGGGTTATATACGCGAAATTACGGTAATTCTGTTGTTTTCTAATAGAAAATTAAAAAAAAAAAAAGCGCGACCACTTATTGAGTTTACTGTAATTGACACCTTAGTGATATCTTCCGGTTAATTTTCGTAAACCATTTTCAATCACATAAACTGGGATTTTCTCAAGTGTTCTATACCTCAATTAATTATTTCTATAGATTACTGCGGAAATCGCCAATTAAAGCATTTTTATATCCTATAAATATATATATACACACACACACATATATATATATATATATATTCGTAGAGTTAACGAAGTGCCGTTGTAGACACGCAAAAACTATAGAAAGACACTCTGAATATTTGCAAAAAAATAGCAAAAAAAAAAGGAGCGACGTGATTGGAAATATAAGTTTAGTTAACTAAAACTAATTTCCCTCAACATTAGTTTGTTAACTGAATGTAATATTTATGGAAAATTGTGTTAGAAAGTGAAAACAATTCTATACTAGAATATTTTGCAATATCAGTTACAATCGAAATTAATATGCTTAAATCTATTTATTTCATTTAAAATGTGTCTTTTCATTCGTAAATAGCCTTTTTTTCACTGCCCAGTGTGGTTATTTTACAGCGGGCGATCTCATTACAGGAAATTACCGTGACTTAGTCACGGTTGAAATTAGAGGAAGAAGAAAAAGTTAAAGAAAAACGAAAATACCTTGGATTATACCATAAAAAACAACAAGTGACGTGTAGCTTTAACCATAGCCTCATAAACAAGATGCCATCCGCGTGGTTCGGAAACTTGGCAACAGTTCAAACGGTAGACAGTGCCACCTGGTACAGATTGCGCAAATATTTTATTCAACTGCCACCAGCTATTTTAAGAAGTGATATATGTTATGTATAATCGACGTTTCTTCGATTCTATTCACATTTATGTATATCAAATCCCACTTTTCAAAATTTTTGAGGGCTGTTGAATAAAAAAGTCGCGCAATCTGTACCAGTTGGATCTGTCGATCGCTTGAACTGTTGCAAAGTTTTCGTTCCACGCGGGAGGAATCTAGTTTAGGAGGCTATGCTTTAATGCATTATTTCAAGTACTATTTAGAATACTTGTTATTATTTTTTTTTCTATGAATAACATGATAGTTTTGAAGATTTTTTCTTATAACAATTTAGGTTTTAACATAAATTATCAGAAAAATTAATAAAACATTAGAAAAACATTACTCTGAGACATAAAATGCACCCATTTAATCTTAGCTAAGATATGAATACTTGTAATAAATATTTTTTACTGCACATGGACAAAAGATAACCTTTTTTTAATTACACATATTGAAAGTGAGATACAAACACTCATACCTCAGCGAAAATTAAGTGTATGCATTTTTTGTTTCAAAATAATGTTTCTATAATGTTTTGTCAATTTTTCTTCTCGAACTTTGTAAAATTTTATTTAATTACACATATTGAAAGTGAGATACAAACACTCATACCTCAGCGAAAATTAAGTGTATGCATTTTTTGTTTCAAAATAATGTTTCTATAATGTTTTGTCAATTTTTCTTCTCGAACTTTGTAAAATTTTATTGAAAAAAAAAAAAAAAAAACTTAGTACACTATCTACCATTAAGCATTTGGACTCTTTCGAATTTAGACGTTTGACAGCATACTGCAATCAGAATGCGAAAATGTTAAATATATTATGAAATATGAGTATTTTACAATGTTTTTATTAATTCCTATTCTTGTTTGTTTGTTTGTTTGTCCGGTACAAATCTTGCAATCTATTTTTAACTAATTTCACTACTAGCTAGACATTTGAAACTTTCGCAATAGCTCAGAACCCGGTGACAACACAATACTTCGAAGTCAGATTTTCGAATTTTCGAATAGTTTTCTTATAATTAATTAAAATATGAAAATGGCCATTAAACTATTAGCTATAACTTAATTGTTGCAAAAAAAAAAAAAAAAAATAATAATAATAATAATAATAATAATAAATAAATAAATAAATAATTAAATTAAAAAATATATATATACGAGTTCATTTTCTTTCGACATAAAAATAAACACATTTAATTAAACGTGAACGTTAAAAAATATAAAAAGTTTAAATTGTGCATCTCGCAAAAATTGACGTCATTATCACCTTAAAAATTTTATACACATTGATAAGTGCTAATGTAGTTCACGATGCTAATATACGTTGTTCTAAAAGGAGTAGTATTTTATTTTTAAAACCAACTTTTTTTATTTCACTATTATTATTTCACTGAACTGAGTCCGCCTGCTTAAATATTATTTTTTATCCTTGCGTATTTTATCAATGATTCATCATAAAATTTAAAAACATTGTATATAAAAAGTTTTTTTTTTTTTTTTTTTACCTTGTAATTTTTAATAAATAATTTTTAACTACGCATACGCGAGCTTTTTAAAAAATTTCATTTGCATAATGTAATCGTTAAAAGTATTGAGCTACTTGTATGAAAATCCCAAACAAATATCGAATAAATTCAAAAAGTTATGAGAGATAGAGTTTTAATAAGAATTTTTGCTTTAATTACATGTTTTGAAGTTTCTTGAAAATGAAAAGTAAGTTTATATTAGTTGGACTGCGTGTCTTCTGTAATCAGTAAAATTTAAATACAAATTGACCGAAGCTCAAATTTGGTATTTTGAAGGTCGTAGGGAGATGCCACTTAAAAATTTTGAAGAAATATTAAAAAATGGAATTGAAAAATTGAAAAAGAAATATTATTTTAAATATTAACTGCTTTAAAAGTTTTATGCTTATGGGAATAAAATGTAAATGAGAGTCTTATAAGAGTTATGCATCTCCTGTCAGAAATTATAAGCCAGATAAGTTTTTTAGTTCCCCATCATACTATAGGTATGGGGAACTTAGGTAATCGTGAAAATTTTCGACCTCGGTTTTTTGACTTTTTTACACGTTTTCAGGTGTGAGGAATCCGAAAATGACAAAATTTGTATGGTGTCTGTCTGTAGGGTGTCTGTTAGTGTGTCAGTCCGTTAGTGTGTTAGTGTGTTAGTCCGTTAGTTTGTTAGTCTGTGTACACGATATCTCAAGAACAAATTGTCGCAGAGAGGTCAGATCAGTTTTAAAATATTACTTTCGACACTGGCAAGAACCCTATTCATTTGCAACATTCGAATTTAAAAACTTCGTAAGTTATTAGAAATTTACGATTTTCTTAACATGGGAGAATAGGACAAAATTTCACTTAAACGTGCATTAAATGGAAACGTTTTACTGTAAAAATGTCAGACCAGTTTCAAAATATCAGTTTTGATGCCTGAATGAACATCAGTAACCATAAATATGCTACTTTGAAAATTTCGTAAGTTATTGGAAATTTACAAATTTCTTAACATGGCAGTGGGGCAAAATTTCACATAAACGTCAATTTTGAGAGAGATTTTCATCGTAAAGATGTCAGACTACTTTTGAAATATTATTTAGGATACTGGCATGAATATCACTATGAATTTTCCAAAATAAAAAATTCTTTAGTTATTAGAAATTTGCCTTATTCTGCCATGTTAAGAAATTCGTAAAATTTCACACAAGCGTCAATCTTGAGGGATATTTTCATCGTGAAGGTGTCAGACCACTTTTGAAACAATATTTAGAATACTGACATGAATAAAACAGAGTATGAATTTTCTAATTTAAGAAATTCGTAAGTTATTTGTAATTTACGATCCTCTTAAAATGGCAGAAGAATACAAAATTGAGCATAAACGACCATTTTCAAGATCATAAATAGATTAGACAACTTCAAAGTAACATATTTGTTTGAACATGATTGAATAAAAATATTCTAATAGGAAATTTTCGTAAGCTATTGGTTATTTACGATTTTATCAACATAGCGAAATTGTAAATTTTTCATATAAATATGAGTTTTGAGGATTATTGCATTGGAAATAGTAGCATGAAAACTAAACTACGAAATTTATCCTGATAAAATAAATTAATAGATTAGAATAAGATAAATATATCGAAATGAATCGTGGATAGCCTATTAGGCGGGGATTTCATTCTGTCACTGTGTCAATCGTTTTTTCAAATTCATTTCTCTTAACATAACAATGTTAAGAGAAGAAATTTATGGATATATATATATGATGGAGAACTGAGCATAGTCCACCTATGCCAACTAGTTTTTTCCTTCTAAAATTTGCAAGTTGAGAAAAAGTTGCGTAAGAAATTTCTAAATAAGTAAAATATGTCTCGTAAGTAAGGAAAGATAAAATATTTAACCACCACTATTTTTTACTTTTAAGCAACAGAATTTATGTCAAGATGCTGAAAAGTTGTCTAAGTTAGCATTCTTGTCTTGTGGTACTTTTAAGATTTCGTTGCAGCAATACTGACATTTTGTACAGGAAACAGGATATTATTAATGTGTAGTAAAAATTTTTAGAAATTTGATATTTTTGTAAAGAGAGGGTATAAAAATTAAAATTTTGTAAATCATGAAATTAAATTCCCTAAAAATATTTATTAATTTTATAAACCTCTATGCCTATTTTCAAGAAACTATGATTTGCGGTATATGTTTAAAATCAGTATATAACGAATAAAAGTCGAAGTCAATTTTATTCAAACTCTCTGTACACTTGATTATATTCTTCGTGTGATATGCGAAAAAAGTACACATATACACGTATGTGCACACCTAAAATGAGATTTTAACAAAATGCAGTGTGTAATATAGATATACTATGTTTTGAAACCTACGGCTTAAAATGAATTACGAACCACGACAAATATCAATGCATAAATAGGGATTCGGTTTCGGCACTTGCCAATCAAAGGACGAAGCGCTAATTACACTGCTCGGCATGAAAATTGACTCTGACACCATTTCAGCACATTCTTATGTAAAATGACCTCCTGAATCTGAATAGACAACCATTTTGCCCTATCACCCACATTTTTTTCGAATGGCCTCCTATTTTTATCATTTTGCGGTGATTTTATGGCTATAAATTCGATTTTTAGGAGGGGGAGGATTATTTTAACTGTTAAATATCTTCCGAGGGGCTACAGAGTTGGAAAATTCTAAAACATGGACATATGCGACAAGGATTTTTTTTTTTTTTTTTTTTTTTTTTTTTTGGGGGGGGGGGGGAGATCTGCTACTGAAACTATGCATTACATAACTTATATATTTTTGATCTGTTATTAATGCTATTTTTTAAACTTTATATATTTTTTGTTTTTAGGTGTTTAATTATTTTTCAGTCTTCAAATCAAATTCATGGTCATAAAATAATCAAACAAGGAAATTAATTGAGGGAGGGGGGTGAAAAACAGTTGGTGACTTGACGAAATGGGAGTCATATCCGGATTCAGGATACTTTACATATGAATTAGCAAGAATGGTATCGGATCTCGATTTTTTTTTTTTTTTTTTTTTTTTTTTCAGAGAAGTGTTATTTAGCAACCAGGTGAGCTTGATGCTTTAGGGATTGTTTTATATATTATTCTTATTATTATTTAAATTAAACGATATAAACCAAATAAGTATTAAAATTTTACCCACTAGCAATCTGTGTAAAAGTAATGCATACCTTTCTAGGATTAAAAAGAAGAGAGAAAGAGAGAGAGAGAGAGAGAGAACTTAAAAAAGTATATGTGAAAAAGAAAAAAATATTAAGTCAATTGTTAGGAGTTTATAAAGTAATGTATAATTCAAATATTTGCCCTGCAACATACAATTTTCATAAAATACTTGGCACATACTTTTCTTATGAATTTTAAATCTTAATTCCACATTCATTCATTATGAAATAATCTCTCTGTGTATGAAAATAATAATCCCACATGTGCACAAAAAAATATTTAATCTTCAGATAATGAACTTTTATTATTAATGAAGTAACAAGCAAGAAAATTATCTTTCTCACATAAAATATTTTCTAGCGAACAAAGATTTTTTATGAATATATAGTATGAAAACTGATTTTTATTCCATTTAATTTTAATTTTTTTTTTCTTTGAACTTTATGTTATGTAAGGAAATTTTAATCAGAAGTCATAGAGTGAAAGCAGATGTTACATATTTTCAATTTTAACTTTCTCTTACCCATACATAAGGTAAATAAAGTATTGTTTTGGGTGTGTATTCCATTTGTAGTTTGTGTACAGGGACACATCAAAGTTTTTCTTATCATTACGGCCTATGGACAGAATTTGTATGTACCACAACAGCAGCCGCAAAAAACTGCCGACTGACTTGCAAGTTGGTACATACGTTTAAGCTCTGTATAGAAATAGCTGTATAAATTTTTATGTCTATATTGTTTGTGGACTGCGTATTGAGACGCGCCAAAGTTTTTCTTATAATTACGGCATATGGGGTGAATTTAATTTAAACGAATTTTAACATCGTTACTCTGCATTCAACAAAATGAAATTAGCGTATGCGTACATTACTGAGATACTTAAACTGTTTTTTTCTACAGAAAATATGTGCTCTTACTCATACTTATTAATATACAAGACCTTACAAAAGTGTTCCGAAAATATTACGTAATCATCAATATTATGTCACATTTCGAACAATTATTCATGAAATTACTAGTTTTTACTGATGTATATAATGTTTATGCTCTGTTTACAGATACACACACAAAAAAAAAAATCATGACATTTGAGTCTATAGCCAAATTTTTATTTCAACGCATTTTAACGTGTTTATGCTGCATTCAACATAATGCAATTAATATACATTATAAAGATGTATAAAAAAATGTTTACTCTAAAAAAAAAAAAGAGATACGTATAGACTAAGTGATTTATTTACGGGACCTTACAAAATAATTCAGAAGACGTACTGTAATTATCCAAATGATGTCTAATTATATATAAATATTAATTTTTTATAATGAATTAAGTGTATCCGTTTTTAGTGTATATAATTACTATGGCTATTTTTTCGGGATACATAAAATAATTTCGACTATTACGGTCTATAGTCGGTATTTCTTAAAAGTATATTTTAACATGGTTACACCCTATTAAATATAATGAAATTTTATTAGAATTTTAAAACATGTTTTTCTGTTGAAAAGTGTGGGCATAGAATTGGGGGTTGCATAGGGGGGCACAAAATGGTTGCATAAAAGAATTCCGATTAGTTATGTAATCATTTTGCATGAAAATTTTTTCAAGTATTTATAAATTAGACAGGGAATTATTACAAGACTATTAGTTATTAGGAATACATATGTATTCAAGTATATACATATAGTTATAGGAAGAGAGATACAATGGGGTTGAAGGGGGCGTCAGCCCCCCTCAGAAACGCTTCTACTTACATAGGAAGTCAATCGAATCAACATATCTTATATATATTATAAATGTGAATGTCCGTTTATTTGACTGAGTTTCACGCTAAAACTGCTCGATGGATTTCGATAAAATTTGTTATGGAGATAGCTTATACCCTAACTTAAAAAGTTGGCTACCTTTTATTCCGAAAAAAAAATTGTTTTTGCGATTTTTATGCATAAAATAGCAATTTTGTAAGCTAATAATAGCAAAAAATTAGCCATTTAAATTTATCCATAATTTAATTGTTGCCAAAAAAAAAAAAAAAAACGAATTTATTTATTTTTTTCAACAGGAAAATAAATACATTTATCTAAACGTGAACGATAAAAAATTATAAAAAAAAATTATGCATCTCACAAAAACTGACGTCATTTTTAATTAAAAATTTCTTTTACACATTGATAAAGTGCTAATACGCAAGCGAAGTGATGACGTCACTGGCCGTTCATGGATACAAGAAAAATATTTCCTATGTTAAACGTCCATTGGATTTTTTTGTAAAAAATTATTAAAAATCGAGGAAAATTATTTCCCGATTTTAATCCCCATATTTAGGTATAGGTATGTATTAATTATTATGTCCATGCGTTAGATTAAGTTATTTTTGTTGTAAAATTGACAAAATTTGAATTTTTAATTTCAAAACTCTAGGAATAAAAAAAAAAAAAAAAATGGCAAATTTCCATATTCGATTGAAAACACAAACATTTCATTTCAAAAGATGATATTTACACAATAAATATCCAACTAATATACTAATTAAAAGGAAAATGATAAATATTCTATCATAGTTTGAAGTAAAATTTGTTTTCAAATGTCTAAATAAAGTATCCGATATAAGATACTAATATGTTGCAGCGGAATAGATTTGATATCGGTCATCCTTAGCAGAAAAAAAAAATATTGACGAATTATTTGGCGAACATAATTTAATTCCTTTAAAAAATCATGGTTATTTTAACAACTTATATTAAGAGAGTAATGAATAATATGAAACAATATTTCGTACAATGCATATTACGAAAATATACATCTGGCATGCATATTTTCGTATTACGTTTTTGATCACTAAATACAATAAGCGCCAAGAACGACAGAGTTTTGAAATTTAAAATTAAAATTTTGTCAATTTGACAGCAAAATAACTCAATCTAACACATGCACATGATAACAAATCTATACTAATATTATAAATGCGAAAGTTTGGATGGATGTTTGTTACTCAATCACGCCACAACGGCTAAACGGATCTGGATGAAATTTTGTACAGAGATAGATAATAGTCTGGAATAAGACATAGGCTTCTATTTATACCGGAAAAAATGTAAACTTTTAATTAATCTTCTATATACAAGGATGGAACACGGGCGCAGAATTCATACAACTATCAATGTACGAAAACTTTCTACTTCTTAAATCAACGATATCATAAGTAGAGAAATTCCTTAAACAGATTCCGGTATGAATTCTGCGCCCGTGTTCCATCCCTGTATATAATATAAATATTTCTTCTATAATAAAATTTTAAAATAATTTATTTTAATTTTTAATTGTTGCCAAAGAATATTTCACGCGAATAATAATAAAAAAAATAATAAATATTAAATTTGCTTAGGCACATGACAACATAACGTCATTATCAAAATTAAATAATAAGAAAATGAAAGCTAATTCAGATCTCTATTAAAGAGCTTTATTAGTTGATAATCCTGGGTATATTTTTAATTTTAATACTGAAGTAGATAGGACATTTTTCGCCAAGGATTCTATTTTTGTGACAGCAACCTTAAGCCAAGTAGTCCATAAAAAATATAAACAAATCTGTACATATAAAAGAGTAAACTCAATGATTCACTGACTCAACACTGCCATGACGATTCTGTGGGAAAGAGGGTCACAAATTTTAGTGACCAGGTTGGTTTTCGGAGCCTGACCCCGAACTAAGAGGGAATTTTGCAAAATCCCCCCCCCCGTCTCCCTTGGGGGGCAGAAGGCTTATCTCGGCTCCAAATTACTTAACAGTGAAGAAATTGCAGATGGAAAGACCAGACTTGAGCACAAAAAAATTACTTTCTGCGATTTTGGATTTTTAAGGGGGAGGGGGGGGGGAAGGGAAAAGGTTTTGGAAAAAGGGTACTCAACACACGGGGAAATCGAACTGAACACACACTACAAAGGGATTTTATGAAATTCCACCCTACCGCCCTTTGGAGAATGGGGGGGCAAAAACATGTATTCATGCGTAACGCTGCACTAAATTATATAAGGTTGGACATTTTTTATGTAAGGGACGATTATATGTATCTAACTCATAGTATGAAGAGATTTTGCGAAATTCCCTCCTTTAAGAACGGGGGGAGAGATTAAAAAAAAAAGTTTTAAAGCATAACTCAGCTTTAAATAATTTCATGATCTCAATTTTTTGATGTGTCGGTTAGGTATGTGTATGCAACATGCAATATGAAGTAATTTTGGAAATTTCCCCCCCCCCTCCTCTTGGGGCGGGCGGGGCAAAAACCACATTTTGAAGCTTAAATTCGTCCAAATTACCTAAGAATGGCGAATTTTGGTGTGTGGGTGTTAATTAAGTGTGCGAAATATGCACTTTGATGAGAGTTTGTAAAACTTTCAACTGTAACCGCGAGGGAGGGGGAGTAAGAAGCAGGTAAGTGTCTGCCGAAGGCATTGGGCAACTTAAAATTAGATTTTGACGGATTTCAATGATTTTTTTTTTTTTTTTTAAAGATATTTTATTATTATTAATGATATTCTGTTTTGGGGATTCATTTCAATATAATGACCAGCGAAGCGGGCAAAGCCTGCTAGTATATTATATAATAAGGAATAAATAAAAATGGTCTGTCAAATAATGTGTGATGCAAATGGGACGTTGAGGCTTCTGATCTGCAGATCCACAGGCATAATTAAAATCAAAATAATTTTTATAATATTCTTGATTAATGTCACATTTACAAAATCTTTTAGATGAAGTACTAAGTATGCGTCATTTTAAAACGACGCCATTCTTAGAAGACATTCGATGGAAAATGCACAGTTCCATACAAAAAGTTGCTTTACTACGATCGTGTGGGGCTTTTACTTACTAGCGATAGAATAAATAGCAGGATATAGTAAACTCCAAATTATAGTGCAATATCAGAAGGATTTTGCATATCACAGATAGATATTTTACTCGTCTGCTTAACAAAATAAGATTTTTTACAGAACAACATTTTTTATTTTTTTTTACTTTCTTCTATATTTAATAGAAGAAAGTATTGGATTCGTAAAAATTTTCGACCTCGGGTTTTTGGTGGATTTACACGTTTTGAGAGCTGCAGAACATTTTTAGAAAATCTCTGTCTGTTTGTCTGTGTGTGTGTGTGTGTGTGTGTGTGATAAAATTTTGTGGCAACTGTATCTCAGGAACTACTGCACAGAATTTCATACAAATTGGTATGTAGTTGCACCTTGAGATAAATTAGTGCCTATCAACTTTTGGTAAAAATTGTCTTACAGGTTGCGTTGCCATCCAGCTTTTTCTAAATTTTTAACATGGTGATATAGGACAAAATTTTGTATAAATGTGCAAAAAGAGAATTATTTTTTAGTAATCATCATGAGATTTACAAGAATTATTTATAATAGAGATAGTCAACTGGGAAAAAAATTCTGTATGTGTAGGAGCCTCGCCACCCCCCCCCCCTGGGGGAGAAGTCCCCCTCAAGGGGAGTAAATTTTCAAGATGGATATCTTTCGAAAGGTCTCGTCAATACCTTTAAAACGAATGGTTGAACTATAAATCTGTGATAATTTAAAACAAAGTTATTGATTTTTTTTTACTTTTAACGATTTTTTTTTTTTAAACGAAATTTAACCAAACTGGGTATTTGGTTGGCCCCCTCACATAAACTGCTGCTGATTAGATTTGGGGATCAATCGCTCAACAGGTGGCGCTGTGATCGTATTTTTTTCTAAATTTTTAACATGGCAGTATAGGACACAATTTCGTATAAATGTACATAATGAGAGTTATTTTTAACTTGTGATTGTAAAATTAATATGAAATATTGATAATAGTAGTAGTTAACTAGGAAAAAAATTTGTGCATGTGGGGGCATCGCTTCCCCCCCTGAGGGGGTAGTACCCCCCTCTCCAGGGGAGTAAATTTTCAAGATGGGTATCTTTCGGAAGGTCTCGTCAATACCTTTAAAAGGAATGGTTTAACTAATAGATCTGTGATTAGTTAAAACAAAGTTATCGATTTCTTTTACTTTTAACAAAAAAAAAAAAAAAAAAAAAAAAAGGCCAGAAAAATCGTTTTTTTTTTTTTTTTTTTTTTTTTTTAAATATTGAGAATAAAATAGACTTTTTTGGATATTTAGTGTTATACTACTTATCTAATATGGAAATCGTCTGCATTTTCCTGCAACATAATTTTTTTTTAAATAATAATTTTAATAAATTATTTTTACCGAGTGAATTTGTATAGGAAAATATAGAAGAAAGTCATGGGGTGGTGACAACATACTAGTTTAAGATTGTTTTCATTCTAATGTTATGTTTTACAAATGACTTATTTCAAAATAATTCATTTGTAACAAATGATAACTGGTCACATATTCGAACTTTAATAATAAATATAAGAATTGTGAAATTGAGACTCGTTATTATAAAACTGATTCATTTATATAGTGACCAACGAAGTGGACAAAGCAAGTTACTACTGAATAAATTTTCTTCATAATCGACTCATAAATATGACATGCAAACCAAATGAAGGAAATATTTAACCTAAAACGTTTGCACATGAAGCGAAAATATGCAAAATTCCCAAACTGCGTAAGCAGTTTAAGGAATAATTTAAAATATTTCACATTTATCGTAAGTTCAAACCTACAGATTCACATATTGGGTAAAATTATGAAGAATACATATTGATATTTATTACTTGCTAGTTTATTTTCTTAACGAAAAGTAACCACTATTCGCATGGTTTAAAAATAATTTTATTTAGTCTGAAAATAGAATAATTTATACTATATATAATTAATTAAACTGCTAATCTTGGTAAGAAAGATTTTTAAAAATTTCAAAATGCCTATTAAATTCAATTTGAACAGGGTATTTTTTTATGTTTAATTATTTTATATCATCTAAAAATTAAGTATTAATTTTTTTAAATAATTACAAAAAAATTAGAAAGCTTTTTTTTTCTCTCTCTCTTACAAGTGTAGAAAGTACCTTTAAAAAAAAAAAAAAAAAAAACAGTATTTAGTTATATTCCCAAAAATGATTTTTACTATAAATAGACAATATGACCCTTTCACACACCATAAGTTTTAAGCCAGCACAACCGGTTTCGAAAGGACGTAGCCTTCCTTCATCAGGTGCAAAAACACGTGCTACTGCCTTGGAGGCAAAAGCAAGACTGAAAGCAGGGCAAAATCCAGATGGGGAGGAGCAACACAAACAACCAATAGGGAGCATCACGCAGAGCCAATCAGAGAGGAACACACATGCACACACAAAAAATCACAGGAGGGATGGAAGGAATAAACAATTTTTTTATTATTATTATTATTAGTTTTTTAAATATTATACTAATAAGTAAATTTAATAAAGTTAATTCATTTATTATTAATATTATTATTATTTATTTATTTATTTAGAATTATTTAATTATAACTATTATTATGTTAAACATAATGAAGGAAATTATTTAATTGAATTAAACAAATTTTTCCAGGCTGTAGACAGCAAAGTGGAATCAGATTTTTCATTGACAATTTTATCACAATTAAGGTAAATAGCTAAATTTTCCAAAAAATCCAGTTCGGAAATGCATTTGGCCTGAAAGATAATTTTGGCACTCTTAAAATTAAAACTATGATCAAATTCCCAACTGTGCTTCGCAATAGAAGATTTAGAAATTTCTTGATTAACAACATATCGAGAATGTTCACGTAAAAGGCATTCAAGATTTTTTTTAGTTTGACCAATATAAGATAAATCACAATTATTACAAGGGACATTATAGATACCCCACTTATGAAGCTCGGGAACAGGGGCTTTAGTTGAAGGGAATTGGAATTTATTGACTGGTTTGAAAATAACGTGAAAATTTAAACGCTTCAAAACTTTGGCTAATTTAAAACATAAGGGGGGAAAAAAAGGCAAAACAACAATATTATCAGGTTTAATTTTATCATCAATGGAAATGGAATTCAATCAATGGAATCATCAATGGAATTTATTATTAACATAAATAATAATAATATTAATAATAAATGAATTAACTTTATTAAATCTACTTATTAGTATAATATTTAAAAAACTAATTTAAAAAAAAATCATAAAAAAAAAAAAAAAAAAATGTTTATTCCTTCCATCCCTCCTTTTGTTTTTTGTGTGTGCATGTGTGTTCCTCTCTGATTGGCTCTGCGTGATGCTTCCTATTGGTTGTTTGTGTTGCTCCTCCCCCTCTGGATTTTGCCCTGCTTTCAGTCTTGCCTTTGCCTCCAAGGCAGTAGCACGTGTTTTTTGCACCTGATGAAGGAAGGGTACGTCCTTTCGAAACCGGTTGTGCTGGCTTAAAACTTATGGTGTGTGAAGAAGTCTTATTGTCTATTTATCGTTTGTACACCAGTTTTGCATTTAGTTTTGGTGATTTTTACTATAATTACGCGTTTTGTGATCACCAGAAAGAGAAATGTTTAGCAGTATATTTTTGTACCTGTCGGCGTGTATTTCTGCTTAGTATATTATTGATATAATTATATGTATATGTACACCCCGCGGCAAAAAGATAGGTACAAAGGGTTTTCTCTTTGATTTTTCATAAAATAACATTATCTAAATTGTGCTTATCATTTATTATTATCGTAAAATAACACTATTCCCGGACTAATTTTTGTTTTAAGACTAATTTAGAAAAAATTTAAGACTAAAATTTTTCTAATTTAAGACTACACACCGCGACAAAAAGATAGGAACAAAGTGGTTTTTTTTTTTTTTTAATATGATTATTTTGAATATAGTTCAAATATTTAATATGTTTTTATTATGATAATATTTTGTTATGATAAAAAATGATCAGTACAATTTAGATAATGTTATTTTATGAAAAAATAAAAAAAAAACCCTTTGTTCCTATCTTTTTGTCGCGGAGTGTAGTCTTAAATTAAAAATATTTTAGTCTTAAAACTTTTCTAAATTAATCTTAAAACAAAAATTAGTCCAGGAATAGTGTTATTTTATGATAATAATAAATGATAAGCACAATTTAGATAATGTTATTTTATGAAAAATCAAAGAAAAAACCCTTTGTACCTATCTTTTTGTCGCGGGGTGTATATATTAGCTGGACGCATTAATTTGGTATTTTAAATATGTATGACTTGGTGATCCACCTGAAGTCTTTTATAGAAATCTGGAAAATAGCTTGTATACAGATATGTATTAAAACATTCAAATGCATTAGATCTATAAGCGAAATTTCTCATTCGTACATTTTTAAACATAAACACTTCAGGCAAAGATGGGGGAGAAGACGTGTACATTTGAATCAAATTTTTATTCATGCGATAGATAAAATTAGCAATTATTGACACAGATGAATCTATTCTTTTGATAGTTTTACTTAAGGTCAGTAAGTATAAATGGCATATTTCTTCATATCGTTAAAAATTATGAAATATGAAACATTAAAAACATATTTACAATACTGAACTTATACTCTATGTTAAAAAGAGCTGGAATGACTCCACTCGACTTTCCAAACTGCTCTTACACTTTAAATAATTTGAGCTCATAGACCATAATGATAAAAAATCTATAAGTGCTAGATTCACCAAAATGTATATAGTTCGTGTAACGGTAACCTATAAAATGTACATAAATTTTCAGACCATAGAATAAAAATTTGAGCTGCTATCGCATTTTAAATAATTTGAACCCATAGGCCATAATGATAAAGAACGGTTATTTATGTCCCTGCAAAAAAAAAAAAAACTATAAATGTCACCAAAATAAACAGGATTCTTGCTATGGGCACTTATAACATACATACCAACTTTCAGCTCATTCGAATAAAGCGTTTAAATGGTAGCGTGTTTACTCGCATACATACACACACATGCATACACGCATATATACACATATACACACAGAAAGAAAAAAAAAAAAAAAAAAAAAAAAAAAAACGTCAAAAGTACAGGAAAAATCTGGCAGTTAGTGTGCCAGTATTTCTCCGTCAAATATACAGTTTAAAACCGTAAAATTGTATCACTGACATTTTTTTTTTTTTTTTTTTTTTTAATGTTTAAGCAGAAATTTTGAGAGTTACCCTTATTACATTAATGCGTATTTATTTACTGAGTTGTCTCCCGTGTTCCAAGGTTGTCCGATATCTGGGCCACTTTAAGAATATGCACAGGGTCGCAATTTGCACGGAATTAAACTTTTTACCCGATAAATTTATTAATAATAATGTTAATGTGGTTAAAGAGAAAGAAATGTGCTTTCAGAAAACATATCATAACTCAAAATTCTAATAATTTAAACACATGTAACCATGTCTTAACTAGAAATTAGAACGGCAACCTTCTAAAGTGAAATCACTGCATACAATGGCAGCCGATCAAGATAATCTCTTTAAAATCAGGCACATACTAGAGGTGAGTTCGGGCTCTATTTTGGCAATCCGAGCCCGCCTGGGTCCGAAAAATTTTTGAACTAAGCTCGCCCGAGCCCGATATTGAAAGTGGTACGCTATGCAACGCACACACAATAGTAAAATTAAATACCGTTTTCATTTTCAAATTAATTTTCTTATTATAAATCCTCAATTTAAATAACTATAAATGTTATTATAACAATTTATAATGCCTGTGTCTCTGTATACATGTATATATTTATATAATATATATTTATAGTGCAGCCCATTGTTTATAACGCGCCTATCGGGGGACAAAAAAATTATCCGAATGAGTGATATAATGAGGCCCAATATAACGATTGAGAAGGATTACTGTATAATATGCATATTAGTCTATGACATAATATGCATCCCGTTGAAAAAAAAAAGTTCTATTTAGAAAAAGGAAAGTCGAAGCTACTAAGGTTTGCAAGATTATTTTGTGATTTATAACCTATCATGATTATTATGGTATTACTAAAGGTGCTCTCAAAATGATTAACATTTCTTCTTTTTTTTTCTTTCTTTTTTTTTTTTTTTTTTTTACATTTTCCAGTTAGTGAAGAATAAAATAAACGGAACTTTTAGCTTGAATCCGAGCCCGCCCGGAGCCCGAAGACTTGCGTAAGATTTTAGCCCGATCGGGCTCGGGATCGTGCTTACGGGCTCGGGCTGAGCCCGTCTCATCTCTAGCACATACCCTGGAGATACATAATTTACAATGCAATAGCGCCATTTTCTGATTCAAAATAAAATTTAACCTTTTTTAGTGTGGTGGGCTACCTCAGGAACACTGGCCACCTTTGGTTCACCAACCGTATATCAAATTTTTAAATTTATTTTCCAAAAAATATATAAATAATAAAATTCAGGGCATATAATTAACCATGCAAGTCCACAAAACTATTGCTTTCAATCATATATAAAAGCGTTGAGACCTTTTCAGTGGATCACGTATATTACAGAAATAGGAAACACCTTCCCATCCTACGGATACTAGACTTTTAGTAGTAACTCGTGGAAAGTGAAATTGAGGAATTCAATTTAATTTTGCATATTAGCACGTGCAACACAACAGCGTAAAAAAAAAAAAGTATGATAGGTTTCTATTTCTCTATTTCTCATACACACACATATATTTTTCAATCATGCGTCTTGTGACCATGCGAATCTCCGTGCAAGTGCTGACTCAGTTAGTTCAGTGTTAAAATAGGGGTGATAACCCTTGTAGGTGAGAGAAAATAAGTGATAAGTAATCACCGAATGACTGGATATTTAACAAATCCTAACCTGTCGATCTATTTGAAATACTTTTTAACCTTTGGAATTATCCTCAGTGATATGCGCGAGAAAGGTGGTTGAACTATACGTACTCGTGCGTAGTATTTTCTTTTTTCTTTTTTTCTTTTTTTTTTTTTTTTTTCTATTTTCAATCATTATGACGTTTCCTCGCTATGAAAACGCGGTCCTTTCTTTTTTATTTATTTTCTTTTTCTCCTTAATCGTGTGTTGAATTATAATTTTTTTTTTATTTATTACATTAAATTTTCACCCTTGTTTCAAATATTTACATAAAGTTATGTTTTTCTAAAGGAAACAGAAACAAAAACAAGAATTTTATGCTCATTAATATTTTAGATACTAATGTTCAACTATTTCATAATAAATTGAAATATTGATAATAATTTTACTTTCCCTAGCTTTAGGTTCCCGCCTTTCGTGGAATTTCAGAAAGTTTAATGTACAGAAAATAGTTTTAAATATGTATAATGCTGGTTTAAATTTTCAGAATATTTACCATAAATTTTACTTAAATATCGAAGAAAATTATTAAAGCAAGATTATTCGAAGCTTGAAATCATTAAATATTTTATAAAAGACGGAATCTACCCGAGAATCTAGATTTTAGAAATCCAAGAAGTAAATAAAATTTATGAAACGATCATTTTATCTCGCACTAATTAAGTTGTAAAGGAAATGTTTCATTAAATAAATAAATAAATAAATAAATAAATAAATAATAATAAATCTATTTCGCATTTTATAAAAGAAACATCCTAAATTGAAAAAAAAATAATCTTAAAGTTTAAGGATTTTTTTTATTTTACATTTTTACTCTTATTATGATGCTATGGATTACGTACATGCGCATGCGTAGAAATGAGTAATATTTATCAATTTTTGCTCGTACATTCAATACTATAACTTTAATGTTACATAAAATAATAATAATAATTATTATTTTATAATTATAATAATAATAATAATAACGAACAGAGTCTTTACAAAAGAGAAAAAGTATAAGATTCCTAAAAATTTCCAATTTCCAGTTTTCAGAGATTCAGAACACGATTCGATGATTCTTTTAAAATGTCTATCTCTGTGTTTGACAAAAATTTTGTCATAATTCTACCTCACAAATTTTGTATATATTAATAAGCAACTGAACCTTGACATAAAGTAGTACTTATCAACTTTTGGTGAAAAACCTCCCAGGAGACATTCTTTGGCAGCAAAATGTAATCGGCCTTTGAATGGCCTTTTATCGACGACCGATGAACATGTAAACGACCAATATTAGGAATCTCATCAAGAGCGATGAATCTCATCGGGAGTTCATAAAAAATGTCTCATCGGGAACAGTTGAATCCGATGATCGGAACCCATTGGTTTGCAGAAAGTGATCCAATGGAAATCTGATGCAAAGACACGATTTCTATCCAGTTTTCATATGATTTGTCATCAGTTATCTTTTTTCGGTGAAATATTCCTCATCGGAAACTGATATTAGATACTGCTCTGAACTACAGGTCTGAACTACAGGCAGATTTAAAATTAGATTGTCGAATACAAATAGCTTAAGTGCTAAGTCTCCCGTTTTTCAAATGAGATTTAATACCGCGACATTTTTATAATTGTTTTCAACTTATTTAATCGTCGGAAATATATGTGATATATTCCGTTAAAAGAAAAAAAAAAAAAAGAAAAAAAAAACACTGGTGATAAATCATATAAAAAAACAGAAAAGTTGGCAGCTGTCCAAATAAGGTTCTTGCAAAAGTCTTGAACATTATTTCAAAACTGGTCCAAACTCTTTAAGATTACGTGTTTTTGAAAAATCGTGCACGCAGTGTAACAGACGAAATAACAAATCCCCTGTTACACACAAAAGCTTTTCACGTGATTTTCCTTTGAGCCAATTTTTACTGCAATTTCTGGAGGCCGAAATCTGAAAGAGGGTTGAAAAAATTGAGTCAAAGATCGTCCAAAAAGCTAGTTTGCACGGTGTTCAGTATATATCAATGCGCACCTATTTATGGCTATTTTACGGGGCCGACGCAAAGTTTTCATTGTACAGGGTAAGTCAAAATGAATATAGCGATTACAAACGGCTATAACTATTTGATAAAAAAGAATTTATCGATAAGATTAACACAGAATGTAGACGAAACTTCAAAATTCTGCATACATACGTCATAGATGTTCTATGTGACTTCCCTTGGTCACACGGACAACATCTATGCGGTAGTCCATTTCACGCCATACATTCTGAAGCATTTGTTCAGTCAACGACGCAAGCGCATTGCAATTGCGTACTTTGAGTTCTTCAATTGTTTTGGGCATGGGAAGCACATACGTCTTTCACATAAACCAATAGATAAAAATCGCAGGGTCTCAAAGTACGCATTTTCAATGCGCTTGCGCCGGTGACTGCAGACATGCTTCAGAAGGTATGGCGTGAAATGGACAATCGTCTAGATGTTGTCCGTGTGACCAAGGGAAGTCACAAAGAACATCTATGACGCATGCATACAAAATTTTGGAGCTCCATCTACATTCTGTGTTAGTCATATCGATAAATTCTTTTCAATTAAATAGTTATAGACGTTTGTAATCGATATATTCATTTTGACTTACCCTGTACATATCCACGTAAATGCTCAAACAAATTTCAAGGAGTCGATAAAAGGCCGGGCAAAATACAATTGATCAGTTCTACTAGGGTTGCTATTTCTTTTTATTAAAATTTTAGTATAGAAGTATATGAAAAAATATTTTATAAATATGTATAATGAGAATTATTATTTTTGATGAGTCATTGTGAAACTAAGAATAATTTCTTATAATAGTAACAGTGAATAGTAAAACATTTTATATGTAGGAGCGCCGTATTACACCTTCGCTGGTCACTATATTTAAAGGAATTTTCAAAAGAATTGGATCAGTATTTATTTTTTACATCACATTAAAGTAAAAACTTAAAAAAAAAAAAAAAAAAAAAAAAAAAACTGAAATCGCTTTAGATTTTGCTTCTTTGGGTACCCGTTGCCTAAGGCAGCTCTTTTTTCTGCCCGTACTGCATCGTGTCTAGTTTCCCACTGTCTACAGAAAGGTCTTTCCCGGGCACTTCAATCTGGGCATTTATCGACGACTTGTGGATTTTCTGTTATTTAAGAGCTACGATTTTAAAGATGGCTGTGTCTCAGCATCTATTATATATTTTAGTTTTTGAACTATGTGTTTTATAGCCCCCGTTATTTACACTATATTACGATTTGATTCCGACCAGTGCAATAAAATAAAATAAAAAAGTAGATTTTCTTTTAAAAGGAATTAAATACATGAAAAACAAACGAATTTTAATCAATTTAATCCTTTCTACTATAAACTACCATTTTTTTTCACCCAATAAATATTATTTAAAAAAAAAAAAAAAAAAAAAAAAAATTCTTTTAAAGGAATTAATTAAAAAAAAATGAAAAATAAAAAGTTGCTATACTATAAAATTTATATATAAACGTAACAATTTATTTCTATTGCATTACCATTTGCCTTGGAAGCAAAAACTTTTGCCTCCAAGGCCATCGGATGGAAGCTACTTCAGTACTAAGTTTTGGTTCAAAATAACACTAAATTTTTAAAATTGCATGTGTGTCTTTAAATCTTATTTATGTTGTAATTATGGCTTCGGGTGAAAAGAAGCTATACTTGTTCCCGACTCATTGAGCGTATTTTGAACAAGAAAACGTAACATCAAATTTTGCAAAAGAAATTTTATTAATATATCTTTAATACATATCTATATTTTAAATAAACTCAATTTCCATTGAATTTTGAAAAAAAAAAAAAAAAAAAAAATCCATTATATGTGTATGAGACATCTTAGTAACCATCCTGAGAAAAATATGATATTTATCATTTAGTGCTTGTCATACTTGATGTATCTTACTCAGTATGAAAACAAATATTAATCCATATAGGAATTTTCAAATAAATGCGAATTCATTCGCCCGAAAATGAATAAAAAAGGAGAAAGAGAAAAAAAAGTATTTCTACATACGGGAAAAAAATATGCTACATCTTCATAAATTTCTTGATGTGACATGTAGCAATCACAAACACGGGTCTTTAATCCCAAGCAAATACATTTTATTCAATAATGTACTGCATGTATAAATCGAAAAAGAATTTTCTTAGCTGTCTATAGAAATCCCCATTCTCTACATATGTATATACTTTACTATGCTTCAAAAACTCCAGTTCAAAAATGATTGAAGAAATGTATTATACATCGATGATGTATTTATAGTTTTCCTATAAATAGGTAAGTGCCATTCAATGTATATGATAATTTCAATTCATAAATATTTTATCCAATATCATTTTTTTTTCTTTTTTCTATAAAACTAATAGAATAGTGAAACATATAATATATAAACGTTATGATATCAGATTTTACAAGATTTCTTTTTTTATTGTGACAGTTCTTTTCCTTTAAAGTTTGAATATAAATTTGAAATTCTAATTAAATTAATTTTGATAACAATTTTTAATTGGATTCCTTAGTACAAAGTAATTAAAATATTATGCAAATTTGAAAAATGTAAAAGTGTAGTAAATATTTAAAGAATTAAATATTAAAAACGATAAAAATATTGATTTATCTTAAGAATATAACTTAATGCTATAGATTGCAGTTTTAGACATATTTAATATGCTTAATATTTATAAAAGTTTCTTGGGGATCATTAATTAAGACTTTTGTTATAATAATAACTTTTGTTACATTTTTTATATGAACTAATTAAGATTATTAATTTTGTTATTTTATAAAAGCTGAATCTGATATTTTGTTTCCCTTTTTTAATATTTAGGCATATTAAAGCTCATTGTCGAAGAACTATACAAAATTTTAATTATGTACTACTTATAGGAGAAGATAGCAAAAAATGGTCATAGCGGGCAAAACGAATCACATACGTTTTCATCGAAACAGGTAGTACTATATACCAACAAGGATTTATTTAACAAAACAGTATTAAGTGTATTTATTTTATAAAGGAATTATTAGCTAGTGCTCGAATAATTTTGCTGCCGACTATACGATCTCTTCTTAAAAATATCTTTGACATTTCTTCCATAACTTCTCTTTTTATGAACTTTTAAAAACCAATGGTACTTTAAAGTAGTGTCTGTAGTTAAAAATTTAAGTTCATAATCGTAATTTGAACATTCCTAATAAAAATTATTGTAAAGACGATTTTTACGTTGAAGATCGTGATATTGAGCATTTTTGGTACACTTTGTTGTAAAGAGGTATTTTATGTTGGTATGGTTATAATTTTGAGGGTTTATTTTTTGTAAAATTTTCTATAAAAAGAATATTGTAGAGATAGTCGTAATTTCGAGCATTTCTTGAAACGTTGGCTGTAAAGACGTTTTTATGTTGATGGTCATTATTACGTTGATGGTCATCCTTTTTTATTTTTATTTATTTATTTATTTTTGTAAAACTAGGGAGCTCTGCCTCCTGTTTGCTCTGCTCATTAACCCCCGAGGGATGCTTCACCTTCCCTCCGACTCACTTTGTGAGGTTGAGACGTCAGAACGTCACCACAGTTGTTTTAATTAAGCTGGATCCAGCAAAGTAGGAAGTGGGGACGGTTAAAATCAATCCGTCGCCAGTGACTCGGTGAAGGTTGAGGTCGAGCTAGTTTTGTGTCGGCAGGGGGCTGCAATAAAAGACTTAGATTTTGAATATTAGATAAATTAGAAGTGATTTTTAAAAGAACGGATTGAAATGTAGTGAAAGGAGGGTGTAGGAAGAAGTATAAAAATAGAGATGGTTTTAGTAGATGGTGTGGATGTTGGAGGATAGTATAGTGGATGTGATGAATCTTATTTTGGTGAATATCGGGAAGTAAAGTCGTGGAGATTTAGTTGTGTGAAGTTAAGTAGTGATGAGTGTTGGTGTGCGCAATTACTAGCATTCGGAAAGGTCAAGTTGGGTCCGAAGGGAATCCTCTGATCCATAGTGAAGTCGTGGTAGCGGAGTACGAGTGCGACCGTCTCTACACCTTCGACTATCTGCTGGGGTGAGATATTAAAGATAATTAAATTGTTGAATTATATATTTTGATTTAGTAATACGCTGACTGAGCTAAGTTTTATTACCAGGCTGCCCTCCCATTAATCTGGTTCAAATAAACTCTTATTGTTTGTTCAATTCAAGTCTCTGGTTTTCTTAGTAATCTAAATAAGTATTTAAGTTAAGATGGAGTTTGCAGGAACGCAAACTCCACAACTTTACTTATTAACACATGCAGAGCTCTTCCCGCCTATTCACTGCTGTCTTTCACTGAAAAGGAAAATTAATAGTGCATATTACAAGACAAAAGCAGAAAATTATTATGGAAATCCTCATATTCAATGTCAAATTGAAATATATATATATATATTTCATTTTAAAACAATAAAGCTAATGCATTTTACATCTAACGTACATATTTCAGTTAAAAAGAACGTATTTAGAAATGGTTTAGTACGTATAGCTAGATTAAATTCAGACTTGGAAGAGATGTTTGAGGATATGGTGGATTGGTGTCGTCAGAGCATAGCGCAGGGTTTCCATAGAGGTTTAGTAAAAAGTATGACGTTCCAATTCGTGAATCAGTTTAAAAGGACTACTAAGCTGAAAATGTTGTTGGAAAGAAAAGATGGTTTAGAGAATTGGTTTCATGAGTTTTTTCCATTTGGTCGTGACATGTGAGGGGAACGTTGCATGCATAGAACTAGTTTAACCCTGCAGTGCATGTTGTAAGCCATGCCGCCTGTCTCCATATTAAGTTTAATTTCGCTCTGTTTCATTTTTAGTTCTGGTTTAAGTTAAAGATGTTTTTCATACTCTATTTGGTTTTAGTTTGTTTATTAATTTCGTTAAGTTTTTGTTGACTTGTTTTATTCTTGAATTTTATGTTTAAATATGATTTTGGAGTTGGTTTTGCTTCTCAATGAGATGTTAATATATATATATATATATATATGTATATATATATATATAATAGAAATAAATTAATAATATCTAGACCATTCTGCATTACAGCTTTAGTATAGAGTGCCGAGCTCATAATTGGAAAAATGCGGGTTCTGTTCTCGAGCTGGCCAAAGGCCGCCTTGTACACTAATGGTGGTTGGTGCACGCAAAATATGTCGTCGCCGCAATATCCTCCATGTTCCAATCAAAATTATACCTCTGGAGGCCACCGAAGCGGAGAAGCCATTCCTTTCGTGTAGGACCAAAACTGTGGTGGCATGTCTCCGGAACATCCATAGAGTTGCGTCCCTGACCGTCGCCAATTATCCATAGCGAAGTAATGGTGCGACGTCAAAACAACCTACCTAATTATATACCTACCTACAACCATTGATCGTATTTTAATTTTCCCGTGTAAGAAAATTAATTTTATAAATATAGAGAAAAAAAGTTGATATTTATTTTCGTTCTTTTTTACATCCATGGTTTCGGGCCGCCGTACCCTACTCGGTAAAGCGCCGAGCACATAATTGGAAGATTACCAATTCGATACTTGAGTCAGCCAAAGACCGTCGTGTACACTAATGGTGGCTGGTGCACATAAAATCTGTCGTAGCTGCAAAGTCCTCTATGTTCCCATCCACACACTATACCTCTGGGGATCAACAAAGCGGGGAGGAGGGGATCCCCTCCGTGAAGGATTAAAATTGTGATGGCATTTCTCCGGAACATCTCTAAGGGTGCGTCCCAGACCATCGCCAATTACCCATAGCGCAGTACTGGTGCGACGTTAAATCCTACCTACCTACCTACCTACGCTCAACCATGGATCATATTTTAATTTTCCCGTGTAAAATGACTTCATGAAAGAAAAACAACGTCACTGGGAGAAACTTTTTTCAAAATGGCAAATAGAGTACCTTCATAAACTTGTCGTTTTTAGTTAATAACTTCTTTAATTAAAGTGATAAAAATTTCTGAGCAGCTGAAATATCTTTCTTGAGGTATTCGGAACACATTGATACCTCTCATGACGCGAAGGACCCTGCGCACCGCTAGATGATGCTGTGGCAGACAAAAATAATTGATGCCAGTGACAGTAATTTTTTTTTAAATATATAGAGATATACTGCATTTTTTTAAAGCAAACAAATTTTGTTATAAGCAAACAAATCCTTTCATGTCCCCTTTTTGTGTGTTTGTGCCCCTGTGCGTTACTTTCGTCCATGCCTACTTATATTAAAAATGATCGTTTTATCGAGCTGTATCAACTACAAATTATCGACACGTTTAGTAAAAAAATATATATTTTTTTTCTTTTTGTAATATTAGCTTTTATTATATAAAACCTTTTAGACTTCTGGGTCGTTTCATATAATGTCATAAAATAATCGATTAGATAAATGGTTTTTTTCCGAACACAATTTATTTTAAAATTTCATAAGTGATATATTAAAAATGCCTTTATGAATAATTGTTTGAGAATTAAAAAATGCAGTAGGGTATTAATTAGTTTTACTGATACAAATTCGTAATTTAAAAAAAAATCTTGTTCGAAATTATTTTAATGTAGAAGAGATATAATATAATGTTTTAGTTATGTCTTTCACAAAAAAAAAAAAAAAAACATGAAAGTGTGTTACTTGGCTATTTTTGATTTTTTTTTTCTTTTATTTGTGTTCCTCATAGGCACACGTGTCCCTTCTAGGTGCACAAATTTGTTTGAATTAAATTTATGAGTACTAATTTTAAATATTAGTATTACAGTTCATAAGGTTTATGTGCCCCGTGCTTAGTTACATTGCTGTATCTTGATAACGAAAATAATTACAATAGGTGAAAGTTTAAGGTCAAATGTAAAATTTTTACCAATTTCTATAGTGAATAACTCTTCTAGGGAACAAAACCACAATATAAAGTATCACACAAATTAATCTCTGGAATCACGCTAATGAGAAAATTTAATTGTTAACCCGTTTCAGTTTACAGCTCCCCAAAATGTCAGAAAAAGACCCCCATAAATCAAAAGGGGACGGAAAAAAAATCTTTGCTAATTTATTAATCTATTAAACTATTATGTGTACTGTGTTTATTAAGTTACAGCAGTATAATTAAGCATGGACACTTTTACCTTATGTGCTTAATACTAATATTTAAAATTAGCATTCATAAATTTAATTCAAACAGATTCGTACCAAAATATAAAGGTCTAATAATCCCATTTTTGACCATACGAACGACTTTTGATGACCTGTATGAAATGCAAGGTTTGTAGTAGAGAAAAAATAAAAGTTGTTTGTAACATGTCTCACACGTTCTTATAAGGAACACAAATAATAATAATAATAAAATTAAATAATAATAATTATAAGATAAAAAACTTTTTATAAACCCGTCAATTTTTGTGAGATACATAATTTAACTTTTTACAATTTTTTAACGCTCACGTTTAATTAAATTATTTATTTAATCACGTTTATTTATTTTTATGTCGAAAGAAATTGAACTCGTATTTTTTATTTATTTATTTTTTTTTTTTTTTTTTTTTTTTTGGCAACAATTAAATTATAGCTAATATTTTAATGGCTAAGGTATTAGGAAGTTATTATTTTCATATTTTAATTAATTATTAAAAAAAACTACTCGAAAATTTGACTTGTCACCGGGTTCTGAGCTACTGTGAAAATTTAAAATGTCTAGCTAGTAGGGAAGTTAGTTAAAATTCGATTGCAAGATTTGTACCGGACAAACAAGCAAACAAACAATCATGAATAGAAGTTAATAAAAACATGGTAATAAAATAGTCGATCAACACAATTAAATGACCTTATTGCGAAAGAAATAACTGAAAGATTAATATTATGTCTCTTGGTATATTAAAATGGTTTTAAACAAGATTTTTTTAATTTTAAATTACCAATTTATATCAGTAAAAATAATTACTAGTTCTTTTTAAAATTCTTTAACAACTATTCATAAAGACATTTTTAATATATCTTTTACGGAATTTTATAATAAATTGTATTGGGAAAAAATCCATTTATCTAAATGATTATTAGAATCTTTTTATACTTTGAAGTACTTTTATGCATGGTGTAATTTAAAATGAATAAAAACCAGTTTTAGATTCTTGGAATGTTCTTCTCTATTAGATGTTAAAAATAGCTTTTAATGATTTTTCAATAGATCTTTTTACGGGAGGACGAAAATAAGATTTTCTTAGAAACGGTAATATTATATTATGTCTGGTGATAATTGAATTTTTCATCAAACACTTACAAAGAAAACTAAAATTGAATCAATTTTAATTTGACGAAATTACATATTTTTGTATATTTTCTAACAAAACATAATTTTTCTGTTTTATTTAAAAATTGTTTTCGTATAAATATATTTTTAATATTTTTATTTTGTAAAAGAGAGAATTAAAAGTAATTTGTAAGATTTTTGTTATGGTAAATAAAGGTTCTTAGCGTCAATTTCCACTAAAGGTTGTATTTAATAGAATGATAGATGAAATAAAAATACATCTACCTATCTTCCTATTCTGCAATTTTTAACACTTTCTGACAAAATTTAAAAGTGTTTATGACTTAGATTTGTCCGTCTGTCTGTCCTCCTTCTTACTCCTGTAAATATTCATGAAATTTCCTGAAACTAATATATGCTATTCAGATTCATTAAGAGATGCTCCCTATTGAAAATGGTGGTAAATACCACCGCTGGTTCGTGTAAAAGGACACAAAAGAATTCAAATGCATAGTGTTCTATGATAGGAATTTCTATAAACCATATTTTAGTGTCTTTATTTTGAGCAAATCATAATGGAATTGACACTTATAATTCTTATGAAAAAAAGAAAAAAAATTGTTTTCTGTAGAATACAATATGATTAACATTACAATTTATAGGGCCAAACAAAAATATTCTTATACATTAAGGGCTATAACCTGAAATTGAAGGAATCACATTTTCTATTTTATTAAACTTTTTTTTACACTTTCCAACGATGTATAGGAATTATTATAAATTCAATTAGCCTATCTTTCCGTTTTTCTGTCCTTCCTTCCGTTAATTGTGTGATCATGTCAGCAGAGTATATTCAAGGTTAAACAATGGAACGACTACGTGCAGTTGGAAAATGTTAATAATCTATGCGATATGTATGATTTTCCGTTCTCGTTTATGAATAACTAACCTGCTTTTACCACCACATTTTAAATTTTTAACAGTCTATTCAGACACACCTAATGCATTTCACACATATAAATGTTTGTATTTATATGCAAAGTTGTGCATTAATATATGCAGAAAGTTGTAATCGTATAATTTTCTACTAGACATATATGTGCATTAAAATTCGTACAAGCAAAAATGTTCCAAGATTACATTATATCCTACAATATAACAAATAATAAAATAAATCTAGATTTTTATTTTCTTCTATATAGAAGAAAGTATTGATTGGTGGAAGTTTTCTACGTCCTATTTTCGAAGTATTTGCCCATTTTGAGATGTTCTGAACACGAATTGGTATTAAAATATATATATATATCTGTTTGTCTCTCTGTATGTTTGTATGTAAGAAAAATATTATGAAAGCTATATTTCGCGAACCAATGAGCGAAATTCAACCAAACTATTGTATTTTGGGTAAATTGACCTGAACTGATGTTGATTATATTTGACAATCAATCTCTCGACAGGTGGCGCTGTCATCCTTTATTCCCCTATAATATTTAATATGGAAGTATTGGAAAAAATTTCGTATATATTTACATAATGAGAATCATTTTTAACCTTTCAATGTGAAATTATGTATATACATATATACAGGGTGATGAATTTAAAAGAGTACCCGTTGGTCTTCTTATTACCCTTAAATATGACGGATATGGCAACTATTGTACCAATGAAGTATAATTGTTTGAATCTTGTTTAAATGTGGTAGACAACTTCCAACACTGTTGGACTGTTAAAACTTTATTTGTGAGGTAAAACAGAAATCGAGACGCACAATATTATTTAATGCTGTGATAATTTTATTTATGAAAAACAATTTTTTTTTTTTTTTTTTACTTTATCATTCCAACATTACATTTACATTTATGCTATCATTTCATAGAGTTTTCCAGAGAAGTCCTGTAAACATCGATGAATTAAAACAGATCATAACTGAAAAAAATCTCGTCAATAACACCAACAATGCTGCGAAGTGTGTCAAAAAACTTGGTTCGAAATGTTCATGTTTGCATTCAGAATGGTGGCGAACATTTTCAGCATTTTCTTTAAGGAATGATAGTGTAAAAAAATTGAATTAAATAATGTTCTTGAAAAATAAAATTATCACAGGATTAAGTAACATTGTGCGTCTCCATTTCTGTTTTACCTCACAAATAAAGTTGTAACAGTCCAACAGTGTTGGAAATTGTCTCCCACACTTACGCAAGGTCTAAACAATTATACTTTAGTGTTAGAATAGTTGCTACATCTGTCAGATTTAAGGGTACTAAGAAAAATTAACGGGTACTCTTTTAAACTGATCACCCTGTATATATATATATATGTAATAGTAAGATTCAATGAGATTTTTTTGAAGTGGAAACTTCTTTAAGCGCGTTGAGCACTTTTGGATGAACAAAAATCATGGAACTCGCGTCATCGTTACCGAACGCTTTCCATTTGAAGTTTTGCGTTAAGTGATTTTGAGGATGCTTAAACGAATGGAATTATCCCCATCGTCATAAAAATTCGTTATCGCTGTTAATCCTTTAAAGGACAATTGCAACGTATGTCAGAAATCGGCTTTACTCGGAAATGGACTAAGCGATTTTTATGAAAGTTTGAATTCAGGATTTTTTCATGAGAAAAAACGATTGGATTTCATCTTCTGATAAATTAGCGTTTACAGTTAACCCTTTAACTGCCAATTACAACACATAGCAGAAGTTGGGTTTACTCGAAAATGATTATAGGGATTTTGATGAAAGTTTGGGATTAAGTGTTTTCGGAATATTAGACTTACCACCATCTTCAGAATAATTTGCGTTGGCTGTTAACCCCTTATCGGCCAATGGCAACATATGAAATAAATTTGGTTTATTCGGAAACTGATATAATTATTTGATGATAGTTTTGCGTTAAGTGATTTTGAGGAAGCTTAAACGAATGGAATTATCCCCATTGTCATAAAAATTCATTGTCGCTGTTAACCCTTTAAAGGACAATTGCAACGTATGTCAGAAATTCGCTTTACACGGAAATGGACTAAGTGATTTTTATGAAAATTATAAATTAGGGCTTTATCATGAGGGAAAAAAATGGATTTCATCTTCAGATAAATTAGCGTTTGTAGTTAACCCTTTACCGGCCAATTGCAACACATAGCAGAATTTGGATTTACTCGAAAATGATTATAGGGATTTTGATAAAAGTTTGGGGTTAAGTGTTTTCGGAATATTAGATTTACCACCATCTTCAGAATAATTTGCGTTGGCTGATCGGCCAATGGCAACAAATGAAGTAAATTGGGTATATTCGAAAACTCATATAAGGATTTTGATGAAAGTTTTGCGTTAAGTGATTTTGAGGATGCTTAAACGAATGGAATTATTATATAAAATATTATAATCATATATAAATATATAAATATATATATGAGCACTTTTGTGTGAACAAAAATCATGGAACTCGCGTCATCGTCACCAAACGCTTTCCATCAGCTATATGTATACTGTGTATATATGTACATAGATATACCTCCGTGCGTTATTAGTATACATTATATATATACAAAGAGTATATCTCTCTACATATATCCATATATGCAGCGCACGGCGCGGCATGCCTCATATATATATATATATATGTATATATATATATATATACATACATATATATATATATATATATATATATATATATATATATATATATATATAATGTATAGTAATACGAGTAGTATACTGGCTACTGGAATATGTCTCTTTCTAGTTCTATACTCTATTTATGTATGTAGTTTTTCCACAGTATATACATAGTTCACAAAGTACAAACACGTGTTTTTATACAGACCGTTATATTCTTCTTTTGCTTTCAATATAAATTTAAAGTTTAAATGATTAAAGTTTAAATTGGTCATTAACACATCGTTACAAACCAAAAATAATAATCTAATAGCTCGACGATACAATTCACAAGTTACTTAGTTTTCACATCTATCGGCAGTCCCCAAAGACTGCCCCGCATATTTTTTTTTTTAGTTTGATATGTAGGGTTATCGCTACCCTACTTGGGGAGGAGAAAGGGGAAGAAAATATCCCAATAGTTAAGGAAAGTTTTCAATGGTGTCTTTCAAAGAAATTAATCAATGCCTTTAAAACTAATAGTAGAACCATACATGTGAGACAATTTGAAACAAAGCTATCGATGATTTTATTATTATTTTTAACAATAAATAAATAAAAATGTATATAATCGCAATTCCTAAAATATCACCTGAACAGTATAAAATTGATTTTTTAGGCCTTAATATTGTACTACTCTGTGATAAAAATATTCTATATTCAATATAGAAAATAATTTTGGTAATTAATATGCATTGCGTGAATTTGTATGGGAAAATATGAAACAAAGTTTTGTGACAGTCACAACATACTAAGTTTGATTTACCACGAGAACATAAAATTTATTTAAAACATTCATGAGAGTAATTGATTTAAGATTAGAGTCGTGATTCCCATTTACAGTAAATTCTTTTCGTACGATTAATATGACTTGCTAGGAATTGTTTTGCATTAGCTGATGTTTTAGCTCAGCGCAAAAGACTTTTTACTTTCTTCTATGTGTATATATAGAGAAGTATTGGATTCGTGAAAATTTGCGAACTCCAGTTTTCGAGGCATTTACACATTTACTATTTCCTGAACACAATTTGACTGTTTTTAGAAAATGACTGTCTGTGTGTCTGTGTCTCTCTGTGTGTGTATCACAGATTTTGTGGACGCTGTATCTCATGAACCAATGAACGAAATTTAACCAAACTTGGTATTTAGTTTGACCCTGACATAAACTGGAGCTGATTAGATTTTTGGAACAATTGCTCAACAGGTGGCGCTGTGTTAGCATTTTTTCTAAAATTTTAACATGGCAGTATAGGACAAAATTTCGTATAAATGTAGAAGCAAAAAAATCTTATTTCTTCTGATTTGCAAAAAAATTGACATCTTTTGGCATTTAGTGATTATATAATACTGTCAGATAAAAATCGTCTGCATTTATAATTGAAATTAATTTGATAATTTATAATTTGTATTGAATAAATTTTGTGTAAAATTATATAGAAGAAAGTCATGTGATGGCCACATCATACCAGTTAAAATTGTTAGCGTATTTAGAGAAATAAAAAACTCACATAGAATCTTATAATATCACAAGTTATATTCAGATAACGCTACACGCCAAATGTGATATTTTCCAAAATATTTATAAATAAAATATTTACAATTATGTTTAAAAAATTATTTTAGTTAATCTATTAAACTAATAACATAAAATAAATCGCATAAGACTTGAAACCCTTTATGATATAAGAAACAAGAAGAAACAATATAGCATTATAAATAATTCATAGTTCAAAGAAAAAAATAAAATAAATAAATAAATAAGTAAATATAAGCAAATGAATAAAAGAATAAAAAATATTTAAAGGGGACTAATGTGCAAGTTGTACCTGACGGGACTAAAGTGAAAGTTGTACCTCAAGGGATTAATGTGAAAGTTGTAACTCACGGGACTAATGTGCAAGTTGCGCCGAACGAACAAACTATTTCTTTCAACGAAAATGCCTACTAACCCTGGACGATAGGTCTAATATATCGTATCATATTATGTACCGTATTTATCGTAATATAACTCAATACTTATTTCGCTTCCTTCTTCGACTCGTTTTAATACGCATTTTTTACATGCATGGGCAGCCCCCGAAAAACAAAAACATTAAATCATTAAATTCATTTTTTTACTTATTTTTATTTCATACTATTTCACGCGCACTTTTTATTTCCTAATTCAAAATTATTAAAAAAAACTTTTTCGATATCGCTTGTAACGATACTGATTATTATTAATTTTCTTTTCTTTTTCTTTCAATAATAATAATAATAATAATAAAAAGATTTTGATGGAATTCTGGCAAAAGGAGAATTTAGTTTAGGACGGAGGACTATTAGTTTTTTTTTTCTTCCTAATTATAACATCGCTTTCAAATTATTCAATTATATTTTTGATAAATTTTAGATTTCGACAAATGTCCAACTATCGAAATCGACAACGCAAAAATCCCAAATTGAGACTAATAGGCCCTCAGTCCTAAAAAAAAAAAAAGTAATGTAAAGATGAAAGTAAATATTAACCTTTATGTTATTCTGGGCATTAATTCTTTATTTGTTCTTTATTTAGAACTACCACAAAATATTTGTTTCTCTTTAACGCACAACAACACACTGATACACAGAGAGGCAGAATTAAAAAAAAAATGGTCAAATCATGTTCAAGATCTCTCAAAGAAATAAACACATTAAAATCTGAAAATCAGTTTTTTTACGAATTCAATAATTTCTTTTGCTATTAGGTTTACAAATAAAATGAAATAAAATAAATAAATAAAGATAAAAAAAATAAAAAATCAACAGCAATATTTTCTGAAAATCACAAAAAGAAAGAAAAAGAAATATGATGGATGTGCCTTAAATATTTACATATATGTTTAAATTTTATTCGGCTAAATATTATATTTCCGCTTTCTAACATTATTAAAATATGGGAGTGTTGTATTATTAAACTCTATGTTTTATTGTCTTTTGCTGTGTATACTCTTCTATACAAAAAGCTATTTAAAAAAGTTGTTATTTTACCGATGGCAAATTTCTGTTTTAGATATGAGTTTTTTTAGAAACAAAAGGTTATAAAGTTCTTTTAAAGTAAACTAACTATATTTACTTTTAATGTGCTTTTTCTGTAATAAAAATAAATTGCTATTTTTAAAAATATCCAGTCTTATATTTTATTTTAACATGTATTAAAAATGAAACATTATGCATATTTTAATTTTTAATTGACTCTGTTGTTAGAAAGTGTTTTTAACACGCTTTTATTAGCTTCACCTGCATGTATGTTTATATGTATAATGTATGTACAATGTATGTTTGTAACCGCTTTGGGAGCAAACAAAAAATCTATATTGTAAAAAAAGACTTTCCCTACAGGAACGCTGTGGCTGTGAGGTAAAGCTCTGCGATACAAACCTAAAGGTCTAGCGTTTGAGCCCAGTCAGAGGAGATTTTTTAAAAATGGTTTTTGTTTAATTCTAAATTATTTTAATTAAAGATTTAAATGTATGTAAATATTATGGTGTGTCACTCATATGATTTTCTCTTACCCTGCATTTTAATACTAAGACAGATATTTTGTGCTTTTTAGTTCACATTTCTATAAAAGCGTGTTCTTTAATTTTTTAAAACTATAATATTATTATGTATTTTGTTTCCGATATTTTTAACAATTTGGGCTGTTAATTCAATATGTAATGATAGTAACTCAATATATAATAAGTTTAAAATAATATTTTATCTATAAATTTTAAATCTGCTCAAAAAAAAAAAAAAAAAAAAAAAAAAAAAAGATGTAGTCCTTACATTTTCATAGAAACTTTCAAGATATTTATTGGCCGAAAATTTGAGTAAAACCTGTAAAGAGATACACTAATTTTTTGTCTAAATAGTGCGGTTTAACATTTAAAAATTTACAAAGTTAAAACGACAACGTTTATTTCAATCCTTCTCGGTATCTTTTCCTAGACTGATTTGATTATAAACTCAAACCTTCAACTTTTTATACATTTCATTTTTCATTATGTTGAGTGATTTCATTATATTTACATAGACTAGAAAATAACTGAACAGTAGCGCCAACTATCGGCTAACATGTGCCGTATTAAATCAACACAGTTTTATATAAATTATGTGACCTATAAAACTTTGTGCAGTAATAAAAAATAGGAGGTGAAATACAACCTTATCGTAAAATGAAAAAATTGCAAAATATCAGCGTCCTGTTTCGACCGAAATATACCCAAACTGAATTAGCATAGGTTTTTATAATAACCCTCTCACGCGATTATTTTTGTATATAATCGCACACTAGAAGCTGAAGAAGTCTTTCCATAAATTAGAAATATAGAGCAAAGCAGCGTCTATCAGCAGATATGTCACACTGCTTTACATAATATAAATACTACATATCAATTTTGTGCATTTATAAGCAATGAAACTGAGTTCTAGCATTTGTATAAATGGGGAAATTTTCATCATAGAAACCCTACCTTTAAACCGATATGCACCAATATTTGATAGGTTCCAATTTATATCCAGGTGCAACTATGTAGATATAAAGTTTTACGACTGATCAAGGTTTGCAATTTTTTTCCCCAAATAAAGCAAAAAAAAAAAAAAAAAAAAAGTATTCTCGTTCTGTTTGATTTTGTTAAACTAAAAATTTTATAGTTTAAAATTACTTCCCTATTTTTTAAACAAACTATTACTTTGGCAACGGTGGGCGGTTCGAAAATTTTACTTCTAACAGAGATACAAAAGTGGGCGGTAGGTATATTATTGTTTACTATTCTTGAATTTCGGAAAACTCTAATTTTAATGTTCGGAAATAAGCTTTCTCATTGTCAAAAATGAATTGCGTCCAATTGGAAATTATATTAGACAATAACACGTTAACGTCGAACATAATTTATTGCACAAAAATGAGTAAAATTATTTAAATTATGTTTAAGACATCAATATTAAGCTAACCTAGAGAAAAGATGTCAGAACCAGGTTTATGGTGTATAAATACATCAACTCTTGATAGGAAAGTGCAAAACAGAGAAAGATTGGAAAGCGATTTGCTTACCTACGGAAGTAAATAAAAATAGTCCTATAATTAAAACGATGAGCACTAATGAATGGGTTAAGAGTAAAAAGGCTAATGGACAACTGGAAGAAATATATCTTTCTATAAATTTACAAAAACAAACAATTTATATATATATATATGTATGTATAAAGAATATCAACGTTGATAAGGTAATTTCTTAGGGACAATTAGCTAAAAATTAGAGTAAATTAATGCTTTACAGAAAATAAGTGAAAAAAAAAAAATGAATTTAATGGATAAATACTATCAAATTAAAAAAAAAAAAAAGCATTATTTTGTTCCAAGAATAGTAACTTACGGGAAAAAAAAATAAAACAGTTATTAACAAAAAGATTTGGTGTGCCACACGACTTCCATTACCCACTATTACACGTTACATGTTTTATATGCATTTTTTTTTAGATAATGTGATGAGAAGATATAAAATTTACTTAACGAAATAGACACTAAAAATATTTCCAGTAAAATAAACTTGAAACGCGTATACATACATATAAAAGAGAGAGATATGAAGTGCAAAAAGAAAAAAGAAAAAAAAAAATTAAAAATGGCAGAGTTATTTTTTGAAACACCAAGTTCCAAGATCTAATACTGACTTACCTAATCAGGATGACTGTTAATTTTCCTGTAATAACCACCTAATACACGAGAAAGGATATCTAAAATGAATTTATGTACCAATTTTCAAGAAAATCGTTAGAGCGTTTTTGAGATACAAACTTTCACCAAAACTTGAAAACTAAATTATTGACCGGACGAGAATAATGACATACAAAAGGATATTTAAAAGGCAGTTATTATGGCAAGCTTGAAAAAATTCCGTACAGCTGTTTTTAAAGGAACGCACTTGCGAGACCTGAAATTGAACTATTTATACAGGACTCTTTTAATTTTCTTGAACTCACCAACTATGTCATTTGAAAGGATATCTAATAGAGTGTTTATATAGCAATTTTGAAGAAAATCGTTAGAGCAGTTTTTGACATACGGACTTAGGGTCCCACTTCTGGTTTCCGATGTCCCATTCAGTTTTTCCAATTTTCACGAAAATTTGGAAAATTCATCTGAACACCAGACCTGTGCGAATTCTGAAGTTTTGCAGTTGTCTCTTTATTAATTTCGGAGATATGATTGCCAGAAGATTCCCCATATACGTACAAACACACACACACACACACACACACACACTGACCAATTGCCAAATAATACATTTTTGGACATATGAGACCTTAAAACGGGTAAATCAGGTGAAAACTCGATACCGAATTTTCGGACCAAATACAATACTTTCATTAAATACGATAGTTGGATAATGGAAGTAAAAATTGTGAATATATTCAATAAAAAAAAAAATAATAATAATAGTAAAAAAATATGTAGTCGGTTAATGGAAGGTGACAGAAATTTGTGGCGTCTACTCTTGAAATTCAATTCAAATAAGTTTCAAAATGACATATTACTTTTGAAATTATGCTAATTAGAAGCTGAGATACAAAAATGATATAAACAATATTATAAAACGATTTATGTCTGACTTTTTCGTGGTTTTCTCCGAAACTTGCGTAATTCCGGGCTAAATACTGTTAAAAATCCATAGTATGAAATGTGAAAGGACTATCAGAATTTGAAACTCTGCAAAATATAAAAGAATAAAGGCGTTCTGGGTTTTCCGTTGTTTTCTCCGAAACAACCGTTCCTTTTCTACGTTTTTGCCCCTTCCCCCCCCCTTTCCGTCCCTTCTAATAATTGTACACTCGAAAATATCCGCAATCGATTTATCTTTCATTAAAACCTAATAATACCAATTTCAAACGCTGTAACTTTTTTTTTTTTTTCCTCCTCCGCCCTCCCTCCTTCCCCTCAAGTCCTTTCTAACAATTCTACACTTTCAAAAATATTCAGAATCGAATTATCGGGCGTTAAAACTAAATATTACGAAATTTCAACGGCATATCTCAATTTAAAATACTGCAAAATATAAAACAAAATTCAATCTAATTTTTTTGTTTATCCACATATTTTCATGAAAATTGAACAGTAGCTTTATCATATGTTGTCTAAGCCGAATATTAATTCAAATGTAACGTGAATGAACATTTGAAAAAGTTTGAAAATTGCAATTTCCCCTCCCCCACTATAAAACACGTGACATCTTGATCGGTTACAATCATTTCCTTTCTCATGGCACACGGTCGTCTGGCATTTGAAATGATGTTGCCACAAAAAATTCATATACTTTAGTTAATTTTTAAAAATCTAATTGTGGTACCGATAAGCCGCTTGCACACTTAGATTCAGAAAAAATGCTCCTTTCATTTGGTACCAAAATCGTAACGATCGGACAAATATTTCTAATTTATTTTCCACTTTTTCTGCTTTTAACTCCGTTAAAATATCTTTTTTTATGCAATGGCGGTGAATTCTCAGTCATTGAGATCGCTTTTAGATTAGACATGAGTGAGACATTTTAATTAATATCTCCACAACTAATTAAAATTTTTTAATTCTGTTTTCGTGAGCCCCTCGGGAAGGCTCTTGAGCATCCGTATGTCAATTTTTGTACTTCTGCGTTCAATAGGGACTGAACGTATAAAAGAACAGACAGACAGACAGACAAACCTTTTCTTTTATTATTATAGATAGATTTGTCATTATTTTTCAAAAAATTGTATAATATCTTAAAAGCTGAAAATCATGCTTTTGTAAGAAAGTAATTTAATGAATCGTGTTAACTAATTTAGTAAGTTATGGAAAAATGAACTCAAAAGGTCATAAAATTGATTTTTATATAAATTAAAATGATAAATAAAGTTTTTTGGTTTTATTCGCAAACTAAATTTAAATTCTGTTTTAATTTTTGATACTATTAGGTGTTTCATTTAATTATTTACTAAGTGTATTTCTTTTTCATTCACAGTATTAAATAAGGAATATGTGATATACAGTACTACTGTAATACAAATATGTAGGGGAAAGTTGTCCAAAACGGGGACGCTAACATATCTCTGTCCGTAAAAAAAAATCTATAAATAAGAAAAATTCGGCAAAGCATTTCCTGATTAGAACATGTCTTGGACTATCAGATGGCAAAGTTATATTTAAAAAATATCGTTAGTATAGGCAGAAAAAACATTTTTCTGAAAAATGGGCAAAGTCCCCGTTTTGGACAACCGGTTGGGTAAAATGGGGTACTCATAAGAAATAACGTAAATTCAAGTCCTAATGTGAAATTTTATTATAAAAACTTGGATTACAAAGAAAAGGTGAAGTTAATGCAAAATCAAGATGCAGATAAAGTATTTTGTTATCTTTTTCAACAGTTAATAGAATGATACAAAATATAATCAAACACAGACGTCACATATGAAATTGACATCGCTTTTTTCAACACTTGAACAGACTTCATGTGCCCAACTTCGACAGCTGCTACATTGAATCTACCCCTTTTTGTCTTTCGAGTCAATGTAAAGTTCATTACAAAAAATACAAGTGTCCTCGCTAGTGTGTTCCTCATCGGATGATAATATTGGGTCTTGAATTTTTTTATTTTCTTCTCCTTTTTAGCTTTTGGATAACTAGGATTAGATTCGGTTGGATTCTTGACCAATTTTCTTTTCTGTTTATTCTGCTTTGCATTTTTCTCCTGTTCTGCAGCTTTCAATTCTGCTTTGTAAGGTGATGAAGTGAGTATGACAGTTTTACTTCTCCTCCTGTCATTCACTTTTTTTTTTTTTTTTTTTTGCTAACGTTCAGTTTCTTATGGAGGCATTATTATTTTAGGCGAAATGTTAAAAGCTGAACATTTCTGGGGTTCGACGTCCCCGTTTTGGACTGCCGTCAATGTCCCCGTTTGAGCCGACCATGACGTGTGCTAAAAACGTGGCGTCTCTTCACACACGTGCCAGACAAAACTATAAAGCAATGTGTGAAAATGTATATTAAATCTAGACGAATCCATAACGTACTTACCAAAATCGAACGTTCAAAGGTCACTTGATAAGATACAATATAGTGTACGGCCACAATCGAAATGAAAATCGCAAAAATTTGAAAAATTTGTAGAAAATAACAGATCCGGTAAAATATGTCAACAACTAGATTCAAACTTGCTTATAGCCGAATTAGAATTATCGTAGACTATTGGATTCAAAGAGGACAGCACTAATCAATGAGAAACTGAACGTCCCCATTTGACCCGCCGTCCCCGTTTTAGACAACTCTCCCCTAATTATATTTGTAAATAGAGTAAAGAAAATATAAATATTTATATTTTGTCGGTAATTAAACATTCTAATTAAATAAAATATTTTGAAATAACGTTACCTAAAATGTAAAATTACATTAAAGAAAAAAACAAAAAATTAAAACATTGCTTTTTCCTTTTATCCTGACTTTTAAAGACAAGTATCGCAAACAAATGTTTTTATAATATCAAAATAAATTCAATTTCCTCACGTATTTCAAAATTATTTAAATCAATATTTGAACAGAATTGAATATTTGAAAATAGAAATAATCTAATTTGAATTCGCGCTTGTAATAAATTTAGCCATTGTTTACCCCCAGAAATAAATATTTTGAGAATTTGTAAAGATTCAAATCACGTCGTTCCTTTTTGCCTTGATAAATGCTCTAGGGAATTAAACTATTTCAAACAAACATTCTAGAAATAAATATTTCGATGTTCCGAATCGGACAATATATTGAATTACGCTAACAAAATATTTTTCATCTTAAATATTAAATAAACAACTTTTATTATTATTATTATTATTATTTTAATCAGAAAATGAAATCAGATTTCACTGTTTTTAAATACGCATTTGAAAAATAAATAATAAACTTAAATAATAAACTTATTTTCATTACGTAATAATGTCAGAAGGTTTAAGAACAGTAATTTTGAAGAAATATGCATAAATTGGATTTATGCATGGCAAAACATAAATTCTAATGTGTCAATACTTTTTAATCGGTGTTTTATATATATTATATTCGTAGTTAGTCTGCGCCCAGTTAGCATCAATTTTTACTCGTATACTTCCAAATTTGTCTCTTCGTTTCTAGTTCAAATTACTAAACATTGGTTTACATGATATATTTGTTTAAGTGGCATCTTATTTTGTTTATGATATTTGCATGTTTTAAAATCCAAATGGCTGCAAGAAAAAAAAAAAAAAAAAAAAGGTTAATCCTGTAATTAAAACTCTATAACCCTGTGTCTACGTTTTCATTTTCATTTTTGTTAATTTATTATTATTAATTTCTCGTGATACAGCTGAATATTTTTAATTTATTATAATATTATCCCCTCAGGTATTAAAGTTTCACATAAGAAAGAAATATATAGTTACAGCGAATTAAGTTTTTTCTCCTGCATAAATTGTACTGTTGCAGTGAACGTAGTTTTACAGGCAAAGGGAAAATAAAGGGTTGATTAATTCATTTTTAGTGAAGTCAGATTTGGCGACTTGTCGACTAAGTTTCACAAAAAATAATTGTTTAAGTTTCCCGAATTTTCGATGCTCTCCGGCGCAAAACAGCCGAGATATAACCGTTAAGTTCTCGTAATTAGAGAAATTACAGCATAAGCAGTGGTACCTCTCGGCCAAGATACATTCAAATTAAAATCCACCAAATGTTTATACGAAGCTATTCATACTAAAGTGCAACGAAACATGAATTCATACAAAGTTCAGGCCACTAATTCGTGATCTAGAGATGCTTCAAAATTTTGACCACACGCAGACAGACAAACATTTTCTAAAAATGGTCAAATCGTAAACATGACCTTTCAAAATGTGTAAATCCATTGGAAAAAAGTAGAACATTTTTACTTTCTTCTATAAATATTAAAGAAAGCAAAAATATAAGAATCATTGACCAGTGATAACATTATACGTCATTTCAAGTATAATCTCGTAAAATGTGATCGATATTAATTTGTAATCCATCACAGATAAGTGTAATTACATTTTGTAAGATATAACAGAGATTAGCGAAAAATCTCAGAACACGTTAACTGTATTATACTTTGATAAAACACAATTGACATTAACATTTAATTGCATTTTGCACAATGTAATTCTGATTGACATGCATTTTTGTGACGTGCTAATTGAACTATAAATGTCGTAAAAATTGTAATTACACGTGCGATCATACATGCATAAATAATACTTTGTTAATTAATTGCTAGTCAGAAAATTTTAATACAATGCTAATCCACAATTTTATTACTGCAGAACTCTGTAATGAATTAATCTAAAATGCAATCTACAAAGTAGTTTTAATGGTTTCTATTTATACTAAAACACTTTAAATTTTTATCAGAAATTTGAAATTTATATATTAATATGTATTATAAAATCATGTAAACTGTATATATTATGTATTACAAAATTGCATGATTAAACAAATATTTTACTAAAACATTTCCTGTGTTAAAGTTAGAAGTGTTTAACCTTTTAATGTCCATTAGTTTCGCACTTCAAATATTTAAAATTTTTTACGTAATATTTTTAAAAATATATTCCTCTTGTTTTACTCGATTTTTAAATTTTTGTTTCTTTTCCGTTCGGTAGATAGCAGCACTACTGCGAAATTTAACAAGCAATGTTTCAGAGATAGCTAAATGCAGAAGTCACTTTAAACTTCTTAATAGGTGCAAGTGTGAAGTCGCTACATTACTGATGCACTCGTACCTAGTTTTTGGACCTGATGAAAGAACTTTGTTATTATTTTGATCTGAAAAAAAAAAAATTCTAGTTTTTTGTAAATTATTCTGATTATTTACAAATTTGTTTGTTTATTAAATAATTATTATTTAAATTTATTCTATTTGTTTTATTGATGTTTCAAGCCAAATATTTTCCGGAGTTAAAAATGCAAATTGCTGCTTTTTATACATTTATGATCAATTATATTTTCAATAACCCTTTTTTTTAAAATTAGCTTAGCAATTTTATTACAAGAAAATATGGCGTGACCGATAAAGGGTTAAATGCGTATTTTGGCTCGAAGAAATATTTTAACTGAGTGCCTGTAATAAATTTCATAACATTCTAAGTAACGCTATTAAAAAAAAAAAAAATGTAAATTCCATTTTCATTTCATTTTAACTTAATTATATTTGGATATATATTTTTTCTTTTCTTTTCTTTCCCTTTCTTTCTTTCTTTCTTTTTCTTTTTCTTTTTGTTAAACCAAAGATTAACTTGTTCTGTTTTTATCTACATATAATTGCGTTTCATATTTAAAATAAACAATTATAATAATATTAAAATATATTTTATGTGGGTGTATTATTTAACACAATGTATGTACTAAAAAATGTTGTACTAAAAAAATTATTTGTCAAGTATTTTTCAATTTGCAGGTAAAATCATGAAAAGACACTTTTCAACAAAAAATAAATTTTAAAATTAAAAATAAAAATTAGTTTAATATTTTTCTTAAAAAAAAAAAAAAAAAAAATCAATATTATTATTAAATAGTTTGTTACATTTTAAGTGTTAACAGAAATTTCTCCAAATAAAATACTTTTTAAATCGCATCTTAAAATATTTCAGAACGTTCTTGTTTGAAGGAAATGAACGGGAAAAAGTTTGCTGAATTTTGTTGAATAAATCTTCAAGTTCTTTCATGATAAAAGCTTTGCTCTGGAGTAATTTCCGCTCATAACAAAATTCCCTTTCTTTTAGATTAAGGAATAGATGTTGAAGAATAATATAGTGTTTTTCTTTGTTTCCTGGCTTCATGAATTTTAGCCATTATTAAGTAATATCTATGATCGCTATTTAATATTATTATATCTAGTTTCTGAGAAAAGTAGGCATTTATCTAAGATAATTAATCTTCATAGACATTATTTAATATTTACTTTCTCTTACCCATATACATGGGTAAGAGAAAGTAAATATTAAATAATTTTAAATAAAAAAAATTTTTAATAAAATTTTTTAATTTTATTAAATAATTATATTATTTAATAAAATTATAATTATTAATTATTATTAATATTTATACATGGGTAAGAGAAAGTAAATATTAAATAATGTCTATGAAGATTAATTATCTTAGATAAATGTCTACTTTTCTCAGAAACTAGTAACTTAATATTTATTTTCGCTTACCCATAGAACTTAACTCAGAACTTAATATTTACTTTCTTTTACCCATATACATATACTCGGATGTCTTCGGACGGGTGGAGTAAGAAGTTTCTTACCCATATACATAGTAGAGAAAGTATATAGTTTTCAGAGTCAAATTTTTAAAATTGAGTTTTTGTTATATTTACAAGTTTTGAGGTCCTTTAATCCAAAAATCATGCTTTTAACAGTTAGTCTATGCGTGCGTATGCATGTCTGTCCGTTATCAGCATAGCTCCAAGAATAAATAATAGCAGAAAGTTTTAACTTGGTATGCTAAACCTGCATAATATACAGATGCTACAGTTAACTTTTCGTTGAGATGAAGCAAATGGTTCGTGTACACGGACATCCAAGAGAAATCGAATACATTATGTCATGGGGAAGTTTCTGGTAAGAACAGTATAACAATTATAGGCTGACTTAAACAAAACGGAATGAACAAAATATATTGTGTTCATAAAAGCATGTTTTGTGTAGATTACGGTATGTAAATCATACATCATTCGTTTACAGAGTTACCCACAGTATTTGGATATATTGGGGATATACTTGGAAATCTCAGAAATCGTAATTCCTTTTGTGTTAGATGTTTTTCAAGTAAGAAAAGTTTTAAATACACAGTATTGTTTATAGTACATATTAAGTATAGGCAATATACAGGGCTACCCATATTTAAGCAAAACATACTTTTCCATTGAATGTAATTGATGAAAGTTCTGTGTACAATTTACTATGCCGACGAATACTGCACATTTTTTTTTTATATTCATTCATTCAAAGAAAATATTTTTTTAAACCAACTCTGCCTTTTTTTTTTTTTTCGGGGGGGGGGGGGGGGGGGGGTATAATATCACATTTTGAGGTAACCTGATTACGAAAGTCCAATTTTTAGTAGTTGATCTGTTTGTATATCTATTGACAGCATATAACTAAAAAACAAATAATTGCAGGAAATTCAATTTGACATTTGAAAATTGGATCAAGACTGGCAAGTTAGAACAGAAATTATAACAACTTTGACTTCTTTTCTTTCTTTTTCTTTTTTTTTAAGAATTGTATGCACAGTAATTAAATGGAGGGTTGAGGGGGCGGGAGTCCCCCTCACACGGAATTACATGTCGAATAATACTGTTCCTAAATCTATTTTAGATTGTTTTAAAATTAAATTGAACTTTATTATCTTATGCTATTAATCTTAAGATTTAATATGTGATCTATCATTATAGTACTGAAATGCAGAGTAAGAGAAAGTCACGTGAGTGACACACCAGAATATTTTTTTCCGTTTTATAGTAAGATTTTTTAATTATAATAATTGTAGTAAAATTTTTGTAGTAAAAGTCAGAGACAACTAAAAAAAATGTAATAAAAATTTATAATTCTTTTTTTTTTTTAATAATGTAGGAAATATCGTATTTTTATTTTTTCTCTACTTATATATAATGTATTTATTTTTTATATTTTACTACGCATCTGAAAATATTTTTTAATATTATAGGAAATATCGATTATTACAATACTTTTCAATTTATGAATTAAATGTTTTTTTAAGTACTGTTCCATGAAAAATTTAGTACGTTGTGGCTATCACAAGACTTTTTAATACATTTTTCTTTAGGAATTCATGCAATACAAATTATTTATTAAGATTAATTCTCATAATGAATGTAAAGAATATACATCTGAGAAAAGCACAAGAATAAGTGTCCGAATAAAGCCAGTTTTGTGCTTATATCTGACGAAATGTTTTTTTTTTTTTTTTTTTCTTTTTCAATTATTTTGTTTTTGTTAAAAATGAAAAGAAAAAAAAACGAGTTAAATTATCATACATTTGCTGTTAAGTCATTTGTTTTAGTAGCATTGACGTATCTTTTTGAAAGATAACCATGTAAAAATTTAAATCTCAGGGCAGAAGTGTCATATACAAAAAATATTTTCGTGGATGACTATTACTATGATATTTTCTTTCTTTTTTCTTTTTTTCCTTTCAGATTTTTTGAAAATACCTTAATCGGGGTTAGAACATTCCAAAACGTGTAAATCCATCAAAAACCGGAGGTTTTTTTTTTTTTTTTTTTTTTTTCAAATCTAATATTTTTTTATTGCATGTACTGTATAAGAAAATAAAAATCGTAATCGAAATTACTTTAATAACTTTCTTAAAATAGGAAAAATCTGTGTATTAAAAAAAAAAAAAAAAAAAAAGTGTAATGTTTGTAGCGTAGTGTTGTTATTGAAACTAATAAAGTAAATGTTAGACCATATATATATATACATTTTTTTTTTAAATACATAACTTTGATGAAATTTAAAAAAAAGTAAAATGCATAAATTTATATGATCAGTAAAAATGCAGGCCTACAAAAATGATGTTGACAAAATTTGATTTGATGATTTTAGCTGATCTTTATGTTTTTTGATGTGCTGAAACCGAAAATACAGCCCATTTTCCGCTATCGCGTATAGTTTTTTGTCAATACAGGGTGCTTTTTGACACAATTTCTTACATATACCGTCATAAAAATAGGTTGATTGGTTGTTTGGTATGGTTTTACGTCGCACTAGTGCTGCGCTATTACGACAACAGGTATCCATGATTAATTAATTATGAAAACAAACTATAAAACTTACCATATAATTATATAGGTGGAAGAGTATTGGAAGAAATTATATAGGTAGGCACCCTGTATTGGCAAAAATCTATACGTGATAGAGAAAAACTGACTTCATTTTTGGTTTCAGCACACCAAAAAACATAAAAATCAGTCAAAATTTTACATGTCGACCTGTGAAATTAGTTAAAAACAAAATTTTTTTTTTTTTTTTTTTTCAAAAAACAAATATTCTGTTTGATTTTGTGCTTAATCATTTTTCTCTTATTTATAAAATTGTACAGAAAGAATTGTTTTGAGGTTAAATTTTCAAAAGTTATTTTATGCTATATTTGCATGTATGAGGTGCCCTGAATTCTAAAATCAGATTTTTTTTAGCGTTTGATCTGTGTGTATATCTGATTGTATCTCGCTCTGTATGTGTGCGTGAAAGAGAGAGAGAGAGAGAGATTGTTATCAGCCTAACTTAAGACCAATTATCCGCGTTTGTAATGATCGATAGATGGCGCTTTTCGGATTATTTTGTTAGTAAATATAATAGCCACGTGTATTTATTATTGTTCTTTTTGCTATTCTACTTAATATTCGTACTATAATTTCTCCGCCATTACATCATGGAAAATCGTTTGCTTTTGGAAAAAAAAAATATTTCAGTTTTTTCAAAGTTCGATCAGAAGTAGATATTTAACTGAAGTTAAACAAATATTAGTTTCAAATCATCTGATAAATTCTTTACTTCCATTAGCCGAAGTAACTGAAATTTTGAATTTGTCATTTGGATATAAATGGAAGCTTAATTCTGGATTTCTTGATCCTTTGGAGTTACACTGTAGCACACAACAGTATGTGTTATCTTTTTTACCGGATTTATTCATTTTTATTCAATAAATATATGTGAAACTAAACATCGGCATGTAATGGCGGCTTGATGAAAGCCGAATTAAAGCATGTTAATTGTAATTTCACCTTAGCCCACCAGAGGGCGAGCATTTCATTACAATCGCGGATTATCAATCCGACCAAACTCGATATTCTAAATCTATAACATATGGGGATGCTACGTGGGATATTTTAATGGAAGTAGACAAATGGTTAGTTTATAGGGACATCCAAGTAAATTCAAATACATTACGTCTATGTGCTAAATTTACGATAGGTGCAGTTTATCACATTTACACTGAACTAAACAAAATGAAATTAACATATATTTGTTACATGCATAAAAGCACGTTTACTATAGGATATAGAGGAAAATTATTTTCCATTCGTTTACAGGATAATGGAGAATGGGACAGAACGAGGGTAAAATAATTCTGAATATTTAGGATATTGTAGGACTACGCTAAGAAATTGTTGTAAGTACATTTAAAGTTAAGTTATATACTTTTCACACTGCTCTAAATTTAAATGCACTATATGATGTTACTATAATCTATAGAAAATATAAAAGGTTATCCATAATTAAGTCAATAAATTCTTCTCAAATGTTAGAAGACTTTCTCTAAAGATAGAATATTCAGTCTATTCTATTGTTCAGTTTTACCATGTTATGAAAATCATGAAGAAAATGAAGTTTTCTTAAGAAATTATACACTGAGGAAAAAGAAATATATATACCGCCTTCATCTAGAATGAATAAGTGGTCATTTCCTAAATCCATTAACTAGAAATATAGATTTCCGAACTGTGCGCATGTCTATCCAATAAACTGAATAGAATCGAGAATTTCTAGTTTACACATTTCTAGATGGTGAAACCATATTCTGAATCTTTTGTATTGCGAGAAATTCTCTTGATTTTCTAGAATTGGGTCATAAACCAAGATTATAGTTTCTGAAACCCGCCTCTTGCATTCGTATTTATTTGCAGATATTTTTAAATAATTTTGCCCTCGATAATGTAAATAAAGCTTTAGAATTCTAATAGGGTTTTCTAGAACTCGCTTTCCAAGGGGACTAGAATTTATAAGGATGACATGGAACTATTTTTTTTCAGAGCTACAATTTAGATTCTAGATGTAAGTTACAGAAATATTTCTCAGTGTAGTTATCCTTAACTGTAAGAATCATATTCTATGTCTGGAAGAAAACTATTCTATTTTATGCAAAATGGAATGTGGTATGATGAAAAAGTCCTAATTTACGGAACTAAAATAGATTATTAAAACCCGAATAAACTACTACGTTAGAAACATAAAAAAAAAAAATATATTTGAGATGCATACAGCTGTTTCGGTAGCATTAAGCGTACCGTCTTCAGTGCAAAAAGAATGAAGACGGTACGCTTAAGGCTACCGAAACAGCTGTATGCATCTCAAGTATTTTTCTTCGGCGTTTCTGATGTAGTAGTTTATTCGAGTTTTAATATTCCAAAGCCAAGTCTCTTGTTATTATTAAAATATATTTCTTCGTATCATATTCTTTTCGAGTACACAAAACTATCTTTACTGATGATGGCATCCGAAATTCGCATGTGCTTTATGATAAGATTTTGTCCTCGAGAGCAGATCATATTGATTGAGATTCTTTTGCAGCACTTTTTCCATGGAGAAATTAGTTGCAAATGCAGAGATCAATAAAAGAAATATCGCATGATATCTTTCATCTTAGAAATGTTAAATTTACTTTTACTATTTTTGCAACTTCTGCATCGGTTTGAAAACACTTAACTAGTTTCCATCACACAATATAAACGCAGTGTACAGATTTCTAAGCTATTTTGCAGTTGACGTCACACAAAAATCGTTTTGTAACATATTACTACACCCAATAAATGGAATTACCTAGAAATATAAATATATGTTTTTCATCATAAAATGAGCTAATGAGAGTACAATAAAATAAAAACGCACAAAAGGCATTAACAGAATGGTGTCTTCCCACCGTCGTCTGCTCAATCACGTGATAGAGGAAAACGAATAATCGAATTCTGAGAATCGAATTCAATTAAATATTGTTCTTATGAACAAAAATGTTAATATTTAATATAAAATAAAATAAAAGTAATATTGTGCATTTGTAAACAATAGAATAACTGTATTTGTGAATTTAATAACTTTTAAAAAACATTTTATGTGTTTATTTATTTTTACCTATAAGAATCAATTTTTGTATATTGTAGTGTAACTGTAACATTAACTGATCTAGGAATAAATAATAGCTTCTTGTGGAATGTTTATGGATTATAATTTGAAATTTTTAAATGTTTTCATTTAATTTAATTGCATAAAGATGTTACAACAAGTTAATTAACTTTGTTTCTGTTCTAAATGGATTTACGCAGTACGATATTGCATTGTGACTGATTTAAGTACCAAAAATCAGAGTATTAAACATGTTCTTCCTGAACATCAATAACAAACATAAACTAAATGATGATTGTAAATGTATACAGCAAAAAAAAAAAAAAAAAAAAAAAAAAAAGATGATGAATAATGATATAAAATGGATTAAAAATGATGATTTATAAAAAATAACACAGATTAAATACGATTGATCAAAAATAAGAATAGAAAATATGTTATTTCAGCAATCGCTATAGATAAACAAGACTTTGTCTGCTATTTGTTTTTCCGCTATCATGTGACCTCTGACGTCAGGTGGGAAGAGCCCATTATAAGACATTAATTAAAGTCATTTTCTTAAAATGTAAGTACGTTTCTGACTACATTTGAATTATCCTATATTATCCAAGACAGGAATGTTACAATATTTAATAGGAAACAGGAAACAGGGATTTTTTTTCCCCCTGTATGTTAAATTTGTCGAATTCAATAGAAAAATAATAATGAAGCTGGAGAATACTTGAAAAGAGTAAATTAAGAAATATATTTACTATATTTATATAATTTAATTTGCACACACATATTTCGTCATCAAAAGCAATGAAATACAAATATCTTTTCAAAATAAACGTTAAAATATTTCCATAATTTACGTTTATAGTTCGACATAAATTCTTTTGAAACTCATTCAATTTCAATGTGCAAATAGATTTTTTGTTAAAGCATAGAAAGTAAACAAATATATTTTGCAGATTTTTCTTTTCGATAAAAAACTAATTTTTATATAAATGAATTTATAAAAAGAATTCTCTGTACAAATATTTTCGTGGGGGTAGAATATAAATCTGAGAATATTGCAACATCTATATTTATTTTTTAGAAATACTTTTAAAGAAATTAAATAAATCAAAAAGCTTTATCTCGGAAATTTTGAAAACTCTATTTTACTTAATATATTCGTATTTCAATTTTAGTTTTCAGTGCTCTTTTGAATAATTTTCTTTTTGAAATCGTTTTTTAAGACATTGAAAAAAAAAGGGGGGGGTGCAAGTATTATTTTGAATATAAATGTATATAGTTTACCGTATGAAGTATCTCATGCACACACATATATATGTATATATTTCATATTATACAAAGTATGTTTTTCATGAATATTTTCTAATTCATTTATATTTCAATTAAAAAAAAAAAAGAAAGAGAGAAAGAAATAATAATAATAATATATTTAGCCCAGTAAAAATAAGTAATTCATTCTCGTAACTTTTCATTATGAAGCTTTTAAATTCTTTAAATTTTGAAAAAAATGTTTGTGTCAAGAAAAATTTATGAGAGTCTATTGTAACTGAAATGAATTAAATTTATAAACAGATATTAATGTAGATATATCAGAATAAATCAATAAAATATTTATTTACACATCAGCTTTAAAACTGTGTTTTTCTAATGTATTCTATAGGACGTTTCACCTGAATGTTAGGAATACGTCTAAAAAATCTACTATCTAAAGTCGGCAACAAAATAATTCCAGTGTAAATAATCTGGTGTGTCACTCACACGACTTCCTCTTACCCTGAAATTTAATACAACAAATACAGGTTTGAGATTAAGAGGTAAGATAACGAGTACAGTTATGTAAACCTATGTTAAAACAATTCAAATTAGATATCAGAAGTTTTATATGATAATTACTTCTATATGAGGGGGCTACCACCCTCCCTGAACCTCCCGTTTCATTACTGCACCTACATTTAAACAGAATTTAAATCTGTTATTAAAATTAAAAACTAACTTAAAATTATTCTGACAACTTTCACACGCAACATTTCTTGGAACTTATTAATCTTGATCAAACATTTCCAGCAACAAACTTATGTTAATTTGAAAATGCAACTGTTGGATCTCCTGAAATTATTCATTTTTAAGTTAATCTAAGAGACACAGACAAAAATCGAACGTTAAAAAGCTTGACTTCAGTAATCAGGAAGCCTCAAAATGTGTAAATACGCAAGAAACAAGCAATGAATATTTAGCTTAAAAACATACATTATTTATCATATGTCTTTGAGGAATTAATTTCCATTCCTCAACAGCTTTCCTGGACATGGTAAAATATTATAGCAGAGGACTTTCCCTAAAAAAAAAAAAAAAAGAATGTTATTGCTTAAATATTTTTAGCCCTGTATATCTTTTGAATATAATGTACAAGCCACATGGTGCACCTAAACATAATACTATAGTAATAATACACAGCACAACCTGAAGTGCACGTCCACAAGTTTTCAACTATTTTTGCACTATAATCTATTTTTTTTCTAGTAGCCCTGTAAACGAAAAGTGAATAATATCCCTACCATATTCTGCATTAGACATGTTTTTACGCATATAAAAAATATATATTACTATCACTTGGTTTAGTGCAGTCTATAGACGTTAAACTCTACTTACAGACGGTAACAAAAATATCCGAACACTTGCAAAAATTCCTGTATAAAAGGGTTGAGTTAATACTGTTTTGTTAAATAAATCCTTGTCGAATTATGTGCTTAGTCAGTCTAAGAACATAATTCGACAAGGATTTATTTAACAAAACAGTATTAACTCTAAGTTTTATATAGGAATTTTTGCTAGTGTTCGGAGGCTTTTGTTACCGACTGTACCTGCAAATGCCCCCATAGATATAATGTATATGAATTCACTTGGGTATCCCTGTACGTACATGAACCATTTGCTGAACGAAAAGCTTGGTTTATCATCCTTATAAGATACACATTTAGAATACGAAGCTTGGACTATCTGGTATTATTTATTCTTGAGATATGCTAATAAGTGTCAGATACACACACAGATACACAGACACATACACAGACCAACCACTGAAAACATCATTTTCGGATTTAGGGGACCTCAAATCGTGTAAATATAACAAAAACTCACTTTCGAAAATTTGACACAAAAACAATACATACTTTCTCTACCTTATGGCTAAGAGAAAGTAAAAAAAATACACTTAATACTGTTTTGTTAAATAAAACCTTGTCGAATCATGTTCTTAGTCAGTCTAAGAACAAGACTCGACAGGGATGTACTTAACAAAGCTGTATTTAGTGTACATTTTTTATATAGGAATTATTGCTAACGCTCGAATAATTTTACTGCGACTGTATATATTTAGCACCAAAATTTTTTAAATGTTGTTTTATATGTAAATAAAAGATAACATTCAAAATTGAATTTTAAATAAAAATTATAATTTTTTAACACAAAAAAGTTTTTTTCTGAATATTAAATATGTCAATTTTTTTTTAATAATATGTAAAATATAAAATAATAAAATTATACATATATATATATATATGTATGAAGGAAAAGTGTTATTTTTATTATTTTTTAATTCATTGTAGTTAATCAGATTCAGAAATGTTGTGCATCGTTTTTCAATTATTTGTTAAATACAGTACTTACCGTTTAACACCAATAAACATGTAAATAACAAATGTAAAATCAATGGATGTAAATTTAATTTAAAATGTAATAGATTCATTGTAAAAGAATTTTCAATTATTGGATGTAAATCTACATAAAGATTTTACAATTAAGAATTGATTATTTATAAGCTATTTGCGATTTCATATAAATATATAATATTTGGAATGTTTACATAATTAAACCATTTTATTAATTTTAAAATTAGTACACGAACTAATAGTACAAAAAGGAAATTTTTAAATCTGAATTATAAAATATAGCAATGTAAATCAAAGAAAAACTGTTACAAAAAGAGATCGAGTAAATTATTTTATTTTTTTCAGCTAATATCTGACTTATCTTTTGTATTATTAACATATTTTTAAGTGATATTATTATGAACTTTTTTCAGTTGTGAATCGATGTGTTGGATAGAATTAAATCAAGCCCCTCCTCCTCCCTTGCCAGTTAAAAATGTTTAAAGAATTGGCGAGAGGATGTGTTTGTCTATAGAGTAGAAAAGTCAAATATATAGTTGACTGGCTGCCAAAAACATATATTAACACTTTCTCTAGAAATATCTATTTTTATTTATTTATTTATTTACTTTATTTCCTTATCTTTAATCTTGTTTGTAAAAAAAAAAAAAAAAAAAAAAAAATGCATTAAATTGTAACTTAACAACAATTTAAAAATATATATATATTAAATTTATAAAAATAAGATAATATATTAAAAATTCTGAATAATAAATTTTACGAATTATTTTTAGGGAGCACTTTCTGCCCATATACGTGTAAAGACATATAAAACAGAACTTACATATCGAGTTAAAAAATAAGAAAAAAAAAAAAAATCGGTGAGGCCATGTATTGAAACACCAATTTCTGTGATCTAAAACTAATCTACCTAATCAGGATGACTGTTCATTTTTCTGTAATAAACATGTAACATGAGAAAGGATATGTAAAATGAGTTTATGTAACAATTTTAAAGAAAATCTTTAGAGCCGTTTTTGAGATACTTACTTTTACGAAAACTTGCTATGCACAATGCAAGATTTGAAATTGAGCTGCTTATGCAGGACGTCCATCAGTTTTCCTAAAATAACTAATTCACAGGAAAATACATCTAATAGAGTGTTTCTATAGCAAATAAAAAAAAAAAAATCGTTAGAGCCGTTTTTTAGGTACGGATTTCCGCTTCCGGTTCCGGATGTCCTACATCTGTTTTTTTTTTTTTTTTTTTTTAATTTTCTCAAAAATTTGGAAGAATCATCTGTATACCAGACTTCTCCCAATTCTGGAGTTTCGTAGTTCTCTGTTTTTTTTAGTTTTGGAGATATAATATTCAGAATATTCCCCACATACATACATACATACACTCACATACTGACCAATTGCCAAAAACCACTTTTATGGACTCAGGGACCTTAAAAGATGTAAGTCAGGTGAAAACTCGATATGGAATTCCGGGACCGACTACAATACTTCCATTACCTACGGTAGTTTTGTAATGGATTAAAAAAAGGATTACTTATGAATAATTTTCTTTCTATGTAAAAGGTAATATACCTTAAATAAACAGTTAGTTTATCGTAAGTAAAAAATATTGTGAACATTTCAAAAGAAAATGTAATGATATTATAAAATTAATGAATTTTTTTTCTTTTTTTTTCAAATTTATAGTATTCGGAAAAAAAAAAAAAAAAAAAAATTGAATTTCCATCAGCAGATTATTCTCAATAAAAATGTTTGACAGAATTTTGTGAACAATATTTATTATTAATGAATGATTTTTTATTATCTGCCGTTACATATACCAAAAAAAAAAAAAAAAAAAAAGAACATTTTAAATTTATTTTAAATAAATTAAGAAAATAAGAAGTATTATTATTATTTTTTGAACATATATAAGTTTTAAAAAAATTGCATGTAATGTATTGCACTTTGGCAAGAAAAGTGACACAAGTAAAAAAATGACAATATTGAGATAATGTCGCTGAAAAATTTGTATGAAATATCCCAACGCGCACGAAAAGCATCACTCTATTTCTTAGTTTATGCACCTGATAAGCATTTGTGTCAATTTTATTTTAGGTTACTTAATGTTTAATAATATTTTTAAGGTGAGTTTTGTTTAATACTGCATTTTTGTGTTGTACTACTTTTCTTGCAGGGGAGCAAAATATTTGCGTATGAAAATATTTATTTAAAAATTTTTAAGGAAATAATTTCTTTTAAAAAATTTATACACTACATTTGATAAAATATTAAACAGCTTTATTTACAATTCCTAGTGTACTTTCATTATGAATTATACAACTTTCTAAATAAGAATGTATATATATATATATATATATATATGTATGTATGTATATATATGATTTATGTTTATAGTTTATGCACATCATTTCCCTGAAGATGGTTAAAAATTGAATATTAACCGAAACGTCGGGATGTAAATATATTTTGGAACATAAAGATATTTTAAATAGTTTGATATGCTGAAAAGTTGGTTTTATTAATATTTTTATAATACAATAATAGTACTCAATGATGTTCAAAACAATATCATATTTTAAAGCTGGTCTGACATATTTACAGTCAAAGTATTCCTTTAATTGCACGTTTACTCGAAAATTTGTCCTACGCTCCCACGTAAAGAAATTTGTAAATTTCTAATAACTTAGGAAATTTTCAAATTAGAATTTTACAAATGAATAGGTTTCTTTCTAGTGTCAGAAATAATATTTTAAAACTGGTTCGATATTTTTGCGGTCATTTGTTTTTAGATATCGTGTACGCAGACTAACAAACTAACATATTAATAAACTAACTGACACCCTACAGACGGACATTACGTTGATTTCGTAATTTTTGGATCCTCCATGTCTTAAAACATAAAAAAAAGAAAACAAAACTCGAGTTCAAAAATTTTTACGACTACCTATGTTCCCCATACCTACAGTATGATGTGGAACTAAAAAAAGTTGAAAGTGTTCGCATACATTTATATTTAATCTAATGAACACTGAAATCTTTTTTTTGTAACTGACATCTAAAATCTAAATTGTGACTCTAGAAAAAATAGTTCCCTGTCATCCTTATAAATTCTAGTCTCCTTTGAGAGCGAGTTCTAGAAACCCCTATTAGAATTCTAAAACGTTTGTCTATATTCTCGAGGGCAAATATATTAATAAATCTCAGCAAATAAATGCGAATACAAGAGGCGGGTTTCAGCAAGTATAATCTTGGTTTACTACCTAATTCTAGAAAATCAAGCAAGAATTTCTGTCAATACAAAAGATTCAGAATATTCCGAATATTGATTCACCATCTAGAAATGTGTAGACTAGAAATTCTCGTTCATTTCGTCTGTTAAGTTTATTGGCGTGCCTTATGCGTATAGCTCGGAAATCTATATTTCCAGATAAGGGATTTAGAAAACGGCCATTTATTCATTCTAGATGAAGGCGGTATATATTTTTTTCTCAATGTATAATTTTGTAAGAAAAACTCATTGCCAAATTTGATACCAAATGATTGCATAACTTAGCGGAATTATTTTGTGTAACCTGTGAACTAATCACCAATTCTATACCTACAGAGAACATGATTTTAAACTTTCTAATAACATATGATGTTAATTCCATTATCTTATACAAGAAATACCATCCATATGTTTTAATGGGTACGACATTCTTTTATATGACCTTGTACACGAGCCACGGTTATTATATACGCCAGTAATAAGAATACACCTAATTAATTACAACTCATTAATATTTCAAACTAATTTGACATCATTTGGATGATTACAGTACGTTATCGGAATTCTTTTGTGTGATCCTGTATGTAACATATTTAGTCTATACATACCTTTTTTTCTAGAGAAAACATATTTTTTAGCATCTTAATAATGTATGTTAATTCTGTTACGTTGAATGCAGCATAAAAGTGTTAAAATGGGCTTAAATGGAAATGTGTCCATAGGCTCTAATGTCAAAAACAATTTTTTTGTGTCCCTGTAAACGATTCATAAACATTATATACACCAATTAATATATATACATAAACCAATTAAAACTACTCACTTTATTATATGTACATCTTGAATAATTGTTCGAAATTTGACATAATTTGTGTGATTATGAGACATTCTCGGAACACTTTTGTAAGGTACTGTACATTATTTATTATGTCTAAGCATATGTTTTTCTAAAAAAAAGTATTTTTTAGCATATCAATATTATATAATAATTTAATTTTGTTGAATGCACTGGAAACATTTTAAAATGCGTTTAAACGAAATTTTGCCCATAGAAAGTAATGTTAAGAAACATTTTGGTGAGTCCTTGTACATGAACCATAAATAATATAAAAATGAAAAAATATATAGATATTCCTCCATGATACTTGCATATGTGTACCAATTTGCAAGTAAATCGGGGAATTTTTGTGACCGCTATACGCTACCGAAGTGATGACGTCATTGACCCTCTCTGGGCACACAGCAATGACTCTCGGACCAATTAGCCACCATTGACTTTCGGACAACGACCAACTAGCACGGGAACACACTGGTCGGTGTGTGTCCAGAGAAGGTTAGTGACGTCACACTTCAGTAGCGTATTGCGGTACATACAAATTCTGTCTATAGGCCGTAAGGAATGACAAAGAAAAAAAAAAGAACTACAAATAGAACGTTCACTCAAAACTATACAGCTATTTCCGCGAGGCTCATGAGCATGTGTACCAATTTTCAAGGCAATAGGGTGATTTCCGCTATCACGAAACATACATACAGAAACACAGACACATAGACAAAACCCTAAAACTCTTTGAGTCTCCACTTGGAAACGTCTACTCACGTTTTGGCAGTAACAAAATATCGGTTAGAATAAAATTTGTTGTTACCAGATTTTTTGTTGCCAGGGGAAACTTATTTTTCCAGTATAATAATACTATAATTGAATTAAATGTCCTTCAAAAATACAATTTAAATTTATTGAAAATATCGCTTCACCTTAATTCTATTAAATAATAAGCGTCGATATTGATGATCATGCAATGGAGAAAGGTAAATCTTTAAAAAGTTTATCTTCTTCTATGACTTCTAAAGAGTTTCGCAGCTTTTACCGGTAACTTTTAAGCAGTTAAATTTTCTTTACAAAAGATGCGCATCACTGAAGCTATTAGAGATGTAAACACCTTTTCCATTCACGCTCATTAGTAGCAAATATTTCTGCAAAGGCAGATAAAAATGGCTTTTAATGGTAGCATACTTTTATGTAAAACTTGACACTTAATCTTCTTAATACTTCACAAACTTTTATTTTGTTCAAAAAATTAATTTTACAGATTTTAATTTTAGCATATTTAGTTCAAAAATTTGTCGTCAAAAATTTAGAAAAGGGAATGTACTCTTAATCAATATCCAACTGCTCCAAAACGTAATTTTATTTTTGTTAAAATTCACTTTTTGTTTATAATGTTTAATGTTACTTTTGAGAAGTACGTTTTCGAGCATGAAGAATCCAAAAATTATAAAATCAACCTAGTTTCCGTTTATTTACTTATTTTTATTTTGTAGATAAATTGTCTATTTTGCAGATTTTTGTCCATCCATTTTGGTGTCAGTTACTTTGTACACAATATCTCAAGAAACGAGGTCGGACCAATTTTAAAATATCTTTTATGGCACTAGCAAGAACTCTGTTGATTTCCAGCATGCTAATTAAAACACTTCGTCAGTCGTTCGAAACTTACAATTTTCTTAACCCGTTCCGGTAAAATTTAAGCAGGAATATTTGTGCATAAAATAATTATTTAATTTTAATTTAAAAATAATATGTGATTATATTTACACAGTTTGTGTACCGTACATAAACGATTAAGACTCATCATTGTACGGTACGGTATGTAAAACCAATGACGAACTATACTTGTCATTTTACCGCAAGAGGTTAAAATGGGAGAAAAGGGAAAAAATTCGCTTAAGTGTACGTTAAAGGAAATATTTTTACTGAAAAGATGCCAGAACAACTATAAAATATTAATTATGATGCTGGAATGAACGTCTTCATCTACGAAAATTTAATTTTAAAAACTTCGTAAGTTGTTTAAATTTACTAATTTCTTAAGATGGCATTAGGAGTTGAAAATTCCGTATAAACGTCCATTTTTAGGAATATTTTCATCGTAAAGATATGACATAATTTTTGAAATACGTGTTATGATACTGATTTCAACATCGTTGAATACGAATATCCTAATTTGAAAATTTCGTATATTATTTGAAATTCAAGATTTTCTTAACATAGCCGAATAGAGCATCATTTCACATAAACTTACATTATGAGGATCATTGTATTAAAAAGAGTATGGTTGGTTGGGTTTAAAGTCTAACTAGTACTGCGCAATCTGGGTAATTCGAAAACAGTATGGAATAGCATATAAAATAAAATACTAAACTCAATGAATTAACTAATAATTAAGCGATTAGGATAAGGTAATAAACTGAAAGTTTGGGTATTTCAGTCTGTCACCGCGTAGAACGGATTTATTTCTCTTAACAGGAATATATTATGTCTCGTGGTAGAAATTATGAAAACATACAAACAACTGAGCAGAATTTACCAACTAGTTAGTTCCCCATCATACTTACTATGGCATGATGGGGAAATGGCTATGGTAAACTTAACGTATTCGTGATAGTTTTTTACTTTTTAACACGTTTTTAGGTACACTTACGTAAACTACATTTTTATATTGATCGTATTTCCTATTTTTATGTTTATTTATTTATTTTGACTATATGAGTGTTTAATCTTTATTTCTATACATTATAATCTAAGAAAAGTATTATATTCATTCAAATATGCTGAGGCATTTTACTGTAAAAAATTCGGTAACGTTACGTTTATTTTTCGCACGATTTTCTGTTTTTATGAGATTGGAACAGGTTCTTGAACGCGTTTCGTTTCATTAAACGTCCTCAATTTAAAAGTGTTATAAATACCAGAATCTGATATAATCTTTTTGTACGAGAAATAATTTCAAAACTTAATAGCTTAATATATAATAATTATCAAATAAGTCTCAAAATTAAACCAATTTTGCAAGAATTGTTAAAACAAAATTAGTAGAAATTAAAATTTATATTTTAAGAAAAAAAAAAAAAAAAAAAAGAAGAAGAAATCAGATGAAAATTACAACAATAACATTCTACTTAGAGGATCATTAAGAAAAAAGTTTACTACCCTATATATTAAAGTCAGAAAATAATCTGGTGTGTCACTTACACGACTTTCTCGTATCCTGCATTCCAATACTATAAAGATAGATTGCAAATTAAATAAGATCAATGTGGTAAGATAATAAAGTTCCCACTACTTTAAACATAATGTAAAATGGCTTAAGACACAGTTTTATGCGACATATAATTCTTCGTGAGGGAGGGGGGGCTACCACCTTCCCTAGCCACCAGTTTAATTATAATCCCAACATTTATTTATTTAAATTTTAAGATCAAGGCTGTTTTTAATTTATCTTCAAACTTGCCAATCTTGATCAAATTTTTTAAGTGGTAACCTAATACGAGCTTTCAAATACAAAATTTAAATTTCTTGTAGTTATTTTTTTTTTTTAATTATGGTGATAACAAATATACATACAAATCAACTGCTAAAAATTGGACTTTCTTATTCAGGGCACTTCAGTACGTGATATTATACAGAAAAGCAGAGTTTAATATATAACTTCAAAATATTATTCTTTTTAGTATGTGTTTATAACAAATTAATTTTCCTTCCTGAGAAGTGTCCTGTTCGTCGATCAATTATATTCAATAGAAAAGAACATTTTGTTTAATTTTTGGCAGGCCTGTATATTGTCTATAAACTATATGCACATCACATTGTGTACTTAAATTTAGTCCTATATTAAAAACACCTAACACAAAATGAAATGCGCTTCCATCAATTTCCAAGTATAGCCTCCAATATAGCCAAACACTCTGTGTATCCCTGTAAATGAATGATGAATGATTTCCATACCACAATCTACACAAAACATGCTTTTATGCATATTAAAAAATATATATGTTCATTCCATTTTATTTAGGGCAGCCTACAGATGTTACACTGTACTTACCAGGAATTTCTCCCATAAACATAATGTATATATATTCTCTTGAATGTCCCTGTACAGGACTCATTTACTTGATCTCAACAAAAAGTTTAGTGTAGCATCAATATGATACAGATTGAGAATACTGAGTTTGGACACCCTGCTATTATTTATTTATTTATTTATTGAGATATACTGATAACAGACACACACACACACACACACAAACACACACAGACAACCGCTAAAAACATGATATTTTAATTCATGATATCTAAAAACGTGTTTATATAACAAAAGCTCAATTTCGAAAATTTGGCCCAAAAACAATACCTTTTCTACCTACAAGAGAAAGTAAAATAAAAATAATGAAAAAAATTCTTTTTGTACGAAAGAACATTTTTTAATTATAGAAATAATCTGGTGTGTCACTCACGCGACTTTTTCTTACCTTGAAATTTAATACTCTAAGTACGGATTGGAAATTAAGGGTTACGATAACAAGTACTATAATGTAAACTTACGTTAAAACAATTCAACTTAGGCTTCAGAACAGCTTTATTTGACAAATAATTCTATATGAGGGGGCTACCGCCCCCCCAAACCCCCCGTTTCATTATCGTACCGACATTTATAGAGAATTCAAATCTGTTATTAAGTTTAAAAGTTCATTAAAAATTATTTAGACATCTTTCACACGCATAATTTCTTAGAACTTAACAGTCTTCAACAAACTTTTCTAGTAACAAACGTATTCACTTCAAAATACATCATTTGGATCGCCTGAAATTATTTGTTTTTAATTTACTCTAACAGACACAGGCAAAGATCAAACTATAAAACTCAGCTTCGGTATTCAGGAAGCCTCAAATTGTGTAAATAAACAAGAAACTAATCGATGAATAATTAGCTTAAAAAAATACATTATTTACCATATGACTAAAAGAATTAATTTCAATTCCAGAGCAGCTTTCCTGGGCATGGTAAAAAATTATATGATATAGTATATTATAGTAAAGCACTTCCACTAACAAATAAAAATGAATGTTATGACTTAAATATTGGCAGCTCCGTACATCTTCTGAAAATTATGTACACATCACATGGTGCACATGAATATAATCCTATATTAATAACACACGGATCAACCTGAAATGCGCTTACATGAATTTTCATGTATTGTCGCATTATAATCTAGTTCTTTTGTGTAGCCCTGTAAACGAAAAATGAATGATTTCTATACCATATTCTACAAGAAACATGTTTTTACGCATGTAAAAAATATGTATTCGCTTCATTTGGTTTAGAACAGTCTATAAATGCTAAACTGTACTTACCTGATATTTCCCTCATAGGTGCAATGTATTTGAATTCTCTTGGTTGTCCCTGTACACGAACCATTTGCTTGATTTCAACGAAAAGCTTTGTGTAGCATCCCTATATGATACACATTTAGAATACCAAGTTTGAACTTTCTGCTATAATTTTTTTTGAGATATGCTGATAACAGACAGACACACACACAGACCAACTGCTAAAAACATGATTTTCGGTTTCAAGGCACCTCAAAATGTGTAACTATAACAAAAACTCACGATCGAAAATTTAACCCTAAAACAATACTTTCTCTACCTTATGGGTTAGAGTTAGTAAAAAATGGCATGTTATGTCTTCTCTCCTTCTCTCTCTCTCTCTTTTCACAATGGAAAAATTACATAATAACCAGAAATTAAATTTAGCTCAAAAGTTAAACATAAAATTTTAAAAAATTTAAACTTAAAAAATTGAAATAATTGTATCTTCACAATAAATTAATGTATTTTTTAACATTCATAATTTGTCGTATGTGAAAATATGTTAAAAACTGATACAAATGTAATACATACAAATTTTAATGTACGAAAAAAAAAACCTAATTAATTGTTAGTTGTAAATGACAGAACAAAAGATTGGTTAGAATGATAAAATATTCTTTAGTGGAATTTTTTTTTTTTTTTTAATCAAGGTAAGTACTTCTTTATTCGTGTAGCATAATAATACTAAATAATTTAATTATCCATTCAAAGTAGAAGCAGACAATTTCCATTAATTAAATATGCCACATTAATTTAATGGTATTAAATAATGAGCGTTAAAATTGATGATCATTTAATGGAGAAACCTAAAACTTTTAACTTGAACAATGAAAAATGCTTCAGTTTATCTTTTTCAAAAGACTTTCGCAGCTTTTACCGATATCTTTAAGACAGATAAATTTACTTAACAAAAGATGTGCATCACCGAAGATATTAGAGAATTAAGTTTCTTTTTCTTACACAGATTTTACTGGCAGATATTTCTTCAAACGCAACTAAAGATAATTTTTCAATGTAATAATAGTACTTTTATGTAAAACTCGCTACTTGATCTTTACAAACTTTTAGTTGGTTTAAAATTTCCTTTTAAAATTTAAAATTTTAGTATATTCAGTATAAAATATCTTGCTGAAAATTTTAGAAAAGTAAATGGGGTTTTAATGATGTCGAGGTTCTATGCATTTTTAAAAATTCATTTTTAATTGAAAAAAATTATTGTAAATTTTAAGAAAGCGTATTACCTCGGTAATTATAAACCATCTTGAAATAACTATAGGTACAGTCGGTAACAAAAATTTCCGACTAAGAACTAAGAACATGATTCGACAAGGATTTATTTAACAAAACAATATTAACTCTACTATTTTTATATAGGAATTTTTGCTAGTGTTCGTAAACGTTTGTTACCGACTCTAGTCTTATATTTTATAACAAGTTTGCAAGGCAGTTAATTTACTCAGGTAAAAATTTTAATAGAAAAATGGGAATTATTTGTCTTCTGTCTTGTGTAAAATTACATGGAAAATTAAACGAAGATGTTTAACAGAAACACCGTAAATTTTACAGTACTTGTGTCGTTTTGATCCTTTGCAGTATATGCACAGTATTTTTATGGTACATTAAACCTAGAAATTATATGTACCACATCATTCGTAAACGGCAATCATACTGTAAAATAAATGTTTTCATGGAAATATAAATTATACATACTGCTAGTTTATGCCAGTGTTAGGCAGAATGCAATCGGTTGGACAGTTGATGATTAATCAATCTTTAATCGAGAATTTTATTATTGAAGATTAATCAATCAATTTCTGCAAATTCTGGAATTAAAGATTAATTATTATGGTAATATAAGTAATGATTGATCAAACAGTAATCATGAAAATTTATTGATCAATCATTACTCTTCAGATTAAGTAACTGAAGAAATCAACGATTAAAACTTGTTGGAACTGGAACTTATTTATTTATTTATTTATATATATATATATAATTTTTATTTACTTTATTTTTATTTTTGTTTACTTTATTTATTTTTCCCCCCAAATTCTTATGTACTTATTACTGTCCTTTACTACGGTATGTTTGTGAATCTCAACATAATTTAATTGTTGCCAATTTTTTTTTCGACATAATAATAATAAAAAGCACAATTATTTAAAATGAGGAAAATAAATTAGAAAATAAATTAGAAATATCAGTCATATCGTTACAAATAAGGTACCAAATGAAAGGGAATATTTTTGTGAATCCGATGGATTAAACAGCTTATCGATCGGACTGTTAGATGTATTAAAATTAACTAAAGTATGAATTTTAGGTGGCAACAGCAGAAGATTGTATGGAAACCTTTAGGCGAAATTAAAAAAAAAAAAAAAAAAAAAAAAAAAATATCTGCTTCACATTAAGTCACATATTTTTGAAGTGGGATTAAAAATTGCAGCTTTCATTTTTTTTTTTTTTTTTAATTTTCTATCACGAACACAAAAATATAATATACAATCTGTACCTCACAAGACCGACTTGCATTTCAAATTTCATCAATCTTTTGGTTGATAAACAAAAAAGTAACTTTTTTTTTTTTTTTTTTTTCAAATTAAATTTTATTCTAACTTTGAAATCATTTGTGTGAGACGATACATTAAGAATTTTGGTTTTAAAAGTTTTTTTAGATTATTTTTTTGTGGTTGTAGGAAGAGACGAACACTGTAAAAATTTCTTTTATTTGTTTTTAATGAATAAATATTATTTATATATAATAAATTTTTTAGTATGTACATGTTTTTTTTCTAAATATTCCATGCTTTTAACTATTTTAATAATGTATGTTAATTCCACTATGCTGAATTCAAAATAAAGGCATTAAAATGCGTGTAATTATAAATATATCTATAGGTTCCAATGTCACAAAATTTAACTCACATGTAACATTCTGTTTTGTCTGAAAAATTTACGTTACATGTTGTGGCCCAATTGCTGCCAGTATAAGTAACTTAAATATCAACATTTATGTAGACATATACATATATATATATATATATATATATATATATATATATATATATATATATGTATTATATGTATAATATATATATTGACAGTGTAATCTAATTTATAAACAAAATATAATGGACAAATTGTTATATTTCTTTCACATTTATTTCTTTCACATTATATTTCTTTCATTTTGTTATATTTCTTTCACAAATTTATAAACTGATTTTTATCGAGTGTATATATGCATTTCATCATTCGTTTGATTTTCAAAATTTTGAAGGGAATATATATATATATATATATATATATATATATATATATATACGTAGAAAATTTTTTAAGCAAGTTAAAATCTTAATGTGCTTTTTAAAGTAAGTTTCTAACTGTTAATATCTAACAAACAACTATTACATTAACAACCTGAAAACACTGTGATACAAAATTATGCATTATTCTCGTATACATAATTCTTTTATTACTGCTTATTTATTAACAATACTTATTTTCATAACTATTACAATGATTATAGATTATATACGTGCTCAGTGACCACCATTTCGTGCAATTTAAATGACTTTCTTATTTTTAATTATCAAAATATTATATATTTTTATCATTATATCCGTGTGTGTGTTAATTTCTTATCAAGTGATAATAAAGGAAATACCCTTCCTATATATCTAATGTAGACAATAAAATATCCTCGCTAAATATGCATTATTGTGAGTATAATATTGCGTAATTATGCGTAAATTATAAAATATGCGAAAGCAATAATTATATCTTTTACATTAGATATTTAAATAATTACTAATGAGTATCATTAACTGAAACGGACTTTAAATAAATTACAAGCTCATTAAAATAAATTATCAAGTTAAAACTACTTGTTTTTCCTCTGTCTAAATGTTTTGAAATGCTCTGAAATAAAATTATAATTACTTGTGAATAAAATAAAATTAAAATTAAAATTATCAAACTGAAAACAAAATATATAAATTTTATTACAAAACTAATTTCACGGAGCATTTAAATAATATTTATTTCAAAGAAATGATTTGTTTCTAAATTAAAATTGAATACTTATATATATATATATATACTGCAATTAAAACGTGAATTTTCGACCATTTTTACTGAATGTCTTTTGCATATTTCATAAAACTAAATACAATATTATATGAATTTACTGAAATGTATACCAAAATTTAATTACTTCTTAAGTATCCATAATAAGAGAGAATAAAGATAATAAAGCATTGCTTTATTTTTATATTCTTCTTTTTAAAGTTATGAACAATACCCAAGAAGTACATTTTCAATCTTTATTATCAAATAAAACATAATGTGCTTTACAATAAAACAAGATTAACCAACACACACACACACACACACACACACATATATATATATATATATATATATACTCGCATTGTTCAAGTTTGTTATTATCTAAATACCTAAAGTACTGTTTTTTTTTTTTTATTTATTTAAATTATTTTTAAATATATTAAAACAAATTTGTGAAATACTTTTAATAAACTGACACAAACCAAAAAAAAAAAAAAAAAAAAAGAAAAGAAAAGAAAGAAAAAGAACCTTTTTTTTTTTACCTAAATATTTTTTTTTTTTTTTTAAATAACAATTATGATATAATTTCTTAGCGATTAAATACATAAAGCAATTGTTTTATCGACTTCTTATTGTTATGTCTTTCGTTGGTTATTTGTAATAATCATTGTATCAAGCAAATGAAAAAAAAAATGAATTTAAAAATTTTTATAATTGCTCTAATTTAATATTTTTTAAAATACATTTGCGATAAACCGTTTCAAAAATTATAGTATAACACTAAATTTTGATAAAGGTGTTAATATGATATTTTGAAAATACATTTAGGATTGAATATTTCGATAAATACAGTGCATTGCTAAACTTAGAATATCAAAGTATATGCGTTTATAATCAATAGATTATTCAATTTTAAATGGTATCATAAAATCAATTACACAAGTGAAATATTTTGAAATAAGTTAGAAATTAAAAAGGCAAAATTTTAAATTTACTATTGACATTTAAAGTGAGTTATCTGTTTCATTTCGTACTCTCAATTTGAACATAATGTGTAAAATAATTCCTCTTACAGCAAAGATAATTTTTACACGTACTCAGAACAGAGCCTAAAAACAATCTATTACATTTCTGTAACGAATATTTAAACTTTACTCATCGTATCAAATTTATAAAGTGGAATAGTTTCTTTACTGATAACGAGTAGTTTTGTCATCGGCAAATGAATCTATTATACCAATAAAAACTAGCGAGTAATTTTATTGTGTAAGTAGATAACGTTACATCGAAAACTTGAGGCAATAAATTTGACCTCAATATTAATACTGCTGTTATTAAACTTTCTAAGTCTTACAAATATTTCGTTGTTATTCATATTAACAAAAAAAAAAAAAAAAAAAATAGAGTTTGCAAAAATTTTCCGTTCAAATTTGTATATATATATATATATTATCCAATTTTAAACCTGTTATTTTCGTAAAAGTCTTATTTCCATCCTGTTTTTTCTTTAAACCTGTTACTTCCATAAAAATCTTATTTCCATCCTGTTATTTCCATACTTGTGGTATACAATATTCCATGTAAATAATTTAATTCTTTTTTTACTGGTAAAACCAGACGTTACCTCTACATTCGCGTTTTAGAGCATAAAGAAACTTAAAAACTGCGATATTATTTCAAATATACTCCAACATGCTATAAAAACTGATCTTTTACCTCATATTGATAACCTTCATATTATTGTTTGGTTGCTCCGATTATCATACTAGTATTTCGTTGAGGGATGGCTTTCTAAGATGCAAACTTTTCCTTTGAAAGAGGCAGCTCCGGCGGAGTATGCTGAATTTTTTTTTTTTTTTTTTTTTTTGATATGTTGTTCTTTTCACTTGAATAAAACTTTACTGATGATGTTTGTTTTAATGAGGAACAGAAAAATAAAACTCTCGAAACGTTTTTATTTATGTTATGAAAGTTATCTTATCCGTTTTTAATCATTTGTATTACCGAGTTGCATTTCTGGAACATACAAAAAAGTCAAAGTTACTTTCACAGCAAGCTTTGATAGATGATTTTATTAACTGTTGCTGGGTTACAACATTAAAATTAAGAAGAAATGTTTATAAAATTCCCAACAGATGGAATTATTATGTTATGTTTTAACTGCAAAGTTTAATTTATGAAGAAAAAAAAAATCAGATGTAAACTTTTCAAATGTCAACAGTTTACATAGACGCAATTTGTGAGAAATAAAACGATTTATGTGAGTCTGCTTTTGTTACAACAAACTTAAGGAATTTTTGAAATTCCCATCTAAACTGAAAACTTGAATATTTCGAAAAGTTTTTATGTCATTCTGCACGATGATTCAGACATCAAACAAACACTTTTTTAAAAATCAATAAATGTTTATTTTATTTTATTTATTTATTTGTATAATATAAAAAAAAAGTTGATCTGTTTTAGATACTTTCTTAAAAAAAATTAGTTAATTCACCCTGCAAAGTAGGAGTTATTTTTCTTTAACGGCCCTCTTCACTTACCGTCGCCGGAAGCCCGAGCCAATGTTATTCTATGGGGAAATTTTCTTTACAGATAACTTATTAACTAATACATATTTTTAAATTCTGTTTTCACATTCAGAAAATTCCCAACTGTAAAATGGACAAGCCTTTTTTAAAAATGTATTTTTTTTTTTTTTTTTTTTTTTTTTTTTTTTTTAATATTTTATTTTGAAATTGCAAAAGGAAAAAAATTCACTAATGGAAAATTCCTATTTTGCAACTTCAAAATAAAATATAAAAAAATAATTTTTTAAAAAAGGTCCGTCCATTGAACAGCTGGGAATTTTCAGAATGTGAAAACAGAATTTAAAAATATGTATTAGTTAATGAGTTATTTGTAAAGAAAAATTTCCCATAACATTAGCTTCGGCTTCCGGCGGCGGTGAGTGAAACGGGCCCTTAATCGACTTGAGTTAAAAATACAATTCTTTCGACAAATTGGTAGCTTATTATTTAAACGAACTTAAGTTACCGATATTTTTTGATACTTGAGTTATTTTTGCTCATTCAAGATCTTGTAAGTGGCAACATCGTCCTCGTTGCAACGTATTTCTTCAATAGTAGGCAAGTGCAACGGGCAACGCTACTGTAAAATGGTCCAATTTATTAAAATATTCTGCATTAAAATCATTAATAAAATAAATAAGTTACTCAAATACAATAAATAAGTTTGAGTGCCTTATGTTAACGCATTCAATTAACTGAATTTAACTCATGATGAGAGGGCGCGTTTCACTAGGCAAATGAGTGAAAATTCTAAGTTGAATTTTTTTCATTCTTTTATTTTAAGAGGATAGCATATTCAAACATCCGGGTAAATATATACATTTTTTTAATCTGAGGTTTTCAGATATAAAGGGTTAATATTTTAAACTATGCTTTTAATTGCATGTAGTTTACCTCAATTTTATTATACATTATATTCCTTATTATTACTTGAATTGAAATAAATACTTAAAAGCTGATCAAATAATTACAATTAGTTTCAAAAATTTATAACTTGCGTTTCCTTATGATTGAACGGAATTCGTCTAAATTGTCCTCAATTAGAATTTCGAAATATTTCATCGTATTCATTTCACTTTAAAAAATGAAGAAAAAAATATTTTACAATTTAAAACTTTCTTGTAAGTATTGAAAAATAATAATAACTTCAATGTATTTCGAAAATATTGATTTTTATTTTTAAACTTTAAAAAATTAATTTCAAGTTTTATAAAATATTTGTTTGAGAGTCAATATAATAGAGAGCTTACTATAGAGTATATTGTTAAAAAAAGAAATTCATTGATTTTCAGTTTCTCTTGAGGATATGGCGATGGAGTTTCCCTTATTAGTAAAGATAGTTTTCTGTACCCTCAGCGAATAGAATCCGAAAAATATATAATATTTATATATGTTTTTTCATTAAGTAGTATTTGTACTTTTCTTATTTTATATTGAATTAAATTCTGTTAAAAGTAGAATAGTTTTCATATAACAGTGGTCATTATCGACAAGAGTAAGTATAGTGTTATACCCTAAAAGACAGCTACTTGATTTTTTTTTTTTTTTTTTTTTTTTTACAACCACCAGGGGGCACTGCCCCATGCTAACTTCGCTCACCGATCCTCGGGGAAGGCTTCATCCCCTTCCTTTGATTAGCTTTGCTCATTAACCACCACGGGGTTCTGTCCATCTATTCGCAGACTTGCCTTTCATTGAACAACAATATTAATAATACATAACAAAAGACAAAACCAGAACAATGTTATAGAAATTCCCATATTTGATATCTCATTGAAATACACAATATTTCATATTATGTCTTTTATAACATGGCAAAAATCTGTTTTAATGTTCAACAATTTAATAACAATTTTCCATTACTTTGGGCGGACACATATGCTAGACAGCTAGACACTCAAAATAAACAACGATGACACTAACTTTATTTATTTATTTATTTTTTACCCATATATATGACAGAGAAAGTTTTCGCAAGATTTCGAAGTCAAATTCTCGAAATTCACTTTTTGTTATATTTACAAGTTTTGAGGTCCCCTGAATCCAAAAATTACGTTTTTAATTTCTCTATATGGTACAGAAAGTACAGTTTTGGGTCAAATTTTAGAACTTGAGTTTCTGCTAAATTTAGACGTTTTGAGGTTTTCTGATTAGAAAAAAAATATGTTTTTTAACGGTTGGTCTGTATGTCTGTGTTTCTCTGTGTGTTTGTGTGTGTGGGGGGGTGTCTGTGTGTGTGTGTCTGTTTGTTACCAGCATATCGCAAGAACAAATTATGGCAGAAAGTCCAAGCTAAGTATTCTAAATGTGTATCATACAGAAATGCTACACTAAACTTTTCTTTGAGATCAAGCAAATGGTTCGTGTACAGAGACACCTAAGAGGATTCAAATACATTACGTCTATGGGGGGAAATTGCAGGTATGTTGAGTTTAACATCTATAGATTGCACTAAACCAAATGAAACGAATATATATTTTATATGTGCAAGATCATGTTTCACTTAGAAAGTGGCATGGAAATTATTTACTGTTCGTTTACAGGGCTACACAAAAGAACGAGATTATTGTGCGACAATACTTGAAAATTGGCTGGGAGTGTATTTCCGGTTGCGTAGTTTGTTATTATTATATGATTATATTTATGTGCACCATGTAGTGTGTACATAACCTTCAGACATTATACAGGGTTGCCAATATTTAAGCCATAACATTCTTTTTTATTGTTAGTGGAAGTGCTTTTCTATAATGTTTTACCATGTCCAGAAAAGCTGCTCAGAAATTAATATTAATTCGTCATAGCCATATAGTAAATATTGTAATTTTTTAAGCTAAGTTTCATCGCTTGTTTTTTGTATATTTACACGTTTTGAGGCTTTCTGAATATCAAAGTGAAGTTTTTAAAGTTTGATCTTTGTCTGTGTCTCTTAAATTAAAAACAAATAATTTAACGCGATCCAAATGTTGTATTTTGAAGTTAATACATTAGTTACTAGAAAAGTTTGATCAAGATTAATTAGTTTCAAGGAATGTTGCGTGTGAAAGTTGCCTGAATAATTTTAGGTAAACTCTTGAATTTAATAACAGATTTGATTTTTATATAAAATGTACAGTCGGTAACAAAAGTGTCCGAACACTAGCAAAAATTCCTATGTAAAAAATGTAAACTTCAAACGGTTTCCTTAAATAAATCCTTGTCGAATCATGTTCTTTGGCTGACTAAGAACAGGATTCGACAAGGATTTATTTAACAAAACCGTATGAAATGTACTTTTTTTACATAGGAATTTTTTCTAGTGTTCGGACACTTTTCTTACCGACTGTAAGTACAATAACAAATGAGGGTTGAGGGGGCGGTAGTCCCTCACATGCAATTATTTGTCAAATAAAGATCTTCCGAAGCCCAAATCAAAGTGTAAATATGTTTTTTCATTCATTCATTGTATGAAAAAGTTAAATATCTAGTCATCATATGCAAGTTTTAATAATAAATACTCTGTTAACGCATAGTTGTTTCTTAAAATATTTCATTCATTAACATGAGTATGATAAACACACATTATTAAAATTATGCTTTTAAAATACAATATTCAGAATATTTAAAAAGTTACCTTGATGAAATCAGTACTTTCACATAAAAAACTAGTATGTTGCGGCTAAAACAAGATTTTCATCTATGTAATATCTTATAAAATTTCATGCAATACAAATCATGTGTTAAATTATAATTTAATTAAAATTGTTTTCCTTCATGAATGCAGAACATTTTTATCTCAGAGAAATATAACACTAAATGCTGTAAAAAAGTCAATTTTGTGACAATGTCAGAAGAAATAAGATTTTTTTCCCGTTAGTTTCTTTCTCGTTAAAAATGAAAATAATCGATAGCTTTGTTTTAAATCATCCCAGATCTATAGTTTAACGATTTGTTTTAAAATGTATTGACGAGTTTTTTTGGAAAGATACCCATAATGAAAATTTACACCCCTCCCCAGAGAGACAGCTCTTACATGCAGAACTTTTTCTTCTAATTTACTACTACTGGGATCAATGATTCATATTAATTTTACAATAATGCGTTAAAATTTACCCTCATTTATACGAAATTTTGTCCTATACTGCAATGTTCAATATTTAGCGAAAAAAGAATGGAATGATAGTATCGTTTGTTGAGCGATTGATTCCCAAATGTAATAAGCACCAATTTAGGCGAAAGTCCAACCAAATACCAAATTTGGTTAAATTTCATTCATTGGTTCGGGAGACACAGTGTCCTTAAAATTTGTGATATACACACAGAGAGACAGACAGGCATTTTCTAAAAATAGTTCATGACATCTCAAAATATATAAATCCGTCGAAAACCAGATATCGAAAACTTTCACGAATCCAAAACTTTCTTCACACATATATATAATTTTGAATAGAAAGTGATAAAAAGGTGTAAGAGTTTAAGATAAGTGGGCGTGATTAACAAAGAGAAAAAAAATTTAATGAGTACAACAACAACGAATTAAATTATCGAAAAAACATTTGTAAAAATAAACACTTCATGTGAAAAATTACAAATTACACTTATCTTTTCAAATGTTTTTTCGATAATTTAATTCGTTGTTGTTGTTTTTATTAATTTTTTTTTCTCTTTGTTAATCACGCCCACTTATCTTAAACTCTTACACCTTTTTATCACTTTCTATTCAAAATTATATACTTTTTGCATAATTTTTAGTGCTGCCTTTCGCGCTTTTTTTTATGCAAATATACTTTAATTAATATGTAAATAATATATATATATATATACTACCAAATAAAGTAAAAAAATAATAAGTTATATTTTTTAAAAGGTTTTTTTTTTTTTTTTTTTAGCTTACATTCCCTGTCATAAACTTTCTGTCGAATCCGGGTTAAAATGAAAGGAGTGAATTTTACGATTCCAGGGGTGCAAACAATTTTTCCACACGACAATTAGATTTTTTTAAATTAACTAAAGTTTTAGATGGCAACACTTCATTTTAATTCCTTCCAGTCATTTTAAAAAGTACGTGGCTCGTTACAAATTCGGTACCAAATGAAAGGGGCGATTTTTCTGAATTCAGGGGTGCAAACAGTTTTTCCACACGATAATTAGATTTTTTTTTAATTAACTAAAGTATCAGATTTAGGTGGCAACACTTTATTTTAAACTTTTCGTACTTTTTAGTACGAATCAAGCTATTAGAAAAAGTCTTTAATTTAATTTTGTTTTTAAATATTTTATCATTATATTTAAAATTGTTACTTAAATTTTATTAAAAGAGTCGCTAAGGGCACAATAAAATTTTCAGTCTATATTTCTGATACTAAAACTCTTCTGTGTCAAAATAATTTAACTTGCAAATATCTTGTAGTACTTCGTGCACAATCTATTATATCACAATTAGCGTGAAACGGACATTATAACATACTGAAATGTATCTTGACATGATAATTTGTAGTCTGACAATCTTCTAAGTTTAGAATTATTCTAAAGATGCAAAGGAGTATGCTATCATTTAAATTAAAATTATGTTGGAAATTAGATGCATAAAATCTAATAAATTCTATAGTTAAAAAAAAAAAAAAAAGAAATGTAATTTTTTTATTATCACGTATAAGAATCAAGTAAAAAAAAAAAAAAAAATTAAAGTACTTATAAAAAATTACTCGCTAATTTTATAACAGATCAAATATTACTCAGAAATTATAAAAACTTTACTTCGTCCTTGAGTATATTATTTGCCTTTTTTTTTTTTTTTTTGAATTTTTGTGTTCAGGACTTAGTTATTAGAAGAATTTTCTATCAGAGCTCTAATTAGTCGTGGGGCGTATGCTAGGTTGTACTCTGCAATTCTATTGAACTTTTGGTAGAAAATTTTGTCAACCAGTTCTGGTTTCTAGTACGAATTTCTGGTTCTCCAGGATTATCTCGAGAGTTTGGGGCAGAATTTTTCTTTCTTTCTTTCTTTTTTCTTTTTTTTTTTTTTTTTTGAAAAGGCAGAGATTTTGGTTAGTGAATTTTTTTTTTTTTTTAATCGGTTCAGTAGTTCCCGAGATTACCCTCTAGTTACAACCATAGATATAGTAATATATACACTAAGCGACAAAAAAAAAAGCCGCACTGCAGAAAAATGACTTATACCTTTTTTATTTACAAATAAAACTGTCTTGTTTGCATAATACCAAAGGTATGAAATGATACCTATGTATATTTTCGATTTAATAATTCGCTTTATTGCACTTTCCGAAGTACTTTTTAAAAATCTGCATAAAACTTTCTTTTTGAACATAATGCAATAACTATACACTTTGCATTCTACTATGATTTATTATATGAAATAAACAAGTTATATTTTAATATATGAAATAAAACTATTTATTTATTAGATCTAAGCAGTTTTTTGTTAAAAATATGTATTCTGCATTGGGTTAATTCCACCTTTATATGGAATTACTGCATTAATGCGCAATGGCATAGTTTTATACAGTGTTTTAATATAAATCTCAAAAATTTCAATGTGTCAAATATCACAAATAAATTTTTCTACTTCTGGCAGAGTTATAGGCTGCAAATTTCGAATCCTGCCCCCTCTCCCCCGCCTTTTTATAGACGAAACATTTTCGAGCGCATCGCGATTTTGACCATTTCCATGTCTGGTAAAGAAGAAATGCTACTATATCCTTTGTGGTATTTAACTTAAAGTGAAAAAAAGTATGATTACTTACATAATTATAGGTTCTCATGGGAATGTATAAGAAATTTTGACAATTTGAAGTGAATAAACTTACCACAGACGCCGTGTAGTAAGGTGCCTTATTATTTTCAAATGCTGTTTACGGAAATGTGTAAGATACCTCCAAAATAGTCGGTCAGGCACCACTTTTATGCAGATTGTGTTTTATTTCGAGATAATTGATCCCTTGAGCATAAAAATTTCCCCGAGTGTTTGGAAAGTTATGCACCTCCGTACCATAATGTACGGAGAATGTGTCACTGTTTTAAAAGTGCGATTTTCATTAAGTCGGTCACATTTTCGTCTTCATTCTAGCTTTGTTCTTCTGCACGAAATAAAGAAAACTTGATTCATCAGACAAAACCAGTTCAGCCTAATAATTGACTGATAATGTTTTTAAATTTTGGTCAACTAAAGTATTGTATTTTCTAATTCTTTTCCTTAATAATGGCTTTTTTCGCAGATCTTCCGTTCTTTAACCCGCTTTGTTTAATTGTTCCCGCATTGTTTTTGGAAAAAGTAATTTACTATACACTTTTTTAAAATCTTTTTTAAGTTTTGAACATGATACAAATCGATTTTTTAAACATTCGCATTTTAACTTGCGGTTATCTTGCTTGGATGAGCAACATGACCGCCTAAAGCCAAATTCCCAGTTTAAACGGCCAAAAAAATTTATATTTTGCTGAAATTCATTTTACCAATATTTCTTTAGCATTTAATTATTTTGCCATCTCACGTATTAAAATAGTTTTTGTTTTTCATTTAAAAATTAATACTTTTTGTGGCATCGTTAACTGCCTTATTCTTACCATTTTTGAAATAAATTCTAAAATTACAATTTTCCTGACAATTGCATTTTGTTTTTAACACTAGACTCAAAGCTAAAGTGTATGTGGAGGACAACATAGTAAAATCTGTTCGAAAATTTGCTTTTTAAACGATAAAATTGGCGGTTGTAGAAGGCAAAAAGGAAAACATCCAAGTGCGGCTTTTTTTTTGTCGCTTAGTGTATATATCTATCATCCCCATGTTATCGAGCAAAAATTTTTGATGCCGAAAAAAAGTTCTAAAATCAGCCATTAGAGAGTATTGCAAAAGGAAAAAAAACGAAAAATGAATTTGGAACTGCATCTGGAGTTTTTCATTCACCTTTAGTAAATAAATTATTCATAAATTTTATTTACTAAATTATCCGTGTGTATTCCTGTGTGTGATTTACTCGGGGAAAGAGCCATTAGAGTGACTTTTCCCAAGAAAACATGTCTCACTTTTTCCCTCTTGCAGATCAATCTATGTCTTATTACAATATCTATGGTTACAAAAAACTTTTCCTCTTTATATTAGCACAGATTACATATATTATTAACATTCAAATATTATGACTTTAGGTAAAAAATAACTTACACCGAAAGTATTTTCAAATGCCTATTTTAAACAACAATGTGATATTGTAATTATTTAAAAATTATGCCATGGCATAATTTCCAGTCTTTGCTATGTAAAAGTAATAATTAAAAAGTTTTAATCAACTACATCATTTCGTTATCCGCGATTGTAATGAAATGCTCGCATTCTGGTGGGCTAAGGTGAAATTATCACACCACTGCATATCATCATATTATGCAATCGATTTTCCATGATGTAATGGCGGAGAAAGAACAATAATAATTGCACGTGGCTATTATATTTACTAACAACTGCAGTTCAGAGAGCGCCATCTATCGATCATTACAAACGCGGATCGTCAAACGTATGATATAAATATCATTTTTCATATCTGCGTCTGTATGTTATTATAGTAATTTAAAGATATTACAATGTTAAAGAAATATTGCGATTTAAATAATTTCAATTAATGTATTTTCTCGTTGTTATTTACATAAGAATATTTCATGAAACTTCATATAATACCTAAGAATGAAATATTTTTAAGGATAGGATAGGCTTTTCCCAGCGTCGTCTGCGCAATCACGTGATATAGAAAAACAAAAAATCGAATTCTGAGAAGCGAATTTAGTTAAATATTGTTCTTAAGAACAAAAGTATCAACATGTAATAAAATAAATAGATAAATAAATAAGTAAGTAAAAGTAATATTGTGCATTTGCAAACAGTAGAGTAATTGTATTTGTAAGTTTAATAATTTTTAAAACACTTTATATGTTTATTTATTTTTGAATCGATTTTTGAATCTATAATTTAGAATTTAAGAATCGATTTTTGTATGTCGTAGTGAACTGTTACATTAACTGATCTGGCAATAAATAGGGGAATGTTTATGGGTTATAACTTGATATTAATTTAAAAGGTTTCAAGTTAAATTTAATCGCGGGAAGGTGTTACAACAAGTTAATTTACTTAGCTACTGGCCGAAATGGCTTCACACCGTATGATGTTGCAGTGTTAATAATATAATTACAAAAAATCAGAGTACTTAAGATGTTCTCCATCACATCAATAACAAATATGAACTAAATGATGATTGTAAATGTATACAACAAACAAAAGATAGTGAATAATGATACAAAATGGATTAAAAGTGATGATGCTTAAAATAAATAATATAGAAGAAATCGAATTGTTAAAAAATAAAAATACAAAATGTGTTATTTTAGCAACAGCTATAGATGTAGAAGACTTGGTCTGTCCTTTGTTTAACTATGCCATGTGACCTCTGAGGTCATGTGGGAAGAGCCCATTGATTGATGAAAAAATATTTATTTTTCTCAATTAAATATTTTTAGATATATTAATTGTAAAATTGAAGTGTACCAATGTTTAAAAAAATTATTATATGTAATTTTCTAAAAGTAAAGAAAAATTGATTGTACAACATGTGGTATTATGTACGTATACAATACATACGGCTATGTTTCCTAAAGTTGTACGGACCGTGCTGATCGGGAACTGTAACGACTCGGCAATTTCCAGTGTACAACATATTTGTATACCATTTTGGTTACATTTTGCACTTTTATGTCCATATCTTTTACTGATAATAAAGCAATTGGTGGCTCCCTTTTGCTAGATTTCATTTTAAAAAGGATCTGTGTTTTCGAACGTCTTATGAAAACACAGTCTTCTTTAACACCCTTTAATTTTTGAAACTGTTTCAAAGATAAGACCACACAAATATATATATTTAGTAGCTTCAGTAGCAGAGCGTGATCCTTCATTAGTCTATAATGACATTCTTAAGTGCAATATGAAAGAAACAACAGACCACTTGTGTTTTTAAAAGATATATAATTTTTGGTACAGAAGGCACGTTTTTTCCTTTCGTATATTAGGACGATATTAAAGCGTCATCTATTGCTAAAATTTTGAACTTATCTTTTTTCTTCTGCCTTACATATTCTACCTCTCTCGCCCCCCCCCCCCCTTTTTTTTTTGGCGTATATTCAGATTTTATTTCAAGTCGTTCCGGACAACAATTATTTTTAACAGATTTTTAGAAAAATCATTTTTAATTACAATCAGCCTATTCTTTTATTTCATATTTAGCCAATTTTATGCAAAATTGATTGCAGTTCTAATTAAAAACTGATTCCTTATTTTATTTTTTATTTATTTTTATTTTTTATTTCAATGCCAGTTTGTATTGTTCATGGTGATTGTAAATATTCAATGAAATAACGTTTTTCTTATTGTAAATATCCAATGAAATAACTTTTTTTTTTTTTTAGATAGGAACGATTATATTAATTTAAGAATACTCTTTGGTTAAACTAAAAGATAAAAATAAAAATTAAAAATAAAAAAAGTATAATATTATAGATGGAATAACATTTTGAGTTTATGCTTAACGTCTACTTTATTTTTATTCATAACTAAATTTATACTGATTATATACTAAAATATTTTCAAGTTTTTTAATTAATTTCTTTCAATGCAAAAAGTTTGTACCCTCAAAAGAAAGAAATGGTTATAATCTAAAAGCGTTCAGAAAAAGTACTATTACGACATAACGTGGTAATATCATACCAAAATGCTTTAACTTTTTAGTACTTTTAACTGTTACATCGTATGGTTTTTCAATAAAAACTTGTATTTATGTTACTAAATTTCTTCCTTAAAATTTCGTAAGTATTTAAAAAAAAAGTAAAAACATACTGATATTATTGAAAATTAATTGCTGTAAAGTTCAGTAAGAAACTAACTTAGATTGTGAGGTCTAGCAAAGTGCTACGATTAAAATTCGCACTTTGCGAATAAAACATGAATACGAAGGTTTTAGGATTCGATTGAGTAATGGAGTTAGTTCCTATCCTAACTTAAAATTGTAAATTGAAATATGCAAATATTTTGGAAAGTAAGATAGATAAAAGGAGAAGGAAGATTGTTTCGGTGTGATAGTTGGAAGGAGTGGGCTAGAGTGTTAGTTGAGAGGAGGTATGAGTGATACTTGGAGAGGGAGTTGAAGGGCGATGTATTTCATAGTTGGAGTGTGTTAGTATGAGAGTTGAGGGAGCTAGCTGTTAGCGGCTCAGGGTAGAAAAGAGTAAGTCCTGTAGCATTGTAGCGTCAGGGAATCCTCCTACATGCGAAAGATTACTTGGCCTTAGAAGTTAAACGTAGTAGTTAAATTTATTGGTGACTAATTAAGTAAAGTAAAGTAATGGTGTTTATTTATTGCTGTCAAAGTATTTAAGAGGACTGCCCATTTTAAGTCGTAAGTTACTAATTGCCATTATAGTCCAGCGTCCCCCTTCTCATTTAAGCTTAATTAAAGCTCATTTATTTTATATATTTGGACTCTGTCATTTCTTCATAAATTAAGTATTTCAGGTTACAGCTTCAAGTTAAAGTAAAGTTAAATAAGCAAGATTCAAGTTTCATGCTCGTAAATTAATCTAGTGCAATCTAGGAGTTAAGATCTACAAATAAGATCATGGCGCACCATAATTCTCCAAGATTTTATTTCAGTTAGAATAATTGATGTTGGAAAAATAAATAATAATAATAAAATATTTTTTAATGTGTTTATAACTTACTCCCACCTGACTTGAAAGTGACATACCTTTGCTCACATGCAAGTGGATAAAAAATGGCTTTTGTGAGTGACGAAGCCTACACGCATATACGCGGATATTTCAATTCTTAGAACTGCAGTATATGAGGAACAAAAAAATTGTTCGAGCATCAATTAATATTTCTTCATTCTGATACTATTATACCAAGTCCATTTTATGAGAGAAGATAGATGCTGTTACGTGTACAGTCAATGATATAATTTCTTTTACACACCCGGTTATTAAATATTTCATGCGTGGATTGCACAATTTACAAACAAGATGGTTCTTTTCTGCACATCCTGTGATGCAGCTGCTGAGTGTGCCGAGCGAAAATGTTAGATTTTTACGGGAACAACTATAGTATCTACCCACAGCTGAATTTGGCGATTTTTTTTTTTTTTTTTTTTTTTTTAGTGAAAACATCTTTAGGCGCGTTGAGCACTTTTGGGTGAGCAAAAATCATGAAACTCGCGTCATCGTCAGCGAAGGTTTTCCATTTGAAGTGAGAACTTCTTTAGGCGCGTTGAGCACTTTGGGTGAACAAAAATCATGAAACTCGCGTCATCGTCAGCGAAGGCTTTCCATGATAATCGAAAGTGGAATTCGAGATTTCAGCTGATTTACACGTTTTGAGGTGTCCTGAATGGGTTTTCTTTTGTATCTCAGCTACTAATTAAAATAATTTCATAAGTAATACATCATTTGAAAGCTTTGTTGAGTTGGAATCGAACAGTAACTTACAGAAATTTCTACTGCCAGATGACGTTGTAATATATTAACATTTCAAAATTTCAATTTATAATTATGATTAAATTATTTTTAATATATCATTCGAAAGATAAATTAAAGTTCTTTTATATTATCGAAAGTGGAATTCGAGATTTTTCCTGATTTACACGTTTTGAAGTGTCCTGAATGGGTTTTCTTTTGTATCTCAGATACTAATTAAAATAATTTCAGAAGTAATACATCACTAGAAACCTTTGTTGATTTGGAATCGAACAGTAGATTACAGAAACTTTTACCTCCAGATGGCGCTGTAATATTTTAAAATTTCAATATTTCAAATTCTAATTATGATTAAATTATTTTTAATACATCATTTGAAAGATATTTTAAAGTTCTTTTATATTATCGAAAGTGGAATTCGAGATTTCATCTGATTTACACGTTTTGGGGTGTCCTGAATCGGTTTTCTTTTGTATCTTAGCTACTAGTTAAAATTATTTCATAATTAATCAATATTTTTACCTAATATAAGGCTTAGTTCATTTAATTTGGGTAGCTACAAATATTGTGCCGAATCATATAATCCGAATCATAACATTTCTCTACAAATCAAAAATAATTCGAAAATAATAATCTAATAGCTCGACGATACAATTAACAAGCTACTTAGTTTTCACTTCTATCGGCAGTCCCCAAACACTGCTTTGATTTTTTTTTTTTTTTTGTCGATTATGAAATATGGCGGTTATGGCGATATGACGATTATGTCGGCCAAAATAAACAGCATGCAGGCTGCCATATTATACCGCAAACAGTCCAGAATGACATCGTTATCGTTCAAAACGGCGCCAAAGAAAATTCGCCAAATTCACTTGTGGTGAAATACTATAGTTGTATCTTTTTACGTTGTCATTTTCCAACAAACAGTGAGCTAAGGTAACCTGATCTTAATCCTTGTGATTTCCGGTAGTAAAAATTTTAGAAACATGTTATTCTTTTTAGTGGTCTAAATAAACTACCTATTTAAAAATTAAACTTAGTTGGCGACTCATATAGCGAACAGATTTAAAACGTTGGCACAGCAGCACTCCGTTCTATTTCGTGATCCTCACTATTGTGGAACATGTGCTTTCTGGTTTAAACTTGTGTTATAAAACAGTGCATAGAATATTAAACATATTTTAATAAAATCACGCAACAGTTAAAAACGAATATCATTGTCTTTTTGTGTGTGTGTGTGTGTTTTATTTATTTATATATTTATTTTGACTTAGAACAAATAAAAACCTGGGTATCTATTCTCCGATCCGACTGCCATAACGACCGTCCTTAAACGACGAGAGTCGTCAAATCAAAGGTCGGAATGTGGCGTCACGTGATCAAAATAACGACTGCTACAGTCGAAAATGAGGTATAGTCTGGTCGGGGAATAGATGCCCTGATTTCTTTGTTGCTTGTTCTGAAGTTTTTAGCCTTACGAGAATCATAATCAGAAAACTTTTCAAGCTGTGAACCAACAAAGATGATATCGAAAAATTAATTACGCTGAATTAAATGAGTAATCTGCATTCAGTTACAACATTGTAATTATACTGGCTCATGAAAGTTCAGAGTCTACATCCAAATAATTCAACAGACAGTTAAGCAAACGGAATCTTTGAAGGCTAAGCGGAAAATAGAAAATTAAAAAAACCCTTTTTACCTACGAGGGAAAGTCATTAAGTAAGTCACAAAAGATATTAAAAAAATAATTTGCTATGATAATCACTTGGAAACAATTTTTATTTTTCCACATAATCTCCAGCAACGTTGATGTACTTATACCATCGTTTTATCAGAACCCCAATTCCAGCTGCATAAAATTCTTTGGATTGCAGTCCCTTCCGCAGTAGGACTTCATGTTGAACGTGGTCGTCATCTGCAAATTGTTTGCCTCCCAGATGTTGATTCAGTGGTCCAAACAGGTGCAAATAGCTTGGGACTAAGTCTGGGCTGGAAGGTGGATGCTGTAGCATCCATAAACAGGTAACATTTCTTCATGAATAATTTTTTTTTCAAGTCTTCCGCCCACAAAAATCGGATCACAGCATGCTGCTCTTCTATCGTACAATCATTCAGCATCATCCCCATTTTTGAAGCTGCATTACGCATGCGTGTGCATGTTACCTACTCAATAAGAATTGTAATATCATAATGCTTTATGTTGTTGCCATCTATCACCATTCTTTGTGGATATCTGTTACTACTTTAAATCATGCCATATGCATTTGTGACTTACCCTCGTATAATGCACGTCTTCAAAAAATCGAAATTTGAGATTCATTAAAATGTTAAACAGTCTATATAACTCACAGTAACTTTCAGTGTAATTGCTGTAACATTTATTGATTTATTTTAAAACAATCTTTAAATTAACACAAATATTTAACAGGAGTAAGACTGTGCATATTTAAATTTATGTTTCTTCAAGCATAAAAAACTTCAGAGCATTAAGTTAAATTAAAAAAATTTCGTAAATTTTGTAATCAAAGTCTTGTAAACTTTGCGAAACTCGAATTATTATAATAAAATTAACCTAATAGAAATTTCTAAAGATTAAATTCAACAAAAGTAAATGTTGTTAAAAGTTTCTTTTTCTTTCTTTTTCAAATATTTTTCTTTTGATATTAATATTTTGAAAATTGCTAGTCGAGATTATTTCTAATATGTTCTTTTACTTCCTAGAACAAAAGTGTCATAATATTATCTAAAAGATTTAATTAGTTTTATGGCTAAGATATTAAACAAATATTGTCTTAAACGTAAAAACCTAATGAAGCATAATCTTACGTCTTCAGTCTGGCGATTAATGAATTTTTTTTTTTTTTTTAATTTTCTTTATTTTATTATGAGAGTTAGAAGAGCATGATGTTTGCATATTGTAGTGCTAAAAAATGCAAATAAAAGGGTAATTTTATTTAAAATGTGCAACCCAAGCGTAAACGCATATTCATTTTAGTATCGAGTTGTTAAATTTGGAAAAAAAAAATAATAATAATATTTGCTGGTATAGAAATGTATAGAATAGTGGATATATAAAACAAAGATTTCACAACATTATATAGATTTTCTTTTTCTAGATCAATATAAATATGTTTAAATGTGTGAAAACAATAAATTTCCTTTTATTATGTGTAGTAAATTCTCACTTGAATAACTTTTAAGAAAAATAAAAGACATTTCCTATTGTAGTTTTGATGAATGAGATTTGCAAATTTTTATAATCAAATAAAAGAGGAGAAAAGGAAGAAGACACAAATATTTATGTCGCAAAGGTATACAGGTTGTTGCAAAACAAATGTGCAAAACTTTACAAACTGATAATACACATTCAAGCAAACAACTTTCATCATTGAATACATAGTCGGAATTAAAACAAAAATATGCTGCTGCATTTGAAAAATTCATACATGCAAACGTTAAAGTATCAATCATGTTGCGAGTTACCAAGAAAGGAACGACACTAATAGCATGAAAATGTGATATGGGGAAGAAGAAAACTGGTCTGCCAATTTTGTTACGAATTATACATAAAAATTGCTAATCAGAATGCATAAATGTCAATCGTAGTATTACTGTATCATAAGATGTTGCTAATAGGACAAGAGCATTTTGTATGCGGAACTGCAAATGGAAATGGCTCAGAGGCTCAACGTTCAGCGTTTACCCAACAGGCGGTGGGTCACGGTAGCATGGTTGGTAAAGAATAGAGCTCGTAATTGAAAGATTGCGGGTTCGATACTTGAGCAGCCGAAGATCGTCGTGTACACAAATGGTTGCTGGTGCACGTACAGTCGGAAGCCAAAATTATTTTAGCGCTAGAAATAATTCCTATGTAAAAAAAAAGTACACTTAATACAGTTTTGTTAAATAAATCCTTGTTGAATCTTGTTCTTAGACTGACTGTGAGCATGATTCGACAAGAATTTATAAAAAAAAAAAAAAAAAAAAAACTGTATTAAGGGTACTTTTTAAAAAAAATAGGAATTATTGCTAGCACTCGAATAGTTTGCTGCCGACTGTAAAATCCTTAGTGTCGTGACCACAATGTTTTCAATGTTCACATCAAAATTATACCTCTGTGGATCACTGAAGAAGGGAAGCCATATCCACCGTGGAGGATCAAACGGCATGTCTCCAGACCACCACTTAGAATTGGCACCGAGCCATGAGTCCCAGACTGTTGCTAATAGCACTAGTGTGATTATAAGCTCATTTGAACAAAGCGTTTTGACGCTAAACTGTAAAAAAATGTCCTATTTGCTGCCAGAAATTCTCTGTAATTTGAGAAAATACGTTCTGACAACGTAATTTTTTCGTAAATTACGCGTATTTTCTCAAATTACCGAGAATTTCTGGCAGCAAATAGGACATGTTTTTTACAGTGATGATATATTAAAATTTTTTCGGAAATATAAAAACTTCAACAACTTTAACATTATAGATACCTTTAGATCATTATAAACATGAATACTTTTCCCTAGCTTGTATTCTACAGCATTTGCTAAAATAAAATTTTATAACATTGTAAAAAATATGTCCTATCTGCTGCCAGAAATTAACTGTAATTTGAGAAAATACGTTCTGACAACGTAATTTTTTCGTAAATTACGTGTATTTTCTCAAATTACAGAGAATTACTGACAGCAAACAGGGCATTTTTTTGCAGTGTACGGTTTATAAACTGTCATTCTTTTACAGCATAATAGCTAGAATACCAAAACAACTCCTTTTGTTTCTCAAAGGATACTGTAAATTGAGCATTCTCAACAACTGTTAAAATTTAAAATTTAAAAAAATAATAATAATAATAATAATAATAAAATTAAAAAAAAAGCTTTAACATCATATTTTGGATTTTCTTACAAAATGATTGCGTTCAACTGGTGAAAATGTAGTTATGCTGATACACTGCAAAACAAAAAGTCCTGTTTGCGGCCAAACATTTTCTGTAATTCAGAAAAATACGTTCTATCAACGGAAAAATTACGTTGATAGAACGTATTTTTCTGAATTACAGAAAATTTCTGGCAGCAAACTGCAGGAAATAGGACTTTTTTTTTTTTTTTTGACAGAGTACATAACGTGGTTTGAGATGAAAAGAGGCATAAGCAGTTCTATATCAACATACTGAACATTTATTTGTGTAAAAATATTTAACATTTGTATACGTGATTAAAAATTAACAAACATTTTTTGTACATTTTATTCTCTTAGAAATTGAATCACGATATATGAATTTCTGTTAGTAAAGTTTAGCTTTATTGAACACACTTAAAAGTTTTACAAAATGATCATTTACATTCTTGTCAACCATGTTTATAAAAAAAAAAAAAAAAATACCTGACCCTATTGTTGCTAGCAAAACATATATTAAACATGGGATCATAGTATAGCTAACAATTAAAAAATTTGATATAATGTGCTTCCTATGTATTAGGTTGATTTCTTTAGAAATCGACCTATTGCAGTCACTTCGTTTATCTATCTATCTATCTATCTATCTATATCTATATATCTATATATATATATATATATATATATATATATATAATGAAATTTTTGTCATCACGATAACTCCCGAAATAATACAGCAAATGGAACCAAATTTGGACAGTGAACTAATCTTATAAATATCTTGGATGAGTTCGTTAACCAAGTTGCTCCGACTTTTTGTTTGCAAGTGGCAGCCACTTGAAAATTTCAAACCGACATTGTAAAAAGCATATTTAAAGCAAGATTTGCTTGAATTTTGATGTAAATGCAGGCCACATAAGGGTCTCAATGAAGTTTATTAATGAAGTTTATCCGCCATTTTTATTAAAGTGGCAGCTATTTTAAGTTAAGCGGGACCACTTGAAATCAGGCAACCACTTGAAAATTTAAAATCCCTATAACTTCCGAAATAATACTCCAAATCGAACCAAATTTAGACAGTGCCTTAACTTATCTTATAAATATCTTAGATGAGTTTGTTAACCAAGTTGCTTCGCCATTTTGTTTTCAAGTGGAGACCACTTGAAAATTTCAAATTCAAATTGTAAAAAGCGTATTCCGAATTTGTTTGTAATTTGATGTAAATATAGACCACATAAGGGTCTCAATGATGTTTATTAATGAAATTTATCCTTCATTTTTAATAAAGTGGTATATATCTTAAGTTAAGCGGGGCCACTTGAAATCACGCTACCACTTGAAAATTTAAAATCACAATAACTTCTGAAATAATACTTCAAATAGAACCAAATTTGGACAGTGTCTTAACTTATCTTATAAATAACTTAGATGAATTTGTTAACCAAGTTGCTCCGACATTTTGTTTTCAAGTGGAGACCACTTGAAAATTTCAAATTCAAATTGCAAAAAACATATTCCGAAATTTTTTTAAATTTTGTTGTATACATAGGTTATACAAGTGACTCAAATAACTTTATTAATGAAATTTATCCGCCATTTTAAATAAAGTGGCGGATATCTTAAGTTAAGCGGGACCACTTGAAATCAGGCCACCATTTGAAAATTTAAAACCATGATAACTTCCGAAATAATACTCCAAATGGAACCAAATTTGAACAGTGTAATAACTTATCTTATAAATATCTTAGATCAGTTTGTTAACCAAATTGCTCCGCCATTTTGTTTTCAAGTGGCGACCACTTGAAATTTTCAAATTTAAATTGTAAAAAGCGCATTCTGAAATTGTTTGAATTTTGATGTAAATACAGACCACGTAAGGATCTCAATGAAGTTTATTAATAAACTATATCCGCCATTTTTATAGAGTGGCAGATATCTTAAGTTAAGCGGGGCGGCCACTTGAAATCACGCTCTCTCTTGAAAATTTAAAATCACGATAATTTCTGAAATAGTACACCAAATCGAACCAAATTTGGACAGTGATATTATCTTATAATTATCTTGAATGTTTTCACTGGGCAACTTGACCCGACATCTTGTTTGTAAGTTCCAGCCACTTAAAATCACACTGCCACTTGAAAATATGCCATCACGATAACTTTTAAAATACTAAACTAATTCAAATAAAAGTTGGATAGTGAATTTATGGTTCAAATATCTAGGATAAGTTCACTTGGTGATTTCATCCACAATTTTATTTCCAAGTGGTGGCCACTTCAAAATTTGTCATTATGGTAACTTTAGTAATACAGAATCAATTCGCATCAAATTTGGGTAGTGGATTTATCATTCAGATATCTCAGATAAGTTCGCTGGGCATCTCACTCCCCTTTTTTTTTACAAGTGGTGCCACCTGAAAATTTCTTATGACGATAATTTTTGAAATACTGATTTAATTTAAATTAGAACTGGACAATGAACTTATCATACAAATATACTGTGTGATTTCGATGGGCAAGTTGTTTTGCCATTTTGTTTCCAAGTTGCAGCCATTTAGACTGTCACTTGAAAATTTGCCATAATAATAACTTTTGAAACACGGCACTGATTTAAACCACAGTGAACCTACGCTTCAAATATCTTTGATGTGTTTGCTGGGCAACTTGTTCCACTGTATTGTTTCCAAGTGGTGGCCATTTGAAAATTTGTTATCACGGTAACTTTAGAAATACTTAATCAATTCAAATCAATGTTGAAAATTTTATTTATCATTCAAACAACAAAAAGCTAGACAATTCACGTAAATCGTGAACCAATCACGTTATTGCGTCAATCTTTGGTATATCGATAATAAGTATTTTCTCGCCAAAAGTCGTCAAAAAAGTCGCCAAATTTGGCGCCAAATCCATTACCTGCGTTACTGGATCTTTTTAATGTGTTTTTAAGGAAAAGTTAGACTATTTTAATGCTAAAACAAACTAGAAATGCAGAAAACTAACATTTTATCAACTTTCTTAAGCCTTTTTGAAAGAATTTCTACAAAAAAAAAAAAAAAAGTTCAAATTTGCAACGATATCTTAGATGAGCAACTTTCTCTGCCATTTTAATCAAAGGGTTTAAAACTTATTTTTTCAACATGATGACTTTTGAGATTTTGAATTAATTCGAACTATATGCGTACAGTAGACTTATCTCACAAATACATTTCATATATTTGTCAACTTAACCCGCCATTTTGTTTCCAAGCACCGGCCACTTGAAATTTTTAAATTCACATAAAAATGTTTTTATGAACCGATTTGCTTAAAACTCCATATGTGCATAGCCTACATCAATATTTCTACAAAGTGCATTAAGAATTTGTAGCCGCCATTTTAAACATAATGACGGCTACTTGATAAGGAAAAAGAAATCAACCTACCCTTCCGAATAATCCGGAAGGACTTGTTTTTAAATTGCAATTAGAATTAATCTAATACTATTTCAGTTGTAAAAATATTAAATGTAAGTTAACTACAAAACTGCCTTTATAATTGAAAGGTTATTAGACATTACATAGCATAAAAATATAGTACATCATTATTTTATTATAATCAAGCATGCACTTAAATCCAAAATGTCGAAATAAAAGTTCTCAATTAAGAAAATTAATTACACTTCTTGTAAGTAGTTTTGTCATCGAATAGTTATCTCTCTTAATAAAGAGTAATTTTTCCGAAGAAACAAAAATAATATTAAGAATACTCTTTTCTTAAATCTCAGTATGCAGTTGTTAGTTGATTTCCATAAATTTGTTGAAGAGCTAAAAATATGTTTAATAAAACGTAATAAACAATGGATAAAATGAAATAAACAACATACTCTTTAAGTAATTAACATAATATTTACTAACATTATATTTAAACTTTAAGTATTACTGTATAATTAATTAAATTTAGTGAAAAAAGTATTACAAACTCCTTCAAATAATTAAATTGAACATTTCATTGCTGATTACAAGAAGTTTTAAAACACTCGATTTTTGTGAAATTGATATATAATTCAGACAATGCGAAGTTAAAGGTATATATAAAAAAAAAAAATCGCCTCACCTCTTGCAGACACACACACACACACACATATATATATATAGGACAAAAAAAAAAAACATATGCCTATCTTTGTTTTTTAAATAGATATAAAATGCTGCATAAGACAGAAATTAATTTAGAACTTCAGGGTTTTTTTTTTTAATCTATTTTTTTTTCATCTGAAAGCATGAGGTAACTTTATTGCGTTCCTTAACAACAGTTACTATAATTATTTCTAAAATTTCTTTCCCAGCATTTCTCTCAATTTTATTTTAAATATTTTTTAATCTAATGCAACAAGGAAATAATAATTAATATATATATATATTTAATTGGTATACAAAAAGTGATTTTATATATATATATATATATATATATATATATATATATATATATATATATATATATATATAACTTTAAATATGAAGTTGCGTTTCTTAGTAATGATTACCATATTCATTTCTTAAAATTTCTTTTGCACATTTTCATTGAATTTTGTTTTTCAATAACCTTTTAATTTGTTACCAAAGGAATTTTTTTTTTCTTTTCAAGTAGTCTACTGAAAGTAATAATCCTAATAAACTATAAGAGGTTTTACTCACATTTTTAATTTGACTCAATCAATGCCCAATGGTAATACAATATTCGCTGATTGTAATTAAATACTGATAAAACTCCTTATCAACATAACACTCGATAAAAACTTTTAAAACACTTTTAAAACACTCGATTTTTAAGCACATGGGAATATAATTCAGACAATGCGAAGTTAATCGTATAAATAATAATCGCCTCACCTCTTATAGACACACACACACACACATATATATATATGTATAATATGAATTATTTAGTACCATTGTAACACTCAGCAGACAAAAGATATATGAAGATACCAACACAAATAAATTTTAAATGAGATTTATTTCGATTAAAATATTCACGGTATTAAATTAATTTCAGTACCAATGATTAGTAAAAACAAGTTAAAGTACTTACGCAGAAGAGAAATGACACAAACAAAACATATAAGCCTAACGATGAGAGAATTGCAAAAACTATGAATTATTAGTAACAGTCAACATTTGAGAGTAAAATGAAAGTATAAAATCATCATAGAGTTCGTTAAAAAGGAAAAAATAAAAAATAAAAAAAATAAAAAATGGAATTCATTAATTGAAAATTGGAATTTTAAATGCTGAAAAATAGAATATATATAAGGACAAAAAAGAAAAAAACTTATGAATATTTTTGTTTTTCAAATAGATATAAAATGCTGCATAAGACAGAAATTAATTTAGAACTTCAGTTTTTTTTTTTTTTTTTTTTAATCTATTTCTTTTGTATGAAGGCATGGTGTAACTTTCTTGTGTTACTTAACAACAGTTACTATAATTATTTCTAAAAATTTCTTTCCCAGAATTTCTCTCAATTGTATTTTAAATATTTTTTTTTAATCTAATGCAAAAGGGGAAAAAAAGATTTATTTTTATTTTATTTTTATTTTTATTTTTATTTATTTATTTATTTATTAATTGGTCTAAATATACAAAAAGCGATTTTTTCTCTCTTTTTTTTTTTTCAACTTTAAATATGAAGATGCGTTTCTTTGTAATGATTACCATATTCATTTCTTATAATTTCTTTTGCACACACACACACACACACATTTTCTCCGAATTTCGTTTTTTCATAACTTTTTAATTTGTTGCCAAAGGAAAAATTAAATATTTTTTTTTTTTCAAGTAGTCTAATGAAAGTAATAATCCTAATAAACTATAAGGAGTTTTACTCACATTTTTAATTTGACTCAATCAATGCTCAATGATAAAACAATATTCGCTGATTGTAATTAAATACTGACAAAACTCCTTAACAACATCTTACTTTTTTTTTTTTTTTTTTTTTTTTTTTATTGAAACAGAAACTGCAATTCTGTTCATTCTATAACTCATAACTGTTTGAATGTACACGATATTTGTTTGTTCGTATAATAAGCTCGATGTTTTTGGCTATTAAATTATGGAAATGATTTTTTTTTTAAAGCTTGCGCATGCGTAGGTATAAACATTTTAGAAAAAATGTTCATATTTCGTAAGATATTCAACACTTTTTAATTTTGGTTGCAGTATGGTGTGTCTAATGGAGTATGACAAGTTTCCTATAAATGGCTTTGCCCTGGATCTAATACCCTGCATGTTTAATATAAAAAATGACTTTTTATTCTTTATTTTTTCAATTTTTTAAAGAAACTGTAATATCTCCATGATTTCGTAGCCTAAAAAAATTATATAGATAGTTAAATAATCCTTATAATCACATGCTACAGCTAAAACGCATTTAAAGCATTACTTTTTACAGGGTGATGCAAAACATTTTAATTTTTCTTTAATTTTTTACTAATCCGTTTTTTCTCTCTGGAAAAAAAAAAGTGTAACATTTTCTTTATATTCTCAAAGTTTCAAGGTGATCCCTAAAGAATATTTTTAGATATTTGACAAAACATCTAAATTTGAAAGTGTCCAAATATTTATTGGTAGATAGTGTATTTACAAAAGTTAGATAGCGAAGCTATTGAAGCTAAGAACGCATTTCCAATAAATTGAAAGTTGTAGTAAAATTAAAATCTACACTCCGCGACAAAAAAATAGGTACAAAAGTTATTTTTTAAATTAATTTTTCATAAAATAACATTATATAAATTATGCTGATGGTTTATTATTATCACAGAATAACACTAATTTAAGATTAATTTTTTATAAGACTGATTTAGGAAATTTATTAAGCCATTTTTTTTTTTTTTTTTTAAAGACTGCACTTCGCGAAAAGGTGGTTACAAAGGTTTTTTTTTTTTTAATTTTTGAATATAATTATTTTGAATATGAAAATTTTGAATATGATACAAATATTTAGTATGTTTTTGATAATAATAAATGATCAGCACAATTTAGATAATGTTATTTTATGAAATGTTTAAAAAAAAACCTTTGTACCTATATTTTTGTCACGGAGTGTATAATCTTTTTGTCTATATTTCAAATAGTAGTTAATTTATCGTATTTTCTTGAGCTTTTTTTTTTTCCTCTTCTACAGCTTTTTATTTTATTTTATTTATTTATCTATTTATTTTTGATAAACTAGAGAAAATAGTCAATTTGAATATAATAAAGAAAAGAATGTAGTTTAATTAAGACCTTTGTTAAAAATATTTACAAAATTAATGAATAATTTATCAACTTTCATTTCAGGTTAAAAATAAAAAAACTTTATTCTTGGTTTAAAAAGAAAAACGTACCTCTTGAAATAAATAAAATTAAAAAAAAAGTTTTAGCGCCAGAAGCAATAAGAGGTTTAAAAGAACAGTAAAAGTTCAGAATTCTTTAGACCAAAAAAAAAAAAAAAAAAAAAAAAAAAAAAAAAAAAGTAGGTAAAGATTGTCTGTACTTGCCCTCTGGGAAAGATGAAAAAAAAATAATAATAATAATAATAATACATCGAAACACCAAGATACTACGATTAAAAAGAAAAAAAGCACAGCTGGAGGGAAAATGTGGTTTACATGATAAACATAAAGCTAGGGCTTCATTAGCAATATTATTAAAAAAAATTTCCCCCAGAAATTTTTGTGAGATGAGCTAAAAAAGAAAAAAAAATCATATACTGAATATTCAATTTACTATAAATTTAGTATTACAATATATACTTAAAAATATTTAGATAAGGTTTTTAAAAAGTGAAATACGACTATGGTAAACTACAAATTTTGCTTGATTAGTTCAAAATATCGATTTCATTTCATAATGCCTCAAAGTTTTCTCTCGTCTTTAATTTTTTTTTTTTTTTTTTTGTATTCATTTTATTATATTAAAATTACTAAACATGTGTCATAAAAACAGCAAAACAGCTTTTAATTTATAGACATAAACTTGATATTCCTTCAAAAGTAATAATAGTAATAATAATAATAATAATAATAATTTCTATACTTTTAACGAGAATATTATTTAGAGAATTAAAAGAACAGTTGCAGATCAATAGATTTCTTAACTTTTCGAGTTATTTGTATTAAAAATATGTTATTAATTTTATTAAAACAACACTTTTATAGAAAAATCTATATCTATATTAATCTAATTATGCAATTGAAATTAATAATAATAACAATAATATAAGGGGAAAATAATATTAACAATAATAATTGCAATATTTTAGAATATAATAAAAGACAAATGAAACAGAGTTTACTTAAATGAGCAATTGTTCACACGTTAAAAAATAAAATTTATAAAATATAACACAGTATGTTACACGTTAAAATACATAGTTTAAAAAACTTAATTTAAAAGTTAAAATATAAAAAATAAAATTATACTTTTAAAAAATTAAAAACACGCTTTTATTGAAATGTGAACTAAAAAGCATAAAATATCTATTTTTATAGTATTAAAATGCAGAGTAAGAAAAAACCGTGTGACTGACACACCATAATATTTATATCTTTAAAGAAAAAAAATAATTAATTAACTGTTGGCACTCAACGTTATACAAATGCGGCCAATTCCTGTGCTACATACGATAGAGTTATATATATATATATATATATATATATATATATATAGGTTTTTTGCTTGCCCCTAGAACCTACCCCTGATGGGATAGGAACCTGGAAACACTTGTATGTAGGTCAATCGAACGAACAGAAGGGGTCGAAAATTGAATTGTAAGATTCCGTTACCTACATTAATAGTTACATCATATCAAGTTAATAAAAGCATGTTAAAAATTAAATATTAAAATAAAAACGTGTTAAAAAGTGTAGAAATTACGTAATATTAACTGAATAAATAACATAATGAAGGAATGAGAAATAAATAATTTAGAATTGAACAAAAACCATTTTTAAAAAATCTCCCTTGGCTGGGCTCCAACGTTAGACATTTAGGTTCCTAGCCCGGAGCTTTACATCACAGCCACAGCGTTCACGTACGGAAAGTCTTTTTTTTTTTTTACAATATAGATTTTTTGTTTGCTCCCAGAGCGGTTACAAACATACATACAGGTGAAGCTAATAAAAGCGTGTTAATAAAAGAACCTTTATGACGAAGTTTCATCCGAGCATAATTGCTCATACATTTCATAGATTTCTGGTTTTCGGAATATTAGCATCTCGATCTTTTAATAGATGCAGAAGACAATGTCCATTGAAAGTGAGAATTGCATCGTCTATTATGTAGGAAAAACTAAGAAATCCTAAAAAAAAAAAACACATTTCCGAACATCAATATTCATTACGCTTTCCGTACGGTAATACAGCCCTTAGGGATTATGTTTTAGGAACTGAAAAATAAAGACCGTTATAGAATCAAGCAAATATAATAGCAACTTTCTCCAGCCTTATTAAACTTAAAATTCAGGAAAGATTGCAAATAATAAAGTACGATAAACACGCCATCAATTATACTCATTCCAGAGACTTGGCGAGGATGTGGCAACCTGTTCTGCCTCTATTAAAAGATCAAGTGATGCTAATGTTTGGAAAACCAGATCTGATGAAATCCATGAGCAATTATGCTCGGATTACGTCGTCATAAAGATTCTTTAATATTTTACCGTGCAACATACTGTGTTATATTTTATGAACTAGAGTTCACTTAGCGAGTCAAAAAATAAAATAAAATGAAATGAAATGAAATAAAGTTAGAGCCGTTTTTTGAAACACCAGTTTCCGAGATCTAAAACTAACCTACCTAAAGTGGACGCCGTAAATTTTTCTGTGGTAACCAATTAATACATGTGAAAGGATATCCATAAAAAAGTTTATGTATAAATAAATTTGAAGAAAATCGTTAGAGCGGTTTCTGAGATGCAGTCTTTATGTCTTATTTATGATTTTCACCAAAAATTGGCAGATTCTTTTATTCGCCGGAAACCAACAGTTACACACGAAATGATATATAAAATAAATTTATTAGGCGTTGTTTCTGAAATCTAACGGTATAGTTATTTTCAGATTTTTTAGGTGAAAATAACCAATCAAAAATTACATGAAATCCTTGACTTTTGATGGCAGAAACAACGTGCCAAATTTTGTTCGAAAGCTGCATCCTGCCTTTAGACGCTTTTCAAGTTTTTGCGTTCATCCGGAAGCTGAAGATAATGGTGAATACGACCAATATTGGTTCAAGTTTGAACTGTAATTTTTAATAGTGTATTTTAAAATAAATATCTATTATTTATTTATTTTTTAAACATTTTATATCTTACATATCTTAATAACGTACATCAATAAAAAAGGTATTTATTATCTACAAAAAAAAAAAAAAAAAAATCGAACAGATTGATCGACAGAAAAAATAAATTCATAGATATTTCAACTTTGGTAAAATATGATAAAAGCGAAATAAATAAATAAATAAATAAAAATCGTGCCCTTGAATTAATACTGCAGGAATTAATAAAATGCTGTCACTTCACCTACTTTTTAATCTACGTGGAAAGAAATTCCTTTTTGATCGGATATTGCTGCAAGGCAAAAGCTTTTTATCTTGAAAGTATTTGAAAAGTTATTCAGTAGAATTCACCTCACTTCAAGAATTATTTTTGAAGTTTTTAGCTAAAAAACTGGAAGAGAATAAATTCAGAAATAAATCGGCATTTTTTTCAGAATGTAAAAATTAACAATGTATCTTTTATAATGTAACTATTTAAATTCGTTTCTCTAAATATGTTAATAATCCAAAATTTCAAATTATTAAACAAAATTAGCCATCACTTTGAAAATAAAAACACTAAATTTGTTTTTCTTCTAAAGACATTAATAAAAAACAAAATTAAATGTGTAATAGTTTTTGTACTATGAATCTTAAAAATGCATTATCTTTTTAAACTCCTTTAGCTTTTTAAATCCCTTTTTTTTTTTTTTTTTTTAACGTTGATTTATAGCTATATATTTCATTGCAGTAAACCAGGTTAATTCACGTAAAATATTATTTGGTTTATAAATTTCCATTATTTATTTATTATTATTGTTTAAATGAGTGTTACTAATCGGATACTATATACTTAAAGACAATAACATATTCTGACAAAACTTTATAGGCACTTCATATGCCAAAGTGATGTCGCAGTTAATAATGTACTATAATATATTGTGATCCCATTTACTTTCCTTGATGAAATTCGAATTTAAAGGATAGTTTCCCTGACATTTTAATGTATTCTCTTTCTACTTCATTGATTACCCTTCATTCGCTTGCTTAGAATGCAACATCAAATCAATAAACACGAGTTCGGCTTGATGTGAATTAAGTGTTAAATATTTTCACAAAGGGATTTATGTATCAAACTAAAGATTAGTCTAATATTAAAAGTATCAGACAGTTTTTCTTGAAATTATCATATTTTTGTAGTTCATTATTTTGCTTAAATGTTTTCATTATAGACTTAATGTATTCTAAACACTTTCGAACCTTTAAATTATTACATCGTAAAAAAATTCTGTAAAAATAAACTCTTTATTTAACATACATACAGCATAGGTTGCTGCATATTTTTACAGCTAGTTCTGTAAAAAATAATTGGTTACTTCACATTGTGCTGTAAATCGGTATAAATTTTTTTCCAGAAGTCTTTTGGTGTGTATGACATGATTTATCAACCAATCAGTGCTGATGTTGACCTTATCTGTTTTTGTAAAGAATAGTCATTGTGAACCCAACGACGCGATTGGCAAAGTATAACAGAACCTCTAGAACAGGAGATTGTGAGATCGAATCCCGGCCTATTCAAGACCGTTTGATCCGCATGGAAAAATAAATAATGTAAATTATATGAGTAAAAAAAAAATAAGTTGCCTAGTGTTGTGAATTACTCCCTGCACGCATGTGTAATATTTGCAGGAAATATTTTTTAAAGAAAACTGTGAAAATTACAGTACACGTGAGTAAAAATTGCAGCAAATTTATTTTAGTGTACATTGTAAAAATACTGCACAATGTGTCGGCAATATTTTTAGCAGCACACTGGGCTGTAATCTACTACAGAAAATTTTTATGGTGTATAATAAATACGTTATTTATATCTGTTGAATATCTGTCTATTAGATGTATATCTATACACCGGAAGTTACAGTCGCCATGCAACAAATATGTCACAAATTTCAGGACAACGAATTCTATTTTTTTTTTTTTCTTTTCTTTTTTGCGACTTTAAATGCATGTTTAAATACACTTTTTTGCAACTGCCAGTAATCGTTTAATACTGCTTGTACTAATTCTTGTACTATTTTCTAGGACATAATGTACATAAATAAAGTAAAGAGATTGTCGGCGGAACACAGCCGGGCGGACCACTACTATTTTTGATTGGTCTACATTTAATTACTTTGGTGATGAAAATCGGACATATTTTAACAAAACTGATGATTTTTTTTTTTTTAAGATACTGCATAGATGTTATACTTTTTTAAAAGAGGTCTAAAAACTTATCAATTTTTTGTCAAGACACTATGTACATCAAGTTTTAAAATTCAAAGATATTACGTTCCAAATTTTCACAACGCGATATCATTAAACTGCTTTTATCTTAAAATAAGAGTCTAATATTAAACAATAACAAGTAATATATATATATATATATATATATATATATATATAAGTCTAATATTAAAGAAAAACAAGTAATAAAAACATAAAAATAAGATAAAATAAAGTTAATTTCTACTTAGGTCAACAAAGAAAATTTTTATTTTAGTTACTTTTTATTAAATAATTACAGTTAACATAAATATGTATGTACATATGACAGAATCACAATATTAAGTGGCAAAACAGAAAGCGGATTTCCTTGCAATTTTCCATTTTTCTTTCTATATATGATGTTGGACTATTACTTTTGTTTGTAATATAAAGTAACAAAATATGTATCGGGCTCTCATCAAAGAAAGTTTTACAAATGGCAAAGTTCGACAAACCTTTTTCTGGATGTGACAAGTTTGAAGTTAATTTGTAAAACCTGTTAAAATGCTGTTTAAATAACAAAAAAGTAGGTATCTTAATGACAAGTGTGAAACTGAAGATCATTTTAACATAGTATTAAAAAAAAAAGAAAGAGAGAGAGAAGAAAAAAAAAATAATTATAAGATAAAAAACTTTTATATACCATGTTTTAAATTTTCTCATGAACCATAGAGCTCTTATCATTGTGTTACTGTGATTTTTTAATGACATTCTGGATGGGCGAACCCAATCCAGAAGCTACTTTTTATTATTTTACCTGTTTGTGTGGCGCAGCATGTCCTACTGTGGACCTTGCGCTAAAAAAATGCATTCAACCAACCTTATCATTGTGCATAAAAATTTTAAAGTGATAATGACGTCAATTTTTGTGAGATGCATAATTTAACTTTTTATAATTTTTTAATGTTCACGTTTAATTAAATGTATTTATTTTTATGTAGAATGAAAATGAACTTGTAAATTTTTTTTGGCAACAATTAAATTACAGCTAATATTGTAATGGCTATTTTAATGCTATTAGGATATTATTACTTTCATATTTTACTTAATTCTCATGTATATATATATATATATATATATATATATATATATACAAAAGGCTGTTAAAAATTTGTCTTCAAACTTGCCAATCTCAATCAAATTTTTAATGTTGCAACGTAATATAAACTTCAAAATACCAAATTTAATTTTTCTGCAGTTATTTGTTTTTTAAGTTATGCTCATATTATATGTATATACAGACCAACCACTAAAGGCTGAATCGTCGTATTTAGGACAAACCAAAAAGAAAACCAGAGTTGAAAATAGAATTTCAAAAAATACTTTGTTTGCATTATGGGTGTATAAAATGAATTTTTCTTTCTGAGCAATGTTCGTCGAAATAGTAAAAGGTAGCAAATCACTTCTATCAATTACTTTCAATAGAAAAGAACGGTTATCTTTATTTTAGGTAGCCCTGTATATTTTCTATAAACTATATGCAGCACATCACATTGTGTAGTTAAGTTTAGTTTTATATGAAACACATCTTACACAACACGTCCAGGAATTTCCAAGTACAGCCTCAATACATCCAAGTACTTTGGTTAACCCTAAACACGAATGAGGAATGATTTCCATATAAATATCTATAGAAAACAAACTTTTATGGATATAAAAAATATCTTAAATCTATTTTGTTTAGGTCTGTCTATAGATGTTACACTGTACTTACAAAAAAAAAATCCCCTTAAAAATAATATATATTAATTGTTTTGGATGTCACGGTGCACGAACCATTTGCTTGATCTCAACGAAATGTTTAGTGTGGCATCATTATAGTATTCAGATTTAAAATACTGAATTTAGTTTTCTTGATGATTCATGAGATATGCTGATAACAGACAAAGAAACACACAGACAAACACACACAAACACACAAACAGCAAAAAACATGATTTTCGGATTCAGGGGACGTGAAAACGAGTAAATATAACAAAAACTCAACTTTGAAAATTTGACTTTAAAATAATACCTTTCCTACTAGTACACCCCGTGACAAAAAGATAGGTACAAAGGGTCTTTTCTTTGTATTTTCATAAAATAACGTTATCTAAATTGAGCTTATCATTTATTATTATCTGAAAATAACACTATTCCCGGACTAATTTTTATTTTAAGACTACTTTAGAAAAAAATTAAGACTAAAATTTTTCTAATTTAAGACTACACACCGCGACAAAAAGATAGGAACAAAGGTTTTTTTTTTTTTTTTTTTTTAATTTTTGAATATGATTATTTTGAATATGAATATTTTGAATATGATTCAAATATTTAATGTGTTTTTGATATGATAATATTTTGTTATGATAATAAATGATCAGCACAATTTAGATAATATTATTTTATAAAAAAATTTAAAGAAAACCCTTTGTTCCTACCTTTTTTATCGCGGAGTGTAGTCTTAAATTAGAAAAAATTTAAGTCTTAAAACTTTTCTAAATTAATCTTAAAACAAAAATTAGTCCAGGAATAGTGTTTTCATGATAGTAATAAATGATAAGCGCAATTTAGATAATGTTATTTTATGAAAAATTAAAGAAAAAACCCTTTGTACCCATCTTTTTGTCGCGGGGTGTATATATATTTGCGTAAGAAAACGTAAAAAGAACTTGTAGCAATATACAGAGTGTCCTAAAAGTTCCAGTACTGACGCTGATGTATTTTTTATTTACAAAACAACAAACCTTAAAACGATTATTTTTATGCTAATGATAAAAGTCACATTTAAAATATAGGAGGAAAAAATACAAAACTTGCATTTATAATAAATGTTCAAAATGTCCACCTTTTTCTAGGAGTCAACGCTGAACTCGTTTGCGCATGTGTTTAGAAACGCGTTTTAACATGCTGGGAGAGACTTCTTGTAGAAAAACTTGTACCCACCTGCCCAGAACCTGTAAAATTGTCGAACGAGCTGATATAGCGTATTTTTACTCGGTATTGCATCATCTGGATATTTATATCTCCAAACATCTTTGCATCTTTCATATGATTTACATTTAAAATAAGCTTCAAACAGCGTAATTCTCTGAATGCGTGATAAACACATTTCACTATGAAGAACAAAATAGCATAAAACATTATTCTAACACAAATTGAGTGAGAAAAGAAACAAACTACAAAAATTAAAGTACTGATGCAATAATAAGCAGACGATAAAATTTAATATTAAAAAAAATCATGGACACAATGAGTTCTTTAGGTTGGAGTACTGGAACTTTTAGGACACACTGTATAATTCACTGTCAGTTAAAAGAATCGAATACATTATTCATATAATACAATTAACATCGTTTGCATTTGGCAGCAAATTATGTAAAATTTCATGCATATCATGCTGCGACACGCAGCATATTAAAAAAGCTTCCGTAAGTTATACTGTCATTTTACAAATTATAAATATTTATGCATTATTTTGACTATATTATAAGAAAAAGACATTTTCCATTAAATATTAATATATATTTTTAAAATATTTCATTTACAAATTCTGTTTGGAAGAATTATGACAATGTCGACATATATTGTAAATGTGTCAAAATAAATGATTTTAAAATGATCAAGTTGTTAATTTAAATATAGAATTTCAAAAATTTTCAAGATATTTGCAATGCAGCAGGTTGAAAAATAAAATAGTTGATATATGAGTAAATATTTGAAGTTAAGTAAATAAAAATATTTGCTGTATAACGTTTCTATGTAGAATATTCGAATATATGTTTATAAATGTATAATTAGAAAAAAAAAAATGTAACAGAAGATGAGATATGAAATGTCAAACTTTTGACAACTAGGAATTTAATTATTAGAATCCCTTCATGTGTAATATCAAATGCATATATATGTACATATACAGAAGTAATTTACATCTTGAAATTATTTTAATAGGTAAAAATATTTTCAAAAAATTCTTTTAAAAATGTTTTGTTCACAGAAATTATCTGGAAAAATGCATCCTGAAAATGGATATCGAAAATTTTGTTCTAAATATTTATTTGAGTGATGCTGTGATTGAAGAAAGACGAAATATTTTTCATTAAAATACATAACTGACAACTTGTACGTCTATTTATTTACTTTTATTTATTTATTTATTTATTTTTAATAGTTTTTTTTTTCAGACTTTTATTATTAAATAAGACGGCATTTTTTTTACTCAAAAATAATGCTGTTAATAAACTGTACAAGTTGTCACATATGAAGATATAACATATAAAAAAAATTAATTTTTAAACCGAAATCCGTCTTAGAATTTCTTTAAATTTCCTTCTTTTTTTCTTTCTTACTTTTTTTTTTTCTGTATATATACACAGGAGGCAAAAGACACCATGGCACAAAAATTTAATTTTTTGGGAATGATGTTAATGATTTTGTATTTAAATACTTTTGGAAAGAATAAAGGAAATGGGCATGGTTTTATTTTCCACAGTCCGATCTCCTTTATAGTAACTCGACACCTCTGTATAACATCCACAATACAATGTTTATGGTTCGTTGACAGAGACACATAAAATGATTTCGTAACATTAGAGACTATGGACAAATTTTTAGTTAAGCGCGGACTTTAACGCGTTTATGCTGCATTGAACTTAACAGAATTAACATACATTATAAAGATGCTTAAAATCATGTTTACTCTTTAAAAAAGAGTAGGTACAGACTAAATAATTTGTGGGACGGCACAAATTAATTTCGAGGAAGTACTGTAACCATCCAAATGATGTCAAATTAGTTTGAAAAATTAATGAATGATAATTAATTAGGTATATTCTTATTATTGGCGTTTATAACAACTGTGACTTCTTTTCCGGGATACATAAAAGGATTTCGTACTATTACGGTCTATAGTCGGTATTTCTTAAAAGTGTATTTTAACATGGTTACACCCCATTAAATATAATGAAATTTTATTAGAATTTTAAAAGCATGCTTTTCTGCTGAAAATTGTGGGTATTGTATAATTGGTAATTAGTTTAAAGCGTTACATAAAATATTTCCGTTATGCTCTGTAATTTTTTATTTTATTTTATTTTATTATTATTATTTTTTTTTTTTTTTTTACTTTTTTTTTTTTTTTTTTTTTTTTTTTTTTTTTGCATGAAATTTGGTATTTATGAATTTCGGGGAAATAATGCAAGACCGTCGTTTATTAAGAATACATATATATACAGATAGTTATACGAAGAGAGATACAGCAGGGGGTTGAGGGGGCGGCAGTCCCCCTCAGGAATGTATCTGGTTATGGTAACAACCCAATCGAATCAATATATACTATTACATAACAAGGAATAAGTAAAAATGACCTGTTCAATAATGTCTGATGCAAATAAGACGTTGAGGCTCCTGATCTGCAGATCAACTAGTTTAAAAAGAAAATGGATAAATGTCTGTTCTGGATATCTCAAAGCGTGTGTATCCACATACACACGCAAAAAAAAAACTAAAATTTAAAAGTTTTTATATCCGAACTATGAATACAGCTGAAAATAAAAAAAAACTTATTGGCATAGGTAGATAGTACAATCGGTAACAAAAGTCTCCGAGCACTAGCAAAAATTTCTATATAAAAAAAGTACGCTTAATACAGTTTTGTTAAATAAATCCTTGACGAATCCTGTTTTTAGACTGACAGGATTCGACAAGAATTTATTTAACAAAACTGTATTAAGTGTACATTTTTTAAATAGGAATTTTTGCTAGTGTTAGGAGGCTTTTGTTACCGACTGCACTGCTCAGTTCTTTATCACATATATAATCTAATAAATTTCTAGTACAGGACCTACTATAGTCATATTAAGAGAAATGAATTTGACAGATTTATGCACACGGTGACAGACGGGAATGCCCCATTTAATGGATTACCCGCCGCTAAAGTCGATTCATTTACCCTATCCTACTTCATTAATTTATTTTATTAGGATCAGTTTCGCAGTTAATTTTCATACATTTCCATCGTATTTCTAATGCAACGATCAACATAATTCAAATTTATATGAAATATTTCTCTGTTTTGCTCTATTGAGAAAATTTTAAATTTCGAATAAAGAAATTTTCAAATTAGAATACTTGTAGTCAATGACATTCGAGCCAGTATCATAAATAATATTTAAAAAATGGTCTTGCTTCTTAACGACGAAACTATAGCTCAAAATGTACATTTAGGCGAAATTTTACCTTATTCTACCATGTTAAGAAAAACGTAAATTGTAAATAACTTACGAAGTTTCATAGTTAATTATGTTTATATGAACATCATAACTGATATTTTAAAGCTCATCTGACATATTTTAGGTAAAAATATTCATTTTAATGTACGTTTAAGCGAAACATTACCCTATTCTTCCATGTTTAGAAAATCGTAACTTTCGAATTATTTCAAATTTTTTTAGTTAGAACGATGAAAAGAAATAAGGTTCTTGCCAGTGTCATATGTACTATTTTAAAACTGGCCCGATAGCTCTGTCATCATTTGTTCTTGAGATATTAAACACACAAACTATCACATTAACATACTAACAAACTAACATACTTACAAATTGACATTCTACCGACGGATAACCATTGAGATATTTTCGGATTCCTCACATTTGTAAACGTTTAAAAACTAGTATGTTGTGGCCACCACATGACTTTCTTCTATATTTTCCTATACAAATTCACTCAGTAAAACTATTTTTTTTTAAATTATTATTAAAAAATATATATATCTTCTACGATAATGCAGACGATTTCCATATTAGAGAAGAATTTCCATATTAGACACTAAATATCCAAAAAAAAGTCAATTTTATTGAAAATAGTACATTAAAAAAAAAAAAAAAAATGTTAAAAATGAAAAAAATCGATAACTTTATTTTAAATTATCGCAGATTGATGGTTCAACCATTCTTTTTAAAGGTATTGGCGAGCTCTTTTGATAGATACCCATCATGAAAATTTACTTCCCTTCAGGAGGGACTTCCCTCCCCCCCCCCCTCCAGAGTGGGAGGCGAGGCTCCTACACGTACAAAAAAAAATTTCCCAGTTGACTATCTCCATTATAAATAATTTTTGTAAATTTCATAATGATTATTAAAAAATAATTCTCTTTATGCACATTTATACAAAATTTTGTCCTATACCACCTTGTTAAAAATTTAGAAAAAGCGGGATGGCAACGCAACCTGTTAGAAAATTTTACAAAAGGTTGATAGGCACTAATTTATGTCAAGGTGTAACTACATACCAATTTGTATGATATTATGTGCAGTAGTTCCTAAGGTACAGATGCCACAAAATTTTGTCTCACACACACACACACAGAGAGGCAGACAGACATTTTCTAAAAGTGGTCAAATTGTGTTTTACAGCTCTCAAAACATGTAAATCCATCAAAAACACAATGTCGAAAATTTTTACGAATCCAATACTTTCTTCTATTGAAAATAGAAGAAAGTAAAAAAAAGTAAAAAAATCGAGGTCAAAAATTCATGATTACCTGTATACCTATATACCTATATCGAATAATATGATAGGGAACAAATAAAAAAATCAATTGATATTTTAGTATTTTCCAACACTTATTCTAATGCCATTTACATTTACTGCGTAAAAAGTATGTAAAAAAAAAAAAAAATTCAATTTAGTAATACTTATTTAGAATAAAATTGAATGAAAATAAAATTTTAATATTGGCATCATTATTAAAGAAATACTTTGTTATTGTTCGTCAAAGTTTTACTACGTCGAAAACATTATTTAATACTGAATTCCATTGTATATCGCCATTTTCATATCCCTTTTTGAATACCTCCCATCAAGTTAAACATAAAACAACACATGCAAATTTCATTAGGAAAAGTATCACAATAGACTCGTTTAAATTATTCTGCGTTGAAATGGGTACCGCCATTGTTTTCTATTTCTGCGTTCTGGAACAAATAGTATTACTGTATATATAACCTCTTCAATTAGAGCTAATCTACCGTTGTTTTAATAAAGATATAATCAAAGCCGGAACTGAAAAAATGAATGATTCTATTTATATCAGAATATTAATTTTGTGGCTTGTACATAAAAGTTTGCCGTCACAGTCTAAGAAATCTTTTGTATTACTTAAATAGAGATTAATAACTAAAACTGAGTGTGAATGAAACTAAAAATGTTTATCTACATGGTTTTATTTGGTAACTGAAAATATTTCATAAACTTTGATTTATTATTTTTCTTACTTTTTGTAATAAAACTTTTCATATATGTTAGTGAATAGTAATTAGAGGTATTATAATTAACAAGTATTGCTTAGTAGTCGAAACGCGAACAATATTTTACTTTCTCCCCCATACAGCCATTGATATCCATTAGACATCGAATTACATCCAAATGATCCATAAAAAGGTACAAAATATCTAAAAAATGTCCATTAAAAGGCCTGGATATCCTGTACTAATTACAGATATCTATTAGATGTTTTAAATATAGACGAAATTTAGACGTGCCTTTTTCGATGTCAATTATGATGTAACATGTTAGATCAAAACAAGATTTAGATATTTTCAATATCTATTAGATCTAACAAGTCCAATTATTGGACATTTAGAGATTTATCGGATATTTAACAGATATATTGTGACATTTGTCATGCTAATAGATATTTGTAGAATATTTGTAGAATATTTATAGAAGTTTAATGGATCATTTTTACTTTCCGAACACTATAGTGAAGAAAGTATTGTAATCATATCAAAAATTCGAATTTGAGATTTTGATGTTTCTATACGTTTCGAGGTGCCCTGAGTCCGTTTTCACTATTTTTGCGATGATGTATATATGTGTGTGTGTATGTATGTGTGTATGTATGTGTGTATGTATGTGGGTATGTCTGTGATTGAACACACTAGCATCTAAACGCTTTGTTCGAATAAGCTGAAAGTTGGTGCGTATATTGTAAGTCACCATAGTACGAACCCTATTGATTTTGGTGAATCTAGCACATGTAATTTTTTTACAGGGACACAAAAAAAAATTCTTTGTCATTAAGGCCTATGGGACCAAAACTTTAATAGTGCGATATCATCTAAACGCCTTATTGAATTGAGCAAAAAATTTATACACATATTATAGGTCACAAATACTCAATCGGTATTGATTTTGGAGAATCTGGCACTTATAGTTTTTTTTACAGGGACACAAAGAAAAATTATATATCATTATGGCCTATGGGACCAAATTCTTAAAAGTGCGATAGCATCTAAACGCCTTATTCAATTGAGCTGAAAGTTTGTATGAATATTATAAATCACTGTTGCACTAACTTTAAGCATTTTGGTGAATCTAGCATTTATATGTTTTTACAGGGACACAATGAAATATTCTTTATCATTATGATGGATCTATGGGCTCAAAGTTCAGTAGCGTTAAATAAAACATAGTGTAATATATGGAGAAAAATACTCAAACACTCTATTATGGTTTTCTCTCTTTTGTTCGTTTAACAACTCCTCTTCCTTTACTTTATCTACAAAACTGTTAATTACTCAATGTTCGGAAATTCGAGTGGAGTCACTCCAGATTTTTTAACATTTAAACTTCTTATGGATGTAAGTGGCTGTGTGGGTCTTATACGTATAAACGGAAAAGAAAGTATTGTTTTAGGGTCAAATTTTCGAAATTGAGTTTTTTCATACTTACACCTTTTGAGGCCCCCTTAATCCGAAAATCAGGTTTATAGTGATTTCTTTCTTTACATGTGTGTATCTGTTCTCAGCAATATTATAGCAGAAAGTCGAAACTCGGTATTCTAAATATCTATCACATCGCCACGTGTCGTCCAAATTGCCCCCAAGAATAGAGTTTTACATAATATCAATTTCATATACCAAGTTCCATGTGTTTCTATGCTACAAAAGTTGCGATATACCCTTCAATTAAATTGGACGAATAACAGCATACCCACGCCCCCAATTATGTGATTTATTCCAAAATCTAATCATAACCAATATAAAGCAAGGTCTAACAAAATATAAATCTTGCTTACATTCCGGTATTAGTTTCTGAGATACATAATATTACAAACGTATCAAACACACAGACAATCCTTGTCTAAAAACGGGCGAATCTTGTTTCGGACATCTTAAAATGTGTGAATTTGTAAAGAACCGGAAGTCGAAAATTTTCACGAATCCAAAAATTTCTCCTACATCATTTTATATAACAGCACCACCTACTGGTTAACATGAACAAAATTTTGATCAATATATCTTCACACAGTTACCATTTGCATATGCAATTATATGCAATTTTCACCAATAGATGTTGAGATATAGTCATCTGAGAAACTACACGATGTAATACCAGCACCAATTTTGGACTGTCACACCTAATGTTTCTTAATATATTTCACACATATCACACACAGGGTTTGGTTCATTTATATTACAAAGAAATTGAGGCATACCTTTCACGTAAACGGTTGGTTGTAGGGCTTAAGGCCGATTAACTACACTAGGTTCACAGGGGAATGCCCTCTATGGATATCTTTCTAAGGGGTTCTAGCCCGTATTTACGCGATTCACATAAACGGAAATTAATGCTGAATAGCAGCTCCATCTGTCATCCGATGTGCCTTCAAAGTAAATCTGCAAAATTTTAACTAACATCGATCTCTTAAGTCAAGTTTTATACATTTAGTCATTGTAGAAGCTTAGATATAGTCTTCAGAAAAATTAAATTAAATTGCAACATAAGAGCGCCATCAGTTGATCGATAGGCTCTCAAACTAAATCAGCAGAGTTTTACATAATATACATATATTATACTAAGTTTAGTACACTGTAGCTGCTGAGTCAACCCTGAAATGAGAGGAAATTGCAGCATAGTAGCGTCACCTCTTGTTTGACATAGCCCAAAAGCTAATCAGCGCCACTTCAAGCCAAGGTCCAATGAAATACGAAGTTCGGTTAAGTCCATTGGTTCATAGAGTACAGTGTTCGCACAGTTTTGTTAACTTAAACACACAGACATTTTCTAAAAATTGGTCAAATCGTGTAGAGGAAATCTCAAAATTTGTAAATTCATCAAAAACAGGAAATATTTACGATTTTTTTTTTTTTTTTTTTTGACAGGAACTTTTTTTTAACAGGAAATATATATATATTTTTCCGAATCTTATACTTTCTTCTTATTTATGAAGAATATCATTAATAAATCCAGGCCCACCAGCGGCCGAGCGGTTCTGCGCTCAAAGCTGGTAGATGGGAGGTGCCGGGTTCGATCCCAGGTCGCGCTCATCGACCTAGCCGTTCGGAGTTTTCCGTGGTTTCCTCCGAAACTTGCGTAAATACGGGCTAGGACCCCTTAGAAAGACCCCCACGGAGGGCACTCCCCCTCTAGGCCTAGGACACATCAGGAGTCAATCGGCCTTAAATCCTCCAACCAACCAACCAACCATTAATAAATCCACTTTTTATAAAACATTAGCAGTTAATTTCAGTTAATTAAAATATATTATGTTTTACTTATATAAGTATGTCTTAAAATTACAGCTGATTTGAGTTACACACACACACACACAATATATATATATATATATATATATGGTTTGATTTGGGTGGTCTTCGTTTTTGATCACAGTAATTGTTTGAATATTGAAATTAAATCCTCTTTAAATTTCCAATGTTTGCACTGATAACATTATATTACTATATATATATATATATATATATATATATATATATATATATATATATATATATATATATATATATATATCACTAAATTAGAAGAAGAAATAGAACTTTTATAAGTCAAATTCTTTTTTTTTTCTTTTACTTAACATTTATGTTTAATTGTATAAAATTTTGATCTACCACTCTTCCACTCAACAAGCATTTTTACAACTCTATAATGGTTGTTGCCTCTTAAAATAAGAACCTGCAGTCGAGAGTATAGAAACACTAAATCCATACAAATTATCTTTTCTATAGATTTGTTAGAAATGGTATAGCGCAGTGGTCGAAACTTGAGCAATTTTTGAAGAAAGCAATAAAGAAATAACAATGAAAATTCAAAAATAGTAAACAATATTCGTTGTAAATAATCTATTCTTAAAAAAAAATAATAATAAATAAAATAAAATAAAAGGCATTATTTGCATTTCTATTTGCATGATGATTTATATCCCTATGATTTCAATTTCAGATATAGTTATCTGAGATATATTTATATTTCTGAAAAAAAGAAAATAAATAAATAAATAAACTGTAACCTATAGTTTATTTTTTAGGAAAAAAATCATAGTTGTTATTAATTTGACTTTAAATTGTCAATATTGATAAAAATGTTCATGATGTATACTAATACGAACTTTAAAAAAAATACTAAAATTGAATTTCCTGCAGTTATTTGTTATTAAGGTATGCTAATAACACATATACATACAGATCAACCGCTAAAACTTTCATAATCATTCCCCAAAACAGAAAAAAAAGAGAGTAAAAAATGGAACATCAAAAAATAATTCTTTTTATTTTATGGATATAAAAAATATATTTTCCTTTGTCAGTAGTGTTCGTTGCCATAGTAAGATGTGGCAAAGCACTTCCATCAGTTACATGCATTAACGTTTAGCCTAATTTTGGATAGACCTGTATATTGTCCATAAACTATATTCACATAACATTGTATACTTAAATTTAGTTTTATATGAAAAACACTTCCAGAATTTTCGAAATACAGCCGCAATATATCCAAATACTTTGTATAGCACTGTAAACGAATGATGAATAATTTCCACACCACAATCTACACAAAAGAGGCTTTTATGCAAATTAAAAAAATAGGTGTATACCATTTTGTTTAGGGCAGACAATAGATGTTACACTGTACTTATCAGAAATTTCCCCCTTAGATATAATGTATTTGAATTTTCTTTGATGTCCCTGTACACACACCATTTGCTTGATTTCAAAGAAAAGTTTAGTATAGCATATCACTATGTGATACAGATTTGGAATACCGGGTTTGAATTATCTGCTACTACGTTTCCGTGAGATATACTAAAAACAGGCATACACACAGACCGACCGCTAAAAACATGATTTTACTATTCAGGGCACCTCATTACGTGTAAATATGGCAAATACTGAATTTATAAAATTTGACTCCAAAACGATACTTTCTCTAGCATATGGGTAAAAGAAAGTAAACAGAGAAAACATGTTTTTTTTTTTTTTTTTTTTTTTTTTTTTAAATCTAAAACATGTAATCCCCATATAAGGAAATATTTAAAATTAAGTACACATTCCGATTGAAATTATAAAGAAATTTTTTAAGCTGTATAAAAAACAAAATTATTACCGTTTTAGAAATTATTTATTGACTACAAAAAATTATTTCTTTCTAAGAAAAAATCATTCTTCGTTTAATTTGCTTTTGTTTTCTTCGCCATATGCTTTTAATGACTACGTTTTCTGTAAATGATTACTTCATTCTAGTGTGTGTGACATATTTCTTGTATTTCGGAAGATTATTCTCTGTAATTACAGACAGAGTTAACTTTTAATCACATTGCGTCTGGAACAAAGGAAACTTATGAAAAGTATTTTTTTAGATTAACGTTATTTGTGGATTTCTACTGAGACAAAAGTTATATTATAAACTATTTTATGAATGGTCAAAATTCCAGTTTCCTTTTGAAGGTTCTATAATATTGTTAAATTTATTGCTAAACAAAGCGCAATTATGACGGTTAAATCAAAAGTATTACTACTATGAGAAATATATTTATTTATACGAAAATCTGTATTTCTAGTAATTCTTGTATTAAACTATTGCCACTTTTTACTTTCTCTTACCCATAGGGTCGAGAAAGTATTGTTTTAGGTTCAAATTGTCGAACGTGAGTTTTAGTTATATTTGCATATTCTGAGGTCCCCTGAATACGAAAATCATGTTTTTAGCGAATGATCTGTGTGTCTGTCCGTGTGTCTGTTATCAGCATATCTCAAGAATAAATAGTAGCAGAAATTCCAAACTCGGTATTCTAAATGTGTATCATATAAGAATGCTACAGTAAGCTTTTCGTTGAGATGAAGCAAATCGTTTGTGTACAGGTACACTCAAAATTATTCAAATTCATTACGTCTATGGAGGAAATTGCAGGTAAGTAGAGTTTAACATCTATAGACTGCACTAAACCAAATTAAACGAATATATATTTTTTGTAATATAGATAGTCAACTGGGAAAAAAAAAATGTGTATGTAGGAGCCACACCTCCCGCCCCCCTGGGGGGAAATCCCCCCTCGAGGGGAGTAAATTTTCATGGTGGGTATCTTTCAAAAGAGCTTGCCAATACCTTTAAAACGAATGTCTGAACCATCGATCTGCGGTAATTTAAAATAAATTTATCGATTTTTTTTTTTTTTTTTTTTTTTTTTTTTTTTTAACATTTTTAAATTTTTTTTTTAATGCAACATTAAGAATAAATTCAACTTTTTTTTGGATATTTAGTGTTATACTACTTCTCTAGTATGAAAGAGAAGTAGTATGGAATACAAGTATGAATACAAGTATGAATACAAGTATGAATTCTCTAGTATGAATACAAGTCTGCATTATCATAAAAGATCATTTGTTTAAATAATAATTTTAATAAATTATTTTGTAAAAGCAGAATTATTTTTTCCCACTGGCTAAATTATATTGCAATTATTTCTGAAAATACAATGTTAAACTATGTTTTAAAAATTTACATTAACATGTACTAAGGAAAAATTTAGGATTTAGTTAAAGCATAGCTTGTGACAAAATAAATCAAAAGCACACATTTGTAACAGATTTTTCACATATCTCGAAACATTCGCAAATTTTTTTTAGCATTAATGACAGCTTAACACAGACTGCGTTTCGGTTTGTGTGTGAGTATGTAGTGTGTATGCGTGTATAAAATATGAATAAAGATGCTTTGAAAGACTCTTTAAAATTCATAAAACAAGCATGACATCTTTTTCAAAGTGAAATCAAATGTAAATAAATAAATAATAATCAAAAGATACAAATCTATTTATATACCATGCTTTTTAAATTTTCTGTTGAATCATAGCTATAAAACTACATTAGCACTTTATCAATGCACATAAAGTGATAATGACGTCAATTTTTGCGAGAAGCATAATTTAACTTTTTTACAATTTTTTAACGTTCACGTGTAATTGAAGTATTTATTTTTTTATCAAAAAAAAATAAATTCTTTTTTTTTTTTTTTTTTTTTTTTTTTGGCAAGAATTAAATTTTAGCTAATATTTTAATGGCTATTTTTAAAGCTATTAGGAAGTTATTATTTTAATATTTTAATTAATTAATAGAGAACTAATCAAAAATTCGAAAATCGGGCTTCGAAGTATTGTGTTGTCATCGGGTTTCTGTGCTATTCTGAAAGTTTCAAATGTCTAGCTGGTAGGGAAGTTAGTTAAAAATCCATTGCAAGTTTTGTACCGGACAAACAAAAAACAAACACGAAGTTAATAGAAACATGGTGAAAATCAAAATTTTACACAGAACAATAACATTTTATTATACGTTCTCAAATGCGTAAAATTACACCTATATTCGTGTGGTATATTTTCAATATTTATTTTCTTAAATATTGTATCAAGAAAACAAGTTACATTTTCAAATATTTAAACACTTATGAACAAACTTAACAAATATTGATCAGAATACGTATTTTTACATAATAGATGTAACATTAGTTATAAAAAAATACAACGTTTGACGATACATTATGTAAATATGTAATATGATAATATATTAGGGAACATTCAGAAATGTTATGCGGAACTACAAGAAAATCAAAATCTAATCAATTTTTTACTTTCTCTTACCCATAGGTTCGAGTAAGTATTGTTTTAAGGTCAAATTTCCGAGCATGAGTTTTTGTTATATTTACATGTTCTGAGGTCGCCTGAATACGAAAATCATGTTTTTAGCAAATGATCTGTCTCTCTGTGTGTCTGTTATCAGCATGTCTCAAGGACAAATAGTAGCAGAAATTCCTAACTCGGTATTCTAAACGTGTATCATATAGGGATGCTACGTTGAAATGAAGCAAATGGTTCCTATACAGGGACACTCAAAAGTATTCAAATACATTACGTCTATGAGGGAAATTGCAGGTAAGTAAAGTTTAACATCTATAGACTGCACTAAACCAATTGAAACGAATATATATTTTTTGTAATAGAGATAGTCAACTGGGAAAAAAAAATATGTATGTAGGACCCTCGCCACCCCTTTTTTGGGGAATAAATTTTCATGATGGGTATCTTTCAAAAGAGCTCGCCAATACCTTTAAAACGAATGGTTGAACCATCGATCTGCGATAATTTAAAATAATGTTATCGATTTTTTTCATTTTTAACAATTTTTTTTAATGTAATATTGAGAATAAATTCAACTTTTTTTTGGATATTTGGTGTTATACTACTTCTCTAATATGGAGATCGTCTGCATTATCATAAAAGATAATTTGTTTAAATAATAATTTTAACAAATTTTTTTTTAAAAACAGAATTATTTTTTAATAACCGAATTAAATTATATGTAAATGTAGGTGCATTAATCAAACGAGGAGGTTGAGGGGGGCGATAGCACTCCTCACAAAGAACTAATTATTATAAAAATCACTTCCTAAGCCTAATTTGAATCGTTTAACATAGGTTCACATAACAGTACTCGTTATCTTACCTCTTAATCTCCAACCTGTATGTATAGTATTAAATTTCAGGGTAAGAGAAATTCGCGTGAGTGACACACCAGATTATTTTTAAACAACATATTGACAATTCTATTTACGGTTGTATTATAGGTAATACGATATTCAAAACTCAAAATTTTGTATGTCAAATATGCTGTAAAAAATAAAGATTTTTAGAATAAAAAATTAATGTTAAAAAAAAAAAAAAGCATTTAAACGTCAAGATGTTTTAATCAAAAGAATCTGATGTGAAACAACCACACGACTTTCATTACCTACTATTACACGTTTCAGGTTAATATACGTTTCAGGTTAATACACGTTTCAAATTATGATAATACACGTTTCAGGTAAACGCATGAAAACGCAAGGGGAAGAAAAAAAAGTAGAGTGTTATATATATATATATATATATACAATTTCCGATAATCTAAAACTGATCTATCTGATCAGGATGACTATTAATTTTCCTGTAATAACCACGTAAAGCATGAGAAAGGATATCTAAAATGGGTTTATGCAACAGTTTTTACGAAAATCGTTAGAGCCCTTTTTGAGACACCGATTTTTACCAAAACTTGGCATATACAGTTGTTGACCGGAAAACAACAATTAGATACAAAAGGATATTTAAAAGAGTTTCAATATTGCAAGTTTAAAAAAAATCCATGCAGCTGTTTTGAAAGGAATCCACTCGCGGTACCTGAAATTCAGCTATTTATACAGGACGCCTGTCAAGTTTCCTGCAATAACAACCTGTATCACTCGAAAGGACATCTTATAGAATGTTTATATAGCAACTTTGAAGAAAATCGTTTTTGAGATATGGTCCCACTTCCGGTTTCTAATGTCCCACTTTCGGTTTTCCAATTTTCGCCAAAATTTTGAAACTTTATCTGTACACCAGTTCTGTTTTAATTCTGAAATATCGTAGCTGTGTCTTTATTAGTTTCGTAGATATGATAGTCAGAAGATCCACACACCCCCCCCCCTCCCACACACAAACACTAACCAAGTGCCAAAAACCACTTTTTTGTCTCAGGAGATCTTAAAACATGTAAATCAGGTAAAATTTCGATATCGAATTTTTGGACCGAAATTCAGCTGTTTATACAGGACGCCTGTCAAGTTTCCTGAACCAACCAACTGTATCATTCGAAAGGACATCTAATAGGATGTTTATATAGCAACTTTGAAGAAAATCGCTTTTGAGATATGGTCCCACTTCCGGTTTCTAATGTCCCACTTTCGGTTTTCCTATTTTCGCCAAAATTTTGAAAATTTATCTGTACACCAGTTCTGTCTTCATTCTGAAGTTTCGTAGCTGTATCTTCATTAGTTTCGGAGATATGATAGTCAGAAGAGCCCCCCACCCCCACCCCACCACACACACACTAACCAATTGCCAAAAACTACTTTTTTGGTCTCAAGAGATCTTAAAACATGTAAATCAGGTAAAATTTCGATATCGAATTTTTGGACCGAATACTTCCATTACGTACGGTAGTCGGGTAATGGAAGTAAAAAATGTGTATTTTATGGAAATATATTTAATAATATGTATATATATATATATATATATATATATATATATATATATATATTACTTCCGTCATAGAAAAAAGCATTTTATAACGCTAATTAACATTTGAATAATCATCAATCTTTCTTAGAATTAAATAATGTGCATAATTGTTTCAGTTCAATAACCTGAACGACATATTAATTAAAATTAACGAATTCTTATCAATCTATAAATTTGTTGAAAAAACATGCAGATGCTCATTATGAGTTTTTTTAATGATTAAATTTTCTTGTAGGTAATTAGTTATTATACATAATTTATTTTTCATAAATTTTGACGCTAATGAGTTTTTAAATCATTTTTACAAATTGCATTAAAAAAAAGAAAAAATTACAGAAAAACTTTTTTTATTTTTCTGAATTATTACGAATCCATATCGAGGATTTCTTTATATAACGCGTTAAAACTGGAAAGTTCAACGAATCATAAGGGTAACACAAAACAATGCATACAAATCAAACATTAATGATTTTTAAATATTCGTAAATAATAGGTATGATAACACTCTCAGAAATGGATAATCAAGTTTCACTAAAATTTCTTCATTTTTGACGAAAGTGTTTCTAGGGGTATGCTCCGAGCGAACATTTCGTCAAATTGACGAAATTTGTTTTGTTACCTATTTGAGAAGACGGATTTCGTCAAAAATATATAAAAATATTTGCCCTTCTTATTTCGTCAAATTGAGAAAATTACTTTCATTCGTCACTTGTTTGAACATACGAATGAGACCTGTTGTTACAATGATTTTTGTCTCAATTGATCCATATTTTTACAGAAATTCACAGAAACAAGCGCACACAATATTTTGTAGGCATAGGACATCACAAACATCAATGCCCTCACCGGGATTCGAATCCGAGACCTGGGAATAAAGAAGGCAGCGTCCTACCGACCGAACCACCAGGCCGGCAAATAAATGTCATTGTAACGTAAAGTCGAAACAACACAGGAAAAAAAAAAAAAAAAAAAACCAATATGGCGCTGATGAAAGCTAGCACATGCTAGTGTGAGTAAACAGTTTCGTCAAATATTTGAGAGTTCACGTTTCCTGAAATATCACGTGATCGCTTGACGAAATGGTTGTCAAATACAACGAAATTAAGCCCGAGGATGTCTGAATCGTCAAAATTGAGTATATTATTTCTGAGAGTGAAACATTAGCAGCATTGTGCAAATAATTCCTTTTCTAAAGCGAAAATTGTTCAAAAATTTGTGCATCAATTTAAACAAACCTATGCACTATATAAGTTTGTTAAAAATGGTGCACAAATTTCGAATACATTTCGTATCATTACATTTCAGATATAATGTTGTTATTATGTCACTCGGAAACTCCCAGCCCGGCAGTGAAAATAACCGAATTTAAGGTGAGAGCTTTCGTTATTGGAGGTCACCTCAACAGTGGAAAAAATTATGTAACTGACATGTAGAATCTAGATTGTGGCTCTAGTAAAAATAGTTCCATGCCATCCTTAAAATTTCTACTCCCCTTTGAAAGTGAGTTCTTGAAACCCCCTATAAGAATTCTAGAACGTTTTCCTATATTATCGAGGTCAAACTTATTTAAAAATCTCTGGAAATAAATGTGACTAAAAGAGGCGGGTTTCAGCAATACAAATGATTCAGAATATTGTTCCACCATCTAGAAATGTATACACTTAAATTCTCGATCATTTCATCTATTCAGCTTTTTTGCGTGCCTCATACGCATACCTCGGAAATCTATATTTCTAGTTTAGGGATTTAGAAACGGACCACTTATTCGTTGTAGATGAAAGGGGTATATATATATATATATTCTCAGTAAAAAGTGGAAGCACGATTTCAGCTAAACCAAGTAACAGTAGATGTCAGCACCAGCAAATAATAGCTTGAATTTCAACTCAGGTTAGAGTTGAGTAATCCTTGATCCTGTAACACCAGAGGTATCTTTAATGGAAACTTTGAAGATTTTATGATCACCACAGATTTAATGTGCATCAGTCACCATAAACGTATACTACGGTCTTCGATCCGCTCGGTCATGGAAGTCATGGAACTCGCAACCTTCTAATTACGAGCTTGATACTCTACCAACCAAGCTACCGCGGCCCATTTTTCGAGTATTAGTGTATGAAATGAAGACGTTTAAATTTCCAATCTTTCCAGTTTTATTATACATTTTACTCCACTTTTCAAAAACGATATTAAATAACACTGCTCTACAAAAAAAAAAAAAAAAAAAAAAAAAAAAAAATCGAGTTTTGATACTATTCTTGCTAATTCTTATGTAAAATGACCTCCTGAATCCGAATATGACTTCCATTTTGCCCAGTCACCCACCGTTTTCTAGAAACGCCACTCTCTCCCTCAGTTTTTTTTTTCACGAAATTAAGCCCGAGGAAGTCTGAATCGTCAAAATTGAGTATATTATTTCTGAGAGTGAAACATTAGCAGCATTGTGCAAATAATTCCTTTTCTGAAGCGAAAATTGGTCAAAATTTGTGCATCAATTTAAACAAACCTATGCACTATATAAGTTTGTTAAAAATGGTGCACAAATTTCGAATACATTTCGTATCATTACATTTCGAATTGTTCGGTAATTTTATGACTACGAATTTGATTTGAAGAATGAAAAAGAATTAATTTAACACCTAAAAACAAAAAAATATATAAAGTTTAAAGAATAACATTAATAATAGATTAAAAAAATATAAGATACGTAATACATAATTTCAGTGGCAAATCCCCCCAAAAATTTTCCTCTTGCCGGAAATATCCATGTTTTAGAATTTTCCAACGCTGTAGCCCCTCAGATGATATTTAACAGTTAAAACAATCCTCCACCCTCCTAAAAATAAACTTTATAGCCGTAAAATCACCGATAAATGATAAAATTAGAGGGACATTCCTAAAAAACGGTGGGTTGATAGGGCAAAATGGGCGTCCTATTCGGATTCAGGAGGTCATTTTACATAAGAATATGCTAAAATGGTTTCAGAAGCAATTTTCATGCCTAGCAGTGTAATCAGCACTAAAGTAGGTTTTTTGAATCAAAGTGTAACATCTTAAGAAAGCTACATACCTTAATGTAGTAAATTCCTCTTTAGAAAGGTAGTCTTTTGATAGAGTTTTCTCAGAAATCGATATTTTTACAAGCAATGCCATAAACCGAGTGAATTTAATTTTTAAAACTTGAATTATTTGTCTATACAACCATCAAATAGTCTTAATTATTGGCATGTTTGATTTCAAAATGTTTTTTTAGCAATAATTTTGTTTTCTAAGTATATTTTTATAACTTTTATATTCTAGATTAAATCGCTCAATTTAGGATCATTTTTTGAGTAGGAAAGAGGTATTTATTAATTTTTCAATCTAAACTAGGTTTACCATTCTTATTCCAGCATTTAAAATGAACACTGTAAAAAAAAAAAAAAAAAAAAAAAAAAAAAAACTGTTAAAAGTACATGAAAAATCTGGCAGCTGGGGTGCCAGTATTTCTCCGTCAAATATATAGGACAAAACTGTACTTTTAACAAAAAACCTGTTTCATTTACAGGATTCCTGTGTAAAATGTATGTCAGTGATACAATTATACGGTTTTAAACTGTATATTTGACGGAGAAATACTGGCACCCCAGCTGCCAGATTTTTCTTGTACTTTTAACAGATTTTTTTTTTTTTTTTTTTTTTTTTTCAGAGAAGATTGTTATTTTATCATTAAAATATATTAGCAAGACAAAATCCACTTTTCCAAGGTTGAGTTGCTCCTAATTAGGCATACTCAGATATACAAAATCGCATAATTTTTTAGTGCTAGAGGCCTATTTCAGTCGGTACAGTTGTCGAATTTTTATAGGTCACTCTTAATTAGTGCTAGAGGCCTATTTCAGTCGGTTTATTGAATGGGTATTTATTGAATGAAGTCCCCCCAAGGCCTACTTTGACATGAGTCCCCCCCTAGGCCCAACTTTGACATGAGTCCCCCCCAAGGTACAACTTTGACATGAGTCCCCCCCCAAGGCACACCTTTGACATGAGTCCCCCCCAAGGCACACCTCCCCCTCATTGGGAAAAAGAGAAAAAACGTTGTTTTGCGGTTATAAGACAGTTTGGACTTCCAACGTTATTTGTTACAATATCTGCAGCTGAAACACATTGGTTTGATTTAATGAAATCTTTATCATGGAATTTAGATCGTCACGAATTAACTAAAGAAGAATTTGTCGATATTAACAAGTTTAGCAGTAGGCCTCTGGCACTAAATTAAAATCTGTCAATGTCAGATTTTCATGTTTTAAATAATGAAATAATGTCGTATCTGTATATATATATATTTTTTTTTTATACAGAGATATTCAAAGAAAACAACTGCTATAAACCCACAAAAGGAGAGGAATGAGCTGGTTCTTTGAGACAGGGTTACTAACAGACAGTGATTAGTTTCATTTAAAGGAAAAACAAAATCACTTGCTATCGCAAAATGTGATCCTCAAGAGAGGTATGCATTTGTACATTGGCATTCAATGGAGGAGAATTAGAATCGAATTATATAAGGAAATTTTTGAACTCAGAAAAGTTGGACCTGATAAGAGGTGGCCATTAAATAAAGATGGACATTGACAGGTTTCGCTGCATTTTCATTAAGTATTAATGGCATGCCATGTAAAAACAAAACTGAGATCACTTGAAAAAAATTGCCATTAATACATTTTTCCAATAATCGCCTTTATACTAGGTTTAGAAGCAAAATTTAAAAATACCTTCTTCAGAGACAGACAAATAAGATAGCATTCTTTTGCTTTTAAGATTGTAAAATCATATTTTTATATGAGAGAAAGTATGTTGCTTAACCAATTAATGATATCTATCATTTATAAACATATGCAATTTACATACAATAAAGTAGTTTTCATCATGTAAAATAAACAATCTCTCTCTCTCTCTCTCTCTATATATATATATATATATATATATATATATTTCTTTAACAATCTAGCAGTAGCTCCACCAGTAGCCAAGAGGTTCTGTTCTCAAAGTTGGTAGACGGGACGTGCCTGATTGGAAACCAAGCCATGTTCGGAGTTTATCGTAATTTTCTTTTATACTCGCGTGAATACGGGCTAGAAACCCTTCAAAGATCTCAACGTTGAGCATTTCACCCAGGCTGAGGACCCCTGTGTCTATAACACTTACACCACCACTGAATTACAATCGAGCGGCAATTTGCTTAGATGTATTTTGTCGCCGTTACCATATATAATGGAGCATTTTTCTTTTTTAACACGCTTTTATAAGCTTCACCTGTATGTATGTATGTTTGTAACTGCTCTAAGAGCAAACAAAAAATCTATATTGTAAAAAAAAAAAAAAAAAAAAAAAAAAGACTTTCCCTACGTGAACGCTGTGGCTGTGATGTAAAGCTCCTGGCTACGAACCTAAAGGTCTAACGCAGGGCGCGAAATTTCCGCTCGCCAGCTCGCCATTGGCGAGTGGAATTTTTACTGTGGCGAGTAAAAATTTGGTCTAGTTATAGATAGAATTCTTATACGATATGGTGATAGAAAACATTCTTTTTATAGATTTAAGTATGGTAAAATCTTGCCATCTTATAACCTCATATTTAACCTCTCCTCTTTAGTTTCTTGGAGAGCCGAGTCTGTGTGTGTGCTGCCCAAGATCGCCCCAGCCTGGGAAAGGAAAAATGCTTAGTGCATACGGTGCATACATAAAAGTTTTGATCTCTTTTCGTTTCTCCTACTGTGATTTCTCCAAGCAGAGTGAGAATAGAAGAGCAGAGAGCCTGTTTGCCCGTCGCCCACTATCCGAGAGAAGAGATATGCTAAAGTTTGCCTTTGTGGTATTGTCACATGAAAATGAGCCCGAGCCCTTTTAAAGATACTGCCTATGTTTATTTTGTTGAATAATGCTAAAAAAACAGTTCATATTTTCCAGTTTTTTACTGAAACGCAAATGGTTTTCGCTTGTAATGACTTGTAAGCAACGATTATATCGAAAAAGTTATTCCGAAATGAGCTATTTCAAATGATAACAATGAACAAATTATACACATCGGCATTCTGTCTGATTACAAAAATAAAATGGACGAAAAAGACATGTCTAATTTAAAAAGTTAATTAAATAAATAGATAAATAAGGAAGTTTAATCTTTCATAATAAAAAGATTTTCACAGGATATTGTTTAACAAAGAATTTTTCTTCTACTAATTTTCTTTAAGGACTCTTTGCATTTATCTTATTAGATATTTTAATCTTTTTCAAATCTCAAATACAATACATTATAATAATTTTTAATTATAGATGATTATGAAACATGACACACTTTTAATATATATAATTTTAGACATATTTGTGAAAACCTTTCAAATAGTTAGGAAAAATAAAAAATCCAAAATGCGTAAAAAAAAAAAAAAAAAAAAAAAAAAAAAAATAACAACCCTATTTTGTGGCGAGTAAAACTTTTTTTTGGCGAGTGTAACCTGAGTTGAAATTTCGGGCCCTGGTCTAACGTTCGAGCCCAGTCATGAGAGATTTTTTAAAAGTGGTTTTTGATTAATTCTAAATTATTTGTATTAAAGATGTAAATATTATGGTGTGTCACTCACACGATTTTTTCTTACCCTGCATTTCAATAGTATAAAGATAGATATTTTGTGCTTTTTAGTTCAAATTTCAATAAAAGCGTGTTCTTTAATTTTTTAAAAGTATAATATTATTCAATCCTTAGTGTTGAACTCCATTTATACGGTCAATGAGAGAAAAATGTTTTGCCTATGTTTGTAACTTTCGGCATCATTAAAAGTAACGAAATTCATATACATTATTCAAACGTGTACAAGCATATTTTCAATACAATATTGTACAACTAACAAAACTAATATTAGTTTACAGTTTCACACAAAATATTTAGATGTATACTGGGATAATTAATCGAATTACATTTTCAGTTGCGTTTTGAATTTTAACGATTACGATGATTAATAGTTGAAAATTAAGCGACGATACGGACAGTTACAATTGGAAACTGTTTGATATTCTTTGTAAAATGTATGACTTTTCTAACTCGTTAAAACATGCCTATCTATAAAAGTATTATTCTTAACGTTATAAAGTAATTGGAAATACAGTTTTATATATTATAAAATTATATAAACAAATCAAATAATAAGAACTTGCAGAATAGTCAATATTTAAAATATTAATGTTAGATTTTTATTATTAAATATGACACTAAAAGTAACTGTAAATCTTGTGTAAATCTGGGAAGTTAAATTTCATGAAAATATTAATAAGTGGTTCCTTTTGACACAAAACGTAAATTAATTTGAAAGAATGGTCATCTAGTAAATGATAGGCTCTATTTGTTCGTCATAACCCGTTTAAAGATTTTCTTTATTTTGCTATTTCTTAAAATTCTTCTTTCTAATTTTTCTTAACAATCTGTGAGATCTAAAAATAACTTCATCAATGAGGTGTATTCGGCAAAATAAATTCTCACTATCCTTCGAGTTAAAAGCTTTGCTTTGAAACAATATCCGCTGTATAAAAAAAGAGCTTCCTGATCAATAAAAATGTACTTTAAGTAATGTTTTAGTAAGTTCCTGCAATGTTAATTTAGGATTTTCTTTCTTTTTTTTCCTTTTAATTTGGGAAATGAATTTATTTTTTTTAAACAAGTTATTTTTAAAATTTACTTTAAAGTGTAAATATATGTTAATTTTTTGAATAAATGAAAAAAAAAAAAAAAAAAAAAAGGAAAAAAAGTGATAAATTTCCTTTTTTAAGAAATGAATTTGAAGTAATTTTATATGGAATTATTTGATGGCATTTGAAATATATTACAAAATATGGAAATTTATTAAATGAATTTATCGGGTTAGATAATAAAGAAAATGAACTTATTTTTCTCTGTTTAACTTCATTTGTGTTTTTTCACTTTCTTCTATGTACATAAGAAAAATGTATTAGATTCACGAAAAATTCCATTTTCGATAGATATATACGTTTTAGAATTTCCTAGACATAATTTGAAAAGTTTTAAATAACGTCTGTCTTAGTGGCTAGGTGTTTGTGTGTCTGTATGCGTTATGCATCTGTGTATACAATCGTGGACGCTGTATCGTACGAACGCATAGTTAATCCAAACTTCATGTTTGGTTGGACCATAAAAAATCGGATATCACCACGTTTCGGGATATATCACAAAACATATGGCGCTGTCATCCCATTTTTTCCCATTTTTGCATAAATTTTAATGTGCAAGAATATGATATATATTTCACATAAGTAGATGCAATGTAAATTATTTGTAACCAGTTATAGTGAAATTAAAAATACTAGTATCACCCAGTGTTCGAAACTTGGCCAACTGTACTTTAATTAAGTATTAAATAATAAATATAGAAATTCAAATTTTCCATGTGTTTTTTCTTTCCTATATATATGTATATATATATATTTCACTATTAGCATTCTTATTTACATTATGATTAATATTCCTATAAAGTTCTTTATCTATTTCACTCTGTCTATATAGAAACAATTTGCAAACAGTTTAAAAAAAAAAAAAAAAAAAAAAAAAAAAAGACTTTCCCTACGTGAACGCTGTGGCTGTGAGGTAAAGCTCCGGGCTACGAACCTAAAGGTCTAACGTTCGAGCCCTGTCATGAGAGATTTTTTAAAAATGGTTTCTGTTTAATTCTAAATTATTTTTATTAAAGATGTAAATATTATGGTGTGTCACTCACACGATTTTTTCTTACCCTGCATTTCAATAATATAAAGATAGATATTTTGTGCTTTTTAGTTCAAATTTCAATAAAAGCGTGTTCTTTAATTTTTTAAAAGTATAATATTATTCAATCCTTAGTGTTGAACTTCATTTATACGGTCGATGAGAGAAAATTGTTTTGCCTATGTTTGTAACTTTCGGCATCATTAAAAGTAACGAAATTCATATACATTATTCAAACGTGTACAAGCATATTTTCAATAAAACATTGTACAACTAACAAAATTAACATTAGTTTACAGTTTCACACAAAATATTTAGATGTGTACTAGGATAATTAATCGAATTACATTTTCAGTTGCGTTTTGAAATTTAACGATTACGATGATTAATAGTTGAAAATTAAACGACGATACGGACAGTTACAATTGGAAACTGTTTGGTATTCTTTGTAAAATGTATGACTTTTCTAACTCGTTAAAACATGCCTATCTATAAAAGTATTATTCTTAACGTTATAAAGTAATTGGAAATACAGTTTTATATATTATAAAATTATATAAACAAATCAAATAATAAGAACTTGCATAATAGTCAATAATTAAAATATTAATGTTAGATTTTTATTATTAAATATGACACTAAAAGTAACTGTAAATATTGTGTAAATCTGGGAAGTTAAATTTCATGAAAATATTAATAAGTGGTGGTAATTTGACACAAAACATAAATTAATTTGAAAGAATGGTCATCTAGTAAATGATAGGCTCTATTTGTTCGTCATAACCCGTTTAAAGATTTTCTTTATTTTGCTATTTCTTAAAATTCGTCTTTCTAATTTTTCTTAACAATCTGTGAGATCTAAAAATAACTTCATCAATGAGGCGTATTCGGCAAAATAAATTCTCACTATCCTTCGAGTTAAAAGCTTTGCTTTGAAACAATATCCGCTGTATAAAAAAAGAGCTTCCTGATCAATAAAAATGTACTTTAAGTAATGTTTTAGTAAGTTCCTGCAATGTTAATTTAGGATTTTCTTTCTTTTTTTTCCTTTTAATTTGGGAAATGAATTTATTTTTTTTAAACAAGTTATTTTTAAAATTTACTTTAAAGTGTAAATATATGTTAATTTTTTGAATAAATGAAAAAAAAAAAAAAAGGAAAAAAAGTGATAAATTTCCTTTTTTAAGAAATGAATTTGAAGTAATTTTATATGGAATTATTTGATGGCATTTGAAATATATTACAAAATATGGAAATTTATTAAATGAATTTATCGGGTTAGATAATAAAGAAAATAAACTTATTTTTCTCTGTTTAACTTCATTTGTGTTTTTTCACTTTCTTCTATGTACATAAGAAAAATGTATTAGATTCACGAAAAATTCCATTTTCGATAGATATATACGTTTTAGAATTTCCTAGACATAATTTGAAAAGTTTTAAATAACGTCTGTCTTAGTGGCTAGGTGTTTGTGTGTCTGTATGCGTTATGCATCTGTGTATACAATCGTGGACGCTGTATCGTACGAACGCATAGTTAATCCAAACTTCATGTTTGGTTGGACCTTAAAAAATCGGATATCACCACGTTTCGGGATATATCACAAAACATATGGCGCTGTCATCCCATTTTTTCCCATTTTTGCATAAATTTTAATGTGCAAGAATATGATATATATTTCACATAAGTAGATGCAATGTAAATTATTTGTAACCAGTTATAGTGAAATTAAAAATACTAGTATCACCCAGTGTTCGAAACTTGGCCAACTTTACTTTAAGTAAGTATTAAATAATAAATATAGAAATTCAAATTTTCCATGTGTTTTTTCTTTCCTATATATATGTATATATATATATTTCACTATTAGCATTTTTATTTACATTATGATTGATATTCCTATAAAGTTCTTTATCTATTTCACTCTGTCTATATAGAAACAATTTGCAAACAGTTAAAAAAAAAAAAAAAAAAAAAAAAAAAAAAAAAAAAGAGACAAATTCTATGTTTGCTTATTAATACACTCTGTTGCAAAAAAATATATGCACCCATAAAAAATGAGCCCCTGTTGCAAAAATTGACACAATGTTAATGTTCGAGTAGACAAATGATATATATTTAGGCGAAAAAAAGCGCTTTATTTAGGCGTAGCAATACAAAGAATGTGAAAATCAGTGGATGTTTTAGTCACCCCTGGCAGCTATACAAGCTGATACTCTGTGGGGCATAGAGGCATTTAAATGATGTCCCTTTAAAATAGATTTTGCCACAAATGTTGCAACTGCTCAGGCAGCGCAGTTGAATGCTGCCAGTACAGTTGAGATGGCTGGAGTTGTCTACCCAACATGTTCAATTGGTGATATGTCTGGAGACCTGGCAGGCCATTCGAGGACATTCAACCCTTGAAGACATAGTTGTAACAGTCTTACAGAATGCCTTCTGGCGTTTTCTTGCTGGTAAACAGTACCTGGACGACGTGATAGCATTTGAAGTACCACCAGCCGCAAAATGTCGTCAATGTACAGTCGACCGCAAAATTATTGAACACTAGCAATAATTCCTACTGAAAAGATGCGCACCAAATACTGTTTTATTAAGTAAATATATGTCGAGTCATGATGTTAGTCCTATATTGTTCTTAAAAGAGTGAGTTTATGATAAAAATTAGCGATAGAACTAAATTTATATATATATAGGAAAAGTGTAGATGTGTGATTCAATAATTTTGCTGACGACTGTACCTACAGTCGGTAACAAACGTATCCGAACACTAGCAAAAAATTCCTATATAAAAAAATGTATAGTTAATACTGTTTTGTTAAATAAATCCTTGTCGAATCATGTTCTTAGACTGACTGAGAACACGATTCGACAAGGACTTATTACTTTTGTAAATAAATCCTTGTCGAATCATGTTCTTAGACTGACTGAGAACACGATTCGACAAGGACTTATTACTTTTGTTGCCGACTGTACAAGCAGTGAGAGTATATCGAATCACGACTAAAGGTGAACGGCTGTCCCAGCCGATCGTCCCTCAGACTGCCAAACCAAGCGTTATGGTTGTGTGCTGCTCGGTAGCCAATTATGAATTGAATCGCTGATTTCTCCGTCTCCACACACGTGTGCAACGATAATCGGCACTGAGAGAAAACCGGAATTCATCGCCTAATTATGGCATTTCTCCAATCAGACATTGACTAACCTCTCCGAGAGCGACACCATTCCAGAGGGCACTGCCTGTGATTAGGAGTCGGTGGCAAATTAAATTACGTCGAGACCTGAACCCAGCGTCACAGAGTCGTCTCCAAATCGTATTCCTTGATATTACTGGATCCCTGAGAGTGGACAACTGACGTTAAGTGCTGGTGGCGTCATTGTTGGTGCGGACATTGCTGCTCTTCTGATTGAGTGATCTCCTCGTGCATTAGTGACCCGAAGACGTCCAGAATCCCTGCGACGGCTGACTATGTCTTCTTTAAGTCACTGATTCCAACATCTGGCTACAACCATATCGCTCCAATCAATACGCCGGCCGATTCGTCCGTTCGGCAAACCGGCCTTTCTGAGATCTATGAGGCGTCCCGTCTTAAAGTCAGACAACTGTTAGTACTGGAGCCGAGTATGTCTAAAAGACAACTTTAGTTACAGTGCCGTGTATCTAAGCGATCAATCCAGTTCTAATTTCGTGTCACTGAGCGCTGCCGCCCTTTTAAACGCTGCGCAGTTCATACGCGCGTTGTACGTTTCCACATAGTTTATTGGTGCTGCAAGTTAGATCATTTTCATAACACGGAGAACTACATTTAAATGCCAAGTTTCGTCGTGGAGATTCAATTTTAATTGGATGTATATATTTTTTTCAACGTAGTGCATGTAGATACTTATATGAAAAATCGTCTACATTCATCATGGAAAAGAATCTTCATAAACAGTTCGTAATACAAAAGATAACGTGTGAATAAAAAAATAAAACTATTTTGCTGGCCTTAATAAAGTTATAAGAGCCTAATTTACTTTTTCTCAAACTCACTTTAACCATATCTTTCGAATGGTACCACTGTTAATCCTCTACTCTCATAACTAATTTGTTAAATAAGTGTGACAAATTTTATGATTGCTTTTTAATATATAGATGTACACGCATAAAAATAATAGTAAACCAGGGAAATTTTTATTCTTGTAGGAGCATCGCTTGCCCCTTCGCCTCCTCTAGGCGGGAAACATCCCATGGGATATGTAAATTTTCAATTCGATTAACATTCAAATAAAATTGTCAATACCAGTAAAACGATTTGTTGAATTACAGATCTGGAATAATAATTGTAAACAAAGTTATCTTTTTTTTTCCTCCTAATTAAAAAAAAAAAAAAAAAAAAAAAAAGTAAGTAAGATGTACATTTTCAAATGCCATATTTAGATCAAACAAGAAAAGAAAATCATGTGGCTCGCTTAAATTATTAACACTTTCCAAATGTATGTACTCTGCATTTAATGTACTTTGTCTATGTGATCATACAACGGGCAGTCAGAAAGACAGACAAGTAGACTAATTAAATTTACAATCACACTTAAACATTGTTGGAAAGTATTAAATATTCTTAATAAATTCGAAAATATAATTCCAACAATTTTAGGGTATAGTCCTTAATGTATGTGAATATTTTTGTGTAGTCCAGTAAATCTTAATGTTAAACACACTGTATTCATGTTCTTTTGGTATGCAGTGAAGTTACTTTGTCTTCTGTTTAATGCTCCTTTGGTAAATGAATCATTAGATGATGTAAAATGCAGCATTAATCAGCGAAATATATTTGATTCGTCAAACCAAAGTATGAGTTGTCCTAATACCAAATTTGCCCCAATGGCTTGCTTCACCAATACTAAACTTACTATAGGAAAGTTATTGTAATAAGACGCATAACTATATTTACCCTGTTGGGATTTTTCTATAAAAAAGGTGATGAGAAAGGATGATGATTAAAAGGTAATAAGAAGGGGATAATATAATAGAAACATGGATAAAATTGGGTCCAAAATTCAATGTGAATGTACACTAACTTTTTACTTTCTCTTACCCATAAGGTTCAGAAAGTATTGTTTTTGGGTCAAATTTTCGAACGCGAGTTTTTGTTATATTTACATGTTCTGAGGTCCCCTGAATACGAAACTCATGTTTTCATCAAATGGTCTGTGTGTATGTCTGTGTGTATGTCTGTCTGTTATCAGCATATCTCAAAAACAAATTATGGCAGAAAGTTCAAACTTGGTATTCTAAATGTGTATCATATAAGGATGCTACACTAAACTTTTCGTTAAGATAAAGCAAATGGTACGTGTACAGGTACACTCAAAAGTATTCAAATACATTACGTCTATGGGGGAAATCGCAGGTAAGTAGAGTTTAACATCTATAGACTGCATTTTACCAAATGAAACGAATATATATTTTTTGTAATATAGTCAACAGGAAAAAAAAATGTGTATGTAGGAGCCTCGCCTCCCCAACCTGGGGGATGTCCCTCTTCGAGGGGAGTAAGTTTTCATGATGGGTATCTTTCAAAAGAGCTCTCCAATACCTTTAAAACGAATGCTTGAACCTTCGATCTGCGATAATTTAAAATAAAGTTATCGATTTTTTTCATTTTTAACAATTTTTTTTTCTTTTTATGTAACATTGAGGATAAATTAAACTTTTTTGGGGGATATTTAATGTTATACTACAGTTAGTCAAAAAATTATGTGAACATGAAACCTTTTTTCTCTGTAATGATTTTTAAAAATAAAATTCAATATTATTTTAAAATTACACTTTCTTAACACAGATGTTTGACGTTACTTTTATTTTAATTCTATTTATCGTCTATCTTTTTTATATATTACGAGAGGATGATGTAATTGAATCGTATATGAAAAAATACTGAAAATTGGTGTAATATATGTGAAAGAGTATCATTTTTTCAAATAGTATCTGATGTCGAAGCTCAAAAATATAATATTTTAAAAGTTCTTCCTTCATGTTTTAAAATTGAAATAATTTAATGTTGCTCGAATTTAAAAATTTTTCAATAAAAATGGTAACGCTGATTCATTAAGCAACTGAAATGCAACTGGAACTAAATAGATTGAATAATGAAAATCTTGCCTTTTATATGCTTTTTTAAATAAGTCATCTAAAAAAAGTTGCTCTTTTTTTTGTTTTTTTAGTGTTTTTTTTAAACAAAGAGTCATTTTGAGATAAATGGACATTAAAGAGTTTCATAGAAATTGTGAGCGTTTTGAATCAAATTGGTTGTGTTTGGATTGCGATAATCCTTTTTGTGCACATTGTGCAAATAATAAAAACAAATATTTTCATGTAATATTAAAAAAGTCAGCATTAATAGAATTTTTCAAAATTGTTAAAAAGAATATTATATGTTCTTATTCTAATGTTTTTTGTAATGGTGGACATGATGAAGAAGAGCATGTTCATTTAATTACTACAGTTTCAGACACAAGATATTTTAAAAGAAACGAGTGGGAAAAAATCAGTTGGGGTATGTACGTAAAACCAAATTATATTTGTCACAATTTAATCAAATATTTTTATACGAAATATATAAAATATAATTGTTACTGTAATTTTACATTTAATCTTCTTTCATTAGAAAGTTTGTGTTTTAAAAAAATATGGAATAATGTAAAAAAATTTCACGATATTGAAAACATTAGACAATATATACCTGATGTTATTTTTAAAAAACATTTTTTACAAAGTCGCAAGTATATGGATATAACAGCTGCAGAAATTGAAAATCGCACCTTTCCTATTGAAAAATATAAATTTTCTTTTTCTGATTTATTTAAAGAAGATCAAGTTTATGAACTAGATTATGCTTTGTATTTTTTATTTCAGTATTATACTTGCGATATTTTAGACGAAATCTACTCAGAAGATTGTTATTATCTTTTTCATTTCCATTTTATAGTAAACAATAATATTTTCAAAATATGCTTACATTGTTTAAAATTATACTTTCTCAATACAAAGTGTTTGATAGAAAAATGTTACTCTTATATCAGTTCTTTAGATAACAGTACATTGAATGATGATTTTGACTTGCTGGAAGCGTATGAGTTTATTGAATTGTATATGAAATCTCCTGAAAATTGGTGTAGTATATGTAAGAGAGCACCTCTTTTTCAATTAACAACTGATATATTACAGTACTAGCAGGATATAGAAAATCTTATCTCATATCTATTTTAGAGCAAATAGCATGATAAACGAAGCTTAGATCTTTCAAATTTGACAGTTTTGAAAGTTGCCTTTACAAGAAAAGATGCTTATAACGTTAAAGCTTTAATATTGCATAGTGCTTTTGCATTACTTACTAAATCAACTAAAAATTTACACGATTTATATCTAAGTACGCAAAATGAATCTAAAATTATAAAAACTGAAATTATGAAAACTGAAATTATGAAATCTAAAATTATGAAATCTAAAATTATAAAAACTGAAATTATGAAATCTGAAATTATGAAATCTGAAATTATGAAATCTAAAATTATGAAATCTAAAATTATGAAAACTGAAATTCTGAAATCTGAAATTCTGAAATTTGAAATTATGATATCTGAAATTATGAAATCTGAAATTATGAAATCTAAAATTACAAAAATTTAAATTATGAAACTTGAAATAATGAAATCTAAAATTATGAAAACTGAAATTATAAAAACTGAAAATATAAAAATTAAAATTATGAAATCTAAAATTCAGATTTTATAATTTCACATTTCAAAATTTCAGATTTCATAATTTCAGATTTCTAAATTTTAGTTTTCATAATTTCAGTTTTCTAAATTTAAGATTTCAAAATTTCAGTTTTCTTAATTTCAAATTTCAAAATTTCAGTTTTCTTAATTTCAAATTTCAAAATTTCAGTTTTCTAAATTTCACTTTCATAATTTCAGATTTCAAAATTTCAGATTTCATAATTTCAAATTTCATAATTCTAGATTTCATAATTTGAGTTTTCTAAATTTCACTTTCATAATTTCAGATTTCAAAATTTCAGATTTCATAATTTCAAATTTCATAATTCTAGATTTCATAATTTGAGTTTTCTAAATTTTAGATTTCATAATTTCAGTTTTCTAAATTTTAGAATTCATAATTTCAGCATTCTAAATTTTAGATTTCATAATTTCAATTTTATAAATTTGAGATTTCAAAATTTCAGTTTTCTAAATTTCAGATTTCATAATTTCAGATTTCAAAATTTCAGATTTTATAATTTCAGATTTCATAATTACAGATTTCATAATTGAGAGTTACATAAATTTAGTTTTCTAAATTTTTAAAGTAAAATTATGAAATTTAAAAATCTAAAAAATAAAATTATGAAATCTAAAATTAATTGTGAAATCTAAAAAATTTAAAAATTGAAATAATGAAAACTGAAGTTATGAAATGTATAATTATGAAATCTAAGAAATCTAAAAAATAAAATTATGAAATCTAAAATTATGAAAACTGAAATTACGAAAAGTGAAATTACAAAATCTAAAATTATGAAAACTAAAATTACGAAATCTAAAATTATGAAACCTGAAATTATGAAAACTGAAATTACAAAATCTAAAATTATGAAAACTGAAATTATGAAAACCAAAATTACGAAATCTAATATTATGAAAACTGAAATTACGAAATCTAAAATTATGAAAACTGAAATTACGAAATCTAAAATTATGAAAACTGAAATTATGAAATCTGAAATTACGAAATCTAAAATTATGAAAACTGAAATTATGAAATCTGAAATTACGAAATCTGAAATTATAAAATCTGAAATTATAAAATCTAAAATTATGAAATCTAAAATTACGAAAACTGAAGTTATGAAAGCTAGAATTTGAATTCTAAAATTATAAAATGAGAAATCAAAAATGTTAAAACTAAAATTTAGAAAGTAAATAAAAAAAATATTAATACTAAAAAAAAAAAAAAAAAAAAAAAAAAAAAAAAAAAAAAAATTTTTTTTTTTTTTTTTTTTTTTTTTTTTTAGTATATACATATTTTTTTTATTTACTTTCTAGATTTTAGTTTTCCTATTTTTGATTTCTCATTTTATAATTTTAGGTTTCATACTTTCACATTTCAGATTTTCATTTTTCTAAATTTCAAATTTCATAATTTAAGTTTTCTTAATTTTAGATTTCAAAATTTCAGATTTTTAAATTTCAGATTTGAAAATTTCAGATTTCATAATTTCAGTCTTCAAAATTTCAGATTTCATAGTTTCAGTTTTCTAAATTTCAGATTTCATAATTTCAGATTTCATAATTTCAGGTTTCATAGTTTCATATTTCAAAATTTCAAATTTCATAATTTCAGTTTTCTAAATTTTAGATTTCATAATTGCAGCTTTCTAAATTTCAGTTTTCTTAACTTCAAATTTCAGTTTTCTAAATTTCAGTTTCATAATTTCAGTTTTCTAAATTTCAGATTTCATAATTTCAGATTTCATAATTCTAGATTTCATAATTTTAGTTTTCTCAATTTTAGATTTCATAATTTTAGATTTCATAATTTCAGATTTCATAATTCTAAATTTCATAATTTTAGTTTTCTAAATTTTAGATTTCATAATTTCAGTTTTCTAAATTTTAGATTTCATAATTTCAATTTTATAAGTTTGAGATTTTATAATTTCAGATTTCATAATTTCAGATTTCATAATTCTATATTTCATAATTACAGATTTCATAATTACAGGTTTCATAATTCTAGATTTCATACTTTTAGTTTTTAAGTTTCAACGAAAATTCGATGAAAGCAGCGCAGTTTTAAAAATAAAATACGAAGATGACGTTTAAAAGAAAAAACTTGTAAAAAAATTGATCATAAATAAATATTCTAGATTTCATAATTTTAGTTTCCTAAATTTTAGATTTCATAATTTCAGTTTTCTAAATTTCAGATTTCATAATTTCAGATTTCATAGTTCTAGATTTCATAATTTAAGTTTTCTAAATTTTAGATTTCATAATTTCAGTTTTCTAAATTTTGGATTTCGTAATTTCAGATTTCGAAATTTAGATTTCGAAATTTCAGTTTTCTAAATTTTTAGATTTCGTAATTTCAGCCTTTAAGTATTAAATTTAAAATTTAGAAAACTGAAATTATGAAATCTAAAATTTGTTCGTATTTATATTCAAACTGGTTTCAGCTTTTTCTTTTAAATATTACGCAATTCATTTTTAACTCTCCAACCGGCAGACAAAAGAGCAAAATCTTAAAGTTGTTTTATCTGTAAATTTCTTCTATAAACAATAAAATAGTGCTATTTCAAGGTACTACCAAAAATGAAGCATGTGTATGAAGATAAAGCTTGAAATTATTAACCTGTCATTAATAGTAACCAAAATTATCTAAAATATTAATTTACATTTATTTGAAAAATACGCGTATTGCTAAAAAACCTGCAGTTCAGTGAACGACTTATATCAAGCTTGCCGGTCAGAGAGTTAATAGGTTTAGAATTTAATTTAAGATCATATCTATGTAATCCATACTCTTTTACCATTTTAGTATCATCTATTATTTGATATAAAGTACTCTTTTATATTTTTGACACTAATTTTTGCAATTTTGCATACAAAAACAAATTGCAGAAAAAACATCTTATTCAGGAGAATTATGATCTCAATGCTATTAAAACAGCTGAAGATGAAGATGAAAAGAAAATAGAAATTGAAGAAGAATCGTTAGAATTTGAAAACGATCCTTTTTTAAAATGTGTATCCTGAGATAGACAGGTTGTTTGAAAAGAATTTTATGAGAAGAAAACAGAAGAGAAGTAATCACTTATCAAAAAAAAGTTCTTAATGCTAATATCAAACAATGCGATCTTTCGAAACACATTATCTATTTAATGATTACAGATTCTGAATTATTTCGTATATTTATTACAGAACTATCAAGATGTTAAAATCTTATACCTATTTTAAAGTAAACTTTTATTAGATGGCACGATAAATGAAGCTTAGATTCTTCAACTTTGACAGTTTTGAAAGTTACTTTTACAAGAAAAGCTACTTATAACATTAAAGCTTTAACATTGCATAGTATTTCTGCATTACTTACTAAACCATCTAAAAATTTACACGATTTAAGTCTAAGTACGCAAAATGAATCTAAAATTTTAGAAACTTAAATTATGAAATCTAAAGTTATGAAATCTAAAGTTATGAAAATTGAAATTATGAAAATTAAAATTATGAAACTTGAAATTACGAAATCTAAAATTATGAAATCCAAAATTATGAAACCTGAAATTACGAAATCTAAAATTACGAAATCTAAAATTATGAAAACTGAAATTATGAAAACTGAAATTATGAAATCTGAAGTTATGAAATCTAAAATTATGGAAACTGAAATTATGAAATCTGAAATTATGAAATGTGAAATTATGAGATCTGAAGTTATGAAATCTAAAATTATGAAATATGAAATTACGAAATTTAAATTATGCAATCTCAAATTATGAAAACTGAAATTATGAAATCTCAAATTATGAAATCAAATTATGAAATTTAAAATTATGAAATTTGAAATTATGAAAACTGAAATTATGAAATCTCAAATTATGAAATCAAATTATGAAATCTGAAAGTATGAAAACTGAAATTATGAAATCTAAAATATGAAAACTGAAATTATGAAATCTGCAATTATGAAATCTGCAATTATGAAATATAAAATTATGAAAACTGAAATTATGAAATCTGCAATTGTGAAATATAAAATTATGAAAACTGAAATTATGAAAACTGAAATTTTAAAAACTAAAATTATGAAAAACTAAAAATATAAAAATTGAAATTATGAAAAGTAAAATTATGGAATCTTAAAATCTAAAAAATAAAATTATGAAATCTAAAATTGTGAAATCTAAAAATCTAAAAACTGAAATTATGAAAACTGAATTTATGAAAAATGAAGTTATGAAAAGTAAAATTATGAAATCTAAAAAATCTAAAAAATAAAATTATGAAATTTAAAATTATGAAAACTGAAATTTCGAAATCTAAAATTATGAAAACTGAAATTATGAAATCTAAAATTATGAAAACTGAAATTATGAAATCTAAAATTATGAAAACTGAAATTACGAAATCTAAAATTATGAAAACTGAAATTATGAAATCTAAAATTATGAAAACTGAAATTATGAAATCTAAAATTATGAAAACTGAAATTATAAAAACTGAAATTACGAAATCTAAAATTATGAAATCTGAAAAACTGAAATTATGAAAGCTAGAATGTAAAATGTAAAATTATAAAATGAGAAATCAAAAACGTTAAAAGTAAAATTTAGAAAGTAAATAAAAAAAATATTAATACTAAAAAAAAAAAAAAAAAAAAAAAAAAAAAAAAAAAAATTTTTTTTTTTTTTTTTTTTTTTTTTTTTTTTTTTTGTATATATATATTTTTTATTTACCTTTAGATTTATAGATTTTAGATTTTTTATTTCTGATTTTAGATTTTTAATTTCAGAATTCAAAATTTTATATTTTCAGTTTTTGCAATTTTAATTTCATAATTTCAATTTTCAAAATTTTAATTTCATAATTTCATAATTTCAGATTTCATATTTTCAGTTTTAAAAATTTCAATTTCACAATTTCAGATTTCATAATTTCAGTTTTGAAAGTTTTAATTTCATAATTTCAGTTTTCAAAATATTAATATCAAAATAATTATTTCATAATTTAACTTTTCAAAATAATTATTTCATAATTTCACTTTTCAAAATATTAATTTCATAATTTCACTTTTCAAAATTTTAATTTCATAATTTCACTTTTCATAATTATAATGAAAATCTGAGATAAGAAATCTAAAATTTGAAAACAGATGTTAGAAATACATTTCTAAACATTTGATATTAGAAATATGAAATGTTAATTGTACTTTTTATCTATTACAGACAGAATTTAATTTTTTTTCAAGAATGCTTCTAGAATTAACCTCTCGTTATTTTAGTAAATTTTGAAAATATCTTTTTAAACAACGGGTTTGCTGTAATAGCGCAACCAACTCACGTATTTGCTGCAATAACGATAAAGAATTTCAAAAATACACTAGAAATTGTATTTTCGTGAAAGTCATTTCAAACATATTTAAAAAATAACCTGCGTGAAACAATTCTTATGTAAATAGCGAAATTCTTTCAAGAAAATACCGTATTTTGAACAGTAAGAATTAAAATTTCAGTCCTTATTATAAAACGAAAATTGAATTTCAGTTATGATAATATTCAAAGTTATTTTTGACATATTTCAAAAAATATATAATTCATCTGTGTTAAAAAGTTTTCAAGAAAACAACGAAAGACTGAACAATAAAAAGAATACTTAACAATAATACTGAACAATAAAAATTAAATTTTCATTACAAAACCAAAATTGAATTTCAAATATGATAACTTTCAAAGTCATTTTAGACATGTTTAGAATATAAAAAGTCATCAAGAAATTAACGAAAAACTGTATTTTTTAGCAAGAGGAAGTTGAAGCTATTAAAGAATTTCAATTATAGTATTATTCAAGATTATTTTAGAAATGTTTAGAACTTAAAATTGTACACCTGTGTAACACTGTTTTCGAGAAAATAACGAAATAGTATATGATTTTGTTTTTTATCTTTTTAAGTAGCACAATTTTCTAGCGTTTCCTTTCAACCAGTTGCTTACACTAGTTCAGTGCGAAATCATGAAATGCATTCTAATTGTTTTCAAAGCTCTGTCTAAAATGCCTGACTTGTTCGATGATTTGCAATCTTGGTGGAATTGTTCAGAAATTACAATTTTTCGACTAGTTCGATCGATCAAACCAGGATTGTCAATAAACTTTAGAAAAGTCGTCTCAAATTTTGAACAACCTTTGTAAAAAAAAAAAACAATAGAAACAGAAATTGAAAGATTTTTACAAGGGAAAAAAAATCTTTTGTGTCGAAATGGTTACATCAGAAAAAAACACTTTGGAATATTATTGAGTACATAAAAATTTATTCTCAAAAGCTTTCATCGATGTTTATAAGCTCGTTATTTAAACGGTCAATTTCTTTTTCATTCTTTACTTTTTCTTCTTCGTTATTATCAAGTTATATTGTGCTTTCATTGAGTCATCGTCAAATTTTTCTTGAAAATATGTAGTATACTTTTCTTTTTCACATTTTTCTTTTTCTTTTTTTCAACTCGTTGTATCTGATTTGTAAGTATTCGTATCTGATTTGCATTTCTACATAATCCTTCTGCAAACTGTCATATTTCGAACGTTCAAGTATATTTTCTTCTTGAAGCTTTCGAAGTTCGTGCTCAAACTTTTTTTTCAAATTCTCTATCTCGTTTTCTGATTTGAGTTTACAAGCAACATTTTCTGATTCTAAGCGTCTGATTTTTTGTTTGTAGTCGCTTTCGACTTTTGTATTTTTTCGTTTCAGTTCTTCATTTTCGTTCTTGAAATACATGATATCGTTCAACATTCCCTGAACTTTTTTTCTGAGAACCCATATTTCTTCTTCGATGACGTTGTAAAACAAACAGTTTCTGATGCGACAGATAAAATTTTTAAAACAATTTTTCAAATGATCTGCGTTTTCGCATTTTGAACCTTTAAGCTAAGATTTTTCACCGCAGCACAACAGAGATTAAGATTTAAATTATGATTTTCAAAACAATGATTTTGAAAATTTTTAGCAACAACAGACAGTAAAGACATTGAAAAGGTCGACTCAAAATCTTGTTGAAATGTTTTAAATTTGATAAATCTTTAAGAGCCATTTATCAAAAGTACAAGAATAGAAAAAGTGTAATGAAATGAGAATAAAAGCTCTATTTATAAGCAAGTAAAAAGAAAAGTTTAGCTAAAGTTTAAGAAAGAAAAGAACGGAAAGAGTGGAGGTGAAAAGAAATCGAAGAAGAAATGTGCGAAAGAGAGTTTAGCAAAAAGAAAAAGAAAGAAAATGAAACAAATTCTGTAAAAAAAAAAAAAAAAAAAAAAAAAAAAAAAATTCCACGATAAATTAAAAATATTCTCCCGTAATCTTTCACAATAAATCGAACAAAATAAATTTTTATCCATTTTAATATTTATCCTAATATATATCCTTTCACGATAATTTTTTTTTTCCACCCATCATCTTTCACGGGACAAAATAAATGGTGATGTCATCATTTTAATACTTATCCTAATATTTATCCTATAGGACAGAAGTATTGGTCCTATCTAACGTTAAAAAAAGTTTCCTTGTTACTGTTTATTTATTTATTGTTTATTAATTAATTAATTAATTAATTGTTTATTTATTTATTATTTTATTTTATATTATAATTGTTACTAAAAGTAAATTTTCTTCGAATTCTCCCTCTTGCGTAATCTCAAAGTATGGAATTGATTTTTTTTTTAGATACGACAAAAAAAAAAAGATACGAATATAGAAGAAAATCTTTTAACGTATTTTAAAAGCTTTTACAGATAGAGGTCTGTTACAACAAAACTTATTTTCTATCTGTAATTTAAATAGCGTTCTTAAAAACTCTATACAGTTTTTCACATTCGACAAAGTCACATTAAATTACCTCATCTATATAAACAAACTAAATATAAAGAATCTAAATTTCAAAAGAATTATGTGATTCTTTTATCAAAATTTTTTAAATGAAATCATCATATAGATAATGTTTTGCTGATAAAAAGTTCAAAATTTATTTAGTTTGAAATTTTATTTTGACAATGACATGTTTAAACTGTTTAAAATTAAAATTTTATCAAACAATGTTTCAATGAAAGATTATTAAAGATTATGTTTTACAGATTTACAGATGTTTTAAGAATATTAATATTTTAAATGACGTTTTAATATATTTTGATATATATAGATATTCTTAGTACATTTTAAGTTAAATGTATATTTATTTATTTAGTCTCTTAAAAAATATGTTTTATGTATTCTAACTATATTATTTTAAAACAAACAATCTTTTCTTTTTAAAAGCAAAAACGTCACTTTTTTTAGTTTTTAACGAACTATTTAATATTTTTAAAAATCTATTTAAGAAGCTAAAAATTCAAATGCTCTGTATAATTTTTTCCTGAGATATTTTGAATACGGTAATTTTTAATGCGGCTCGTCTCGCACCTTCTTTGTTATCAACATGCAACATCACTTTGTTGGGATGATTGAGAAAGTCTGTCGATTTATAAAGAAATTTCATATGACTTTCTGATTTATTCAGACTTAATAAAAAAGAAATTGGAAATCTCTTTTTAGTAAGCTTTAATTTAATGCTAGAAGAAAAAAATGATCTTAACAAATAATGTGCGATATTAAAAACATGAATCTGATATTGAAAATATGAAATCCAAAAGTAAATAAAAAAAAAACTTATCAAAATGGACTGCCTCTAATACTAAAAAGTAAAAGCTGAGTTATTCAAAGAGTAACTGAAATTTTATAATATCACGAAACTTTTTTGAATTCTCTATTATTAAGTCTCACTTCAGTTAACGGAAAAATTGTTAGACTATCGTAATTTTATTTTGCTAAAATAATTTGCTCAATCCACTTTTTACTTCACTTTAAATTCTTTTTCTTTACATGCGTAAAAGGAATTTATGTCTAAATAAAACTACTTGAGCATACATAGAATGTTCAAACAGATTTAATAAAAAAGCAAATAATTTTACCTTAACCTTTTTAAAAATATATATATAGCGAAACTCAGAATAACTTAAAAAGACAATTCATTTCTATTATTTAATGAACAAAAAGATATATTGAAGAGTTTTAAAAGAAACAATCGAAAAAAAGCAAGTATAAAATTATATTATGTGACTATCATTTTTAAGAGCAGCTTAAAATAATTTATTTGAGAAAACGAAAAAAAAAGACTTCAAGTCTTTTTATTAATTTGAAAACTCTATCTAAAATTGTTCATACTTGAAAAAGTTAAAACTTTGAAAAGTTATTATTGAAATATTCTAACTTATGGATAAAAATAACTGAATAATATTTAAAACTAATGTTAGAGATAATATTTATTCAAGTAATTTAAAAAGACTTACTTGATCTTTTGAAGTTTGTTTTTTTTCAGAAAAAGAATATATTAAGCATTCCAATTTTGTATATCTATATCAGAGCTCCATATTTGTATATCGACATGTCAGAATGAAAATTTTTCAGAAATGCGAGCTCTATTTATACTACAGCGAGACGTCTTCATTTTTTTTTTCTTTTCTTTTTATCAGTTTATTTAATGATATTTCACAATACTGACTATTTATCATATTTTAGAATTTTTATTTTGTGAACTTTTGTAAAATAATGAAATTATAAAATCAAAAATTATAAAAAGAGAAAACAAAAATGTAAAAATAAAAATTATGAAATCTGAAATTATAAAAACTGAAATTATGAAAACTGAAATTATGAAAACTAAAATTTAGAAAACTGAAAATATGAAATGTAAAATTATAAAATAAAAATTAAAAATCTTGAAAACTAAAATTAAAAAAAAAAAAAAAAAAAAAAAAAATTTTTTTTTTTTTTTTTTTTTTTTTTTTTTTTTTTAGTACATATATTTTTTATTTACTTTCTAGATTTTAGTTTTCTAGATTTTTAACTTCTCATTTTATAATTTCACTTTTCTAAATTTTAGATTTCATAATTTCACTTTTCTAAATTTTAGATTTTATAATTTCAGTTTTCTAAATTTTAGATTTCATAATTTCAGTTTTCTAAATTTTAGTTTTTACTTTTTTAAATTTTATATTTCATAATTTTAGTTTTCTAAATTTTAGATTTCATAATTTCTATTTTCTAAATTTTAAATTTCATGATTTCAGTTTTCTAAATTTTATATTTCATAATTTTACTTTTCTAAATTTTAGATTACATAATTTCAGTTTTCATAATTTCAGATTTCATAATTTCAGTTTTCATAATTTCACATTTCATAATTTCAGATTTCATAATTTCAGATTTCATAATTTCAGTTTTCATAATTTCAGATTTCATAATTTCAGTTTTCATAATTTTAGATATCATAATTTCAGTTTTCATAATTTTAGATTTCATAATTCTAGTTTTCTAAATTTCAGATTTCATAATTCTAGTTTTCATAATTTCAGATTTCATAATTCTAGTTTTCTAAATTTCAGATTTCATAATTCTAGTTTTCATAATTTCAGATTTTAAAATTTCAGTTTTCAAAATTTTAAGTTTCGTAATTTCATTTTTCATAATTTCAGATTTCATAATTTTAGTTTTCATAATTTTAGTTTTCAAAATTTCAAGTTTCATAATTTCAGTTTTCTAAATTTTAGATTTCAAAATTTCAATTTTCAAAATTTTAAGTTTCATAATTTCAATTTTCAAAATTTTAAGTTTCATAATTTCAGTTTTCTAAAGTTTAGATTTCATAATTTAAAAACTTAAATTAATGAAATCTAAAATTTTGAAAAATTATAAAATGAAATCTAAAATTTCGAAAACTGAAATTATGAAACTTAAAATTTTGAAAATTGAAATTTTGAAATCTAAAATTTAGAAAACTGAAATTATGAAACTTGAAATTTTGAAAACTGAAATTTTGAAATCTAAAATTTAAGAAGCAAATAATTTAAAATGTGTATCTTCTTAACTTTACTGTTTATCTTTACTGCTTATCTTTTACTGTTTATTTTAAAAATGTTTATCTTAATGAAATCTTTGTTTTATTGAGTTATTTAAAACTAAAAAAAACATGAAAGAGCGATAATTTAGTTTATAATTTCTCGAGATACAATATTCATTTAGATTTAAACTTATGTTTATATCATTATTTATGAGGTGAGTAGTTAATTTTTAGTAACGACATTTTTCAGTCATCTGAAATTATTACTCTCTCTAAGAGGAGAGCTCTTTAAAGTCAGTTCAGATTTGTAATTTTTTTTCTGTGTTAGAATTTCTTAATTGATTTTTTGAGCTTCAATAACTAATCAAATCTTACGATTTTAAAACTAAAATTTGAAGAAAATTTAACGTTTTTTTTAATTATTTCTTTCTTTTCACTCAGGTGAATAATTTTATTTTTTATATATGTCACAGATGACTTTGAAGAAAACTAATATTAAAAGTTTTTACGCTCTTAGAGCTCTAAATAAAGACTTCTTACAAAAGCATATTAATGTTTTGTTATTTTCTCAAAAACTGTATGACGCAGACGTACGATTCTAATTTTTGAATAATTGACTTTGAATATAAAAATTGAATTTCAAGTTTAGTTTTGTATTAAGTACTGAAAATGTAATTTTTCCTTAAAAAAAGAAGATTGACAGATTTTAATTTAGTGCTAGAAGCTTACCATTATTTAAGTATTATTCAGAAATAGGATGAAGAAAATGATATATATTTTACAAATTTTTAATTACTTTAGATTTAACTATTTTCATATTTTCATTGTCTAATTTTACATATTAGGTTTCTTACATTTAATATCTGCTTCTAGAATTCACATTTTTTTTATATCTAGATCGATATTTTTTTGTGAACGGCTCGACGCAGATGAATAGTTTTTCTTTTGAAACATGTCTAAAATGACTTTCAATATTAGGAAATTTGAAATTGTATTTTAGATTTATAATAAGTATTCAAATTTTAATTTTTACGGTTCAAAATATAGTTTAATCGCTATATTAATTAAACTCTTCGACATAGAAAAATTATTTTTTATTTTCTAAATATATCTAAAATGTCTTTCAATGTTAATTGAATCTTTCAGTGTTAATCTTTAGTGTTAATCTTTGTCTAATTTAATCTTTCAATGTTAAGTTTCATATTTTCAGTTTTCGAAATTTCAGATTTCATAATTTTAGATTTCATATTTTCACTTTTCTAAATTTCAGATTTCATAATTTCAAGTTTCATATTTACAGTTTTCTAAATTTCAGATTTCATATTTTCAGTTTTCTAAATTTCAAGTTTCACATTCTCAGTTTTCTAAATTTCAGATTTCATAATTTCAGGTTTCATATTTTCAGTTTTCTAAATTTCAGATTTCACAATTCTAGATTTCATAATTTTACCTTTTTAAATTTTAGATTTCATAATTTCATTTTTCTAAATTTCAGATTTCATAATTTCAGTTTTCGAAATTTTAGATTTCATAATTTCAGATTTCATAATTTCAGATTTCATAATTTCAGATTTCAAAATTTCAGATTTCACAATTTTAGATTTCGTAATTTCAGATTTCTAAATTTTAGATTTCGTAATTTCAGATTTCTAAATTTTAGATTTCGTAATTTCAGTTTTCTAAATTTTTAGATTTCGTAATTTCAGCTTTCAGAATTAAATCTAAAATTTAGAAAACTGAAATTATGAAATATAAAATTTCGAAAACTGAAATTATGAAATCTAAAATTTCGAAAACTGAAATTATGAAATCTAGAATCATGAAATCTGAAATTATGAAATCTGAAATTACGATATGTGAAATTATGAAATCTAAAAATATGAAATCTAAAATTATGAAATCTAAAATTATGAAATGTGAAATTATGAAATCTAAAATTATGAAAACTGAAATTATGAAAGCTAGATTTTGATATCTATAATTATAAAATGAGAAATCAAAAATGTTAAAACTAAAATTTAGAAAGTTAATAATATATATTAAAAAAAAAAAAAAAAATTTTTTTTTTTTTTTTTTTTTAGTATATATATATATATATATATCTTATTTACTTTCTAGATTTTAGTTTTTACATTTTTGATTTTTCATTTTATAATATTAAGTTTCATAATTTCAGATTATATAATTTCAGTTTTCTAAATTTCAGATTTCATAATTTCAAGTTTCATATTAACAGTTTTCTAAATTTCAGATTTCATATTTTCAGTTTTCTAAATTTCAAGTTTCACATTCTCAGTTTTCTAAATTTCAGATTTCATAATTTCAGGTTTCATATTTTCAGTTTTCTAAATTTCAGATTTCACAATTCTAGATTTCATAATTTTACCTTTTTAAATTTTAGATTTCATAATTTCAGTTTTCTAAATTTCAGATTTCATAATTTCAGTTTTCGAAATTTTAGATTTCATAATTTCAGATTTTATAATTTCAGATTTCATAATTTCAGATTTCAAAATTTCAGATTTCACAATTTCAGATTTCACAATTTCAGATTTCATAATTTCAGTTTTCTAAATTTTACATTTCGTAATTTCAGATTTCTAAATTTTAGATTTCGTAATTTCAGTTTTCTAAAGTTTTAGATTTCGTAATTTCAGCTTTCAGAATTAAATCTAAAATTTCGAAAACTGAAATTATGAAATCTAAAATTTCGAAAACTGAAATTATGAAATCTAGAATTATGAAATCTGAAATCATGAAATCTGAAATTACGATATGTGAAATTATGAAATCTAAAAATATGAAATCTAAAATTATGAAATCTAAAATTATGAAATGTGTAATTATGAAATCTAAAATTATGAAAACTGAAATTATGAAAGTGAGATTTTGATATCTATAATTATAAAATGTTAAAACTAAAATTTAGAAAGTTAATAATATATTAAAAAAAAAAAAAAAAAAAAATTTTTTTTTTTTTTTTTTTAGTATATATATATATATATATCTTATTTACTTTCTAGATTTTAGTTTTTACATTTTTGATTTCTCATTTTATAATATTAAGTTTCATAATTTCAGATTATATAATTTCAGTTTTCTAAATTTCAGATTTCATAATTTGAGGTTTCATACTTTCAGTTTTCTAAATTTCATATTTCATAATTTCAAGTTTCATATTTTCAGTTTTCTAAATTTCAGATTTCAGATTTTTAGTTTTCTAAATTTCAGATTTTATAATTTCAGATTTCAAAATTTCAAGTTTCATATTTTCAGTTTTCTAAATTTCAGATTTTTAGTTTTCTAAATTTCAGATTTTATAATTTCAGATTTTAAAATTTCAAGTTTCATAATTTCAGATTACAAAATTTCAGATTTTATAATTTCAGATTTCATAATTCTATATTTCAAAATTTTAGATTTCTAAATTTTAGATTTCATAATTTTAGTTTTCTAAATTTCAGATTTCATAATTCTAAGTTTCATAATTCTAGATTTCATAATTCTGGGTTTCATAATTCTAAGACTTCATGTTGTTTTAGAATAATGATAGTTTTACCTACTTGATGCTTTCACACTTAATGAAGCAAATAGGTTTTAGTTTGTTGTACTTTACTCGTAAATCTGTATATTTTATAAATATTGATAAACATTATGTATTGATTGAGTTTTAGAAGAATGTTATGGTTTAGAATTGATAGTTTTACTATAGGATATCTAGTCACTTATTAGAGATTGCAGATTTTAATTGGTCTCATTTTATTAATAAGGCTGTATATTTTATGAATATTTATAATTTTTAGTTCTCATGTTATTTTAGAAGAATGTTGTTGATAGTTTTACTATATGATATCTACACACTTAAGAGAGATTGAAAATTTGATTTAGTGTCATTTTATTCACAATACATTATATTTTATGAATATTGATAATTCTAATTCTTATTTTTTTTCTTTAGAAAAATGTGGTTTTAAGAGTTTTACTATTTGATATTTTCACACTTAAGAAAGCGAATAAGTTTTGGTTTGTTCTATTGTACTCATAAGACACTATATTTTATGAATACTGATAATTCTAAGAATTCATGTTATTTTAGAAGAGTGCGAGTTTTACTTTATTGAGTTGATTTAAGTTTGTTGTACTTTACTCGTAAGACTGTATATATTATGAATAATGATAAACATTATGTATTGATTTAGTTTTAGAAGAATGTTATGGTTTAGAATTGAAAGTTTTACTATAGGATATCTGGTCTCTTAATAGAGATTGCAGATTTTACTTAGTCTCATTTATTTAATAAGATTTCATATTTTATGAATATTTATAATTTTAAGTTTTCATGTTATTTTAGAAGAATATTGTTAATACTTTTACTATAAATAAAAAAGATTTATTGTTACTATAGGTATAGTCCAGGATTTTAAATATAAAAAATCAAACTTTTTTAAAAAACAAAATTATTTTTAAAAATTATCTTGCTCTTTTTGATAAAGTGTCATTGTTTTTTAAAAAAACATAAATATTAAAATTGATCCACTTTAAAATCTGTGATGTCCAAAAATTCGTTTTTCATTATAATTATCTCTATATATTTTTTGTAATATATTATAAATACAACTTTTATTCGTTATACCTTCAAAATCAGGCACTTCATGAAATTTTATATGAGCTTTTATGTCTTGATTTTTCTTATTATTCAAGTGAATAAAAGTATCGGATTTAAATTCTATAGTTCCCATAACTTGGTATTCTTTTGTAAAATGTTTTATTCTTCTTTTATTCCTAGATGGGCAAATTAAACCTTCATTTTGAATGGCGTGTAAAACACGCCATTTGTCATTTTCATTTGGTTCTTTTAATAAAATTAATTCATTAGGATTATGTAATAAATATAAATGTTTATCATCAGATTTATAAATATTTTCATAATGACATTGATCTAAATATATTGTTTTTGAATCAGGAGTTACTAAACATCGTTTTATAGAATTAAAAATATAATGTTTGTCATTTCCTTTAATGACCATCAATAAATGAATAAATTGTATCAAAGGAATCTATTAAGTTTTTTAAAACAGTTTTACGTATAGGTAAAGTCATATAAATTGCAGCACGTTCAAAATGTTTATTATATCGACCATACTCTGTTAATTTTATACTAGATTCAGACTGAATAATATGTAATATATGATAAGTGGAATCATCGTCAAAGAAAATTTTATCCATTTCTGATAAATTCAAAAAATAATCTATTTAATAACGTATATATTATTATATACATCTATATATACGCTTATATATATTCTTCTTAGCTATATATTTTCTTTTTTAATTTTTTAATTAAAATATATTTTTAAATTTATGAAAAAAATTCTGAAGCAAATAATATTTTTTTATTAGCAAACAAATATTTCATTTCAAATTTGATATAACAAATGTAAATAATAATAATAATAATAATAATAATAATAATAATAATAATAATAATAATAATAATAATACATTGATTATTTATATATACAATTACATTTATCTCCAGAATCCATGTTTAGATTCAGTCAATGTTTGAACACATTTTACATGTTCATCATTTTTTCTGTGTACTTTATTACTCGATAAAATACCATTTACAAATAAACGTAAATAGGCCTGAATGCGCATTCCACAGTTATTTCGAATGTTCAAAATAAATGCAGTATCAGGATCCGAATATTTCAAATTGGGTAAATTATCTGATGTATAACCAAAATGCCACAAGTAATCCATTATGTCCACTGTTATTTGATCTTTAGTTGTTTTTAAAATGACATTCAGCATTTCTTTAAAACTGTACACTCTTGAGTCTTTGCCATTTAAAACTTTTTTATAATGACTAGGTGTCAAATTTTTCAAGTCTTTTGAAGGTTTTGGAAAAGTGCATCCATAAAAACGATCCACATCCACAGCAAAAAAATATACATTTCCATCATTACCCACTGCAGCTCTTATTGTCGGTTTATTCACGAAAAATGACACTTTGAAAAACATTGTATTAACTAAGGCCGTCGAATAAATGATACTAAAAACCTGGAATAAATTATACTAAGGACGTGGTTTATATACACAATGAGAAATGACGTCATGAGATTATGAAATATATAAACTTTACAGTTAGTTTGGCTTAATGTTAATTTAACTAGATCTTATATAATTAATGTTAAAAGTCAAATTTTATTTTTTTAAATAGCTTATTTAACCTTGAATATAAATCATTTGAATTTTAGCTTTTAAATATATCGCGATTTTTCAAAATTGAAATTTTAAAATCTGAAATTTCGCTATATATTTAAATCCTAAAATTAAAATTTATTTTTTAAAATAGCTTTTAAACTTTAAAATAGATATAATTTGACATTTAATTATATAGTGATTTTTCAAAAAATCCGAAATTTCACTATATAATAAAATGTTAAAATTTTATTTTTTTAAAATAGCTTATTTAATCTTGAAATTGAATAAAATATAATTTGATATTTAATTATTTAGCTAAATTTAAAAATTGAAATTTTAAAAACTGGAATTTAGCTAAATAATTAAATATTAAATAAGCTATTTTTTTAAAAAAATAGCTTATTTAATATTGAAATAGAATAAAATTTCATTTAAATTTTAGCGTTTTATTAGATAGCGATTTATCAAAATTTCAATTTTGAAATTCGAAATTTCGCTAAGTAATTAAATGTTAAAATTCAAATTTTGTTTTTAAAAATGGCTTATTTAACCTTAAATTAAAATAAAATATCATTTGAATTTTAGAGATAGCGATTTATCAAAAAATGTGAAATTTCACTATATGATTAATACTAAAATTCAAATTTCCATTTTTTAAAAATAGCTTATTTAACCTTGATAATATGTCATTTGAATTTTAACATTAATTAGATAGCCAAAATTGAAATATAAAAAGGTAATTTTAAAAATGAATAAATTTATAAAAAAGTCCAAGTTTATTAAAATACAATTATTTAGGTGTGTCGTGACTATATATGGATCATTTATTTACTCTGGTGAATAAATATTTGTGATGATCTATTCAAACATGACTACTTTAAAATATATAAATGTGGGTTTACAAAATGTTTATTGTTAAATAAAATCTTACATTATTATGATAATCATTAAAAAATAAATATTGAGAATTAAAAAAATATTTAAACATTTACAGATTTTTTAAAGAAATCATTTTCGATTTTTGTATTCATTAAAAACAATAATGACATGTATAAAAAATAATTTTCCCCAGGTGAGGATCGAACTCACAACCTCGGCATAACTCACAATTATACTGTTTTATAAGTACCGCGGGCTAGCCAATTGCGCTACTGGGGACATTAAAAAAAACCTTTATAATCTTATTTAAATCCTGAAAAAGTTTGAAATGTTTTAATTTTTATATATTTAAAATTCCATATTTATTTATAAACCATGATAAATATATAATTACAAAATTATGATTCATATTTAGACAATCTTCTTTTTAGCTCAACATTTTCGGCTACCAATCTAGCAATTTCAGTCTCTCTCAAATATTCGATTTTGTTTTGAAGCGATCTATTTTCTCCTTGAAGTGAATCATTTTTCTCTTCTACGGTTTTCAATTTATGTTTCAATTCTCTAATTTCTTCTTCGCGCCTTTGTTCAATTTCCACTCGTAAATTCTCAAATTTGTTTTTCAATTCCCTGATTTCTTTTTCGTGTTTCTGTTCCATTTTCATTCGTGAATTTTCTAACTCTTTATTTTTTTTACCAATTCTTCGCAATGTTCCATGATTGGTTTAGCACAATTTAAACAATCTTGTTGTCTCCGGCTAGGTTAACGTTAAAATATAATTTTGAGTCTGAGAAAGTGAAATATATATCAAAAATATATAAAATTAAAATATTATTTAAACTCTATATAAAAAATAGAATATTTTCTACAAAAAATATAAAATTTTCTACAAAAAATTGAAATTTTCAATTTTCAAAAACTTTCCGAAAAACATGGTCAACATATATAGTGAAATTTTTATTGGTTTTTTTATTAGTTTCTTAATAAGATATTTTGACAGACCTGGTGAATAAATATTTGTGATGAGTTTCAAAAATCCATCCAGACACAAAATACATTGCAGTCTACTTTAAAATATATAAACGTGGGTTTTACAAAATGTTTACTCAATATCGTTAAATAAAATCTTACGTTATTATGATAATTATTAAAAAATAATTTTTTAACTTTAAAAAATGTAGAGTAGTAAATATTGAGAACTAAAAAATATTTAAACATTTATAGATTTTTTTTAATTTGAACATTTTCCATTTTTGTATTAATTAAAAACTCAAAAAATTGCAATTTTGTAACTTTTTCTGATGATGTTTTTTTTACAATTTTCTCTTTTTGTGTCAGCCGATATTTAAATTTCTTATAACATTTTAACAAATGGTTCGCAGCGTCATATTTTTTCTTGAATTTCTCGATTCCAAACACAACATTTTTTTAGCAATCATGTTGTCCGTCGTACAATGTTTTTCATATTCTTTTGACAAAAGACTTATTCCACATTTAAGACACGAATATGGAACAGTGTCTCGAGAAAGAACTTTACAGTATATATTTATTTTGTTATTATAATAGTTATTATAAATGATTATATTTGTATATAATACTCTTTTTTTTATTAAAATATGTTGTGTATATATATTATATATTTATTTCTTTAATAAAAATGTTCAAAATTAAATGTCTTATTATTTTTTTAAATTTTCAAACAAATCATTTATAGAAATTTGAAATAGAATAAAATTGAATTTGAATTTTAGCGAATTTCATTGAATACCTGCAATTGTATAATTTAATTTCTTAAACAACTTTCAGATATTTAATTATATTTCTGTTTCATCATACAATTCAAAAATTAGAATAATCTTACAGGTAGATTTTTTTGAATAACTGGAGACGTTCCACAGTAAATTCTACATGGTTTAAAGCATTAATAAAAAATGTTGTAAAAACTAGCCACCTTGAATAAGTCTTTCTGTTATTACTTTTTAATACGACCATGACTATTTCTATCAATCTATCATTTTGCGTTTTTACCAATTTATAATGTTCCATTTCGACCTGCAATTATCCTTGAATTTTAACATTTTATTATGTAGCAAAATTTCAGATTTTAAAATTTCAAAATTGAAATTTAGCTAAATAATTAAATATTAAAATTAAAATTATATTTTATTCTATTTATTCAGAAACTCAGTTTGTCTCATAGATTTCAAATTAAAAATATAGATAATATATGTGCTGAAATGCTTGTGGAATTCATTTTTAAACACCAAAATGACATGTTTAAAACAATACAATGGAATGACAGACGTTATTATTAAAAATCACTCTTCAACATTCTTAAAAAAGGATTTTATTTAATAGACATGGGACAGGTTTGAATAGTGTTTGAACAATACATACAACAAGCAAAATGTTTACAATCTAGAAAAATAATATCCTTGATTTTAACTTAAAAAGATATTTTTAACGTTTCCTTTTTTTGGTCTGTATAATTATTCTTTATGATAAAGGTTTAGATAGTTATATGGTCCTTTTTCTTTTCTATGAAATTATATTTCTCTCGAAGATATTTCGCAGGGTCCATTAAGGCTTTTTGGCAAGAAGATGTATTTGGGAATTCATCATAAAAAACACATCTTATACAATCAGTCAAGTGCCATTCTCTACTTTCAGGATTCAGAATTACATTAATTTCTCGTTGTTTTCCCATTTCTCTGACTTTTATTTCAAACTGTATAGCATTCCTTGTAGTTTTGTATTCCTCATACCATTTGAACACATTTTCTCTATCTGAAACACAACGCTTGTAAAAATCTCGCACATTTTCAATTTGATCAAACGCTACTAAAGAGCCGCTTAAACGTTCTTCCTTGTGTAATTTTTGGAAATTTTTTGAAAGCATTTCGTCATCTAAATATTTCTCTGGAGCGTGGTAGCAAGGACAAGTATCGGGTCCCTCTTTTGCATCGTCCTGAGACCATACACAATTATTTAAGTGCAATTCATCTCTTTTGTTCAAAAGAAATTTCAAGCGACTATTATAACGACGACATAATACTTCGAAATGCAAAATATTAACTCGATTATTGCAAATCTTGTACTTCTTTCGCAGAGTATCTAAATATGTAGTAGTCATGTTGAAATGATTTAGAAACGACAAGTCATATATATATCCACTTTTATTCAACCAATAATTTTAAACAAAAAATAAAAAGACAGACTTATTGATTAAACAACTTCTTTATTTCCGTTATTTTGGCTGAAAAAGTTCCAGTGAAAATTGTCATTTTATATGTCAGAATTTGAAAAAACAAAAAAGGGAGGGGCCGAGTTATATGAAAAAGATTTGTTACCAACTAAAGTTAAAATAGTCATTTTATATGTCAGAATTTGAAAAAAAAAAAAAAAAAAAAAAAAAAGGTTTCAAATTAATCAACGTAATTTTTTTTTAAATTTTAAAAAATTTTTAAAGGGTAATACTATTTTACTTTATTTTATTTTTATTTTAATATTTTTTTATAAAAAGATATAACTATATAAAAGCGACTTTTATTACAAATAACAATTATTAACGACAAAAATGGATATAAAATTGCAAATGATTTTGATAATCTAAAAATATATCTCAACCATTATCAGATTTTAAAATTTTGATATTAAATTGATTGAACTTTCACATTATGTTTTAAAGTTACTATACGGTAAAAAAATAATTATTACGAGCTGCAAGGCAGCTGGTAATAGTTATGTTAATAAAATATATATTTATAATATTATATGCCTTTAAATATAATAATATAATATTTATAATATTATATGCATTTAAAAAATATTAAAAGTTATTAATAATTGTTATTATTAAATGTAAAAAATATTAAAAGTTATTATTAATTGTTATTATTAAATGTAAAAAATATTAAAAGTTATTAATTGTTATTTTTTAATGTAAAAAATATTAAAAGTTATTATTAATTGTTATTATTAAATGTAAAAAATATTAAAAGTTACTATTAATTGTTATTATTAAATGTAAAAAATATTAAAAGTAATTAATAATTGTTATTATTAAATGTAAAAAATATTAAAAGTTATTATTAATTGTTATTATTAAATGTAAAAAATATTAAAAGTTATTAATTGTTATTATTAAATGTAAAAAATATTAAAGTTATTATTAATTGTTATAATTAAATGTAAAAAATATTAAAAGTTATTATTAATTTTTATAATTAAATGTAAAAAATATTAAAAGTTATTATTAATTGTTATTATTAAATGTAAAAAATATTAAAAGTTATTAATAATTGTCATTATTAAATGTAAAAAATATTAAAATTATTATTAAATGTAAAAAATATTAAAAGTTATTATTAATTGTTATTATTAAATGTAAAAAATATTAAAAGTTATTATTAATTGTTATTATTAAATGTAAAAAATATTAAAAGTTATTATTAAATGTAAAAATATTAAAAGTTATTATTAATTGTTATTATTAAATGTAAAAAATATTAAAGTTATTAATAATTGTTATTATTAAATGTAAAAAATATTAAAATTATTATTAAATGTAAAAAATATTAAAAGTTATTATTAATTTTTATTATTAAATGTAAAGAATATTAAAAGTTATTATTAATTGTTATTATTAAATGTAAAAAATATTAAACGTTAGTATTAATTGTTATTATTAAAAGTAAAGAATATTAAAATTATTATTAAATGTAAAAAATATTAAAAGTTATTATTAATTGTTATTATTAAATGTAAAAATATTAAAAGTTATTATTAAATGTAAAAAATATTAAGTTATTATTAATTGTTATTATTAAATGTAAAAAACATTAAAAGTTATTATTAATTGTTATTATTAAGTGTAAAAAATATTAAAAGTTTTTAATAATTGTTATTATTAAATGTAAAAAATATTAAAAGTTATTAATAATTGTTATTATTAAATGTAAAAAATATTAAAATTATTATTAAATGTAAAAAATATTAAAAGTTATTATTAATTGTTATTATTAAATGTAAAAAATATTAAAAGTTATTAATTTTTATTATTAAATGTAAAAAATATTAAAAGTTATTATTAATTGTTATTATTAAATGTAAAAAATATTAAAAGTTATTAATAATTGTTATTATTAAATGTAAAAAATATTAAAAGTTATTTTTTATTGTTATTATTAAATGTAAAAAATATTAAAAGTTATTTTTTATTGTTATTATTAAATGTAAAAAATATTAAAAGTTATTAATAAATGTAAAAAATATTAAAAGTTATTAATAAATGTAAAAAATATTAAAAGTTATTAATAAATGTAAAAAATATTAAAAGTTATTATTAATTGTTATTATTAAATGTAAAAAATATTAAAAGTTATTAATAATTGTTAATATTAAATGTAAAAAAGATCAAAATTATTATTAAATGTAAAACATATTAAAAGTTATTATTAATTGTTATTATTAAATGTAAAAAATATTAAAAGTTATTATTAATTGTTATTAAATGTAAAAAGTATTAAAAGTTATTTATAATTGTTATTATATATATATCCACTTTTATTCAACCAATAATTTTAAACAAAAAATAAAAAGACAGACTTATTGATTAAACAACTTCTTTATTTCCGTTATTTTGGCTGAAAAAGTTCCAGTGAAAATTGTCATTTTATATGTCAGAATTTGAAAAAACAAAAAAGGGAGGGGCCGAGTTATATGAAAAAGATTTGTTACCAACTAAAGTTAAAATAGTCATTTTATATGTCAGAATTTGAAAAAAAAAAAAAAAAAAAAAAAAGGTTTCAAATTAATCAACGTAATTTTTTTTTAAATTTTAAAAAATTTTTAAAGGGTAATACTATTTTACTTTATTTTATTTTTATTTTAATATTTTTTTATAAAAAGATATAACTATATAAAAGCGACTTTTATTACAAATAACAATTATTAACGACAAAAATGGATATAAAATTGCAAATGATTTTGATAATCTAAAAATATATCTCAACCATTATCAGATTTTAAAATTTTGATATTAAATTGATTGAACTTTCACATTATGTTTTAAAGTTACTATACGGTAAAAAAATAATTATTACGAGCTGCAAGGCAGCTGGTAATAGTTATGTTAATAAAATATATATTTATAATATTATATGCCTTTAAATATAATAATATAATATTTATAATATTATATGCATTTAAAAAATATTAAAAGTTATTAATAATTGTTATTATTAAATGTAAAAAATATTAAAAGTTATTATTAATTGTTATTATTAAATGTAAAAAATATTAAAAGTTATTAATTGTTATTTTTTAATGTAAAAAATATTAAAAGTTATTATTAATTGTTATTATTAAATGTAAAAAATATTAAAAGTTACTATTAATTGTTATTATTAAATGTAAAAAATATTAAAAGTAATTAATAATTGTTATTATTAAATGTAAAAAATATTAAAAGTTATTATTAATTGTTATTATTAAATGTAAAAAATATTAAAAGTTATTAATTGTTATTATTAAATGTAAAAAATATTAAAAGTTATTATTAATTGTTATAATTAAATGTAAAAAATATTAAAAGTTATTATTAATTGTTATAATTAAATGTAAAAAATATTAAAAGTTATTATTAATTGTTATTATTAAATGTAAAAAATATTAAAAGTTATTAATAATTGTCATTATTAAATGTAAAAAATATTAAAATTATTATTAAATGTAAAAAATATTAAAAGTTATTATTAATTGTTATTATTAAATGTAAAAAATATTAAAAGTTATTATTAATTGTTATTATTAAATGTAAAAAATATTAAAATTATTATTAAATGTAAAAAATATTAAAAGTTATTATTAATTTTTATTATTAAATGTAAAAAATATTAAAGTTATTAATAATTGTTATTATTAAATGTAAAAAATATTAAAATTATTATTAAATGTAAAAAATATTAAAAGTTATTATTAATTTTTATTATTAAATGTAAAGAATATTAAAAGTTATTATTAATTGTTATTATTAAATGTAAAAAATATTAAACGTTAGTATTAATTGTTATTATTAAAAGTAAAGAATATTAAAATTATTATTAAATGTAAAAAATATTAAAAGTTATTATTAATTGTTATTATTAAATGTAAAAATATTAAAAGTTATTATTAATTGTTATTATTAAGTGTAAAAAATATTAAAAGTTTTTAATAATTGTTATTATTAAATGTAAAAAATATTAAAAGTTATTAATAATTGTTATTATTAAATGTAAAAAATATTAAAATTATTATTAAATGTAAAAAATATTAAAAGTTATTATTAATTGTTATTATTAAATGTAAAAAATATTAAAAGTTATTAATTTTTATTATTAAATGTAAAAAATATTAAAAGTTATTTTTTATTGTTATTATTAAATGTAAAAAATATTAAAAGTTATTTTTTATTGTTATTATTAAATGTAAAAAATATTAAAAGTTATTAATAATTGTTATTATTAAATGTAAAAAATATTAAAAAATATTAATAAATGTAAAAAATATTAAAAGTTATTAATAAATGTAAAAAATATTAAAAGTTATTATTAAATGTAAAAAATATTAAAAGTTATTAATAATTGTTAATATTAAATGTAAAAAAGATCAAAATTATTATTAAATGTAAAAAATATTAAAAGTTATTATTAATTGTTATTATTAAATGTAAAAAATATTAAAAGTTATTTTTTATTGTTATTATTAAATGTAAAAAATATTAAAAGTTATTAATAATTGTTATTATTAAATGTAAAAAATATTAAAATTATTATTAAATGTAAAAAATATTAAAAGTTATTATTAATTGTTATTATTAAATGTAAAAAATATTAAAAGTTATTATTAATTGTTATTATTAAATGTAAAAATATTAAAAGTTATTATTAAATGTAAAAATATTAAAAGTTATTATTAATTGTTATTATTAAATGTAAAAAATATTAAAGTTATTAATAATTGTTATTATTAAATGTAAAAAATATTAAAATTATTATTAAATGTAAAAAATATTAAAAGTTATTATTAATTTTTATTATTAAATGTAAAGAATATTAAAAGTTATTATTAATTGTTATTATTAAATGTAAAAAATATTAAACGTTAGTATTAATTGTTATTATTAAAAGTAAAGAATATTAAAATTATTATTAAATGTAAAAAATATTAAAAGTTATTATTAATTGTTATTATTAAATGTAAAAATATTAAAAGTTATTATTAAATGTAAAAAATATTAAGTTATTATTAATTGTTATTATTAAATGTAAAAAACATTAAAAGTTATTATTAATTGTTATTATTAAGTGTAAAAAATATTAAAAGTTTTTAATAATTGTTATTATTAAATGTAAAAAATATTAAAAGTTATTAATAATTGTTATTATTAAATGTAAAAAATATTAAAATTATTATTAAATGTAAAAAATATTAAAAGTTATTATTAATTGTTATTATTAAATGTAAAAAATATTAAAAGTTATTAATTTTTATTATTAAATGTAAAAAATATTAAAAGTTATTATTAATTGTTATTATTAAATGTAAAAAATATTAAAAGTTATTAATAATTGTTATTATTAAATGTAAAAAATATTAAAAGTTATTTTTTATTGTTATTATTAAATGTAAAAAATATTAAAAGTTATTTTTTATTGTTATTATTAAATGTAAAAAATATTAAAAGTTATTAATAATTGTTATTATTAAATGTAAAAAATATTAAAAGTTATTAATAAATGTAAAAAATATTAAAAGTTATTAATAAATGTAAAAAATATTAAAAGTTATTATTAATTGTTATTATTAAATGTAAAAAATATTAAAAGTTATTAATAATTGTTAATATTAAATGTAAAAAAGATCAAAATTATTATTAAATGTAAAAAATATTAAAAGTTATTATTAATTGTTATTATTAAATGTAAAAAATATTAAAAGTTATTTTTTATTGTTATTATTAAATGTAAAAAATATTAAAAGTTATTATTAATTGTTATTATTAAATGTAAAAAATATTAAAAGTTATTAATAATTGTTATTATTAAATGTAAAAAATATTAAAAGTTATTATTAATTGTTATTATTAAATGTAAAAAATAGTAAAAGTTGTTATTGTTATTATTAAATGTAAAAAATATTAAAAGTTATTATTAATTGTTATTATTAAATGTAAAAAATATTAAAAGTTATTATTAATTGTTATTATTAAATGTAAAAATTATTAAAAGTTATTATTAATTGTTATTATTAAATGTAAAAAATATTAAATGTATTATTAAATGTAAAAAATATTAAAAGTTATTATTAATTGTTATTTTTAAATGTAAAAAATATTAAAAGTTACTATTAATTGTTATTATTAAATGTAAAAAATATTAAAAGTTATTATTAATTGTTATTAAATGTAAAAAATATTAAAAGTTATTAATAATTGTTATTATTAAATGTAAAAAATATTAAAAGTTTTTATTAATTGTTATTATTAAATGTAAAAAATATTAAAAGTTATTATTAATTTTTATCATTAAATGTAAAAAATATTAAAAGTTATTATTAATTGTTATTATTAAATGTGAAAAATATTAAAAGTTTTTTTTATTGTTATTACTAAATGTAAAAAATATTAAAAGTTATTAATAATTGTTATTATTAAATGTAAAAAATATTAAAAGTTATTATTAAACGTAAAAAATATTAAAAGTTATTAATAAATGTTATTATTAAATGTAAAAAATATTAAAAGTTATTATTAATTGTTATTATTAAATGTAAAAAATATTAAAAGTTATTATTAATTGTTATTATTAAATGTAAAAAATATTAAAAGTTATTAATAATTGTTATATATAACAGGCATCGTTGCGATTATCAAGGTACCAACCCGGTTTCATTATTCGAATCGCATATATAAATCCAAAAAATTCATCATAGGGAATTGACCAAAGATTAGGATTTGATAATTTTTCGTGAAAATCGGGTGAATTTAATAACGTTAGTTTATCATGAAGTGCAACATACTCATTAAAAAGAATTGATAGCACACGCTTATTTAAATCAAAAAGGGTAATCGGACTAGGCATACTTGAAAAATATTTTGATATTTTACACTGATGGAAACGGTTATAAAATATATATCATAAATATATTTTCTTTTTTTTTAAACAAAATTACATTTCATCATTTTTAGATTATTTAATATCTAACATTTTACAATTTTTTTTATTTCATAATATTAGATATTATAATTTTTTCATTTAATTATTTTAAACATTTCAGAATTATAAATTTTTAAATTTTTAAAATAATTTAAAAATTTAAAAAAACGAAAAATTTGAAAATTTAAATTTTGAAAAACAAAAATTTTAAATTTAAATTTTTGAAATGTAAAATTTTTCAAAAGTAAAAATTTTGAAATTAAACTTTTGAAAAGTAAAAATTTTGAAATTAAAATTTTGAAAAGTAAAAATTTTGAAATTAAAATTTTGAAAAGTAAAAATTTTGAAATTAAAATTTTGAAAAGTAAAAATTTTGAAATTAAAATTTTGAAAAGTACAAAGGTTTTAAAGTAAAAAATTTTTAAAGTAAAAAATTTTTAAAGTAAAAAATTTTGAAAAGTAAAAATTTTGAAAAGTAAAAATTTTGAAAATCAAAAATTTGAAAATCAAAAATTTGAAAATCAAAAATTTGAAAAACAAAAATTTTGAAAAACAAAAATTTTGAAAACAAAAATTTAAAATCTAAAAACTAAATCTAAAATGTAAAAACATAAATAAAAAATAATTATAAACTAAAAAAAAAAAAAAAAAAAAAAAAAAATTTTTTTTTTTTTTTTTTTTTTTTTTTTTTAGTTTATAATAATTTTTTATTTATGTTTTTAGATTTCAAAATTTTAGATTTTCATATTTTTTGTTTTTCAAAATTTTAGATTTTCAAATTTTTGATTTTCAAATTTTTGATTTTCAAATTTTTGATTTTCAAATTTTTGTTTTTCAAAATTTTAGATTTTCAAAATTTTGGATTTTCAAATTTCAAATTTTCTTGTTTTTCAAATTTTCTTGTTTTTCAAATTGAAAATCTAAAATTTTGAAAATCTAAAATTTTAAAAAACAAAAAAATTTTGAAAATCTAAAATTTTGAAAATCAAAAAAATTTGAAAATCTAAAATTTTGGAAATCTAAAATTTTGAAAAACAAAAAAATTGAAAATCTAAAATTTTGAAAAACAAAAAATATGAAAATCTAATTTAGAAAACAAAAATTAAAAATCTAAAAACATAAATAAAAAATATTATAAACTAAAAAAAAAAAAAAAAAAAAAAAAAATTTTTTTTTTTTTTTTTTTTTTTTTTTTTTTAGTTTATAATATTTTTTTTTTTTGTTTTTAGATTTTAGATTTCATAAATTTATATTTCCAATTTTTTGTTTTTCAAAATTTTAGATTTTCAAATTTTTTGTTTTTCAAAATTTTAGATTTTCAAATTTTTTGTTTTTCAAAATTTTAGATTTTCAAATTTTTCTTTTTTCAAAATTTTAGATTTTCAAATTTTTTGTTTTTCAAAATTTTAGATTTTCAAATTTTTTGTTTTTCAAAATTTTAGATTTTCAAATTTTTTGTTTTTCAAAATTTTAGATTTTCAAATTTTTTGTTTTTCAAAATTTTAGATTTTCAAATTTTAGATTTTCAAAAGTTATATTTCAATTTTAGATTTTCAAAATTTTAGATTTTCAATTTTTAGATTTTCAAAATTTTAGATTTTCAATTTTTAGATTTTCAAAATTTTAGATTTTCAATTTTTTGTTTTTCAAAATTTTAGATTTTTAAATTTTTTTGTTTTTCAAAATTTTTTGCAAAGTAAAATTTTTGAAAATCTAAAATTTTTACTTTGAAAATCTTATCCTATTGTACTAATATAAACTTTATCTGTAACAGATCTTTATTTTTTCATATTCATGTTTTTTTCGTAAAAAAATATATCATATTTTATTTATCATATATTTATATATTCTTTTTTTTTCATCTTTATCTCTCCTGTAAAAAAAGATATTCTTTTTTATAGATTCATAAAATTAAAATTTAATGAACATGTTAGTATGACAGGACAGTTTACATCATTATCAAATTTAAAGTTTTGAATTTTAATTATGAGAAATAAGAATTATCCTGTCGTACTAATATAAATATTATTTGATCTTTATTTTCTTTTTTTGAGATCCATATTTTTTGCTTCTTGTTCAAAGTAAAAAAATCTTATATATTCTCTTTTCAATTCATTTTTTAAAAATATATCATACTTTTTCCATCAGTTCTTTTTTTATATAATTTCTTTTTTTCATATTTATTGTGAAAGAACACAGCAATAACTATTATTTATTTTAAAAACATTTCTACAAAAACATCACAATTAGACAAGATAATGGACAAAAAAGTTAAAAATAATTACAATCACAATCTTCGAAATTTACAGCATGAAATATTTTAAAGTACATAGACCTGCCAAACAATCTTTATCATGACACTTGGTACATATGATTTTATCACATTAAAATAATTAACAGTTACTCTTTTCATGTTTAATTTAAAATGTTTCTGTGTACGTATAAACAAAGTTTCAATTTTAAACTTTTTGCAATAATGTTTTAAATATTTTTTCCATGAGTTTGGACACTGTTTAACACCAATTATACGTTTGAATGTTCCTAGAGAAAATGCATCAAATTGTTTAATAAAATGCTAAAATACAAATTTTATTTTTTAAAAATAGATTTTAAAAAGGGTGCCAATTTTAAAAAAGGTGCCAAAAAAGGTAGACGTACTTGTATAGTGAATTTTTTATTGGTTTTTTTTATTAGTTTCTTAATAAGATATTTTGACAGATCTTTAGCTCTGACAGATCTGGTGAATAAATATTTGTGATGAGTTTCAAAAATCCATCCAGACACAAAATACATTGCAGTCTACTTTAAAATATATAAACGTGGGTTTTACAAAATGTTTATTCAATATCGTTAAATAAAATCTTACGTTATTATGATAATTATTAAAAAAATATTTTTTTTTTACTTTAAAAAATGTAGGAGTAATAAATAATGAGAACTAAAAAAATATTTAAACATTTACAGATTTATTTATTTATTATTATTATTATTTATTTTATTTTATTTTTTATTTAATTGAATGTTTTCGATTTTTGTATTTATTAAAAAATAATGACATGTATATAAAATAATTTCCCCTTTGGCATAACTCACAATTATACTGTTTTATAAATACCACGCGTTAGCCAATTGCGCTACTGGGGACATTAAAAAAAGCATTATAACCTTATCCTGAAAAAGTTTGAAATGTATTTAAGTTTAAATTTTTTTGTATATTAAAAATTCCAGTGCTGATATATTTATTTATAAACCATGATAAATATATAATTACAAAATTATGATTCATATTTAGACAATTTTCTTTTTAACTCAACAATTTCCGTCTTTCTCAAATATTCTATTTTACTCCATCCCTTGAAGTTATCTATTTCTCCTTGAAGTGACTCTTCCACGGTTTTCAATTTATATTTCAATTCTCTAATTTTTTCTTCGTCACTCATAAATTCTCAAATTTGCTTTTCAATTCCCTTATTTCGTCTTCGTCCATTCGTAAATTCTTTAAAACTCTAATTTTTTTCTTCAATTTCTTCGCAACGTTCCATGATTGGTTTAGTACAATTTAAACAATCTTGTTGTTTTTCGCACACTCAAAATATTGCAATTTTGTATCTTTTACTGATGATGGTCTTTTACAATTTTCTCTTTTTGCGTAAGCCGATATTTAAATTTCTTATAACATTTTAACAAATGGTCCGCAGCGTCCATTTTTTTCTTGAATTTCTCAACTCCAAACACAACATTTTTTAGCATTCATGTTGTCTGTACAATATTTTGTACAATGTTTATCATACTCTTTTGACAAAAGACTTATTCCACATTTAGGACACGAAAATTTAACAGTGTCTCGAGAAAGAACTTTATAGTATCGATCTATTTTTGTTGCGAGCCATCACACAACGTTAAAATACAATTTTGAGTCTGAGAAAGTGAAATATATATATATATATCAAAAATATATAAAATTTAAATTTTCTACAAAAAATATATATCAAAAATGTATAAAATTAAAAAATAATTTAAACTCTATATAAAAGATAAAAATATACATAAAAAATATATGTATATAAAACATAAAATTTCAAATTTAAATTTTCAATTTAAAAAAAAAGTAAGACAAAAAAGTAAGCCAACTTGTAGAGTGAATTTTTATTAGTTCTTAATAAGATTTTCTGACAGAGGATTTATGTAGCTCTGCAAACGTCGGTGAATAATCTTTGTGATGCACATGAGTTTCATCTTTTTGTACAAGAAGCAATCTTTTCACTATATAAAATACATTGCAGCCTTATCTAGAGTGAATTAGCACAATGTTTCGTACTATGTACTATATATTTGATGAAGATGAATTTGTTAGAATAGACTTGAAATTTTATTTTCTTACATAATAAAAAAGATTAATATGAATTTGCTGTTGATCTTATAAATGAAAAAAAGAAATAAATGTTTTCAATAATTGAAAAAAAAAATGTTGTTGATGGCTTTATAAATAGTTATTCGAAACAAATAAAATGTTTATTTGAAGAACAAACAAGAAGATCCAATTATTAATACAATTTTTTTCTAAAATCTTTAGAATAACCTCGAGGTTATATATTAAGTCTTAAGAGAAAAGCTCTTGATTAATCAAACATATTTTCTTTTAGATATAAAAATTTTCAAATTTAAATATAATTTATTATTTAGTTATTTTTCAATAAGGATAAATATTATTATTTTTTTAATTCAATAAAAATTCAAATCGACAGTTTTGTTTTCATTTGACATTGAATAAAAGTGCCCAAAAAGAAGAGTTTTAATATACTATAATATCGAGATTACTTTCTCTAATTATCTAATAAAAAAATATAGTTTTAGTGAAAGCTTTTTGTTTTTATTTCAGTTTCAAATGAAATCTGTGAAATTTTCATATACATTTTGTCGAATACGAAATCTGATAAATTTAAAGAATACATCTATTTAAAATGACTTGTAAAATAACATCTTTTTATTTCCCCATTAAAAAATTGGAAATTTCAAAGAAAATTACATTGATTAATTTGAACCCCCCCCCTTTTTTTTGTTTTTTAAATTCTGATATATAAAATGACAATTTTAACCTTTCATCAACGTAGATGAGTTTGCTGAACATTGAATGCAGTTCATCGTTATGATCTCTGCTATTTTTTCTGAACCTCTATTTATACTCGACATGACAACATAGTTTAAAAAAAAACTATTTATAAAATGTCAAATGAAAACTAAACTGTCGATTTGAACTTTTATTGAATTAAAAAAATTTTATATTTTTTAAAAAATGATAATATTTAAAAGATATTTTAAATAACTAAATAATAAATTATATTTAAATTCGAATATTTTTATATAAAAAAGAAAATACATTTTTGAAAATGTAAAATTATGAAATGTAAAAATGTAAATAAAAAATTTATTTAATTTGATCATATCATATTTACAAATTTTATACTTTTGAACTTTGATGGGATAGACGGTTGTTTTGTAAAGTTTCACATAATCTTTGGCAGTTAATACTTGGAATAAAGGTGTTTGTTTACATAAGTGACACCAATAATAGTCATTTTGCACAAGCGATCGCGGATTACGCAAACATATTTTCTTGTAAGTTCTATTAATTAAAATCTCTTCCCCATAAAAAATAATTTTACACATTTAGAACACATATTATGCAGTTTCAAGTTATTATCATTCGTTGAAAAGTAAGAAAAGTTAACATATTTTAACCCTGTTAAAAATAATTTTGAAAAACTATTGCAAACTTTATTACTTAGGAAATAGGATTTATTATCGACGACAAAAATTCTATTAATTTTATTTTCAAAATATGCTGCGGTAACTCTGTCGAAAACTCTATCTATTTCATAAAATAATTGCACTAAACTTTTATCTTTTAAAATTTGTTCATTTGTTGTTGTAAGGTCATAATTTTGAAGACGAGAGGGAAATACAATACAGGATTGGAATTTTAAATATATGAAAATTTAAATAAAAAAAAAATTCCAACTCTTCAAACATTAAAAAAAACTTTTTCAGAAAATTTTGATGTAAATTTAAGTAAGATTATATTGCTTTTCTTGATGCAGACAAAGTATTTATAAAGGGACACATTCAAACTACATTTCTTCTTTAAAAAGAAATTATGTTGCAGTGTGTGTCTAAGCTCAGTCATAAAGCGTTTGATAATGACAGTGGTTTTAATGACGAGGAATATGATTTATTCTATCATATAATACTAAAGAAACAAGAGAGTACGTTTCATGAATTTGATAGAATTATTGAAAATAATGATATAAAAGTGATTAATTGTGTAAGACATTATTCTTCACGATGGGAATTGCACATTTATTTGTTTATTAATTCAGATATTGAAATCGATAAAGATGTTTGGAAAAATTTTATACATGGATTTAAAATAGAGTTTAGAACAAATTTTAAAAGATAAAAGTTTAGTGCAATTATTTTATGAAATAGATAGAGTTTTCGACAGAGTTACCGCAGCATATTTTGAAAATAAAATTAATAGAATTTTTGTCGTCGATAATAAATCCTATTTCCTAAGTAATAAAGTTTGCAATAGTTTTTCAAAATTATTTTTAACAGGGTTAAAATATGTTAACTTTTCTTACTTTTCAACGAATGATAATAACTTGAAACTGCATAATATGTGTTCTAAATGTGTAAAATTATTTTTTATGGGGAAGAGATTTTAATTAATAGAACTTACAAGAAAATATGTTTGCGTAATCCGCGATCGCTTGTGCAAAATGACTATTATTGGTGTCACTTATGTAAACAAACACCTTTATTCCAAGTATTAACTGCCAAAGATTATGTGAAACTTTACAAAACAACCGTCTATCCCATCAAAGTTCAAAAGTATAAAATTTGTAAATATGATATGATCAAATTAAATAAATTTTTTATTTACATTTTTACATTTCATAATTTTACATTTTCAAAAATGTATTTTCTTTTTTATATAAAAATATTCGAATTTAAATATAATTTATTATTTAGTTATTTAAAATATCTTTTAAATATTATCATTTTTTAAAAAATATAAAATTTTTTTAATTCAATAAAAGTTCAAATCGACAGTTTAGTTTTCATTTGACATTTTATAAATAGTTTTTTTTTAAACTATGTTGTCATGTCGAGTATAAATAGAGGTTCAGAAAAAATAGCAGAGATCATAACGATGAACTGCATTCAATGTTCAGCAAACTCATCTACGTTGATGAAAGGTTAAAATTGTCATTTTATATATCAGAATTTGAAAAACAAAAAAAAGGGGGGGGGGGTTCAAATTAATCAATGTAATTTTCTTTGAAATTTCCAATTTTTTAATGGGGAAATAAAAAGATGTTATTTTACAAGTCATTTTAAATAGATGTATTCTTTAAATTTATCAGATTTCGTATTCGACAAAATGTATATGAAAATTTAACAGATTTCATTTGAAACTGAAATAAAAACAAAAAGCTTTCACTAAAACTATATTTTTTTATTAGATAATTAGAGAAAGTAATCTCGATATTATAGTATATTAAAACTCTTCTTTTTGGGCACTTTTATTCAATGTCAAATGAAAACAAAACTGTCGATTTGAATTTTTATTGAATTAAAAAAATAATAATATTTATCCTTATTGAAAAATAACTAAATAATAAATTATATTTAAATTTGAAAATTTTTATATCTAAAAGAAAATATGTTTGATTAATCAAGAGCTTTTCTCTTAAGACTTAATATATAACCTCGAGGTTATTCTAAAGATTTTAGAAAAAAATTGTATTAATAAATGGATCTTCTGATTTGTTCTTCAAATAAACATTTTATTTGTTTCGAATAACTATTTATAAAGCCATCAACAACATTTTTTTTTTCAATTATTGAAAACATTTATTTCTTTTTTTCATTTATAAGATCAACAGCAAATTCATATTAATCTTTTTTATTATGTAAGAAAATAAAATTTCAAGTCTATTCTAACAAATTCATCTTCATCAAATATATAGTACATAGTACGAAACATTGTGCTAATTCACTCTAGATAAGGCTGCAATGTATTTTATATAGTGAAAAGATTGCTTCTTGTACAAAAAGATGAAACTCATGTGCATCACAAAGATTATTCACCGACGTTTGCAGAGCTACATAAATCCTCTGTCAGAAAATCTTATTAAGAACTAATAAAAATTCACTCTACAAGTTGGCTTACTTTTTTGTCTTACTTTTTTTTTAAATTGAAAATTTAAATTTGAAATTTTATGTTTTATATACATATATTTTTTATGTATATTTTTATCTTTTATATAGAGTTTAAATTATTTTTTAATTTTATACATTTTTGATATATATTTTTTGTAGAAAATTTAAATTTTATATATTTTTGATATATATATATATATATTTCACTTTCTCAGACTCAAAATTGTATTTTAACGTTGTGTGATGGCTCGCAACAAAAATAGATCGATACTATAAAGTTCTTTCTCGAGACACTGTTAAATTTTCGTGTCCTAAATGTGGAATAAGTCTTTTGTCAAAAGAGTATGATAAACATTGTACAAAATATTGTACAGACAACATGAATGCTAAAAAATGTTGTGTTTGGAGTTGAGAAATTCAAGAAAAAAATGGACGCTGCGGACCATTTGTTAAAATGTTATAAGAAATTTAAATATCGGCTTACGCAAAAAGAGAAAATTGTAAAAGACCATCATCAGTAAAAGATACAAAATTGCAATATTTTGAGTGTGCGAAAAACAACAAGATTGTTTAAATTGTACTAAACCAATCATGGAACGTTGCGAAGAAATTGAAGAAAAAAATTAGAGTTTTAAAGAATTTACGAATGGACGAAGACGAAATAAGGGAATTGAAAAGCAAATTTGAGAATTTATGAGTGACGAAGAAAAAATTAGAGAATTGAAATATAAATTGAAAACCGTGGAAGAGTCACTTCAAGGAGAAATAGATAACTTCAAGGGATGGAGTAAAATAGAATATTTGAGAAAGACGGAAATTGTTGAGTTAAAAAGAAAATTGTCTAAATATGAATCATAATTTTGTAATTATATATTTATCATGGTTTATAAATAAATATATCAGCACTGGAATTTTTAATATACAAAAAAATTTAAACTTAAATACATTTCAAACTTTTTCAGGATAAGGTTATAATGCTTTTTTTAATGTCCCCAGTAGCGCAATTGGCTAACGCGTGGTATTTATAAAACAGTATAATTGTGAGTTATGCCAAAGGGGAAATTATTTTATATACATGTCATTATTTTTTAATAAATACAAAAATCGAAAACATTCAATTAAATAAAAAATAAAATAAAATAAATAATAATAATAATAAATAAATAAATCTGTAAATGTTTAAATATTTTTTTAGTTCTCATTATTTATTACTCCTACATTTTTTAAAGTAAAAAAAAAATATTTTTTTAATAATTATCATAATAACGTAAGATTTTATTTAACGATATTGAATAAACATTTTGTAAAACCCACGTTTATATATTTTAAAGTAGACTGCAATGTATTTTGTGTCTGGATGGATTTTTGAAACTCATCACAAATATTTATTCACCAGATCTGTCAGAGCTAAAGATCTGTCAAAATATCTTATTAAGAAACTAATAAAAAAAACCAATAAAAAATTCACTATACAAGTACGTCTACCTTTTTTGGCACCTTTTTTAAAATTGGCACCCTTTTTAAAATCTATTTTTAAAAAATAAAATTTGTATTTTAGCATTTTATTAAACAATTTGATGCATTTTCTCTAGGAACATTCAAACGTATAATTGGTGTTAAACAGTGTCCAAACTCATGGAAAAAATATTTAAAACATTATTGCAAAAAGTTTAAAATTGAAACTTTGTTTATACGTACACAGAAACATTTTAAATTAAACATGAAAAGAGTAACTGTTAATTATTTTAATGTGATAAAATCATATGTACCAAGTGTCATGATAAAGATTGTTTGGCAGGTCTATGTACTTTAAAATATTTCATGCTGTAAATTTCGAAGATTGTGATTGTAATTATTTTTAACTTTTTTGTCCATTATCTTGTCTAATTGTGATGTTTTTGTAGAAATGTTTTTAAAATAAATAATAGTTATTGCTGTGTTCTTTCACAATAAATATGAAAAAAAGAAATTATATAAAAAAAGAACTGATGGAAAAAGTATGATATATTTTTAAAAAATGAATTGAAAAGAGAATATATAAGATTTTTTTACTTTGAACAAGAAGCAAAAAATATGGATCTCAAAAAAAGAAAATAAAGATCAAATAATATTTATATTAGTACGACAGGATAATTCTTATTTCTCATAATTAAAATTCAAAACTTTAAATTTGATAATGATGTAAACTGTCCTGTCATACTAACATGTTCATTAAATTTTAATTTTATGAATCTATAAAAAAGAATATCTTTTTTTACAGGAGAGATAAAGATGAAAAAAAAAGAATATATAAATATATGATAAATAAAATATGATATATTTTTTTACGAAAAAAACATGAATATGAAAAAATAAAGATCTGTTACAGATAAAGTTTATATTAGTACAATAGGATAAGATTTTCAAAGTAAAAATTTTAGATTTTCAAAAATTTTACTTTGCAAAAAATTTTGAAAAACAAAAAAATTTAAAAATCTAAAATTTTGAAAAACAAAAAATTGAAAATCTAAAATTTTGAAAATCTAAAAATTGAAAATCTAAAATTTTGAAAATCTAAAAATTGAAAATCTAAAATTTTGAAAATCTAAAATTGAAATATAACTTTTGAAAATCTAAAATTTGAAAATCTAAAATTTTGAAAAACAAAAAATTTGAAAATCTAAAATTTTGAAAAACAAAAAATTTGAAAATCTAAAATTTTGAAAAACAAAAAATTTGAAAATCTAAAATTTTGAAAAACAAAAAATTTGAAAATCTAAAATTTTGAAAAAAGAAAAATTTGAAAATCTAAAATTTTGAAAAACAAAAAATTTGAAAATCTAAAATTTTGAAAAACAAAAAATTTGAAAATCTAAAATTTTGAAAAACAAAAAATTGGAAATATAAATTTATGAAATCTAAAATCTAAAAACAAAAAAAAAAATATTATAAACTAAAAAAAAAAAAAAAAAAAAAAAAAAAAAAAAAAAAATTTTTTTTTTTTTTTTTTTTTTTTTTTTTTAGTTTATAATATTTTTTATTTATGTTTTTAGATTTTTAATTTTTGTTTTCTAAATTAGATTTTCATATTTTTTGTTTTTCAAAATTTTAGATTTTCAATTTTTTTGTTTTTCAAAATTTTAGATTTCCAAAATTTTAGATTTTCAAATTTTTTTGATTTTCAAAATTTTAGATTTTCAAAATTTTTTTGTTTTTTAAAATTTTAGATTTTCAAAATTTTAGATTTTCAATTTGAAAAACAAGAAAATTTTAAAAACAAGAAAATTTGAAATTTGAAAATCTAAAATTTTGAAAATCTAAAATTTTGAAAAACAAAAATTTGAAAATCAAAAATTTGAAAATCAAAAATTTGAAAATCAAAAATTTGAAAATCAAAAATTTGAAAATCTAAAATTTTGAAAAACAAAAAATATGAAAATCTAAAATTTTGAAATCTAAAAACATAAATAAAAAATTATTATAAACTAAAAAAAAAAAAAAAAAAAAAAAAAAAAAATTTTTTTTTTTTTTTTTTTTTTTTTTTTTTTTTTTTTTTTAGTTTATAATTATTTTTTATTTATGTTTTTACATTTTAGATTTAGTTTTTAGATTTTAAATTTTTGTTTTCAAAATTTTTGTTTTTCAAAATTTTTGTTTTTCAAATTTTTGATTTTCAAATTTTTGATTTTCAAATTTTTGATTTTCAAAATTTTTACTTTTCAAAATTTTTACTTTTCAAAATTTTTTACTTTAAAAATTTTTTACTTTAAAAATTTTTTACTTTAAAACCTTTGTACTTTTCAAAATTTTAATTTCAAAATTTTTACTTTTCAAAATTTTAATTTCAAAATTTTTACTTTTCAAAATTTTAATTTCAAAATTTTTACTTTTCAAAATTTTAATTTCAAAATTTTTACTTTTCAAAAGTTTAATTTCAAAATTTTTACTTTTGAAAAATTTTACATTTCAAAAATTTAAATTTTAAATTTTTGTTTTTCAAAATTTAAATTTTCAAATTTTTCGTTTTTTTAAATTTTTAAATTATTTTAAAAATTTAAAAATTTATAATTCTGAAATGTTTAAAATAATTAAATGAAAAAATTATAATATCTAATATTATGAAATAAAAAAAATTGTAAAATGTTAGATATTAAATAATCTAAAAATGATGAAATGTAATTTTGTTTAAAAAAAAAGAAAATATATTTATGATATATATTTTATAACCGTTTCCATCAGTGTAAAATATCAAAATATTTTTCAAGTATGCCTAGTCCGATTACCCTTTTTGATTTAAATAAGCATGTGCTATCAATTCTTTTTAATGAGTATGTTGCACTTCATGATAAACTAACGTTATTAAATTCACCCGATTTTCACGAAAAATTATCAAATCCTAATCTTTGGTCAATTCCCTATGATGAATTTTTTGGATTTATATATGCGATTCGAATAATGAAACCGGGTTGGTACCTTGATAATCGCAACGATGCCTGTTATATATAACAATTATTAATAACTTTTAATATTTTTTACATTTAATAATAACAATTAATAATAACTTTTAATATTTTTTACATTTAATAATAACAATTAATAATAACTTTTAATATTTTTTACATTTAATAATAACATTTATTAATAACTTTTAATATTTTTTACGTTTAATAATAACTTTTAATATTTTTTACATTTAATAATAACAATAAAAAAAACTTTTAATATTTTTCACATTTAATAATAACAATTAATAATAACTTTTAATATTTTTTACATTTAATGATAAAAATTAATAATAACTTTTAATATTTTTTACATTTAATAATAACAATTAATAAAAACTTTTAATATTTTTTACATTTAATAATAACAATTATTAATAACTTTTAATATTTTTTACATTTAATAACAATTAATAATAACTTTTAATATTTTTTACATTTAATAATAACAATTAATAGTAACTTTTAATATTTTTTACATTTAAAAATAACAATTAATAATAACTTTTAATATTTTTTACATTTAATAATACATTTAATATTTTTTACATTTAATAATAACAATTAATAATAACTTTTAATAATTTTTACATTTAATAATAACAATTAATAATAGCTTTTAATATTTTTTACATTTAATAATAACAATTAATAATAACTTTTAATATTTTTTACATTTAATAATAACAATAACAACTTTTACTATTTTTTACATTTAATAATAACAATTAATAATAACTTTTAATATTTTTTACATTTAATAAAAACAATTATTAATAACTTTTAATATTTTTTACATTTAATAATAACAATTAATAATAACTTTTAATATTTTTTACATTTAATAATAACAATTAATAATAACTTTTAATATTTTTTACATTTAATAATAACAATTATAAATAACTTTTAATACTTTTTACATTTAATAACAATTAATAATAACTTTTAATATTTTTTACATTTAATAATAACAATTAATAATAACTTTTAATATTTTTTACATTTAATAATAATTTTGATCTTTTTTACATTTAATATTAACAATTATTAATAACTTTTAATATTTTTTACATTTAATAATAACAATTAATAATAACTTTTAATATTTTTTACATTTATTAATAACTTTTAATATTTTTTACATTTATTAATAACTTTTAATATTTTTTACATTTAATAATAACAATTATTAATAACTTTTAATATTTTTTACATTTAATAATAACAATAAAAAATAACTTTAAATATTTTTTACATTTAATAATAACAATAAAAAATAACTTTTAATATTTTTTACATTTAATAATAACAATTATTAATAACTTTTAATATTTTTTACATTTAATAATAACAATTAATAATAACTTTTAATATTTTTTACATTTAATAATAAAAATTAATAACTTTTAATATTTTTTACATTTAATAATAACAATTAATAATAACTTTTAATATTTTTTACATTTAATAATAATTTTAATATTTTTTACATTTAATAATAACAATTATTAATAACTTTTAATATTTTTTACATTTAATAATAACAATTATTAAAAACTTTTAATATTTTTTACACTTAATAATAACAATTAATAATAACTTTTAATGTTTTTTACATTTAATAATAACAATTAATAATAACTTAATATTTTTTACATTTAATAATAACTTTTAATATTTTTACATTTAATAATAACAATTAATAATAACTTTTAATATTTTTTACATTTAATAATAATTTTAATATTCTTTACTTTTAATAATAACAATTAATACTAACGTTTAATATTTTTTACATTTAATAATAACAATTAATAATAACTTTTAATATTCTTTACATTTAATAATAAAAATTAATAATAACTTTTAATATTTTTTACATTTAATAATAATTTTAATATTTTTTACATTTAATAATAACAATTATTAATAACTTTAATATTTTTTACATTTAATAATAACAATTAATAATAACTTTTAATATTTTTACAATTAATAATAACTTTTAATATTTTTTACATTTAATAATAACAATTAATAATAACTTTTAATATTTTTTACATTTAATAATAACAATTAATAATAACTTTTAATATTTTTTACATTTAATAATAATTTTAATTTTTTTTACATTTAATAATGACAATTATTAATAACTTTTAATATTTTTTACATTTAATAATAACAATTAATAATAACTTTTAATATTTTTTACATTTAATTATAACAATTAATAATAACTTTTAATATTTTTTACATTTAATTATAACAATTAATAATAACTTTTAATATTTTTTACATTTAATAATAACAATTAATAACTTCTAATATTTTTTACATTTAATAATAACAATTAATAATAACTTTTAATATTTTTTACATTTAATAATAACAATTATTAATTACTTTTAATATTTTTTACATTTAATATTTTTTACATTTAATAATAACAATTAATAGTAACTTTTAATATTTTTTACATTTAATAATAACAATTAATAATAACTTTTAATATTTTTTACATTAAAAAATAACAATTAATAACTTTTAATATTTTTTACATTTAATAATAACAATTAATAATAACTTTTAATATTTTTTACATTTAATAATAACAATTATTAATAACTTTTAATATTTTTTAAATGCATATAATATTATAAATATTATATTATTATATTTAAAGGCATATAATATTATAAATATATATTTTATTAACATAACTATTACCAGCTGCCTTGCAGCTCGTAATAATTATTTTTTTTACCGTATAGTAACTTTAAAACATAATGTGAAAGTTCAATCAATTTAACATCAAAATTTTAAAATCTGATAATGGTTGAGATATATTTTTAGATTATCAAAATCATTTGCAATTTTATATCCATTTTTGTCGTTAATAATTGTTATTTGTAATAAAAGTCGCTTTTATATAGTTATATCTTTTTATAAAAAAATATTAAAATAAAAATAAAATAAAGTAAAATAGTATTACCCTTTAAAAATTTTTTAAAATTTAAAAAAAAATTACGTTGATTAATTTGAAACCTTTTTTTTTTTTTTTTTTTTTTTTTTCAAATTCTGACATATAAAATGACTATTTTAACTTTAGTTGGTAACAAATCTTTTTCATATAACTCGGCCCCTCCCTTTTTTGTTTTTTCAAATTCTGACATATAAAATGACAATTTTCACTGGAACTTTTTCAGCCAAAATAACGGAAATAAAGAAGTTGTTTAATCAATAAGTCTGTCTTTTTATTTTTTGTTTAAAATTATTGGTTGAATAAAAGTGGATATATATATGACTTGTCGTTTCTAAATCATTTCAACATGACTACTACATATTTAGATACTCTGCGAAAGAAGTACAAGATTTGCAATAATCGAGTTAATATTTTGCATTTCGAAGTATTATGTCGTCGTTATAATAGTCGCTTGAAATTTCTTTTGAACAAAAGAGATGAATTGCACTTAAATAATTGTGTATGGTCTCAGGACGATGCAAAAGAGGGACCCGATACTTGTCCTTGCTACCACGCTCCAGAGAAATATTTAGATGACGAAATGCTTTCAAAAAATTTCCAAAAATTACACAAGGAAGAACGTTTAAGCGGCTCTTTAGTAGCGTTTGATCAAATTGAAAATGTGCGAGATTTTTACAAGCGTTGTGTTTCAGATAGAGAAAATGTGTTCAAATGGTATGAGGAATACAAAACTACAAGGAATGCTATACAGTTTGAAATAAAAGTCAGAGAAATGGGAAAACAACGAGAAATTAATGTAATTCTGAATCCTGAAAGTAGAGAATGGCACTTGACTGATTGTATAAGATGTGTTTTTTATGATGAATTCCCAAATACATCTTCTTGCCAAAAAGCCTTAATGGACCCTGCGAAATATCTTCGAGAGAAATATAATTTCATAGAAAAGAAAAAGGACCATATAACTATCTAAACCTTTATCATAAAGAATAATTATACAGACCAAAAAAAGGAAACGTTAAAAATATCTTTTTAAGTTAAAATCAAGGATATTATTTTTCTAGATTGTAAACATTTTGCTTGTTGTATGTATTGTTCAAACACTATTCAAACCTGTCCCATGTCTATTAAATAAAATCCTTTTTTAAGAATGTTGAAGAGTGATTTTTAATAATAACGTCTGTCATTCCATTGTATTGTTTTAAACATGTCATTTTGGTGTTTAAAAATGAATTCCACAAGCATTTCAGCACATATATTATCTATATTTTTAATTTGAAATCTATGAGACAAACTGAGTTTCTGAATAAATAGAATAAAATATAATTTTAATTTTAATATTTAATTATTTAGCTAAATTTCAATTTTGAAATTTTAAAATCTGAAATTTTGCTACATAATAAAATGTTAAAATTCAAGGATAATTGCAGGTCGAAATGGAACATTATAAATTGGTAAAAACGCAAAATGATAGATTGATAGAAATAGTCATGGTCGTATTAAAAAGTAATAACAGAAAGACTTATTCAAGGTGGCTAGTTTTTACAACATTTTTTATTAATGCTTTAAACCATGTAGAATTTACTGTGGAACGTCTCCAGTTATTCAAAAAAATCTACCTGTAAGATTATTCTAATTTTTGAATTGTATGATGAAACAGAAATATAATTAAATATCTGAAAGTTGTTTAAGAAATTAAATTATACAATTGCAGGTATTCAATGAAATTCGCTAAAATTCAAATTCAATTTTATTCTATTTCAAATTTCTATATATGATTTGTTTGAAAATTTAAAAAAATAATAAGACATTTAATTTTGAACATTTTTATTAAAGAAATAAATATATAATATATATACACAACATATTTTAATAAAAAAAAGAGTATTATATACAAATATAATCATTTATAATAACTATTATAATAACAAAATAAATATATACTGTAAAGTTCTTTCTCGAGACACTGTTCCATATTCGTGTCTTAAATGTGGAATAAGTCTTTTGTCAAAAGAATATGAAAAACATTGTACGACGGACAACATGATTGCTAAAAAAATGTTGTGTTTGGAATCGAGAAATTCAAGAAAAAATATGACGCTGCGAACCATTTGTTAAAATGTTATAAGAAATTTAAATATCGGCTGACACAAAAAGAGAAAATTGTAAAAAAAACATCATCAGAAAAAGATACAAAATTGCAATTTTTTGAGTTTTTAATTAATACAAAAATGGAAAATGTTCAAATTAAAAAAAATCTATAAATGTTTAAATATTTTTTAGTTCTCAATATTTACTACTCTACATTTTTTAAAGTTAAAAAATTATTTTTTAATAATTATCATAATAACGTAAGATTTTATTTAACGATATTGAGTAAACATTTTGTAAAACCCACGTTTATATATTTTAAAGTAGACTGCAATGTATTTTGTGTCTGGATGGATTTTTGAAACTCATCACAAATATTTATTCACCAGGTCTGTCAAAATATCTTATTAAGAAACTAATAAAAAAACCAATAAAAATTTCACTATATATGTTGACCATGTTTTTCGGAAAGTTTTTGAAAATTGAAAATTTCAATTTTTTGTAGAAAATTTTATATTTTTTGTAGAAAATATTCTATTTTTTATATAGAGTTTAAATAATATTTTAATTTTATATATTTTTGATATATATTTCACTTTCTCAGACTCAAAATTATATTTTAACGTTAACCTAGCCGGAGACAACAAGATTGTTTAAATTGTGCTAAACCAATCATGGAACATTGCGAAGAATTGGTAAAAAAAATAAAGAGTTAGAAAATTCACGAATGAAAATGGAACAGAAACACGAAAAAGAAATCAGGGAATTGAAAAACAAATTTGAGAATTTACGAGTGGAAATTGAACAAAGGCGCGAAGAAGAAATTAGAGAATTGAAACATAAATTGAAAACCGTAGAAGAGAAAAATGATTCACTTCAAGGAGAAAATAGATCGCTTCAAAACAAAATCGAATATTTGAGAGAGACTGAAATTGCTAGATTGGTAGCCGAAAATGTTGAGCTAAAAAGAAGATTGTCTAAATATGAATCATAATTTTGTAATTATATATTTATCATGGTTTATAAATAAATATGGAATTTTAAATATATAAAAATTAAAACATTTCAAACTTTTTCAGGATTTAAATAAGATTATAAAGGTTTTTTTTAATGTCCCCAGTAGCGCAATTGGCTAGCCCGCGGTACTTATAAAACAGTATAATTGTGAGTTATGCCGAGGTTGTGAGTTCGATCCTCACCTGGGGAAAATTATTTTTTATACATGTCATTATTGTTTTTAATGAATACAAAAATCGAAAATGATTTCTTTAAAAAATCTGTAAATGTTTAAATATTTTTTTAATTCTCAATATTTATTTTTTAATGATTATCATAATAATGTAAGATTTTATTTAACAATAAACATTTTGTAAACCCACATTTATATATTTTAAAGTAGTCATGTTTGAATAGATCATCACAAATATTTATTCACCAGAGTAAATAAATGATCCATATATAGTCACGACACACCTAAATAATTGTATTTTAATAAACTTGGACTTTTTTATAAATTTATTCATTTTTAAAATTACCTTTTTATATTTCAATTTTGGCTATCTAATTAATGTTAAAATTCAAATGACATATTATCAAGGTTAAATAAGCTATTTTTAAAAAATGGAAATTTGAATTTTAGTATTAATCATATAGTGAAATTTCACATTTTTTGATAAATCGCTATCTCTAAAATTCAAATGATATTTTATTTTAATTTAAGGTTAAATAAGCCATTTTTAAAAACAAAATTTGAATTTTAACATTTAATTACTTAGCGAAATTTCGAATTTCAAAATTGAAATTTTGATAAATCGCTATCTAATAAAACGCTAAAATTTAAATGAAATTTTATTCTATTTCAATATTAAATAAGCTATTTTTTTAAAAAAATAGCTTATTTAATATTTAATTATTTAGCTAAATTCCAGTTTTTAAAATTTCAATTTTTAAATTTAGCTAAATAATTAAATATCAAATTATATTTTATTCAATTTCAAGATTAAATAAGCTATTTTAAAAAAATAAAATTTTAACATTTTATTATATAGTGAAATTTCGGATTTTTTGAAAAATCACTATATAATTAAATGTCAAATTATATCTATTTTAAAGTTTAAAAGCTATTTAAAAAAATAAATTTTAATTTTAGGATTTAAATATATAGCGAAATTTCAGATTTTAAAATTTCAATTTTGAAAAATCGCGATATATTTAAAAGCTAAAATTCAAATGATTTATATTCAAGGTTAAATAAGCTATTTAAAAAAATAAAATTTGACTTTTAACATTAATTATATAAGATCTAGTTAAATTAACATTAAGCCAAACTAACTGTAAAGTTTATATATTTCATAATCTCATGACGTCATTTCTCATTGTGTATATAAACCACGTCCTTAGTATAATTTATTCCAGGTTTTTAGTATCATTTATTCGACGGCCTTAGTTAATACAATGTTTTTCAAAGTGTCATTTTTCGTGAATAAACCGACAATAAGAGCTGCAGTGGGTAATGATGGAAATGTATATTTTTTTGCTGTGGATGTGGATCGTGTTTATGGATGCACTTTTCCAAAACCTTCAAAAGACTTGAAAAATTTGACACCTAGTCATTATAAAAAAGTTTTAAATGGCAAAGACTCAAGAGTGTACAGTTTTAAAGAAATGCTGAATGTCATTTTAAAAACAACTAAAGATCAAATAACAGTGGACATAATGGATTACTTGTGGCATTTTGGTTATACATCAGATAATTTACCCAATTTGAAATATTCGGATCCTGATACTGCATTTATTTTGAACATTCGAAATAACTGTGGAATGCGCATTCAGGCCTATTTACGTTTATTTGTAAATGGTATTTTATCGAGTAATAAAGTACACAGAAAAAATGATGAACATGTAAAATGTGTTCAAACATTGACTGAATCTAAACATGGATTCTGGAGATAAATGTAATTGTATATATAAATAATCAATGTATTATTATTATTATTATTATTATTATTATTATTATTATTATTATTATTATTATTATTTACATTTGTTATATCAAATTTGAAATGAAATATTTGTTTGCTAATAAAAAAATATTATTTGCTTCAGAATTTTTTTCATAAATTTAAAAATATATTTTAATTAAAAAATTAAAAAAGAAAATATATAGCTAAGAAGAATATATATAAGCGTATATATAGATGTATATAATAATATATACGTTATTAAATAGATTATTTTTTGAATTTATCAGAAATGGATAAAATTTTCTTTGACGATGATTCCACTTATCATATATTACATATTATTCAGTCTGAATCTAGTATAAAATTAACAGAGTATGGTCGATATAATAAACATTTTGAACGTGCTGCAATTTATATGACTTTACCTATACGTAAAACTGTTTTAAAAAACTTAATAGATTCCTTTGATACAATTTATTCATTTATTGATGGTCATTAAAGGAAATGACAAACATTATATTTTTAATTCTATAAAACGATGTTTATTAACTCCTGATTCAAAAACAATATATTTAGATCAATGTCATTATGAAAATATTTATAAATCTGATGATAAACATTTATATTTATTACATAATCCTAATGAATTAATTTTATTAAAAGAACCAAATGAAAATGACAAATGGCGTGTTTTACACGCCATTCAAAATGAAGGTTTAATTTGCCCATCTAGGAATAAAAGAAGAATAAAACATTTTACAAAAGAATACCAAGTTATGGGAACTATAGAATTTAAATCCGATACTTTTATTCACTTGAATAATAAGAAAAATCAAGACATAAAAGCTCATATAAAATTTCATGAAGTGCCTGATTTTGAAGGTATAACGAATAAAAGTTGTATTTATAATATATTACAAAAAATATATAGAGATAATTATAATGAAAAACGAATTTTTGGACATCACAGATTTTAAAGTGGATCAATTTTAATATTTATGTTTTTTTAAAAAACAATGACACTTTATCAAAAAGAGCAAGATAATTTTTAACAATAATTTTGTTTTTTAAAAAAGTTTGATTTTTTATATTTAAAATCCTGGACTATACCTATAGTAACAATAAATCTTTTTTATTTATAGTAAAAGTATTAACAATATTCTTCTAAAATAACATGAAAACTTAAAATTATAAATATTCATAAAATATGAAATCTTATTAAATAAATGAGACTAAGTAAAATCTGCAATCTCTATTAAGAGACCAGATATCCTATAGTAAAACTTTCAATTCTAAACCATAACATTCTTCTAAAACTAAATCAATACATAATGTTTATCATTATTCATAATATATACAGTCTTACGAGTAAAGTACAACAAACTTAAATCAACTCAATAAAGTAAAACTCGCACTCTTCTAAAATAACATGAATTCTTAGAATTATCAGTATTCATAAAATATAGTGTCTTATGAGTACAATAGAAGAAACCAAAACTTATTCGCTTTCTTAAGTGTGAAAATATCAAATGGTAAAACTCTTACCACCACATTTTTCTAAAGAAAAAAAATAAGAATTAGAATTATCAATATTCATAAAATATAATGTATTGTGAATAAAATGACACTAAATCAAATTTTCATTCTCTCTTAAGTGTGTAGATATCATATAGTAAAACTATCAACAACATTCTTCTAAAATAACATGAGAACTAAAAATTATAAATATTCATAAAATATACAGCCTTATTAATAAAATGAGACCAATTAAAATCTGCAATCTCTAATAAGTGACTAGATATCCTATAGTAAAACTATCAATTCTAAACCATATACAATTTCAAATTTCCTAATATTGAAAGTCATTTTAGACATGTTTCAAAAGAAAAACTATTCATCTGCGTCGAGCCGTTCACAAAAAAATATCGATCTAGATATAAAAAAAATGTGAATTCTAGAAGCAGATATTAAATGTAAGAAACCTAATATGTAAAATTAGACAATGAAAATATGAAAATAGTTAAATCTAAAGTAATTAAAAATTTGTAAAATATATATCATTTTCTTCATCCTATTTCTGAATAATACTTAAATAATGGTAAGCTTCTAGCACTAAATTAAAATCTGTCAATCTTCTTTTTTTAAGGAAAAATTACATTTTCAGTACTTAATACAAAACTAAACTTGAAATTCAATTTTTATATTCAAAGTCAATTATTCAAAAATTAGAATCGTACGTCTGCGTCATACAGTTTTTGAGAAAATAACAAAACATTAATATGCTTTTGTAAGAAGTCTTTATTTAGAGCTCTAAGAGCGTAAAAACTTTTAATATTAGTTTTCTTCAAAGTCATCTGTGACATATATAAAAAATAAAATTATTCACCTGCGTGAAAAGAAAGAAATAATTAAAAAAAACGTTAAATTTTCTTCAAATTTTAGTTTTAAAATCGTAAGATTTGATTAGTTATTGAAGCTCAAAAAATCAATTAAGAAATTCTAACACAGAAAAAAAATTACAAATCTGAACTGACTTTAAAGAGCTCTCCTCTTAGAGAGAGTAATAATTTCAGATGACTGAAAAATGTCGTTACTAAAAATTAACTACTCACCTCATAAATAATGATATAAACATAAGTTTAAATCTAAATGAATATTGTATCTCGAGAAATTATAAACTAAATTATCGCTCTTTCATGTTTTTTTTTAGTTTTAAATAACTCAATAAAACAAAGATTTCATTAAGATAAACATTTTTAAAATAAACAGTAAAAGATAAGCAGTAAAGATAAACAGTAAAGTTAAGAAGATACACATTTTAAATTATTTGCTTCTTAAATTTTAGATTTCAAAATTTCAGTTTTCAAAATTTCAAGTTTCATAATTTCAGTTTTCTAAATTTTAGATTTCAAAATTTCAATTTTCAAAATTTTAAGTTTCATAATTTCAGTTTTCGAAATTTTAGATTTCATTTTATAATTTTTCAAAATTTTAGATTTCATTAATTTAAGTTTTTAAATTATGAAATCTAAACTTTAGAAAACTGAAATTATGAAACTTAAAATTTTGAAAATTGAAATTATGAAACTTAAAATTTTGAAAATTGAAATTTTGAAATCTAAAATTTAGAAAACTGAAATTATGAAACTTGAAATTTTGAAAACTAAAATTATGAAAACTAAAATTATGAAATCTGAAATTATGAAAAATGAAATTACGAAACTTAAAATTTTGAAAACTGAAATTATAAAATCTGAAATTATGAAAACTAGAATTATGAAATCTGAAATTTAGAAAACTAGAATTATGAAATCTGAAATTATGAAAACTAGAATTATGAAATCTGAAATTTAGAAAACTAGAATTATGAAATCTAAAATTATGAAAACTGAAATTATGATATCTAAAATTATGAAAACTGAAATTATGAAATCTGAAATTATGAAAACTGAAATTATGAAATCTGAAATTATGAAATCTGAAATTATGAAATCTGAAATTATGAAAACTGAAATTATGAAATCTGAAATTATGAAAACTGAAATTATGTAATCTAAAATTTAGAAAAGTAAAATTATGAAATATAAAATTTAGAAAACTGAAATCATGAAATTTAAAATTTAGAAAATAGAAATTATGAAATCTAAAATTTAGAAAACTAAAATTATGAAATATAAAATTTAAAAAAGTAAAAACTAAAATTTAGAAAACTGAAATTATGAAATCTAAAATTTAGAAAACTGAAATTATAAAATCTAAAATTTAGAAAAGTGAAATTATGAAATCTAAAATTTAGAAAAGTGAAATTATAAAATGAGAAGTTAAAAATCTAGAAAACTAAAATCTAGAAAGTAAATAAAAAATATATGTACTAAAAAAAAAAAAAAAAAAAAAAAAAAAAAAAAAAAAAAAAAATTTTTTTTTTTTTTTTTTTTTTTTTTAATTTTAGTTTTCAAGATTTTTAATTTTTATTTTATAATTTTACATTTCATATTTTCAGTTTTCTAAATTTTAGTTTTCATAATTTCAGTTTTCATAATTTCAGTTTTTATAATTTCAGATTTCATAATTTTTATTTTTACATTTTTGATTTCTCTTTTTATAATTTTTGATTTTATAATTTCATTATTTTACAAAAGTTCACAAAATAAAAATTCTAAAATATGATAAATAGTCAGTATTGTGAAATATCATTAAATAAACTGATAAAAAGAAAAGAAAAAAAAATGAAGACGTCTCGCTGTAGTATAAATAGAGCTCGCATTTCTGAAAAATTTTCATTCTGACATGTCGATATACAAATATGGAGCTCTGATATAGATATACAAAATTGGAATGCTTAATATATTCTTTTTCTGAAAAAAACAAACTTCAAAAGATCAAGTAAGTCTTTTTAAATTACTTGAATAAATATTATCTCTAACATTAGTTTTAAATATTATTCAGTTATTTTTATCCATAAGTTAGAATATTTCAATAATAACTTTTCAAAGTTTTAACTTTTTCAAGTATGAACAATTTTAGATAGAGTTTTCAAATTAATAAAAAGACTTGAAGTCTTTTTTTTTCGTTTTCTCAAATAAATTATTTTAAGCTGCTCTTAAAAATGATAGTCACATAATATAATTTTATACTTGCTTTTTTTCGATTGTTTCTTTTAAAACTCTTCAATATATCTTTTTGTTCATTAAATAATAGAAATGAATTGTCTTTTTAAGTTATTCTGAGTTTCGCTATATATATTTTTTTAAAAAGGTTAAGGTAAAATTATTTGCTTTTTTATTAAATCTGTTTGAACATTCTATGTATGCTCAAGTAGTTTTATTTAGACATAAATTCCTTTTACGCATGTAAAGAAAAAGAATTTAAAGTGAAGTAAAAAGTGGATTGAGCAAATTATTTTAGCAAAATAAAATTACGATAGTCTAACAATTTTTCCGTTAACTGAAGTGAGACTTAATAATAGAGAATTCAAAAAAGTTTCGTGATATTATAAAATTTCAGTTACTCTTTGAATAACTCAGCTTTTACTTTTTAGTATTAGAGGCAGTCCATTTTGATAAGTTTTTTTTTTATTTACTTTTGGATTTCATATTTTCAATATCAGATTCATGTTTTTAATATCGCACATTATTTGTTAAGATCATTTTTTTCTTCTAGCATTAAATTAAAGCTTACTAAAAAGAGATTTCCAATTTCTTTTTTATTAAGTCTGAATAAATCAGAAAGTCATATGAAATTTCTTTATAAATCGACAGACTTTCTCAATCATCCCAACAAAGTGATGTTGCATGTTGATAACAAAGAAGGTGCGAGACGAGCCGCATTAAAAATTACCGTATTCAAAATATCTCAGGAAAAAATTATACAGAGCATTTGAATTTTTAGCTTCTTAAATAGATTTTTAAAAATATTAAATAGTTCGTTAAAAACTAAAAAAAGTGACGTTTTTGCTTTTAAAAAGAAAAGATTGTTTGTTTTAAAATAATATAGTTAGAATACATAAAACATATTTTTTAAGAGACTAAATAAATAAATATACATTTAACTTAAAATGTACTAAGAATATCTATATATATCAAAATATATTAAAACGTCATTTAAAATATTAATATTCTTAAAACATCTGTAAATCTGTAAAACATAATCTTTAATAATCTTTCATTGAAACATTGTTTGATAAAATTTTAATTTTAAACAGTTTAAACATGTCATTGTCAAAATAAAATTTCAAACTAAATAAATTTTGAACTTTTTATCAGCAAAACATTATCTATATGATGATCTCATTTAAAAAATTTTGATAAAAGAATCACATAATTCTTTTGAAATTTAGATTCTTTATATTTAGTTTGTTTATATAGATGAGGTAATTTAATGTGACTTTGTCGAATGTGAAAAACTGTATAGAGTTTTTAAGAACGCTATTTAAATTACAGATAGAAAATAAGTTTTGTTGTAACAGACCTCTATCTGTAAAAGCTTTTAAAATACGTTAAAAGATTTTCTTCTATATTCGTATCTTTTTTTTTTGTCGTATCTAAAAAAAAAATCAATTCCATACTTTGAGATTACGCAAGAGGGAGAATTCGAAGAAAATTTACTTTTAGTAACAATTATAATATAAAATAAAATAATAAATAAATAAACAATTAATTAATTAATTAATTAATAAACAATAAATAAATAAACAGTAACAAGGAAACTTTTTTTAACGTTAGATAGGACCAATACTTCTGTCCTATAGGATAAATATTAGGATAAGTATTAAAATGATGACATCACCATTTATTTTGTCCCGTGAAAGATGATGGGTGGAAAAAAAAAAATTATCGTGAAAGGATATATATATATTAGGATAAATATTAAAATGGATAAAAATTTATTTTGTTCGATTTATTGTGAAAGATTACGGGAGAATATTTTTAATTTATCGTGGAATTTTTTTTTTTTTTTTTTTTTTTTTTTTTTTTTTTTTACAGAATTTGTTTCATTTTCTTTCTTTTTCTTTTTGCTAAACTCTCTTTCGCACATTTCTTCTTCGATTTCTTTTCACCTCCACTCTTTCCGTTCTTTTCTTTCTTAAACTTTAGCTAAACTTTTCTTTTTACTTGCTTATAAATAGAGCTTTTATTCTCATTTCATTACACTTTTTCTATTCTTGTACTTTTGATAAATGGCTCTTAAAGATTTATCAAATTTAAAACATTTCAACAAGATTTTGAGTCGACCTTTTCAATGTCTTTACTGTCTGTTGTTGCTAAAAATTTTCAAAATCATTGTTTTGAAAATCATAATTTAAATCTTAATCTCTGTTGTGCTGCGGTGAAAAATCTTAGCTTAAAGGTTCAAAATGCGAAAACGCAGATCATTTGAAAAATTGTTTTAAAAATTTTATCTGTCGCATCAGAAACTGTTTGTTTTACAACGTCATCGAAGAAGAAATATGGGTTCTCAGAAAAAAAGTTCAGGGAATGTTGAACGATATCATGTATTTCAAGAACGAAAATGAAGAACTGAAACGAAAAAATACAAAAGTCGAAAGCGACTACAAACAAAAAATCAGACGCTTAGAATCAGAAAATGTTGCTTGTAAACTCAAATCAGAAAACGAGATAGAGAATTTGAAAAAAAAGTTTGAGCACGAACTTCGAAAGCTTCAAGAAGAAAATATACTTGAACGTTCGAAATATGACAGTTTGCAGAAGGATTATGTAGAAATGCAAATCAGATACGAATACTTACAAATCAGATACAACGAGTTGAAAAAAAGAAAAAGAAAAATGTGAAAAAGAAAAGTATACTACATATTTTCAAGAAAAATTTGACGATGACTCAATGAAAGCACAATATAACTTGATAATAACGAAGAAGAAAAAGTAAAGAATGAAAAAGAAATTGACCGTTTAAATAACGAGCTTATAAACATCGATGAAAGCTTTTGAGAATAAATTTTTATGTACTCAATAATATTCCAAAGTGTTTTTTTCTGATGTAACCATTTCGACACAAAAGATTTTTTTTCCCTTGTAAAAATCTTTCAATTTCTGTTTCTATTGTTTTTTTTTTTTACAAAGGTTGTTCAAAATTTGAGACGACTTTTCTAAAGTTTATTGACAATCCTGGTTTGATCGATCGAACTAGTCGAAAAATTGTAATTTCTGAACAATTCCACCAAGATTGCAAATCATCCAACAAGTCAGGCATTTTAGACAGAGCTTTGAAAACAATTAGAATGCATTTCATGATTTCGCACTGAACTAGTGTAAGCAACTGGTTGAAAGGAAACGCTAGAAAATTGTGCTACTTAAAAAGATAAAAAACAAAATCATATACTATTTCGTTATTTTCTCGAAAACAGTGTTACACAGGTGTACAATTTTAAGTTCTAAACATTTCTAAAATAATCTTGAATAATACTATAATTGAAATTCTTTAATAGCTTCAACTTCCTCTTGCTAAAAAATACAGTTTTTCGTTAATTTCTTGATGACTTTTTATATTCTAAACATGTCTAAAATGACTTTGAAAGTTATCATATTTGAAATTCAATTTTGGTTTTGTAATGAAAATTTAATTTTTATTGTTCAGTATTATTGTTAAGTATTCTTTTTATTGTTCAGTCTTTCGTTGTTTTCTTGAAAACTTTTTAACACAGATGAATTATATATTTTTTGAAATATGTCAAAAATAACTTTGAATATTATCATAACTGAAATTCAATTTTCGTTTTATAATAAGGACTGAAATTTTAATTCTTACTGTTCAAAATACGGTATTTTCTTGAAAGAATTTCGCTATTTACATAAGAATTGTTTCACGCAGGTTATTTTTTAAATATGTTTGAAATGACTTTCACGAAAATACAATTTCTAGTGTATTTTTGAAATTCTTTATCGTTATTGCAGCAAATACGTGAGTTGGTTGCGCTATTACAGCAAACCCGTTGTTTAAAAAGATATTTTCAAAATTTACTAAAATAACGAGAGGTTAATTCTAGAAGCATTCTTGAAAAAAAATTAAATTCTGTCTGTAATAGATAAAAAGTACAATTAACATTTCATATTTCTAATATCAAATGTTTAGAAATGTATTTCTAACATCTGTTTTCAAATTTTAGATTTCTTATCTCAGATTTTCATTATAATTATGAAAAGTGAAATTATGAAATTAAAATTTTGAAAAGTGAAATTATGAAATTAATATTTTGAAAAGTGAAATTATGAAATAATTATTTTGAAAAGTTAAATTATGAAATAATTATTTTGATATTAATATTTTGAAAACTGAAATTATGAAATTAAAACTTTCAAAACTGAAATTATGAAATCTGAAATTGTGAAATTGAAATTTTTAAAACTGAAAATATGAAATCTGAAATTATGAAATTATGAAATTAAAATTTTGAAAATTGAAATTATGAAATTAAAATTGCAAAAACTGAAAATATAAAATTTTGAATTCTGAAATTAAAAATCTAAAATCAGAAATAAAAAATCTAAAATCTATAAATCTAAAGGTAAATAAAAAATATATATATACTAAAAAAAAAAAAAAAAAAAAAAAAAAAAAAAAAATTTTTTTTTTTTTTTTTTTTTTTTTTTTTTTTTTTTTTTTTTTAGTATTAATATTTTTTTTATTTACTTTCTAAATTTTACTTTTAACGTTTTTGATTTCTCATTTTATAATTTTACATTTTACATTCTAGCTTTCATAATTTCAGTTTTTCAGATTTCATAATTTTAGATTTCGTAATTTCAGTTTTTATAATTTCAGTTTTCATAATTTTAGATTTCATAATTTCAGTTTTCATAATTTTAGATTTCATAATTTCAGTTTTCATAATTTTAGATTTCGTAATTTCAGTTTTCATAATTTTAGATTTCGTAATTTCAGTTTTCATAATTTTAGATTTCATAATTTCAGTTTTCATAATTTTAGATTTCATAATTTCAGTTTTCATAATTTTAGATTTCGAAATTTCAGTTTTCATAATTTTAAATTTCATAATTTTATTTTTTAGATTTTTTAGATTTCATAATTTTACTTTTCATAACTTCATTTTTCATAAATTCAGTTTTCATAATTTCAGTTTTTAGATTTTTAGATTTCACAATTTTAGATTTCATAATTTTATTTTTTAGATTTTAAGATTTCATAATTTTACTTTTCATAATTTCAATTTTTATATTTTTAGTTTTTCATAATTTTAGTTTTTAAAATTTCAGTTTTCATAATTTCAGTTTTCATAATTTTATATTTCATAATTGCAGATTTCATAATTTCAGTTTTCATAATTTTATATTTCATAATTGCAGATTTCATAATTGCAGATTTCATAATTTCAGTTTTCATATTTTAGATTTCATAATTTCAGTTTTCATACTTTCAGATTTCATAATTTGATTTCATAATTTGAGATTTCATAATTTCAGTTTTCATAATTTCAAATTTCATAATTTTAAATTTCATAATTTGATTTCATAATTTGAGATTTCATAATTTCAGTTTTCATAATTTGAGATTGCATAATTTAAATTTCGTAATTTCATATTTCATAATTTTAGATTTCATAACTTCAGATCTCATAATTTCACATTTCATAATTTCAGATTTCATAATTTCAGTTTCCATAATTTTAGATTTCATAACTTCAGATTTCATAATTTCAGTTTTCATAATTTCAGTTTTCATAATTTTAGATTTCGTAATTTTAGATTTCGTAATTTCAGGTTTCATAATTTTGGATTTCATAATTTTAGATTTCGTAATTTCAAGTTTCATAATTTTAATTTTCATAATTTCAATTTTCATAACTTTAGATTTCATAACTTTAGATTTCATAATTTAAGTTTCTAAAATTTTAGATTCATTTTGCGTACTTAGACTTAAATCGTGTAAATTTTTAGATGGTTTAGTAAGTAATGCAGAAATACTATGCAATGTTAAAGCTTTAATGTTATAAGTAGCTTTTCTTGTAAAAGTAACTTTCAAAACTGTCAAAGTTGAAGAATCTAAGCTTCATTTATCGTGCCATCTAATAAAAGTTTACTTTAAAATAGGTATAAGATTTTAACATCTTGATAGTTCTGTAATAAATATACGAAATAATTCAGAATCTGTAATCATTAAATAGATAATGTGTTTCGAAAGATCGCATTGTTTGATATTAGCATTAAGAACTTTTTATTGATAAGTGATTACTTCTCTTCTGTTTTCTTCTCATAAAATTCTTTTCAAACAACCTGTCTATCTCAGGATACACTTTTTAAAAAAGGATCGTTTTCAAATTCTAACGATTCTTCTTCAATTTCTATTTTCTTTTCATCTTCATCTTCAGCTGTTTTAATAGCATTGAGATCATAATTCTCCTGAATAAGATGTTTTTTCTGCAATTTGTTTTTGTATGCAAAATTGCAAAAATTAGTGTCAAAAATATAAAAGAGTACTTTATATCAAATAATAGATGATACTAAAATGGTAAAAGAGTATGGATTACATAGATATGATCTTAAATTAAATTCTAAACCTATTAACTCTCTGACCGGCAAGCTTGATATAAGTCGTTCACTGAACTGCAGGTTTTTTAGCAATACACGTATTTTTCAAATAAATGTAAATTAATATTTTAGATAATTTTGGTTACTATTAATGACAGGTTAATAATTTCAAGCTTTATCTTCATACACATGCTTCATTTTTGGTAGTACCTTGAAATAGCACTATTTTATTGTTTATAGAAGAAATTTACAGATAAAACAACTTTAAGATTTTGCTCTTTTGTCTGCCGGTTGGAGAGTTAAAAATGAATTGCGTAATATTTAAAAGAAAAAGCTGAAACCAGTTTGAATATAAATACGAACAAATTTTAGATTTCATAATTTCAGTTTTCTAAATTTTAAATTTAATACTTAAAGGCTGAAATTACGAAATCTAAAAATTTAGAAAACTGAAATTTCGAAATCTAAATTTCGAAATCTGAAATTACGAAATCCAAAATTTAGAAAACTGAAATTATGAAATCTAAAATTTAGAAAACTTAAATTATGAAATCTAGAACTATGAAATCTGAAATTATGAAATCTGAAATTTAGAAAACTGAAATTATGAAATCTAAAATTTAGGAAACTAAAATTATGAAATCTAGAATATTTATTTATGATCAATTTTTTTACAAGTTTTTTCTTTTAAACGTCATCTTCGTATTTTATTTTTAAAACTGCGCTGCTTTCATCGAATTTTCGTTGAAACTTAAAAACTAAAAGTATGAAATCTAGAATTATGAAACCTGTAATTATGAAATCTGTAATTATGAAATATAGAATTATGAAATCTGAAATTATGAAATCTGAAATTATAAAATCTCAAACTTATAAAATTGAAATTATGAAATCTAAAATTTAGAAAACTGAAATTATGAAATCTAAAATTTAGAAAACTAAAATTATGAAATTTAGAATTATGAAATCTGAAATTATGAAATCTAAAATTATGAAATCTAAAATTGAGAAAACTAAAATTATGAAATCTAGAATTATGAAATCTGAAATTATGAAATCTGAAATTTAGAAAACTGAAATTATGAAACTGAAATTTAGAAAACTGAAATTTGAAGTTAAGAAAACTGAAATTTAGAAAGCTGCAATTATGAAATCTAAAATTTAGAAAACTGAAATTATGAAATTTGAAATTTTGAAATATGAAACTATGAAACCTGAAATTATGAAATCTGAAATTATGAAATCTGAAATTTAGAAAACTGAAACTATGAAATCTGAAATTTTGAAGACTGAAATTATGAAATCTGAAATTTTCAAATCTGAAATTTAAAAATCTGAAATTTTGAAATCTAAAATTAAGAAAACTTAAATTATGAAATTTGAAATTTAGAAAAATGAAAATCTGAAATGTGAAAGTATGAAACCTAAAATTATAAAATGAGAAATCAAAAATAGGAAAACTAAAATCTAGAAAGTAAATAAAAAAAATATGTATATACTAAAAAAAAAAAAAAAAAAAAAAAAAAAAAAAAAAATTTTTTTTTTTTTTTTTTTTAGTATTAATATTTTTTTTATTTACTTTCTAAATTTTAGTTTTAACATTTTTGATTTCTCATTTTAGAATTTTAGAATTCAAATTCTAGCTTTCATAACTTCAGTTTTCGTAATTTTAGATTTCATAATTTTAGATTTTATAATTTCAGATTTTATAATTTCAGATTTCGTAATTTCAGATTTCATAATTTCAGTTTTCATAATTTTAGATTTCGTAATTTCAGATTTCATAATTTCAGTTTTCATAATTTTAGATTTCGTAATTTCAGTTTTCATAATTTTAGATTTCGTAATTTCAGTTTTCATAATATTAGATTTCGTAATTTTGGTTTTCATAATTTCAGTTTTCATAATTTTAGATTTTGTAATTTCAGTTTTCATAATTTCAGGTTTCATAATTTTAGATTTCGTAATTTTAGTTTTCATAATTTTAGATTTTGTAATTTCACTTTTCGTAATTTCAGATTTCATAATTTTAGATTTCATAATTTTATTTCTTAGATTTCTTAGATTTCATAATTATACATTTCATAACTTCAGTTTTCATTATTTCAATTTTTAAATTTTTTAGATTTCACAATTAATTTTAGATTTCATAATTTTATTTTTTAGATTTTTAAATTTCATAATTTTACCTTAAAAATTTAGAAAACTAAAATTATGTAACTCTCAATTATGAAATCTGTAATTATGAAATCTGAAATTATAAAATCTGAAATTTTGAAATCTTAAATTATGAAATCTGAAATTTAGAAAACTGAAATTTTGAAATCTCAAATTTATAAAATTGAAATTATGAAATCTAAAATTTAGAATGCTGAAATTATGAATTCTAAAATTTAGAAAACTGAAATTATGAAATCTAAAATTTAGAAAACTCAAATTATGAAATCTAGAATTATGAAATTTGAAATTATGAAATCTGAAATTTTGAAATCTGAAATTATGAAAGTGAAATTTAGAAAACTCAAATTATGAAATCTAGAATTATGAAATTTGAAATTATGAAATCTGAAATTTTGAAATCTGAAATTATGAAAGTGAAATTTAGAAAACTGAAATTTTGAAATTTGAAATTAAGAAAACTGAAATTTTGAAATTTGAAATTAAGAAAACTGAAATTTTGAAATCTTAAATTTAGAAAACTGAAATTATGAAAACTAAAATTTAGAAATCTGAAATTATGAAATCTGAAATTTTGAAATGTGAAATTATAAAATCTGAATTTTAGATTTCATAATTTTAATTTTTATATTTTCAGTTTTTATAATTTCAGTTTTCATAATTTTAGATTTCATTATTTCAAGTTTCATAATTTAAATTTTTGTAATTTTAGATTTCATAATTTCAGATTTCATAATTTCAGATATCATAATTTCAAATATCAGAATTTCAGATTTCAGAATTTCAGTTTTCATAATTTTAGATTTCATAATTTTAGATTTCATAATTTCAGATTTCATAATTTCAGATTTCATAATTTCAGTTTTTATAATTTTAGATTTCATAATTTTAGATTTCATAATTTCAGTTTTCATAATTTCAGTTTTTATAATTTTAGATTCATTTTGCGTACTTAGATATAAATCGTGTAAATTTTTAGTTGATTTAGTAAGTAATGCAAAAGCACTATGCAATATTAAAGCTTTAACGTTATAAGCATCTTTTCTTGTAAAGGCAACTTTCAAAACTGTCAAATTTGAAAGATCTAAGCTTCGTTTATCATGCTATTTGCTCTAAAATAGATATGAGATAAGATTTTCTATATCCTGCTAGTACTGTAATATATCAGTTGTTAATTGAAAAAGAGGTGCTCTCTTACATATACTACACCAATTTTCAGGAGATTTCATATACAATTCAATAAACTCATACGCTTCCAGCAAGTCAAAATCATCATTCAATGTACTGTTATCTAAAGAACTGATATAAGAGTAACATTTTTCTATCAAACACTTTGTATTGAGAAAGTATAATTTTAAACAATGTAAGCATATTTTGAAAATATTATTGTTTACTATAAAATGGAAATGAAAAAGATAATAACAATCTTCTGAGTAGATTTCGTCTAAAATATCGCAAGTATAATACTGAAATAAAAAATACAAAGCATAATCTAGTTCATAAACTTGATCTTCTTTAAATAAATCAGAAAAAGAAAATTTATATTTTTCAATAGGAAAGGTGCGATTTTCAATTTCTGCAGCTGTTATATCCATATACTTGCGACTTTGTAAAAAATGTTTTTTAAAAATAACATCAGGTATATATTGTCTAATGTTTTCAATATCGTGAAATTTTTTTACATTATTCCATATTTTTTTAAAACACAAACTTTCTAATGAAAGAAGATTAAATGTAAAATTACAGTAACAATTATATTTTATATATTTCGTATAAAAATATTTGATTAAATTGTGACAAATATAATTTGGTTTTACGTACATACCCCAACTGATTTTTTCCCACTCGTTTCTTTTAAAATATCTTGTGTCTGAAACTGTAGTAATTAAATGAACATGCTCTTCTTCATCATGTCCACCATTACAAAAAACATTAGAATAAGAACATATAATATTCTTTTTAACAATTTTGAAAAATTCTATTAATGCTGACTTTTTTAATATTACATGAAAATATTTGTTTTTATTATTTGCACAATGTGCACAAAAAGGATTATCGCAATCCAAACACAACCAATTTGATTCAAAACGCTCACAATTTCTATGAAACTCTTTAATGTCCATTTATCTCAAAATGACTCTTTGTTTAAAAAAAACACTAAAAACTCAAAAAAAAGAGCAACTTTTTTTAGATGACTTATTTAAAAAAGCATATAAAAGGCAAGATTTTCATTATTCAATCTATTTAGTTCCAGTTGCATTTCAGTTGCTTAATGAATCAGCGTTACCATTTTTATTGAAAAATTTTTAAATTCGAGCAACATTAAATTATTTCAATTTTAAAACATGAAGGAAGAACTTTTAAAATATTATATTTTTGAGCTTCGACATCAGATACTATTTGAAAAAATGATACTCTTTCACATATATTACACCAATTTTCAGTATTTTTTCATATACGATTCAATTACATCATCCTCTCGTAATATATAAAAAAGATAGACGATAAATAGAATTAAAATAAAAGTAACGTCAAACATCTGTGTTAAGAAAGTGTAATTTTAAAATAATATTGAATTTTATTTTTAAAAATCATTACAGAGAAAAAAGGTTTCATGTTCACATAATTTTTTGACTAACTGTAATGTATGAAAAATGTAATTTAAATTCTTGAAATAGAATTTTCAAATTGAAATTTTAATGTAATGTATGAAAAATGTAATTTTAAATTCTTGAAATAGAAAAAAAAGTAATTTGAATTCTTGAAATAGAATAAAATGGAATTTGAAATTTAGCATTTAATTAGATAGCCACTTTTCAAATTGAACATTTGTTTAACACTGAAATAGAATGAAATGTAATTTGAATTCTTGAAATAGACTAAAATGGAATTTGAATTTTAGCATTTAATTAGATAGCGACTATTCAAACTGAAATATTTATGTAATGTATGTAAAAAGTAATTTAAATTCTTGAAATTGAATAAATTGAAATTTAATTTTAGCATTTAATTAAATAGGGAATTTTCAAAATTGAAATTTAAAATTCAACTGCTGAATGCTAAAATTCAACTACTATTTTTTAAAAAAATAGCTTGTTTAACACTGAAATAGAATAAAATGTAATTTGAATTCTTGAAATAGAATAAAATGGAATTTGAATTTTAGCATTGAATTAGATAGTGACTTTCCAAATTGAAATTTTAATTTAATGTATGTAAAATGTAATTTAAATTCTTGAATTATAATACATAGAAATTTAATTTCTGTTTAACACTGAAATAGAATAAAATGTAATTTGAATTCTTGAAATAGAATAATATTCCATTTTATTCTTGAAATAGAAATTTCAATTTCAAATTGAAATTTTAATTTATTGTATGTAAAATGTAATTTAAATTCTTGAAATAGAATAAATTGAAATTTAATTTTTGTTTAACAGTGAAATAGTATAAAATGTAATTTGAATTCTTGAAATAGAATAGAATGGAATTTGAATTTTAGCATTTAATTAGGTATCGACTTTTCAAATTAAAATTTTTAAGTAATGTATGTAAAATGTAATTTAATTTTTTGAAATGGAATAAATTGAAATTTAATTTTTGTTTAACACTGAAATAGAATAAAATGTAATTTGAATTCTTGAAATAGAATAGAATGGAATTCGAATTTTAGCATTTAATTAGATAGCGACTTTTCAAATTGAAATTTGTTTAACAATGAAATAGAATAAAATGTAATTTGAAATATTGAAATAGAATAAAATGGAATTTGAATTTTAGCATTTAATTAGATAGCGACTTTTCAAATTGAAATTTTAAAATTCAACTGCTGAATGCTAAAATTCAACTACTATTTTTTAAAAAATAGCTTGTTTAACACTGAAATAGAATAAAATGTAATTTTAATTCTTGAAATAGAATTTTCAAATTGAAATTTTAATATAATGTATGTAAAATGTAATCTAAATTCTTGAAATAAAATAAATTGAAATTTATTTTTTGTTTAACACTGAAATAGTATAAAATGTAATTTGAATTACTGAAATAGAATAAAATGGAATTTGAATTTTAACATTTATTTAGATAGCGACTTTTCAAACTGAAATTTTAATGTAATGTATGTAAAATGTAATTTAAATTTTTCAAATAGACTAAATTGAAATTTAATTTTAGCTTTTAATTATCGAATTTTTAAAATTAAAATTTTAAAATTCAACTGCTGAATGTTAAAATTCAAATACTATTTTTTAAAAAACAGCTTGTTTAACACTGAAATAGAATAAAATGTAATTTGAATTTTAGCATTTAATTAGATAGCGACTTTTCAATTTAATTAGCGAATTTTTAAAATTGAAATTTAAAAATTCAACTACTATTTTTAAAAAAATAGCTTATTTAGCATTGAAATAAAATAAAATGTAATTTGAATTTTTGAAATAGAATAAAATGGAATTTGAATTTTCGCATTTAATTAGATAGCGACTTTTCAAATTGAAATTTTATTGTAATGTATATAAAATGTAATTTAAATTCTTGAAATAGAATAAATAGAAATTTAATTTTTGTTTAACACTGAAATAGAATAAAATGTGATTTGAATTCTTGAAATAGAATAAAATGGAATTTTAATTCTTGAAATAGAAATTTCAATTTCAAATTGAAATTTTAATGTAATGTATGTAAAATGTAATTTAAATTCTTGAAATAGAATAAATTGAAATTTAATTTTTGTTTAACACTGAAATAGAATAAAATGTAATTTGAATTCTTGAAATAGAATAGAATGGAATTCGAATTTTAGCATTTAATTAGATAGCGACATTTCAAATTGAAATTTGTTTAACACTGAAATAGATTAAAATGTAATTTGAAATATTGAAATAGAATAAAATGGAATTTGAATTTTAGCATTTAATTAGATAGCGACTTTTCAAATTGAAATTTTAAAATTCAACTGCTGAATGCTAAAATTCAACTACTATTTTTTAAAAATAGCTGGTTTAACACTGAAATAGAATAAAATGTAATTTTAATTCTTGAAATAGAATTTTCAAATTGAAATTTTAATGTAATTTAAATTTTTGAAATAGAATAAAAAGTAATTTGAATTCTTGAAATATAATAAAATGGAATTTGAATTTTACCGTTTAATTAGATAGCGACTTTTCAAATTGAAATTTAAAGTAATGTATGTAAAATGTAATTTAAATTCTTGAAAAATAATAAATTGAAATTTAATTTTAGCATTTAATTAGATAGCGAATTTTCAAAATTGAAATTTTAAATCCGAAATTTCGCTATATAATTAAATGTTAATTAAAAGGCCTCTTAAAATGCTTTTAAAATGCTAATTAAATGCTAAAATTCAACTACTATTTTAAAAAAATAGCTTTTTGAACACTTAAATAGAATAAAATGTAATTTGAATTCTCGAAATTGAATAAAATGGAATTTGAGTTTTAGCATTTATTTAGGTAGCGACTTTTCAAATTGAAATTTTAATGTAATGTATGTAAAGTGTAATTTAAATTCTTGAAATAGAATAAATTGAAATTTAATTTTTGTTTAACTTTGAAATAGAATAAAATGTAATTTGAATTCTTGAAATAGAATTAAAAGGAATTTGAATTTTAGCATTTAATTAGATAGCGACTTTGCAAATTGAAATTTGTTTAACACTGAAATAGAATAAAATGTAATTCGAATTCTTGAAATATAAATAAAATGGAATTTGAATTTTAACATTTAATTAGATATCGACTTTTCAAATTGAAATTTTAATGTAATGTATATAAAGTGTAATTTATATTCTTGAAATAGAATAAATTGAAATTTAATTTTAGCATTTAATTAGATGCCGAAATTTTAAAATCCGAAATTTCGCTATATAATTAAAATGCTTTAAAAAATGCTTTTAAAATGCTAATTAACATGGAATTTGAATATTAGCATTTAATCAGATCGCGACTTTTCGGATTTTAAAATTTCAAATGTGAAAAGTTGCTATCTAATTAATTTCTAAAGTTCAACTACTATTTAAAAAAAATCTTGTTTAACCCTAAACTAGAATAAAAAGTAATTTGAATTCTTGCAATAGAATAAAATATAATTTGAAATCTTGCAATAGAATGAAATGGAATTTGAATTTTAGCCTTTAATTTAATAGCGACATTTCAAATTTCAAATTTTAAAATCTGAAATTTCGCTATATCATTAAATGATAATTAAATGCTAATTAAAATGCTTTTAAAAGGCAAATTTAATTTTTTTTAAATAAAATTTTATTTTTTAAAATTCAAATTTTATTTTATAAATATAGCTTGTTTAACTTTGAAATAGAATAAAATAGTATTTAGCTAGATTACATAGCAACTTCTCGGATTTTAAAATTTCAATTTTGAAAAGTTGCTATCTAATTACATGCTAAAATTCAACTACTATTTTATTCTATTTCAAGGTTAAACAAGATTTTTTTTTAAATAAAATTTGAATTTATCATTTAATTAGATAACGAAATTTCGGATTTTAGAATTTTAATTTTGGAAAGTCGATATCTCAGTAAATGTAAAAATTGAAATTCCATTTTATACTATTTCAAATTTCAACAAGCTATTTTTAAAAAGTAAAATTTGAATTTTAACATTTAAGTAGATAGCGACTTTTCAAAATTGAAATTTTAAAATTGAAATTTCGCTATATAATTAAATGGTAATTAAAATGCTTTTTAAAAGGTTTTAAAATGCTAATTAAATGCTAAAATTCAACTACTATTCTTTTTTAAATAGCTTGTTTAACACTGAAATAGAATAAAATGTAATTTGAATTCTTGAAATAGAATAAAGTGGAATTTGAATTTTAGCATTTAATTAGATAGCGACTTTTCAAATTGAAATTTTTAAAACCGAAATTTTGCTACATAATTAAATGATAATTAAATGATAATTAAAATGCTTTTAAAATGCTAATTAAAATGGGATTGTAACTTTAGCATTTAATTAGATAGCAACTATTCGGATTTTAAAATTTCTATTTTGAAAAGTTGCTATCTAATTAAATGCTAAAGTTCCACTACTATTTTTAAAAATTAGCTTGTTTAACCCTAAACTAGAAGAAAATGTAATTTGAATTCTTGAAATAGAATAAAATGGAATTTGATTTTTAACATTTAATTAGATTTTTAAATTTTAAAATCCCAAATTTCTTTATATAATGAAATGCTAATTAAAATGCTTTTAAAATTCAAATTTTATATTTTTAAAAATAGCTTGTTTGACCTTGAAATAGAAAAAAATAGTAATTGAATTTTATCAGTTAATTAGATAGCAAATTGTCGAATTTTAAAATTTCAAAATGCTAAAATTCAACTACTATTTTATTCCAATTCAAGGTTAAACAAGCCCTTTAAAAAAATAAAATTTGAATTTTAGCATTTAATTATATAACGAAATTTCGGATTTTAAAATTTCAATTTTGTAAGTCGCCATCTAAGTAAATGCTAAAATTGAAATTCCGTTTTATTCTATTTCAATTTTAAACAAGCTATTTTTAAAAAGTAAAATTTGAATTTTAGTATTAAATTATATAGTGAAATTTTGGGTTTGATTATTTAATCACCCTCCCACTGTACTTTAAATTGAACTTAATTTTTTTACTTTCATTTGAATCTAGTTTAATTAACATTAGTTCATAGAGCCAATATAACTGTAAAGTTTATATATTTCATAATCTCATGACGTCATTTATTACGCAACTTTCAACTCACATCAAGTATAAAAGGCTGTGGCATTGTTTAGAATCTCAGATCTCTGGATTTATAACCATGAAGCAAGAATTCAAAACGATTTAATGCTATGCTAATTGTACTGGAAAGTCATCATTAAAAGTGCTAATAACTTCCTAAATGTGATTCAACTATACTTAAAGGATGGATGATGCATTTCTTGTGAGAAATTCAAAAAGTAAATGATTTAGAGAAAACCAATTGATCGCCACAAAGACTAAACCTTTTCATTAGTCTTTCTAATAATGTCATCGTAAAAAAATTGTCTTAAATACTGAATTTCATTATTGTAAAGAAAAAGAGGAGTGTTTAAAAAAAAATATGCTTGACAAGTTGTTCTTTTTTTTAAAGATTTATATATTGGAATAAACTGTCACTAAACGATAAAAAATGTTATGCAACTTTCAACGCACATGAAGTATAAAAAAGACTGTAGCAGTTGTTTAGAATCTCAGATCTTTGGATTGATAACTATGGAGATTGAAGTAAGAATTTTAAACGTTATAATGGCTATGCTAATTATACTGGTCATTAAAAGTGCTAATAAATTCCGAAATGTGCATTCAACAATACTTAAAAAGATGGTGCGAGATGATTCAGAGAAAACTTTATATCAATTGGATCAGTGGTCACCACAAAGACTAAATCTTTTTCTTTAGTCTTTCTAATAATTGCATTTATTATGAGAAAGTCATCGTAAAATAATTGACAGTTTGGGGATATTCAACAAATAATATTTAAAAATTTGTATTAAAGACTGACATCATAAAGAAAAAAGTCGTATTTTAAAAAACATTTGACAAAATGTTGTTCATTTTTTAAGGATTTATATATTTATTTATATAATATGTACATTTTTAATTTGCAATTCAAAATAAACTGTTATTTGACCGTTTGTTTCTGTCGTTTATTTATTTTATTTTATTTTATTTTATTTTTATTTTTAATTTTTTTCCTTTTAATATTTATCTATATTTAAAAAAAAGATATGAATATATAAAAGCGACTATTATTACAAATAACAATTATTAACGTTGTAAAGAAAAAACAGAAATGGATATAAATTTGCAAATGTATATAGATTCTGATAATGTAAAAATTCTATCTCAATCGTTATCAGAAATTGAATTCAATGATTTTTGATATTAAATTGATTGAATTGCTACAGGCCTTTCACATTATGATTTAAAGTTATTAGGATTTTCAAAAGAACAAATTTTAGCTATATTTTATTTAATTGATCCTGAAAATGCAAGAAAGGGAATATTTATTATGGTGAATGTTGTTTATATTCAATCGACGAAAATATTGTAAATTTAGGTCGTCATATAAATTGTCTATCAATGCGTCCAAAATCTTTAGACTGTTCTATTTTTTAAAATTCACTTGACAAAAATATTGTTATGTCATGTTGTAAACATTTATTTCATATAAAATGTCTATCAAAATGGCAGTCTACTTGTGCAATCTGTTGACAGCATTTGAAAATATATATGGTATCCCAAATTAATTAGAAATTGGATATCGAAAAGTACAAATGCTTTTCATATTTTAAATTCAATTAAAGGAATAAAAATTAGATTATCATAACATATTGTTTAAGATTTTAAATTTCGATGGTCACTTTAAAAGGATAAATTTTAAAAGTGATAAAAGTCGAGATAATAATAATTGACCATGACATTAATACTTTAATAAGTTGTGACATGATTTTATTTTTTATTTATTTATATTATTTTATAATATTTTTTAAAATAAAAAGAAAAACTAAGCTCCACCCTTTTTGTTCAAACTATATATATCACACTGTTTTTCACTTAGATTTCAGTTCACCATGAAACATCTCGTTGAAACTATTGTGATAAATTTTATTAGACAATCCATAAAGAATAAATTACCAAACTTTAATGATATTTCACAATAACTCAAATTCAAAAAAAGACATGACAAGAGATATATTAAAAGAATATCTTTAACCTCCAGAAAAAGACCAAAAAGTTGCATATGATGAAAAATTTTTAGATTGTTTGTCACATTTGAATAAAGAAGTTGAAATATAATTGAAAAATTAAAACAAGTTATGTTTTTCAAAAGCAAAACATTTGTTTTCCAATGTCTGAACTAAACAATCACTAGAGGCCAAATATTGTGGATCTTACAGAACATTACAAGATATAGAAGAAGATAATTGTATAAACCACCTGTGGACTCATATCATGTAAAAAGAAATGCTAATTTTAAATATCTAACTGTGAGGAATAAAAATAAACAATTTGATGTGTATTCTCAAATAAATGTATAATTGGTGTTAAACAGTGTCATGGAAAAATATTTAAAACATTATTGCAAAAAGTTTAAAATTGAAACTTTGTTTATACACACACAGAAACATTTTAAATTAAATATGAAGAGTGTTAAATATTTTAATGTGAAAAAAGATAAAATCATATGTACCAAGATAAAGATTGTTTAGCAGGTCTATGTACTTTAAAATATTTCATGCTGTAAATTTCAAAGATTGTGATTGTAATTAGTTTTAATTTTTTATCCTGTTTAAATTATCTTATGTATGTCTAATTGAGATGTTTTTTTTTAGAAATGTAAGGTTTGTTTTTTAAAATAAATACTAGTTATTGCTGTGTGTTAATTTCTTTCACAATAAAATTGACAAAGATGAAAAAAAAGAAATTATATAAAAAAGAATACATAAGATTTTTATTTTACTTTGAACAAGAAGGAAAAAAGCACGGATATGAAAAATTCTCGAAAAAGAGAAAAAAATAAAGATCTGTTACAGATAAAATTTATATTAATACGATAGGATAAGTTTTGCAGCATTATAATAATAATAATAATAATAACTATTTTTATGTGTTATAATTAACATTCAAAGCCTTAAAAGGTAATGATGTAAACTAAAATAGTCCTGTCGTATTAATATGTTCATATAATTAAAATTTTATGAATCTATAAAAAGAATATCTCTTTACAGGTTTATTTTTAAAATATATCATCTTTAATGTTGTGTTCTTTTCACAAAAAAAGAGAAAAAATGATAAAGATGAAAAAAAGAATATATAAAAAAATATATGATAGATAAAGTATGATATATTTTTAAGAAAAATTGAATTTAAGAGAGAATATATAAGATTATTTTTTTACTTTGAACAAGAAGAAAAAAAACATGGATATGAAAAAAAATAAAGATCTGTTACAGATAAAATTTATATTAGTACGATAGGACTATTTATAAGTTTTGCAGCATTGTAATAATAATAATAATAATAATAGACATAATAACTATTTTTATTTGTTATAATTAAAATATGTAATGATGCAAACTTAAACAGTCCTTTCGTATTAATATGTTCATAAAATTACAATTTTATGAATCTATTAAAGGAATATCTTTTTGTAGGTTTATTTTTAAAATAAATAATCTTTACTGTTGTGTTCTTTTAACAAAGAAAGATAAAATTGATAAAGATGAAATATATACATATATATATATATATATATATATATATAGAATATATATATATATATATAGATGAAATATATATATAGTTACAAATTAAACACTCCACGCAACTTATCTCCGCAACAATTTCAAGGAACGTATTTTTCAAAGCACAGTAATAAAATATAAATCTGATTTTTTTTATCTAATTATTAGAAGGCAATTTCTAGTTCTTATTTTGAAATTACTATAATTCATGAGGTTTAAACGAAAAGATTTTTAATTTATAAGAACAGCATGAACTTTTGGTAAACTAATGATGATTTTCCTCTAACGAAAGTGCACGGGATTAATTTACTTATATCGAAGAAACAATTATTTAATTATCTACCAAAAATTAATTAATATTGTTTACTAATTATATTATTCGTTACCTTTTGAAGTTTCTTTCGAACCTTTTCCTTAAGGGATATAAAAATCAGACGCTTAATAAAATCACTTTGGTTCAGAACGATTTTAATAAGCGGCGGGAACTGTATATACAGAAAGAGAGATAAACGAAACGTTCAGACAGGTTTGATTGCATCATTCACGAAAAGACAGGTGGAATTGAATGTAAACAGCTGACATTACAAACAGCTGACTTGTATTTGAGGTCACAAGCTAGCTTCGTGCGTTTTTATTTAAAAGAATTTTACTTTAAGGCAACATGGAAAAAAATCATAGAAAACCATTTTAAAATTTGGTTGTAATTTAATTGTTTCATTTGAATCATTTTTAACAAAGACCACAATTTAAAACATTTCATGGTGATAATGTTAAAATCTTTTAATTTTAAAATTATTTGTAATCATTACAAAACAGATTGAAAGGACTTAACGAAATGACTCGAAATTTTGGATAAACATAATTTAAGTTTACGAAATTATGTGTTACATTTGAGAATTTATTCAAAATAAGTTTTAAATATGACAACTCGTTCTATGAACCAGTTTTTAAGTTATATTTAAAAAACTACCTACACTCAAATCTGCATTTCAATGATTTAAATGATTTAAAGAGTTAAAATTTTAAAATTTCATAATTCTTAACTGTGGATAACTTTTGCCAAAATTTTTGGATTATTAAAAGAATTTTTAATACTATCTTATGTGTCCAGTTTCTACATATATTAAAGAAAAATCATGCATTGATTAGTAACACTTTCCAACTGTACGTAGTTGTTGTATTGAATAACTTTTAATATTTTTTGCCACTGGACAGATAGAATAATTGATTTTAAAATTACTCTTAGGCATTTTGGAAAGTGTTAAAAAGGCTTAACACAAAAGACCGTTAGATTATAATTACAGCTTTTGATCTCTCTGAATATTTTAGTGTAGCCCTGTAAATCAGAAAGTTAATCATATATTCTATACAAAGCATTATTTTAGAATATTAATAATACATTTCAATATTTTTATGATTTTCACAGTAACAATTTTTTATTAATAGCTCTTAATATAACTGGATATTTTTGTGCGACCCTCTAATGCTAATCATGCTATATTCTATGCAAAAGCATTCTTTTGTGCATATAAATAACATATTTCAATTTCCTAAATCTTCGTGTAAAGTAAAGTTATTAAAATTTGATTTATAGAAATATCTCTCATAAAATGCAATGTTTTGGAATACTTTTGAGTGTCCCTGTACATAAATCCATTTTATACAGAAACTTGAATAACATATTTCAATTTCATTAAGAACAGTAAAGATATGAAAATATGGTTTATAAAAATATCTTTCATAGAACACAATGCTTTGAAATATTTTTCGGGACAAACCAGTAGAGGTCAAATTTCAATAGGGACATATCAGTTTCATGAAATTTCCGTTTTCTTGTGTTATATTTAAGTTTGCCTAAATTCATATCATTAGTTTTGAAATAAATGAAATTTATCGCTTGGTTTTCCAGGCCTGTTGAATTATTACGTATTTTTTTCTCTTGGCGTTGAAATATAAAAAATTACGCAGACATTGAAAGATCCTGAATAAATATACATGTAGTAATATTTATCTTTACTACATGTATATTTTTAAATGAGGTCTCTCTTAAAACAGCTCATTATTTTTAATTATTACTATCCAATATAAGAAAGAATAAGAATTCACTTTAAAATACTTTTTAATATTCTTTAAAATGTGTTAAGAACTTCAAATTTTTATTAATATCTCTTAATGTATATTTAAAGATTGATGTGTTTGATCTGAAGCAACAATTTAAATAAATTGATTGGACTTTGAAAAACGAAAATGACATTTTGAATAAAGAAAATGACAAAAATTTTTAAGAAGTAGAAAAAATTCAAAATTTGTGTAGAAAGGATTAATTATTAATTAATGAATAAATTATTAATTTTCAAAAATGATGAGATTTATAAAATCTAAAAATTATGAAATGTCAATTGAAAATTGTATTTCAAACTTTAAATTGTTTTAAGAAACAAGATTTGAATTTCAATACTTATATTTAGAGATCAATTTATTTTATAAATGACAATTTATATACAATTAATTAAAAAAATAAAAACTTATCAGGTTTTAATTTCAACTCTGTGTGATTTGATAAATATGATAATTTTTGATCTGATGTATGTATTTTAAAAAGTACATTGCATTTCAAATTTTAAAAATTAAAAAAATTATTTTAATAAAATGAGTTAAAGTGAAAAAAATAGATTTTTTAAGGTTCTTTTTAAATATTGACTCATTCTTTGGCATTCTGAGAAAGGTTTCATGTACAGTTAATTATTTGAGTGACTGTAGTGATATTGTGTTAATATGTGTGAAATATACTAATTGGATACTTTTACACACAAATCTGTATAATGTAAAATTGATAATTTTACACACAAATCTGTATAATCTAAAATTCATAATTAAAATCATAGAATCACTCTCTAACTCTAAAAAAAAAAGACTTTTATTTATGATACAATATTTTTAATTATTTCTTCAATAGGCTAAAATTTTTAACATTATTATGAGAAATATTATACAGAAGATATAAAAAATGTAAAATTTTATTACGATTCGTTTTTTTTAAAAAATTAAGCTTGTTTTGCGTTTTTTCTTAACATTTCTTCTATAATCTTTTTTGTTCTTGTTGTTTACTCAGTTTCAAAAGTCTTCAAACAAAAATTATCTCCGTCCAAGACAGATTTCACTTTTTTACCGGGTTTGCCAAACGGATCTTTATTGGAAGACAAATCGCTTTTAATACAATCTATTAAACCACAATCATCCATGAATTCTATCAATGTCTTGGATGCCGATGTGAAAAAAGGATTCAATTCGTCTCTAAATTTGTTTGCAAACTCTCCAATAAAACATCCTGTGACGATCAAACATTCCATAACCCAAGGCTGATAACAATTACGATCTCGCCATTGATGAAATGTCAAAAGATGGCCGTCTAAAAGGCTTCGAACTCTAGGAGATAGAGATGACAAATCAGAATCGACAATAGATTTTAATTTTTCCTTCAACTTGGGAATCGCATCTTCAATTTTGTCGATGGTGATACCCGTATGTATGGGTGGGATCTGAAAATAGACTTTAAGCATTCTCAAAATGGAAAGAGCAAATTTATGTTCCCTCGGTGTCCAATCTGGATCATACATGTGATTTACATCGTCAACTAACATTTCTTCATCTGTTTCATCCGGGTTTGCAAGATGAACACAATCTCGGAGTAGATAGTGAAAAGCGTTTTTGATAGAATCAAAGTAATTCATTATCAAAGATGATATAAAAAATTTTAAATTACCAAGATTTGTTAGAATACGAGAAAAACGGCTATATATATACTAAATCTAAAATTATAAAAAGTAAAAAATTAAAAATTTAAACTAAAATTATAAAAATTTAAAAAATTTAAACTAAAATTATAAAAATTTAAAAAATTTAAACTAAAATTATAAAAATTTAAAAAATTTAAACTAAAAATATAAAAATTAAAAATTTTAAATCTAAAATTAAAAAAAAAAATTTCAATTAAATTTTTTTTTTAAATAGACTTATTATTTAATATTCCGAGAAAGGTTTCGTGTTCACTTAATTTTTTGAGTGACTGTAGAGATATTGTGTTAATACATGTGAAATATACTAGTTGGATACTTTTACACACAAATCTGTATAATCTAAAATTGATAATTTTACACACACAAATCTAATTTTAATAAAAATATGATACATTTATCTACTCTTAATATGAAATATGAAAATTATGAATATTAAAAATTATACATTTTATAATTTAGATATTAGAGTTCTGAAATGTAAAAATATTATGATATTTAAATTATGCATTTTAAAATTATGAAATGTAAAAAATTGCAATTATAACAATTCTTCTTTATGAGACTTTCTGAAATATTGGAAATGTTACATTGAAAATGAAAATATTAGATATAGATTTGTATACAGGGCGACAAAGCAAAATCGTTGTCTGAAAACAATAGTCCTGTCGTACTAAAAATAATTTGAATAAATAAATACTTAAAAAATACATTTTATTAATTCATTAATTTCTTTATTCAATTTCTACAAAATGTCATCATAAACAGTTTTTTTTAATCCACCACGTATTAATTCTAAATATTCATCAGAATAAATCGGTATATTATCTTTCTCTACAAGTACGGCACGTTTACTGAATTCACCTTCCATAGGTTCAGGTAATAAATCTAAACAAAAGCTACGTGCCACAGCATCATTATCGCTTTTAGGTAATTCACAAGGTATAATACTTGCATTAAATACATGTGCTGTGACTAAAGACATATCTTCTTCTTTCTCCTTATATGTAAAGTTCCACAGAATAACAGAATTATGAAAATTTTTCAAAAACTCATATGTTGGTATATCAACAGCCACCAGTGTACAGTCTTCACAAAAATATTGTTGACATATTTTTTGAAACTCATATAAAACGTTTTTAAAACATCTCGGACTATTATCCCATTTTGTAAATAAATCAATCTTGAGAGTTTCAAAAGGTGATTCGGTGGAAGTGAAACTCATACATTTTGGAATTTTTTTATTTTCGAAAGAGATGAAAGAAAGATGAATAGTGTAATGCGGCTCCATCATCGTGGTGAAAATGGTATAACTGTTAATGATTATCTATTCTTATATATAGGGAGAGATATTTTATATTGCACAATTCACAATTTACGCAATAGATTTCATTTTATAATTTTTACTTTTTCAAAATAGATGTTACAGATGAATTTGAAGTATATATCGAATTGCATGATATTTATATATTAACATTCCATCCATAATAATACCAGTGTATGTAAATTCTAAACAATAAAAATTTTTATTACTCACAAAACTTTGTAAATTTAAAAATGCCATGACTTTGTTCTTTTCTTTAAAAGGAACAAATAAATATTTAATATTACTACAGGTATTATATATAAATAAATACACAAGGATTTTTATTATGAATTGGAATTTAAAATATATAACAATTAAAACTTTAAAAAAATTTCCGTAAAAAAATTTTAAAAGCGAAAATTTACATTTTACATTTTACATTTTATATTTTATAAATTTTAAATTTTAAAATTTATAAAATATAAAATGTGAAATATAAAAAAATGTAAATTTTAAAATTATTAGTATAAAATAATTAATGTGTTATCTTTTTTTAATACTCAATAAGAATCATTTAATTATGTCACTTACTCTTTTTAATTTATCATATGATATATTGATAAATATGTTTAAAAATTATATTCCCCTTTATGATAAACTAATTTTATTAGACTTACCCAATTTCCATGAACTGTTATCAGATTTTAATTGTTGGTCAATTCCTCGAGACAAATTTTTCGGATTTATAGAAACAATACGTATAATAAAACCGGGGTTTTATCTGGATCCTCGTAACAATTTGTGTTATATATCTATAGATGAAAAAAACGCAACTTTATTTGCACGTTATTTTGAATATTTTGAAATTGACGATTTAGAAAAATCATATCCATCTCTAAATAATATGATAAAGGAAAAATATTTTATGAACAATACAATAACAGAAAAAATCTATTGGATTGATTTTAATAATTACCTTTATAATACATTCCGAAAATTATACTTTCCGGTCAGTAACATTGAAAATGTAAAATTATGAAAAGTAAAACATGTAAAATTTAAAATTATGAAAAAGTAAAAAATGTAAAATTATGCAAAAGTAAAAAATGTAAAATTATGAAAAAGTAAAAAATGTAAAATTATGAAAAAGTAAAAAATGTAAAATTATGAAAAAGTAAAAAAATGTAAAATTATGAAAAAGTAAAAAATGTAAAATTATGAAAAAGTAAAAAATGTAAAATGTAAAATTATGAAAAAGTAAAAAATGTAAAATGTAAAATTATGAAAAAGTAAAAAATGTAAAATGTAAAATTATGAAAAAGTAAACAATGTAAAATGTAAAATTATGAAAAAGTAAAAAATGTAAAATGTAAAATTATGAAAAAGTAAAAAAATTAAAATGTAAAATTATGAAAAAGTAAAAAATGTAAAATGTAAAATTATGAAAAAGTAAAAAAATTAAAATGTAAAATTATGAAAAAGTAAAAAAATTAAAATGTAAAATTATGAAAAAGTAAAAAAATTAAAATATAAAATTATGAAAAGTAAAAAAATTAAAATGTAAAATTACGAAAAAGTAAAAAAAATTAAAATGTAAAATTATGAAAAAGTAAAAAAAATTAAAATGTAAAATTATGAAAAAGTAAAAAAATGTTAAATGTCAAATTATAAAAAGTAAAAAAATGTTAAATGTAAAATTATAAAAAGTAAAAAAATGTTAAATGTAAAATTATAAAAAGTAAAAAAATGTTAAATGTAAAATTATAAATAGTAAAAAAATGTTAAATGTAAAATTATAAAAAGTAAAAAAATGTTAAATGTAAAATTATAAAAAGTAAAAAAATGTTAAATGTAAAATTATAAAAAGTAAAAAAATGTTAAATGTAAAATTATGAAATGTAAAAAAATGTAAAATGTAAAATTATGAAATGTAAAAAAAATGTTAAATGTAAAATTATGAAATGCAAAAAAATGTTAAATGTAAAATTATGAAATGTAAAAAAATGTAAAATGTAAAATTATGAAATGTAAAAAAAATGTTAAATGTAAAATTATGAAATGCAAAAAAATGTTAAATGTAAAATTATGAAATGTAAAAAAATGTTAAATGTAAAATTATGAAATGTAAAAAAAATGTTAAATGTAAAATTATGAAACGTAAAAAAAATGTTAAATGTAAAATTATGAAATGTAAAAAAAATGTTAAATGTAAAATTATGAAATGTAAAAAAAATGTTAAATGTAAAATTATGAAATGTAAAAAAAATGTTAAATGTAAAATTATGAAATGTTAAATGTAAAATTATGAAATGTAAAAAAAATGTTAAATGTAAAATTATGAAATGTAAAAAAAATGTTAAATGTAAAATTATGAAATGTAAAAAAAATGTTAAATGTAAAATTATGAAATGTAAAAAAAATGTTAAATGTAAAATTATGAAATGTAAAAAAAAATGTTAAATGTAAAAAAAAAAAAAAAAAAAAAAAAAAAAAAAAAAAAATTTTTTTTTTTATTTTTTAGTTATAATATTTTTTTATTTACGTTTTAGATTTTACTTTTCATAATTTTAGATTTTTAAAATATAAAATGTTTAATAAAATTTTGAATATGTAAAATTTTGAATATCTAAAATATGAGAAATAAATACTTTCTACATTTTGTAATTTTTACATTTTGTAATTTTACTTCTACATTTTAAAAAGTTGACATTTCATAATTTTACATTTTGTCATTTTGTAATTTTACTTCTACGTTTTAAAAAGCTGACATTTCATAATTTTACATATTGTCATTTTGTAATTTTACTTCTACATTTTGTAATTTTTACATTTTGTAATTTTTACATTTTGTAATTTTTACATTTTGTAATTTTTTACATTTTGTAATTTTTTACATTTTTGTAAAAAATTTAAAATGTAAAATTATGAAGAGTAAAAAAATGTTAAACGTAAAATTATGAAGAGTAAAAAAATGTTAAACGTAAAATTATAAAAAGTAAAAAAATGTTAAATGTAAAATTATAAAAAGTAAAAAAATGTTAAATGTCAAATTATAAAAAGTAAAAAAATGTTAAATGTAAAATTATAAAAAGTAAAAAAATGTTAAATGTCAAATTATAAAAAGTAAAAAAATGTTAAATGTAAAATTATAAAAAGTAAAAAAATGTTAAATGTAAAATTATAAAAAGTAAAAAAATGTAAAATGTAAAATTATAAAAAGTAAAAAAATGTAAAATGTAAAATTATAAAAAGTAAAAAAATGTTAAATGTAAAATTATGAAATGTAAAAAAAATGTTAAATGTAAAATTATGAAATGTAAAAAAAATGTTAAATGTAAAATTATGAAATGTAAAAAAAATGTGAAATGTAAAATTATGAAATGTAAAAAAATGTGAAATGTAAAAAAAATGTTAAATGTAAAAAAATGTTAAATGTAAAATTTTGAAACGTAAATAAAAAAATATTATAACTAAAAAAAAAAAAAAAAAAAAAAAAAAAAAAAATTTTTTTTTTTTTTTTTTTTTTTTAGTTATAATATTTTTTTATTTACGTTTTAGATTTTACTTTTCATAATTTTAGATTTTTAAAATATAAAATGTTTAATAAAATTTTGAATATGTAAAATTTTGAATATCTAAAATATGAGAAATAAATACTTTCTACATTTTGTAATTTTTACATTTTGTAATTTTACTTCTACATTTTAAAAAGTTGACATTTCATAATTTTACATTTTGTCATTTTGTAATTTTACTTCTACGTTTTAAAAAGCTGACATTTCATAATTTTACATATTGTCATTTTGTAATTTTACTTCTACATTTTGTAATTTTTACATTTTTACATTTTGTAATTTTTACATTTTGTAATTTTTTACATTTTGTAATTTTTTACATTTTTGTAAAAAATTTAAAATGTAAAATTATGAAGAGTAAAAAAATGTTAAACGTAAAATTATGAAGAGTAAAAAAATGTTAAACGTAAAATTATAAAAAGTAAAAAAATGTTAAAATTATAAAAAGTAAAAAAATGTTAAATGTCAAATTATAAAAAGTAAAAAAATGTTAAATGTAAAATTATAAAAAGTAAAAAAATGTTAAATGTAAAATTATAAAAAGTAAAAAAATGTTAAATGTAAAATTATAAAAAGTAAAAAAATGTTAAATGTAAAATTATAAAAAGTAAAAAAATGTAAAATGTAAAATGTAAAATTATAAAAAGTAAAAAAATGTAAAATGTAAAATTATAAAAAGTAAAAAAATGTTAAATGTCAAATTATGAAATGTAAAAAAATGTTAAATGTAAAATTATGAAATGTAAAAAAAATGTTAAATGTAAAATTATGAAATGTAAAAAAAATGTTAAATGTAAAATTATGAAATGTAAAAAAATGTTAAATGTAAAATTATGAAATGTAAAAAAAATGTTAAATGTAAAATTATGAAATGTAAAAAAAATGTTAAATGTAAAAAAAAAAAAAAAAAAAAAAAAAAAAAAAATTTTTTTTTTTTTTTTTTTTTTTTTTTTTAGTTATAATATTTTTTTATTTACGTTTTAGATTTTACTTTTCATAATTTTAGATTTTTAAAATATAAAATGTTTAATAAAATTTTGAATATGTAAAATTTTGAATATCTAAAATATGAGAAATAAATACTTTCTACATTTTGTAATTTTTACATTTTGTAATTTTACTTCTACATTTTAAAAAGTTGACATTTCATAATTTTACATTTTGTCATTTTGTAATTTTACTTCTACGTTTTAAAAAGCTGACATTTCATAATTTTACATATTGTCATTTTGTAATTTTACTTCTACATTTTGTAATTTTTACATTTTGTAATTTTTACATTTTGTAATTTTTTACATTTTGTAATTTTTTACATTTTTGTAAAAAATTTAAAATGTAAAATTATGAAGAGTAAAAAAATGTTAAACGTAAAATTATGAAGAGTAAAAAAATGTTAAACGTAAAATTATAAAAAGTAAAAAAATGTTAAATGTAAAATAATAAAAAGTAAAAAAATGTTAAATGTCAAATTATAAAAAGTAAAAAAATGTTAAATGTAAAATTATGAAAAGTAAAAAAATGTTAAATGTAAAATTATGAAATGTAAAAAAAATGTTAAATGTAAAAAAAATGTTAAATGTAAAATTATGAAACGTAAATAAAAAAAAAAAAAAAAAAAAAAATATTTTTTTTTTTTTTTTTTTTTTTTTTTTTAGTTATAATATTTTTTTATTTACGTTTTAGATTTTACTTTTCATAATTTTAGATTTTTAAAATATAAAATGTTTAATAAAATTTTGAATATGTAAAATTTTGAATATCTAAAATATGAGAAATAAATACTTTCTACATTTTGTAATTTTTACATTTTGTAATTTTACTTCTACATTTTAAAAAGTTGACATTTCATAATTTTACATTTTGTCATTTTGTAATTTTACTTCTACGTTTTAAAAAGCTGACATTTCATAATTTTACATATTGTCATTTTGTAATTTTACTTCTACATTTTGTAATTTTTTCATTTTGTAATTTTTACATTTTGTAATTTTTTACATTTTGTAATTTTTTACATTTTTGTAAAAAATTTAAAATGTAAAATTATGAAGAGTAAAAAAATGTTAAACGTAAAATTATGAAGAGTAAAAAAATGTTAAACGTAAAATTATAAAAAGTAAAAAAATGTTAAATGTAAAATTATAAAAAGTAAAAAAATGTTAAATGTCAAATTATAAAAAGTAAAAAAATGTTAAATGTAAAATTATAAAAAGTAAAAAAATGTTAAATGTAAAATTATAAAAAGTAAAAAAATGTTAAATGTAAAATTATAAAAAGTAAAAAAATGTAAAATGTAAAATTATAAAAAGTAAAAAAATGTAAAATGTAAAATTATAAAAAGTAAAAAAATGTAAAATGTAAAATTATAAAAAGTAAAAAAATGTTAAATGTCAAATTATGAAATGTAAAAAAATGTTAAATGTAAAATTATGAAATGTAAAAAAAATGTTAAATGTAAAATTATGAAATGTAAAAAAAATGTGAAATGTAAAAAAAATGTGAAATGTAAAAAAATGTTAAATGTAAAATTATGAAACGTAAATAAAAAATATTATAACTAAAAAAAAAAAAAAAAAAAAAAAAAAAAAAAAATTTTTTTTTTTTTTTTTTTTTATTTACGTTTTAGATTTTACTTTTCATAATTTTAGATTTTTAAAATATAAAATGTTTAATAAAATTTTGAATATGTAAAATTTTGAATATCTAAAATATGAGAAATAAATACTTTCTACATTTTGTAATTTTTACATTTTGTAATTTTACTTCTACATTTTAAAAAGTTGACATTTCATAATTTTACATTTTGTCATTTTGTAATTTTACTTCTACGTTTTAAAAAGCTGACATTTCATAATTTTACATATTGTCATTTTGTAATTTTACTCCTACATTTTGTAATTTTTACATTTTGTAATTTTTACATTTTGTAATTTTTACATTTTGTAATTTTTACATTTTGTAATTTTTTACATTTTGTAATTTTTTACATTTTTGTAAAAAATTTAAAATGTAAAATTATGAAGAGTAAAAAAATGTTAAACGTAAAATTATGAAGAGTAAAAAAATGTTAAACGTAAAATTATAAAAAGTAAAAAAATGTTAAATGTAAAATTATAAAAAGTAAAAAAATGTTAAATGTCAAATTATAAAAAGTAAAAAAATGTTAAATGTAAAATTATAAAAAGTAAAAAAATGTTAAATGTAAAATTATAAAAAGTAAAAAAATGTTAAATGTAAAATTATAAAAAGTAAAAAAATGTAAAATGTAAAATGTAAAATTATAAAAAGTAAAAAAATGTAAAATGTAAAATTATAAAAAGTAAAAAAATGTTAAGTCAAATTATGAAATGTAAAAAAATGTTAAATGTAAAATTATGAAATGTAAAAAAATGTTAAATGTAAAATTATGAAATGTAAAAAAAATGTTAAATGTAAAATTATGAAATGTAAAAAAAATGTTAAATGTAAAATTATGAAATGTAAAAAAAATGTTAAATGTAAAATTATGAAATGTAAAAAAAAGTTAAATGTAAAATTATGAAATGTAAAAAAAATGTTAAATGTTAAAAAAAAAAAAAAAAAAAAAAAAAAAAAAAAATTTTTTTTTTTTTTTTTTTTTTATTTTTTTTTTTTAGTTATAATATTTTTTTTATTTACGTTTTAGATTTTACTTTTCATAATTTTAGATTTTTAAAATATAAAATGTTTAATAAAATTTTGAATATGTAAAATTTTGAATATCTAAAATATGAGAAATAAATACTTTCTACATTTTGTAATTTTTACATTTTGTAATTTTACTTCTACATTTTAAAAAGTTGACATTTCATAATTTTACATTTTGTCATTTTGTAATTTTACTTCTACGTTTTAAAAAGCTGACATTTCATAATTTTACATATTGTCATTTTGTAATTTTACTTCTACATTTTGTAATTTTTACATTTTGTAATTTTTTACATTTTGTAATTTTTTACATTTTTGTAAAAAATTTAAAATGTAAAATTATGAAGAGTAAAAAAATGTTAAACGTAAAATTATGAAGAGTAAAAAAATGTTAAACGTAAAATTATAAAAAGTAAAAAAATGTTAAATGTAAAATTATAAAAAGTAAAAAAATGTTAAATGTCAAATTATAAAAAGTAAAAAAATGTTAAATGTAAAATTATAAAAAGTAAAAAAATGTTAAATGTAAAATTATAAAAAGTAAAAAAATGTTAAATGTAAAATTATAAAAAGTAAAAAAATGTAAAATGTAAAATGTAAAATTATAAAAAGTAAAAAAATGTAAAATGTAAAATTATAAAAAGTAAAAAAATGTTAAGTCAAATTATGAAATGTAAAAAAATGTTAAATGTAAAATTATGAAATGTAAAAAAATGTTAAATGTAAAATTATGAAATGTAAAAAAAATGTTAAATGTAAAATTATGAAATGTAAAAAAAATGTTAAATGTAAAATTATGAAATGTAAAAAAAATGTTAAATGTAAAATTATGAAATGTAAAAAAAAGTTAAATGTAAAATTATGAAATGTAAAAAAAATGTTAAATGTTAAAAAAAAAAAAAAAAAAAAAAAAAAAAAATTTTTTTTTTTTTTTTTTTTTTTATTTTTTTTTTTTAGTTATAATATTTTTTTTATTTACGTTTTAGATTTTACTTTTCATAATTTTAGATTTTTAAAATATAAAATGTTTAATAAAATTTTGAATATGTAAAATTTTGAATATCTAAAATATGAGAAATAAATACTTTCTACATTTTGTAATTTTTACATTTTGTAATTTTACTTCTACATTTTAAAAAGTTGACATTTCATAATTTTACATTTTGTCATTTTGTAATTTTACTTCTACGTTTTAAAAAGCTGACATTTCATAATTTTACATATTGTCATTTTGTAATTTTACTTCTACATTTTGTAATTTTTACATTTTGTAATTTTTACATTTTGTAATTTTTACATTTTGTAATTTTTACATTTTGTAATTTTTTACATTTTGTAATTTTTTACATTTTTGTAAAAAATTTAAAATGTAAAATTATGAAGAGTAAAAAAATGTTAAACGTAAAATTATGAAGAGTAAAAAAATGTTAAACGTAAAATTATAAAAAGTAAAAAAATGTTAAATGTAAAATTATAAAAAGTAAAAAAATGTTAAATGTCAAATTATAAAAAGTAAAAAAATGTTAAATGTAAAATTATAAAAAGTAAAAAAATGTTAAATGTAAAATTATAAAAAGTAAAAAAATGTTAAATGTAAAATTATAAAAAGTAAAAAAATGTAAAATGTAAAATGTAAAATTATAAAAAGTAAAAAAATGTAAAATGTAAAATGTAAAATTATAAAAAGTAAAAAAATGTAAAATGTAAAATTATAAAAAGTAAAAAAATGTTAAATGTCAAATTATGAAATGTAAAAAAATGTTAAATGTAAAATTATGAAATGTAAAAAAAATGTTAAATGTAAAATTATGAAATGTAAAAAAAATGTTAAATGTAAAATTATGAAATGTAAAAAAATGTTAAATGTAAAATTATGAAATGTAAAAAAAATGTTAAATGTAAAATTATGAAATGTAAAAAAAATGTTAAATGTAAAATTATGAAATGTAAAAAAAATGTTAAATGTAAAATTATGAAATGTTAAATGTTAAAAAAAAAAAAAAAAAAATTTTTTTTTTTTTTTAGTTATAATATTTTTTTATTTACGTTTTAGATTTTACTTTTCATAATTTTAGATTTTTAAAATATAAAATGTTTAATAAAATTTTGAATATGTAAAATTTTGAATATCTAAAATATGAGAAATAAATACTTTCTACATTTTGTAATTTTTACATTTTGTAATTTTACTTCTACATTTTAAAAAGTTGACATTTCATAATTTTACATTTTGTCATTTTGTAATTTTACTTCTACGTTTTAAAAAGCTGACATTTCATAATTTTACATATTGTCATTTTGTAATTTTACTTCTACATTTTGTAATTTTTACATTTTGTAATTTTTACGTTTTGTAATTTTTTACATTTTGTAATTTTTTACATTTTTGTAAAAAATTTAAAATGTAAAATTATGAAGAGTAAAAATATGTTAAACGTAAAATTATGAAGAGTAAAAAAATGTTAAACGTAAAATTATAAAAAGTAAAAAAATGTTAAATTTTATAGAAACAATACGCATAATAAAACCGGGGTTTTATCTCGATTCTCGCAATGATTTGTGTTATGTATCTGTAGATGCAAAAAACGCAACTTTATCTGCACGTTATTTTGAATATTTTGACATTCACGATTTAGAAAAAATCTATCCATCTCTAAATGATTTGATAAAGGCAAAAATATTTTGTGTAAAGTACGATAAAAGAAAAAATCCCTTGGATTGACTTTAATAATTACCTTCATAATACATTCCGAAAATTATACTTCCCGGTCAGTAACATTACAGACATTCAACTTTATTCATATTTTTATGACACTATGATTGATGTGGACCATTTCTCGAAAACCCTCCATTGGCCTGATTTCAGAGAGTGTGACAACCCATCCAAGATTTAATCTTTCCAAAAGAGTGTATCATATATAATAATGGTGCACCCCAATATTTAATAAAATGGTGGAAGAACGAGAATGCAGTAACTAAAAAGTATATATACCAAGGATTTTGCTTTTGTAGAAAAGGAACGTATAAAGTTTTAACTATGGAAGAGTATCGGAAAGAATACAAATGTTACAATTACACTATAATTAACAATCACTTATCTTATGATAGATTGTTTAATCAATATTGTAATTGGAAATTACTTATCAAAAAAATTTTCAAAGTGAACAATGATGCACCGTTTCACAAGCGATAAGTGAGATATTTATAAAAATATGGATTCGTGATATGGAATGATTAATGATTAATATGAATTTTGTCCATTGAAAACATATACATAAATTTTATTACAATTAGAATTACGTGAACGGCTATGATGGTATAAAATTATATCTATTTGTCCGTTATAAAATTATAAAATGTATGAAATTATGGAGAGTAAAATTATAATATTTAAAATTTTAAAACGTAAAACTATGAAAAGTAAAAATTTTTTAAAATCTAAAATTGTGAAAATCTAAAATTATGAAAAGTAAAACAAATTTTTAAATCTAAAAATATGAAAAGTAAAAAAAAAAATTTAAATCTAAAATTAAGAAAAGTAAAAAAAAAATTTAAATCTAAAATTATGAAAATTAAAAATTTTTTTTAAATCTAAAATTATGAAAAGTTAAAAAAAATTAAATCTAAAATTATAAAAAGTAAAAAAAAATTTTAAATCTAAAATTTTGAAAAGTAAAAAAAAAAATTAGATTAAAAATATTTTTTTACTTTTCAAAATTTTAAATCTAAAATTTTGAAAAGTAAAAAAATTTTTTTAAACTAAAATTCTGAAAAGTAAAAAAAAAATTCAAAAAGTAAAATATAAAATGTAAGAAAAAAAATAAAAAAAATAATATATATATATATATATATATATATATATATATATATATAAATTTCTCCGTAGTTCTCCCTCTCGTGCTTTCTTGTTTAACAAAATTAGAGACCCCCTCTCTCAATCTTGTAAACAAAGCACGAGTAATTTTCAAGTAACGTATACCTAGTTAGGTATTAACAGATATACCTAAATTACAACCACATGTGAATTATAATTTAGATATATCTAGATTATCCATAATGGAACGTTACGTATTAGAAAGAATATTTCTCTCTTTATTATAGTCTGATTATTTTTAAAAGTTTAAATTAGATTTATGCAGAATTTATAATTGTTATAAACCAATTATATTTAAAAATATTTTAAATTTAAATAAAATCTAAAACTCTGAAAGGTAAAATTCAAAAATCGATATTTAAAAATTTAAATAACGAAAATTTAAAAATCAAAAATTATGAAAAGCAAAAATTTTTGAAATATAAAATTTTGAAAAGTAAGAAATTTAAAATCTAAAATGAAAAATGTATAATTAAAAATCTAAAAAGTAAATAAAAAAATCCATAATAATAATAATAATAATAATAATAATAGTAAAAAAATTTTTTTTTAATTATTATTATTATTATTATTATTATAGATTTTTTTTATTTACTTTTTAGATTTTTAAATTTTTAAATTTTCTTAATTTTAGATTTTTAAAATTTAAAAATTTCTTAATTTTAGTTTTCATAATTAGATTTTATGAATTTGACATTTCATAATTTTAGATTTTATAAATTTGACATTTCATAATTTTAGATTTTAAAAAGTTGACATTTCATAATTTTAGATTTTGTAATTTTGTCATTTCGTAAGTTTTACCTTTTAGACTTCGGATATCTAAATTATGAAATCCAGAATTATGAAAAGTAAAAAATTTTAAAATGTAAAATTATGAAAAAAGTAAAATTATGAAAATTAAAAAGATGTAAAATGTAAAATTATGAAAAGTAAAAAAATGTAAAATTAGTAAAAAAAGTAAAAAAATGTAAAATTAGTAAAAAAAGTAAAAAAATGTAAAATTCAGGGATTTTTAAATTCATTAAAGGATCATAACATGTTTTGCAAACTTGTCCAACACCATCAGTGTTTGTTTTAAAAGCTGCTTTTAAGAATTCTTGAGACGTACCTTTAGAAATTAAAGTGTCTTTTGAAACCATTTTCATTGATGATTTGAACCAAAAACGATCGCAACAAATACAATCATGAATTGGTCTATCAGCAACAGCTTTAAAGAACTTGTTAGCAATTTTTTCAAAGTTTAGATTTAAAACTGAAGTATTGAGATCAAAATCTCTTTTAAATCGTTTATTGTCATTTTCAAGAGGTTCTAATTTTTTACGCTTTCTATATTTTCTCATTGACTCAGCTTCTTTAGCTCGAAAAGTAGGATCTTTTCTTTGAGCTCGTTTAATCTCAAGGTTACTTTTAGGTAGTTTTTTCAAAGTTGTTTCATCACCATGCTTATGTTTATTAATCCAATATCGAACAGTTCTTACCGAGATTCCTAACTTTTTTGCAATTTGTCTTAGAGATATAGGAACAGGAGACAAATAAAGAGACAAAACTGATTTTTTATTATCAAGAAATTTGGATTGTTTGACAGATTGTTTCATATTAATAGATACCCTTTATTAAGAGTGGGGTATAAAAAAATGACAACTATAAAAAAATGACAACGCTTTATGAGTATACTCACTGACACTAATAATGAAATCTAAAAACAGAGAAAAGTAAAATTAAAAATCTAAATTTATGAAAATTTAAAAAATATAAAAATTTTCTGAAATATTTTTAATTATTTAAATTTTTGTCAATTTTTTATCCAATAAGATTTATCGAACAGGGCGCTGTAGTATATATAATAGTATATATTTGGCTGTGTGGGTGTGGATTACTTTATAACTTCTTCTTTGTACAATTTTACTAAAATTTTGTACATATATTCTTTTTTCTTCTATAAAACTATGATTTCAAGTGAAATATGAGTAAGCTGTTGTAAAAATAATGTTATATTGTAAGTTTTTTTTTAAATATTCCTTTATTTTTTCAAAAATTTATTAAAAATTTACATTTTAATTCGATTTAATACAAGAAATAATTCCAAAGACTTAGACGGTAAACTAATATAGTACATGCCGAAAAAAGTACATTTGCCGGGAGAAACTATGTGTATTTCAAGGTCAATACATGTACCCTATCATAGTTACATTGTAAAAAAATCTTAAAATGTAAAAGTATGAAATGTAAAATTCTGAAAAGTAAAAAAATCTAAAATAATGAAAGCTTATTTTTTTAAATCTAAATTTATGAAAAGTAAAATTTTGAAATGTAAAATTATGAAATCTAAAAGTAAATAAAAATTTTTATCATACATAATTAAAAAAAAAAAAAAAAAAAAAAAAAAAAAATTTTTTTTTTTTTGTTTTTTTTGTTTTTTTTGTTTTTTTTAGTATAAATTTTTTCATTTACTTTTTAGATTTTATATTTCGAAATTTACATTTTTGATTTCATAATTTCAGATTTAAAAATTTTTTACTTTTCAAAATTTTAGATTTTCAAAATTTTACTTTTCAAAATTTTAGATTCTAAAAATTTTTCTTTCAAAATTTTAAATTTAAAAATATTTTACTTTCAAAATTTTAGATTTTAAAATTTTTTACTTTTCAAAATTTTAGATTTAAAATGTTTTTTACTTTTCAAAATCTTAGATTTTCAAAAATTTTTCATTTCAAAATTTTAGATTTTCAAAATTTGTTTACTTTTCAAAACTTTAGATTTAAATTTTTTTTTACTTTCAGAACTTTTGATTTATAAAACTTTTTAATTTTTAAAATTTTAAATTTTAAATTTTTTTTTGTTTTCATAATTTCAGATTTAAAAATTTTTACTTTTCAAAATTTTAAAATCTGAAGTTTTGAAAGTAAAAATTTTACATTTCACAATTTAGGATTATATATAACTGTTGATTTTATAAATTGACATTTCATAATTTTACATTTAGTAATATTACATTCCATAATTTTACATTTCATAATTTACATTACTATTTACTAGTTTTATATTACATTTCATAAGTTTTATATTAATAAATTTTTAAATATAAAATTATGAAAAGTACAAATTTTTAAAATAAAAAATTTTTAAAAGTGAAATTTTAAAATCCATTAGTTTTTTACTTTTTAAAAATTTAAATTTAAAAAATTTTTTTACTTTTCAAAATTTTTAAAAATTTTTTTACTTTTCAAAATTTTAGATTTTAAAATTTTTTTACTTTTCAAAATTTTAGATTTTCATAATTTTTACTTTTCAAAATTGTTGATTTTCAAAATTTTAGATTTTTAAATTTTTACTTATCAAAATTTTAGATTTTAAAATTTTCACTTTTCATAATTTTAGATTTAAAATTTTTTTACTTTACAAAATTTTAGATTTTAAAATTTTCACTTTTCATAATTTTATATTTTAAAATTTTACATTTCAAAATTTTAGATTTTATAATATTTTACTTTTCAAAATTTTAAATTTTAAAAATTTTTACTTTTTATGTTTTTGATTTTAAAATTTTTACATTTCGTAATTTAGGATTGTATAATTTTAGATTTTATAAATTGATATTTCATTATTTTAGATTTTATGGCACTAAAAAAATTGTTTCTTACATTTTAGATTTTCAATTTTACATTTCAAAATTTACATTTTTAGATTTCAAAAATTTTAGATTTAAAAATTTTTTACTTTTCAAAATTTTAGATTTAAAATTTTTTTACTTTCGAAATTTCGGATTTTAAATTTTTTTACTTTCAACATTTTAGTTTCATAATTTTTACATTTTAGCATTTTTAATTTCACGATTTCAGAATTTTTAGTTTCACATTTTTTAAATTTCAAAATTTTAAATAATGTAAATATTTTTATATTTAGTATGACAGGACTATTTGTTTCAATCTAGATTTTGCGTCGTCGACATTTAAAGTGTTTTACTTTGAAAATGTTAGAATACTTGCAAATATTTAATTATGTAATTTAATTTCTTAAACAACTTTTAAATATTTATGTATATTTTTGTTTCATCATACAACTCAAAAAATAGAATAATCTTACTGGTAAAGAATAGATTTTTTTCAATAACTGGAGACATTCCACAGTAAATTCTACATGGTTAAAGCAGTAATAAAAAATTTAAAATCTAGCCACTTAATTTCTTGAATAAAAATAAGTTTTTCTATTATTACTAACGGAGCTATGGGTACTCTTCGAAAAATCGAACACGGTTTAATTAAAGGTACGCAAACAAAAGCCGTTCAACGAATATGGATGGAATTTGAAGAACCAGAAATTGGAAAAATTTTAAGAAAAGAATACATCAAATATATGATGCGTCCTCGATATAATTGGACACTAGTTGAGAGAATAAAGAAATATATCTATAAAACAAGAACTTCAGCTTCAAGTGCATGTAGAAACCAATTTCCAGTTGCTATCACCATTCATAAATCGCAAAGTGCCACATACAAAGAGTGTGCTGTACATATTAAAAAGAATATGAAACGAAGTTTAGTTTACGTTGGAATATCACGAGTGACAAAAGCAGATGGATTGTATATAGAATGTGAATTCGAACCACCAGAAACATCCTCTGAAAATGATTCAGTGACAAAAGAACTAAATAGATTAAGAACGAATACACTTATTCCAAAATGCCAATTTCTTCATGAAAAAGGAGATTTCACAGGTATTCAGTTCATGTACCATAATGTTGAAGGGTTATCAACTCATTACGAAGATGTATTAGCCGATCCATGCTTCATAATGAGTGATATAATTATGTTGGTAGAAACGGGAACATTACCTACAGATTATTTTGAATTTTCAGGATTTGTAATGGCTGGTCATAGCAATGATAATCCAAGAAAACCTCGAAAAAAAATGCGGTATTATAAACTTATATTCGCGAAGGATTATCGGATTTATCTAAAAAATCCTTCAATATAAACCGCAACAAAGTCCAAATTTTAGTTTGCTACATATTAAATAATATAAGATTTATATTGATTTATGCAAATCCGCAAACTAACGACGAAGAAAAAATGGATGTCATAGTAGAAGCTCTCATGCAAGACGAAGAACTTAAAACAGTTTTGATAGGTGATTTTAATGTAGATTTTAATTCAGAAAACGGAAAAGATTTTATAGAAGGATTACAAGTGATGGACCTAGATCTGCGAACTAATCCAAAACATTATACGACTAGAGGCTGCACGACAATAGATGCAATTTTCTCTAATAAAAGTATGCGAACAGGAGTGTATATCAGTGTGTATAGTTATCACATGCCTTTATATGGTAGAATAGACTAAAAGTTAAAAATAATATATCCTGTCCTGTCGTACTAAATTAAATTCTGTTTTAAGACAAAATTTTTCATTTATTTTATTTATGTAATTTACCTTATGTAACGTAAACTATGAATATATTTATTTATTTAATTTTTATTAATATATAATAGTTAAATGATGTTTTATACATTTAATTAATTCCTGTTTGTGTTATTAAGTGTAATTTAAGATTATTAGGCAAAAAACTTAAATTATATTCAATTAATGTGTTTCATGAGTCATTATATTTAAACTATTATTAGATAAAAACTTAAATTAGTTGAACATCTCATGTTAAAAACGTAAATTATATTATATTTATTTTTACATTCAGATTCTAATTTCACATTTTTGAATATTCTTACCATCTAATTTAACTAATGGTGTTAAGTCTTTTGTCAAAACCATGAATAATGGATTTAATGAAAAATTAGTTTTTACGCTAGTTATTTTTTACATAAATTAATATTACTAATTTAATAATTTAACACATAATCATCTAATGTATATTAAGTTGCCAAGTGTACTTAACTTGCCTGAGTAATTCTAATTTAATAAAATACTATAAAATTCTTAAATTAGAAATAAATACCATTGCATTTAATTTACCTTTTTAACAATTTAAACAATATTAGTTTTTTTTACGTGTGAAGTTTGTTCGGAGAATTACTACGAAATAAGGTTTGTGTAAATTAGATTATTTTACTATTTAAAATAATTTAAACATTTCACAAAATGTTACATTAGAGGAAAAACTATCATAACTAATTTACATTTTTATGCAATTTAAACAACATTAGTTTTTTTACGTGTGAATTTTGTTCGGAGAATTACTACAAAATAGGGTTTGTGTAAATTAGATGTTTTTATCCTTTAAATAATTTACATATTTCCACAAAATGTTAAATTATATTAAAACTACCGTAAATAATTTTAATTTAAAAATTATTTTTTTTTTGAATCTATACATTTTACATAAATTAGAATTACTAATTTAATATTTTAACATATAACATTCTAATGTGCATTAATTTGTCAAGTATGTTGAAATAGCATTATTTTTTCTAATTTAATAAAAAACTATAAAATTGTTAAATTAGACATAAATATCGTTGCATTTAATTTACATTTTTCCACTATTTAAACTACATTAGATTTTTTTAAGTGTTGGGTTTGTTTGGAGAATTACTACGAAATAGGGTTTGTGTAAATTAGATTTGTTTACTCTTTAAACTAATTTAAATATTTTCACCAAATGTTAAATTAGATGTAAAACCATCATAAATAATTTACATTTTTTATGCAGTTTCAACCACATTAGTTTTTTTACACATGAATTTTGTTCGGAGAATTACTACGAAATAGGGTTTGTGTAAATTAGATTTGTTTGTCCTTTAACTAATTTAAATATTTACACAAAATGTTAAATTATATTAAAAATACCATAAATAATTTTCATTAAATAATTAGTTTTTTTAAATCTATATTTTTACAAAAATTAGAATTACTAATTTAATATTTTAACACATAATAATCTAATGTATATTAAGATGCCATGTGTATTTTACAGGCATTAGACTTCTAATTTAATAAAAAACTATAAAATTCTTAAATTAGAAATAAATATAGTTGCATTTAATTTACATTTCCCACAATTTAAACCACATTAGATTTTTTTACATGTGGAGTTTGTTTGGAGAATTACTACAAAATAGGGTTTATTTAAATTAGATTTTTCTATCCTGTTAACTAATGTAAATGTTTTCACGAAATATTAAATTAGATGTAAAACTATCATAAATAATTTATATTTTTTACAAAAAAATTATCTTATAGATCTTTTCTAAAAAGTATATTTTAAAAATTTATAAAGTTAAATTTTATTTGAAATGAAAAAGTTTTTATATTGTTGATCAATACAGTAAGATTTCTTATCTAAATGAACTAAATAATCATTTGAATCGCAAACACAATTCCATTTTTCTAAACTGTAATGAAATGTTACTTTATTACAAACATCAAATCTTTTCTGAGAACAATCAGGACCACCAAAAAAAATCTGGTTTAGTGCATAAACATTCCCAATATGGCATGATATTAAAATGCGTTAAAACAATAATACCTCCAGTATCTTTGTTATTGGGTTGTTCGATAAATAATGTCGATTTTTTCATATTTTTCAAAGTGAATTTATTTATATTAACAACAAACATTAATCAATGATATATTGACCATTTTGAGGATGACCTTTTGCCATCTTTTGGTAAGTTGAAATATTCCACGTTCAAAGAAGCCTTGGTTTTTAGAAGAGAAGGTTTTAAAAAACGACATTATTTATCAAACAACCCAATACATTTAATATTTGTATATCTTCGTAACTAACAAATGTTATTTTTACATTCATATTTATCTTCTATACACAAAAAGTCACATGAATCTTTACATTTTACTTTCTTTGTTGAACAACCTTGTTTTATCATTTGATCCAATTTCAATTTTAATTTTTTTGATTTTACACTTTCCGGAAAAATAACAATAAAAATCCCAATGTAATAAGAATAATAATATAAATAAAAAATGGAATTTGAATTTTAGCATTTAATTATATAGCGAATTTTCAAAATTGAAATTTTAAAATTCGAAATTTCGCTATATAATTAAATGCAAAATTTCAACTAGTATTTATTAAAAATAACTTGTTTAACCTTCAAAATAGAATAAAATGGAATTTGAAATATTGAAATAGAATAAAATGGAATTTGAATTTTAACATTTTATTAGATAGAGACTTTTCAAAACTGATATTTTAAAATCCGAAATTTCGCTATATAATGAAATGCTAAAATTCAAATTTTACTTTTTAAAAAAATGCTTGTTTAACCCTGAAATAGAATAAAATGGAATTTGAATTTTAGCATTTAATTAAAAAGCGACTTTTCAAATTTGAAAAAATCCAAAATTTCACTATAGAATTAAATGCTAAAATTCAAATTCTAATTTTAAAAAATAGCTTGTTTAACTTGGAAATAGAATAAAATGCAATTTGAATTTTAGCATTTAATTAGATAGCGATTTTTCAAAATTGAAATTTTAAAATCCGAAATTTCGCTATATAATTAAATATTAAAATTTAAATTCTATTTTTTAAAAATAGTTTGTTGAACTTTGAAATAGAATAAAATGGAATTTGAATTTTAGCATTTTCCAATTTCTGGTTCTTCAAATTCCATCCATATTCGTTGAACGGCTTTTGTTTGCGTACCTTTATCTAAACCGTGTTCGATTTTTCGAAGAGTACCCATAGCTCCGTTAGTAATAATAGAAAAACTTATTTTTATTCAAGAAATTAAGTGGCTAGATTTTAAATTTTTTATTACTGCTTTAACCATGTAGAATTTACTGTGGAATGTCTCCAGTTATTGAAAAAAATCTATTCTTTACCAGTAAGATTATTCTATTTTTTGAGTTGTATGATGAAACAAAAATATACATAAATATTTAAAAGTTGTTTAAGAAATTAAATTACATAATTAAATATTTGCAAGTATTCTAACATTTTCAAAGTAAAACACTTTAAATGTCGACGACGCAAAATCTAGATTGAAACAAATAGTCCTGTCATACTAAATATAAAAATATTTACATTATTTAAAATTTTGAAATTTAAAAAATGTGAAACTAAAAATTCTGAAATCGTGAAATTAAAAATGCTAAAATGTAAAAATTATGAAACTAAAATGTTGAAAGTAAAAAAATTTAAAATCCGAAATTTCGAAAGTAAAAAAATTTTAAATCTAAAATTTTGAAAAGTAAAAAATTTTTAAATCTAAAATTTTTGAAATCTAAAAATGTAAATTTTGAAATGTAAAATTGAAAATCTAAAATGTAAGAAACAATTTTTTTAGTGCCATAAAATCTAAAATAATGAAATATTAATTTATAAAATCTAAAATTATACAATCCTAAATTACGAAATGTAAAAATTTTAAAATCAAAAACATAAAAAGTAAAAATTTTTAAAATTTAAAATTTTGAAAAGTAAAATATTATAAAATCTAAAATTTTGAAATGTAAAATTTTAAAATATAAAATTATGAAAAGTGAAAATTTTAAAATCTAAAATTTTGTAAAGTAAAAAAATTTTAAATCTAAAATTATGAAAAGTGAAAATTTAAAAATCTAAAATTTTGATAAGTAAAAATTTAAAAATCTAAAATTTTGAAAATCAACAATTTTGAAAAGTAAAGATTATGAAAATCTAAAATTTTGAAAAGTAAAAAAATTTTAAAATCTAAAATTTTGAAAAGTAAAAAAATTTTTAAAAATTTTGAAAAGTAAAAAAATTTTTTAAATTTAAATTTTTAAAAAGTAAAAAACTAATGGATTTTAAAATTTCACTTTAAAAAATTTTTTATTTTAAAAATTTGTACTTTTCATAATTTTATATTTAAAAATTTATTAATATAAAACTTATGAAATGTAATATAAAACTAGTAAATAGTAATGTAAATTATGAAATGTAAAATTATGGAATGTAATATTACTAAATGTAAAATTATGAAATGTCAATTTATAAAATCAACAGTTATATATAATCCTAAATTGTGAAATGTAAAATTTTTACTTTCAAAACTTCAGATTTTAAAATTTTGAAAAGTAAAAATTTTTAAATCTGAAATTATGAAAACAAAAAAAAATTTAAAATTTAAAATTTTAAAAATTAAAAAGTTTTATAAATCAAAAGTTCTGAAAGTAAAAAAAAATTTAAATCTAAAGTTTTGAAAAGTAAAAAAATTTTGAAAATCTAAAATTTTGAAATGAAAAATTTTTGAAAATCTAAGATTTTGAAAAGTAAAAAACATTTTAAATCTAAAATTTTGAAAAGTAAAAAATTTTAAAATCTAAAATTTTGAAAGTAAAATATTTTTAAATTTAAAATTTTGAAAGAAAAATTTTTAGAATCTAAAATTTTGAAAAGTAAAATTTTGAAAATCTAAAATTTTGAAAAGTAAAAAATTTTAAAATCTGAAATTATGAAATCAAAAATGTAAATTTCGAAATATAAAATCTAAAAAGTAAATGAAAAAATTTATACTAAAAAAAACAAAAAAAACAAAAAAAACAAAAAAAAAAATTTTTTTTTTTTTTTTTTTTTTTTTTTTTTTTAATTATGTATTATAAAAATTTTTATTTACTTTTAGATTTCATAATTTTACATTTCAAAATTTTACTTTTCATAAATTTAGATTTAAAAAAATAAGCTTTCATTATTTTAGATTTTTTTACTTTTCAGAATTTTACATTTCATACTTTTACATTTTAAGATTTTTTTACAATGTAACTATGATAGGGTACATGTATTGACCTTGAAATACACATAGTTTCTCCCGGCAAATGTACTTTTTTCGGCATGTACTATATTAGTTTACCGTCTAAGTCTTTGGAATTATTTCTTGTATTAAATCGAATTAAAATGTAAATTTTTAATAAATTTTTGAAAAAATAAAGGAATATTTAAAAAAAAACTTACAATATAACATTATTTTTACAACAGCTTACTCATATTTCACTTGAAATCATAGTTTTATAGAAGAAAAAAGAATATATGTACAAAATTTTAGTAAAATTGTACAAAGAAGAAGTTATAAAGTAATCCACACCCACACAGCCAAATATATACTATTATATATACTACAGCGCCCTGTTCGATAAATCTTATTGGATAAAAAATTGACAAAAATTTAAATAATTAAAAATATTTCAGAAAATTTTTATATTTTTTAAATTTTCATAAATTTAGATTTTTAATTTTACTTTTCTCTGTTTTTAGATTTCATTATTAGTGTCAGTGAGTATACTCATAAAGCGTTGTCATTTTTTTATAGTTGTCATTTTTTTATACCCCACTCTTAATAAAGGGTATCTATTAATATGAAACAATCTGTCAAACAATCCAAATTTCTTGATAATAAAAAATCAGTTTTGTCTCTTTATTTGTCTCCTGTTCCTATATCTCTAAGACAAATTGCAAAAAAGTTAGGAATCTCGGTAAGAACTGTTCGATATTGGATTAATAAACATAAGCATGGTGATGAAACAACTTTGAAAAAACTACCTAAAAGTAACCTTGAGATTAAACGAGCTCAAAGAAAAGATCCTACTTTTCGAGCTAAAGAAGCTGAGTCAATGAGAAAATATAGAAAGCGTAAAAAATTAGAACCTCTTGAAAATGACAATAAACGATTTAAAAGAGATTTTGATCTCAATACTTCAGTTTTAAATCTAAACTTTGAAAAAATTGCTAACAAGTTCTTTAAAGCTGTTGCTGATAGACCAATTCATGATTGTATTTGTTGCGATCGTTTTTGGTTCAAATCATCAATGAAAATGGTTTCAAAAGACACTTTAATTTCTAAAGGTACGTCTCAAGAATTCTTAAAAGCAGCTTTTAAAACAAACACTGATGGTGTTGGACAAGTTTGCAAAACATGTTATGATCCTTTAATGAATTTAAAAATCCCTGAATTTTACATTTTTTTACTTTTTTTTACTAATTTTACATTTTTTTACTTTTCATAATTTTACATTTTACATCTTTTTAATTTTCATAATTTTACTTTTTTCATAATTTTACATTTTAAAATTTTTTACTTTTCATAATTCTGGATTTCATAATTTAGATATCCGAAGTCTAAAAGGTAAAACTTACGAAATGACAAAATTACAAAATCTAAAATTATGAAATGTCAACTTTTTAAAATCTAAAATTATGAAATGTCAAATTTATAAAATCTAAAATTATGAAATGTCAAATTCATAAAATCTAATTATGAAAACTAAAATTAAGAAATTTTTAAATTTTAAAAATCTAAAATTAAGAAAATTTAAAAATTTAAAAATCTAAAAAGTAAATAAAAAAAATCTATAATAATAATAATAATAATAATAATTAAAAAAAATTTTTTTTACTATTATTATTATTATTATTATTATTATTATGGATTTTTTTATTTACTTTTTAGATTTTTAATTATACATTTTTCATTTTAGATTTTAAATTTCTTACTTTTCAAACTTTTATATTTCAAAAATTTTTGCTTTTCATAATTTTTGATTTTTAAATTTTCGTTATTTAAATTTTTAAATATCGATTTTTGAATTTTACCTTTCAGAGTTTTAGATTTTATTTAAATTTAAAATATTTTTAAATATAATTGGTTTATAACAATTATAAATTCTGCATAAATCTAATTTAAACTTTTAAAAATAATCAGACTATAATAAAGAGAGAAATATTCTTTCTAATACGTAACGTTCCATTATGGATAATCTAGATATATCTAAATTATAATTCACATGTGGTTGTAATTTAGGTATATCTGTTAATACCTAACTAGGTATACGTTACTTGAAAATTACTCGTGCTTTGTTTACAAGATTGAGAGAGGGGGTCTCTAATTTTGTTAAACAAGAAAGCACGAGAGGGAGAACTACGGAGAAATTTATATATATATATATATATTATTTTTTTTTATTTTTTTTCTTACATTTTATATTTTACTTTTTGAATTTTTTTTTTACTTTTCAGAATTTTAGTTTAAAAAAATTTTTTTACTTTTCAAAATTTTAGATTTAAAATTTTGAAAAGTAAAAAAATATTTTTAATCTAATTTTTTTTTTACTTTTCAAAATTTTAGATTTAAAAATTTTTTTTACTTTTTATAATTTTAGATTTAATTTTTTTTAACTTTTCATAATTTTAGATTTAAAAAAAATTTTTAATTTTCATAATTTTAGATTTAAATTTTTTTTTTTACTTTTCTTAATTTTAGATTTAAATTTTTTTTTTTACTTTTCATATTTTTAGATTTAAAAATTTGTTTTACTTTTCATAATTTTAGATTTTCACAATTTTAGATTTTAAAAAATTTTTACTTTTCATAGTTTTACGTTTTAAAATTTTAAATATTATAATTTTACTCTCCATAATTTCATACATTTTATAATTTTATAACGGACAAATAGATATAATTTTATACCATCATAGCCGTTCACGTAATTCTAATTGTAATAAAATTTATGTATATGTTTTCAATGGACAAAATTCATATTAATCATTAATCATTCCATATCACGAATCCATATTTTTATAAATATCTCACTTATAGCTTGTGAAACGGTGCATCATTGTTCACTTTGAAAATTTTTTTGATAAGTAATTTCCAATTACAATATTGATTAAACAATCTATCATAAGATAAGTGATTGTTAATTATAGTGTAATTGTAACATTTGTATTCTTTCCGATACTCTTCCATACTTAAAACTTTATACGTTCCTTTTCTACAAAAGCAAAATCCTTGGTATATATACTTTTTAGTTACTGCATTCTCGTTCTTCCACCATTTTATTAAATAATGGGGTGCACCATTATTATATATGATACACTCTTTTGGAAAGATTAAATCTTGGATGGGTTGTCACACTCTCTGAAATCAGGCCAATGGAGGGTTTTCGAGAAATGGTCCACATCAATCATAGTGTCATAAAAATATGGAATAAAGTTGAATGTCTGTAATGTTACTGACCGGGAAGTATAATTTTCGGAATGTATTATGAAGGTAATTATTAAAGTCAATCCAAGGGATTTTTTCTTTTATCGTACTTTACACAAAATATTTTTGCCTTTATCAAATCATTTAGAGATGGATAGATTTTTTCTAAATCGTGAATGTCAAAATATTCAAAATAACGTGCAGATAAAGTTGCGTTTTTTGCATCTACAGATACATAACACAAATCATTGCGAGAATCCAGATAAAACCCCGGTTTTATTATGCGTATTGTTTCTATAAAATTTAACATTTTTTTACTTTTTATAATTTTACGTTTAACATTTTTTTACTCTTCATAATTTTACGTTTAACATATTTTTACTCTTCATAATTTTACATTTTAAATTTTTTACAAAAATGTAAAAAATTACATAATATAAAAAATTACAAAATGTAAAAATTACAAAATGTAAAAATTACAAAATGTAAAAATTACAAAATGTAGAAGTAAAATTACAAAATGACAATATGTAAAATTATGAAATGTCAGCTTTTTAAAACGTAGAAGTAAAATTACAAAATGACAAAATGTAAAATTATGAAATGTCAACTTTTTAAAATGTAGAAGTAAAATTACAAAATGTAAAAATTACAAAATGTAGAAAGTATTTATTTCTCATATTTTAGATATTCAAAATTTTACATATTCAAAATTTTATTAAACATTTTATATTTTAAAAATCTAAAATTATGAAAAGTAAAATCTAAAACGTAAATAAAAAAATATTATAACTAAAAAAAAAAAAAAAAAAAATTTTTTTTTTTTTTTTTAACATTTAACATTTTTTTTACATTTCATAATTTTACATTTAACATTTTTTTTACATTTCATAATTTTACATTTAACATTTTTTTTACATTTCATAATTTTACATTTAACATTTTTTTTACATTTCATAATTTTACATTTAACATTTTTTTACATTTCATAATTTTACATTTAACATTTTTTTTACATTTCATAATTTTACATTTAACATTTTTTTTACATTTCATAATTTTACATTTAACATTTTTTTACATTTCATAATTTGACATTTAACATTTTTTTACTTTTTATAATTTTACATTTTACATTTTTTTACTTTTTATAATTTTACATTTTACATTTTACATTTTTTTACTTTTTATAATTTTACATTTAACATTTTTTTACTTTTTATAATTTTACATTTAACATTTTTTTACTTTTTATAATTTTACATTTAACATTTTTTTACTTTTTATAATTTGACATTTAACATTTTTTTACTTTTTATAATTTTACATTTCACATTTTTTTACTTTTTATAATTTTACGTTTAACATTTTTTTACTCTTCATAATTTTACGTTTAACATTTTTTTACTCTTCATACTTTTACATTTTAAATTTTTTACAAAAATGTAAAAAATTACAAAATGTAAAAAATTACAAAATGTAAAAATTACAAAATGTAAAAATTACAAAATGTAAAAATTACAAAATGTAGAAGTAAAATTACAAAATGACAATATGTAAAATTATGAAATGTCAGCTTTTTAAAACGTAGAAGTAAAATTACAAAATGACAAAATGTAAAATTATGAAATGTCAACTTTTTAAAATGTAGAAGTAAAATTACAAAATGTAAAAATTACAAAATGTAGAAAGTATTTATTTCTCATATTTTAGATATTCAAAATTTTACATATTCAAAATTTTATTAAACATTTTATATTTTAAAAATCTAAAATTATGAAAAGTAAAATCTAAAACGTAAATAAAAAAATATTATAACTAAAAAAAAAAAAAAAAAAAAAAAAAAAAAAATTTTTTTTTTTTTTTTTAGTTATAATATTTTTTTATTTACATTTCAAAATTTTACTTTTCATAAATTTAGATTTAAAAAAATAAGCTTTCATTATTTTAGATTTTTTTACTTTTCAGAATTTTACATTTCATACTTTTACATTTTAAGATTTTTTTACAATGTAACTATGATAGGGTACATGTATTGACCTTGAAATACACATAGTTTCTCCCGGCAAATGTACTTTTTTCGGCATGTACTATATTAGTTTACCGTCTAAGTCTTTGGAATTATTTCTTGTATTAAATCGAATTAAAATGTAAATTTTTAATAAATTTTTGAAAAAATAAAGGAATATTTAAAAAAAAGCTTACAATATAACATTATTTTTACAACAGCTTACTCATATTTCACTTGAAATCATAGTTTTATAGAAGAAAAAAGAATATATGTACAAAATTTTAGTAAAATTGTACAAAGAAGAAGTTATAAAGTAATCCACACCCACACAGCCAAATATATACTATTATATATACTACAGCGCCCTGTTCGATAAATCTTATTGGATAAAAAATTGACAAAAATTTAAATAATTAAAAATATTTCAGAAAATTTTTATATTTTTTAAATTTTCATAAATTTAGATTTTTAATTTTACTTTTCTCTGTTTTTAGATTTCATTATTAGTGTCAGTGAGTATACTCATAAAGCGTTGTCATTTTTTTATAGTTGTCATTTTTTTATACCCCACTCTTAATAAAGGGAATCTATTAATATGAAACAATCTGTCAAACAATCCAAATTTCTTGATAATAAAAAATCAGTTTTGTCTCTTTATTTGTCTCCTGTTCCTATATCTCTAAGACAAATTGCAAAAAAGTTAGGAATCTCGGTAAGAACTGTTCGATATTGGATTAATAAACATAAGCATGGTGATGAAACAACTTTGAAAAAACTACCTAAAAGTAACCTTGAGATTAAACGAGCTCAAAGAAAAGATCCTACTTTTCGAGCTAAAGAAGCTGAGTCAATGAGAAAATATAGAAAGCGTAAAAAATTAGAACCTCTTGAAAATGACAATAAACGATTTAAAAGAGATTTTGATCTCAATACTTCAGTTTTAAATCTAAACTTTGAAAAAATTGCTAACAAGTTCTTTAAAGCTGTTGCTGATAGACCAATTCATGATTGTATTTGTTGCGATCGTTTTTGGTTCAAATCATCAATGAAAATGGTTTCAAAAGACACTTTAATTTCTAAAGGTACGTCTCAAGAATTCTTAAAAGCAGCTTTTAAAACAAACACTGATGGTGTTGGACAAGTTTGCAAAACATGTTATGATCCTTTAATGAATTTAAAAATCCCTGAATTTTACATTTTTTTACTTTTTTTACTAATTTTACATTTTTTTACTTTTCATAATTTTACATTTTACATCTTTTTAATTTTCATAATTTTACTTTTTTCATAATTTTACATTTTAAAATTTTTTACTTTTCATAATTCTGGATTTCATAATTTAGATATCCGAAGTCTAAAAGGTAAAACTTATGAAATGTCAAAATTACAAAATCTAAAATTATGAAATGTCAACTTTTTAAAATCTAAAATTAAGAAATGTCAAATTTATAAAATCTAAAATTATGAAATGTCAAATTCATAAAATCTAATTATGAAAACTAAAATTAAGAAATTTTTAAATTTTAAAAATCTAAAATTAAGAAAATTTAAAAATTTAAAAATCTAAAAAGTAAATAAAAAAAATCTATAATAATAATAATAATAATAATAATAATTAAAAAAAATTTTTTTTACTATTATTATTATTATTATTATTATTATTATGGATTTTTTTATTTACTTTTTAGATTTTTAATTATACATTTTTCATTTTAGATTTTAAATTTCTTACTTTTCAAAATTTTATATTTCAAAAATTTTTGCTTTTCATAATTTTTGCTTTTTAAATTTTCGTTATTTAAATTTTTAAATATCGATTTTTGAATTTTACCTTTCACAGTTTTAGATTTTATTTAAATTTAAAATATTTTTAAATATAATTGGTTTATAACAATTATAAATTCTGCATAAATCTAATTTAAACTTTTAAAAATAATCAGACTATAATAAAGAGAGAAATATTCTTTCTAATACGTAACGTTCCATTATGGATAATCTAGATATATCTAAATTATAATTCACATGTGGTTGTAATTTAGGCTGTTAATACCTAACTAGGTATACGTTACTTGAAAATTACTCGTGCTTTGTTTACAAGATTGAGAGAGGGGGTCTCTAATTTTGTTAAACAAGAAAGCACGAGAGGGAGAACTACGGAGAAATTTATATATATATATATATATATATATATATATATATATATTATTTTTTTTATTTTTTTTTTTACATTTTATATTTTACTTTTTGAATTTTTTTTTACTTTTCAGAATTTTAGTTTAAAAAAATTTTTTTACTTTTCAAAATTTTAGATTTAAAATTTTGAAAAGTAAAAAAATATTTTTAATCTAATTTTTTTTTTTACTTTTCAAAATTTTAGATTTAAAAATTTTTTTTACTTTTTATAATTTTAGATTTAATTTTTTTAACTTTTCATAATTTTAGATTTAAAAAAAATTTTTAATTTTCATAATTTTAGATTTAAATTTTTTTTTTACTTTTCTTAATTTTAGATTTAAATTTTTTTTTACTTTTCATATTTTTAGATTTAAAAATTTGTTTTACTTTTCATAATTTTAGATTTTCACAATTTTAGATTTTAAAAAATTTTTACTTTTCATAGTTTTACGTTTTAAAATTTTAAATATTATAATTTTACTCTCCATAATTTCATACATTTTATAATTTTATAACGGACAAATAGATATAATTTTATACCATCATAGCCGTTCACGTAATTCTAATTGTAATAAAATTTATGTATATGTTTTCAATGGACAAAATTCATATTAATCATTAATCATTCCATATCACGAATCCATATTTTTATAAATATCTCACTTATCGCTTGTGAAACGGTGCATCATTGTTCACTTTGAAAATTTTTTTGATAAGTAATTTCCAATTACAATATTGATTAAACAATCTATCATAAGATAAGTGATTGTTAATTATAGTGTAATTGTAACATTTGTATTCTTTCCGATACTCTTCCATAGTTAAAACTTTATACGTTCCTTTTCTACAAAAGCAAAATCCTTGGTATATACACTTTTTAGTTACTGCATTCTCGTTCTTCCACCATTTTATTAAATAATGGGGTGCACCATTATTATATATGATACACTCTTTTGGAAAGATTAAATCTTGGATGGGTTGTCACACTCTCTGAAATCAGGCCAATGGAGGGTTTTCGAGAAATGGTCCACATCAATCATAGTGTCATAAAAATATGGAATAAAGTTGAATGTCTGTAATGTTACTGACCGGGAAGTATAATTTTCGGAATGTATTATGAAGGTAATTATTAAAGTCAATCCAAGGGATTTTTTCTTTTATCGTACTTTACACAAAATATTTTTGCCTTTATCAAATCATTTAGAGATGGATAGATTTTTTCTAAATCGTGAATGTCAAAATATTCAAAATAACGTGCAGATAAAGTTGCGTTTTTTGCATCTACAGATACATAACACAAATCATTGCGAGAATCCAGATAAAACCCCGGTTTTATTATGCGTATTGTTTCTATAAAATTTAACATTTTTTTACTTTTTATAATTTTACGTTTAACATTTTTTTACTCTTCATAATTTTACGTTTAACATTTTTTTACTCTTCATAATTTTACATTTTAAATTTTTTACAAAAATGTAAAAAATTACAAAATGTAAAAAATTACAAAATGTAAAAATTACAAAATGTAGAAGTAAAATTACAAAATGACAATATGTAAAATTATGAAATGTCAGCTTTTTAAAACGTAGAAGTAAAATTACAAAATGACAAAATGTAAAATTATGAAATGTCAACTTTTTAAAATGTAGAAGTAAAATTACAAAATGTAAAAATTACAAAATGTAGAAAGTATTTATTTCTCATATTTTAGATATTCAAAATTTTACATATTCAAAATTTTATTAAACATTTTATATTTTAAAAATCTAAAATTATGAAAAGTAAAATCTAAAACGTAAATAAAAAAAAAAAAAAAAAATTTTTTTTTTTTTTTTTTTTTTTTTTTTTTTTTTTTTTTTTTTTTACATTTAACATTTTTTTTACATTTCATAATTTTACATTTAACATTTTTTTTACATTTCATAATTTTACATTTAACATTTTTTTTACATTTCATAATTTTACATTTAACATTTTTTTTACATTTCATAATTTTACATTTAACATTTTTTTACATTTCATAATTTGACATTTAACATTTTTTTACTTTTTATAATTTTACATTTAACATTTTTTTACTTTTTATAATTTTACATTTTACATTTTTTTACTTTTTATAATTTTACATTTTACATTTTACATTTTTTTACTTTTTATAATTTTACATTTAACATTTTTTTACTTTTTATAATTTTACATTTAACATTTTTTTACTTTTTATAATTTTACATTTAACATTTTTTTACTTTTTATAATTTGACATTTAACATTTTTTTACTTTTTATAATTTTACATTTAACATTTTTTTACTTTTTATAATTTTACGTTTAACATTTTTTTACTCTTCATAATTTTACGTTTAACATTTTTTTACTCTTCAGAATTTTACATTTTAAATTTTTTACAAAAATGTAAAAAATTACAAAATGTAAAAAATTACAAAATGTAAAAATTACAAAATGTAAAAATTACAAAATGTAAAAATTACAAAATGTAAAAATTACAAAATGTAAAAATTACAAAATGTAGAAGTAAAATTACAAAATGACAATATGTAAAATTATGAAATGTCAGCTTTTTAAAACGTAGAAGTAAAATTACAAAATGACAAAATGTAAAATTATGAAATGTCAACTTTTTAAAATGTAGAAGTAAAATTACAAAATGTAAAAATTACAAAATGTAGAAAGTATTTATTTCTCATATTTTAGATATTCAAAATTTTACATATTCAAAATTTTATTAAACATTTTATATTTTAAAAATCTAAAATTATGAAAAGTAAAATCTAAAACGTAAATAAAAAAAAAAAAAAAAAAAAATTTTTTTTTTTTTTTTTTTTTTTTTTTTTTTTTTTTTTAGTTATAATATTTTTTATTTACGTTTCATAATTTTACATTTAACATTTTTTTACATTTAACATTTTTTTTACATTTCACATTTTTTTTACATTTCATAATTTTACATTTAACATTTTTTTTACATTTCATAATTTTACATTTAACATTTTTTTACATTTCATAATTTGACATTTAACATTTTTTTACTTTTTATAATTTTACATTTTACATTTTTTTACTTTTTATAATTTTACATATTACATTTTTTTACTTTTTATAATTTTACATTTTACATTTTTTTACTTTTTATAATTTTACATTTTACATTTTTTTACTTTTTATAATTTTACATTTAACATTTTTTTACTTTTTATAATTTTACATTTAACATTTTTTTACTTTTTATAATTTTACATTTAACATTTTTTTACTTTTTATAATTTGACATTTAACATTTTTTTACTTTTTATAATTTTACATTTAACATTTTTTTACTTTTTATAATTTTACGTTTAACATTTTTTTACTCTTCATAATTTTACGTTTAACATTTTTTTACTCTTCATAATTTTACATTTTAAATTTTTTACAAAAATGTAAAAAATTACAAAATGTAAAAAATTACAAAATGTAAAAATTACAAAATGTAAAAATTACAAAATGTAAAAATTACAAAATGTAGAAGTAAAATTACAAAATGACAATATGTAAAATTATGAAATGTCAGCTTTTTAAAACGTAGAAGTAAAATTACAAAATGACAAAATGTAAAATTATGAAATGTCAACTTTTTAAAATGTTGAAGTAAAATTACAAAATGTAAAAATTACAAAATGTAGAAAGTATTTATTTCTCATATTTTAGATATTCAAAATTTTACATATTCAAAATTTTATTAAACATTTTATATTTTAAAAATCTAAAATTATGAAAAGTAAAATCTAAAACGTAAATAAAAAAATATTATAACTAAAAAAAAAAAAAAAAAAAAATTTTTTTTTTTTTTTTTTTTTTTTTTTAGTTATAATATTTTTTTATTTACGTTTCATAATTTTACATTTAACATTTTTTTTACATTTAACATTTTTTTTACATTTCATAATTTTACATTTAACATTTTTTTACTTTTCATAATTTTACATTTAACATTTTTTTACTTTTTATAATTTGACATTTAACATTTTTTTACTTTTTATAATTTTACATTTAACATTTTTTTACTTTTTATAATTTTACGTTTAACATTTTTTTACTCTTCATAATTTTACGTTTAACATTTTTTTACTCTTCATAATTTTACATTTTAAATTTTTTACAAAAATGTAAAAAATTACAAAATGTAAAAAATTACAAAATGTAAAAATTACAAAATGTAAAAATTACAAAATGTAGAAGTAAAATTACAAAATGACAATATGTAAAATTATGAAATGTCAGCTTTTTAAAACGTGGAAGTAAAATTACAAAATGACAAAATGTAAAATTATGAAATGTCAACTTTTTAAAATGTAGAAGTAAAATTACAAAATGTAAAAATTACAAAATGTAGAAAGTATTTATTTCTCATATTTTAGATATTCAAAATTTTACATATTCAAAATTTTATTAAACATTTTATATTTTAAAAATCTAAAATTATGAAAAGTAAAATCTAAAACGTAAATAAAAAAATATTATAACTAAAAAAAAAAAAAAAAAATTTTTTTTTTTTTTTTTTTTTTAGTTATAATATTTTTTTTTTTACGTTTCATAATTTTACATTTAACATTTTTTTTACATTTAACATTTTTTTTACATTTCATAATTTTACATTTAACATTTTTTTACTTTTCATAATTTTACATTTAACATTTTTTTACTTTTTATAATTTGACATTTAACATTTTTTTACTTTTTATAATTTTACATTTAACATTTTTTTACTTTTTATAATTTTACGTTTAACATTTTTTTACTCTTCATAATTTTACGTTTAACATTTTTTTACTCTTCATAATTTTACATTTTAAATTTTTTACAAAAATGTAAAAAATTACAAAATGTAAAAAATTACAAAATGTAAAAATTACAAAATGTAGAAGTAAAATTACAAAATGACAATATGTAAAATTATGAAATGTCAGCTTTTTAAAACGTAGAAGTAAAATTACAAAATGACAAAATGTAAAATTATGAAATGTCAAATTTTTAAAATGTAGAAGTAAAATTACAAAATGTAAAAATTACAAAATGTAGAAAGTATTTATTTCTCATATTTTAGATATTCAAAATTTTACATATTCAAAATTTTATTAAACATTTTATATTTTAAAAATCTAAAATTATGAAAAGTAAAATCTAAAACGTAAATAAAAAAATATTATAACTAAAAAAAAAAAAAAAAAAAAAAAAAAAAAAATTTTTTTTTTTTTTTTTTTTTTTTTTTACATTTAACATTTTTTTTTACATTTCATAATTTTACATTTAACATTTTTTTTACATTTCATAATTTTACATTTAACATTTTTTTTACATTTCATAATTTTACATTTAACATTTTTTTTACATTTCATAATTTTACATTTAACATTTTTTTTACATTTCATAATTTTACATTTAACATTTTTTTACATTTCATAATTTTACATTTAACATTTTTTTTACATTTCATAATTTTACATTTAACATTTTTTTTACATTTCATAATTTTACATTTAACATTTTTTTACATTTCATAATTTGACATTTAACATTTTTTTACTTTTTATAATTTTACATTTTACATTTTTTTACTTTTTATAATTTTACATTTTACATTTTACATTTTTTTACTTTTTATAATTTTACATTTAACATTTTTTTACTTTTTATAATTTTACATTTAACATTTTTTTACTTTTTATAATTTTACATTTAACATTTTTTTACTTTTTATAATTTTACATTTAACATTTTTTTACTTTTTATAATTTTACATTTAACATTTTTTTACTTTTTATAATTTGACATTTAACATTTTTTTACTTTTTATAATTTTAACATTTTTTTACTTTTTATAATTTTACGTTTAACATTTTTTTACTCTTCATAATTTTACGTTTAACATTTTTTTACTCTTCATAATTTTACATTTTAAATTTTTTACAAAAATGTAAAAAATTACAAAATGTAAAAAATTACAAAATGTAAAAATTACAAAATGTAAAAATGTAAAAATTACAAAATGTAGAAGTAAAATTACAAAATGACAATATGTAAAATTATGAAATGTCAGCTTTTTAAAACGTAGAAGTAAAATTACAAAATGACAAAATGTAAAATTATGAAATGTCAACTTTTTAAAATGTAGAAGTAAAATTACAAAATGTAAAAATTACAAAATGTAGAAAGTATTTATTTCTCATATTTTAGATATTCAAAATTTTACATATTCAAAATTTTATTAAACATTTTATATTTTAAAAATCTAAAATTATGAAAAGTAAAATCTAAAACGTAAATAAAAAAATATTATAACTAAAAAAAAAAAAAAAAAAAAAAAAATTTTTTTTTTTTTTTTTTTTTTTTTTTTTTAGTTATAATATTTTTTTATTTACGTTTCAAAATTTTACATTTAACATTTTTTTACATTTAACATTTTTTTTACATTTCACATTTTTTTACATTTCATAATTTTACATTTCACATTTTTTTTACATTTCATAATTTTACATTTAACATTTTTTTTACATTTCATAATTTTACATTTAACATTTTTTTTACATTTCATAATTTTACATTTAACATTTTTTTTACATTTCATAATTTTACATTTAACATTTTTTTACTTTTTATAATTTTACATTTTACATTTTTTTACTTTTTATAATTTTACATTTTACATTTTTTTACTTTTTATAATTTTACATTTAACATTTTTTTACTTTTTATAATTTTACATTTAACATTTTTTTACTTTTTATAATTTGACATTTAACATTTTTTTACTTTTTATAATTTTACATTTAACATTTTTTTACTTTTTATAATTTGACATTTAACATTTTTTTACTTTTTATAATTTTACATTTAACATTTTTTTACTTTTGATAATTTTACGTTTAACATTTTTTTACTCTTCATAATTTTACGTTTAACATTTTTTTACTCTTCATAATTTTACATTTTAAATTTTTTACAAAAATGTAAAAAATTACAAAATGTAAAAAATTACAAAATGTAAAAATTACAAAATGTAAAAATTACAAAATGTAAAAATTACAAAATGTAGAAGTAAAATTACAAAATGACAATATGTAAAATTATGAAATGTCAGCTTTTTAAAACGTAGAAGTAAAATTACAAAATGACAAAATGTAAAATTATGAAATGTCAACTTTTTAAAATGTAGAAGTAAAATTACAAAATGTAAAAATTACAAAATGTAGAAAGTATTTATTTCTCATATTTTAGATATTCAAAATTTTACATATTCAAAATTTTATTAAACATTTTATATTTTAAAAATCTAAAATTATGAAAAGTAAAATCTAAAACGTAAATAAAAAAAATATTATAACTAAAAAAAAAAAAAAAAAAAAAAAATTTTTTTTTTTTTTTTTTTTTTTTACATTTAACATTTTTTTTACATTTCATAATTTTACATTTAACATTTTTTTTACATTTCATAATTTTACATTTAACATTTTTTTTACATTTCATAATTTTACATTTAACATTTTTTTTACATTTCATAATTTTACATTTAACATTTTTTTTACATTTCATAATTTTACATTTAACATTTTTTTTTACATTTCATAATTTTACATTTAACATTTTTTTTACATTTCATAATTTTACATTTAACATTTTTTTTACATTTCATAATTTTACATTTAACATTTTTTTTACATTTCATAATTTTACATTTAACATTTTTTTTACATTTCATAATTTTACATTTAACATTTTTTTACATTTCATAATTTTACATTTAACATTTTTTTACATTTCATAATTTTACATTTAACATTTTTTTTACATTTCATAATTTTACATTTAACATTTTTTTACATTTCATAATTTTACATTTCACATTTTTTTACTTTTTATAATTTTACATTTAACATTTTTTTACTTTTTATAATTTTACATTTAACATTTTTTTACTTTTTATAATTTTACATTTAACATTTTTTTACTTTTTATAATTTTACATTTAACATTTTTTTACTTTTTATAATTTTACATTTAACATTTTTTTACTTTTTATAATTTTACATTTAACATTTTTTTACTTTTTATAATTTGACATTTAACATTTTTTTACTTTTTCATAATTTTACATTTTAATTTTTTTTACTTTTTCATAATTTTACATTTTAATTTTTTTTACTTTTTCGTAATTTTACATTTTAATTTTTTTACTTTTCATAATTTTACATTTTAATTTTTTTACTTTTTCATAATTTTACATTTTAATTTTTTTACTTTTTCATAATTTTACATTTTAATTTTTTTACTTTTTCATAATTTTACATTTTACATTTTTTACTTTTTCATAATTTTACATTTTAATTTTTTTACTTTTTCATAATTTTACATTTTACATTTTTTACTTTTTCATAATTTTACATTTTACATTTTTTACTTTTTCATAATTTTACATTTTACATTTTTTACTTTTTCATAATTTTACATTTTACATTTTTTACTTTTCCATAATTTTACATTTTTTACTTTTTCATAATTTTACATTTTTTTACTTTTTCATAATTTTACATTTTTTACTTTTTCATAATTTTACATTTTTTACTTTTTCATAATTTTTTACATTTTTTACTTTTTCATAATTTTACATTTTTTACTTTTTCATAATTTTAAATTTTACATGTTTTACTTTTCATAATTTTACATTTTCAATGTTACTGACCGGAAAGTATAATTTTCGGAATGTATTATAAAGGTAATTATTAAAATCAATCCAATAGATTTTTTCTGTTATTGTATTGTTCATAAAATATTTTTCCTTTATCATATTATTTAGAGATGTATATGATTTTTCTAAATCGTCAATTTCAAAATATTCAAAATAACGTGCAAATAAAGTTGCGTTTTTTTCATCTATAGATATATAACACAAATTGTTACGAGGATCCAGATAAAACCCCGGTTTTATTATACGCATTGTTTCTATAAATCCGAAAAATTTGTCTCGAGGAATTGACCAACAATTAAAATCTGATAACAGTTCATGGAAATTGGGTAAGTCTAATAACATTAGTTTATCATAAAGGGGAATATAATTTTTAAACATATTTATCAATATATCATATGATAAATTAAAAAGAGTAAGTGACATAATTAAATGATTCTTATTGAGTATTAAAAAAAGATAACACATTAATTATTTTATACTAATAATTTTAAAATTTACATTTTTTTATATTTCACATTTTATATTTTATAAATTTTAAAATTTAAAATTTATAAAATATAAAATGTAAAATGTAAAATGTAAATTTTCGCTTTTAAAATTTTTTTACGGAAATTTTTTTAAAGTTTTAATTGTTATATATTTTAAATTCCAATTCATAATAAAAATCCTTGTGTATTTATTTATATATAATACCTGTAGTAATATTAAATATTTATTTGTTCCTTTTAAAGAAAAGAACAAAGTCATGGCATTTTTAAATTTACAAAGTTTTGTGAGTAATAAAAATTTTTATTGTTTAGAATTTACATACACTGGTATTATTATGGATGGAATGTTAATATATAAATATCATGCAATTCGATATATACTTCAAATTCATCTGTAACATCTATTTTGAAAAAGTAAAAATTATAAAATGAAATCTATTGCGTAAATTGTGAATTGTGCAATATAAAATATCTCTCCCTATATATAAGAATAGATAATCATTAACAGTTATACCATTTTCACCACGATGATGGAGCCGCATTACACTATTCATCTTTCTTTCATCTCTTTCGAAAATAAAAAAATTCCAAAATGTATGAGTTTCACTTCCACCGAATCACCTTTTGAAACTCTCAAGATTGATTTATTTACAAAATGGGATAATAGTCCGAGATGTTTTAAAAACGTTTTATATGAGTTTCAAAAAATATGTCAACAATATTTTTGTGAAGACTGTACACTGGTGGCTGTTGATATACCAACATATGAGTTTTTGAAAAATTTTCATAATTCTGTTATTCTGTGGAACTTTACATATAAGGAGAAAGAAGAAGATATGTCTTTAGTCACAGCACATGTATTTAATGCAAGTATTATACCTTGTGAATTACCTAAAAGCGATAATGATGCTGTGGCACGTAGCTTTTGTTTAGATTTATTACCTGAACCTATGGAAGGTGAATTCAGTAAACGTGCCGTACTTGTAGAGAAAGATAATATACCGATTTATTCTGATGAATATTTAGAATTAATACGTGGTGGATTAAAAAAAACTGTTTATGATGACATTTTGTAGAAATTGAATAAAGAAATTAATGAATTAATAAAATGTATTTTTTAAGTATTTATTTATTCAAATTATTTTTAGTACGACAGGACTATTGTTTTCAGACAACGATTTTGCTTTGTCGCCCTGTATACAAATCTATATCTAATATTTTCATTTTCAATGTAACATTTCCAATATTTCAGAAAGTCTCATAAAGAAGAATTGTTATAATTGCAATTTTTTACATTTCATAATTTTAAAATGCATAATTTAAATATCATAATATTTTTACATTTCAGAACTCTAATATCTAAATTATAAAATGTATAATTTTTAATATTCATAATTTTCATATTTCATATTAAGAGTAGATAAATGTATCATATTTTTATTAAAATTAGATTTGTGTGTGTAAAATTATCAATTTTAGATTATACAGATTTGTGTGTAAAAGTATCCAACTAGTATATTTCACATGTATTAACACAATATCTCTACAGTCACTCAAAAAATTAAGTGAACACGAAACCTTTCTCGGAATATTAAATAATAAGTCTATTTAAAAAAAAAAATTAATTGAAATTTTTTTTTATAATTTTAGATTTAAAATTTTTAATTTTTATATTTTTAGTTTAAATTTTTTAAATTTTTATAATTTTAGTTTAAATTTTTTAAATTTTTATAATTTTAGTTTAAATTTTTTAAATTTTTATAATTTTAGTTTAAATTTTTAATTTTTTACTTTTTATAATTTTAGATTTAGTATATATATAGCCGTTTTTCTCGTATTCTAACAAATCTTGGTAATTTAAAATTTTTTATATCATCTTTGATAATGAATTACTTTGATTCTATCAAAAACGCTTTTCACTATCTACTCCGAGATTGTGTTCATCTTGCAAACCCGGATGAAACAGATGAAGAAATGTTAGTTGACGATGTAAATCACATGTATGATCCAGATTGGACACCGAGGGAACATAAATTTGCTCTTTCCATTTTGAGAATGCTTAAAGTCTATTTTCAGATCCCACCCATACATACGGGTATCACCATCGACAAAATTGAAGATGCGATTCCCAAGTTGAAGGAAAAATTAAAATCTATTGTCGATTCTGATTTGTCATCTCTATCTCCTAGAGTTCGAAGCCTTTTAGACGGCCATCTTTTGACATTTCATCAATGGCGAGATCGTAATTGTTATCAGCCTTGGGTTATGGAATGTTTGATCGTCACAGGATGTTTTATTGGAGAGTTTGCAAACAAATTTAGAGACGAATTGAATCCTTTTTTCACATCGGCATCCAAGACATTGATAGAATTCATGGATGATTGTGGTTTAATAGATTGTATTAAAAGCGATTTGTCTTCCAATAAAGATCCGTTTGGCAAACCCGGTAAAAAAGTGAAATCTGTCTTGGACGGAGATAATTTTTGTTTGAAGACTTTTGAAACTGAGTAAACAACAAGAACAAAAAAGATTATAGAAGAAATGTTAAGAAAAAACGCAAAACAAGCTTAATTTTTTAAAAAAAACGAATCGTAATAAAATTTTACATTTTTTATATCTTCTGTATAATATTTCTCATAATAATGTTAAAAATTTTAGCCTATTGAAGAAATAATTAAAAATATTGTATCATAAATAAAAGTCTTTTTTTTTTAGAGTTAGAGAGTGATTCTATGATTTTAATTATGAATTTTAGATTATACAGATTTGTGTGTAAAATTATCAATTTTACATTATACAGATTTGTGTGTAAAAGTATCCAATTAGTATATTTCACACATATTAACACAATATCACTACAGTCACTCAAATAATTAACTGTACATGAAACCTTTCTCAGAATGCCAAAGAATGAGTCAATATTTAAAAAGAACCTTAAAAAATCTATTTTTTTCACTTTAACTCATTTTATTAAAATAATTTTTTTAATTTTTAAAATTTGAAATGCAATGTACTTTTTAAAATACATACATCAGATCAAAAATTATCATATTTATCAAATCACACAGAGTTGAAATTAAAACCTGATAAGTTTTTATTTTTTTAATTAATTGTATATAAATTGTCATTTATAAAATAAATTGATCTCTAAATATAAGTATTGAAATTCAAATCTTGTTTCTTAAAACAATTTAAAGTTTGAAATACAATTTTCAATTGACATTTCATAATTTTTAGATTTTATAAATCTCATCATTTTTGAAAATTAATAATTTATTCATTAATTAATAATTAATCCTTTCTACACAAATTTTGAATTTTTTCTACTTCTTAAAAATTTTTGTCATTTTCTTTATTCAAAATGTCATTTTCGTTTTTCAAAGTCCAATCAATTTATTTAAATTGTTGCTTCAGATCAAACACATCAATCTTTAAATATACATTAAGAGATATTAATAAAAATTTGAAGTTCTTAACACATTTTAAAGAATATTAAAAAGTATTTTAAAGTGAATTCTTATTCTTTCTTATATTGGATAGTAATAATTAAAAATAATGAGCTGTTTTAAGAGAGACCTCATTTAAAAATATACATGTAGTAAAGATAAATATTACTACATGTATATTTATTCAGGATCTTTCAATGTCTGCGTAATTTTTTATATTTCAACGCCAAGAGAAAAAAATACGTAATAATTCAACAGGCCTGGAAAACCAAGCGATAAATTTCATTTATTTCAAAACTAATGATATGAATTTAGGCAAACTTAAATATAACACAAGAAAACGGAAATTTCATGAAACTGATATGTCCCTATTGAAATTTGACCTCTACTGGTTTGTCCCGAAAAATATTTCAAAGCATTGTGTTCTATGAAAGATATTTTTATAAACCATATTTTCATATCTTTACTGTTCTTAATGAAATTGAAATATGTTATTCAAGTTTCTGTATAAAATGGATTTATGTACAGGGACACTCAAAAGTATTCCAAAACATTGCATTTTATGAGAGATATTTCTATAAATCAAATTTTAATAACTTTACTTTACACGAAGATTTAGGAAATTGAAATATGTTATTTATATGCACAAAAGAATGCTTTTGCATAGAATATAGCATGATTAGCATTAGAGGGTCGCACAAAAATATCCAGTTATATTAAGAGCTATTAATAAAAAATTGTTACTGTGAAAATCATAAAAATATTGAAATGTATTATTAATATTCTAAAATAATGCTTTGTATAGAATATATGATTAACTTTCTGATTTACAGGGCTACACTAAAATATTCAGAGAGATCAAAAGCTGTAATTATAATCTAACGGTCTTTTGTGTTAAGCCTTTTTAACACTTTCCAAAATGCCTAAGAGTAATTTTAAAATCAATTATTCTATCTGTCCAGTGGCAAAAAATATTAAAAGTTATTCAATACAACAACTACGTACAGTTGGAAAGTGTTACTAATCAATGCATGATTTTTCTTTAATATATGTAGAAACTGGACACATAAGATAGTATTAAAAATTCTTTTAATAATCCAAAAATTTTGGCAAAAGTTATCCACAGTTAAGAATTATGAAATTTTAAAATTTTAACTCTTTAAATCATTTAAATCATTGAAATGCAGATTTGAGTGTAGGTAGTTTTTTAAATATAACTTAAAAACTGGTTCATAGAACGAGTTGTCATATTTAAAACTTATTTTGAATAAATTCTCAAATGTAACACATAATTTCGTAAACTTAAATTATGTTTATCCAAAATTTCGAGTCATTTCGTTAAGTCCTTTCAATCTGTTTTGTAATGATTACAAATAATTTTAAAATTAAAAGATTTTAACATTATCACCATGAAATGTTTTAAATTGTGGTCTTTGTTAAAAATGATTCAAATGAAACAATTAAATTACAACCAAATTTTAAAATGGTTTTCTATGATTTTTTTCCATGTTGCCTTAAAGTAAAATTCTTTTAAATAAAAACGCACGAAGCTAGCTTGTGACCTCAAATACAAGTCAGCTGTTTGTAATGTCAGCTGTTTACATTCAATTCCACCTGTCTTTTCGTGAATGATGCAATCAAACCTGTCTGAACGTTTCGTTTATCTCTCTTTCTGTATATACAGTTCCCGCCGCTTATTAAAATCGTTCTGAACCAAAGTGATTTTATTAAGCGTCTGATTTTTATATCCCTTAAGGAAAAGGTTCGAAAGAAACTTCAAAAGGTAACGAATAATATAATTAGTAAACAATATTAATTAATTTTTGGTAGATAATTAAATAATTGTTTCTTCGATATAAGTAAATTAATCCCGTGCACTTTCGTTAGAGGAAAATCATCATTAGTTTACCAAAAGTTCATGCTGTTCTTATAAATTAAAAATCTTTTCGTTTAAACCTCATGAATTATAGTAATTTCAAAATAAGAACTAGAAATTGCCTTCTAATAATTAGATAAAAAAAATCAGATTTATATTTTATTACTGTGCTTTGAAAAATACGTTCCTTGAAATTGTTGCGGAGATAAGTTGCGTGGAGTGTTTAATTTGTAACTATATATATATTTCATCTATATATATATATATATTCTATATATATATATATATATATATATGTATATATTTCATCTTTATCAATTTTATCTTTCTTTGTTAAAAGAACACAACAGTAAAGATTATTTATTTTAAAAATAAACCTACAAAAAGATATTCCTTTAATAGATTCATAAAATTGTAATTTTATGAACATATTAATACGAAAGGACTGTTTAAGTTTGCATCATTACATATTTTAATTATAACAAATAAAAATAGTTATTATGTCTATTATTATTATTATTATTATTACAATGCTGCAAAACTTATAAATAGTCCTATCGTACTAATATAAATTTTATCTGTAACAGATCTTTATTTTTTTTCATATCCATGTTTTTTTTCTTCTTGTTCAAAGTAAAAAAATAATCTTATATATTCTCTCTTAAATTCAATTTTTCTTAAAAATATATCATACTTTATCTATCATATATTTTTTTATATATTCTTTTTTTCATCTTTATCATTTTTTCTCTTTTTTTGTGAAAAGAACACAACATTAAAGATGATATATTTTAAAAATAAACCTGTAAAGAGATATTCTTTTTATAGATTCATAAAATTTTAATTATATGAACATATTAATACGACAGGACTATTTTAGTTTACATCATTACCTTTTAAGGCTTTGAATGTTAATTATAACACATAAAAATAGTTATTATTATTATTATTATTATAATGCTGCAAAACTTATCCTATCGTATTAATATAAATTTTATCTGTAACAGATCTTTATTTTTTTCTCTTTTTCGAGAATTTTTCATATCCGTGCTTTTTTTCTTCTTGTTCAAAGTAAAATAAAAATCTTATGTATTCTTTTTTATATAATTTCTTTTTTTTCATCTTTGTCAATTTTATTGTGAAAGAAATTAACACACAGCAATAACTAGTATTTATTTTAAAAAACAAACCTTACATTTCTAAAAAAAAACATCTCAATTAGACATACATAAGATAATTTAAACAGGATAAAAAATTAAAACTAATTACAATCACAATCTTTGAAATTTACAGCATGAAATATTTTAAAGTACATAGACCTGCTAAACAATCTTTATCTTGGTACATATGATTTTATCTTTTTTCACATTAAAATATTTAACACTCTTCATATTTAATTTAAAATGTTTCTGTGTGTGTATAAACAAAGTTTCAATTTTAAACTTTTTGCAATAATGTTTTAAATATTTTTCCATGACACTGTTTAACACCAATTATACATTTATTTGAGAATACACATCAAATTGTTTATTTTTTTTCCTCACAGTTAGATATTTAAAATTAGCATTTCTTTTTACATGATATGAGTCCACAGGTGGTTTATACAATTATCTTCTTCTATATCTTGTAATGTTCTGTAAGATCCACAATATTTGGCCTCTAGTGATTGTTTAGTTCAGACATTGGAAAACAAATGTTTTGCTTTTGAAAAACATAACTTGTTTTAATTTTTCAATTATATTTCAACTTCTTTATTCAAATGTGACAAACAATCTAAAAATTTTTCATCATATGCAACTTTTTGGTCTTTTTCTGGAGGTTAAAGATATTCTTTTAATATATCTCTTGTCATGTCTTTTTTTGAATTTGAGTTATTGTGAAATATCATTAAAGTTTGGTAATTTATTCTTTATGGACTGTCTAATAAAATTTATCACAATAGTTTCAACGAGATGTTTCATGGTGAACTGAAATCTAAGTGAAAAACAGTGTGATATATATAGTTTGAACAAAAAGGGTGGAGCTTAGTTTTTCTTTTTATTTTAAAAAATATTATAAAATAATATAAATAAATAAAAAATAAAATCATGTCACAACTTATTAAAGTATTAATGTCATGGTCAATTATTATTATCTCGATTTTTATCACTTTTAAAATTTATCCTTTTAAAGTGACCATCGAAATTTAAAATCTTAAACAATATGTTATGATAATCTAATTTTTATTCCTTTAATTGAATTTAAAATATGAAAAGCATTTGTACTTTTCGATATCCAATTTCTAATTAATTTGGGATACCATATATATTTTCAAATGCTGTCAACAGATTGCACAAGTAGACTGCCATTTTGATAGACATTTTATATGAAATAAATGTTTACAACATGACATAACAATATTTTTGTCAAGTGAATTTTAAAAAATAGAACAGTCTAAAGATTTTGGACGCATTGATAGACAATTTATATGACGACCTAAATTTACAATATTTTCGTCGATTGAATATAAACAACATTCACCATAATAAATATTCCCTTTCTTGCATTTTCAGGATCAATTAAATAAAATATAGCTAAAATTTGTTCTTTTGAAAATCCTAATAACTTTAAATCATAATGTGAAAGGCCTGTAGCAATTCAATCAATTTAATATCAAAAATCATTGAATTCAATTTCTGATAACGATTGAGATAGAATTTTTACATTATCAGAATCTATATACATTTGCAAATTTATATCCATTTCTGTTTTTTCTTTACAACGTTAATAATTGTTATTTGTAATAATAGTCGCTTTTATATATTCATATCTTTTTTTTAAATATAGATAAATATTAAAAGGAAAAAAATTAAAAATAAAAATAAAATAAAATAAAATAAAATAAATAAACGACAGAAACAAACGGTCAAATAACAGTTTATTTTGAATTGCAAATTAAAAATGTACATATTATATAAATAAATATATAAATCCTTAAAAAATGAACAACATTTTGTCAAATGTTTTTTAAAATACGACTTTTTTCTTTATGATGTCAGTCTTTAATACAAATTTTTAAATATTATTTGTTGAATATCCCCAAACTGTCAATTATTTTACGATGACTTTCTCATAATAAATGCAATTATTAGAAAGACTAAAGAAAAAGATTTAGTCTTTGTGGTGACCACTGATCCAATTGATATAAAGTTTTCTCTGAATCATCTCGCACCATCTTTTTAAGTATTGTTGAATGCACATTTCGGAATTTATTAGCACTTTTAATGACCAGTATAATTAGCATAGCCATTATAACGTTTAAAATTCTTACTTCAATCTCCATAGTTATCAATCCAAAGATCTGAGATTCTAAACAACTGCTACAGTCTTTTTTATACTTCATGTGCGTTGAAAGTTGCATAACATTTTTTATCGTTTAGTGACAGTTTATTCCAATATATAAATCTTTAAAAAAAAGAACAACTTGTCAAGCATATTTTTTTTTAAACACTCCTCTTTTTCTTTACAATAATGAAATTCAGTATTTAAGACAATTTTTTTACGATGACATTATTAGAAAGACTAATGAAAAGGTTTAGTCTTTGTGGCGATCAATTGGTTTTCTCTAAATCATTTACTTTTTGAATTTCTCACAAGAAATGCATCATCCATCCTTTAAGTATAGTTGAATCACATTTAGGAAGTTATTAGCACTTTTAATGATGACTTTCCAGTACAATTAGCATAGCATTAAATCGTTTTGAATTCTTGCTTCATGGTTATAAATCCAGAGATCTGAGATTCTAAACAATGCCACAGCCTTTTATACTTGATGTGAGTTGAAAGTTGCGTAATAAATGACGTCATGAGATTATGAAATATATAAACTTTACAGTTATATTGGCTCTATGAACTAATGTTAATTAAACTAGATTCAAATGAAAGTAAAAAAATTAAGTTCAATTTAAAGTACAGTGGGAGGGTGATTAAATAATCAAACCCAAAATTTCACTATATAATTTAATACTAAAATTCAAATTTTACTTTTTAAAAATAGCTTGTTTAAAATTGAAATAGAATAAAACGGAATTTCAATTTTAGCATTTACTTAGATGGCGACTTACAAAATTGAAATTTTAAAATCCGAAATTTCGTTATATAATTAAATGCTAAAATTCAAATTTTATTTTTTTAAAGGGCTTGTTTAACCTTGAATTGGAATAAAATAGTAGTTGAATTTTAGCATTTTGAAATTTTAAAATTCGACAATTTGCTATCTAATTAACTGATAAAATTCAATTACTATTTTTTTCTATTTCAAGGTCAAACAAGCTATTTTTAAAAATATAAAATTTGAATTTTAAAAGCATTTTAATTAGCATTTCATTATATAAAGAAATTTGGGATTTTAAAATTTAAAAATCTAATTAAATGTTAAAAATCAAATTCCATTTTATTCTATTTCAAGAATTCAAATTACATTTTCTTCTAGTTTAGGGTTAAACAAGCTAATTTTTAAAAATAGTAGTGGAACTTTAGCATTTAATTAGATAGCAACTTTTCAAAATAGAAATTTTAAAATCCGAATAGTTGCTATCTAATTAAATGCTAAAGTTACAATCCCATTTTAATTAGCATTTTAAAAGCATTTTAATTAGCATTTAATTATCATTTAATTATGTAGCAAAATTTCGGTTTTAAAAATTTCAATTTGAAAAGTCGCTATCTAATTAAATGCTAAAATTCAAATTCCACTTTATTCTATTTCAAGAATTCAAATTACATTTTATTCTATTTCAGTGTTAAACAAGCTATTTAAAAAAGAATAGTAGTTGAATTTTAGCATTTAATTAGCATTTTAAAACCTTTTAAAAAGCATTTTAATTACCATTTAATTATATAGCGAAATTTCAATTTTAAAATTTCAATTTTGAAAAGTCGCTATCTACTTAAATGTTAAAATTCAAATTTTACTTTTTAAAAATAGCTTGTTGAAATTTGAAATAGTATAAAATGGAATTTCAATTTTTACATTTACTGAGATATCGACTTTCCAAAATTAAAATTCTAAAATCCGAAATTTCGTTATCTAATTAAATGATAAATTCAAATTTTATTTTAAAAAAAATCTTGTTTAACCTTGAAATAGAATAAAATAGTAGTTGAATTTTAGCATGTAATTAGATAGCAACTTTTCAAAATTGAAATTTTAAAATCCGAGAAGTTGCTATGTAATCTAGCTAAATACTATTTTATTCTATTTCAAAGTTAAACAAGCTATATTTATAAAATAAAATTTGAATTTTAAAAAATAAAATTTTATTTAAAAAAAATTAAATTTGCCTTTTAAAAGCATTTTAATTAGCATTTAATTATCATTTAATGATATAGCGAAATTTCAGATTTTAAAATTTGAAATTTGAAATGTCGCTATTAAATTAAAGGCTAAAATTCAAATTCCATTTCATTCTATTGCAAGATTTCAAATTATATTTTATTCTATTGCAAGAATTCAAATTACTTTTTATTCTAGTTTAGGGTTAAACAAGATTTTTTTTAAATAGTAGTTGAACTTTAGAAATTAATTAGATAGCAACTTTTCACATTTGAAATTTTAAAATCCGAAAAGTCGCGATCTGATTAAATGCTAATATTCAAATTCCATGTTAATTAGCATTTTAAAAGCATTTTTTAAAGCATTTTAATTATATAGCGAAATTTCGGATTTTAAAATTTCGGCATCTAATTAAATGCTAAAATTAAATTTCAATTTATTCTATTTCAAGAATATAAATTACACTTTATATACATTACATTAAAATTTCAATTTGAAAAGTCGATATCTAATTAAATGTTAAAATTCAAATTCCATTTTATTTATATTTCAAGAATTCGAATTACATTTTATTCTATTTCAGTGTTAAACAAATTTCAATTTGCAAAGTCGCTATCTAATTAAATGCTAAAATTCAAATTCCTTTTAATTCTATTTCAAGAATTCAAATTACATTTTATTCTATTTCAAAGTTAAACAAAAATTAAATTTCAATTTATTCTATTTCAAGAATTTAAATTACACTTTACATACATTACATTAAAATTTCAATTTGAAAAGTCGCTACCTAAATAAATGCTAAAACTCAAATTCCATTTTATTCAATTTCGAGAATTCAAATTACATTTTATTCTATTTAAGTGTTCAAAAAGCTATTTTTTTAAAATAGTAGTTGAATTTTAGCATTTAATTAGCATTTTAAAAGCATTTTAAGAGGCCTTTTAATTAACATTTAATTATATAGCGAAATTTCGGATTTAAAATTTCAATTTTGAAAATTCGCTATCTAATTAAATGCTAAAATTAAATTTCAATTTATTATTTTTCAAGAATTTAAATTACATTTTACATACATTACTTTAAATTTCAATTTGAAAAGTCGCTATCTAATTAAACGGTAAAATTCAAATTCCATTTTATTATATTTCAAGAATTCAAATTACTTTTTATTCTATTTCAAAAATTTAAATTACATTAAAATTTCAATTTGAAAATTCTATTTCAAGAATTAAAATTACATTTTATTCTATTTCAGTGTTAAACCAGCTATTTTTAAAAAATAGTAGTTGAATTTTAGCATTCAGCAGTTGAATTTTAAAATTTCAATTTGAAAAGTCGCTATCTAATTAAATGCTAAAATTCAAATTCCATTTTATTCTATTTCAATATTTCAAATTACATTTTAATCTATTTCAGTGTTAAACAAATTTCAATTTGAAATGTCGCTATCTAATTAAATGCTAAAATTCGAATTCCATTCTATTCTATTTCAAGAATTTAAATTACATTTTACATACATTACATTAAAATTTCAATTTGAAATTGAAATTTCTATTTCAAGAATTAAAATTCCATTTTATTCTATTTCAAGAATTCAAATCACATTTTATTCTATTTCAGTGTTAAACAAAAATTAAATTTCTATTTATTCTATTTCAAGAATTTAAATTACATTTTATATACATTACAATAAAATTTCAATTTGAAAAGTCGCTATCTAATTAAATGCGAAAATTCAAATTCCATTTTATTCTATTTCAAAAATTCAAATTACATTTTATTTTATTTCAATGCTAAATAAGCTATTTTTTTAAAAATAGTAGTTGAATTTTTAAATTTCAATTTTAAAAATTCGCTAATTAAATTGAAAAGTCGCTATCTAATTAAATGCTAAAATTCAAATTACATTTTATTCTATTTCAGTGTTAAACAAGCTGTTTTTTAAAAAATAGTATTTGAATTTTAACATTCAGCAGTTGAATTTTAAAATTTTAATTTTAAAAATTCGATAATTAAAAGCTAAAATTAAATTTCAATTTAGTCTATTTGAAAAATTTAAATTACATTTTACATACATTACATTAAAATTTCAGTTTGAAAAGTCGCTATCTAAATAAATGTTAAAATTCAAATTCCATTTTATTCTATTTCAGTAATTCAAATTACATTTTATACTATTTCAGTGTTAAACAAAAAATAAATTTCAATTTATTTTATTTCAAGAATTTAGATTACATTTTACATACATTATATTAAAATTTCAATTTGAAAATTCTATTTCAAGAATTAAAATTACATTTTATTCTATTTCAGTGTTAAACAAGCTATTTTTTAAAAAATAGTAGTTGAATTTTAGCATTCAGCAGTTGAATTTTAAAATTTCAATTTGAAAAGTCGCTATCTAATTAAATGCTAAAATTCAAATTCCATTTTATTCTATTTCAATATTTCAAATTACATTTTATTCTATTTCAGTGTTAAACAAATTTCAATTTGAAAAGTCGCTATCTAATTAAATGCTAAAATTCGAATTCCATTCTATTCTATTTCAAGAATTCAAATTACATTTTATTCTATTTCAGTGTTAAACAAAAATTAAATTTCAATTTATTCCATTTCAAAAAATTAAATTACATTTTACATACATTACTTAAAAATTTTAATTTGAAAAGTCGATACCTAATTAAATGCTAAAATTCAAATTCCATTCTATTCTATTTCAAGAATTCAAATTACATTTTATACTATTTCACTGTTAAACAAAAATTAAATTTCAATTTTTTCTATTTCAAGAATTTAAATTACATTTTACATACAATAAATTAAAATTTCAATTTGAAATTGAAATTTCTATTTCAAGAATAAAATGGAATATTATTCTATTTCAAGAATTCAAATTACATTTTATTCTATTTCAGTGTTAAACAGAAATTAAATTTCTATGTATTATAATTCAAGAATTTAAATTACATTTTACATACATTACATTAAAATTTCAATTTGGAAAGTGACTATCTAATTCAATGCTAAAATTCAAATTCCATTTTATTCTATTTCAAGAATTCAAATTACATTTTATTCTATTTCAGTGTTAAACAAGCTATTTTTAAAAAAAATAGTAGTTGAATTTTAGCATTCAGCAGTTGAATTTTAAATTTCAATTTTGAAAATTCCCTATTTAATTAAATGCTAAAATTAAATTTCAATTTATTCAATTTCAAGAATTTAAATTACTTTTTACATACATTACATAAATATTTCAGTTTGAATAGTCGCTATCTAATTAAATGCTAAAATTCAAATTCCATTTTAGTCTATTTCAAGAATTCAAATTACATTTCATTCTATTTCAGTGTTAAACAAATGTTCAATTTGAAAAGTGGCTATCTAATTAAATGCTAAAATTCAAATTCCATTTTATTCTATTTCAAGAATTCAAATTACTTTTTTTCTATTTCAAGAATTTAAGATTACATTTTTCATACATTACATTAAAATTTCAATTTGAAAATTCTATTTCAAGAATTTAAATTACATTTTTCATACATTACATTAAAATTTCAATTTGAAAATTCTATTTCAAGAATTCAAATTATATTTTATTCTATTTCAGTGTTAAACAAGCTATTTTTTAAAAAATAGTAGTTGAATTTTAGCATTCAGCAGTTGAATTTTAAAATTTCAATTTGAAAAGTCGCTATCTAATTAAATGCTAAAATTCGAATCCCATTTTATTCTATTTCATGAATTCAAATTACATTTTATTCTATTTCAGTTTTAAACAAAAATTAAATTGCAATTTATTCTATTTCAAGAATTTAAATTACATTTTACATACATTACATTAAAATTTCAATTTGAAATTGAAATTTCTATTTCAAGAATTAAAATTCCATTTTATTCTATTTCAAGAATTCAAATTACATTTTATTATATTTCAGTGTTAAACAAAAATTAAATTTCTATTTATTCTATTTCAAGAATTTAAATTACATTTTACATACATTACATTAAAATTTCAATTTGGAAAGTCGCTATCTAATTAAATGCTAAAATTCAAATTCCATTTTATTCTATTTCAAGAATTCAAATTACATTTTATTTTATTTCAGTGTTAAATAAGCTATTTTTTTTAAATAGTAGTTGAATTTTAGCATTCAGCAGTTGAATTTTAAAATTTCAATTTTGAAAATTCGCTAATTAAATTGAAAAGTCACTATCTAATTAAATGCTAAAATTCAAATTACATTTTATTCTATTTTAGTGTTAAACAAGCTGTTTTTTAAAAAATAGTATTTGAATTTTAACATTCAGCAGTTGAATTTTAAAATTTCAATTTTGAAAATTTTAAATTTCTTTTTTTTCTATTTCAAGAATTTAAATTACGTTTTACATACATTACATTAAAATTTCAATTTGAAAAGTCGCTATCTAATCAAATGCTAAAATTCAAATTCCATTTTATTCTATTTCAAGAATTCAAATTACATTTTATAAGTTAATCAAATTACATTTTTCAGTGTTAAACAAAAAATATATTTCAATTTGTTTTATTTCAAGAATTTAAATTACATTTTACATACATTACATTAAAATTTCAATTTGAAAATTCTATTTCCAGAATTCAAATTACATTTTATACTATTTCAGTGTTAAACAAGCTATTTTTAAAAAAATAGTATTTGAATTTTAACATTCAGCAGTTGAATTTTAAAATTTCAATTTTGAAACTTCGCTAATTAAAAGCTAAAATTAAATTTCAATTTATTCTATTTCAAGAATTTAAATTAAATTTACATGCATTACATTAAAATTTCAATTTGAAAAGTCGCTATCTAATTAAATGCGAAAATTCAAATTCCATTTTATTCTATTTCAAAAATTCAAATTACATTTTATTTTATTTCAATGCTAAATAAGCTATTTTTTTTAAATAGTAGTTGAATTTTAGCATTCAGAAGTTGAATTTTTAAATTTCAATTTTGAAAATTCGCTAATTAAATTGAAAAGTCGCTATCTAATTAAATGCTAAAATTCAAATTACATTTTATTCTATTTCAGTGTTAAACAAGCTGTTTTTTAAAAAATAGTATTTGAATTTTAACATTCAGCAGTTGAATTTTAAAATTTCAATTTTGAAACTTCGCTAATTAAAAGCTAAAATTAAATTTCAATTTATTCTATTTCAAGAATTTAAATTAAATTTACATGCATTACATTAAAATTTCAATTTGAAAAGTCGCTATCTAATTAAATGCTAAAATTCAAATTCCATTTTATTCTATTTCAAGAATTCAAATTACATTTTATACTATTTCAGTGTTAAACAAAAAATAAATTTCAATTTATTTTATTTCAAGAATTTAAATTACATTTTACATACATTACATTAAAATTTCAATTTGAAAATTCTATTTCAAGAATTCAAATTACATTTTATTCTATTTCAGTGTTAAACAAGCTATTTTTAAAAAAATAGTAATTGAATTTAAGCATTCAGCAGTTGAATTTTAAAATTTCAATTTTGAAAATTCGCTATCTAATTAAATGCCAAAATTAAATTTCAATTTATTCTATTTCAAGACTTTAAATTACATTTTACATACATGACATTAAAATTTCAATTTGAAAAGTCGCTATCTAATTAAATGCTAAAATTCAAATTCCATTTTATTCTATTTCAAGAATTCAAATTACATTTTATTCTATTTCAGTGTTAAACAAGCTATTTTTTTAAAATGGTAGTTGAATTTTAGCATTCAGCAGTTGAATGCTAAAATTCTTTATGATTTGTCTAATATAATTTATCATAATACTTTCAAGGAGATGTTTCATGGTGAACTGAAATCTAAGTGAAAAACAGAGTGATATACTATATAGTTTGAACAAAAAGAGTGAAGCGTAGTTTTCACTTTTTTAAAAATTATAATAAAATAATATAAATAAATAAAAAAAACAATATAAGTAAATAAATAAAAATAAAATAATAATATCTGAGATTATTATATCATGTCACAGTTTCTTAAATCATTAATGTATTCAGAGTCATGATATGAAAATCAATTGTTATTATCTCGACATTTCTCACTTTTTAAAATTTATTAGTGGTCCTTTTAAAGTATTACACTTTGACCATTGGAATTAAAAATCTTAAACAATATGTCATGATAATCTAAATTTTATTCCTTTAATTGAATTTAAAATATGAAAAGCATCAGTACTTTTCGATATCCAATTTCTAATTAATTTGGGATATCAATATATATTACAACATAACATAACAATATTTTTGTCAAGTGAATTTAAAGAAATAGAACAATCTTCTAATGATTTTGGATACGTTGATAGACAATTTATACGACGACCTAACTTTACAATATTTTCGTCGATTGAATTTAAACAACATTCACCATAATAAATATTCCCTTTCTTACATTTTCAGGATCAATTAAATAAAATATAGCAAAAATTTGTTCTTTTGAAAAACCTACACTGTAAAAAAATAACTATTACCAGCTGCAAGAAACTCTCTGGAGAAAATAATTATTTTCTCCAGAGAGTTTCTTGCAGCTGGAAATAGTTTTTTTTACAGTGTAATAACTTTAAATCATAATGTGAAAGGTCAAACAATTTAATATCAAAATCGTTAAAACAAATTTCTGATAATGGTTGAGATGGAATTTTTACATTATCATATTCTATATACATTTGCAAATTTATATCCATTTCTGTCGTTAATAATTGTTAGTTGTAATAAATGTCGCTTTTATATATTCATATCTTTTTATAAAAAAAATAGATAAATATTAAAAGGAAAATAAAAATAAAATAAAATAAATAAACGACAGAAACAAAGAGTCAAATAACAGTTTATTTTAAATTGCAAATTAAAAATGTACATATTATATACGTAGATCTATAAATCTTTAAAAAATGAGCAACATTTTGTCAAACATGTTTTTTAAAATAATTTTTCTTTATGATGTCAGTCTTTAATACAATTTTTATTTGTTGAATATCGTTAATTATTTTACGATGACATCCTCATAATAAATGCAATTATTAGAAAGACTAATGAAAAAATGTTTAGTCTTTGTGGTGACCACTGATCCAACTGATACAAAGTTTTCTCTATATCATCTCGCACCATCTTTTTAAGTATTGTTGAATGCACATTTAGGGATTTATTAGCACTTTTAAAGACCAGTATAACTGGCATAGCCATTATAACGTTTAGAATTCTTACATCAATCTCCATAGTTATCAATCCAGAGATCTGAGTTTCATATAAATCTTTAAAAAAACGAACAACTTGTCAAATATGTAACACGATTCCTTTTCTTTTTCTTTATGAAATGCAGATGGTCAGTATTTAATACAAATTTTAAATTTTTATTTGTCGAATATCCCAAATTCTTAATTATTTTATGATAACATTCTCATAATAAGTTATATTATTAAAAAGACTAATGAAAAAGGTTTAATCTTTGTGGCGACCACTGAAGCTTTTTCAATTGGTTTTCTCTAAATGATTTAGTTTTTTAACTTCTCGCAAAAATACATGATCCATCCTTTTAAGTATTGTTGAATGCACATTTAGAAATTATTAGCACTTTTAACGATGAATTTCCAGTACAATTAGCATAGCATAAATCGTGTAGAATTCTTGCTTCAAACTCCATGGTTATAAATCCAGAGATCTGGGATTCTAAAAAATGCCATAGCCTTTTATACTTCGTGTGCGTTGAAAGTTACGTAATAAATGACGTCATGAGATTATGAAATATATAAATTTTACAGTTATTTTGGCTTTATGACCTAATGTTAATTAAACTAGATTCAATTGAAAGCAAAATAATAATGTGTAATTTAAAGTGCAGGGGGGGTGATTAAATAATCAAATCCGAAATTTCGTTATATAATTAAATGCAAAATTCAAATTTTACTTTTTAAAAATAGTTTGTTTAAATTTGAAATAGAATAAAATGGAATTTCAATTTTGGCATTTACATAGGTATCGACTTTTGAAAATTAAAATTCTAAAATCCGAAATTTCGTTATATAATTAAACGCTAAAATTCAAATTTTATTTTAAAAAAAAAAGCTTGTTTAACCTTGAAATAGAATAAAATAGTAGTTGAATTTTAACATTTATTTAGCATTTTAAAAGCATTTTAAAAAGCAATTTAAAAAGCATTTTAATTAGCATTTAATTATATAGCGGAATTTCGGATTTTAAAATTTCAATTTTGAAAAGTCGCTATCTAATCAAATGTTAAAATTCAAATTTTACTTTTTAAAAGTAGCTTGTTTAAATTTGAAATAGAATAAAATTGAATTTCAATTTTTGCATTTACTTAGATATCGACTTTCCAAAATTGAAATTCGAAAATTCGAAATTTCGTTATATAATTAAATGCTAAAATTCAAATTATATTTTTTAAATAAAGCTTGTTTAACCTTGAAATAGAATAAAATAGTAGTTGAATTTTAGCATTTAATTAGATAGTAAATTTTCAAAATTGAAATTTTAAAATCCGAAAAGTTGCTATCTAATTAAATGCTAAAATTCAACTACTATTTTATTCTATTTCAAGGTTAAATAAGCTGTTTTTAAAAAGTAAAAAAATAAAATTTGCGTTTTAAAAGCATTTTAATTGGCATTTAATAATATAGAGAAATTTCGGATTTTAAAATTTCAATTTTGAAAAGTCGCTATCTAATTAAATGCTAAAATTAAAATTCCAATTTATTCTATTTCAAGAATTGAAATTACATTTTATTCTATTTCAGTGTTAAACAAGCTATATTTTAAAAAATAGTTGTTGAATTTTAGCCTTTAATTAGCATTTTAAAAGCATTTTTAAAAAGCATTTTAAAGAGCATTTCAATTCGCATTTAATTTTATAACAAAAATAAAATTATTACAAATTTTATAACAAATTTTATATAATTACAAATTTTATTTTACAAATTTTATACATTACAAATTAATTTATTAATACATTACAAATTAATTTATTACAAATACATTACAAATTAATTTATTAATTTATTAATTTTTAATAACATTTTAAATTACAAATTTTATATTTTATATAATTACAAATTTTATATAATTATTACAAATTTTATAACAAAACCGTAAAACAATTAGGGTCAACCAATTTGCAAAATTTGTTTGACTAACAATAGCGAAATAGTTTTTTTTTAAATGTGGACACGTATTATGTTGTTTATCATGTTCGGAAAAAATGAAATATTGTCCGATTTGTCGAAGCATTATTCTACAGAAAAAGAAAATCTATATTCAATAATTTAAAGTTATAAATCTATATTCAATTATTTAAAGTTATAAATCTATATTAAATTATTTAAAGTTATAAATATATATTCAATTATTTAAAGTTATAAATCTATATTCAATAATTTAAAGTTATAAATCTATATTCAATTATTTAAAGTTATAAATCTATATTCAATTATTTAAAGTTATAAATATATATTCAATTATTTAAAGTTATAAATCTATATTCAATTATTTAAAGTTATAAATCTATATTCAATTATTTAAAGTTATAAATCTATATTCAATTATTTAAAGTTATAAATCTATATTCAATTATTTAAAGTTATAAATTCTAAAATTATAAAATGTAAAAGTAAAATTTTTAAATCTAAAATTTTAAACTTTTCAAAATTTTAGATTTTAAAATTTTGAAAATTAAAATTTTGAAAATTAAAATTTTGAAAAGTAAAAAATTTGAAAAGTAAAAAATTTGAAAAGTAAAAAATTTGAAAAGTAAAATTTTGAAAAGTAAAAAAATTTGAAAAGGAAAAAATAACATAACATTAAAAAAAAAAAAAAAAAAAAAAAAAAATTTTTTTTTTTTTTTTTTTTTTTTTTTTTATGTTATGTTATGTTATGTTATTTTTTATTTACGTTTTAAATTTACTTTTTCAAAATTTTACTTTTTCAAATTTTTACCTTTTCAAAATTTTACTTTTTCAAAATTTTACTTTTTCAAAATTTTACTTTTTCAAAATTTTACTTTTTCAAATTTTTACATTTTCAAAATTTTACTTTTTCAAATTTTTACATTTTCAAATTTTTACTTTTTCAAATTTTTACTTTTTCAAATTTTTACTTTTTCAAATTTTTACTTTTTCAAAATTTTACTTTTTCAAAATTTTACTTTTTCAAATTTTTACTTTTCAAAATTTTACATTTGTAATTTTTGTAAAAAAATTTGAAAAAGTAAAATTTTGAAAAAGTAAGAAAAAGTAAAAATTTTGAAAAAGTAAAAATTTTGAAAAAGTAAAAATTTTGAAAATTAAAAATTTGAAAAAGTAAAAATTTGAAAAAGTAAAATTTTGAAAAAGTAAAAATTTGAAAAAGTAAAAATTTGAAAAAGTAAAAATTTGAAAAAGTAAAAATTTTGAAAAGTAAAATTTTGAAAAGTAAAAAAATTTGAAAAGTAAAATTTTGAAAATTTTGAAAAAGTAAAATTTTGAAAAAGTAAAAATTTTGAAAAAGTAAAAATTTTGAAAAAGTAAAAATTTTGAAAAAGTAAAAATTTTGAAAATTAAAAATTTGAAAAGTAAAAATTTTGAAAAAGTAAAAATTTGAAAAGTAAAAATTTTGAAAAAGTAAAAATTTGAAAAGTAAAAAAATTTGAAAAGTAAAATTTTGAAAAGTAAAAAAATTTGAAAAGCAAAATTTTGGAAAGTAAAAAAATTTGAAAAGTAAAATTCTGGAAAGTAAAAAAATTTGAAAAGTAAAATTTTGAAAAAGTAAAAAAATTTGAAAAGGAAAAATTTGAAAAGGAAAAAAATTTGAAAAGGAAAAAATAACATAACATAAAAAAATAATACAACATAAAAAAAAAAAAAAAAAAAAAAAAAAAAAATTTTTTTTTTTTTTTTTTTTTTTTTTTATTATGTTATGTTATTTTTTTTTATTTATGTTTCAGATTTACTTTTTCAAATTTTTACCTTTTCAAAATTTTACTTTTTCAAAATTTTACTTTTTCAAATTTTTACATTTTCAAAATTTTACTTTTTCAAATTTTTACCTTTTCAAAATTTTACTTTTTCAAAATTTTACTTTTTCAAAATTTTACTTTTTCAAAATTTTACTTTTTCAAATTTTTACATTTTCAAAATTTTACTTTTTCAAATTTTTACATTTTTAAATTTTTACTTTTTCAAATTTTTACTTTTTCAAATTTTTACTTTTTCAAAATTTTACTTTTTCAAAATTTTACTTTTTCAAATTTTTACTTTTCAAAATTTTACATTTGTAATTTTTGTAAAAAAATTTGAAAAAGTAAAATTTTGAAAAAGTAAGAAAAAGTAAAATTTTTGAAAAAGTAAAAATTTTGAAAAAGTAAAAATTTTGAAAAGTAAAAATTTTGAAAATTAAAAATTTGAAAAAGTAAAAATTTGAAAAAGTAAAAATTTGAAAAAGTAAAATTTTGAAAAAGTAAAAATTTGAAAAAGTAAAAATTTGAAAAAGTAAAAATTTTGAAAAGTAAAATTTTTAAAAGTAAAAAAATTTGAAAAGTAAAATTTTGATAATTTTGAAAAAGTAAAATTTTGAAAAAGTAAAAATTTTGAAAAACTAAAAATTTTGAAAAAGTAAAAATTTTGAAAATTAAAAATTTGAAAAGTAAAAATTTTGAAAAAGTAAAAATTTGAAAAGTAAAAAAATTTGAAAAGTAAAATTTTGAAAAGTAAAAAAATTTGAAAAGCAAAATTTTGGAAAGTAAAAAAATTTGAAAAGTAAAATTTTGGAAAGTAAAAAAATTTGAAAAGTAAAATTTTGAAAAAGTAAAAAAATTTGAAAAGTAAAAATTTGAAAAGGAAAAAAATTTGAAAAGGAAAAAATAACATAACATAAAAAAATAATACAACATAAAAAAAAAAAAAAAAAAAAAAATTTTTTTTTTTTTTTTTTTTTTTTTTTTTTTTTATTATGTTATGTTATTTTTTTTATTTATGTTTCAGATTTACTTTTTCAAATTTTTACCTTTTCAAAATTTTACTTTTTCAAAATTTTACTTTTTCAAAATTTTACTTTTTCAAATTTTTACATTTTCAAAATTTTACTTTTTCAAATTTTTACCTTTTCAAAATTTTACTTTTTCAAAATTTTACTTTTTCAAAATTTTACTTTTTCAAAATTTTACTTTTTCAAAATTTTACTTTTTCAAAATTTTACTTTTTCAAATTTTTACATTTTCAAAATTTTACTTTTTCAAATTTTTACATTTTCAAATTTTTACTTTTTCAAATTTTTACTTTTTCAAATTTTTACTTTTTCAAAATTTTACTTTTTCAAAATTTTACTTTTTCAAAATTTTACTTTTTCAAATTTTTACCTTTTCAAAATTTTACTTTTTCAAAATTTTACTTTTTCAAAATTTTACTTTTTCAAATTTTTACATTTTCAAAATTTTACTTTTTCAAATTTTTACATTTCAAATTTTTACTTTTTCAAATTTTTACTTTTTCAAAATTTTACTTTTTCAAATTTTTACCTTTTCAAAATTTTACTTTTTCAAAATTTTACTTTTTCAAATTTTTACTTTTTTAAAATTTTACTTTTTCAAAATTTTACTTTTTCAAATTTTTACTTTTCAAAATTTTACATTTGTAATTTTTGTAAAAAAAATTTGAAAAAGTAAAATTTTGAAAAAAGTAAAAATTTGAAAAAGTAAAAATTTGAAAAAGTAAAAATGTGAAAAAGTAAAAATTTGAAAAAGTAAAAATTTTGAAAATTAAAAATTTTGAAAATTAAAAAATTTGAAAAGTAAAATTTTGAAAAGTAAAAATTTTGAAAAGTAAAAATTTGAAAAGTAAAATTTTGAAAAGTAAAAATTTGAAACGTAAAAAAAAAAAAAAAAAAAAAAAAAAAAAAAAAAAAAAATTTTTTTTTTTTTTTTTTTTTTTTTTTTTTTAATTTGTTATGTTATGTTATTTTTTATTTACGTTTCAGATTTACTTTTTCAAATTTTTACTTTTTCAAATTTTTACTTTTTCAAATTTTTACTTTTTCAAATTTTTAATTTTCAAAATTTTTAATTTTCAAAATTTTACATTTTGTAATTTTTGCATTTTGTAATTTTTGCATTTTTTATAATTTTTGCATTTTTATAATTTTTACATTTTGTAACTTTTGCATTTTGTAATTTTTACATTTTGTAACTTTTGCATTTTGTAATTTTTACATTTGTAACTTTTGCATTTTGTAAAAATCTAAAATGTAAAATTATGAAAAGTAAAATATATAAAATTATGAAAATTATATTAATGTGTAAAAGAACATTAATGTTTTTTTATAAATTCTTCTAAACGTACAGGAACTTTACCAACAAAATTTACTTGTTTTTCAATCAGTTTTCGAGCTGCCAAACATTGCAATGTGATATATTGCAAGTAATTGAATTCGAAATGAGACTGCAACATACAATGTCCATAACCCTTTCGACAATCAATATTTGCACCATATTTTAATAAAACCTGTATAACTTTAGATGAATAATTTGATAACTCTACAGCTATTTGTATAGGAGTATTAAAATTGTAATTAATCACTTCTGTATTAGCACCACATTCTAAAAAAAGTTCAGCTATTGCAGCATTTGGAAATATGTCAGTTTCAAAATAATTGTTTGATTTTGAAACAACAAGATGTAATATTGCATTACCAACAGAAGTTCTGAGTTCTAATTTTAAAATATTTTTAATGAGTTGCTTCATCATTTTCACTTGTTCTGCAGTCTTTGGAATTACATGAAGGATATAAATTTGGTGTGTTACTACTTTAAGTATTTTGTCAAAAATTTCTTGTTGTTTTTTAAAGACAGGTTTTATGTTTAAAAGAACAATAGAGTTTTCAAAATGACTTACAAGTATACGTGTTGTATTTTAAAAGCTTTTACAGATAGAGGTCTGTTACAACAAAACTTATTTTCTATCTGTAATTTAAATAGCGTTCTTAAAAACTCTATACAGTTTTTCACATTCGACAAAGTCACATTAAATTACCTCATCTATATAAACAAACTAAATATAAAGAATCTAAATTTCAAAAGAATTATGTGATTCTTTTATCAAAATTTTTTAAATGAGATCATCATATAGATAATGTTTTGCTGATAAAAAGTTCAAAATTTATTTAGTTTGAAATTTTATTTTGACAATGACATGTTTAAACTGTTTAAAATTAAAATTTTATCAAACAATGTTTCAATGAAAGATTATTAAAGATTATGTTTTACAGATTTACAGATGTTTTAAGAATATTAATATTTTAAATGACGTTTTAATATATTTTGATATATATAGATATTCTTAGTACATTTTAAGTTAAATGTATATTTATTTATTTAGTCTCTTAAAAATATGTTTTATGTATTCTAACTATATTATTTTAAAACAAACAATCTTTTCTTTTTAAAAGCAAAAACGTCACTTTTTTTAGTTTTTAACGAACTATTTAATATTTTTAAAAATCTATTTAAGAAGCTAAAAATTCAAATGCTCTGTATAATTTTTTCCTGAGATATTTTGAATACGGTAATTTTTAATGCGGCTCGTCTCGCACCTTCTTTGTTATCAACATGCAACATCACTTTGTTGGGATGATTGAGAAAGTCTGTCGATTTATAAAGAAATTTCATATGACTTTCTGATTTATTCAGACTTAATAAAAAAGAAATTGGAAATCTCTTTTTAGTAAGCTTTAATTTAATGCTAGAAGAAAAAAATGATCTTAACAAATAATGTGCGATATTAAAAACATGAATCTGATATTGAAAATATGAAATCCAAAAGTAAATAAAAAAAAAACTTATCAAAATGGACTGCCTCTAATACTAAAAAGTAAAAGCTGAGTTATTCAAAGAGTAACTGAAATTTTATAATATCACGAAACTTTTTTGAATTCTCTATTATTAAGTCTCACTTCAGTTAACGGAAAAATTGTTAGACTATCGTAATTTTATTTTGCTAAAATAATTTGCTCAATCCACTTTTTACTTCACTTTAAATTCTTTTTCTTTACATGCGTAAAAGGAATTTATGTCTAAATAAAACTACTTGAGCATACATAGAATGTTCAAACAGATTTAATAAAAAAGCAAATAATTTTACCTTAACCTTTTTAAAAAAATATATATAGCGAAACTCAGAATAACTTAAAAAGACAATTCATTTCTATTATTTAATGAACAAAAAGATATATTGAAGAGTTTTAAAAGAAACAATCGAAAAAAAGCAAGTATAAAATTATATTATGTGACTATCATTTTTAAGAGCAGCTTAAAATAATTTATTTGAGAAAACGAAAAAAAAAAGACTTCAAGTCTTTTTATTAATTTGAAAACTCTATCTAAAATTGTTCATACTTGAAAAAGTTAAAACTCTGAAAAGTTATTATTGAAATATTCTAACTTATGGATAAAAATAACTGAATAATATTTAAAACTAATGTTAGAGATAATATTTATTCAAGTAATTTAAAAAGACTTACTTGATCTTTTGAAGTTTGTTTTTTTCAGAAAGAGAATATATTAAGCATTCCAATTTTGTATATCTATATCAGAGCTCCATATTTGTATATCGACATGTCAGAATGAAAATTTTTCAGAAATGCGAGCTCTATTTATACTACAGCGAGACGTCTTCATTTTTTTTCTTTTCTTTTTATCAGTTTATTTAATGATATTTCACAATACTGACTATTTATCATATTTTAGAATTTTTATTTTGTGAACTTTTGTAAAATAATGAAATTATAAAATCAAAAATTATAAAAAGAGAAATCAAAAATGTAAAAATAAAAATTATGAAATCTGAAATTATAAAAACTGAAATTATGAAAACTGAAATTATGAAAACTAAAATTTAGAAAACTGAAAATATGAAATGTAAAATTATAAAATAAGAAATTAAAAATCTTGAAAACTAAATTTAAAAAAAAAAAAAAAAAAAAAAAAAAAAAAAAAAAAATTTTTTTTTTTTTTTTTTTTTTTTTTTTTTTTTTTTTTAGTACATATATTTTTTATTTACTTTCTAGATTTTAGTTTTCTAGATTTTTAACTTCTCATTTTATAATTTCACTTTTCTAAATTTTAGATTTCATAATTTCACTTTTCTAAATTTTAGATTTTATAATTTCAGTTTTCTAAATTTTAGATTTCATAATTTCAGTTTTCTAAATTTTAGTTTTTACTTTTGTAAATTTTATATTTCATAATTTTAGTTTTCTAAATTTTAGATTTCATAATTTCTATTTTCTAAATTTTAAATTTCATGATTTCAGTTTTCTAAATTTTATATTTCATAATTTTACTTTTCTAAATTTTAGATTACATAATTTCAGTTTTCATAATTTCAGATTTCATAATTTCAGATTTCATAATTTCAGATTTCATAATTTCAGATTTCATAATTTCAGTTTTCATAATTTTAGATATCATAATTTCAGTTTTCATAATTTTAGATTTCATAATTCTAGTTTTCTAAATTTCAGATTTCATAATTCTAGTTTTCATAATTTCAGATTTAATAATTCTAGTTTTCTAAATTTCAGATTTCATAATTCTAGTTTTCATAATTTCAGATTTTATAATTTCAGTTTTCAAAATTTTAAGTTTCGTAATTTCATTTTTCATAATTTCAGATTTCATAATTTTAGTTTTCATAATTTTAGTTTTCAAAATTTCAAGTTTCATAATTTCAGTTTTCTAAATTTTAGATTTCAAAATTTCAATTTTCAAAATTTTAAGTTTCATAATTTCAGTTTTCTAAAGTTTAGATTTCATAATTTAAAAACTTAAATTAATGAAATCTAAAATTTTGAAAAATTATAAAATGAAATCTAAAATTTCGAAAACTGAAATTATGAAACTTAAAATTTTGAAAATTGAAATTTTGAAATCTAAAATTTAGAAAACTGAAATTATGAAACTTGAAATTTTGAAAACTGAAATTTTGAAATCTAAAATTTAAGAAGCAAATAATTTAAAATGTGTATCTTCTTAACTTTACTGTTTATCTTTACTGCTTATCTTTTACTGTTTATTTTAAAAATGTTTATCTTAATGAAATCTTTGTTTTATTGAGTTATTTAAAACTAAAAAAAAAACATGAAAGAGCGATAATTTAGTTTATAATTTCTCGAGATACAATATTCATTTAGATTTAAACTTATGTTTATATCATTATTTATGAGGTGAGTAGTTAATTTTTAGTAACGACATTTTTCAGTCATCTGAAATTATTACTCTCTCTAAGAGGAGAGCTCTTTAAAGTCAGTTCAGATTTGTAATTTTTTTTCTGTGTTAGAATTTCTTAATTGATTTTTTGAGCTTCAATAACTAATCAAATCTTACGATTTTAAAACTAAAATTTGAAGAAAATTTAACGTTTTTTTTAATTATTTCTTTCTTTTCACGCAGGTGAATAATTTTATTTTTTATATATGTCACAGATGACTTTGAAGAAAACTAATATTAAAAGTTTTTACGCTCTTAGAGCTCTAAATAAAGACTTCTTACAAAAGCATATTAATGTTTTGTTATTTTCTCAAAAACTGTATGACGCAGACGTACGATTCTAATTTTTGAATAATTGACTTTGAATATAAAAATTGAATTTCAAGTTTAGTTTTGTATTAAGTACTGAAAATGTAATTTTTCCTTAAAAAAAGAAGATTGACAGATTTTAATTTAGTGCTAGAAGCTTACCATTATTTAAGTATTATTCAGAAATAGGATGAAGAAAATGATATATATTTTACAAATTTTTAATTACTTTAGATTTAACTATTTTCATATTTTCATTGTCTAATTTTACATATTAGGTTTCTTACATTTAATATCTGCTTCTAGAATTCACATTTTTTTTATATCTAGATCGATATTTTTTTGTGAACGGCTCGACGCAGATGAATAGTTTTTCTTTTGAAACATGTCTAAAATGACTTTCAATATTAGGAAATTTGAAATTGTATTTTAGATTTATAATAAGTATTCAAATTTTAATTTTTACGGTTCAAAATATAGTTTAATCGCTATATTAATTAAACTCTTCGACATAGAAAAATTATTTTTTATTTTCTAAATATATCTAAAATGTCTTTCAATGTTAATTGAATCTTTCAGTGTTAATATTTAGTGTTAATCTTTGTCTAATTTAATCTTTCAATGTTAAGTTGCATATTTTCAGTTTTCGAAATTTCAGATTTCATAATTTTAGATTTCATATTTTCACTTTTCGAAATTTCAGATTTCATAATTTCAAGTTTCATATTTACAGTTTTCTAAATTTCAGATTTCATATTTTCAGTTTTCTAAATTTCAAGTTTCACATTCTCAGTTTTCTAAATTTCAGATTTCATAATTTCAGGTTTCATATTTTCAGTTTTCTAAATTTCAGATTTCACAATTCTAGATTTCATAATTTTACCTTTTTAAATTTTAGATTTCATAATTTCATTTTTCTAAATTTCAGATTTCATAATTTCAGTTTTCGAAATTTTAGATTTCATAATTTCAGATTTCATAATTTCAGATTTCATAATTTCAGATTTCAAAATTTCAGATTTCACAATTTTAGATTTCGTAATTTCAGATTTCTAAATTTTAGATTTCGTAATTTCAGATTTCTAAATTTTAGATTTCGTAATTTCAGTTTTCTAAATTTTTAGATTTCGTAATTTCAGCTTTCAGAATTAAATCTAAAATTTAGAAAACTGAAATTATGAAATATAAAATTTCGAAAACTGAAATTATGAAATCTAAAATTTCGAAAACTGAAATTATGAAATCTAGAATCATGAAATCTGAAATTATGAAATCTGAAATTACGATATGTGAAATTATGAAATCTAAAAATATGAAATCTAAAATTATGAAATCTAAAATTATAAAATGTGAAATTATGAAATCTAAAATTATGAAAACTGAAATTATGAAAGCTAGATTTTGATATCTATAATTATAAAATGAGAAATCAAAAATGTTAAAACTAAAATTTAGAAAGTTAATAATATATATTAAAAAAAAAAAAAAAAAAAAAAAAAAAAAAAAAAAATTTTTTTTTTTTTTTTTTTTTTTTTTTTTTTTTTTAGTATATATATATATATATATATCTTATTTACTTTCTAGATTTTAGTTTTTACATTTTTGATTTTTCATTTTATAATATTAAGTTTCATAATTTCAGATTATATAATTTAAGTTTTCTAAATTTCAGATTTCATAATTTCAAGTTTCATATTAACAGTTTTCTAAATTTCAGATTTCATATTTTCAGTTTTCTAAATTTCAAGTTTCACATTCTCAGTTTTCTAAATTTCAGATTTCATAATTTCAGGTTTCATATTTTCAGTTTTCTAAATTTCAGATTTCACAATTCTAGATTTCATAATTTTACCTTTTTAAATTTTAGATTTCATAATTTCAGTTTTCTAAATTTCAGATTTCATAATTTCAGTTTTCGAAATTTTAGATTTCATAATTTCAGATTTTATAATTTCAGATTTTATAATTTCAGATTTCAAAATTTCAGATTTCACAATTTCAGATTTCACAATTTCAGATTTCATAATTTCAGTTTTCTAAATTTTACATTTCGTAATTTCAGATTTCTAAATTTTATATTTCGTAATTTCAGTTTTCTAAAGTTTTAGATTTCGTAATTTCAGCTTTCAGAATTAAATCTAAAATTTCGAAAACTGAAATTATGAAATCTAAAATTTCGAAAACTGAAATTATGAAATCTAGAATTATGAAATCTGAAATCATGAAATCTGAAATTACGATATGTGAAATTATGAAATCTAAAAATATGAAATCTAAAATTATGAAATCTAAAATTATGAAATGTGTAATTATGAAATCTAAAATTATGAAAACTGAAATTATGAAAGTGAGATTTTGATATCTATAATTATAAAATGTTAAAACTAAAATTTAGAAAGTTAATAATATATAAAAAAAAAAAAAAAAAAAAAAAAAAAAAAAATTTTTTTTTTTTTTTTTTTTTTTTTTTTTTTTTTTTTTTTTAGTATATATATATATATATATCTTATTTACTTTCTAGATTTTAGTTTTTACATTTTTGATTTCTCATTTTATAATATTAAGTTTCATAATTTCAGATTATATAATTTCAGTTTTCTAAATTTCAGATTTCATAATTTGAGGTTTCATACTTTCAGTTTTCTAAATTTCATATTTCATAATTTCAAGTTTCATATTTTCAGTTTTCTAAATTTCAGATTTCAGATTTTTAGTTTTCTAAATTTCAGATTTTATAATTTCAGATTTCAAAATTTCAAGTTTCATATTTTCAGTTTTCTAAATTTCAGATTTTTAGTTTTCTAAATTTCAGATTTTATAATTTCAGATTTTAAAATTTCAAGTTTCATAATTTCAGATTACAAAATTTCAGATTTTATAATTTCAGATTTCATAATTCTATATTTCAAAATTTTAGATTTCTAAATTTTAGATTTCATAATTTTAGTTTTCTAAATTTCAGATTTCATAATTCTAAGTTTCATAATTCTAGATTTCATAATTCTGGGTTTCATAATTCTAAGACTTCATGTTGTTTTAGAATAATGATAGTTTTACCTACTTGATGCTTTCACACTTAATGAAGCAAATAGGTTTTAGTTTGTTGTACTTTACTCGTAAATCTGTATATTTTATAAATATTGATAAACATTATGTATTGATTGAGTTTTAGAAGAATGTTATGGTTTAGAATTGATAGTTTTACTATAGGATATCTAGTCACTTATTAGAGATTGCAGATTTTAATTGGTCTCATTTTATTAATAAGGCTGTATATTTTATGAATATTTATAATTTTTAGTTCTCATGTTATTTTAGAAGAATGTTGTTGATAGTTTTACTATATGATATCTACACACTTAAGAGAGATTGAAAATTTGATTTAGTGTCATTTTATTCACAATACATTATATTTTATGAATATTGATAATTCTAATTCTTATTTTTTTTCTTTAGAAAAATGTGGTGGTAAGAGTTTTACCATTTGATATTTTCACACTTAAGAAAGCGAATAAGTTTTGGTTTGTTCTATTGTACTCATAAGACACTATATTTTATGAATACTGATAATTCTAAGAATTCATGTTATTTTAGAAGAGTGCGAGTTTTACTTTATTGAGTTGATTTAAGTTTGTTGTACTTTACTCGTAAGACTGTATATATTATGAATAATGATAAACATTATGTATTGATTTAGTTTTAGAAGAATGTTATGGTTTAGAATTGAAAGTTTTACTATAGGATATCTGGTCTCTTAATAGAGATTGCAGATTTTACTTAATCTCATTTATTTAATAAGATTTCATATTTTATGAATATTTATAATTTTAAGTTTTCATGTTATTTTAGAAGAATATTGTTAATACTTTTACTATAAATAAAAAAGATTTATTGTTACTATAGGTATAGTCCAGGATTTTAAATATAAAAAATCAAACTTTTTTAAAAAACAAAATTATTGTTAAACTTGCTCTTTTTGATAAAGTGTCATTGTTTTTTAAAAAAACATAAATATTAAAATTGATCCACTTTAAAATCTGTGATGTCCAAAAATTCGTTTTTCATTATAATTATCTCTATATATTTTTTGTAATATATTATAAATACAACTTTTATTCGTTATACCTTCAAAATCAGGCACTTCATGAAATTTTATATGAGCTTTTATGTCTTGATTTTTCTTATTATTCAAGTGAATAAAAGTATCGGATTTAAATTCTATAGTTCCCATAACTTGGTATTCTTTTGTAAAATGTTTTATTCTTCTTTTATTCCTAGATGGGCAAATTAAACCTTCATTTTGAATGGCGTGTAAAACACGCCATTTGTCATTTTCATTTGGTTCTTTTAATAAAATTAATTCATTAGGATTATGTAATAAACATAAATGTTTATCATCAGATTTATAAATATTTTCATAATGACATTGATCTAAATATATTGTTTTTGAATCAGGAGTTACTAAACATCGTTTTATAGAATTAAAAATATAATGTTTGTCATTTCCTTTAATGACCATCAATAAATGAATAAATTGTATCAAAGGAATATTAAGTTTTTTAAAACAGTTTTACGTATAGGTAAAGTCATATAAATTGCAGCACGTTCAAAATGTTTATTATATCGACCATACTCTGTTAATTTTATACTAGATTCAGACTGAATAATATGTAATATATGATAAGTGGAATCATCGTCAAAGAAAATTTTATCCATTTCTGATAAATTCAAAAAATAATCTATTTAATAACGTATATATTATTATATACATCTATATATACGCTTATATATATTCTTCTTAGCTATATATTTTCTTTTTTAATTTTTTAATTAAAATATATTTTTAAATTTATGAAAAAAATTCTGAAGCAAATAATATTTTTTTATTAGCAAACAAATATTTCATTTCAAATTTGATATAACAAATGTAAATAATAATAATAATAATAATAATAATAATAATAATAATAATAATAATAATAATAATAATAATAATACATTGATTATTTATATATACAATTACATTTATCTCCAGAATCCATGTTTAGATTCAGTCAATGTTTGAACACATTTTACATGTTCATCATTTTTTCTGTGTACTTTATTACTCGATAAAATACCATTTACAAATAAACGTAAATAGGCCTGAATGCGCATTCCACAGTTATTTCGAATGTTCAAAATAAATGCAGTATCAGGATCCGAATATTTCAAATTGGGTAAATTATCTGATGTATAACCAAAATGCCACAAGTAATCCATTATGTCCACTGTTATTTGATCTTTAGTTGTTTTTAAAATGACATTCAGCATTTCTTTAAAACTGTACACTCTTGAGTCTTTGCCATTTAAAACTTTTTTATAATGACTAGGTGTCAAATTTTTCAAGTCTTTTGAAGGTTTTGGAAAAGTGCATCCATAAAAACGATCCACATCCACAGCAAAAAAATATACATTTCCATCATTACCCACTGCAGCTCTTATTGTCGGTTTATTCACGAAAAATGACACTTTGAAAAACATTGTATTAACTAAGGCCGTCGAATAAATGATACTAAAAACCTGGAATAAATTATACTAAGGACGTGGTTTATATACACAATGAGAAATGACGTCATGAGATTATGAAATATATAAACTTTACAGTTAGTTTGGCTTAATGTTAATTTAACTAGATCTTATATAATTAATGTTAAAAGTCAAATTTTATTTTTTTAAATAGCTTATTTAACCTTGAATATAAATCATTTGAATTTTAGCTTTTAAATATATCGCGATTTTTCAAAATTGAAATTTTAAAATCTGAAATTTCGCTATATATTTAAATCCTAAAATTAAAATTTATTTTTTTAAATAGCTTTTAAACTTTAAAATAGATATAATTTGACATTTAATTATATAGTGATTTTTCAAAAAATCCGAAATTTCACTATATAATAAAATGTTAAAATTTTATTTTTTTAAAATAGCTTATTTAATCTTGAAATTGAATAAAATATAATTTGATATTTAATTATTTAGCTAAATTTAAAAATTGAAATTTTCAAAACTGGAATTTAGCTAAATAATTAAATATTAAATAAGCTATTTTTTAAAAAAAATAGCTTATTTAATATTGAAATAGAATAAAATTTCATTTAAATTTTAGCGTTTTATTAGATAGCGATTTATCAAAATTTCAATTTTGAAATTCGAAATTTCGCTAAGTAATTAAATGTTAAAATTCAAATTTTGTTTTTAAAAATGGCTTATTTAACCTTAAATTAAAATAAAATATCATTTGAATTTTAGAGATAGCGATTTATCAAAAAATGTGAAATTTCACTATATGATTAATACTAAAATTCAAATTTCCATTTTTTAAAAATAGCTTATTTAACCTTGATAATATGTCATTTGAATTTTAACATTAATTAGATAGCCAAAATTGAAATATAAAAAGGTAATTTTAAAAATGAATAAATTTATAAAAAAGTCCAAGTTTATTAAAATACAATTATTTAGGTGTGTCGTGACTATATATGGATCATTTATTTACTCTGGTGAATAAATATTTGTGATGATCTATTCAAACATGACTACTTCAAAATATATAAATGTGGGTTTACAAAATGTTTATTGTTAAATAAAATCTTACATTATTATGATAATCATTAAAAAATAAATATTGAGAATTAAAAAAATATTTAAACATTTACAGATTTTTTAAAGAAATCATTTTCGATTTTTGTATTCATTAAAAACAATAATGACATGTATAAAAAATAATTTTCCCCAGGTGAGGATCGAACTCACAACCTCGGCATAACTCACAATTATACTGTTTTATAAGTACCGCGCGCTAGCCAATTGCGCTACTGGGGACATTAAAAAAAACCTTTATAATCTTATTTAAATCCTGAAAAAGTTTGAAATGTTTTAATTTTTATATATTTAAAATTCCATATTTATTTATAAACCATGATAAATATATAATTACAAAATTATGATTCATATTTAGACAATCTTCTTTTTAGCTCAACATTTTCGGCTACCAATCTAGCAATTTCAGTCTCTCTCAAATATTCGATTTTGTTTTGAAGCGATCTATTTTCTCCTTGAAGTGAATCATTTTTCTCTTCTACGGTTTTCAATTTATGTTTCAATTCTCTAATTTCTTCTTCGCGCCTTTGTTCAATTTCCACTCGTAAATTCTCAAATTTGTTTTTCAATTCCCTGATTTCTTTTTCGTGTTTCTGTTCCATTTTCATTCGTGAATTTTCTAACTCTTTATTTTTTTTACCAATTCTTCGCAATGTTCCATGATTGGTTTAGCACAATTTAAACAATCTTGTTGTCTCCGGCTAGGTTAACGTTAAAATATAATTTTGAGTCTGAGAAAGTGAAATATATATCAAAAATATATAAAATTAAAATATTATTTAAACTCTATATAAAAAATAGAATATTTTCTACAAAAAATATAAAATTTTCTACAAAAAATTGAAATTTTCAATTTTCAAAAACTTTCCGAAAAACATGGTCAACATATATAGTGAAATTTTTATTGGTTTTTTTATTAGTTTCTTAATAAGATATTTTGACAGACCTGGTGAATAAATATTTGTGATGAGTTTCAAAAATCCATCCAGACACAAAATACATTGCAGTCTACTTTAAAATATATAAACGTGGGTTTTACAAAATGTTTACTCAATATCGTTAAATAAAATCTTACGTTATTATGATAATTATTAAAAAATAATTTTTTAACTTTAAAAAATGTAGAGTAGTAAATATTGAGAACTAAAAAATATTTAAACATTTATAGATTTTTTTTAATTTGAACATTTTCCATTTTTGTATTAATTAAAAACTCAAAAAATTGCAATTTTGTATCTTTTTCTGATGATGTTTTTTTTACAATTTTCTCTTTTTGTGTCAGCCGATATTTAAATTTCTTATAACATTTTAACAAATGGTTCGCAGCGTCATATTTTTTCTTGAATTTCTCGATTCCAAACACAACATTTTTTTAGCAATCATGTTGTCCGTCGTACAATGTTTTTCATATTCTTTTGACAAAAGACTTATTCCACATTTAAGACACGAATATGGAACAGTGTCTCGAGAAAGAACTTTACAGTATATATTTATTTTGTTATTATAATAGTTATTATAAATGATTATATTTGTATATAATACTCTTTTTTTTATTAAAATATGTTGTGTATATATATTATATATTTATTTCTTTAATAAAAATGTTCAAAATTAAATGTCTTATTATTTTTTTAAATTTTCAAACAAATCATTTATAGAAATTTGAAATAGAATAAAATTGAATTTGAATTTTAGCGAATTTCATTGAATACCTGCAATTGTATAATTTAATTTCTTAAACAACTTTCAGATATTTAATTATATTTCTGTTTCATCATACAATTCAAAAATTAGAATAATCTTACAGGTAGATTTTTTTGAATAACTGGAGACGTTCCACAGTAAATTCTACATGGTTTAAAGCATTAATAAAAAATGTTGTAAAAACTAGCCACCTTGAATAAGTCTTTCTGTTATTACTTTTTAATACGACCATGACTATTTCTATCAATCTATCATTTTGCGTTTTTACCAATTTATAATGTTCCATTTCGACCTGCAATTATCCTTGAATTTTAACATTTTATTATGTAGCAAAATTTCAGATTTTAAAATTTCAAAATTGAAATTTAGCTAAATAATTAAATATTAAAATTAAAATTATATTTTATTCTATTTATTCAGAAACTCAGTTTGTCTCATAGATTTCAAATTAAAAATATAGATAATATATGTGCTGAAATGCTTGTGGAATTCATTTTTAAACACCAAAATGACATGTTTAAAACAATACAATGGAATGACAGACGTTATTATTAAAAATCACTCTTCAACATTCTTAAAAAAGGATTTTATTTAATAGACATGGGACAGGTTTGAATAGTGTTTGAACAATACATACAACAAGCAAAATGTTTACAATCTAGAAAAATAATATCCTTGATTTTAACTTAAAAAGATATTTTTAACGTTTCCTTTTTTTGGTCTGTATAATTATTCTTTATGATAAAGGTTTAGATAGTTATATGGTCCTTTTTCTTTTCTATGAAATTATATTTCTCTCGAAGATATTTCGCAGGGTCCATTAAGGCTTTTTGGCAAGAACATGTATTTGGGAATTCATCATAAAAAACACATCTTATACAATCAGTCAAGTGCCATTCTCTACTTTCAGGATTCAGAATTACATTAATTTCTCGTTGTTTTCCCATTTCTCTGACTTTTATTTCAAACTGTATAGCATTCCTTGTAGTTTTGTATTCCTCATACCATTTGAACACATTTTCTCTATCTGAAACACAACGCTTGTAAAAATCTCGCACATTTTCAATTTGATCAAACGCTACTAAAGAGCCGCTTAAACGTTCTTCCTTGTGTAATTTTTGGAAATTTTTTGAAAGCATTTCGTCATCTAAATATTTCTCTGGAGCGTGGTAGCAAGGACAAGTATCGGGTCCCTCTTTTGCATCGTCCTGAGACCATACACAATTATTTAAGTGCAATTCATCTCTTTTGTTCAAAAGAAATTTCAAGCGACTATTATAACGACGACATAATACTTCGAAATGCAAAATATTAACTCGATTATTGCAAATCTTGTACTTCTTTCGCAGAGTATCTAAATATGTAGTAGTCATGTTGAAATGATTTAGAAACGACAAGTCATATATATATCCACTTTTATTCAACCAATAATTTTAAACAAAAAATAAAAAGACAGACTTATTGATTAAACAACTTCTTTATTTCCGTTATTTTGGCTGAAAAAGTTCCAGTGAAAATTGTCATTTTATATGTCAGAATTTGAAAAAACAAAAAAGGGAGGGGCCGAGTTATATGAAAAAGATTTGTTACCAACTAAAGTTAAAATAGTCATTTTATATGTCAGAATTTGAAAAAAAAAAAAAAAAAAAAAAAAGGTTTCAAATTAATCAACGTAATTTTTTTTTAAATTTTAAAAAATTTTTAAAGGGTAATACTATTTTACTTTATTTTATTTTTATTTTAATATTTTTTTATAAAAAGATATAACTATATAAAAGCGACTTTTATTACAAATAACAATTATTAACGACAAAAATGGATATAAAATTGCAAATGATTTTGATAATCTAAAAATATATCTCAACCATTATCAGATTTTAAAATTTTGATATTAAATTGATTGAACTTTCACATTATGTTTTAAAGTTACTATACGGTAAAAAAATAATTATTACGAGCTGCAAGGCAGCTGGTAATAGTTATGTTAATAAAATATATATTTATAATATTATATGCCTTTAACTATAATAATATAATATTTATAATATTATATGCATTTAAAAAATATTAAAAGTTATTAATAATTGTTATTATTAAATGTAAAAAATATTAAAAGTTATTATTAATTGTTATTATTAAATGTAAAAAATATTAAAAGTTATTAATTGTTATTTTTTAATGTAAAAAATATTAAAAGTTACTATTAATTGTTATTATTAAATGTAAAAAATATTAAAAGTAATTAATAATTGTTATTATTAAATGTAAAAAATATTAAAAGTTATTATTAATTGTTATTATTAAATGTAAAAAATATTAAAAGTTATTAATTGTTATTATTAAATGTAAAAAATATTAAAAGTTATTATTAATTGTTATAATTAAATGTAAAAAATATTAAAAGTTATTATTAATTGTTATAATTAAATGTAAAAAATATTAAAAGTTATTATTAATTGTTATTATTAAATGTAAAAAATATTAAAAGTTATTAATAATTGTCATTATTAAATGTAAAAAATATTAAAATTATTATTAAATGTAAAAAATATTAAAAGTTATTATTAATTGTTATTATTAAATGTAAAAAATATTAAAAGTTATTATTAATTGTTATTATTAAATGTAAAAAATATTAAAAGTTATTATTAAATGTAAAAATATTAAAAGTTATTATTAATTGTTATTATTAAATGTAAAAAATATTAAAGTTATTAATAAATGTTATTATTAAATGTAAAAAATATTAAACGTTAGTATTAATTGTTATTATTAAAAGTAAAGAATATTAAAATTATTATTAAATGTAAAAAATATTAAAAGTTATTATTAATTGTTATTATTAAATGTAAAAATATTAAAAGTTATTATTAAATGTAAAAAATATTAAGTTATTATTAATTGTTATTATTAAATGTAAAAAACATTAAAAGTTATTATTAATTGTTATTATTAAGTGTAAAAAATATTAAAAGTTTTTAATAATTGTTATTATTAAATGTAAAAAATATTAAAAGTTATTAATAATTGTTATTATTAAATGTAAAAAATATTAAAATTATTATTAAATGTAAAAAATATTAAAAGTTATTATTAATTGTTATTATTAAATGTAAAAAATATTAAAAGTTATTAATTTTTATTATTAAATGTAAAAAATATTAAAAGTTATTATTAATTGTTATTATTAAATGTAAAAAATATTAAAAGTTATTAATAATTGTTATTATTAAATGTAAAAAATATTAAAAGTTATTTTTTATTGTTATTATTAAATGTAAAAAATATTAAAAGTTATTTTTTATTGTTATTATTAAATGTAAAAAATATTAAAAGTTATTAATAATTGTTATTATTAAATGTAAAAAATATTAAAAGTTATTAATAAATGTAAAAAATATTAAAAGTTATTAATAAATGTAAAAAATATTAAAAGTTATTATTAATTGTTATTATTAAATGTAAAAAATATTAAAAGTTATTAATAATTGTTAATATTAAATGTAAAAAAGATCAAAATTATTATTAAATGTAAAAAATATTAAAAGTTATTATTAATTGTTATTATTAAATGTAAAAAATATTAAAAGTTATTATTAATTGTTATTAAATGTAAAAAGTATTAAAAGTTATTTATAATTGTTATTATTAAATGTAAAAAATATTAAAAGTTATTAATAATTGTTATTATTAAATGTAAAAATTATTAAAAGTTATTAATAAATGTAAAAAATATTAAAAGTTATTAATAAATGTAAAAATATTAAAAGTTATTATTAATTGTTATTATTAAATGTAAAAAATATTAAAACTTATTATTAATTGTTATTATTAAATGTAAAAAATATTAAAAGTTATTATTAAAATTATTATTAAATGTAAAAAATATTAAAAGTTATTATTAATTGCTATTAATAAATGTAAAAAATATTAAAAGTTATTAATAATTGTTATTATTAAATGTAAAAAATATTAAAAGTTATTATTAATTGTTATTATTAAATGTAAAAAATATTAAAAGTTATTATTAATTGTTATTATTAAATGTAAAAAATATTAAAAGTTATTAATAATTGTTATTATTAAATGTAAAAAATATTAAAAGTTATTATTAATTGTTATTATTAAATGTAAAAAATAGTAAAAGTTGTTATTGTTATTATTAAATGTAAAAAATATTAAAAGTTATTATTAATTGTTATTATTAAATGTAAAAAATATTAAAAGTTATTATTAATTGTTATTATTAAATGTAAAAATTATTAAAAGTTATTATTAATTGTTATTATTAAATGTAAAAAATATTAAATGTATTATTAAATGTAAAAAATATTAAAAGTTATTATTAATTGTTATTTTTAAATGTAAAAAATATTAAAAGTTACTATTAATTGTTATTATTAAATGTAAAAAATATTAAAAGTTATTATTAATTGTTATTAAATGTAAAAAATATTAAAAGTTATTAATAATTGTTATTATTAAATGTAAAAAATATTAAAAGTTTTTATTAATTGTTATTATTAAATGTAAAAAATATTAAAAGTTATTATTAATTTTTATCATTAAATGTAAAAAATATTAAAAGTTATTATTAATTGTTATTATTAAATGTGAAAAATATTAAAAGTTATTTTTTATTGTTATTATTAAATGTAAAAAATATTAAAAGTTATTAATAATTGTTATTATTAAATGTAAAAAATATTAAAAGTTATTATTAAACGTAAAAAATATTAAAAGTTATTAATAAATGTTATTATTAAATGTAAAAAATATTAAAAGTTATTATTAATTGTTATTATTAAATGTAAAAAATATTAAAAGTTATTATTAATTGTTATTATTAAATGTAAAAAATATTAAAAGTTATTAATAATTGTTATATATAACAGGCATCGTTGCGATTATCAAGGTACCAACCCGGTTTCATTATTCGAATCGCATATATAAATCCAAAAAATTCATCATAGGGAATTGACCAAAGATTAGGATTTGATAATTTTTCGTGAAAATCGGGTGAATTTAATAACGTTAGTTTATCATGAAGTGCAACATACTCATTAAAAAGAATTGATAGCACATGCTTATTTAAATCAAAAAGGGTAATCGGACTAGGCATACTTGAAAAATATTTTGATATTTTACACTGATGGAAACGGTTATAATATATATAGCATAAATATATTTTCTTTTTTTTTAAACAAAATTACATTTCATCATTTTTAGATTATTTAATATCTAACATTTTACAATTTTTTTGATTTCATAATATTAGATATTATAATTTTTTCATTTAATTTTTTTAAACATTTCAGAATTATAAATTTTTAAATTTTTAAAATAATTTAAAAATTAATAAAAACGAAAAATTTGAAAATTTAAATTTTGAAAAACAAAAATTTAAAATTTAAATTTTTGAAATGTAAAATTTTTCAAAAGTAAAAATTTTGAAATTAACTTTTGAAAAGTAAAAATTTTGAAATTAAAATTTTGAAAAGTAAAAATTTTGAAATTAAAATTTTGAAAAGTAAAAATTTTGAAATTAAAATTTTGAAAAGTAAAAATTTTGAAATTAAAATTTTGAAAAGTACAAAGGTTTTAAAGTAAAAAATTTTTAAAGTAAAAAATTTTTAAAGTAAAAAATTTTGAAAAGTAAAAATTTTGAAAAGTAAAAATTTTGAAAATCAAAAATTTGAAAATCAAAAATTTGAAAATCAAAAATTTGAAAAACAAAAATTTTGAAAAACAAAAATTTTGAAAACAAAAATTTTGAAAACAAAAATTTAAAATCTAAAAACTAAATCTAAAATCTAAAAACATAAATAAAAAATAATTATAAAAAAAAAAAAAAAAAAAATTTTTTTTTTTTTTTTTTTTTTTTTTTTTTTAGTTTATAATAATTTTTTATTTATGTTTTTAGATTTCAAAATTTTAGATTTTCATATTTTTGTTTTTCAAAATTTTAGATTTTCAAATTTTTGATTTTCAAATTTTTGATTTTCAAATTTTTGATTTTCAAATTTTTGTTTTTCAAAATTTTAGATTTTCAAAATTTTAGATTTTCAAAATTTTAGATTTTCAAAATTTTATGTTTTCAAATTTTTATGTTTTCAAATTTTTAGATTTTCAAATTTTCTTGTTTTTTAAATTGAAAATCTAAAATTTTGAAAATCTAAAATTTTAAAAAACAAAAAAATTTTGAAAATCTAAAATTTTGAAAATCAAAAAAATTTGAAAATCTAAAATTTTGGAAATCTAAAATTTTGAAAAACAAAAAAATTGAAAATCTAAAATTTTGAAAAACAAAAAATATGAAAATCTAATTTAGAAAACAAAAATTAAAAATCTAAAAACATAAATAAAAAATATTATAAACTAAAAAAAAAAAAAAAAAAAAAAAAAAAAAAAAAAAAAAAATTTTTTTTTTTTTTTTTTTTTTTTTAGTTTATAATACTTTTTATTTTTGTTTTTAGATTTTAGATTTCATAAATTTATATTTCAAATTTTTTGTTTTTCAAAATTTTAGATTTTCAAATTTTTTGTTTTTCAAAATTTTAGATTTTCAAATTTTTCGTTTTTCAAAATTTTAGATTTTCAAATTTTTTGTTTTTCAAAATTTTAGATTTTCAAATTTTTTGTTTTTCAAAATTTTAGATTTTCAAATTTTTTGTTTTTCAAAATTTTAGATTTTCAAATTTTTTGTTTTTCAAAATTTTAGATTTTCAAATTTTTTGTTTTTCAAAATTTTAGATTTTCAAATTTTTTGTTTTTCAAAATTTTAGATTTTCAAATTTTAGATTTTCAAAAGTTATATTTCAATTTTAGATTTTCAAAATTTTAGATTTTCAATTTTTAGATTTTCAAAATTTTAGATTTTCAATTTTTTGTTTTTCAAAATTTTAGATTTTTAAATTTTTTTGTTTTTCAAAATTTTTTGCAAAGTAAAATTTTTGAAAATCTAAAATTTTTACTTTGAAAATCTTATCCTATTGTACTAATATAAACTTTATCTGTAACAGATCTTTATTTTTTCATATTCATGTTTTTTTCGTAAAAAAATATATCATATTTTATTTATCATATATTTATATATTCTTCATCTTTATCTCTCCTGTAAAAAAAGATATTCTTTTTTATAGATTCATAAAATTAAAATTTAATGAACATATTAGTATGACAGGACAGTTTACATCATTATCAAATTTAAAGTTTTGAATTTTAATTATGAGAAATAAGAATTATCCTGTCGTACTAATATATATATTATTTGATCTTTATTTTCTTTTTTTGAGATCCATATTTTTTGCTTCTTGTTCAAAGTAAAAAAATCTTATATATTCTCTTTTCAATTCATTTTTTAAAAATATATCATACTTTTTCCATCAGTTCTTTTTTTATATAATTTCTTTTTTTCATATTTATTGTGAAAGAACACAGCAATAACTATTATTTATTTTAAAAACATTTCTACAAAAACATCTCAATTAGACAAGATAATGGACAAAAAAAGTTAAAAACAATTACAATCACAATCTTCGAAATTTACAGCATGAAATATTTTAAAGTACATAGACCTGCCAAACAATCTTTATCATGACACTTGGTACATATGATTTTATCACATTAAAATAATTAACAGTTACTCTTTTCATGTTTAATTTAAAATGTTTCTGTGTACGTATAAACAAAGTTTCAATTTTAAACTTTTTGCAATAATGTTTTAAATATTTTTTCCATGAGTTTGGACACTGTTTAACACCAATTATACGTTTGAATGTTCCTAGAGAAAATGCATCAAATTGTTTAATAAAATGCTAAAATTCAAATTTTATTTTTTAAAAATAGATTTTAAAAAGGGTGCCAATTTTAAAAAAGGTGCCAAAAAAGGTAGACGTACTTGTATAGTGAATTTTTTATTGGTTTTTTTTATTAGTTTCTTAATAAGATATTTTGACAGATCTTTAGCTCTGACAGATCTGGTGAATAAATATTTGTGATGAGTTTAAAAAATCCATCCAGACACAAAATACATTGCAGTCTACTTTAAAATATATAAACGTGGGTTTTACAAAATGTTTATTCAATATCGTTAAATAAAATCTTACGTTATTATGATAATTATTAAAAAAATATTTTTTTTACTTTAAAAAATGTAGGAGTAATAAATAATGAGAACTAAAAAAATATTTAAACATTTACAGATTTATTTATTTATTATTATTATTATTTATTTTTTTTTTAATTGAATGTTTTCGATTTTTGTATTTATTAAAAAATAATGACATGTATATAAAATAATTTCCCCTTTGGCATAACTCACAATTATACTGTTTTATAAATACCACGCGCTAGCCAATTGCGCTACTGGGGACATTAAAAAAAGCATTATAACCTTATCCTGAAAAAGTTTGAAATGTATTTAAGTTTAAATTTTTTTGTATATTAAAAATTCCTGTGCTGATATATTTATTTATAAACCATGATAAATATATAATTACAAAATTATGATTCATATTTAGACAATTTTCTTTTTAACTCAACAATTTCGGTCTTTCTCAAATATTCTATTTTACTCCATCCCTTGAAGTTATCTATTTCTCCTTGAAGTGACTGTTCCACGGTTTTCAATTTACATTTCAATTCTCTAATTTCTTCTTCGTCACTCATAAATTCTCAAATTTGCTTTTCAATTCCCTTATTTCGTCTTCGTCCATTCGTAAATTCTTTAAAACTCTAATTTTTTTCTTCAATTTCTTCGCAACGTTCCATGATTGGTTTAGTACAATTTAAACAATCTTGTTGTTTTTCGCACACTCAAAATATTGCAATTTTGTATCTTTTACTGATGATGGTCTTTTACAATTTTCTCTTTTTGCGTAAGCCGATATTTAAATTTCTTATAACATTTTAACAAATGGTCCGCAGCGTCCATTTTTTTCTTGAATTTCTCAACTCCAAACACAACATTTTTTAGCATTCATGTTGTCTGTACAATATTTTGTACAATGTTTATCATATTCTTTTGACAAAAGACTTATTCGACATTTAGGACACGAAAATTTAACAGTGTCTCGAGAAAGAACTTTATAGTATCGATCTATTTTTGTTGCGAGCCATCACACAACGTTAAACTACAATTTTGAGTCTGAGAAAGTGAAATATATATATATATATATATATCAAAAATATATAAAATTTAAATTTTCTACAAAAAATATATATCAAAAATGTATAAAATTAAAAAATAATTTAAACTCTATATAAAAGATAAAAATATACATAAAAAATATATGTATATAAAACATAAAATTTCAAATTTAAATTTTCAATTTAAAAAAAAAAGTAAGACAAAAAAGTAAGCCAACTTATAGAGTGAATTTTTATTAGTTCTTAATAAGATTTTCTGACAGAGGATTTCTGTAGCTCTGCAAACGTCGGTGAATAATCTTTGTGATGCACATGAGTTTCATCTTTTTGTACAAGAAGCAATCTTTTCACTATATAAAATACATTGCAGCCTTATCTAGAGTGAATTAGCACAATGTTTCGTACTATGTACTATATATTTGATGAAGATGAATTTGTTAGAATAGACTTGAAATTTTAATTTCTTACATAATAAAAAAGATTAATATGAATTTGCTGTTGATCTTATAAATAAAAAAAAGAAATAAATGTTTTCAATAATTGAAAAAAAAATGTTGTTGATGGCTTTATAATAGTTATTCGAAACAAATAAAATGTTTATTTGAAGAACAAATCAGAAGATCCATTTATTAATACAATTTTTTTTTTAAATCTTTAGAATAACCTCGAGGTTATATATTAAGTCTTAAGAGAAAAGCTCTTGATTAATCAAACATATTTTCTTTTAGATATAAAAATTTTCAAATTTAAATATAATTTATTATTTAGTTATTTTTCAATAAGGATAAATATTATTATTTTTTTAATTCAATAAAAATTCAAATCGACAGTTTTGTTTTCATTTGACATTGAATAAAAGTGCCCAAAATATATCGACCGTCTATCCCATCAAAGTTCAAAAGCATAAAATTTGTAAATATGATATGATCAAATGAAATAAATTTTTTATTTACATTTTTACATTTAATAATTTTACATTTTCAAAAATGTATTTTCTTTTTTATATAAAAATATTCGAATTTAAATATAATTTATTATTTAGTTATTTAAAATATCCTTTTAAATATTATTATTTTTTAAAAAATATAAAAATTTTTTAATTCAATAAAAGTTCAAATCGACAGTTTAGTTTTCATTTGACATTTTATAAATAGTTTTTTTTTTTAACTATGTTGTCATGTCGAGTATAAATAGAGGTTCAGAAAAAATAGCAGAGATCATAACGATGAACTGCATTCAATGTTCAGCAAACTCATCTACGTTGATGAAAAGTTAAAATTGTCATTTTATATATCAGAATTTGAAAAACAAAAAAAAAAGGGGGGGGGGGGGGTTTCAAATTAATCAATGTAATTTTCTTTAAAATTTCCAATTTTTTAATGGGGAATTAAAAAGATGTTATTTTACAAGTCATTTTAAATAGATGTATTCTTTAAATTTATCAGATTTCGTATTCGACAAAATGTATATGAAAATTTAACAGATTTCATTTAAAACTGAAATAAAAACAAAAAGCTTTCACTAAAACTATATTTTTTTATTAGATAATTAGAGAAAGTAATCTCGATATTACAGTATATTAAAACTCTTCTGATATATTTTGGGCACTTTTATTCAATGTCAAATGAAAACAAAACTGTCGATTTGAATTTTTATTGAATTAAAAAAATAATAATATTTATCCTTATTGAAAAATAACTAAATAATAAATTATATTTAAATTTGAAAATTTTTATATCTAAAAGAAAATATGTTTGATTAATCAAGAGCTTTTCTCTTAAGACTTAATATATAACCTCGAGGTTATTCTAAAGATTAAAAAAAAAAATTGTATTAATAAATGGATCTTCTGATTTGTTCTTCAAATAAACATTTTATTTGTTTCGAATAACTATTATAAAGCCATCAACAACATTTTTTTTTTCAATTATTGAAAACATTTATTTCTTTTTTTCATTTATAAGATCAACAGCAAATTCATATTAATCTTTTTTATTATGTAAGAAAATAAAATTTCAAGTCTATTCTAACAAATTCATCTTCATCAAATATATAGTACATAGTACGAAACATTGTGCTAATTCACTCTAGTTAAGGCTGCAATGTATTTTATATAGTGAAAAGATTGCTTCTTGTACAAAAAGATGAAACTCATGTGCATCACAAAGATTATTCACCGACGTTTGCAGAGCTACAGAAATCCTCTGTCAGAAAATCTTATTAAGAACTAATAAAAATTCACTCTATAAGTTGGCTTACTTTTTTGTCTTACTTTTTTTTTTTAATTGAAAATTTAAATTTGAAATTTTATGTTTTATATACATATATTTTTTATGTATATTTTTATCTTTTATATAGAGTTTAAATTATTTTTTAATTTTATACATTTTTGATATATATTTTTTGTAGAAAATTTAAATTTTATATATTTTTGATATATATATATATATATATATATTTCACTTTCTCAGACTCAAAATTGTAGTTTAACGTTGTGTGATGGCTCGCAACAAAAATAGATCGATACTATAAAGTTCTTTCTCGAGACACTGTTAAATTTTCGTGTCCTAAATGTCGAATAAGTCTTTTGTCAAAAGAATATGATAAACATTGTACAAAATATTGTACAGACAACATGAATGCTAAAAAATGTTGTGTTTGGAGTTGAGAAATTCAAGAAAAAAATGGACGCTGCGGACCATTTGTTAAAATGTTATAAGAAATTTAAATATCGGCTTACGCAAAAAGAGAAAATTGTAAAAGACCATCATCAGTAAAAGATACAAAATTGCAATATTTTGAGTGTGCGAAAAACAACAAGATTGTTTAAATTGTACTAAACCAATCATGGAACGTTGCGAAGAAATTGAAGAAAAAAATTAGAGTTTTAAAGAATTTACGAATGGACGAAGACGAAATAAGGGAATTGAAAAGCAAATTTGAGAATTTATGAGTGACGAAGAAGAAATTAGAGAATTGAAATGTAAATTGAAAACCGTGGAACAGTCACTTCAAGGAGAAATAGATAACTTCAAGGGATGGAGTAAAATAGAATATTTGAGAAAGACCGAAATTGTTGAGTTAAAAAGAAAATTGTCTAAATATGAATCATAATTTTGTAATTATATATTTATCATGGTTTATAAATAAATATATCAGCACAGGAATTTTTAATATACAAAAAAATTTAAACTTAAATACATTTCAAACTTTTTCAGGATAAGGTTATAATGCTTTTTTTAATGTCCCCAGTAGCGCAATTGGCTAGCGCGTGGTATTTATAAAACAGTATAATTGTGAGTTATGCCAAAGGGGAAATTATTTTATATACATGTCATTATTTTTTAATAAATACAAAAATCGAAAACATTCAATTAAAAAAAAATAAATAATAATAATAATAAATAAATAAATCTGTAAATGTTTAAATATTTTTTTAGTTCTCATTATTTATTACTCCTACATTTTTTAAAGTAAAAAAAATATTTTTTTAATAATTATCATAATAACGTAAGATTTTATTTAACGATATTGAATAAACATTTTGTAAAACCCACGTTTATATATTTTAAAGTAGACTGCAATGTATTTTGTGTCTGGATGGATTTTTTAAACTCATCACAAATATTTATTCACCAGATCTGTCAGAGCTAAAGATCTGTCAAAATATCTTATTAAGAAACTAATAAAAAAAACCAATAAAAAATTCACTATACAAGTACGTCTACCTTTTTTGGCACCTTTTTTAAAATTGGCACCCTTTTTAAAATCTATTTTTAAAAAATAAAATTTGAATTTTAGCATTTTATTAAACAATTTGATGCATTTTCTCTAGGAACATTCAAACGTATAATTGGTGTTAAACAGTGTCCAAACTCATGGAAAAAATATTTAAAACATTATTGCAAAAAGTTTAAAATTGAAACTTTGTTTATACGTACACAGAAACATTTTAAATTAAACATGAAAAGAGTAACTGTTAATTATTTTAATGTGATAAAATCATATGTACCAAGTGTCATGATAAAGATTGTTTGGCAGGTCTATGTACTTTAAAATATTTCATGCTGTAAATTTCGAAGATTGTGATTGTAATTGTTTTTAACTTTTTTTGTCCATTATCTTGTCTAATTGAGATGTTTTTGTAGAAATGTTTTTAAAATAAATAATAGTTATTGCTGTGTTCTTTCACAATAAATATGAAAAAAAGAAATTATATAAAAAAAGAACTGATGGAAAAAGTATGATATATTTTTAAAAAATGAATTGAAAAGAGAATATATAAGATTTTTTTACTTTGAACAAGAAGCAAAAAATATGGATCTCAAAAAAAGAAAATAAAGATCAAATAATATATATATTAGTACGACAGGATAATTCTTATTTCTCATAATTAAAATTCAAAACTTTAAATTTGATAATGATGTAAACTGTCCTGTCATACTAATATGTTCATTAAATTTTAATTTTATGAATCTATAAAAAAGAATATCTTTTTTTACAGGAGAGATAAAGATGAAGAATATATAAATATATGATAAATAAAATATGATATATTTTTTTACGAAAAAAACATGAATATGAAAAAATAAAGATCTGTTACAGATAAAGTTTATATTAGTACAATAGGATAAGATTTTCAAAGTAAAAATTTTAGATTTTCAAAAATTTTACTTTGCAAAAAATTTTGAAAAACAAAAAAATTTAAAAATCTAAAATTTTGAAAAACAAAAAATTGAAAATCTAAAATTTTGAAAATCTAAAAATTGAAAATCTAAAATTTTGAAAATCTAAAAATTGAAAATCTAAAATTTTGAAAATCTAAAAATTGAAAATCTAAAATTTTGAAAATCTAAAATTGAAATATAACTTTTGAAAATCTAAAATTTGAAAATCTAAAATTTTGAAAAACAAAAAATTTGAAAATCTAAAATTTTGAAAAACAAAAAATTTGAAAATCTAAAATTTTGAAAAACAAAAAATTTGAAAATCTAAAATTTTGAAAAACAAAAAATTTGAAAATCTAAAATTTTGAAAAACAAAAAATTTGAAAATCTAAAATTTTGAAAAACAAAAAATTTGAAAATCTAAAATTTTGAAAAACAAAAAATTTGAAAATCTAAAATTTTGAAAAACGAAAAATTTGAAAATCTAAAATTTTGAAAAACGAAAAATTTGAAAATCTAAAATTTTGAAAAACAAAAAATTTGAAAATCTAAAATTTTGAAAAACAAAAAATTTGAAATATAAATTTATGAAATCTAAAATCTAAAAACAAAAATAAAAAGTATTATAAACTAAAAAAAAAAAAAAAAAAATATTTTTTTTTTTTTTTTTTTTTTTTTTTTTTTTTTTTTTTTTTTAGTTTATAATATTTTTTATTTATGTTTTTAGATTTTTAATTTTTGTTTTCTAAATTAGATTTTCATATTTTTTGTTTTTCAAAATTTTAGATTTTCAATTTTTTTGTTTTTCAAAATTTTAGATTTCCAAAATTTTAGATTTTCAAATTTTTTTGATTTTCAAAATTTTAGATTTTCAAAATTTTTTTGTTTTTTAAAATTTTAGATTTTCAAAATTTTAGATTTTCAAAATTTTAGATTTCAATTTGAAAAACAAGAAAATTTGAAAATCTAAAAATTTGAAAACATAAAAATTTGAAAACATAAAATTTTGAAAATCTAAAATTTTGAAAATCTAAAATTTTGAAAATCTAAAATTTTGAAAAACAAAAATTTGAAAATCAAAAATTTGAAAATCAAAAATTTGAAAATCAAAAATTTGAAAATCTAAAATTTTGAAAAACAAAAATATGAAAATCTAAAATTTTGAAATCTAAAAACATAAATAAAAAATTATTATAAACTAAAAAAAAAAAAAAAAAAAAAAAAAAAAAAAAAAAAATTTTTTTTTTTTTTTTTTTTATAATTATTTTTTATTTATGTTTTTAGATTTTAGATTTAGTTTTTAGATTTTAAATTTTTGTTTTCAAAATTTTTGTTTTCAAAATTTTTGTTTTTCAAAATTTTTGTTTTTCAAATTTTTGATTTTCAAATTTTTGATTTTCAAATTTTTGATTTTCAAAATTTTTACTTTTCAAAATTTTTACTTTTCAAAATTTTTTACTTTAAAAATTTTTTACTTTAAAAATTTTTTACTTTAAAACCTTTGTACTTTTCAAAATTTTAATTTCAAAATTTTTACTTTTCAAAATTTTAATTTCAAAATTTTTACTTTTCAAAATTTTAATTTCAAAATTTTTACTTTTCAAAATTTTAATTTCAAAATTTTTACTTTTCAAAATTTTAATTTCAAAATTTTTACTTTTCAAAAGTTTAATTTCAAAATTTTTACTTTTGAAAAATTTTACATTTCAAAAATTTAAATTTTAAATTTTTGTTTTTCAAAATTTAAATTTTCAAATTTTTCGTTTTTTTTAATTTTTAAATTATTTTAAAAATTTAAAAATTTATAATTCTGAAATGTTTAAAATAATTAAATGAAAAAATTATAATATCTAATATTATGAAATCAAAAAAATTGTAAAATGTTAGATATTAAATAATCTAAAAATGATGAAATGTAATTTTGTTTAAAAAAAAAGAAAATATATTTATGGTATATATTTTATAACCGTTTCCATCAGTGTAAAATATCAAAATATTTTTCAAGTATGCCTAGTCCGATTACCCTTTTTGATTTAAATAAGCATGTGCTATCAATTCTTTTTAATGAGTATGTTGCACTTCATGATAAACTAACGTTATTAAATTCACCCGATTTTCACGAAAAATTATCAAATCCTAATCTTTGGTCAATTCCCTATGATGAATTTTTTGGATTTATATATGCGATTCGAATAATGAAACCGGGTTGGTACCTTGATAATCGCAACGATGCCTGTTATATATAACAATTATTAATAACTTTTAATATTTTTTACATTTAATAATAACAATTAATAATAACTTTTAATATTTTTTACATTTAATAATAACAATTAATAATAACTTTTAATATTTTTTACATTTAATAATAACATTTATTAATAACTTTTAATATTTTTTACATTTAATAATAACAATTATTAATATCTTTTAATATTTTTTACATTTAATAATAACAATAAAAAATAACTTTTAATATTTTTCACATTTAATAATAACAATTAATAATAACTTTTAATATTTTTTACATTTAATGATAAAAATTAATAATAACTTTTAATATTTTTTACATTTAATAATAACAATTAATAAAAACTTTTAATATTTTTTACATTTAATAATAACAATTAATAACTTTTAATATTTTTTACATTTAATAACAATTAATAATAACTTTTAATATTTTTTACATTTAATAATAACAATTAATAGTAACTTTTAATATTTTTTACATTTAAAAATAACAATTAATAATAACTTTTAATATTTTTTACATTTAATAATACATTTAATATTTTTTACATTTAATAATAACAATTAATAATAACTTTTAATAATTTTTACATTTAATAATAACAATTAATAATAACTTTTAATATTTTTTACATTTAATAATAACAATTAATAATAACTTTTAATATTTTTTACATTTAATAATATTTTTAATCTTTTTTACATTTAATATTAATAATTATTAATAACTTTTAATATTTTTTACATTTAATAATATTTTTAATCTTTTTTACATTTAATATTAACAATTATTAATAACTTTTAATATTTTTTACATTTAATAATAACAATAAAAAATAACTTTTAATATTTTTTACATTTAATAATAACAATTAATAATAACTTTTAATATTTTTTACATTTAATAATAACAATTAATAATAACTTTTAATATTTTTTACATTTATTAATAACTTTTAATATTTTTTACATTTATTAATAACTTTTAATATTTTTTACATTTAATAATAACAATTATTAATAACTTTTAATATTTTTTACATTTAATAATAACAATTAATAATAACTTTTAATATTTTTTAGAATTTTTTTTTTATTAATAAATGTATCCATTCTTCAAATAAACATTTCGAATAACTATTTATAAAGCCATCAACAAAAAATTTTTTCAATTATTCTAAATATTTATTTCTTTTTTTCATTTAAAAGATCAAAGGTCTTTTTTTATTATGTAAAAATTTAAAGTCTATTCTTATAATTCAACTTCATTAAATATATAGTATATAGCATTTTAGATAAGACTGCAATATATTTTATTCTGATACAAAAAGATCATCGCAAATATTTATTCACCAAATCTGTCAGAGCTAAAAAAATAAATCCTCTGTCAGAAAATCTTATTAAACAACTAATAAAAATTTCACTCTAAAAGTACATCTATCTTTTTTTACACATTTTTGACCAATTTTTTGACCAATTAAATTTTATATATGTTTTGATATATATTTTTAAATTTGAAAAGTTTATCTTTTATATAGAGTTTGGATTATTTTTTTTAATTTTATTGATATGTATTATATATATATATATATACATAATTTGAATAGAAAGTAATAAAAAGGTGTAACAGTTTAAGATAAGTGGGCGTGATTAACAAAAAATAATACTAATAATAATAAATACAACAACAAATTAAATTATCGGAAAAACATTTGCAAAAATAAAAACAACTATTCATATAGATATATGTAGAAAAATTGAAATTTTATATGTTTTTCGGTTTTGTAAAAATTATATGAGATTCATTTCGTTTTTTTAAACTTTATGATTTATATATATGTTACAGACAATAACAATTATATGTGAAACAGGGTTTTCTGATTTTGAGAAACGGCCTTTTTTTTGAAATTTTACAAGTTTTTGATATTTTTAACATTAGAAATTAAAATAAACATTTTCATTTTATGGTTACATAAAGAAGTGCAGTCTTAATAATTGCAAAACTTTGGATAAACACGATAAGAAATTCGCAACAATTGTTTCGGGTCGGACGCGACCCTTCGTCAGGGCTTAAAAAAGATATAACATATTTTGTTTTTTACATAAAATTTTTTTGTCCAAAATTTGGAAATAGTATGGATTTAGAAAAAGTATTTTGGAATATAATTTATCAATGAAATAAATAAACCCAGAAAATCTGAAAAATTACTTTTTTTCATTTTAAAGATCAACGGCAAATTCATATTAATCTTTTTTATTATGTAAGAAAATAAAATTTAAAATCTATTCTTACAATTCATCTTCATTCGAAAGTGCTCTAGATAAGGCTTCAATGTATTTTATTCTGATACAAACAGATCATCGCAAAGATTATTAACCGACGTTTACAGAGATAAAAAAATAAATCCTCTGTTAGAAAATCTTATTAAGAAACTAAAGAAATTTCACTATATATGTTGACCATGTTTTTCGGAAAGTTTTTGAAAATTGAAAATTTAAATTTTTTTGTAGAAAATTTTATATTTTTTGTAGAAAATATTCTATTTTTATATAGAGTTTAAATAATTTTTTAATTTCATATATTTTTGATATATATTTCACTTTCTCAGACTCAAAATTATATTTTAACGTGAACCTAGCCGGAGACAACAAGATTGTTTAAATTGTGCTAAACCAATCATGGAACATTGCGAAGAATTGGTAAAAAAAATAAAGAGTTAGAAAATTCACGAATGAAAATGGAACAGAAACACGAAAAAGAAATCAGGGAATTGAAAAACAAATTTGAGAATTTACGAGTGGAAATTGAACAAAGGCGCGAAGAAGAAATTAGAGAATTGAAACATAAATTGAAAACCGTAGAAGAGAAAAATGATTCACTTCAAGGAGAAAATAGATCGCTTCAAAACAAAATCGAATATTTGAGAGAGACTGAAATTGCTAGATTGGTAGCCGAAAATGTTGAGCTAAAAAGAAGATTGTCTAAATATGAATCATAATTTTGTAATTATATATTTATCATGGTTTATAAATAAATATGGAATTTTAAATATATAAAAATTAAAACATTTCAAACTTTTTCAGGATTTAAATAAGATTATAAAGGTTTTTTTTAATGTCCCCAGTAGCGCAATTGGCTAGCCCGCGGTACTTATAAAACAGTATAATTGTGAGTTATGCCGAGGTTGTGAGTTCGATCCTCACCTGGGGAAAATTATTTTTTATACATGTCATTATTGTTTTTAATGAATACAAAAATCGAAAATGATTTCTTTAAAAAATCTGTAAATGTTTAAATATTTTTTTAATTCTCAATATTTATTTTTTAATGATTATCATAATAATGTAAGATTTTATTTAACAATAAACATTTTGTAAACCCACATTTATATATTTTAAAGTAGTCATGTTTGAATAGATCATCACAAATATTTATTCACCAGAGTAAATAAATGATCCATATATAGTCACGACACACCTAAATAATTGTATTTTAATAAACTTGGACTTTTTTATAAATTTATTCATTTTTAAAATTACCTTTTTATATTTCAATTTTGGCTATCTAATTAATGTTAAAATTCAAATGACATATTATCAAGGTTAAATAAGCTATTTTTAAAAAATGGAAATTTGAATTTTAGTATTAATCATATAGTGAAATTTCACATTTTTTGATAAATCGCTATCTCTAAAATTCAAATGATATTTTATTTTAATTTAAGGTTAAATAAGCCATTTTTAAAAACAAAATTTGAATTTTAACATTTAATTACTTAGCGAAATTTCGAATTTCAAAATTGAAATTTTGATAAATCGCTATCTAATAAAACGCTAAAATTTAAATGAAATTTTATTCTATTTCAATATTAAATAAGCTATTTTTTTAAAAAAATAGCTTATTTAATATTTAATTATTTAGCTAAATTCCAGTTTTTAAAATTTCAATTTTTAAATTTAGCTAAATAATTAAATATCAAATTATATTTTATTCAATTTCAAGATTAAATAAGCTATTTTAAAAAAATAAAATTTTAACATTTTATTATATAGTGAAATTTCGGATTTTTTGAAAAATCACTATATAATTAAATGTCAAATTATATCTATTTTAAAGTTTAAAAGCTATTTTAAAAAATAAATTTTAATTTTAGGATTTAAATATATAGCGAAATTTCAGATTTTAAAATTTCAATTTTGAAAAATCGCGATATATTTAAAAGCTAAAATTCAAATGATTTATATTCAAGGTTAAATAAGCTATTTAAAAAAATAAAATTTGACTTTTAACATTAATTATATAAGATCTAGTTAAATTAACATTAAGCCAAACTAACTGTAAAGTTTATATATTTCATAATCTCATGACGTCATTTCTCATTGTGTATATAAACCACGTCCTTAGTATAATTTATTCCAGGTTTTTAGTATCATTTATTCGACGGCCTTAGTTAATACAATGTTTTTCAAAGTGTCATTTTTCGTGAATAAACCGACAATAAGAGCTGCAGTGGGTAATGATGGAAATGTATATTTTTTTGCTGTGGATGTGGATCGTTTTTATGGATGCACTTTTCCAAAACCTTCAAAAGACTTGAAAAATTTGACACCTAGTCATTATAAAAAAGTTTTAAATGGCAAAGACTCAAGAGTGTACAGTTTTAAAGAAATGCTGAATGTCATTTTAAAAACAACTAAAGATCAAATAACAGTGGACATAATGGATTACTTGTGGCATTTTGGTTATACATCAGATAATTTACCCAATTTGAAATATTCGGATCCTGATACTGCATTTATTTTGAACATTCGAAATAACTGTGGAATGCGCATTCAGGCCTATTTACGTTTATTTGTAAATGGTATTTTATCGAGTAATAAAGTACACAGAAAAAATGATGAACATGTAAAATGTGTTCAAACATTGACTGAATCTAAACATGGATTCTGGAGATAAATGTAATTGTATATATAAATAATCAATGTATTATTATTATTATTATTATTATTATTATTATTATTATTATTATTATTATTATTATTATTTACATTTGTTATATCAAATTTGAAATGAAATATTTGTTTGCTAATAAAAAAATATTATTTGCTTCAGAATTTTTTTCATAAATTTAAAAATATATTTTAATTAAAAAATTAAAAAAGAAAATATATAGCTAAGAAGAATATATATAAGCGTATATATAGATGTATATAATAATATATACGTTATTAAATAGATTATTTTTTGAATTTATCAGAAATGGATAAAATTTTCTTTGACGATGATTCCACTTATCATATATTACATATTATTCAGTCTGAATCTAGTATAAAATTAACAGAGTATGGTTGATATAATAAACATTTTGAACGTGCTGCAATTTATATGACTTTACCTATACGTAAAACTGTTTTAAAAAACTTAATAGATTCCTTTGATACAATTTATTCATTTATTGATGGTCATTAAAGGAAATGACAAACATTATATTTTTAATTCTATAAAACGATGTTTAGTAACTCCTGATTCAAAAACAATATATTTAGATCAATGTCATTATGAATATATTTATAAATCTGATGATAAACATTTATATTTATTACATAATCCTAATGAATTAATTTTATTAAAAGAACCAAATGAAAATGACAAATGTCATGTTTTACACGCCATTCAAAATGAAGGTTTAATTTGCCCATCTAGGAATAAAAGAAGAATAAAACATTTTACAAAAGAATACCAAGTTATGGGAACTATAGAATTTAAATCCGATACTTTTATTCATTTGAATAATAAGAAAAATCAAGACATAAAAGCTCATATAAAATTTCATGAAGTGCCTGATTTTGAAGGTATAACGAATAAAAGTTGTATTTATAATATATTACAAAAAATATATAGAGATAATTATAATGAAAAACGAATTTTTGGACATCACAGATTTTAAAGTGGATCAATTTTAATATTTATGTTTTTTTAAAAAACAATGACACTTTATCAAAAAGAGCAAGTTTAACAATAATTTTGTTTTTTAAAAAAGTTTGATTTTTTATATTTAAAATCCTGGACTATACCTATAGTAACAATAAATCTTTTTTATTTATAGTAAAAGTATTAACAATATTCTTCTAAAATAACATGAAAACTTAAAATTATAAATATTCATAAAATATGAAATCTTATTAAATAAATGAGATTAAGTAAAATCTGCAATCTCTATTAAGAGACCAGATATCCTATAGTAAAACTTTCAATTCTAAACCATAACATTCTTCTAAAACTAAATCAATACATAATGTTTATCATTATTCATAATATATACAGTCTTACGAGTAAAGTACAACAAACTTAAATCAACTCAATAAAGTAAAACTCGCACTCTTCTAAAATAACATGAATTCTTAGAATTATCAGTATTCATAAAATATAGTGTCTTATGAGTACAATAGAACAAACCAAAACTTATTCGCTTTCTTAAGTGTGAAAATATCAAATGGTAAAACTCTTACCACCACATTTTTCTAAAGAAAAAAAATAAGAATTAGAATTATCAATATTCATAAAATATAATGTATTGTGAATAAAATGACACTAAATCAAATTTTCAATCTCTCTTAAGTGTGTAGATATCATATAGTAAAACTATCAACAACATTCTTCTAAAATAACATGAGAACTAAAAATTATAAATATTCATAAAATATACAGCCTTATTAATAAAATGAGACCAATTAAAATCTGCAATCTCTAATAAGTGACTAGATATCCTATAGTAAAACTATCAATTCTAAACCATAACATTCTTCTAAAACTCAATCAATACATAATGTTTATCAATATTTATAAAATATACAGATTTACGAGTAAAGTACAACAAACTAAAACCTATTTGCTTCATTAAGTGTGAAAGCATCAAGTAGGTAAAACTATCATTATTCTAAAACAACATGAAGTCTTAGAATTATGAAACCCAGAATTATGAAATCTAGAATTATGAAACTTAGAATTATGAAATCTGAAATTTAGAAAACTAAAATTATGAAATCTAAAATTTAGAAATCTAAAATTTTGAAATATAGAATTATGAAATCTGAAATTATATAATCTGAAATTTTGTAATCTGAAATTATGAAACTTGAAATTTTAAAATCTGAAATTATAAAATCTGAAATTTAGAAAACTAAAAATCTGAAATTTAGAAAACTGAAAATATGAAACTTGAAATTTTGAAATCTGAAATTATAAAATCTGAAATTTAGAAAACTAAAAATCTGAAATCTGAAATTTAGAAAACTGAAAATATGAAACTTGAAATTATGAAATATGAAATTTAGAAAACTGAAAGTATGAAACCTCAAATTATGAAATCTGAAATTTAGAAAACTGAAATTATATAATCTGAAATTATGAAACTTAAAATTATAAAATGAGAAATCAAAAATGTAAAAACTAAAATCTAGAAAGTAAATAAGATATATATATATATATACTAAAAAAAAAAAAAAAAAAAAAAAAAAAAAAAAAAAAAAAATTTTTTTTTTTTTTTTTTTTTAATATATTATTAACTTTCTAAATTTTAGTTTTAACATTTTATAATTATAGATATCAAAATCTCACTTTCATAATTTCAGTTTTCATAATTTTAGATTTCATAATTTTAGATTTCATATTTTTAGATTTCATAATTTCACATATCGTAATTTCAGATTTCATGATTTCAGATTTCATAATTCTAGATTTCATAATTTCAGTTTTCGAAATTTTAGATTTCATAATTTCAGTTTTCGAAATTTTAGATTTAATTCTGAAAGCTGAAATTACGAAATCTAAAACTTTAGAAAACTGAAATTACGAAATCTAAAATTTAGAAATCTGAAATTACGAAATGTAAAATTTAGAAAACTGAAATTATGAAATCTGAAATTGTGAAATCTGAAATTTTGAAATCTGAAATTATAAAATCTGAAATTATGAAATCTGAAATTATAAAATCTGAAATTATGAAATCTAAAATTTCGAAAACTGAAAATATGAAATCTGAAATTTAGAAAACTGTTAATATGAAACTTGAAATTATGAAATCTGAAATTTAGAAAACTGAAATTATATAATCTGAAATTATGAAACTTAATATTATAAAATGAAAAATCAAAAATGTAAAAACTAAAATCTAGAAAGTAAATAAGATATATATATATATATATATACTAAAAAAAAAAAAAAAAAAAAAAAAAAAAAAAAAAAAAAAAAAATTTTTTTTTTTTTTTTTTTTTAATATATATTATTAACTTTCTAAATTTTAGTTTTAACATTTTTGATTTCTCATTTTATAATTATAGATATCAAAATCTAGCTTTCATAATTTCAGTTTTCATAATTTTAGATTTCATAATTTCACATTTCATAATTTTAGATTTCATAATTTTAGATTTCATATTTTTAGAATTCATAATTTCACATATTGTAATTTCAGATTTCATAATTTCAGATTTCATGATTCTAGATTTCATAATTTCAGTTTTCGAAATTTTAGATTTCATAATTTCAGTTTTCGAAATTTTATATTTCATAATTTCAGTTTTCTAAATTTTAGATTTAATTCTGAAAGCTGAAATTACGAAATCTAAAAATTTAGAAAACTGAAATTACGAAATCTAAAATTACGAAATCTGAAATTACGAAATCTAAAATTTAGAAATCTGAAATTACGAAATCTAAAATTGTGAAATCTGAAATTTTGAAATCTGAAATTATGAAATCTGAAATTATGAAATCTGAAATTATGAAATCTAAAATTTCGAAAACTGAAATTATGAAATCTGAAATTTAGAAAAATGAAATTATGAAATCTAAAATTTAAAAAGGTAAAATTATGAAATCTAGAATTGTGAAATCTGAAATTTAGAAAACTGAAAATATGAAACCTGAAATTATGAAATCTGAAATTTAGAAAACTGAGAATGTGAAACTTGAAATTTAGAAAACTGAAAATATGAAATCTGAAATTTAGAAAACTGTAAATATGAAACTTGAAATTATGAAATCTGAAATTTCGAAAAGTGAAAATATGAAATCTAAAATTATGAAATCTGAAATTTCGAAAACTGAAAATATGAAACTTAACATTGAAAGATTAAATTAGACAAAGATTAACACTAAAGATTAACACTGAAAGATTCAATTAACATTGAAAGACATTTTAGATATATTTAGAAAATAAAAAATAATTTTTCTATGTCGAAGAGTTTAATTAATATAGCGATTAAACTATATTTTGAAGCGTAAAAATTAAAATTTGAATACTTATTATAAATCTAAAATACAATTTCAAATTTCCTAATATTGAAAGTCATTTTAGACATGTTTCAAAAGAAAAACTATTCATCTGCGTCGAGCCGTTCACAAAAAAATATCGATCTAGATATAAAAAAAATGCGAATTCTAGAAGCAGATATTAAATGTAAGAAACCTAATATGTAAAATTAGACAATGAAAATATGAAAATAGTTAAATCTAAAGTAATTAAAAATTTGTAAAATATATATCATTTTCTTCATCCTATTTCTGAATAATACTTAAATAATGGTAAGCTTCTAGCACTAAATTAAAATCTGTCAATCTTCTTTTTTTAAGGAAAAATTACATTTTCAGTACTTAATACAAAACTAAACTTGAAATTCAATTTTTATATTCAAAGTCAATTATTCAAAAATTAGAATCGTACGTCTGCGTCATACAGTTTTTGAGAAAATAACAAAACATTAATATGCTTTTGTAAGAAGTCTTTATTTAGAGCTCTAAGAGCGTAAAAACTTTTAATATTAGTTTTCTTCAAAGTCATCTGTGACATATATAAAAAATAAAATTATTCACCTGCGTGAAAAGAAAGAAATAATTAAAAAAAACGTTAAATTTTCTTCAAATTTTAGTTTTAAAATCGTAAGATTTGATTAGTTATTGAAGCTCAAAAAATCAATTAAGAAATTCTAACACAGAAAAAAAATTACAAATCTGAACTGACTTTAAAGAGCTCTCCTCTTAGAGAGAGTAATAATTTCAGATGACTGAAAAATGTCGTTACTAAAAATTAACTACTCACCTCATAAATAATGATATAAACATAAGTTTAAATCTAAATGAATATTGTATCTCGAGAAATTATAAACTAAATTATCGCTCTTTCATGTTTTTTTTTAGTTTTAAATAACTCAATAAAACAAAGATTTCATTAAGATAAACATTTTTAAAATAAACAGTAAAAGATAAGCAGTAAAGATAAACAGTAAAGTTAAGAAGATACACATTTTAAATTATTTGCTTCTTAAATTTTAGATTTCAAAATTTCAGTTTTCAAAATTTCAAGTTTCATAATTTCAGTTTTCTAAATTTTAGATTTCAAAATTTCAATTTTCAAAATTTTAAGTTTCATAATTTCAGTTTTCGAAATTTTAGATTTCATTTTATAATTTTTCAAAATTTTAGATTTCATTAATTTAAGTTTTTAAATTATGAAATCTAAACTTTAGAAAACTGAAATTATGAAACTTAAAATTTTGAAAATTGAAATTTTGAAATCTAAAATTTAGAAAACTGAAATTATGAAACTTGAAATTTTGAAAACTAAAATTATGAAAACTAAAATTATGAAATCTGAAATTTAGAAAACTAGAATTATTAAATCTGAAATTATGAAAACTAGAATTATGAAATCTGAAATTTAGAAAACTAGAATTATGAAATCTAAAATTATGAAAACTGAAATTATGATATCTAAAATTATGAAAACTGAAATTATGAAATCTGAAATTATGAAATCTGAAATTATGAAATCTGAAATTATGAAAACTGAAATTATGAAATCTGAAATTATGAAAACTGAAATTATGTAATCTAAAATTTAGAAAAGTAAAATTATGAAATATAAAATTTAGAAAACTGAAATCATGAAATTTAAAATTTAGAAAATAGAAATTATGAAATCTAAAATTTAGAAAACTAAAATTATGAAATATAAAATTTACAAAAGTAAAAACTAAAATTTAGAAAACTGAAATTATGAAATCTAAAATTTAGAAAACTGAAATTATAAAATCTAAAATTTAGAAAAGTGAAATTATGAAATCTAAAATTTAGAAAAGTGAAATTATAAAATGAGAAGTTAAAAATCTAGAAAACTAAAATCTAGAAAGTAAATAAAAAATATATGTACTAAAAAAAAAAAAAAAAAAAAAAAAAAAAAAAAAAATTTTTTTTTTTTTTTTTTTTTTTTTTTTTTTTTTTAAATTTAGTTTTCAAGATTTTTAATTTCTTATTTTATAATTTTACATTTCATATTTTCAGTTTTCTAAATTTTAGTTTTCATAATTTCAGTTTTCATAATTTCAGTTTTTATAATTTCAGATTTCATAATTTTTATTTTTACATTTTTGATTTCTCTTTTTATAATTTTTGATTTTATAATTTCATTATTTTACAAAAGTTCACAAAATAAAAATTCTAAAATATGATAAATAGTCAGTATTGTGAAATATCATTAAATAAACTGATAAAAAGAAAAGAAAAAAAATGAAGACGTCTCGCTGTAGTATAAATAGAGCTCGCATTTCTGAAAAATTTTCATTCTGACATGTCGATATACAAATATGGAGCTCTGATATAGATATACAAAATTGGAATGCTTAATATATTCTTTTTCTGAAAAAAACAAACTTCAAAAGATCAAGTAAGTCTTTTTAAATTACTTGAATAAATATTATCTCTAACATTAGTTTTAAATATTATTCAGTTATTTTTATCCATAAGTTAGAATATTTCAATAATAACTTTTCAGAGTTTTAACTTTTTCAAGTATGAACAATTTTAGATAGAGTTTTCAAATTAATAAAAAGACTTGAAGTCTTTTTTTTTTCGTTTTCTCAAATAAATTATTTTAAGCTGCTCTTAAAAATGATAGTCACATAATATAATTTTATACTTGCTTTTTTTCGATTGTTTCTTTTAAAACTCTTCAATATATCTTTTTGTTCATTAAATAATAGAAATGAATTGTCTTTTTAAGTTATTCTGAGTTTCGCTATATATATTTTTTTAAAAAGGTTAAGGTAAAATTATTTGCTTTTTTATTAAATCTGTTTGAACATTCTATGTATGCTCAAGTAGTTTTATTTAGACATAAATTCCTTTTACGCATGTAAAGAAAAAGAATTTAAAGTGAAGTAAAAAGTGGATTGAGCAAATTATTTTAGCAAAATAAAATTACGATAGTCTAACAATTTTTCCGTTAACTGAAGTGAGACTTAATAATAGAGAATTCAAAAAAGTTTCGTGATATTATAAAATTTCAGTTACTCTTTGAATAACTCAGCTTTTACTTTTTAGTATTAGAGGCAGTCCATTTTGATAAGTTTTTTTTTTATTTACTTTTGGATTTCATATTTTCAATATCAGATTCATGTTTTTAATATCGCACATTATTTGTTAAGATCATTTTTTTCTTCTAGCATTAAATTAAAGCTTACTAAAAAGAGATTTCCAATTTCTTTTTTATTAAGTCTGAATAAATCAGAAAGTCATATGAAATTTCTTTATAAATCGACAGACTTTCTCAATCATCCCAACAAAGTGATGTTGCATGTTGATAACAAAGAAGGTGCGAGACGAGCCGCATTAAAAATTACCGTATTCAAAATATCTCAGGAAAAAATTATACAGAGCATTTGAATTTTTAGCTTCTTAAATAGATTTTTAAAAATATTAAATAGTTCGTTAAAAACTAAAAAAAGTGACGTTTTTGCTTTTAAAAAGAAAAGATTGTTTGTTTTAAAATAATATAGTTAGAATACATAAAACATATTTTTAAGAGACTAAATAAATAAATATACATTTAACTTAAAATGTACTAAGAATATCTATATATATCAAAATATATTAAAACGTCATTTAAAATATTAATATTCTTAAAACATCTGTAAATCTGTAAAACATAATCTTTAATAATCTTTCATTGAAACATTGTTTGATAAAATTTTAATTTTAAACAGTTTAAACATGTCATTGTCAAAATAAAATTTCAAACTAAATAAATTTTGAACTTTTTATCAGCAAAACATTATCTATATGATGATCTCATTTAAAAAATTTTGATAAAAGAATCACATAATTCTTTTGAAATTTAGATTCTTTATATTTAGTTTGTTTATATAGATGAGGTAATTTAATGTGACTTTGTCGAATGTGAAAAACTGTATAGAGTTTTTAAGAACGCTATTTAAATTACAGATAGAAAATAAGTTTTGTTGTAACAGACCTCTATCTGTAAAAGCTTTTAAAATACAACACGTATACTTGTAAGTCATTTTGAAAACTCTATTGTTCTTTTAAACATAAAACCTGTCTTTAAAAAACAACAAGAAATTTTTGACAAAATACTTAAAGTAGTAACACACCAAATTTATATCCTTCATGTAATTCCAAAGACTGCAGAACAAGTGAAAATGATGAAGCAACTCATTAAAAATATTTTAAAATTAGAACTCAGAACTTCTGTTGGTAATGCAATATTACATCTTGTTGTTTCAAAATCAAACAATTATTTTGAAACTGACATATTTCCAAATGCTGCAATAGCTGAACTTTTTTTAGAATGTGGTGCTAATACAGAAGTGATTAATTACAATTTTAATACTCCTATACAAATAGCTGTAGAGTTATCAAATTATTCATCTAAAGTTATACAGGTTTTATTAAAATATGGTGCAAATATTGATTGTCGAAAGGGTTATGGACATTGTATGTTGCAGTCTCATTTCGAATTCAATTACTTGCAATATATCACATTGCAATGTTTGGCAGCTCGAAAACTGATTGAAAAACAAGTAAATTTTGTTGGTAAAGTTCCTGTACGTTTAGAAGAATTTATAAAAAAACATTAATGTTCTTTTACACATTAATATAATTTTCATAATTTTATATATTTTACTTTTCATAATTTTACATTTTACATTTTTACAAAATGCAAAAGTTACAAATGTAAAAATTACAAAATGCAAAAGTTACAAAATGTAAAAATTACAAAATGCAAAAGTTACAAAATGTAAAAATTATAAAAATGCAAAAATTATAAAAAATGCAAAAATTACAAAATGCAAAAATTACAAAATGTAAAATTTTGAAAATTAAAAATTTGAAAAAGTAAAAATTTGAAAAAGTAAAAATTTGAAAAAGTAAAAATTTGAAAAAGTAAATCTGAAACGTAAATAAAAAATAACATAACATAACAAATTAAAAAAAAAAAAAAAAAAAAAAAAAAAAAAAAATTTTTTTTTTTTTTTTTTTTTTTTTTTTTTTTACGTTTCAAATTTTTACTTTTCAAAATTTTACTTTTCAAATTTTTACTTTTCAAAATTTTTACTTTTCAAAATTTTACTTTTCAAATTTTTTAATTTTCAAAATTTTTAATTTTCAAAATTTTTACTTTTTCAAAATTTTACTTTTTCACATTTTTACTTTTTCAAATTTTTACTTTTTCAAATTTTTACTTTTTTCAAAATTTTACTTTTTCAAATTTTTTTACAAAAATTACAAATGTAAAATTTTGAAAAGTAAAAATTTGAAAAAGTAAAATTTTGAAAAAGTAAAATTTTGAAAAAGTAAAAATTTGAAAAAGTAAAATTTTGAAAAAGTAAAATTTTGAAAAGGTAAAAATTTGAAAAAGTAAAATTTTGAAAAAGTAAAAATTTGAAAAAGTAAAAATTTGAAATGTAAAAATTTGAAAAAGTAAAATTTTGAAAATGTAAAAATTTGAAAAAGTAAAATTTTGAAAAAGTAAAATTTTGAAAAAGTAAAATTTTGAAAAAGTAAAATTTTGAAAAGGTAAAAATTTGAAAAAGTAAAATTTTGAAAAAGTAAAATTTTGAAAAAGTAAAATTTTGAAAAAGTAAAATTTTGAAAAAGTAAAAATTTGAAAAAGTAAAAATTTGAAAAAGTAAAAATTTGAAAATGTAAAAATTTGAAAAAGTAAAATTTTGAAAATGTAAAAATTTGAAAAAGTAAAATTTTGAAAAAGTAAAATTTTGAAAAAGTAAAATTTTGAAAAAGTAAAATTTTGAAAAAGTAAAATTTTGAAAAAGTAAAATTTTGAAAAGGTAAAAATTTGAAAATAAAATTTTGAAAATGTAAAAATTTGAAAAAGAAAAATTTTGAAAAAGTAAAATTTTGAAAAAGTAAAATTTTGAAAAAGTAAAATTTTGAAAAGGTAAAAATTTGAAAAAGTAAATCTGAAACATAAATAAAAAAAATAACATAACATAATTAAAAAAAAAAAAAAAAAAAAAAAAAAAAAATTGATTGTCGAAAGGGTTATGGACATTGTATGTTGCAGTCTCATTTCGAATTCAATTACTTGCAATATATCACATTGCAATGTTTGGCAGCTCGAAAACTGATTGAAAAACAAGTAAATTTTGTTGGTAAAGTTCCTGTACGTTTAGAAGAATTTATAAAAAAACATTAATGTTCTTTTACACATTAATATAATTTTCATAATTTTATATATTTTACTTTTCATAATTTTACATTTTACATTTTTACAAAATGCAAAAGTTACAAATGTAAAAATTACAAAATGCAAAAGTTACAAAATGTAAAAATTACAAAATGCAAAAGTTACAAAATGTAAAAATTATAAAAATGCAAAAATTATAAAAAATGCAAAAATTACAAAATGCAAAAATTACAAAATGTAAAATTTTGAAAATTAAAAATTTTGAAAATTAAAAATTTGAAAAAGTAAAAATTTGAAAAAGTAAAAATTTGAAAAAGTAAAAATTTGAAAAAGTAAATCTGAAACGTAAATAAAAAATAACATAACATAACAAATTAAAAAAAAAAAAAAAAAAAAAAAAAAAATTTTTTTTTTTTTTTTTTTTTTTTTTTTTTACGTTTCAAATTTTTACTTTTCAAAATTTTACTTTTCAAATTTTTACTTTTCAAAATTTTTACTTTTCAAAATTTTACTTTTCAAATTTTTTAATTTTCAAAATTTTTAATTTTCAAAATTTTTACTTTTTCAAATTTTTACTTTTTCACATTTTTACTTTTTCAAATTTTTACTTTTTCAAATTTTTACTTTTTTCAAAATTTTACTTTTTCAAATTTTTTTACAAAAATTACAAATGTAAAATTTTGAAAAGTAAAAATTTGAAAAAGTAAAATTTTGAAAAAGTAAAATTTTAAAAAAGTAAAAATTTGAAAAAGTAAAATTTTGAAAAAGTAAAATTTTGAAAAGGTAAAAATTTGAAAAAGTAAAATTTTGAAAAAGTAAAAATTTGAAAAAGTAAAAATTTGAAATGTAAAAATTTGAAAAAGTAAAATTTTGAAAATGTAAAAATTTGAAAAAGTAAAATTTTGAAAAGGTAAAATTTTGAAAAAGTAAAATTTTGAAAAAGTAAAATTTTGAAAAGGTAAAAATTTGAAAAAGTAAAATTTTGAAAAAGTAAAATTTTGAAAAAGTAAAATTTTGAAAAAGTAAAAATTTGAAAAAGTAAAAATTTGAAAAAGTAAAAATTTGAAAATGTAAAAATTTGAAAAAGTAAAATTTTGAAAAAGTAAAATTTTGAAAAAGTAAAATTTTGAAAAAGTAAAATTTTGAAAAAGTAAAATTTTGAAAAGGTAAAAATTTGAAAAAGTAAAATTTTGAAAATGTAAAAATTTGAAAAAGTAAAATTTTGAAAAAGTAAAATTTTGAAAAAGTAAAATTTTGAAAAAGTAAAATTTTGAAAAGGTAAAAATTTGAAAAAGTAAATCTGAAACATAAATAAAAAAAATAACATAACATAATAAAAAAAAAAAAAAAAAAAAAAAAAAAAAAATTTTTTTTTTTTTTTTTTTTTTTTTTATGTTGTATTATTTTTTTATGTTATGTTATTTTTTCCTTTTCAAATTTTTTTCCTTTTCAAATTTTTACTTTTCAAATTTTTTTACTTTTTCAAAATTTTACTTTTCAAATTTTTTTACTTTCCAAAATTTTACTTTTCAAATTTTTTTACTTTCCAAAATTTTGCTTTTCAAATTTTTTTACTTTTCAAAATTTTACTTTTCAAATTTTTTTACTTTTCAAATTTTTACTTTTTCAAAATTTTTACTTTTCAAATTTTTAATTTTCAAAATTTTTACTTTTTCAAAATTTTTAGTTTTTCAAAATTTTTACTTTTTCAAAATTTTACTTTGAAAAAGTAAAAAGTATAATTTTGTTATAATTAAAGTAAAGTTGTTATAATGTAAGTTTTGTTATAATTAAAGTAAAGTTTATTTATAATTAAAGTAAAAGTATAATTTTGATTATCAAAATTTTACTTTTCAAATTTTTTTACTTTTAAAAATTTTACTTTTCAAAATTTTTACTTTTTCAAATTTTTACTTTTTCAAATTTTTACTTTTTCAAATTTTTACTTTTTCAAAATTTTACTTTTTCAAATTTTTACTTTTTCAAATTTTTACTTTTTCAAATTTTTAATTTTCAAAATTTTTACTTTTCAAAATTTTTACTTTTTCAAAATTTTTACTTTTTCAAAATTTTTCAAAATTTTACTTTTTCAAATTTTTTTACAAAAATTACAAATGTAAAATTTTGAAAAGTAAAAATTTGAAAAAGTAAAATTTTGAAAAAGTAAAATTTTGAAAAAGTAAAAATTTGAAAAAGTAAAAATTTGAAAAAGTAAAAATTTGAAAATGTAAAAATTTGAAAAAGTAAAATTTTGAAAATGTAAAAATTTGAAAAAGTAAAATTTTGAAAAAGTAAAATTTTGAAAAAGTAAAATTTTGAAAAAGTAAAATTTTGAAAAAGTAAAATTTTGAAAAGGTAAAAATTTGAAAAAGTAAAATTTTGAAAATGTAAAAATTTGAAAAAGTAAAATTTTGAAAAAGTAAAATTTTGAAAAGGTAAAAATTTGAAAAAGTAAATCTGAAACATAAATAAAAAAAATAACATAACATAATAAAAAAAAAAAAAAAAAAATTTTTTTTTTTTTTTTTTTTTTTTTTTATGTTGTATTATTTTTTTATGTTATGTTATTTTTTCCTTTTCAAATTTTTTTCCTTTTCAAATTTTTCCTTTTCAAATTTTTTTCCTTTTTCAAAATTTTACTTTTCAAATTTTTTTACTTTCCAAAATTTTACTTTTCAAATTTTTTTACTTTCCAAAATTTTGCTTTTCAAATTTTTTTACTTTTCAAAATTTTACTTTTCAAATTTTTTTACTTTTCAAATTTTTACTTTTTCAAAATTTTTACTTTTCAAATTTTTACTTTTTCAAAATTTTTACTTTTCAAATTTTTAATTTTCAAAATTTTTACTTTTTCAAAATTTTTACTTTTTCAAAATTTTTACTTTTTCAAAATTTTTACTTTTTCAAAATTTTTACTTTTTCAAAATTTTACTTTTTCAAAATTTTCAAAATTTTACTTTTCAAATTTTTTTACTTTTCAAAATTTTACTTTTCAAAATTTTTACTTTTTCAAATTTTTACTTTTTCAAATTTTTACTTTTTCAAATTTTTACTTTTTCAAATTTTTACTTTTTCAAAATTTTACTTTTTCAAATTTTTACTTTTTCAAATTTTTAATTTTCAAAATTTTTACTTTTTCAAAATTTTTACTTTTTCAAAATTTTTACTTTTTCTTACTTTTTCAAAATTTTACTTTTTCAAATTTTTTTACAAAAATTACAAATGTAAAATTTTGAAAAGTAAAAATTTGAAAAAGTAAAATTTTGAAAAAGTAAAATTTTGAAAAAGTAAAAATTTGAAAATGTAAAAATTTGAAAAAGTAAAAATTTGAAAATGTAAAAATTTGAAAAAGTAAAATTTTGAAAATGTAAAAATTTGAAAAAGTAAAATTTTGAAAAAGTAAAATTTTGAAAAAGTAAAATTTTGAAAAGGTAAAAATTTGAAAAAGTAAAATTTTGAAAAAGTAAATTTAAAACGTAAATAAAAAATAACATAACATAACATAACATAAAAAAAAAAAAAAAAAAAAAAAAAAAAAATTTTTTTTTTTTTTTTTTTTTTTTTTTTATGTTGTTATTTTTTCCTTTTCAAATTTTTTTACTTTTCAAAATTTTACTTTTCAAATTTTTTACTTTTCAAATTTTTTACTTTTCAAATTTTTTACTTTTCAAATTTTTTACTTTTCAAAATTTTAATTTTCAAAATTTTAATTTTCAAAATTTTAAAATCTAAAATTTTGAAAAGTTCAAAATTTTAGATTTAAAAATTTTACTTTTACATTTTAGAATTTTAGAATTTATAACTTTAAATAATTGAATATAGATTTATAACTTTAAATAATTGAATATAGATTTATAACTTTAAATAATTGAATATAGATTTATAACTTTAAATAATTGAATATAGATTTATAACTTTAAATAATTGAATATAGATTTATAACTTTAAATAATTGAATATAGATTTATAACTTTAAATAATTGAATATAGATTTATAACTTTAAATAATTGAATATATATTTATAACTTTAAATAATTGAATGTAGATTTATTACTTTAAATAATTGAATATAGATTTATAACTTTAAATTATTGAATATAGATTTTCTTTTTCTGTAGAATAATGCTTCGACAAATCGGACAATATTTCATTTTTTCCGAACATGATAAACAACATAATACGTGTCCACATTTAAAAAAAAACTATTTCGCTATTGTTAGTCAAACAAATTTTGCAAATTGGTTGACCCTCATTTGCTAATTGTTTTACGGTTTTGTTATAAAATTTGTAATAATTATATAAAATTTGTAATTATATAAAATATAAAATTTGTAATTTAAAATGTTATTAAAAATTAATAAATTAATAAATTAATTTGTAATGTATTTGTAATAAATTAATTTGTAATGTATTAATAAATTAATTTGTAATGTATAAAATTTGTAAAATAAAATTTGTAATTATATAAAATTTGTTATAAAATTTGTAATAATTTTATTTTTGTTATAAAATTAAATGCGAATTGAAATGCTCTTTAAAATGCTTTTTAAAAATGCTTTTAAAATGCTAATTAAAGGCTAAAATTCAACAACTATTTTTTAAAATATAGCTTGTTTAACACTGAAATAGAATAAAATGTAATTTCAATTCTTGAAATAGAATAAATTGGAATTTTAATTTTAGCATTTAATTAGATAGCGACTTTTCAAAATTGAAATTTTAAAATCCGAAATTTCTCTATATTATTAAATGCCAATTAAAATGCTTTTAAAACGCAAATTTTATTTTTTTACTTTTTAAAAACAGCTTATTTAACCTTGAAATAGAATAAAATAGTAGTTGAATTTTAGCATTTAATTAGATAGCAACTTTTCGGATTTTAAAATTTCAATTTTGAAAATTTACTATCTAATTAAATGCTAAAATTCAACTACTATTTTATTCTATTTCAAGGTTAAACAAGCTTTATTTAAAAAATATAATTTGAATTTTAGCATTTAATTATATAACGAAATTTCGAATTTTCGAATTTCAATTTTGGAAAGTCGATATCTAAGTAAATGCAAAAATTGAAATTCAATTTTATTCTATTTCAAATTTAAACAAGCTACTTTTAAAAAGTAAAATTTGAATTTTAACATTTGATTAGATAGCGACTTTTCAAAATTGAAATTTTAAAATCCGAAATTCCGCTATATAATTAAATGCTAATTAAAATGCTTTTTAAATTGCTTTTTAAAATGCTTTTAAAATGCTAAATAAATGTTAAAATTCAACTACTATTTTATTCTATTTCAAGGTTAAACAAGCTTTTTTTTTTTAAAATAAAATTTGAATTTTAGCGTTTAATTATATAACGAAATTTCGGATTTTAGAATTTTAATTTTCAAAAGTCGATACCTATGTAAATGCCAAAATTGAAATTCCATTTTATTCTATTTCAAATTTAAACAAACTATTTTTAAAAAGTAAAATTTGAATTTTGCATTTAATTATATAACGAAATTTCGGATTTGATTATTTAATCACCCCCCCCTGCACTTTAAATTACACATTATTATTTTGCTTTCAATTGAATCTAGTTTAATTAACATTAGGTCATAAAGCCAAAATAACTGTAAAATTTATATATTTCATAATCTCATGACGTCATTTATTACGTAACTTTCAACGCACACGAAGTATAAAAGGCTATGGCATTTTTTAGAATCCCAGATCTCTGGATTTATAACCATGGAGTTTGAAGCAAGAATTCTACACGATTTATGCTATGCTAATTGTACTGGAAATTCATCGTTAAAAGTGCTAATAATTTCTAAATGTGCATTCAACAATACTTAAAAGGATGGATCATGTATTTTTGCGAGAAGTTAAAAAACTAAATCATTTAGAGAAAACCAATTGAAAAAGCTTCAGTGGTCGCCACAAAGATTAAACCTTTTTCATTAGTCTTTTTAATAATATAACTTATTATGAGAATGTTATCATAAAATAATTAAGAATTTGGGATATTCGACAAATAAAAATTTAAAATTTGTATTAAATACTGACCATCTGCATTTCATAAAGAAAAAGAAAAGGAATCGTGTTACATATTTGACAAGTTGTTCGTTTTTTTAAAGATTTATATGAAACTCAGATCTCTGGATTGATAACTATGGAGATTGATGTAAGAATTCTAAACGTTATAATGGCTATGCCAGTTATACTGGTCTTTAAAAGTGCTAATAAATCCCTAAATGTGCATTCAACAATACTTAAAAAGATGGTGCGAGATGATATAGAGAAAACTTTGTATCAGTTGGATCAGTGGTCACCACAAAGACTAAACATTTTTTCATTAGTCTTTCTAATAATTGCATTTATTATGAGGATGTCATCGTAAAATAATTAACGATATTCAACAAATAAAAATTGTATTAAAGACTGACATCATAAAGAAAAAGTATTTTAAAAAACATGTTTGACAAAATGTTGCTCATTTTTTAAAGATTTATAGATCTACGTATATAATATGTACATTTTTAATTTGCAATTTAAAATAAACTGTTATTTGACTCTTTGTTTCTGTCGTTTATTTATTTTATTTTATTTTTATTTTCCTTTTAATATTTATCTATTTTTTTTATAAAAAGATATGAATATATAAAAGCGACATTTATTACAACTAACAATTATTAACGACAGAAATGGATATAAATTTGCAAATGTATATAGAATATGATAATGTAAAAATTCCATCTCAACCATTATCAGAAATTTGTTTTAACGATTTTGATATTAAATTGTTTGACCTTTCACATTATGATTTAAAGTTATTACACTGTAAAAAAAACTATTTCCAGCTGCAAGAAACTCTCTGGAGAAAATAATTATTTTCTCCAGAGAGTTTCTTGCAGCTGGTAATAGTTATTTTTTTACAGTGTAGGTTTTTCAAAAGAACAAATTTTTGCTATATTTTATTTAATTGATCCTGAAAATGTAAGAAAGGGAATATTTATTATGGTGAATGTTGTTTAAATTCAATCGACGAAAATATTGTAAAGTTAGGTTGTCGTATAAATTGTCTATCAACGTATCCAAAATCATTAGAAGATTGTTCTATTTCTTTAAATTCACTTGACAAAAATATTGTTATGTTATGTTGTAATATATATTGATATCCCAAATTAATTAGAAATTGGATATCGAAAAGTACTGATGCTTTTCATATTTTAAATTCAATTAAAGGAATAAAATTTAGATTATCATGACATATTGTTTAAGATTTTTAATTCCAATGGTCAAAGTGTAATACTTTAAAAGGACCACTAATAAATTTTAAAAAGTGAGAAATGTCGAGATAATAACAATTGATTTTCATATCATGACTCTGAATACATTAATGATTTAAGAAACTGTGACATGATATAATAATCTCAGATATTATTATTTTATTTTTATTTATTTACTTATATTGTTTTTTTTATTTATTTATATTATTTTATTATAATTTTTAAAAAAGTGAAAACTACGCTTCACTCTTTTTGTTCAAACTATATAGTATATCACTCTGTTTTTCACTTAGATTTCAGTTCACCATGAAACATCTCCTTGAAAGTATTATGATAAATTATATTAGACAAATCATAAAGAATTTTAGCATTCAACTGCTGAATGCTAAAATTCAACTACCATTTTAAAAAAATAGCTTGTTTAACACTGAAATAGAATAAAATGTAATTTGAATTCTTGAAATAGAATAAAATGGAATTTGAATTTTAGCATTTAATTAGATAGCGACTTTTCAAATTGAAATTTTAATGTCATGTATGTAAAATGTAATTTAAAGTCTTGAAATAGAATAAATTGAAATTTAATTTTGGCATTTAATTAGATAGCGAATTTTCAAAATTGAAATTTTAAAATTCAACTGCTGAATGCTTAAATTCAATTACTATTTTTTTAAAAATAGCTTGTTTAACACTGAAATAGAATAAAATGTAATTTGAATTCTTGAAATAGAATTTTCAAATTGAAATTTTAATGTAATGTATGTAAAATGTAATTTAAATTCTTGAAATAAAATAAATTGAAATTTATTTTTTGTTTAACACTGAAATAGTATAAAATGTAATTTGAATTCTTGAAATAGAATAAAATGGAATTTGAATTTTAGCATTTAATTAGATAGCGACTTTTCAAATTGAAATTTTAATGTAATGCATGTAAATTTAATTTAAATTCTTGAAATAGAATAAATTGAAATTTAATTTTAGCTTTTAATTAGCGAAGTTTCAAAATTGAAATTTTAAAATTCAACTGCTGAATGTTAAAATTCAAATACTATTTTTTAAAAAACAGCTTGTTTAACACTGAAATAGAATAAAATGTAATTTGAATTTTAGCATTTAATTAGATAGCGACTTTTCAATTTAATTAGCGAATTTTCAAAATTGAAATTTAAAAATTCAACTTCTGAATGCTAAAATTCAACTACTATTTAAAAAAAATAGCTTATTTAGCATTGAAATAAAATAAAATGTAATTTGAATTTTTGAAATAGAATAAAATGGAATTTGAATTTTCGCATTTAATTAGATAGCGACTTTTCAAATTGAAATTTTATTGTAATGTATGTAAAATGTAATTTAAATTCTTGAAATAGAATAAATAGAAATTTAATTTTTGTTTAACACTGAAATAGAATAAAATGTGATTTGAATTCTTGAAATAGAATAAAATGGAATTTTAATTCTTGAAATAGAAATTTCAATTTCAAATTGAAATTTTAATGTAATGTATGTAAAATGTAATTTAAATTCTTGAAATAGAATAAATTGCAATATAATTTTTGTTTAAAACTGAAATAGAATAAAATGTAATTTGAATTCTTGAAATAGAATAAAATGGAATTTGAATTTTAGCATTTAATTAGATAGCGACTTTTAAAATTGAAATTTTAAAATTACACTGCTGAATGCTTAAATTCAACTACTATTTTTTAAAAATAGCTTGTTTAACACTGAAATAGAATAAAATGTAATTTGAATTCTTGAAATAGAATTTTCAAATTGAAATTTTAATGTAATGTATGTAAAATGTAATTTAAATTCTTGAAATAAAATAAATTGAAATTTATTTTTTGTTTAACACTGAAATAGTATAAAATGTAATTTGAATTCTTGAAATAGAATAAAATGGAATTTGAATTTTAGCATTTAATTAGATAGCGACTTTTCAAATTGAAATTTTAATGTAATGCATGTAAATTTAATTTAAATTCTTGAAATAGAATAAATTGAAATTTAATTTTAGCTTTTAATTAGCGAAGTTTCAAAATTGAAATTTTAAAATTCAACTGCTGAATGTTAAAATTCAAATACTATTTTTTTAAAAATAGCTTGTTTAACACTGAAATAGTATAAAATGTAATTTGAATTCTGGAAATAGAATTTTCAAATTGAAATTTTAATGTAATGTATGTAAAATGTAATTTAAATTCTTGAAATAAAACAAATTGAAATATATTTTTTGTTTAACACTGAAAAATGTAATTTGATTAACTTATAAAATGTAATTTGAATTCTTGAAATAGAATAAAATGGAATTTGAATTTTAGCATTTGATTAGATAGCGACTTTTCAAATTGAAATTTTAATGTAATGTATGTAAAACGTAATTTAAATTCTTGAAATAGAAAAAAAAGAAATTTAAAATTTTCAAAATTGAAATTTTAAAATTCAACTGCTGAATGTTAAAATTCAAATACTATTTTTTAAAAAACAGCTTGTTTAACACTAAAATAGAATAAAATGTAATTTGAATTTTAGCATTTAATTAGATAGTGACTTTTCAATTTAATTAGCGAATTTTCAAAATTGAAATTTTAAAATTCAACTGCTGAATGCTAAAATTCAACTACTATTTAAAAAAAATAGCTTATTTAACACTGAAATAAAATAAAATGTAATTTGAATTCTTGAAATAGAATAAAATGGAATTTGAATTTTAGCATTTAATTAGATAGCGACTTTCCAAATTGAAATTTTAATGTAATGTATGTAAAATGTAATTTAAATTCTTGAAATAGAATAAATAGAAATTTAATTTTTGTTTAACACTGAAATATAATAAAATGTAATTTGAATTCTTGAAATAGAATAAAATGGAATTTTAATTCTTGAAATAGAAATTTCAATTTCAAATTGAAATTTTAATGTAATGTATGTAAAATGTAATTTAAATTCTTGAAATAGAATAAATTGCAATTTAATTTTTGTTTAAAACTGAAATAGAATAAAATGTAATTTGAATTCTTGAAATAGAATAAAATGGGATTCGAATTTTAGCATTTAATTAGATAGCGACTTTTCAAATTGAAATTTTAAAATTCAACTGCTGAATGCTAAAATTCAACTACTATTTTTTTAAAAATAGCTTGTTTAACACTGAAATAGAATAAAATATAATTTGAATTCTTGAAATAGAATTTTCAAATTGAAATTTTAATGTAATGTATGAAAAATGTAATTTAAATTCTTGAAATAGAATTTTCAAATTGAAATTTTAATGTAATGTATGAAAAATGTAATTTTAAATTCTTGAAATAGAAAAAAAGTAATTTGAATTCTTGAAATAGAATAAAATGGAATTTGAATTTTAGCATTTAATTAGATAGCCACTTTTCAAATTGAACATTTGTTTAACACTGAAATAGAATGAAATGTAATTTGAATTCTTGAAATAGACTAAAATGGAATTTGAATTTTAGCATTTAATTAGATAGCGACTATTCAAACTGAAATATTTATGTAATGTATGTAAAAAGTAATTTAAATTCTTGAAATTGAATAAATTGAAATTTAATTTTAGCATTTAATTAAATAGGGAATTTTCAAAATTGAAATTTAAAATTCAACTGCTGAATGCTAAAATTCAACTACTATTTTTTTTAAAAATAGCTTGTTTAACACTGAAATAGAATAAAATGTAATTTGAATTCTTGAAATAGAATAAAATGGAATTTGAATTTTAGCATTGAATTAGATAGTCACTTTCCAAATTGAAATTTTAATGTAATGTATGTAAAATGTAATTTAAATTCTTGAATTATAATACATAGAAATTTAATTTCTGTTTAACACTGAAATAGAATAAAATGTAATTTGAATTCTTGAAATAGAATAATATTCCATTTTATTCTTGAAATAGAAATTTCAATTTCAAATTGAAATTTTAATTTATTGTATGTAAAATGTAATTTAAATTCTTGAAATAGAAAAAATTGAAATTTAATTTTTGTTTAACAGTGAAATAGTATAAAATGTAATTTGAATTCTTGAAATAGAATAGAATGGAATTTGAATTTTAGCATTTAATTAGGTATCGACTTTTCAAATTAAAATTTTTAAGTAATGTATGTAAAATGTAATTTAATTTTTTGAAATGGAATAAATTGAAATTTAATTTTTGTTTAACACTGAAATAGAATAAAATGTAATTTGAATTCTTGAAATAGAATAGAATGGAATTCGAATTTTAGCATTTAATTAGATAGCGACTTTTCAAATTGAAATTTGTTTAACACTGAAATAGAATAAAATGTAATTTGAAATATTGAAATAGAATAAAATGGAATTTGAATTTTAGCATTTAATTAGATAGCGACTTTTCAAATTGAAATTTTAAAATTCAACTGCTGAATGCTAAAATTCAACTACTATTTTTTAAAAAATAGCTTGTTTAACACTGAAATAGAATAAAATGTAATTTTAATTCTTGAAATAGAATTTTCAAATTGAAATTTTAATATAATGTATGTAAAATGTAATCTAAATTCTTGAAATAAAATAAATTGAAATTTATTTTTTGTTTAACACTGAAATAGTATAAAATGTAATTTGAATTACTGAAATAGAATAAAATGGAATTTGAATTTTAACATTTATTTAGATAGCGACTTTTCAAACTGAAATTTTAATGTAATGTATGTAAAATGTAATTTAAATTTTTGAAATAGACTAAATTGAAATTTAATTTTAGCTTTTAATTATCGAATTTTTAAAATTAAAATTTTAAAATTCAACTGCTGAATGTTAAAATTCAAATACTATTTTTTAAAAAACAGCTTGTTTAACACTGAAATAGAATAAAATGTAATTTGAATTTTAGCATTTAATTAGATAGCGACTTTTCAATTTAATTAGCGAATTTTTAAAATTGAAATTTAAAAATTCAACTACTATTTTTTAAAAAATAGCTTATTTAGCATTGAAATAAAATAAAATGTAATTTGAATTTTTGAAATAGAATAAAATGGAATTTGAATTTTCGCATTTAATTAGATAGCGACTTTTCAAATTGAAATTTTATTGTAATGTATATAAAATGTAATTTAAATTCTTGAAATAGAATAAATAGAAATTTAATTTTTGTTTAACACTGAAATAGAATAAAATGTGATTTGAATTCTTGAAATAGAATAAAATGGAATTTTAATTCTTGAAATAGAAATTTCAATTTCAAATTGAAATTTTAATGTAATGTATGTAAAATGTAATTTAAATTCTTGAAATAGAATAAATTGAAATTTAATTTTTGTTTAACACTGAAATAGAATAAAATGTAATTTGAATTCTTGAAATAGAATAGAATTGAATTCGAATTTTAGCATTTAATTAGATAGCGACTTTTCAAATTGAAATTTGTTTAACACTGAAATAGATTAAAATGTAATTTAAAATATTGAAATAGAATAAAATGGAATTTGAATTTTAGCATTTAATTAGATAGCGACTTTTCAAATTGAAATTTTAAAATTCAACTGCTGAATGCTAAAATTCAACTACTATTTTTTTAAAAAATAGCTGGTTTAACACTGAAATTGAATAAAATCTAATTTTAATTCTTGAAATAGAATTTTCAAATTGAAATTTTAATGTAATTTAAATTTTTGAAATAGAATAAAAAGTAATTTGAATTCTTGAAATATAATAAAATGGAATTTTAGCGTTTAATTAGATAGCGACTTTTCAAATTGAAATTTGAAGTAATGTATGTAAAATGTAATTTAAATTCTTGAAAAATAATAAATTGAAATTTAATTTTAGCATTTAATTAGATAGCGAATTTTCAAAATTGAAATTTTAAATCCGAAATTTCGCTATATAATTAAATGTTAATTAAAAGGCCTCTTAAAATGCTTTTAAAATGCTAAATGCTAAAATTCAACTACTATTTAAAAAAAATAGCTTTTTGAACACTTAAATAGAATAAAATGTAATTTGAATTCTCGAAATTGAATAAAATGGAATTTGAGTTTTAGCATTTATTTAGGTAGCGACTTTTCAAATTGAAATTTTAATGTAATGTATGTAAAGTGTAATTTAAATTCTTGAAATAGAATAAATTGAAATTTAATTTTTGTTTAACTTTGAAATAGAATAAAATGTAATTTGAATTCTTGAAATAGAATTAAATGGAATTTGAATTTTAGCATTTAATTAGATAGCGACTTTGCAAATTGAAATTTGTTTAACACTGAAATAGAATAAAATGTAATTCGAATTCTTGAAATATAAATAAAATGGAATTTGAATTTTAACATTTAATTAGATATCGACTTTTCAAATTGAAATTTTAATGTAATGTATATAAAGTGTAATTTATATTCTTGAAATAGAATAAATTGAAATTTAATTTTAGCATTTAATTAGATGCCGAAATTTTAAAATCCGAAATTTTGCTATATAATTAAAATGCTTTAAAAAATGCTTTTAAAATGCTAATTAACATGGAATTTGAATATTAGCATTTAATCAGATCGCGACTTTTCGGATTTTAAAATTTCAAATGTGAAAAGTTGCTATCTAATTAATTTCTAAAGTTCAACTACTATTTAAAAAAAATCTTGTTTAACCCTAAACTAGAATAAAAAGTAATTTGAATTCTTGCAATAGAATAAAATATAATTTGAAATCTTGCAATAGAATGAAATGGAATTTGAATTTTAGCCTTTAATTTAATAGCGACATTTCAAATTTCAAATTTTAAAATCTGAAATTTCGCTATATCATTAAATGATAATTAAATGCTAATTAAAATGCTTTTAAAAGGCAAATTTAATTTTTTTTAAATAAAATTTAATTTTTTAAAATTCAAATTTTATTTTATAAATATAGCTTGTTTAACTTTGAAATAGAATAAAATAGTATTTAGCTAGATTACATAGCAACTTCTCGGATTTTAAAATTTCAATTTTGAAAAGTTGCTATCTAATTACATGCTAAAATTCAACTACTATTTTATTCTATTTCAAGGTTAAACAAGATTTTTTTTAAAATAAAATTTGAATTTATCATTTAATTAGATAACGAAATTTCGGATTTTAGAATTTTAATTTTGGAAAGTCGATATCTCAGTAAATGTAAAAATTGAAATTCCATTTTATACTATTTCAAATTTCAACAAGCTATTTTTAAAAAGTAAAATTTGAATTTTAACATTTAAGTAGATAGCGACTTTTCAAAATTGAAATTTTAAAATTGAAATTTCGCTATATAATTAAATGGTAATTAAAATGCTTTTTAAAAGGTTTTAAAATGCTAATTAAATGCTAAAATTCAACTACTATTCTTTTTTAAATAGCTTGTTTAACACTGAAATAGAATAAAATGTAATTTGAATTCTTGAAATAGAATAAAGTGGAATTTGAATTTTAGCATTTAATTAGATAGCGACTTTTCAAATTGAAATTTTTAAAACCGAAATTTTGCTACATAATTAAATGATAATTAAATGCTAATTAAAATGCTTTTAAAATGCTAATTAAAATGGGATTGTAACTTTAGCATTTAATTAGATAGCAACTATTCGGATTTTAAAATTTCTATTTTGAAAAGTTGCTATCTAATTAAATGCTAAAGTTCCACTACTATTTTTAAAAATTAGCTTGTTTAACCCTAAACTAGAAGAAAATGTAATTTGAATTCTTGAAATAGAATAAAATGGAATTTGATTTTTAACATTTAATTAGATTTTTAAATTTTAAAATCCCAAATTTCTTTATATAATGAAATGCTAATTAAAATGCTTTTAAAATTCAAATTTTATATTTTTAAAAATAGCTTGTTTGACCTTGAAATAGAAAAAAATAGTAATTGAATTTTATCAGTTAATTAGATAGCAAATTGTCGAATTTTAAAATTTCAAAATGCTAAAATTCAACTACTATTTTATTCCAATTCAAGGTTAAACAAGCCCTTTAAAAAAATAAAATTTGAATTTTAGCATTTAATTATATAACGAAATTTCGGATTTTAAAATTTCAATTTTGTAAGTCGCCATCTAAGTAAATGCTAAAATTGAAATTCCGTTTTATTCTATTTCAATTTTAAACAAGCTATTTTTAAAAAGTAAAATTTGAATTTTAGTATTAAATTATATAGTGAAATTTTGGGTTTGATTATTTAATCACCCTCCCACTGTACTTTAAATTGAACTTAATTTTTTTACTTTCATTTGAATCTAGTTTAATTAACATTAGTTCATAGAGCCAATATAACTGTAAAGTTTATATATTTCATAATCTCATGACGTCATTTATTACGCAACTTTCAACTCACATCAAGTATAAAAGGCTGTGGCATTGTTTAGAATCTCAGATCTCTGGATTTATAACCATGAAGCAAGAATTCAAAACGATTTAATGCTATGCTAATTGTACTGGAAAGTCATCATTAAAAGTGCTAATAACTTCCTAAATGTGATTCAACTATACTTAAAGGATGGATGATGCATTTCTTGTGAGAAATTCAAAAAGTAAATGATTTAGAGAAAACCAATTGATCGCCACAAAGACTAAACCTTTTCATTAGTCTTTCTAATAATGTCATCGTAAAAAAATTGTCTTAAATACTGAATTTCATTATTGTAAAGAAAAAGAGGAGTGTTTAAAAAAAAATATGCTTGACAAGTTGTTCTTTTTTTTAAAGATTTATATATTGGAATAAACTGTCACTAAACGATAAAAAATGTTATGCAACTTTCAACGCACATGAAGTATAAAAAAGACTGTAGCAGTTGTTTAGAATCTCAGATCTTTGGATTGATAACTATGGAGATTGAAGTAAGAATTTTAAACGTTATAATGGCTATGCTAATTATACTGGTCATTAAAAGTGCTAATAAATTCCGAAATGTGCATTCAACAATACTTAAAAAGATGGTGCGAGATGATTCAGAGAAAACTTTATATCAATTGGATCAGTGGTCACCACAAAGACTAAATCTTTTTCTTTAGTCTTTCTAATAATTGCATTTATTATGAGAAAGTCATCGTAAAATAATTGACAGTTTGGGGATATTCAACAAATAATATTTAAAAATTTGTATTAAAGACTGACATCATAAAGAAAAAAGTCGTATTTTAAAAAACATTTGACAAAATGTTGTTCATTTTTTAAGGATTTATATATTTATTTATATAATATGTACATTTTTAATTTGCAATTCAAAATAAACTGTTATTTGACCGTTTGTTTCTGTCGTTTATTTATTTTATTTTATTTTATTTTATTTTTATTTTTAATTTTTTTCCTTTTAATATTTATCTATATTTAAAAAAAAGATATGAATATATAAAAGCGACTATTATTACAAATAACAATTATTAACGTTGTAAAGAAAAAACAGAAATGGATATAAATTTGCAAATGTATATAGATTCTGATAATGTAAAAATTCTATCTCAATCGTTATCAGAAATTGAATTCAATGATTTTTGATATTAAATTGATTGAATTGCTACAGGCCTTTCACATTATGATTTAAAGTTATTAGGATTTTCAAAAGAACAAATTTTAGCTATATTTTATTTAATTGATCCTGAAAATGCAAGAAAGGGAATATTTATTATGGTGAATGTTGTTTATATTCAATCGACGAAAATATTGTAAATTTAGGTCGTCATATAAATTGTCTATCAATGCGTCCAAAATCTTTAGACTGTTCTATTTTTTAAAATTCACTTGACAAAAATATTGTTATGTCATGTTGTAAACATTTATTTCATATAAAATGTCTATCAAAATGGCAGTCTACTTGTGCAATCTGTTGACAGCATTTGAAAATATATATGGTATCCCAAATTAATTAGAAATTGGATATCGAAAAGTACAAATGCTTTTCATATTTTAAATTCAATTAAAGGAATAAAAATTAGATTATCATAACATATTGTTTAAGATTTTAAATTTCGATGGTCACTTTAAAAGGATAAATTTTAAAAGTGATAAAAGTCGAGATAATAATAATTGACCATGACATTAATACTTTAATAAGTTGTGACATGATTTTATTTTTTATTTATTTATATTATTTTATAATATTTTTTAAAATAAAAAGAAAAACTAAGCTCCACCCTTTTTGTTCAAACTATATATATCACACTGTTTTTCACTTAGATTTCAGTTCACCATGAAACATCTCGTTGAAACTATTGTGATAAATTTTATTAGACAATCCATAAAGAATAAATTACCAAACTTTAATGATATTTCACAATAACTCAAATTCAAAAAAAGACATGACAAGAGATATATTAAAAGAATATCTTTAACCTCCAGAAAAAGACCAAAAAGTTGCATATGATGAAAAATTTTTAGATTGTTTGTCACATTTGAATAAAGAAGTTGAAATATAATTGAAAAATTAAAACAAGTTATGTTTTTCAAAAGCAAAACATTTGTTTTCCAATGTCTGAACTAAACAATCACTAGAGGCCAAATATTGTGGATCTTACAGAACATTACAAGATATAGAAGAAGATAATTGTATAAACCACCTGTGGACTCATATCATGTAAAAAGAAATGCTAATTTTAAATATCTAACTGTGAGGAATAAAAATAAACAATTTGATGTGTATTCTCAAATAAATGTATAATTGGTGTTAAACAGTGTCATGGAAAAATATTTAAAACATTATTGCAAAAAGTTTAAAATTGAAACTTTGTTTATACACACACAGAAACATTTTAAATTAAATATGAAGAGTGTTAAATATTTTAATGTGAAAAAAGATAAAATCATATGTACCAAGATAAAGATTGTTTAGCAGGTCTATGTACTTTAAAATATTTCATGCTGTAAATTTCAAAGATTGTGATTGTAATTAGTTTTAATTTTTTATCCTGTTTAAATTATCTTATGTATGTCTAATTGAGATGTTTTTTTTTAGAAATGTAAGGTTTGTTTTTTAAAATAAATACTAGTTATTGCTGTGTGTTAATTTCTTTCACAATAAAATTGACAAAGATGAAAAAAAAGAAATTATATAAAAAAGAATACATAAGATTTTTATTTTACTTTGAACAAGAAGAAAAAAAGCACGGATATGAAAAATTCTCGAAAAAGAGAAAAAAATAAAGATCTGTTACAGATAAAATTTATATTAATACGATAGGATAAGTTTTGCAGCATTATAATAATAATAATAATAATAACTATTTTTATGTGTTATAATTAACATTCAAAGCCTTAAAAGGTAATGATGTAAACTAAAATAGTCCTGTCGTATTAATATGTTCATATAATTAAAATTTTATGAATCTATAAAAAGAATATCTCTTTACAGGTTTATTTTTAAAATATATCATCTTTAATGTTGTGTTCTTTTCACAAAAAAAGAGAAAAAATGATAAAGATGAAAAAAAGAATATATAAAAAAATATATGATAGATAAAGTATGATATATTTTTAAGAAAAATTGAATTTAAGAGAGAATATATAAGATTATTTTTTTACTTTGAACAAGAAGAAAAAAAACATGGATATGAAAAAAAATAAAGATCTGTTACAGATAAAATTTATATTAGTACGATAGGACTATTTATAAGTTTTGCAGCATTGTAATAATAATAATAATAATAATAGACATAATAACTATTTTTATTTGTTATAATTAAAATATGTAATGATGCAAACTTAAACAGTCCTTTCGTATTAATATGTTCATAAAATTACAATTTTATGAATCTATTAAAGGAATATCTTTTTGTAGGTTTATTTTTAAAATAAATAATCTTTACTGTTGTGTTCTTTTAACAAAGAAAGATAAAATTGATAAAGATGAAATATATACATATATATATATATATATATATATATATAGAATATATATATATATATATAGATGAAATATATATATAGTTACAAATTAAACACTCCACGCAACTTATCTCCGCAACAATTTCAAGGAACGTATTTTTCAAAGCACAGTAATAAAATATAAATCTGATTTTTTTTATCTAATTATTAGAAGGCAATTTCTAGTTCTTATTTTGAAATTACTATAATTCATGAGGTTTAAACGAAAAGATTTTTAATTTATAAGAACAGCATGAACTTTTGGTAAACTAATGATGATTTTCCTCTAACGAAAGTGCACGGGATTAATTTACTTATATCGAAGAAACAATTATTTAATTATCTACCAAAAATTAATTAATATTGTTTACTAATTATATTATTCGTTACCTTTTGAAGTTTCTTTCGAACCTTTTCCTTAAGGGATATAAAAATCAGACGCTTAATAAAATCACTTTGGTTCAGAACGATTTTAATAAGCGGCGGGAACTGTATATACAGAAAGAGAGATAAACGAAACGTTCAGACAGGTTTGATTGCATCATTCACGAAAAGACAGGTGGAATTGAATGTAAACAGCTGACATTACAAACAGCTGACTTGTATTTGAGGTCACAAGCTAGCTTCGTGCGTTTTTATTTAAAAGAATTTTACTTTAAGGCAACATGGAAAAAAATCATAGAAAACCATTTTAAAATTTGGTTGTAATTTAATTGTTTCATTTGAATCATTTTTAACAAAGACCACAATTTAAAACATTTCATGGTGATAATGTTAAAATCTTTTAATTTTAAAATTATTTGTAATCATTACAAAGCAGATTGAAAGGACTTAACGAAATGACTCGAAATTTTGGATAAACATAATTTAAGTTTACGAAATTATGTGTTACATTTGAGAATTTATTCAAAATAAGTTTTAAATATGACAACTCGTTCTATGAACCAGTTTTTAAGTTATATTTAAAAAACTACCTACACTCAAATCTGCATTTCAATGATTTAAATGATTTAAAGAGTTAAAATTTTAAAATTTCATAATTCTTAACTGTGGATAACTTTTGCCAAAATTTTTGGATTATTAAAAGAATTTTTAATACTATCTTATGTGTCCAGTTTCTACATATATTAAAGAAAAATCATGCATTGATTAGTAACACTTTCCAACTGTACGTAGTTGTTGTATTGAATAACTTTTAATATTTTTTGCCACTGGACAGATAGAATAATTGATTTTAAAATTACTCTTAGGCATTTTGGAAAGTGTTAAAAAGGCTTAACACAAAAGACCGTTAGATTATAATTACAGCTTTTGATCTCTCTGAATATTTTAGTGTAGCCCTGTAAATCAGAAAGTTAATCATATATTCTATACAAAGCATTATTTTAGAATATTAATAATACATTTCAATATTTTTATGATTTTCACAGTAACAATTTTTTATTAATAGCTCTTAATATAACTGGATATTTTTGTGCGACCCTCTAATGCTAATCATGCTATATTCTATGCAAAAGCATTCTTTTGTGCATATAAATAACATATTTCAATTTCCTAAATCTTCGTGTAAAGTAAAGTTATTAAAATTTGATTTATAGAAATATCTCTCATAAAATGCAATGTTTTGGAATACTTTTGAGTGTCCCTGTACATAAATCCATTTTATACAGAAACTTGAATAACATATTTCAATTTCATTAAGAACAGTAAAGATATGAAAATATGGTTTATAAAAATATCTTTCATAGAACACAATGCTTTGAAATATTTTTCGGGACAAACCAGTAGAGGTCAAATTTCAATAGGGACATATCAGTTTCATGAAATTTCCGTTTTCTTGTGTTATATTTAAGTTTGCCTAAATTCATATCATTAGTTTTGAAATAAATGAAATTTATCGCTTGGTTTTCCAGGCCTGTTGAATTATTACGTATTTTTTTCTCTTGGCGTTGAAATATAAAAAATTACGCAGACATTGAAAGATCCTGAATAAATATACATGTAGTAATATTTATCTTTACTACATGTATATTTTTAAATGAGGTCTCTCTTAAAACAGCTCATTATTTTTAATTATTACTATCCAATATAAGAAAGAATAAGAATTCACTTTAAAATACTTTTTAATATTCTTTAAAATGTGTTAAGAACTTCAAATTTTTATTAATATCTCTTAATGTATATTTAAAGATTGATGTGTTTGATCTGAAGCAACAATTTAAATAAATTGATTGGACTTTGAAAAACGAAAATGACATTTTGAATAAAGAAAATGACAAAAATTTTTAAGAAGTAGAAAAAATTCAAAATTTGTGTAGAAAGGATTAATTATTAATTAATGAATAAATTATTAATTTTCAAAAATGATGAGATTTATAAAATCTAAAAATTATGAAATGTCAATTGAAAATTGTATTTCAAACTTTAAATTGTTTTAAGAAACAAGATTTGAATTTCAATACTTATATTTAGAGATCAATTTATTTTATAAATGACAATTTATATACAATTAATTAAAAAAATAAAAACTTATCAGGTTTTAATTTCAACTCTGTGTGATTTGATAAATATGATAATTTTTGATCTGATGTATGTATTTTAAAAAGTACATTGCATTTCAAATTTTAAAAATTAAAAAAATTATTTTAATAAAATGAGTTAAAGTGAAAAAAATAGATTTTTTAAGGTTCTTTTTAAATATTGACTCATTCTTTGGCATTCTGAGAAAGGTTTCATGTACAGTTAATTATTTGAGTGACTGTACTTCCCTAATATGGAAATTGTCTGCATTATCATAAAATATAATTTGTTTAAATAATAATTTTAATAAATTATTTTGTAAAATCAGAATTATTTTTTAATAACCGAATTAAATTCTATATAAATGTAGGTGCATTAATTAAACGGGGGGTTGAGTAGTCCCCCTCACAGAGAACTAATTATCATATAAAACTCTTCCGAAGCCTAATTTGAATTGTTTAACGCAGGTTTACATAACAGTACTCGTTATCTTACCTCTTAATCTGCAACCTGTATTTATAGTATTAAATTTCAGGATGAGAAAAAGTCGTGTGAGTGACACACCGGATTATTTTAATAAAAAGTGGTTAAAGAAAAATCACAAAGTTAAAACCGGAAGAAGTTTTAGATAATTCGACTACTAAGCTTTCGGAGGGGAAAATAATCTTAGGTATAGGTATAACAGTTAATTGTGACATAAATAGGTTGAAAAAATAAATTAGTTGATTCTATACCCCACACATGCATTCACTTCATATCAGTCTCACGAGAGCTCAATCCTAGTATTTGCATTATAGTAAATTCCTCATCCCTGCTTGCCAGCATCGCATCATACGACTCATCATTAGAAGTCGGCAAGTCATTCCAGTTGAAAAGTCGATGAGTCATGATGTCGATGAGTCATGAGTCGATGAGTCCAATGTACTACTCGATGTGGCACAACCAGGGTATCTATTCTCCGATCCAACTGCCATACCGACCGTCCTTAAACAACGACAGTCGTCAAATCAAAAGTCGGAGTGTGATGTCACGTGATCAAAAAAATGACTGCCACAGTCGGAATTGAGGTATAGTCTGGTCGGAGAATAGATGCCCAGATTCACAGGTCCTTTAGTGACTAGGCCATTCTACCCCTTGCCTATCTCATATACTTACAATGCTGGTTTGCCGTTTTTTCATGTAATACCCTATCATATGGATTTTTCAAAACATTTTTTATACTCGTTCATCTTCATTTTCAAACTTTAAATTTTTTAAAACATAAAGATTTATTTTATATACTCCTCCCTCCCAGGCAACCTCACCCCCCCCATATATATATATATATATATATATATATATATAACGAGTTTTTAATTCTTTTTTCTTTTTCATCAATTAATTAAAGTATAATTTCTTTTCAGTTAGCACAAGTAATTAAATTAAATTCTGAAAAAAAAAATATTTATTTTAATTAGGCTATTATTATTATTTTTTTTTTTTTAGTGTTTTATTTAATTTTCTTTTATCAATATTTAGGTAGGCGGATTTTTTTTTTTTTTTTTTTAAGATAATAATCTGGTTCTATAATAGGAATTTTTAAAAAGCATCCATTTTTAGAGAATACATTATCAAAAGAGTTATTATTTATAAAAATAAATAAATAAATAAATAAAAAGTAATATCAAATAAATAAAAATATAATAAAACGGAATAAAAATAAAAATAAGAAGGGGTCACTCTACTTGTGAGGTTTGCGTGCATGCGAACTCCATCTTTAACCGAAACTCACGTAAATGTAGGCTGGAATCCCTTAGAAAGACCCCCACGGAGTGCATTCCACCAATAGGCCTAAGACCCTAACGCAGTAAGTCGGCCTTATTTCATACAACAACCACAACTTTCCGGTGATCGTGGTGTGGATGTTAAAGCCGATTGACTATATGAGAGTCCTAACCCTACATGGAGTGTCTGCATAGGGAAATTTTCTAAGAAGTCCTAACATTCCGCTGTCAGGGGAGTTGCAGAGAAATCACCGAAATATAGAACTGTTAAGCCGACGAGTATGACTTGTGTTCCAATCCGGCCTTTCCCGTCCCTTAGCTTTGAGAGCCTAATCTCCTGGCTACTGGTGGCTTACTTTTGCGGTTATGGACTTAATCGCACAGTTTTAAGATGTTTAACATAAACAACTATTTATATTTATAAAAAATTCAAAAGATGTTTAGAAATTTCCATTTTTTAATGTAATAAAATTATTTTCTTTTCAGCCATTTTTCTTTTTTACGATATACATACATGGCTATTTTGTGAAGGTATACGTCTCCATTATTCACATAAGCAAGCATAGGGCTCAAAAAGTAAAGATTAAAAAATAAATAAATAAATAAATAAATAAAAAGCATGCCATAATGCAAACTGTCCAAAATTATATAGAGTAGTTTGTTTAGTTTTTTTCGATCTATCTCATCAGATTTTTAAAGCACCCATTATATTATCAATAATTCTGAAAAAAAAAACACGTACAGTTTTATACTTTGAATACGATCTTGCATCACAAGTTCACTTTAAATAAACTTGTAAAAATACGTAACGTAGGAGGCAAAAAAGTTGACAAAGAAGCGAAAAATTTTAACATTATCACAGTAAGCACGTAAAAAAAAAAAAAAAAAAAAAAAAAAAAACCCTCAGTTTTTTTTTTTTTTTTTTTTTTTTTTTTTAATCAACGTACAATATTATCGTCCCATTACTTATAAATCTTTGGGGAGATAAAACTGCCTATTGGTCCAGAAACTCGAAAAATATTCGATATATAGATTTATTTTTTTATTTATTACATATGTTAAAGGGGAAAAAAAAAAAAAAAAAACTTAGAAAATGTAATGATGGTGGCGATTCATAAAAATTTGATAAAAGGAGATTTACGTTATCGAGGTTATCGAGGTTAAATATAGGGCGGTTTTGTAATACATTAATAAAAGAAGAAAACACTATCTTAAAAATGTGAGACTCAAAAAAGGTCACATAATTTACTATTGTTTGTTTTATTCTCTATTTGTGAATTATTTACAGTAGGACAAAACGAAAGAAATCCTTCCTCTTCAATCTTAGATGGATTCATGTCTGCGAGGGAAATCCTTCCTCGTGAAAAATTGATGGATTCATACTAGCAAGGGATATCCTTCCTTGTCGAACATTGAGGGAAATCCTTCCTCATGGAACTTTGATGGATTCAATATCATCGAGGGAAATCCTTCCTCGATGCTGTTTGATGGATTCATTATCAGTGAGGGAAATCCTTCCTCGTGAAAAATTGATGGATTCATACTTGCAAGGGAAATCCTTCCTTGTCGAACACTGAGGGAAATCCTTCCTCATCGAACTTTGATGGATTCACTATCATCGAGGGAAATCCTTCCTCATCGAACTTTGATGGATTCACTACCATCGAGGGAAATACTTCCTCGATGATGTTTGATGGAATCAATATCTGTGAGGGAAATCCTTCCTCATTATATTTTAATAAATATATTTTTAAATATTATTTTATTCTTTCTTGGTATAACATCTGAAAGTGATAGCTCTGCGAAAGTACTGTGGATAATAATTGAATGCATAAGTATAAATTTTAAAGTTTTAATTTCTCGGTAATTTACAAAATATATTTATTTCATTTTTTTTCTTGGCTTTTTTCTTGAATTTTTTAAATATTTGAAAGTTATAAAACGTCTATTGTGGATGAGGCAAAAACTCCCTAAGAAGCTTTTCTGCAACAAGAAAGAAGTCTGGTAAAGAACTTTCTAATAGCCCTAAATTTCTTCGGCTTTTTTTCAGGCAATATCAAAATGAATTCGTCATCGTCAATTATCAATATGTGCTTTTCTTCAGGCAGTAGCAAAATAAATTCGTCGTCATCAATTATTAATACACGTTTTTCTTCACCACCAATATCATATAACTCCAGGGAAGATTCTTCTTCTTTGATTCGTAAATTACTATAAGATACAACAAACATATTATAAACAAAAGTATTTATTTTACATTGAAAACATTATAATAATCTTTCAGTTTTAGTCCCTGTAAATATACCATACAAATAGTTTAATAAAACTCGATCCAAAATTTAATTCCTTAGTAATGGAATTATATAAAAGTGTAACCAAGAAAGTGGTGGGCGCTAGGGGGCCCGAGTCTCTGTATATACTTTGAAATTAAATAAAGTTTCCTTTTTGACCATTGAAACAAATTAATAAGTTGGTCTTATTCCCCCACAAGCCATCTTATCCGCCTTGCAAGTAATGTCTCTGGTTGAGCCCCTGTGATTAGACATACATAACTAATTATAACGATGCATAAAGAAACATGCTGGGTTTTATAAAATCGATTTAAAAAATTGGGGGGGGGGGGGGTAGGAAGGAGACGATTCACTTTTATGAATTACAAAATTCAGATTTTTATATACGTGAAAAATCCCTTTTCCCTTTCCTTCCATCAAGACAAAAGGCATTCCTTTCAAGGAAAAGATATATGTTATTCACAGTTTTAATTTTAACAGCATTTTATCAGACAACTTGTGACAATTGTTGTAACGTCAACGAGTGTTCCCTTTTGTGATTTAACCAATATTTCACCATTGTCCTAAAAATGGGACATCATGCGTAAGTGGTATTTACATAAATTATTTTGAATATTTTAATTAAAATTAAAAGAGATATATTATTTAAAAGTCCAATAAATACTTATGTGTCTTTATCGTTAGTTTAAATTAACGTTTAAAATATATTTTTTTTATTTTTAAAATGACGATTTTTGCAGATTTATTCATTACATTTTCAACACATTATTACTTAAAAAGGTTTTCGTTCAAGAATAACGGACATATAAATTTATTGAGGTAATATTCTACACTTTTGTATTGGTCAACATTTATATAGCAAAAATATATCTAGATGGTCTGTGTTTTCTTACATTTCCGACTGTCCTAAACCATTCTCCTATTTTTTAGGACAGCCTGTACCGATTAAGCTAATGAAAGTTTGGTAAGTTTTTTTGATTTTGTGTGTATACATAGGCTTGAAGAAACATATATTCAAGATTTTATAAAGGAAATAAAATATTTTTTCAATATTTGGTACGATATGGGTTAAAATGTTTTGCTGTCTGTGCCCTTACTGTGCAGTGATATCTCTACGAAATGGAAAATAGAGTGGACATAGACATTGTCTGGAACCTTAGGGTTTCATTACAATTTTTATCCTCTGTGGAGTGCATGGCTCCTCCGCTTAGGCCCCAGAAATATGACCCACCAGGGATCAAAAACTGAACAATAAATGTTTAAAATAAAAAATGAACTCCGTATCGATTTTTTTTTCGTTTGTTATTCTCAGCAAAAGTTTCTTTTTAAGATTTACAATTTTATATTAAGTTCTTAAATATGCGTTAAAAAATAAATAAATAAATAAATAAATAAATAAATAAAAATTACATTTTCTGACAATATCTGAGATATTTTACGATACAATGAAAGAAAATAAAAAGTCACTATATTAATGCATTTTTCACCACTCTCAATGATTACATGTATTTTTTATTTCCATTATCCGACTATCGTTGGTAATAAAAGTATTGCATTCGGTGAAAAATTTTGATAAGGAGTTTGCAGCTGATTTAGATGTTGTATGGTCTCGTGAGTGAAAAAAAAATGACATTACGCAATAAGAGAGTATATTATAAGAAAGCACCTCAGAGCTGGAGTTTAAAAGTAATTGGTACAGAACTTTGAAAAAACACCTTAAAATATAAGAACTCGCAACAATTGTTTCTAGTCGAAAGAATACACGACCCTTCGGTAGACGAATAAAGTAGACACGGAGTTCTGTAAACAAAGCAGCAACGAATACATAAGAGATTAATGAGCGGCAAAAACAAAGAAAGGCGAATATAAATATAAATACTGGTGTGAGCAACATTATAAAATTAAAGAAGAAAAATAAAATGTAAATAAATAACATTAAAAATAAAACAAAATCTGTAAATCTAAAAATATCAAAACTAAATGAAAACCGAAGTTATGTGAGTAATTTCGAAGCATGAGACAAGAACGGAGTTGAAGAAATATCATTAACAAGATTTTTAGAATTTTAAAATAGGGTAGGTGTTCCAGTGATTGACATGCTCCAGTAATTGACACCTATCGCGAAATAATTAATAAATAAGAAAAATAATAAAATCATATATTTTACATATAAGAATTTTAACATTTTATGTCAAAAACTGGAGCATAGGGTGCTAATAACTGGTAAAATGAATAAGTAGCAGTGTCAGACACTGAAACAGGGGGTGCCAATTACTAATAAAATGAAAAACTGGCAGTGTCAATGACTGGAACATTGAGTGGGTGTCAAATAAAAATTCATTAAAAAAAATTGTTATCAAATGTACATATTTTAACATATATCTGGTTCTGAATGTCTTTCATACCATATGTACTAACTTAATATTTCTAAAAATATTTTCTGACGACCAGAACATTAAAAACATCAGAGTGTCTAAAAGTGTCAACTAAAAGTGTCAATCACTGGTGCACTTACCCTATGTAAAAACCTTCATGGATATCCAAATAGGAAAAGGAGATAAGAGAAGAAATTATCTTAGTTTTAGAAAAATCTAAATAATAATGATCTAAGCAGTGGGAAGCAATCGAAGATTTGGAAATCTCCTTATACGAACATTTTGACGGTGCTCGTTTAATTTATATTTCAAACGCCACCTAGTTTGACTAATATAATCTAAATTACATGGTGAACAGTGTATTAAATAAACGCCAGAATGGTTTTCAGTAGGAATAGGATCTTCAAGAGAAGATAATTTTTATTTTGAAAAAGGGGCTTTGAATGACTTTAAAACAGAAACGATGAAGTAATTTTTGAAATTTTAAAAGAAAGTAGTAAATTAAAAGGTAAAACTGTTGAGATGAGACCTTGATCGTTAAATTTGAAAACACAACGTTTCGAATTTTTGAATTTATATAGATCTTTATCGATGATAGAGGAGTAATAGCTACGAAAAAGAGCAAGAGATTTCAAATAATTGATTTATTTTGAAAAACTAGACGGATCAGAACAAAGATGTAAGGCCCTAAAAATATAAGAACGTAAAAAGCGGAAATGTTTGGTTGAGGGGCGAATTTAGAGAACAAACGGCAGAAGTGAAACAGAGAAGAGTTTCTAAAGACAGTTCTTGAGGAACGAGATGTATAAATTAGAGTGCTGATTCAATGGATGAAGGATTAGCTTCCCGTGGCTCAAGATGAATCACTTGACATGCTCCAATACGTTGCTATGTTTGGACTTTTAACGCTATTTTGGCATTTAAAACATCAGTTCGACAAATTATCATTATTATTAGGTAACATGACAGTCCTATGACCGAAATAAATTGTTTATTAAATAATTTTACACATATTTCACATTTTAATAAATAATAACATACCTTTTTTTTCATCGTTTCCCAACAAAGTTTAAAAGTGTTTATAAAAGAAAATTTAAATTTTTAAAGAGCTAAATTTAACAACAAATAATAATTTTTCAACTATTTTTAAGCATTTTGTCGGTTAAAGTTCAACTACACGAAATAAAAAAGAAGTAAAATCAAAATTAAAATGATTTAGAACGAAAGAATAATAAACTACGTAAGTAAACAAAAACATTGGCGGTTATGACTTATGCGAAGAACAATCTCCAAACTGTTGCCATAGAAATTTATTGAAAATAAGCTGTTACCAAGGAACCACCGAATACGCAGGTGCAAGGAGAGCATGTCACATGACTCATCCTGGACTTTCTCAAGGGTTACCATTTATCACTCTACTTTATATATCTCATTGTTCTTGAGAACCGTTCCTTGTCTTTTGACATAAAAACGTCAATAATTGGCATAGAGCAATCCTTTTCAATCTCGAAGGTGAATTGAATGCAGTGGTTAATCGAATTGACCATAGAAAATAAATTTGAAAAATTGGCATCAGAAGGAACAAGAACGAAACTGTGGTCAACATACATAAACCAGCGAAAATATTTATATACACCGTATAATTTTTCTTCAAAATAGTGCATATAAATGTCACAAAGCAAAAGAAAGAGAGGGCTACTCATTGCCATGCCTTCATTTTGGGAATAATGTGTACTATTAAAAATAAAGGCGGTTTTCCTGATACACAAATGAGCTAAATTCACAAGCTCCTCAATTTCAATAGCAGAATAATGGAATTCCCGTAATTTACTCTCTAAACAAACCAGAGTACCTTGAATAGGAACGTTAGTAAACAGAGATTTAACATCCAATGAAATCGTCGTATAGTTAGAGGGAGAAATGCGTCTAAGTTTGCCCACAAAATCGCCTGAGATTTTTCACTGTATAAAGGTTAGTACTAGTTAAATGAGGAAGAGATTTTAAAAGAATATGAGTAAGATTCAATGAAGCCGTACCAATATTAGACACAATGGGCTGGAAGAAGAGAGTGGACTTAGGAGTTTTTTAGAAGGGAATAGAAATGAGCACAGTTAGCAATGGAGTATCTGTCACCATGCGTTTAATATGATCATTCATAATAACTGAATTTTTAACGAAATATTTAATTTTATCAAGATGATAACCTAAATTTGTTTAAATTTAGGTTAAAAATAAATAAAAAAAAAAAAGTTTAAAGATCATTTACTTTTTAATAAAATCTGAAGTATCACCTGTATGAAAAATAGGGGGATACAAATTTAGGTTCAGTTTGAAGGATCTGATATGTTTCATAATCTGTGAAAATTTCAAGAAAAAAATATTAAATAGTTTCAGAGATATCGTGCACGCAAGATGAGAAAAAAAACCACATTTATTATTAACACATAAATTTTTAAATGATGCACCACAGAATTTAAATTATATTCCGAAATACACAATAAACTTATATAGGTAACAATTAGACATGCTCAATGAAGCTTAGTTAACAATAATTTACTTAAAAAAAGACTATAATTAAATCGATGTTGTTTGAAGTTGTAAGGGTCGTATGTCCCCTTAAATCAGCACTCTAAAATAAATAAATAAATAATAAAAGTAAAATAAAATAAACCGAATTGAAATTGGACTATTCATTTACAAGTTACAGAATAAAGTAATGCTTACCTATAAAAACTCTCGACGTGATGGTTTTCGTCGAAAACGTTTTCCTGAAAAATAGATAACAAATAATTACAAGATAAAAAGAACTTTTTATGTACCATGTTTTTAAATTTTCTGTTTATTTAATTTTAATCATTTTTTAGTCGTTTCCACTATCCATGCAACTTTATAAACTTAAATTTTTATATTTTTTTATTTTTTCGCACAATATTTTTATAAGCAAACTACATTCACATGTAGTCTGTTTTCAAAATTTCCAAACGTCGTTACGCAAAAGTGCAACCATTAAATTTGATCGAAGCGCCACCTTGCGGATTTTTCAAAATTTACTGAAAATTAATTCAATACTGGTTAAAAATGGCTAAAAGTATTAAAAGTATGCATTGTCATCGTGTTCTGAGCTATTCTAAAAATTTCAAATGTCTAGATAGTCAGGAAGTTAGTTAAAAATCTATTGAAAGATTTGTACTGGATAAACAAACAAACAAGAAAGCAAGTTGGTAAAATCATGGTAATAATAATAAAAAATTTTCAGTTTAGTAATTTTTACTTTTGTATGTTATGAGTAATAAGGTTAAAGGCATTTGTTTCAAATAAATTGTAGTTCATTTAAAATAACACTGATTATATGTGCATTTTTTACCAACCAAATAATATATATATATATATATAAATTGTTACGATTATCCCTGATCAAGATTAGAAACTTCTATATGCAATATCTAATTTATTAAACGAATACAAAATAGAAGCTTATTTAATCTAAGATGAACACTTAACCATATCGTAATTTCGCTCATTGAATAAACACTGAGGCAAAACAGTGTGTTCTGTGTGTTTTATTCTGGTTTCCAAAAGTTTAACAACAGGTTGTTTTCTCGTTTTCTTCTTTTGCGCATAACTCTTAAATAAATAAGTATATGAACATAAAATTTGGATGTAACGTTAGTTATCAAATTATTAATCGAGTTTTCGACCTGAATATCTTGTAAGTTGAAATTAACTTTTTATCTTTATCTCTTGTTCTCCATCATAGTATAGGTATAAAAAACTTAGGCATACGGGAAAATTTTCGACCTGGGTTTTTACATTTTTTACACGTTTTGAGGTTTAAGGTATATGAAAAATCACAAAGTTGATGTGGTGTCAGATTAGTTAATTTTCAAGATTCCAATTTTGAAACTTCGTTAGTTATTAGAAATTTACAATTTTCTTAACATGGGAGAATAGGGCAAAATGTTGCATACGCGTACTTATTGGGGATTATTTTCACAGCAATGATATGGGACAAGATTTTCGTTCAGGATACTGGTATGAATACCAATGACTATGAATGTTCTAGTTTAAAAATTTCGTAGGTTATTAGAAATTTACGATTTCCTTAACATGAGAGAATAGGGCAAATTTTTGCATAAATGTGGATAGTATGAAGATTATTTTCCTCCTTAAGATAATCGACCAGTTTTGAAATATCATTTATGATACTGGTATGAATATCGATGACTGGGAACATTGTACTTTAAATCCTTCGCACGTTATTCGAAATTTACTCTTTTCCGAATGTAGGAGAATAGGGCAGTATTTCGCATACGCTTGCATTATGTGTGCATTGAAAATACAGTAGTGAATTTGCATAGAAATTGAAATACGAAGCTTGACCTTAATAAAAATTAAACAACAATTTAGGATTAGGCAAATGTATCGAAGGAAAAGTTGGGCAGCCTAATGGATGGGACTTTTCATACTGCGAGAAGTTTGAGTGATCGGTAAACTTTCTTTATTTGAATATGTGTATATGTCTATAATGGAAATGGATGAGAACAAATGTATGATAGGGAAATGAGCACGAGCAGAGTCCAACTATGACGACTATTCTTTTCATGTAATCAATGTACTGGATATTAATTTCAATTTTGCGGGCGACTACCAACTGCACTCACTTATTTCCCCCCACTTTAAAAAACTACCAACTGCACTCGCACATGCAAACGCCTCCTGCTACCTGAAACCCCCGTAATGAATTTAGATCTTTCCACTGAAAGTAAGGAAATAGCAAACGGAAAATGCAATGGTAAACCAAAAAAAATAAATAAATAAATAAATAAATAAATAAAAAAAATAATAATAATAATAATAAAATAAATAAATAAATAAATAAATAAACAAAATCACTGGACATCCCTCGCTGTGCATGAATCTGAAAACGTTTGTAACTCGGCAATCACTACCACGCACGTAAAAAGCAAAAAAAAAAAAAAAAAAAAAATCATTAGACACCCCTACCTTGCTGTGTATGAATTTGAAAACGCACGTAACTCGGTTCTGCGGCAAACACTATCAAGCACGTTAAACCAAAAAAAAACATCACTGGACACCCCTACCTCGCTGTGCATAAATCTGAAAACGCACGTAACTCGGTTCCGTGGCAATCACTATCATGCACGTTAAAACCAATAAAACATCACTGGACACCCCTACCTCGCTGTGCATGAATCTGAAAACGCATGTAACTCGGTTCTGCGGCAATCACTATAACGCACGTTAAAACCAAAAAATGTCACTAGACACCCCTGCGTCGCTGTGCATGAATCTGAAAACGTACGTAACTCGGTTCTGCGGCAATACTATCACGCACATTAAAACCAAAAAAAAAAAAAAAAAAAAAAAAAAAAAAAAAACATCTCTGACACCCCTACTTCGCTGTGTATGAATCTGAGAACATCCGTAACTCGCTTCCGTGGCAATCACTATCACGCACGTTAAAACCAAAATAAACATCACTGGAGACCCCTACAACGCTGTGCATGAATCTGAAAACGCACGTAACTCGGTTCTGCGGCAATCACTATAACGCACGTTAAAACCAAAAAACATCACTGTACACCCCTACCTCGCTGTGCATGAATCTGAAAACGTAAGTAACTCGGTTCTGCGGCAATACTATCACGCACGTTAAAACCAAAAAAAAAAAAAAAAAAAAAACATCACTGACACCCCTACTTCGCTGTGTATGAATCTGAGAATGCCCGTAACTCGCTTCCGCGTCAATCACTACCACGCGGGAAAAAAAAAATCATTGGACACTCCAACTTCGCTGTGCAAAAAAAAAAAAAAAAAAAAAAAAAAACTCTGGACTCTTTTACCTCGCTGTGCATGAATCTGAAAACGCAGGTAACTCAGTTAAATTACAAATGAAATTATAAACTTCCTTCCAGCTAGGGCAGTTAGCATAATTCCACCAACAAACTTTTGGGTTCTTCCTATTCAGAGCGAAGGGGTAGTAAGATAGAAACTTGCAAGAGAGTAAGTGAAAGGGGGGTTAAGACCCATTTTTACGTTCCTAACACGTGTACGGAGAATACGCCTTTGATATGATGTTGAGAATCCGAAAATGATGATTCGATTCTAATCAACTTCACTATACAGCTGAAACGTCAGTGAGAAATTTATCTAAGACTCCAAGAGGTTTTTTTTTTTTTTTTTTTTTCTTTTTTTAATTACATGTGTGTGCATATTGTACTGCTTGTATATCTAAACTGTATGTACTGCAATGTCGTTCACAAAAATCAACTGAAAATTGGTTACAAACATTTATGTATTACGAGGAATTAGTTGCATAGATTTTAATGTCCATAGTGTTCGTAACGAATGTAAAGAGATACTCAAAATAATTTTATTGTATTATGTCCTATTGATGGTATTTTTTAAACCGCTTTTTAGATTTGTTACACTTTATTCAACACAAAAAAAAAAAAAAAAAAAAAAAATAAATAAATAAATAAACTTACATTAGTAAGACGATTATAAGTATGATTTCTGAAAATGTTCTGTCTAGAACTTAGAATTAGCTTAGAGAGTTACGCAAAAGAATTCATACACGTTATGTATTATGGGTGAGAAATACACAGTATAATATTTTCAGTAATGATTTATAGAAAATATTCAACGCGAGGTTAAAGGATCTATAGAACCCCTGTAATATACAGAAATATGTACAGTTTTTATATTCTGCATAGACATTCAAATTCAAGATGCTGCCCCTATGCATTATTTTTTTATGTTTTATTAATCATCTTTTTATTTTTATTTTATTCATGATTACATCCTATATGTACTGGTATCATCTATATTTGATCGTTAATTTACACAATCATTGAATTGGCCATTAACAGCCCTTCAGACTTTTCATGTATATTGTATGTTTTATATTCAGCAGTAGTTGCGTTTCCTTATAGTGTATTTTTTTTTTTTTTTAAATCTATTGGGTTGTTCTGAAAGTCATTTCGTTTTTCTCAGCAGAGGACTTAATTGTATTTTTTTCACACCTTCTTCACATTTAAGTTGCATTGCCATTACATATTGTGGCAGCTGATATAGCAAGGCTTGCTTGTGAAAAAGGTCGTTTTATTCTGCTCGATAGTTTTTGATTGGTGCCCTATCAAATAAAGAAAATCAGAAGCGACATTTTCGGCATATTTTGTTTTTGCTATCAAAAATGCGAAAATACTATTCAAACAAGGAAAAAAAGTATACGATGTGTGCACAGAAAATTTATTTAAAGAACGCTATTGTCAAAACTGGTTTACCAAATTTTGTTCTGGCAATTTTGAGTTGAAGATGCGTAACGTTCTAGAAAACCAGTTTGTGCTAATGAAGACAAAATAAAGTATTGATTTATGAAAAACTGCCAAATAACAACTCGTGAGATCGCTAAGAAACCGATCAAGTGGAGAATATATAATTCATTAAAATATTTATACAATATAAGAAAATCGTCTTTCATTTTCGAAGGAAAAAACGAAATTACTTTCCGAACAACTCAATATCTTTTTAAAGTTTTTTGGTACTACAAAACTTATACCGACGTTACTGTGGAGTGTATAATAATAATTATTATTACTATTTTTTTTATATTTATTACACAATATTACTTATAGATTTACATTTGATTAATTTTCATTCGATATGCTATTTCTGATTTTTATGTTTGATTTTTTAACCTTGTTATGCATGGTTTTCAGTTCTTATGTTCTATATATATCTATATATCTTTCAATCGCCACAATGCGAAGAAACTAGGAAACAGACCAGGTTAGAAATTCCTAAAAATTCAAAATACAACCAATATATATATATATATATTATGTATATGCAACGGCTTTAGTACAGGATACCTTCGTGAAATTTGAATTTTGGCTCTGAAGTAGCTTGAATGTTTCTAGTCAAGTTCTTTACTTATGCATTTCTGACAGCCATTTGAATTCATAGCCAAAATGGCAACAAAAATTTAATAGTTTTCAAGGGGATCCTATATTATCTCTGTACCCCACTAGTTTAACGGTTATATTAATTAATCGAGAATATACTAAATAATCTATGAAAGTGAGTATGACAATATCAAACTGAAATGAACCTCTAGAGGTCAAATATATGAACCGATGGAAATATTTGCTTAAAATTGATATTAGTAAACTGTATTTGAATTACCTGATTAGGAAACATTTCAGAAGCAGCAAAAAGTTTGCTTGGATACTTTCTAGCAAGAAATAGATAATCAAATCTTTGCAGCAGAAAATATTTCACATACAAAGTCTGAAATCGATGAAAGATTCAAAGAATTTTTTCATGTAACAATAAATTTCATATCACAGACCATTGTTGGAAACAACAATTAAATTATTGTTATAGAAAAACTAGAAATATTAGTTATAAAACACAACAATGAAATTAGCCATCGCTCACTTTGTCAATGTGGTCTGCAATTTATTCATTATTTCAAAAGTGCAATTTTCTAATATGTAATGTCAAAATGGTACAACTTTAGTATAAGACACCTTTGGCAACTTTTGGAAATTGGCGCTGAAGTAGTTAGGTCATTTTTTGCCTATGACTTTACTTTTGTGATTGCGATAACCAGCTTAACTCAGCAGCATGTTAAAAATATTAAAAAATTATAAAGTATTTCAAAAAATAAAATAAGATGAATAAATAAATAATAATGATGACGGAATATTAACAATTATCATGCAAATTATTCACGACATAGCCAGTGAAACATATTATGCTTCAATATGCAAAAATATGTATACATGTAATATTGGGGAAGGATTTCATACATACTAATAGCCACTGTAGAAAACAGGCAATTTTTTTTTAATTAATCGAATGCGAAAACAAATCTATAAAGTACACACACACATAAATAAATAAATAAATAAATCTCTAGTTTTCAATAAAGAACATCCTATAGTGAACTTGAATAACATATATCAGTTTCAAGAAATTCCATGAATATTTACGAAAGTTAGAATGCGGACAGACGGACAGACAAATACTCAAACCGAAGTCATAAGACTTTTCCCTTTGTTGGAAAGAGTTAATAAAAAATAACTTTTATTCGAAATTAAATGTTACATAATTCTGAAATTCGTCTGCATTTGCCTTTAAAAATGATTTCATGAAATATAATCTCTATATATTAAAAAAAAGTTACTGTCACTGGCGTCAATTTTTTTGTCTGCGACAGAATCTTCTAAAGGAGGGCAGGGTCCTTCACGTCATGAGAAGTATCAATGTGTTCCGAGTACTCCAAGGTAGACATTTCAGCCGCTTAGAAATTTCTATCATTTTAATTAAAGAAGTTATTAACTAAAACCGACAAGTTTATGAAGGTACTGTATTTGCCATTTTGAAAAAAGTTTCTCCCAGTGACGTTGTTCTTCTGTCATGAAGTCATTTTACACGAGATAATTAAAATATGACTCATGGTTGTACGTAGGTAGGTAGGTTGGTTGGATTTAACGTCGCACCAATACTGCGCTATGGGTAATTGGCGACGGTCTGGGACGCACACCTAGAGATGTTCCGGAGACATAAAATCACAATTTTGAACCTTCACGGAGGGGATCTCCCGCTGCTTTGGTGATCCCCAGAGGTATAGTGGGGATGGGAACATGGATGACTTTGAGACCATGACAGATTTTATGTGCTCCAGCCACCATTACTGTACACGACGGTCTTTAGCCGGCTCAAATATCGAATCGACAATATTCCAATTACGTGCTCAGCGCTTTACCGACTAAGGTACCGCGGCCCGAAACTATGGATGTGAAAAACAAAGAAAATAAATATAAACTATTTTTCTCTACTTTTAGAAAATTAATCTTCTTACACGGGAAAATTAAAATATGAACCATGGTTGTAGGTAGGTAGATAATTAAGTAGGTTGTGATTGATGTCGCACCATTACTGCGCTATGAATAATTGGCGACGGTCTGGGACGCACCCCTACGGATGTTCCAGAGACAAGCCACCACAGTTTCGGTCTTACACGAAGGGGATAGCTCCCCAGCTTCAGTGGCCCCCAGAGGTATAATTTTGATGGGAACGAGGATATTGTGGCCACGACATATTTTACGTGCACCAGTCACCAGTAGTGTATACGACGGTCTTTAGAACGGTCGAGAACCGAATCCACAATCTTCCGATTACGAGCTCGGTGCTCTACCGACTGGGGTACCGTGGTTGGGATTTAAGGTTGTAAAAAAGAAATAAAAAGGGTCATATACAAAAGCTGTAATGCAAAATGGTCTAGATATTATGATTTTCTCTCTATTATATATATATATATATATATATATATACGAGTATAAATATTATGCATTTAAATTTGACATTGAATATGAGGATTTCCATAATAATTTTCTACTTTTGTCTTGTAATATGCACTATTAATATTCCTTTTCAGTGAAAGAAAGCAGCGAATAGGCGGGCAGAGTTCTGCATGTGTTAATAAGTAAAGTGAGTCGGGGAGGAGGCGAAGCCTCCTTCGGGGGTTGGTGAGCGGAGCGAGCAGGGGGCAGAGCCCCCTAGTAATTTAAAAAATAATTAATGCTATGTAAAAATGTAGTTTTTCTTTCTTTTTTTTTTTTTTTTTTTTTTGTCTACAAAGTTAATGTGCATGAGGAAATAAATTAATAATAATTAAGATGTAAAACCTAGCAAGTATAAAAAAAATTGTACAAAACAACTTCTGAAAGATGTTTATTTGGCGGTCATTTAAAATATCATTTTAATCTGTTGTTATTTAAAAATATAAATTAAATAATCCCTATTCTGTATCTAAATAAATTAAATTGTCCACGTTAAAATGAGACAATAATATTGTTATTTATGGATCCATTGTATTCTACTGAACTGCTTATATAAGATAATTAATAAGATACAATTAAGCATTCTAAACTATTCATCATATAAATTACATAAATAAATTATGATTCATTCTACAAAATATAAAATAAATTATAAATAAATAAATAATATATTCATGCGTAATTAATTACTTTCATTTTAGAAAATTACTTTAAAATTGTTAAAACTAATAAATTAATTGCAAAATTTTCTTCGAATATTTAGAATAATACACATATTTCTCAGAAAAAAATAGAAACGAATATCTTTAATGATATTAAAAAAAAAAAAAAAAAAAAAAAAAAAATGAGTTTTTAAGTTAATTATTTTAAATTTTCTAGCAATGCTATTTTTTTTTTTTTTTTTTTTTTTTTTTCAATATAAATATGTACACTACTTTTTAGAAGCCTGGTAATTGGTTTGAATGTTACAGTAAGCTATGAAGCGATTGCTATTAAAAAAATTGTGAAGAAATTTTTTTGAATTTATGTTACTGTTTCTAATATTCATGTTTCCTAATTTTTAACTTTATTTTTCAACGAATCGCTTTTCAGCTGAACATTCTGAGAATCAGATTTTCACTTAATGACTTAAAATTTAGTAAAAATAAATTAAAAATGAATGAGAAATATTTTAAACTTTATTGTTCAACGCATCTTTTCAGTTAAAAATTTCTTGTCTTCCTTTTCTTTTCCTTGTAGCGTGGAGCTTGTACCAAAAACCACTAATTCATTTATATAAAATATTTAAATATTATATTAATTGCAGTTAAAAGGTAACATTTAGTTGAAAAAAATTGCCGAATGTGTAATAATGTTTACTAAAGGGGATCATTTTCTCAACTTAATTAGCAATTTTATATTTATGTAACAAACTTTTAATAAACAGAATAACTGTTATAAAAACTTGCATAAAGCTTAAGGGAACGGTGGATGTTATAAATAAATATTTTTAATTTTTCAACAAGAGTTTGAAATTTTTGTATATATATATATATATATATATATATATATGCCTGTATATATATATAAGTATTGTAATATTATGTACATAAAAAGAAAAAGAAAAATTATTTATTTATTTATTTATTTTTTAATAAAAAATATATATATATATATATTGATTTTTTTTTAAATTTAAATGCTCTTCGCGTTGGAATTATATATATATATATATATATATATATATATATATATATATATATATATATATTAATAATTTTGCTTGATTACTATTCATATATATATATTTTAGACAAATTTGGCTATCCGTTTTTAGAATACTTGTAAAGTTTATTTTTAAAAAATATTTTATTTAACTATTTATGAAAATTTCAAGCTATCGCATAAAAGAACACAGTTTTGAAAATTTAAATTTAAAAGAAACTTAAAAAGGATACCCGGATTTCTTTGAAATATAGCCTAAAATAATTAAAAGCAATTGTTAATAATTTTAGGTGAAAATTGTCACGCGAGAGACATTTGAAAGAAGAGAAAATCATTAAAAAACACATTAAAAGAAAACGGCTTTAAAAGTGAATTTTACCAGTTACCGTTATTTATCAGTCAAATATTTTAGAAGTTTATATTTTTTCAACTGCATTTTTAACATAGTTTTAATCAAAATTTAAAGTATTTCAAAAGTAAAAAAATGTAAATGCTCAATCTCTGTCAACTTTACCTTTTTTATTTTTTTTTTTTTCATTTGTTTATATTTAGGAATGAATTTATTCAATCCTTTAATTTTTTCAGACCCTTAAAACTTTTGAAAATATTAACCTAAAAGCATGTGGTTAGTTGCATATTGTTCAGAATCAGTCAAAGAAAATTAATGTAACAAAAACGAAAATTTGATCTTTTCTTCGATCTTTACGATTTTCAAAGTCCACCATCCGTCTTAAGCGATGGGGAACATGAGTTGGAAAATTTCACAACAGTGTTAAACGATATACTGAGTCATGCTGACGGCATTTCATTTGCTGAAGAGTTCAAATATAGTGATTTTTAACACGCTTTTATTAGCTTCACCTGTATGTATGTTCGTATGCATAATGTATGTCTGTAACCGCTCTGGGAACAAACAAACAATCTATATTGTAAAAAAAGACTTTTCCTACGTGAACGCTGTGGCTGTGAGGTAAAGCTCTGCGCGACGAACCTAAAGGTCTGGCGTTCGAGCCCAGTCAGGGGAGATTTTTTTAAATTTTGTTTAATTCTATATTATTTTAAATTAAAGATTTAAATGTATGTAAATATTATGGTGTGTCACTCACACGATTTTCTCTTACCCTGCATTTTAATACTAAGATAGATATTTTGTGCTTTTTAGTTCACATTTCTATAAAAGCGTGTTCTTTAATTTTTTGAAACTATAATATTATGATGTTAAGATCGATCGTCTTCACTTGAGACATAGGTCTATGGAGAACGCCATTCTTGGGGCCCATTTTTGAGTGTTTTTAACCCTTATGTACCCGACCATAGGAAATAACCGCGGAAAAATAGGAGCGGCTTGACTAGCGGGTGGCATAATAACCACTAATTTTTTGCTATGCCATTATATGCGTCTATTTGTAATAAAATTTTCTAGTTAAAACCACGATGAAATTTATTTTCAGAACGTCCTTTATATTTATAATAAATTTATTTCCAGAGTTAAAATACGATTAATATTAAAATCCGAATAAACTACTACGCCAGAAACGCGAAAGAAAAATATTTGAGATGCATACAGCTGTTTCGGTAGCCTTAAGTGTACTTACTATCTTCAGTGCAAAAAAACACTGAATCTGGAGAAGTGCTCGTATATATAGGAGAGGGACAGAATTTAGTTCAACCAATAGGATTACGGGAAAGGTGGGGAGAGTGGCCAATAGGAATTTAGGAATGTTAGCTGTGTAAACAGTAGAACAATTAAGAAAATGTGGACTGAATGTAAAATTTCCAGCAATCAGACAAATAGGGAACAGCGAAATCACAATTTACAAGGTTTTTAAAATTTTTATAAATATGAAAAGCTTCAAAGAAATCGAGTTCATGAATTCGCTGTTCCCTATTTGTCTGATTGTTAGAAATTTTACATTCAGTCCACATTTTCTTATTTTTTCTACTGTTTACACAGCTAACATTCCTAAATTCCTATTGTACAATCTCCCGACCTTTCCCGTAATCCTATTGGTTGAAAATTCGGTGCCTCTCCTATATATACGAGCACTTCTCCAGATTCAGTATTCTTTTTGCTCTGAATACGGTACGCTTAAGGCTACCGAAACAGCTGCATGCATCTCAAATATTGTTCTTTGGTGCTACTGACGTAGTAGTTTATTTGGGTTTTAGTATTCCAACGCCAAGTCTACTGTTATTATACGATTAATATTACTTGTAAATACAGAGTGCCCCGTAGCGAAAACGGCATTCGTCGTGAAAGGATGGTAGAGATTTGATTAACCGGCCTATAGCTTTGATGTTGCTCCATTATATTTTCGCCGTTTACCTGCGTTAGAGTCACCCGTATCGGTACATCACTTCGGAAGTCCAAAAGAGATTCAAAGATTGAGAAAATGTGCTTAAATCGCTGTACACTGAATTTTGACTAAATAGTTTTTTGAATATGATTTCATGATGCAACAATTTTATCATTTAAAATCTGGTATTTCATTTATACCATTATATGTTTCTGTTTGTAATCAAGCTTTCTTTTGAAAAAGTATGTTGAAACTTACTCTCAAAACGTTCTTCATATTTAAAGTCATACTTATTTCTATAAATATCAACAAATATAATTATAATATAGAAAATATAGATATCATTATCTATAAACGAAGGGGAGATTGCGAGAATAACAAACTTATTCATAAAAATAAGTAATTTGCTTTTTTTTTTTTTTTATTGTATGCTTGCTACCTGCGTATATTATAGGGCATTAATAGGTATATCCGAATATTCGGTAAGTGCTGTAAACTTACTAAAACAAAAATGTCGGGCATTTTAATAATTGAGCTCTTTACGGAACACCATTTAAATAAAGATAAAAGAGCTAGGCTATGTTTTAAAAAACATAAAAAAAAAAAAAAAAATGAGTGCAAGATTCTATAAATGTAAGACATAAAATACAAAAATCTTTTTTAAAAAATTTATTCGAAAATATTGATCAAATAGATTATTAATGAAGTTTGCATAATTTCAGCTAAAGAATTCAAATTTTATTTTTACAAATGTTAGTATTTAAAAAAATTTCAACTGAAAAATAATGAAAAATATGCAGACAAATGAAGAAAACTTAAGATATTTTCATTTACTTCCAAACATTAACTTTCTTTTTGTTTGTTTTACGTGGGATGTATTAAGCGTTGGAAAAAAATACAAAAAAAATATTTTAAGGGAAAAAAAAAAATCTGAACGATTATGTAAGAATATGTACAAAGACTCCTTAAAATCTGAACGACTGGTATACTTTTATTAATATAATAACAATGAAAATAAAATAAAAATAATAATAAATGCCTGCAGCTATAAAATAAAGTGAAATATATAATGAAAATCAGTATAAAAGTTTGAAACGTTTCTAGTTATATTCAAAAATAAAAATCAAATCTTTAAAATGTCACTTTTGAATCTTTCCTCCGATCTTGAATCATTTCCCCTCAATAAAGTCTCAAGATATACAAATATTTATCTTTCTTCCAGAAACTTTCTCTTCGTAAAATAAATAAACTTTATCTTTCGATTTTAAGAAATTTTTCCAGGCGAAGTGAATCTGAAGCGCCTAACTAATCGAAATAGGTTGTGTAAGAATATCTTCGAATAACAATGCCTAGATTGATTATACATGTAATGATAACAGGATTTTCTATTTTTATATAAGTTACGTCATCAACTTAAATTGCGAGTTGTATATTAAAATAAATATTTGGATTACAATCAATTTCTGAAATAAAAAATCTGGTGTATAACAACCATGAGACTTTCATTGTGCATTACTACACATATTATGAACACATTTTGGAGATAGTGTGGTTAGAAAACCTAAAACTGACATAAAATAATATCAGACTTTTAATCAGAACTTTTAATCAGACTTTTTATCAGAATTTTCCTTTTAAAAAAATCTATTACATACGTCATGAAGACATATAGAATAAAGTGTATAGAGCGAGTTTAAAGAAAATACTTTTTGCAACACTGATTTTTACTTTCCGAACACTATAGTGAGGAAAGTATTGTAATCATGTCAAAAATCCGAATTTGAGATGTTGATGTTTGATACGTTTCGAGGAAGCCTGAGTACGTTTTCACTATTTTTACGATGATGTATGTATGTGTATGTATGTGTGTAAGTATGTGTGTGTATGTCTGTGAGTGAACACGCTAGCGTCTAAACGCTTTGTTCGAAGAAGCTGAAAGTTGGTACGTATATTGTAAGTCACCATAGTACGAACCCTATTGATTTTGGTGAATCTAGCACTTATAGTATTTTTAAAAGGGACACCAAAAAATTATTTATCATTATGGCCTATGGGGCCAAATTTTTAAAAGTGCGGTAGCGTCTAAACTCTTTATTAATCTCAGCAAAAAATTTGAACACATGTTATAGAGCAGAGTTGCACGAACTGTATAGATTTTGGTGAATGAATTTAGTACTTACAGGTTTTTTACAGGGGCACAAAGAAAAATTCTTTATCATTCTGGCTTACGGGGCCAAATTTTTAAAAGTGTGATAGCATCTAAACGCCTTATTCAATTGAGCTGAAAATTTATATGAATATTATAAATAACTGTTGCACTAACCATAAGCATTTTGGTGAATCTAGCATTTATAGGTTTTTACAGGGATACAACGAAAAATTCTTTATCATTATGATCTATGGGCTCAAAGTTCAGTAGCATTACATAAAACATCGTGTAATATATGGAGAAAAATACTCAAGCACTCTATTATGGTTTTCTCTTTTTTGTTTGTTTAACAACTCCTCTTTCTTTACTTTATCTACAAAACTGTTAATTACACAATGTTCGGGAAATCGAGTGGAGTGACTCCAGATTTTTTATATATAAAACTGACCTACCTAATCCGAACGCCTGCCAACTTTTCTGTAGTAACTAACTGTTGCATATTGACAAAAGTATTATTGATAAATATTTCAATTTACTTCTTATATATTTTATAAAAATAGTTCAAGGTTTATAAGGTAAGTAAAATGCACTCACCTTGGTTGTGAGTATCCTCTTTTATATCAGCTTTCCTAGATGTTGTATTTTGTAAATGAAAATAAATCCATTGGAGTTACAGGAACTATCAGTTGACTGATGCTGTTTAAAATATATAATTTGATATTAATTAATCGATGGTTTTAATTGAATTAAACCAGCCTTCTTTAGCTTGGTTTATGAATAGGAAAAATATATAATTTGTGGGAATGAAAAAAAGAACCCACATGTTTTCCTTTTAATCACATTTTTTATTATGAAAACTGAACATCGAAGAAGGAGAAAAAAAAAAAACGAAAAATATATCATTACATGTACATAGAAACACAGACGGCCAATCAGAACAAAATGCGTCATAGCGTCGCTCCAATGTAGATGTATATATGCATGAAGAAATAAAAGAGTCAAATGAAATGTTTTTAGAATAATATGAAAATGAAAGTTTTTGTAATTATTGAAAGAATGTCATTTTGAGTTTATTTCTCACCAACACCCCTGCGTAAACTCGATGACATTTAATCACAGTTCAACAAGGAAATTCGCAATTTTCGAAAAGAATGTCTCGGCAGAGGCTTCGTGAGCACATCGGCGATCATATTTTCCGTGCTTACATACTCAATCTTTATTGTGCCCTGCTCAACAAGGTCTCGAATCAGATGGTATCTTAGCTCGATGTGTTTAGTTTTCTGTCGAAACTTATCATTTTCGGCCAATTTGATGCAAGAAAGATTGTCTTCATAGAGTGTAATAGGACAATTTTGTTGCATATCAATTTCTTCAAAAAGGTTTATAAGCCATTTTACTTCTTGCGCGGCACTTGCTGCAGAAATATATTCCGCTTCCGCTGATGACATTGATACAATTTTTGTTTTTTGCTTGTCCAGTATACAGTATTTGCTCCTATGCAGAACAAATTTCCTGTTGTAGACTTACGATCACTGGGATCGTTTGCCCAGTCGGAATCTGCATATACCCTCAAGACAGGCTCTTCAATATTATTATATGTCAATTTAAGATTAATTGTACTTTTTAAATATCTCATTAATCTTTTTACCGCTTCCCAATCTTTTGCTCTTGGGCGCTCATTTCTTCTACTCAAAATATTTACCGCGGCGCTAATATCCGGACGTGACACGGTTGAAATATATAACAATGCGCCTACAGCCTGTCTATATTGTGTATTTTCTGGTAAAAGGTTTTCTTCGTCATTTAATTTTATGTAACCTGTGTCCATAGGAGTGTCTGTAGGTTTTGAATTTTCTAAACCGTATTTGACTATAAGTTCTTGTATTTTGTGTGTTTGATCAAGAGTCATTGTATTTTCATTAGGGCGATTAATATTTATCCTAAGATATTGTTTTGCTTCTCCCAAGTCTGTTAACGGGTATTCTTGTTTTAGTTTGTTTACAATTTCATTTATTTGTTGATCATTCCCCGCTATTAACAAATCATCGACATACACAAGTATATAAGTAGTTACATCGTTTTGTTTACGTTTATAAAGACACTTGTCGAATTGACTTTGAATAAAGCCTAAGTTAAGTAATGACTCATTCAATTTTAAATTCCATGCTCTCGCGGCCTGCTTTAGCCCGTATATTGCCTTTTTTAATTTACACACCTTATGTTCTTCCCCGGATACCACGTATCCTTCTGGCTGATGCATATAAATATCTTCACTCAATTTACCGTGTAAAAATGCAGTCTTGATATCAATATGTCTAAGACTTAAATTCTTATAAAGACTCATTGCCAAAAAACTTCTCAAAGTTGTGTGAGACGCCACTGGGGCGAAAGTCTCATCGTAGTCTATTCCATATTTCTGTGAAAAGCCCTTCGCAACCAGCCTAGCTTTGTATTTTTCAACACGGCCCTGACTGTTATATTTTGCTTTGAATGCCCATTTGCACCCTACTATTTTCATCCCTGGTGAAACCTCAACTAAATCCCAGGTGTCATTCTGCTTGAGTGAATTTATTTCATCTAATGTAGCATTGATCCAATTTTCCTTTTCTACAGGGTTTTCCATACTTATTATATCATCCCAGCATTTTGGTTCACTTATTCTTTCATTGTGTAATGTGAATGCGAATCTATCTGGTGGTACCCCTTTATTAGATCTTTGTGATCTACGTGGAGTATTTTGAGAATTATCTGACACAACACTATCATTAGTTTCATCTATCTCTGAGTCTATTATTTGCAAATTTGGTGATGGATTTTTATTATCACTTTTCTCATCATTGTTTTGTGATGTTTCATATTTAAGTATCGCTTGTTTTTCATTTTCTACAAATTTTACGGTTCGACTAATAATTATGTTTTTCCCATTTGTGCAGATCCTATATCCTTTACTTCTGTTATCGTACCCTACGAATATACCTTCCTGTGCCGTATTATCTAATTTTCCCCTGTGTACCTTTTGTACGTATGCATAGGCACGACAACCAAATGGTTTTAACATCGATAGGTCAGGTTTTCGACCTGTCCATAATTCATAAGGTGTCAATTCACACGAAGATGTTGGGAGTCTATTTTGCAAGTAAACTGCGGTATTTATTGCCTCCCCCCAGAAAGAATTTGGTAAATTGCCATCCTTTAATAAACAACGTGCCATTTCAACTAAAGTACGATTTTTACGTTCAGCAGTTCCATTTTGAGAAGCTGAATAGGGAACAGTGAATTGGTGGTCTATACCTAATTTTGTTAAGTAATCGTTTAATTCTGTCCCGGTATACTCCCCTCCGTTGTCGGAGCGGATTGCATGCAAAGTTCGTCCGAACTTGTTTGATGTCATCGCGATGTATTCCCTCAATTTTGTGAAAACTTCATCCTTTTTTCTCAGTAGGTATATAACTGTAAATCTACTGAAATCGTCAATTAATGTTAAAAAATAGTATTTTCCACCGACCGTGGGGGTTGTCATTGGTCCACACAAGTCAGTGTGTACCAACTCTAGTGCTTTAGTTGCCCTAAACTGAGCCTTTTTGGGATAAGGATTGTCCGTTAATTTAGTTAATATGCAAGTTTTACATGCATTATCATGTTTGCAGTTGTCTAGTTTTATCCCAACTGCCATGTTGTTGTTTACCAATTGTTTTATATGACTAATGTTTCTATGGCCTAATTTAATGTGCCATTTATCAATGCAATTTGTATTTTCACATATTTTTACCATGTTTATAGTGTGTGTTGTATCATAGTTAACTTTGCATTCGTATAAATTGTTGTTAATGTAACCTTCAATGCATGTTTCTCCTTCATGCATTATTTTGCATGATTTGTTTTCAAATATTGCTACACAACCATTTTCAGTAGCTTCTTTTACAGATATGAGGTTTGTCTCTATCTCTGGTACATATAAAACATTTTTCAATATTATAGTATTATGTGTGTTATTGGAATTTATGGTGTTTAATTTCACAGACCCATGACCCAGGGATTCTATCTCCTGTCCATTCGCGATTGTTACGCGTGAATTATTATGATTAAATTCATGAAATTTACTCCTATCATTGCATACATGCGTTGAACAACCTGAGTCTACATACCAATTGTTAGATTTCTCACCGATAAATAGAGTGAATATTTTATCGTTAGGTTTTTTATTTTCACTCTCAGTAATAAGAGCCCTATCCGCGTTATGTCTGTCTTGAGAGTACATACCAGATTTGAAAGTTGATCTGGCATTGCTGGCTTTTGTTTGTTTCAGAGTCTTTTCTTTATTTTTATTTTTAAGATGCCAGCATTCTTCAATTGTATGCGATTTTTTTTTACAATAACGGCAGAACTTTGAATTTTCTGGTTTCGGTTTAAATTTAACCTTTAACACTGAATTATTTTCAGATTTGTTTTCTTTTCTTTTAGAAAATTCATCAATCAATTTCGAGCGTATAAACTCTGGTACAAGATCCTTTTCATCACGCGATTCTAAAGCGGTGATTAATACATCATAACTTGGAGGTAAGGAACAGAGCATTAGGGCTGAAAGGTGCCTGTCATTTATTTCTTCTCCGAGTGATACTAACTTATCTCGCAATTGATAAATGTTCGTTAAGTGGTCTATCATATCGCCACCCTCAGTTAATTTCGTAGAGTAAAGCTTTCTAAGCAAAAATAGTTTACTGCTGAGGGTTGAACGCTCATGTACAGCTTTTAAGGCGTTCCAGCATTCTTTAGCGGTCTCGAGATTTTTGACATGGATTATTTGATTATCCTCTATTAAAAGGTTTATAATTGCGCGTGCTTTCCTATTTTTGTTATTCCATGTGTCCGTAATGGGATTCGGAGCATCGTTAAGAACCACGGAATATAAATCTTCCTTTTGGAGAAACATTTCTAATTTAAACTTCCACACATCATAATTTTGTGCGTTAAGTTTTTCAATTATAGTGTCCTTGAGGATACTCATTTTAATATTTCAATTTTGTTTTCTTTCTAGTTTATAATAACTACAATTTTATATTTAATCATTCATATGTTTATTTTAAACATTCTTTTAATTCTTTCGTTTTTAATGTTTATACAGATTTCTATACTTTCGTTTTCAAGAAACAACAAAAAACATATTTATTTATTTTCGCTTACATTTTTTTATCATTATTATTATTTTAAATGCAGCAAAATAATATTATTTTAAATGTAGCAAATGTTTCTTCAAATATGCAAAGAAGGAACTTTTGTCAAGAATAAATTTAAAAACTCAATAATTTAGCGCATCAGTCTCATAATCTGTTGCATATTGACAAAAGTATTATTGATAAATATTTCAATTTACTTCTTATATATTTTATAAAAATAGTTCAAGGTTTATAAGGTAAGTAAAATGCACTCACCTTGGTTGTGAGTATCCTCTTTTATATCAGCTTTCCTAGATGTTGTATTTTGTAAATGAAAATAAATCCATTGGAGTTACAGGAACTATCAGTTGACTGATGCTGTTTAAAATATATAATTTGATATTAATTAATCGATGGTTTTAATTGAATTAAACCAGCCTTCTTTAGCTTGGTTTATGAATAGGAAAAATATATAATTTGTGGGAATGAAAAAAAGAACCCACATGTTTTCCTTTTAATCACATTTTTTATTATGAAAACTGAACATCGAAGAAGGAGAAAAAAAAAAAACGAAAAATATATCATTACATGTACATAGAAACACAGACGGCCAATCAGAACAAAATGCGTCATAGCGTCGCTCCAATGTAGATGTATATATGCATGAAGAAATAAAAGAGTCAAATGAAATGTTTTTAGAATAATATGAAAATGAAAGTTTTTGTAATTATTGAAAGAATGTCATTTTGAGTTTATTTCTCACCAACACTAACTGATATATGCAAAAGGACATCTAAAAAGGAGTATATGTATAGCATATTTGAAGAAAATCATTTGAAACTTTTTTTAACATACCGATTTTTGTCCCAACTCCTGAATTTAAACAAAACTCGGAAAATTCATCTGTTCAGCAGAAACTGACAATTACGAAAATACATATAAAAGTGAGTTGATAGGGCTAATTTGAAGAAATCTGCATAGCTTTTTTTTTTTTTTTTTTCAAGAAACGCATTTTCCAGACCAACAATTGGACTACTTATACCGGATACCTATCAATTTTCTTGAAGTAAGCAAGCTAATGCTTACGAAAGAAAATTTAAAAAAGGGTTTATGTAGTAATTAAAAAAAAAATCGTTAGAGCCGTTTTTAAGGTACGGATTTACGTTCCGACTTTCGGTTTTCCAATTTTCAAAAAAAAAAAAAATTTAGCAAAATTATTTGTATACAAGACTGCACATTAGACCTGCCTTAATTCTGAAGGACGTTTTGTTGTTCTATTATTCGTTTTGGCCATATGCTAGTCACAAGATTCCCCATAAGTACATATACACGCTGATCAATTTCCATAAACCACATTTTTGGCCTCAGGGGACCTTAAAACATGTGAATCGGGTGAAAATTTCTGATCGAATATAATACTTTCATTACCTAATTTAGATGGTTAATGGAAGTAATGAATTCAATTTGAATTAATTATGCATTTAATTATTGATTAATTATCATTATTTTAAACATGTGATGATTTCTAGTGCCCAACACCTGATTGTTAATTGAAGATGCATATTTTTCCGTACTAAACTTTTTTTTGTATTATTTTCGATAATAATTTGTCATTGTTAACAATAATTCTAGAAAATACTAAAAATAAAATATATTTAAGTTATGAAATATATATATATATATATATATATATGTGTGTGTGTGTGTATACATATATATTTTGAAGCTTCGGGAGTGTGAAGAACATGTTACACCTCATATAGGTCAGTGAAAGGTTTGCCCGAAAGTGAAAGGGGGATCAGTAACAAAAAAAAAAAAAAAAAAGTGTTTGACATCACCTTGTAAAAAGTAATACATGAAATGCGATCTAGCTGTAGCATGTGATTATGGGGCTCGTTCTTATTATGTGTATACAGTTTCATGCCTCTAACGTTTGCCATTAGGAAGATATAATAGTGTCTTTAAAAATTACAAAAACATTTGCCGCTTTTTATCTGTAACACGAAAGGTATTAAATGCAGTGTAAAGCCAATTTCAGAAAACTTGACATACAATATTAGACACAGTATACTGCAATCAGAATGAAAAAATATTAAATATCTAATAAAATATTCGCATTTTTATCAAATTGTTTTTAACTGCGCATGCGCAAAATTTAGAGAGATTTTATTTGTATAATTTAATAGCCAAATGTATTGAGCTATTTCTACTAAAACACCAAACAAGTATCGTGTAAACTCAAAAAGTTGTACAATAACGAAATAACAAAATTGACCTTCCAGGAATTTTCTTTCTTTCTTTCTTTCTTTAATTATTTGCGTGTGTGCGATGACAGTCATAAAACGTATTATGAATATAACAGCAAAATCAACATTATTACCTAAAAAAAAAAAAAAAAAAAACTATTGATTTTATTAAGATGTAATTAAAAGCTGAATAAATTTAAAAGAATTTTTCATTAAAAATAAATGCATAGTATTACAGAAAATGCCAAAATTGTACTGTCAGGATTTTATTAATTAATTAATTAATTAATTATTATTATTATTTGAGTGTGTGTGTGGGGGGGGGGGGGTGCAGGTGGGTGTGGGATAACAATTATCTAAACTATCAAAATAATAAAATCATATTAAATCGAAAAAATAATAAAATCAGTAATTATTCTGAAGCAAGTCATCAACCTTTTATAAAAGTTTATGTTTTAGACAATTCAAGAATGATAATTGTTAATATATATATATAAAACACTTCTAGCATCAAAATTAATTATTAAATTATTTATAAAAAACGCACAGTAGAGAAAATAGAAAATAACAGTGTTGCATGAAGACAAAACAAAATGACAAATGTACTATACCAGGGCTCGAGAATTATATTGTCCGACATGCCCGGGGCATGTAAAAATTCAGATTGGACATGTACGTTTTTCTCCTTACATGCCCAGCTTGGCATGTAAATATGAAATCAAAAGTAATTTTAATATATAGCATGTCTTGTCTAAAACTTTTACATAAATTAAATTGAAATAAAAAATAGCAATATATGTATAACGTTAAATTATTTTCACTAAATATGCGAATGTTTTATTAATATGCAATTGATTAAAATATTTGGGCAAGTAAAAATTTAATTCGGTCATGTATTCTCCAGACTAACATACCCAATTAGGCATGTAAAAAATTTGAGATTTTTCAAGCCCTGTACTATGCTATACAGCGCATGTGTTAATAAAGAGTAAAGTGTTAAAAGTAGAAAACACTTAAATTTAAAAATATCAAAAAACATAATAAAAATATATAAGTTCTTATAAATCGTGTTAAAATTTTTTATAAAATTTATATAAAGTATTTTTTTTATGTAATTAAATTTGTACTTGCATTCATAAAGAAGTGCTGGTTTTTAAGAGTTCTACAAAGTACAAAAAACTATGCATAATTGTGTATATCAATGCATTGAAACCTAAAATAAATTTATATACCATATAATTAGTTTAATTATATGGTATAATATAATTAAATATAAATAATTAATATAAATAATTAATATAAATAATTAATTTTATATACCATATAATAAATTTATATGTTATATATTTATTTAATTTAAGTAGTTTTGATTTAAGGAAAATGAGAGTGCAATGAGAAAAACAAAATTTTTTTTTAAAAGTCCATGAACATGAAGAAAAATATTAAATTAATTTGAGAAATACTCAAGTCGAAAATTCAATAGATGCTGTATCATCTTCATCAGCAGCTTAGAATACTGCAAATTAAAAAAAAAAAAAATAAATAAATAAAAAATAATTTAACATTTTGTTTTTGAACTTAAAGTATTCTCATCTTCTGAAAAGTATGATACTGCATCTGTTGAATTTTTGGCTTGAGTAATTTTCAAATTAATTTAGAATTTTTCTTCATGTTCATTGACTTTTTAGATTGATAGTTGTTTTTACATACCACTGTCACGCTACGCCTTAAATCATAATTATTTAAATTAAATTTCTCGTTTTGTACAAGAATTTTATTACGTCTGTTTTATACAAATTAACCCTTTGCACTCGGGGCCTTTTTCCCGTGGCGCACCAGCAACTCGAGACGTTTCGCAGTCTTTTTGAGGAATTTCTCTCCAGTAACTTAAAACTATTACACGCACAAATTAATGTATAAAATTTTTATATTTTAACATTTTATATATCTTTTCACCTTTATGAACATATATATATATTTTTAAATATTAGTCTGTAATTTTTCTGTGTATGATATTTTCATGTAACAATTCCCAAGATGCATGCCCGGTTTGTCGGGGCGAGTATTACAATAATATGTCGTTTGCTGCCTTTTTCAGAGTTTATTTCTCTGAGAACAGACTTTGCAGAAGAAGTCTGCACGGGTCGAAATTTTGAGGCCCGGGTCCGGCTCGTTTATTTTTTGCCAGTGTATAGCCCGACCAGGACATAAAACGATAAAATCAGGCCCGGCTCGATTCAAAAACATGTAAAATACATAAAAAAAAAAAAAAAAAGAAAGAAAAAAGAAAAAGAAAAAGAAAAGAAATGAAAAAATGCATGCTTTTCTATGAAAAGATTTTTAGTATGTGTTTTGCAGAGGATTTATTTAGCCAAGCAATAGAGTGTTCTTTAACAAAACTGCTGAACTTTTACAAGATAATTATATATAAAAAGAAATTCATTAATACAGACTAATCACAAAGTCAAACAGAAAGTCAAATCGAAAATATTAGCATTCATCAAACAATATAGAAAGGTTTTTAAAATGGTTAATACTACTAAAAATGCACTTTAAACCATTTCCTCTTATATACCGTAATGTATCCGAATCTTTCATGTGATCCGGTAAACAAAACTTTAATGTTAATCTAACCATATTAAATAAAAAAATTGCTTTTGCCCATGCTAAAAATGATGTTACTTTCATCCACTGGAGAAAAGAAAAATGAGCCTTAGAGAAAAACTTACAGCGGAAGGATTTTTATAGCCTTCATACTATCTAAACTCTAAAGACCATAGGAAACAAAGCCAGCAACGTATTTAATTTCTTTTGTTTGTACATGTGCACAAACTGGTAGTGACATGTATACTATTTTGAATACGAAAGCATCTAATATTACTTTAAATAAAATATATTAATTTCGAGACATACTAAAAATATTTGCAGAAAGTCAGATCGCGAACAGACAGACTGATAGACAATTAAATTGAAATTTCAGACATTTTTTAACAAAATAAAATTTTATGTGACATACCAACCTGTAAAATTATATAAAATGAAAATTTTTTTTATAATTTTCTTTTTCGTTCATTAACGAGGAAACTAGAAAAAGATTCGGGCCGACACGTCCCGGGAAAAATTTCATTCAGGCCCGGCCCGGCCCGAGTACACTCAAAAAAATTGAGCCCGAGCAAGGCCCGGCCCAAGCCTGAAATTTTTTTTAAGCCCAAGCCCGTACCGAGACCCGGGCCGTAAGCCCGGCCCGTGCAGACCTCTATTTTACAGTCCTTCCTAACTCTTGTATATTGTGTAGCTTTTCATTCAAGCGGATATCTTCGGAATCGGAGGTTGAAGTTGAGGCTCGATTGCGTGGCTGGCGAAAATCTATGGTCAGTTGGTGGGCTAATGTTTTCAAATATCGCAAGTGATTATACATCGAATAAGCTTACACAAAAAGAGAGTAGGAACCTGTGTCGAAGAAACTAAACGTAAACAGTTACTGCTGCGCATCGAGTTACCGCAGCAAGCCAAGTGGTGAGCGAGAGTCATCTCTCGACTTGCGGCATCAAACCACATGGTGAGTGAGAGTCACCTTTCGAGTGCAAAGGGTTAATTGTAACTTTGTTTACAATTTAATATCTATATATATATAAGAAAAAGATCACGTCAACATTTCAAGCTACGTTTGTCAAATATGTTATGTAAGTAAAATGAAGACGTACCATGAAAATTGCAATAAAAAAAAAAAAAAAATGTAAAATCATTGGATTGTAAATAAAACCATACTTTTATTAATAACTAGCAGGCTACGCCCGCTTCGCTGTACACTGTATTTAAAGGAATTTTCAAACGAATTGAATCACTATTTATATTTTACATCACATCATAAATAAAGATTAAAAAAAAAAAAAAAAAAAAAACAGAAAAAAGAAAAACCTACATTGAAATCGCTCTAAACTTCACTTCGGGTCAGCGTTGCAGGATTAGGGACTTTTCTATTCAATTTTCCCCACAAAATTTAAATTGTAATGGATAATAATATAGTAATTAATCGTCTATTATTTACTATATCAAACACCACTTCTCAAAATTATTGGTGAGAGCACTGAGCTGAAGAACAACTGGAGCAAATGCTTCCAATACATTTACACAGTATTCGTAAGTGCCGGTTTTTCAAGAATTCGTCTGCTATCGTTTGCCGTACAAAGTCAAACCTTGTACGGATGGAAATATTTGTCGGGCCGTCCATTACAGCTACACTCTTTAAAGAATTATAATTAAAAATTGTTATATTATTTTCTGCTTATGGTTGTAAGAAGACAATTTTTACACAGTTTTGCATTGAAATATAAAGGTATCAAATGCTTTCCTCCGTACATCGTTCAGAAAACGAAACTATAAGAAGGAAGACAAAACTTCCAAAAACGGCTCTAGGATTTCCTCCAGTTGTTATTCAGCTCAGTGGGTGAGAGTTGAATAAAAAATGTCCCAATCTGTCAACACTGCTTCGGGTTCCCGTTGCCTATGTCCCCCGCTCTTTATACTATATTAAGTAAAATATTTCTCCCGTTTTGCACTCGTTTTTTATTCCGCGGAGGATCAAAATTGTGATGGCATGTCTCCGTACCACCTCTATCGGTGAATCCCAGATCTTCGCCAATTGCCCGTTGCGTGTAACGTAAAACCCAACCAACCAACCATGCACTCGTTTTGCAACAATGCTCTATGGTCTTATGTGAATGATTCTCAAGAATGAATCAACAATTGTTTACAAATTTAATAAATTATGTACAGAAAATAAGTACGTTGTAATTTAAAAATTGCAGCTCTTAGAACTTCAAAACTGATAATTTTTAAAAAGTTATTCATTATTCTTTAATATTAGACAGTTTTTTGTTTAATATTAGACTCTTATTTTAAGATAAAAGCAATCGAATGATATCGCGTTGTGAAAAATTGCAACGTAATATCTTCAAATCTAATAACTTGATGTATATAGTGTCCTCATAAAAAATGAACAGTTTTTAGAGCTCTTTTAAAAAAGTATAACATCTATGCAGTATCTTTTTTAAAAAATCACCAGTTTTTACTTTAAAAAAAAAAAAAAAAAAAAAAAAAAAAAAAAAAAAATGGCCGACTTTCATTATCAAAGTAGTTAAATCTAGACCAATCAAAAATAAGATTGGTCCACCTGGATGTGTTCCGCCGACAAATTCTTTGCCTTATTTATATGTTGCAATAAAATATACCTTTATGCATTTCTATATCCTGAAAATGTTATTGTTATAGACTTGTAAAAGAAAATTATTATTTTAAGTAAAACATAAATTTTTATATATCTGAAATTTTATGTAATTTGTTTTTGACAGTTTAATGAAAAATTTATTACCAAGAGATATTTGACTTTTTTTTTTTTTTTTGTGTGTTTGTGTAAATAATACTAATTAGAAAATGGTCACTGTAACATTCTCATTTTTCTAAAAGGAGCAAAATTTTAAGCATAATAATAATAATAATAATAACGAAACATATATATTTTATCTACCCTTTACAAAATAAAACATAAAGATAATAATAATATATATATATATCTTTTTTTTTTTTTTTTTTTTTTTCAAAAACATTTTAATCAAAAAAGTTCCACGGTTTTTATAAATTATTTCTTTGTTTGCAAATGGATAACTTTGATTACTATTTTTTTCTAAGTATAAGAGACATTTTTCTTCTGTTTAGCAGGAAAACCCGTTAAGTGAGGATAATCTGCCTTAGCTTGAATTCGTTTTTATATTATTAATGGATAGAGATGCATTGTGAAATCCTTTTTGGAACTCTAGTACAACCAAAGGATTATGTTTCACGAAGAATGAAGGATTAATTATCTCCAAGTCAATGACATTCGATTCTGGAGACGTGATCGGATTTTCATTTACTTCTGTCAATATAATAATGCATTTATGGTGTAACAGCTAAATAAAAAAAAATTATAAGTATATGGTGGGTATATTTGTATAGAAAAACTAAAGCATTCTTAGTTTAAAAAGAAAAAAATATATATTCTGTTATTTATTGTGATTAGTTTACATTCGAAGTATCCACACAATTTTTTGAATATACTTATCAAAAAGGTTCCAGAACAGTATTAGGATGATATTGAGTCATCTGAAAAACTAATATGGGAACAATTTTTAAGTATAATTGTTTTTGTATATATAATTTATTATTATCATTATTATTATTATTAATATTATTATTTTTGTATTCTTAAAGTTTATTTTAAAAGTGATCTCATAGTATTGTTAGTAAGATTGACTAACCAGGAGATGCCACAAGGGCTAATGAGATAACTTTTAGAATGTAAAATCACAGGAAGCCATAGCCATAATGCAATGAATGAACAAAAACAATACTAGAATTTTTGAAGGAAATATACAGTTATTAGAATTAAGATGATTATAGGGGAAAAAAAGAATGAAAATCAAAATTAAAAATAAAGGTCGATTCATCAAATAAATTAAATATTTTTAATTAATATATATATGTGTATTCGTGGCATACATAATTAATTCTCATAATACGTGAAATATTTGTTTTTCATTTTAGACAGATTTTATATGATTAAATGGTTGTATATAAATGGTTGTATGTACTGTATATACATAAATGTGCAGTATATATATGTACTACAGTATATATATACACCTGCATATATATGTACTACTTGAACGTTTATTATAAAAGTTTATGTGAAAATACTCCAAAAACTTTTAAAGTTTTACCCTATTTCATGGCTTATTATATATTTGCTTTATTTAAAATTAATTTAAAATATTATATTTGTCAAAACTTTATACACAGTTTTTTTTTTCCAATATACAAATTTAATAAATGTTTTGTAACTGAATTAATGATATCATTTTAAAGTGCCATAAAACATGTAGTGAGTCAACGTGGGTTACTGAAAAAATAACTTCATCTTGAGAAAAAATAATAATAAAAGTAAAAATAATAATAATAATAATAATAATTATATATATATATATATATATAATCTATTTAAAAAAACTTCTTTTAAAACCCAAATTCTTGTTATAGCGTATCATATAAATCTTTTCGAAGTTAGAATAAAATTTAATTTATCAAAAAAAAAAAAAAAACTAGTATGTTGTGGCCACCACGAGACTTTCTTCTATATTTTCCTATACATATTCAATCAGTAACAATATTAAAAAAAAAAAAAAAAAACGATTTTTTTTTCTAAGTTTTTTTTTTTTTTTTTTTTTGTAAAAATTAATACATATTCAATCACTAATAATATTTAAAAAAAAAATGCGAATTTTTTTCTAGGTTTTTTTTTTTTTTAAGTAAAAAAAAATCGATAACTTTGTTTTAAATTATCACAGATTTATAGTTCAACCATTCGTTTTAAAGGTATTGACGAGATCTTTCGAATGATACCCATCTTCAAAGTTTACCCCCCCCCCCCCCAGGGGGGGAAGCGATGCCCCCCATGCACTAAATTTTTTTCCTAGTTACGTACTACTATTATCAATAATTCATATTAATTTTGCAATCACAAGTGTAAAATAACTCTTATTATGCACATTTATACGAATTTTTGTCCTATTCTGCCATGTTAAAAATTTAGATAAAATGCTATCACAGCGCCTCCTGTTGAGATATTGATCCCCAAATATAATCAGTACCAGTTTATGTCGGAGACCAACTAAATACTAAGTTTGGTAAAATTTCGTTTAAAAAAAAAAAAAAATTTTTTTTTTTTTTTTTTTTTTTTTTGTTAAAAGTAAAAAAAATCGATAACTTTGTTTTAAATTATCACAGATTTATGGTTCAACCATTCGTTTTAAAGGTATTGACGAGATCTTTCGAATGATACCCATCTTCAAAATTTAACCTCCCGGGGGGGTACTTCCCCCCAGGGGGGGAACCGATGCCCCCCCCATGCACAAAATTTTTTTCCTAGTTAACTACTACTATTATCAATAATTCATATTAATTTTACAATCACAAGTTTAAAATAACGCTCATTATGCCCATTTATACGGAATTTTGTCCTATGCTGCCATGTTAAAAATTTGCGTAAAATGCGATTGCAGCGCCACCTGTTGAGCTATTGATCCCCAAATCTAATGGGCACCAGTTCATGTCAGTGTGCAACTAAATACCAAGTTTGGTTAAATTTTATTCATTGGTTCGTGAGATACAGCGTCCACAAAAAAATGATACACACAGACAGACAGACAGACAGACAGACGCACAGACAGACATTTTTTAAAAACTATCAATTCGTGTTCAGGACATCCCAAAACGTGTAGATCCGTCAAAAAACGGAGGTCGAAAATTTTCGCGAATCCAATAATTTCTCTATATTACATATAGAAGAAAGTAAACTAGTATGTTGTGGCCGCTACAAGACTTTCTTCTATATTTACCTATACATATTTAATCAGTAACAATATTAAAAAATAAAAAAAATAAAAAAAAAAAAAAAAAAAAAGTACGATTTTTTTTTTCTAAGTTTTTTTTTTTTTTTTGTTTTTTGTTAAAAGTGAAAAAAATCGATAACTTTGTTTTAAATTATCACAGATTTATAGTTCAACCATTCGTTTTAAAGGTATTGACGAGACCTTTCGAAAGATACCCATCTTGAAATTTTGCCCCACCGGGTGGGAACTTCCCCCCCCGGTGGGGGGCAACCGATGCCCCCACATGCACAAAAATTTTTTCCTAGTTAACTACTACTATTATCAACCTGATCTTTCGAAAGATACCCAATGTGAAAATTTACCCCCCCTGGGGGGGGTATTTTTCCCCTAGGGGGGGAAGCGATGCCCCCCCATGCAGAAATTTTTTTTCCTAGTTACATACTACTATTATCAATAATTCATATTAATTTTACAATCACAAGTTTAAAACAACTCTAATTATGCACATTTATACGAATTTTTGTCCTATGCTGCCATGTTAAAAATTTAGATAAAATGCTATCACAGCGCCACCTGTTGAGCTATTGATCCCCAAACATAATCAGCACCAGTTTATGTCGGGGACCAACTAAATACCAAGTTTGGTTAAATTTCGTTAAAAAAAAAAAAAAAAAAATTGCGATATTTTTCTAAGTTTTTTTTTGTTAAAAGTAAAAAAAATCGATAACTTTGGTTTAAATTATCACAGATTCATCGTTCAACCATTCGTTTTAAAGGTATTGACGAGATCTTTCGAAAGATACCCATCTTGAAATTTTGCCCCCCGGGGTGGGAACTTCCCCCCCCGGTGGAGGGCAACCGATGCCCCCACATGCACAAAATTTTTTTCCAAGTTAACTATTACTATTATCAACGAGACCTTTCGAAAGATACCCATCTTGAAAATTTACTTCCCCGGGGGGGGATTTTCCCCCCCAGGGGGGGAACCGATGCCCCCCCATGCACAAAATTTTTTTTCTAGCTAACTACTACTATTATCAATAATTCATATTAATTTTACAATCACAAGTGTAAAATAACTCTCTTTATGCCCATTTATACGGAATTTTGTCCTATGCTGCCATGTTAAAAATTTGCATAAAATGCGATCACAACGCCACCTATTGAGCGAGTGATCCCAAAATCTAATCAGCACCAGTTTATGTCAGGGTGCAACTAAATACCAAGTTTGGTTAAATTTCATTCATTGGTTCGTGAGATACAGCGTCCACAAAAAAATGATACAGACAGACAGACAGACAGACAGACAGACATTTTCTAAAAACTATTAATTCGTGTTCTCCATATCCCAAAACATGTAAATCCATCAAAAAGTGGACTTCGAAAATTTTTGCGAATCCAATACTTTCTCTATATTACATATAGAAGAAAGTAAAAATTGCAACTTCTTTGTTTATTAACCAAAATTGGGAAAATTTGAACTGTGTTAAGAAAAGAGAAGTTATTTCTTAAAATTCACAACAGATGGCAGCACCACACGATTGCCTATAAGCTTTGTGATTTCATTTTCTAATTAAGGGCCAATATCTGCAATTTAATTATTCGTTTGAGGCACCTTTTTATTATTATTTTAGTTTATTATTATTTATTTATATTATAACTTAACATTTCACTGATTTGGTTAATGTTTATGTGCTTTTCCTAATCATTTTTATTTTGTATTGTTAATTGTTTCATTGACATTTTAGTGAATATTCCGCCCAATAGAGGGCGCTTGTAGTCCACAAAAAACTCTTTTTTGCTTCGAAAGAGAGATGTAAGAAAAAGGCTTCTTAAAAAAAAAAATTCAGAAATTCTTAGGTAGTCAACGATAAATTTTCTTTTATCAATTGACATCTTTTCTACTAATTGTCTGCAAAAATTAACACTCCGGATCCTCAGGGTATCGAACGGACCACCGGATTACTTTCATTTATCTTATTAGCGCTCTTACCAACTGAGCCACGGAGAGACAAATGAAAAAGCTTGTATTTACCTAAAAATAGAGGCGCATTTTTTATTTGGTTGAGATTCACAAACATACCGTAGTGAATGACAGTAAGTACATAAGAATTTGGGAATTACTTGCGCATGCATGGATCATTAAAAACTGAAACTTTCTGAAAAAAAATGTTTTGACGATTTAAATAAAATAATATAAAAATTTAGTACACTGGAAAAAAATTTCTGAGACTGACATCTAGAAACTAAATTGTGTCTATATTAAATATAGTTTTTGTTATGCTTATAAATTATAGCTATACTTTCTAGCGATTTCTAAAAACTCCTATTAGGATTCTACAACGTTTTCCTATATTATCGTACTCAAACTCATTTAAAAATCTCTGCAAATAAATGTGAACTCAAGAGACGAGTTTTATGAACTATAATTTACTTTTATGTCATAATATTCATAATATCGATTTAACATCTAAAAAAGTATAGACTCGAAGCTCTCGATCATTTCGTCTATCCAGTTTCTTTGCTCATATTATATGCATAGCTCGTAAATCTATATTAGGGATTAAGAAAATGACTACTCATTTGTTCTACACTGAGAAAAAATTCTGTAACTGACATCTAGAATCTAAATTGTGGCTCCAGAAAAAATAGTTCCATGTCATCCTTATAAATTCTAGTCCCCTTGGAAAGCGAGTTCTAGAAACCCCTATTAGAATTCTACAGCGTTTGCCTATATTATCGAGGGCAAAGTTATTTAAAAATCCCTGTAAATAAATGAGAATACAAGAGGCGGGTTACAGCATTTATAATCTTTGTTTATTACCCAGTTCTAGAAACCCCTATTAGAACTATAGAGAACTTGTCTATATTATCGAGGTCAAACCTATTTTGAAAATATATCCAAATAAATGCAAACACAAGAGGTGGGTTTCAGTAACTATAATCTTGGTTTATGACTCTATTCTAGATAATCAAGCGTGAATTTCTCACCATACAAAAGATTCAGAATATTGTTTCACTATCTAGAAATGTGTAGACTAGAAATTCTCGATCATTTCGTCTATTTAGTTTATTGGCCTGCCTAATGCGTATAACTCGGAAATCTATATTTCTAGTTAAGGGATTTAGAAAATGGCCACTTTTTCATTCTAGATGAAGGTGGTATATATATATATATATTTTTTTTTTTTTTTTCTCAGTGTAGATGGAGGCGGTACGTTTTGTTTCTTAGTGTTAAATTCCTTTAATCTTTCATTACCCTTCTTGACTTTTAAGACACCAGTGTTGACAAATGAAATTTTGTGCATATTATGCAATATGGAATTTATATAGATTATGGTATTATGTAAACAAGTACTGTTATAACTTCTCACAGAAAATTACTTAAACGAAATAGCACTTTTAGATATACTTTAACATTTACTTTACTTAAATGTGATGGAAACTAGATTTATAAATACTTCAGATATAAATTTTTTTAGGATATGATTAATGTAATTTTTTTATTACTAATGAATATGTCAAATCCAAGTTATTAAGCAATTTATAATTTTCTAATCAGTCAACGAATTTCATAAAATATATTAAAAAAAAAAAAAAAAAAAAAGCAGTTTAAAAGGCGAGGCCATGTTATCAAAATAATCCTATTGTTTAAAATAAAACTATTCATAGCTACATGTAAGGATCTCGGGCTATCTAATACATAATCAGTTGTCCTCCATTTATCAAGAAATACATATTTCCTGTCTTTTATAATTTTGAACTTCGGTAAATGTATGAAATTCTGAAGGCTATTTAACATTTTGAATATCGACATAATTAATTGTTCTCCTGTCATATATTAAGTAGAATGCTAAATGAACATTTAAATAAAGGTTGTTTAACGAGAACTGACAATTATCGCTATTTGCAATATATATATACATACATATATATATATATATATATAAGGCATTAAAACTTTAAAGACAAAAATCAAATGCTATGTTTATATTATGATCCCAGTATAGGATTTTAAATAATTTATTAAAATAGTTTTCATGATAAATATATATTGCAATAAGTAAAAATATATTTACCATGAAAAATGTTTTAGTGAAATGATTAGAAAAAAATATCAGTTTAAATTAAAATTTTCAAAAAGTTTTTTTTTTTTTTTTTTTAGATCTTCTTTCATACTGTTTATTAACATAATATTTCAAATAAGTATATATTTATTTAAATGATTTAGAAATTTTTATATGTTATGGATATATACATTATGTGTTTTATTTTCGATTTCATATTATAAAAATATATAAATTTTTAAACATTAAAAAAAAAAAAATCATATTTTTAAAATGCTTTACAAAGTAATATATGTTAAGATTATATAAATTATATACATTATTATGATAGTATACAGTGTGTTTATAATTAAACTTCCCCTATAAGCACCATCCTACAGCGCAAACGGGTGGACGGAATGCAACGAAATTTAGTATATAGACTATACACGAGATGCACTCATGGAATATCGAAAAAAAAATTTAGTACCAAAATGTCCACCTTTTCCGGAAAAAACATGAAATTTAACACAATAAACGACCAAAACGGAATACAGAAACAATGTTAACAATCCTGAACAAGAATGCCCTTTTTTCTGTAACTGTATAAAAGTTGTACCAATAGGTACAGATTTGATGGACACACAGAGCTGCTACCTAATCCGGCAAATTGTTAGTACCGCCCCTTTTTCTACACCACTTAATTTTTTGAGTATTTTTCTACTTAATTCATCATAGATACGTTTGAAGAGAATTACTCTAAAAATTAAGTGGTGTAGAAAAAGGGGTGTTTTTCAATGGTCGTTAACAATTTGCCGGATTAGGTTGGCAGCTCTGGACACATACCTTTAGGGGTTTACATACATAAAATTTCATATCAAAATAGTATTAAAAAGTGCTAAGTAACGCAGTGGAATGGAAATCCGGGCCTGTGAGGTGAAATCGATACTGGAATGTAGAGGGGGGGACTTTGGTTTGAGCCTCCCTCGCTACGTGCAAGACAATTTTAGTTAAGCCATTTTTTTTTTTTTTTTTAATAGTTCATACGATAACTGGAATATATACGACAGCACTATTTCTTTCAGCCTAGGATTTTCAATTATCTTAATTATTAATAATAATTTTCTATTCAACCTTGAATGTCGAAAGAAAAAATGAACGTGCAAACATTTCTTTTAAAATAAATGAAATAATTTTTAAATACCGTGCTAAAGAGATTTATATAATATAGTGTAATAATAATATAAAATGAATATAAAATAATAAAATAATAATAATAATATAACGCATATAATAAAGTATACAGATTTATAATATTTTAAATTTACTGAAAATAAAGTTAAAAGTTTCTGAAATAATGTTTGGAATTTCTAATAGTTTAAAATAAATGAAAAATGCCGGAAAAGGCATTAATTTACTAAAATAAATGCAAATTCCTGAAAGTAAACAAATTTTGTGACCAATTTCACTATTAAAATTTTATTAAAATTATAAAAATTATATAGCGACTCTATTATTTATGAATGAAAAATAAATAAATGAATAAGTAAATATCTTTAATTAAAAAAAAAAATAAATATATATATATATATATATATATATGGAAATATTTTTATTTATTTATTTATTTATTTATTGAAATGTTTAAAATAAAAATGAGAAAAATCATTCTAAAGAAATGGAAGAACTTTAGTATAAAGCACCTCGGCGAAATTCGGAATTTGGCACCGAAGTTGCTCGGACATTTCTTTATTTACGCTATTGCGAAAGTCATTTCAATTCACCGCCAAAATGATGACAAAAATCTAAAAAACGCCAAAGGGCTCCTCTGCTAATGCTGTACAAAAAATGAATATAGTAAGCGATGGTAAGGAATAAAACACAGTTGCTGCATGCCTTTCTGTGCTAAAACTCCTCCAATAGAGGCTGGCTTATCAGACATTTTGTTTCCCACTCAGCGATTATTGTCCATGCGGTTCGAATTTCAAGTGTTATCAAATCACATAAAATAAGGGTTGTACAGCCGAAAATATCTCAAATCATACCAGAACTGCTTTTAGAATGTTTATATTTCCAACAGATAAAGAAAGGCGAAAGAAATGGGGTATTAATTGACCAAGAGAAAATTGTACGTTTAGTTTTCAATCGCAAATATGCAGTGTAATTATGATATGTTTTCTTGCATTTTTGTATCAGTTATTTATTTTTATTGCTGTATGATTATCTAAATGTTGTATTTTACAACATACACTACTTTTCAACGTGCATAAATATTTAAAAATAATTAATTTAACAGTAGCAGTAATGTCTACTTTTTACAAGGGTTATAAGAAAATTTCGCCAAATATTAACGCCAAACTTACCAAGGACAAAGAATAATTCGCTCTACTATTTAGGCAAACTCGCCATTTTAGGCGATAAAGACGCCGAATAATACGTCTGCAACTAAAGGTTGCCACGCTATATTTCCGCTAGTCAACAATGGTCAGCTGTGAGTCAGCTCGTATTATAGGACCCTTAGTGTACCCTATACAAAAAATCTGTTATGTATAAATATTTGTACTATGACTGAAAATATCTGTCAACGTATTGTTTCAATACAATACTGACCAATTCTGATAACTTTGCTACCAAACATTTTCTGCAGTACAGTAAAATTTTTCTTTTCGAAAATGTTTCAGTTCATAATATTTTATTATTAAATTACATATTTTTTTTTTTTGTTGCTGTTGTGTTTTGTCAACGTAAACTTGTTGATTTAGAATCAAGAGGAATAAAAAAAATCTGAAAAAATCAAGGAGTAACTTCATTCACATAAATAGTAAATTAATCAGGGCCCGAAATTTCAAATTAGATTACACTCGCTGAAAAAAAAAAAAAAAAAAAAAAAAAGTCACTCGCCACAAAATAGTATTAACTTACACTACTTTTTACGTATATGGTGACCAGAATTTTTTGTTGGAAAAAGACGAGAAATAATGCAATGTCTTATTTTATAAGAAAATAGAAGATATTCAATTTTGAAGAAAATGCCATTTTAGAGGACACAAAATTGAATGAAAATGATTAAAAAACCGATTCAAAGCTATTTTACACAAAACTGGGGAAACATTTTTATCTCAAATGACAAATTTGTATCAGTATACCTTAATTTAAATGAATAATATACGGATACGAGAGGAAAAATCCCTAATTTATATAGGTGTATGTGGACAATACAGATTTTTTTTTTTTAATTATTAATTTTTTTCTATAAACAAAAACTTTTTTTTTTCTGTGGTACTTTTATGCAATTACATAAAAAATGTTGGTAGACATCTTTTTTTATTAAAATCATAATCATAAAAGAAAAAATAAAATTGGCAAATGAAAAAATAAAATTAATATTCGGCAGATGAAACTATTTGTTTTAACGAAGCATTCTTTATCAACATTTTATAAAAGTTCTCACAAGTATAACCTAAATTAGTCTTAGTAGTTAATAAGTTTTTACTTTCTTCTATATTCAATAGAAGAATATATTGGATTCGTAAAAATTTTCGACCTCGGGTTTTTGATGGATTTACACGTTTTGAGAGCTGTAGAACACGATTTGACCATTTTTAGAAAATGTCTGTCTCTTTGTCAGTCTGTGTGTGTGTGTGAGACAAAATTTCGTGGCAACTGTATCTCAGGAACTACTGCACAGAATTTCATACAAATTGGTATGTAGTTGCACCTTGACATAAATTAGTGCCTATCAACTTTTGGTAAAAATTGTTTTACAGGTTGCGTTGCCATCTCGCTTTTTCTAAATTTTAAACATGGTGATATAGGACTAACTTTTCTATAAATGTGCATAAAGAAAATTCTTTTTTAGTAATCATTGTGAAATTTACAAGAATTATTTATAATAGAGATAGTCAACTGGGAAAAAATTGGTGTATGTGTAGGAGCTTCGCGGGGAAGTCCCCTCTCGAGGGGAGTAAATTTTGAAGATGGGTATCTTTCAAATGGTCTCAACCTTTAAAACGAATGGTTGAACTATAAATCTGTGATAATTTAAAACAAAGTTATCGATTTTTTTTTTTTTTACTTTTAACGAAAAAAAACTTAGGAAAAAAAATCGTATATATATTTATATATATTCATAAGAAATTTTTTAAAAACGAATATGTGTACGATATAAAATGAAATAAAATTAATGATTATTATAATATAACGTAAAACAGAGAAAGCTAGCGCTAAAAGCTGCTTAGCTAAACAATGTTTTTAATAAATAAGAACTTTTACAACAAGTATTTATAAATATGAAATAAAAATATAAATTTGAAGATTAGAAAAACCAACAGGAGATTTGCAAACCAATGCACAAAATTGCTGCAAAAGGAAATGTAAAACTTGAATATAGGAATAATTTAACAAATGAAATGGAATAAAACCCCAAAACACACAGAAGTCTTCATCAGGGAGGCCCTTCCGTGTAGGAGTTAAAAAGAAGTTTCTAGAAGTTTACCAAGATTGAACCAAACTTGGTATTTAGTTGGCCTCTGACATAAACTGGTGCTGATTAGATTTGGGAATCAATCGCTCAACAGGTGGCGCTGTGATCGTATTTTTTTCTAACTTTTTAACATGGCAGTATAGGACAAAATTTCGTATAAATGTGCATAATGAGAGTTATTCTTAACCTGTGATTCTAAAATTAATATGAATTATTGATAATAGTAGTAGTTAATTAGGAAAAAAAATTGTGCATTTAGGGGCATCGCTTCCCTCCCTGGGGGGGGGGGGGGGTAAATTTTGAAGATGGGTATCTTAAGAAAGATCTCGTCAATACCTTTAAAACGAATGGTTGAACTATAAATATGTGATAATTTAAAACAAAGTTATCGATTTTTCTTAATTTTAACGAAAAAATACTTTAAAAAATCGTTCTTTTTTTTTTTTTTTTTTTAATATTGTTACTGAGTGAATTTTTATAGGAAAATATAGAAGAAAATATTGTGGTGGCCACAACATACTAGTTAAAATAGGTATATAAAGGGGATTTTTTTCACATGTCTACATTTTGCTCTTTGAAGAAAACAGTCGCTTTGTGAGAAAGTTTTTGCCAGGAGGACATAAAATGAACTCAACTAACTTTTGCATATTAGGTGGTGGTAGTATTATCATTAACACCAATTTTCTGCACTAGGGCTCTAGGCCTGAGTAGGAGAGTCCTCTGTGGGGTCTTTTTAAGAGATCCTAGCCCAAATTTACGCTAGTTTCGTAGGAAACCACAGAAATCTCGTAACGGCAAAGCCAACGAGTGCGACCGAGTTTCGAACCCAGCCCCTCACATGTATACCAGCTTCGAGGACAGAATTTCTCGGTCACTTTTGGGCCTATTTTTATGAGGAATGTTATTCATGGAAAAGTAAGAACACACATCAACCCACTGTGTATCAACCGGAGCACAACCTTCTTAATGATTTCATGACAATTTCAATAGTGATTCCGTGTTCTGAATCAAAGAACCGTAAATATATAGAGAATATTTTATTTTTTTCTGTGATTCAAAGAATCTGAATAGACATAAACTGTAATATATGCTTTGGCAAATTTATTAGAAAGTTGTTATTTTGCGAACATAATGCAGAAAATTGTTAGTGTTCATTATTCGATACAGCCGATTGAGCTTCCCAGTTTTGCGAATTTTTTTAAATTAAGGACTAAATCCTTTCAATTTGAAAAAAAGGGTCAGAGGATGAAAAAAATAAAAAAAGGACTTTTAAGTCCTGTAATTTCTTTTTCGTTTAAGAGGGCAGAGCGTTGAAAAAAAAAAGACTGTCGTCTTAAAAAGAGGATGTCTGGTCACCTTACATAAGATTAGCCTGATTTTGCGTTTTTAAATTGATAATTTTTTATTATTTTTTATTTATTTATTTTTGTAGCACCGCATACTTTAAGAATTCTATCTACATTTAGACTGAAATTTTACTCGCCACAGTAAAATTTCCACTCGCCATTGGCGAGCTGGCGAGCGGAAATTTCGCGCCCTGAAATTAATAATAATAAATTCAACAAAATAAATGAAAAATATTTTTACTAATTATTAGTAATATTTTTAATGGAAGCAAAACGTCCTTAAATTTCTTTCGATGACTTATTTATTTTGATATCAAATATAATCTCTCCATTATTAACCACTTGGCTATATTAATGTATACATATAAATGGCTAAAAGATTTCCTCGGATTCTGTTTCTCTGAGTGTGGACGTAAGTTGTTACCTGATTTTCATACTTTAGTTAGTTTTAAAAAATCTAATTGTCCGATCGATAAGCTGTTTAATCCGACAGATTCCGAAAAATCGCCTCTTTCATTTGGTACCTTATTTGTAACGAAATTTTGATTAGATCTTTTTAAATTAATTAAAATATTAAAATAATGACCTTGTAATAGCTTTAAAATTGGCCATTTAAATTTTTAATTGTTGTCAAATATATATATATATATATATATATATATATATATATGTGTGTGTGTGTGTGTCTATACGAGTTTTTTTTCCAGCATAAAATGAAATATTCTTTAAAGCGAAAAAAAAAAAAAAAAAATAAATAAATATTAAATATTAAATTTGCTCATGCGCATAAAAAAATAAAAAAATGAAAAATGAGTAAAAAAAAAACTTTTTTAATATACCTCAATTTTAGATTTTTTTTTTTTTTCTTTTTTCTTTTGTTTAAATAGTATGTTTTTCGCACAGATGAATCGTGCTTGGCATGAAAAATAATTCAGCATTGTATTAAAGAGTTTTACTTATTGATAATCCTGGGTAATTTTTAAAATTTTGATGCTGAAATAGATAGGATATTTTTCGCCAGGGACTCCACTTTCGCAAAAGCCACTTTAAGCCAAGTAGCGCATCAAAAATATAAATAAATTATAAAATATTGAAAAGCAGAAAATAAGAGGGGGGGGGGAGAAAAAAGAAAAGAAAATGAAGAAACAGAAAGAATAATCACATAAATTATGTATTTTTGTCAAAAGTTGCGATAAAAATTCCAAAGTCGCCAAAGGGAGCTATATTAAGGCTGTGCCATGATCAGGTTTATATATTTCGTTATTTCATTATTTATTTTTCTGTGTACCAACTACTATTAACTAACTCAACTACTTTTTTACCACAAACATTAATTGTCTCAAGCGATAGACGTAGCCGATCATATCACATGAAATTGTTGTCATTTTATGATTGATCGAATAAATCAAATAAGTATAGAAAATAACGTGAGAGAAAATATTATGTACACCACGTATAGTGTTGTTCATATGTAACTGGAATTCAAAAGTGAAACTCTTAAGTTTTTTCGATACTGTCCGTTTCGTAACTGTAATCTGAAAAGCACCCAAATGGAAGCCCACCGGTAAGCTATAGTAACAGGCAATAGGGACAAATACCTGAGAGTCTATGAACGAGTAGGTCACCGCCGAAGGCAACGGGGAATCAAAGCTAGATTTGGAGCAATTTCATGTTTTTTTTTTTTTTTAATAATTTCATTTTTGTTTATAAGACGATATAGAAAAGAGTTTCTTTTAAATATAGTGACCTCTTAATATTTTTAATGGAAGCAAAACGTCCTTAAATTTCTTTCGATGACTTATTTATTTTGATATCAAATATAATCTCTCCATTATTAACCACTTGGCTATATTAATGTATACATATAAATGGCTAAAAGATTTCCTCGGATTCTGTTTCTCTGAGTGTGGACGTAAGTTGTTACCTGATTTTCATACTTTAGTTAGTTTTAAAAAATCTAATTGTCCGATCGATAAGCTGTTTAATCGCCTCTTTCATTTGGTACCTTATTTGTAACGAAATTTTAATTAAATCTTTTAAAATTAATTAAAATATGAAAATAATAACCTTGTAATAACTTCAAAAATGGACATTTAAATTTTTAATTGTTGTCCCCCCCCCCCAAAAAAAAAAAAAAAAAAAAAAAAAAAAAAAAAAATATATATATATATATATATATATATATATATATATATATATATATATATATATTAAATATTAAATTTGCTCATAAATATGATAAAATGAAAATATAAAAATACAGTAAAAAAAAAATAAAAATAAAAATAAACTTTTTTAATATACCTCAATTTATTTTTTTTTCCTTTTTTCTTTTGTTTAAATAGTATGTTTTTGGCACGGATGAATCGCGCTTGGCATGAAAACTAATTCAGCATTATATTAAAGAGCTTTACTTATTGATAATCCTGGGTAATTTTTAAAATTTAATTTAAAAATAAAGAAATAGAAAAAATAATCACATAAATTGTGTATTTTTGTCAAAAGTTGCGATAAAAATTAAAAAGTCGTCAAAGGGCTGTGCCATGATCAGGTTTACATATTTCATTATTCATTTATTTTTTTTTCTGTATACCAACTACTATTAACTAACTCAACTACTATTATAACCACAAACATTAATTGTCTCCTGCGATAGACGTAGCCGATCATAGCACATTGTAATATTATATATGGCGTGAAATTGCTTTCATTTTATGGTTGATCGAATAAATCAAATAAATATAGAAAATAATGTGAAAGAAAACATTATGTACACCACGTATAGTGTTGTTCATATGTAACTGGAATTCAAATGTAAAACTGCTACTTCAATTTTTTCGATAGTGTCCGTTTCGAAACTGTCATCTGATAAGCATCCAAATGGAAGCCCACCGGTAAGCTATTGTCACAGACAATAGCGACAGACACCGGAGAGCCTGCGAATGAGTGAGTCGCTAGCTTTAGAGCAATTTTATGATTTTTTTTTATAGTTTCATTTTTGTTTATAAAGCGATATAGAAAAAAAAAAAAAGTTTCTTTTAAATATAGTGACCAGCGAAGCGGGCAAATCCTTCGTTGATTCACTACCTTAATAAATTCCATGAACTTAAAAATGGTTTCGTTAACAAACTTTGATCTGTTGGCACGCAAGCAGCATTAGGCCGAGTTTTGTACATTCGAGTTTGATTTTTGAATTTTTCCCGCATTCGAAATTCGGTTCGTTCCCGAACCGGGGCTTTTCTAGTTAAGATTATAAAAGAAGAAGAAATTTTAATACAACTTAATATTTCCATACACTTTAATTACGCTGTTTATTTTTCTTTCTTTCTTTCTTATTTATCAAATATATATATATATATATATATATATATATATATATATACAGACACGGCATTATTTCATTATTTAAAACATGAAAATCTGACATTGACAGATTTTAATTTAGTGCCAGAGGCCTACTGCTAAACTTGTTAATATCGACACATTCTTCTTTAGTTAATTCGTGACGATCTAAATTCCATGATAAAGTTTTCATTAAATCAAACCAATGTGTTTCAGCTGCAGATACTGTAACAAATAACGTTGGAAGTCCAAACTGTCTTATAGCCGCAAAACAACGTTTTTTCTCTTTTTCCCAATGAGGGGGAGGTGTGCCTTGGGGGGGACTCATGTCAAAGTTGTACCTTGGGGGGGGACTCATGTCAAAGTTGGGCCTGGGGGGGGGGGACTCATGTCAAAGTTGGGCCTTGGGGGGACTCATGTCAAATTTGTACCTTGGGGGGACTTCATTCAATAAATCCCCATTCAATAAACCGACTGAAATAGGCCTCTAGCACTAATTAAGAGTGACCTATAAAAATTCGACAACTGTACCGACTGAAATAGGCCTCTAGCACTAAAAAAAAAAAAGAATAAAGAAAAATAAAATAAAATAAAATAAAATAATGGACTTATTTGCTCATTAATGGTTTCTAATGGCGAGTATTAAATAGCATTTTAAGGTTGTAATTTTTTATTTTAAATAAAAAAAATAAATAAATAAAAAAAAGTTTGTTATCTATGTTATAATATCCGGAAGCGATGCACTTAACAATGTGCTAAAAAAAAAAAAAAAAAAAAAAAAGCCCTGATAAAATTTTCATAGAAGTTTTTTGAGTGTGTTTTTTGTGTTAGTTAATCCAGTGTATTGGTGCACCCTCCGTAATAATTACATATTTTATTTAGCATAGTTTAAAAGTTCCAAATGCTTGTTAATATATTTTGTTTATAGGTGTTATATTTAAAAAGGTTTGGGACATTTTTTTTTACTGTGTTTTCTGTGGGGCAAAATATGCTTTTATTGCTTTTCTGTTTTCCGAAATAAACATTTTTTTACAGCATACAAATGAGTGATCTGTAACAAATATGTGTCAATTTATTTTGAAAATCTATTTTATGAATACATAGGAGTTATATGTTTAATGAAGTTCGACTTAATACAAATTTTGAAGATCCCAGAATAAACCTACAAATTTCAGTTCTAAATAAAAATTGTTCGTATGCTTTATTGCAAAACACGAACTTGAATTTTAATAACTTTTTATATAAACTTGAAATATGTAATTTAAAAGATGATTTAGATAGTTTTTCAATAATTTTTTTTTCAGGTGTTTATGAGTAAAACATGCATATAACGTGTATAAATAAACTAAACTGTATTAAAAGTTATATTGTTGCACCTCAATGGAGGATATTCACCATGAAGCTTAATCCATATCATGTAAAACACAAATAATAATAATAATAATAATAAAATACTTAAGCATTTTATTGTAAAGCTTCAAAGAGCGTATGGGATTAGAATACATTATTTCCTCTCAGAATATTTAAAAATGTTTGTAGGTAAATATTAAATAAAAGTGAAAATCAGTATGAGGTTGATAATAAATATTATATAATTGTATTACGTTCAGTAATTTATAAACGCAAGTGTATATATATATATATTATGTATTTTTTTCTGCTATAGAAAACTTCATTTTAAATTTAAAAAAAAAAAAAAAAAAAAAAAAAAAAAAAAAAAAAAAAAAGGAAAAAGAAGAAGTAGTAGTACTGGTGTCAATGTCCCGTCTCGAGAGAAAAACTTTTTCACCCTCTGATTTCAAATGAGGGACAAGGCAATTATTGTATATATTTGTAAAACCTTTTTCATGTTTAAAAATCTATTGCTAACTATTGAATTGACAAGTATTAAAATAATTAAGTTAATGAAAGGTTATGAAAAAAAAAAAAAAAAAAAAAGAGTGTGTAACTCTTTTCGACATAAAGAAAATACATACGAGTATTATTCATGCGTTGTACAACAGTGGATGGACAGAAATATGTTCACTGGATGTCTGAGTTAAACATGTCTCTTAGTTATGTGAAAATATTCAAACCGTTAAAAAATTAGATTAAAAATAAAGTGATAACTAAATGTTCGAATTTCATATTATTCTTACACGCGGTATGCGTATTACTTCTGGAGTCCTTTTTATGAACTGAAGATTTTTGAAGCAATCGGTTTCAAAATCATGCACTTTTAACACGTTATTACAGTTAAAAAAATGATTATAATGAATTAATTTCAATTTAATTCATTTTGTTTATTTCTATACGGAGTTTCTATACGGAGTTAGAAACTCCGTATAGAATTAGTATTAGTTTAGTTCTCTGTTTATTTCTATACGGAGTTATTTCTTTTGTTTCTATACAGAGCTGTTTTCAGCTCTGTATAGAATTACTTTTATTACTATTATTCTATACTCTGTAAAGAAATTTATACTATTATTATAAATAAATATTATTCTATACTCTATATAGAATAATACTTATGCGAATAGAATAATATAAGAATAATATATAATATATAATAATGTATCTGTATAGAATAATATAATTATATAAATATATTAATATCTCTGTATTAATATATTTATAATAATATATGTAATAATCGATATTAATATCTTTATATAGAATAATGTATTAATATAAATATTATTCTATACTCTGTATAGAAATTTATATTATTAATCTATCTTAACTATATAAATTTAAAAAAAAATAAAAGATACAATCATTTGAGTTTGGAATTTAATTTAATAGCCGTTGATAAGGAAATCATCAGTTATTTAAAAATTACACCATTAAATATTAAAACAGTGATTAAAAAGCCTAAATGATTTTAAAAAAAAAATGTTTGTAATATACAAAATAGTTCTTGTGTACTAAATTTTCTGACAGAAATTTTTGATGAAATTTAACTTCGGCTCAAATTCATCAAAGTCGTCTGTAATAACATAATTATGATCTAAACAATGGATGCTTATTGTTATTATTATTGTTATTATTATTATTTGGATAAGGAAAATGGTGGAACTTCTTTTTCAGCAGTCGTATACAAGATCAATACAAAAAACCCTTAACGGGTTAAAAGTTTGTGACGCAGCACTGTACTTTATGGCTATAAGAATTAGAAATACGGGTCTTAAAAATAATGATATCAAATTTTCAGTGACGCTTTGATATTAATTAAATTATACATAGATTTTCTTATTTGAATTTGTTTTTTCCTTTTATTTATATTTACAGTGTAAACGTTATTTTCAACATAAAATAATATATAGCATTTACTCATTGATACTTTTCCATTCACATCTCTTATACTATGAAAGCATGTGTTTTAAAAGAAATTATATGAAATTCCAGTAACGCAGTGGTGTTACATTAAGTGATTTGTTTTTAAATTTCTCTGCAATTATTTTGTTTTGCATATTAAAGTATATGTGCACATTGAAATATTGCTTTTAATTTTCAAATACGCTGTCAAATATATCACTTTCATTAAGCTTTTATTATGTACTGAAATATATTTATTTCAATGAATTATTCTATCTTTTGCGTCACGCCATCCAAAAAGGAAAAAAAATTCACAGTTTTTTTTCTTTGCATCACGATATCTATTTGCATGCATTTTCAATTTATTTGGATGAAATGACACAAAGTAAACATTTCCATATATTTTACTTACAGTTTTGGATGGCGTGACGCAAAAGATAGAATAATTCATTGAAATAAATATATTTCAGTACATAATATAAGCTTAATATAAAAGTGATATATTTGACAGCGTATTTGAAAATTAAAAGCAATATTTCAATGTGCACATATACTTTAATATGCAAAACAAAATAATTGCAGAGAAATTTAAAAACAAATCACTTAATGTAACACCACTGCGTTACTGGAATTTCATATAATTTCTTTTAAAACACATGCTTTCATAGTATAAGAGATGTGAATGGAAAGGTATCAATGAGTAAATGCTATATATTATTTTATGTTGAAAATAACGTTTACACTGTAAATATAAATAAAAGGAAAAAGCAAATTCAAATAAGAAAATCTATGTATAGTTTAATTAATATCAAAGCGTCACTGAAAATTTGATATCATTATTTTTAAGACCCGTATTTCTAATTCTTAAAGCCATAAAGTACAGTGCTGCGTCACAAACTTTTAACCCGTTAAGGATTTTTTGTATTGATATCATTACTTTTTAGGGGTTAATGATCAAAACGCAAAATTAAAGGAGCATGGTAATGAGTTATAACACTGTATTAAAAGTGTTGTTTTATAGGTCATACTCGAACAAAATAACAAACAAAATAAAATTTCAAAATTTTATAAAAAGTGATAAAAAAGATGGACACATGCAACATTACAAAGGCATAATATAGTACATTTTAAAAAATGACAAAAATTTCTTATTTATATTTATTTCTTATTATAATTTTTTAGGTATAGATTTGATTTAAAAGAGAAAAATAAATAATAATAGAAAAATCTTTAAAAAGTGAAAATTTTATACTGGTAAATATTTAAGTAGTATAGTTTGTTATGAATTTAATTTAAAAAAAAATCTTAATCTATTCAAAATTTTATTATAGCTTAACATTTTGTAATTTATATATTATATATATACTAGAAACTTAATGAGCAAATTAATTATTTTCAAATTCTGTTTTAACAATTTTTTCAATCCGTAGTTTAAGTGATTTATCACCTAATTTTGAAAAAATTACAAATATTTGCATATGATTATCATATTATTTGTCATTTTTATGAAAATAAAGGAAAAATTTTTTGTTGTTGCAATCACCTTTTAAAATAGAACCAATTTTGAAAGTTAACAACGTATCAGCATGAAAACAATGTAAATACAAAGAATATTTTTGATAAACAAATGTCATATAAAATACATGTACCTAAATAAATAACTCATTTAATATATATATTAAAAAAAGAAAAATATTTTATTTTTATTTTTTGTGTTTATTTTTGACGCTCCCCGATAGATGGAGCCAAAACGATTATTTGATATTCAGTATTTCAGATGGAAGAGAAGAAATTCGTCCGCGAAACTGCCGCATCACGGTATTTTCGGAGTAAAAAATAGTTCGATTTTTAAACTGAGTTATAAAAAAAACAAGAGTTTTCCTAGGGAAAAGGGAGATGTCAGGCACATCAGATAAAAGCGATTAATATCATATATAAATTAAACTAAATTCGCTCGAGCCATATTCGAGAAAAATTTGTTCCTTACATACGCCGCCCATGTACAACTTAAATGAGCCAATTCATATCTCGAAATATATTGCACGCAGAAATGTAGCGATTTCAGAGTAGGATCAGACAGAAGGTGAAAGTCTACTTTGAAAATATCAGAACATAACCTCCCATATTTCCTGAGATATTAAGTGTCGGCTTTCAGCGGTTACTTTGATCTTAAAATTCCTGTATATATAAGTGTCGCAGTTTTCGTTCGTTTTTCCGTTTCCGCTGAGTGTCGTGGCGTTCGTTTGTTTTTGCGCTTGCGTCACTAGAAAAACTGCCGTTTTTCATGATAGAATCCTTAAAGAAAAGCCTACGAATTCCCTTGCTCCCGACAGGTTTTACTACTTTCCTCTGCATTCCCCGGCTGTGATAGTTTGTTAATTTCCATACATTTTTCTCCGTAAATTGAAAACAGTGAAAAATTAAAACCAATTGTGATGAAAGTTTTGAACAGTAACAAACGAAAATTCGACACAATAGGCAAATTAATATGAACCTGTATAAAAATGAATACACGATGGAAATTAACAATTGTTTACAGTATTCTGGGTGTAAGTACAAGGAAATATTATTTGACTACAACTGAATTCATATTGGGAACAAATGGTAAAATGGCGAATATTTCTTTCCCATCTAGATATTGTATTTTTTACCCAACAAAACTGAATCAAATACTTAAAATATTCCGTCACCTTTCGTATTTATTTATTTATTTATTTATGCAAAACTTATATTTTTAGTTTAGTTTTGCGCGAAAACAGGTAATATGGTATATTTTTGCTGATTATTATAATCAGTATTCATTGCTTTTAAACAACTTTATAGAAGTGAATCTAAGAAATGATTAAAAATACTCAGTAAAAATTGCAATACTCAGTAAAAATATGCTATATCAGCTCATTCGACAACTTCGTAATACAGGTTCTGTGCAGGTGTGTACAGGTTTCTCTACAAGAAGTCACTCCCAGCATGGGAATCTTTCGAATTTCATGTTAAATATATCAAATAAAAGTTTTTAAAGGCACAAAAAAAAAAAAAAAAAAAAAAAAAAGAAAGAAAGAAAGAAATTTGCAATCATTTTGAGATAACGAGTTTGCAATCACATTGGTCTTACACTATTAGAATGAAAAGTAAAAATTACTTAGATAATAAGTGAGTTATTATTTTTTTGTATGGAAGATAAACATTTTATTTGAGTAATTCAGAAGGCAATACGGTTAAATCGAAAAAAAGAAAAAAAAAGTAAAAAAGTAATTTTATTAAATGTATTATATATTTGGCTTCTTAATTTGATCAGAGAAGCTTATAAACGTAGAAACGAGTGAATTCTTTCAAAGCTGCACAAAATATGTATTTATTTAAACTTTAAATCTTCTTCACACACCATAAAATTAATGTAAGCAATACTGGTTTCGAAAGGAAGAGGCCTTTCCTCTTCATGTGCAAAAAACACGTGCTGAAAAAAAAACTCTTCTTATTTTTTCTTCTATATTGCCGCCTTATATCCTTTCTAATGTTACATTTTTTTTTTTTAATTTTCCACACACAATTGGGATTGCAAGTGTTTTCGTTTTTATCCCATGCAATTTTCTAAGGATTTTTTACTTTTCCGCCACCGTAGAGTCTTATAATAGACGACGCATAGAGGTCTTTTTTAACCAGATGTCCATTTTGATCAAGCTTCCAAATACCATAAATAGAAAATTTCCTTTTTTTTTCTTTTTCGTGAAAAGTGCAAGAAAAGATAAAGAAAATAACCTTGGATGCAATAGCAATATATATTTATACCATTAAAATTTACAAAAGTGGAGAGCAGCGTTCTAAACCCTCCATTTTTTTTTTTTTTCATACGACTATTTGTGGTAAGTTATCTTCGTCTTATATAGCAGGTGTAAAAAAAAGTCTTGAAACAAGTGATCTATTCTGATTTATACATCAATAAATGTATGCCGAAACGAAAATTATTCGCTGATACGTACCACCAAAACGATGAAATAACAATCTGACCGGTAAACGCCGACAGCACTGTTATTTGGAAAAATCATTGCCATATTTCACTGAAATAAAAGTAATTTTCGTGCCAAAATCTGTACTGATAAGTATAAAGGATTTAAGTCCATATTCTTCATTTTTCAGGAGACGAAAAATAAAGTTAAACTAACTAAAAACTAATCAGCAGAATCGATTAGGAAAAAGGGATTATGTTGGTTTATACGCTTTATACCATTCAGTGATTGTCAATCTTCATTTAATAAAGGGAAAAAATTGAATTAAATATTTTATACCAAAGATTAATGCTAAATTTCTGACTTGAATCATTTTTTATTAATGGATTTCCTCTAAGACTAAATGACATGGGTTTAAATCCTTTATACCAATCGATAGAGAATTTTTTTCTGAGTCTGACTATGTACTTAACTCAAAATCGACATTTTTGGACTTAAATCCTTTATACTTATCAGTACAGAAATATGACACGAAAAACTTTTGGGTCAGTTTTTTTTTTTTTTTTTTTTTTGTGGGTTGTCCTTACCCGGTTGGTGTGTTAACGGATTGAAAACAAAAGCAGTGTAGCAATTAGTGAATAAAATTAAGCGGATGTTAAAAGGATTTGACCTATCCGTCATCCAATCAGCGACAAAGAACATTATTAATAGACTGCGAGGATATGGAAAAGTAAGAATACACTAAACTCAATGAATATAGAAAAAGCAATAGTGATTTTAAGGAAATTTGTATTGAAACAAAGTATAATATAAACATTAAGCGACAAAAAAAAAAAAAAAAAAAAAAAAAAAAAGATGAAGAAGACGTAGTAGTACTGATGTCAATTTCAAGTCTCGAGACGAAAACTTTTTCACAATCTGATTTCAAATGAGGAAAAAGGCAATTATTGCATATACTTGTGAAACCTTTTTCATGTTTTAAAATGCATTGTTAACAATTGAATTGACAAGTATTAAAATAATTAAGTTAACCAAAACTCATGTTTAAAAAAAAAAAAAAACTTTCTTTGTCATAAAGAAAATACTTATTATTCATGCGTTGTACAACAGTGGATGTGCACAAATATAGTCACTGGATGTCCTACATTTAACGGTAAAACTGGATGTCTGCCAGCATCTAATTTTACCATTTCTCAACATATATTTTAATCATATCTCCAAATTTAAAGACGTCTACATATTTGAAAATTTATTATTAAATATTGGACTGAAGAGTTGTAAAATATATAAGTTAAACATGTCTCTTAGTTGTGTGAAAATATTCAAACCGTTCAAAAATTAGATTAAAAAAAAAAAAAAAAAGTAATAACTCAATGTTCGAATTTGATATTATTCTTACACTCGTTATGCGTATTATTTCTGGAGTCCTTTCCATGAACTGAAGGTTTTTGAAGCAATCGGTTTCAAAATCATGGACTTTTGACGCGTTATTTCAGTTACAAAAAACAATAATTAATTAATTATTTTCAATTTAATTCATTTGGTTTATTTTCTATACAGAGCTGTATAGAATTTATATTATTACTATTACTCTATACCCTGTATAGAAATGTATACTATTAATATAAATAAATATTATTTTATACTCTATATAAAATAATATTTATCCGAATACAATAATTTAAGAATAATTCTTAATATATATTAATATATCTTTATAGAATAATATATTAATATCTCTATATCTCTATATCTCTATATTAATATTAATATATATATTTATAATAATATGTTTATAGTAATATAAATATCTATATTAATATCTCTGTACAGAATAATATATTATTAAAAATATTATTCTATACTCTGTATAGAAATTTATATTATTAATCTTAATAATAAAAATTTCTTAAAAAATAAAAGATACAATCATTTGAGATTGGAATTTAATATAGTAGCCGTAGATAAAGAAATCCTCAATTACTTAAAAATTATACCATTAAATATTAAACAGTGATTAAAAAGCATAAATGATTTAAAAAAAAAAAAAATCTGGAGTGACTCCACTTGACTTTCCGAACATTGAGTAATTAACAGTTTTGTAGATAAAGAAAAGAAAGAGGAGTTGTTAAACAAACAAAAGAGAGAAAACCATAATAGAGTATTTGAGTATTTTTCTCCATATATTACACGAGGTTTTATTTAACGCTACTGAACTTTGAGCCCATAGATCATAATGATAAAGAATTTTTTGCTGTGTCCCTGTAAAAACTTATAAATGCTAGATTCACCAAAATGCTTACAGTTAGTGCAACAGTGAATTATAATATTCATATAAATTTTCAGCTCAGTTGAATAAGGCGTTTAGATGCTATCGCACTTTAAAAATTTGGTCCCATAGGCCATAATGATAAAGAATTCTTCTTTGAGTCCCTGTAAAAAAGCTGTAAGTGCTAAATTTATGAAAATCTATACAGTTGGTGCAACCGTGATCTACAATATGTGTACAATTTTTTTTTGCAAAGATTAATAAGGCGTTTAGACGCTATCACACTTTAAAAAATTTGGCCCCATAGCCATAAAGATAATGAATTTTTCTTTGTGCCCCTGTTAAAAGACTGTAAGTGCTAAATTCACCAAAATCTATACATTTCGTGCAACTGTGACATATAACATGTGTACAAATTTTTTGCTCAGTTTAATAAAGCGTTTAGACACCATCGCACTTTTAAAAATTTGGCCTCATAGGCCATAATGATAAAGAATTTTTCCTGGTGTCCTTGAAAAAAAACTATAAGTGTTAGATTCACCAAAATCTATAAATTTCGTGCAACTGTGAACTATAACATGTGTACAAATTGTTTGCTCAGATTAATAAGGCGTTTAGATGCTATCGCACTTTTAAATATTTGGTCCCATAGGCCATAAGGATAAAGAATTTTTCTTTGTGTCCCTGTAAAACAACTGTAAGTGCTAAATTCATGAAAATCTATACAGTTCGTGCAACTGCGACCTATAACATGTGTACAAATCGTTTGCTCAGATTAATAAGGCGTTTAGACGCTATCACACTTTTTAAAATTTGGCCCCATAGGCCATAATGTTAAATAATTTTTCTTTGTGCCCCTGTAATAAGACTGTAAGTGCTAAATTCACCAAAATCTATACAGTTCGTGCAATTGTGACCTTAACATGGGTACAAATTTTTTGCTCAGATTAATAAAGCGTTAAGACGCTGTCGCACTTTTAAAAATTTCGCCCCGTAGGCCATAATGATAAAGAATTTTTCCTCATGTCTCTGTAAAAAAACTATAGGTGCTAGATTCACCAAAATCAATAGGGTTCGTACTATGGTGACTTACTATTCACTTACCTACTTTCAGCTTATTTGAACAAAGCGTTTAGACGCTAGCGTGTTCACTCACAGACATACACACACACATACATACACACACTCATACATACATCATCGTAAAAATTTTGAAAACGGACTCAGGGAACCTAGAAACGTATAGAAACATGTTTAACTTCCGCTCAAATTCATCAAATTCGTCTATAATAACATAATTATGATCTAAACAATGGATGCTTATTGTTATTATTTGTTCTTATTATTATTTGGATAAAGAAAATGGTGGAGCTACTTTTTCAGCAGTCGTATACAGGATAGAATCTTTGAAGAAAAGCATACGATTTCCTTTGCTCCCGACAGGTTTTACTACTTTCCTATGCATTCCCCGGCTGTGATAGTTCGTTAATTTCCACACATTTTTCTCCGTAAATTGAAAACAGTGAAAAAATAAAACCATTTGTGATGAAAGTTTAGAACAGTAACAAATGAAAATTCGACACAATAGGCAAATTAATATAAGCCTGTATAAAAATGGATAGACGATGGACAATAAAAATTTTTACAGTTTTCTGGGTGTAAGTACAAAGAAATATTGTTTGACTACAATTGAATTCATATTGGGAACAGACGGTAAAATGACGAATATTTCTTTCCCATCTAGATAAATTTCTAGTTTAAAAAAAATCTTGAGAAATGCTTAAATAATTAAATTCTGGTGGAAATGCCCTAGCGCGGGAGATTCTTTATTGTGCATAAAATTATTGGATAGAAAATTTAGTGATATCTGTATGAAATGCTCCACTTTTGCTTGTGAAATTAATTCAGATGTTTTTAGTAAGGTAAAGCTAGGAGAGATTGCGCACATAGGGGATCGTCAGGAAGGAGTACAGTGGGCGCTCTGAAACTCCAGGTAGTTCTACAATAACGATAGCGGAGTGCCCACTTAAATATGCATGTTTATTGCTTGAACAGTGTAAGATTAAAGGTGATCATTTTGCTCGTTTTCAAAAATATTTGCTTAAATTTTCAAAACCCTTTCTAGAATTTTTATAGAATGGTAGTAATGCAAAATATTTTTAATTTAAGCGATTTCCCACGGACTCGTTTATAAATTTTACTTGTGGCAGGTGGTTGTATGAAAGTTTCATCATTTATTACAACGAGTGCAACGATTATAGTCAACGACAGATTAGGTCAACAAACAAGAAACCATTCATATTGAAAAGGTGTAAAGACGTCGTCTTGTCTGCCGACGTCATACTTAATAAGGTAGTGATAGAAAGTAATTCACAGAGACAAATGTAAAACTGAATATTATATTTAATTAAATTTCAATTCAAGGGAGCATGGGACTACACAATTAAACTACCTTTTGAAATATATTTATTTGCTCAAACTTCCTCGTAAAATTATAGATACTAAATACTTTTACTAGCTAGCAAGAATGTAACTTAACTATCATAACATAATTCAATAAACGATACTATATTACCACTCTTGAAAGAAACTTGACTGCTAGCTCAATGATCTCTCGAACAGCTAGATATCCTAGGCGCATTCGTGGCCAGACTTACGCTTCGAGGCAGAAGCCACTTCACACCTAAACCACCTCCATCCCCGAGCACGATACCATCATTATTTTTATACGTTTTGCTAATTTGCATCTTTCCCTTTAATCGCTAACTCCCTTTGCGAATCTCGTAAAATACGCAAGTCTTTTTAAATCCTAACTCCTTATTAGAATACTTTAGTAGGAAAGTAAAACCCTGAAAATAGTTTCGCGACTCGCACTTTGCGAAAGTGCCTCCTACCTTACAAAGGAACTTTATTAATTTTAAGTTAAATATATTATCTAGTAACTAAATGTTACTTTTTATTATATAGTCTTATTTTTTTAACTGCTTCTTTAATTTGTTTTCTTTAAATAAAAATTTTTAATCATTTTTAATTGTTTTTCCTTTTTTGTTACTTTAATTATTAAATTAAAATATCTGTGTGTAATAAAAAATATTTATTTTTACAAAATACTTATACCAATGTCATTTAAGTGTAGGTATCATTGTTAACATTTTAATTGTAGTTAAAATTAAGCGCAATCTCTCCGTACCCATTTGCGCAATCTCTCCTATCCTATAAGGAGAGATTGCGCAAAATAGCTCTCTTGGTTTTATTACAGCTGTTGCTTTAAATCATAGTATGGCAACAATATAGTAATGGGAATGCGTAGAAGAAGGATCACTTCAAAGCTATGCACCAACAGTTTTGCAAAAAATTAAAATTTAGATTTTTTTTATAACGTTTTGTTGAAGTGTGCACAAACTCTCCTAGCTTTGCCTTATGTGTCAGAATTGTATATAATCTATCTTTTATTATTAGTCAAGAAATACATGTATTTAAGAATTAAAAATTCTAACAAATGTATAATATACGTAATTTGACGAATTATAATTTTTATTGTTTTTACTTAACTTTTCATTACGTTCTATTAAAAGTAAATGTCAAAAGCAGTCCCACTTCATTATTATTTTTTTTTTCCCTAAATAATCATTCATGCGAATGAAACCCCTTATAGGTGCTCAAGAAATGTTTTATTGTATATTATTTATATTTTTGAACAAAATATTTTCAGCAGAATAAAATGAAAATTAAATTACACAAAGTTTTAGACATCAGATTTTGTGTAATGAACTTTACATGCCGCTTAAATTCTGATAATGCATAAATATATAATTTTTTCATTTATAATGACTGAATTTATTGTCCGTTACATAGCATAAGTGTACAGAAACAACGTAAATACTGTACTAGGGTCTCAGTTGACTCTATTGGTATTCAGAGTATTAAAAAAAATCTGGTAACAGAAGCGTTATTGTATAATATTATGTGTATTGTGTAAACATAATATGATTCCTTTCAATTTTTAACGACATTGAAAGTTTCGTTTGTTCTAAAAGAAGACATTTTCCCTGGTCAAATAGTACAAATGAGATCAATTATTACAGTTTTTGATTAGTAAAAATAAATAAATACAACATTCTTCGACCACGTTTCATGGAACCATGGAAGCATCTGCGCAAGTGCTAACTCAACGAGTCCAATGCTAAAAAGGGGTGACAGTCATCTGACTCAAAGAAAATGAGCAATAAAACACAGAGCGCGAGCGCGGAATTAGTGGATGTTGTCCAAATTTCAAACTATCGGTCAAGCTGGCACCCTCCAACATTTCGGACGCGACCTCACTGCTAGTTTTAGGGTACGTGGCTGCACTGTAGGTCAGCAAACAAACAAACAAACAAAAAATGGATTCTTTTAGAAGTTTTTATGTATTTTTACCCAAGAAAACGGAAACAAATACTTAAATTATTCCGTCACTTTGTGTATGTATTTATTTATTTATGCAAAACTTATATTTTTAGTTTAGTTTTGCGTGAAAACAGGTAATATGGTATATTTTAGCTGATTATTATAATCAATATTCCTTGCTTTTAAACAACGTTTATAGAAGTGAATCTAAGAAATAATTCAAAATCGAAAATAGGAGAAGTGGGGGAGTGCAATGGAAGAAGTGAAACGAAGAGAACATGACTGGAGGATCAGGAAAAAAGAAAAGACATTTTACACTAAAAAAATATAAATAAATAAACCTCAGAATGTTAAATATATCACAAAAGAATTTTCTACTTAATTATGCCAAAGAATGTGTTTACTTAAATTTAGTAATTTTTTTTTTTTAGGACTGAGGGCCTATTAGTCTCAGACAGCGATTTTTGCGTTGTCGTTTTCGATAGTTGGACATTTGTCGAAATCATTTTCGATAGTTGGACATTTATCGAAATCTAAAATTTATCGAAAATATAATTGAATAATTTGAAAGCGATGTTGTAATTGGGAAGAAAAATTAACTAATAGCCCTACGTCCTAAACTAAATTCTGCTTTTGCCAGAATTTCATCAAAATCTTTTTTTTTTTTTAAGAAAAAGAAAAGAAAATTTATACAGTATCGTTACAAACGATATCGAAAAAGTTTTTTTTAATAATTTTGAATTAGGAAATAAATAGTGCGTGTGCAATAACTTGAAATAAAAATAAATAAAAATATGAATTTAATGATTTGATTTTTATATAAAACACGATCGCGTGCTATCTTAAAAAGTAGATGTAAAATTTAAAGTTTAATTTTCTTGGCAACAATTATAAATTAAAATAAATAATTTAATGAAAGTTTGTTCTTTAGATATACGTCCGTGTAAGATGTCAAAAAATATACGACAAAGTATTATATCTCTTTATTTATTTATTTTAGGTTGATTTCTTTAGAAATCGACCTATTGCAATCACTTCGTTTATCTATATATATATATATATATCTATCTATCTATCTATAATGAAAATTTTGTCATCACGATAACTCCCGAAATAATACTCGAAATGGAACCAAATTTGGACAGTGAACTGATGTTATAAATATCTTGGATGAGTTCGTTAACCAAGTTGCTCCGACTTTTTCTTTTCAAGTGGCAGCCACTTGAAAATTTCAAACCGACATTGTAAAAAGCATATTTAAAGCAAGATTTGCTTGAATTTTGTTGTAAATACAGGCCACATAAGGGTCTCAATGAAGTTTATTAATGAAGTTTATCCGCCATTTTTAATAAAGTGGCGGATATTTTAAGTTAAGTGGGACCACTTGAAATCAGGCTACCACTTGAAAATTTAAAATCACTATAACTTCCGAAATAATACTCCAAATCGAACCAAATTTAGACTGTCTTAACTTATCTTATAAATATCTTAGATGAGTTTATTAACCAAGTTGCTCCGCCATTTTGTTTTCAAGTGGAGACCACTTGAAAATTTCAAATTCAAATTGTAAAAAGCGTATTCCGAATTTGTTTGAAATTTGATGTAAATATAGACCACATAAGGGTCTCAATGAAGTTTATTAATAAAATTTATCCGTCATTTTTAATAAAGTGGTAGATATCTTAAGTTAAGCGGGGCCACTTGAAATCACTCTACCACTTGAAAATTTAAAATCACAATAACTTCTGAAATAATACTCCAAATCGAACCAAATTTGGATAGTGTCTTAACTTATCTTATAAATAACTTAGATGAATTTGTTAACCAAGTTGCTCCGCCATTTTGTTTTCAAGTGGAGACCACTTGAAAATTTCAAATTCAAATTGTAAAAAGCATATTCCGATTTTTTTTTTTTTTAAATTTTGATGCATACATAGATTATACAAGTGTCTCAAATAACTTTATTAATGATCTTCATTCGCCATTTTTAATAAAGTGGCGGATATCTTAAGTTAAACGGGACCACTTGAAATCAGGCTACCACTTGAAAATTTAAAACCATGATAACTTCCGAAATAATACTCCAAATGGAACCAAATTTGAACAGTGTCTTAACTTATCTTATAAATATCTTAGATGAGTTTGTTAACCAAGTTGCTCCGCCATTTTGTTTTCAAGTGCAGACCACTTGAAAATTTCAAATTTAAATTGTAAAAAGCGTATTCTGAAATTGTTTGCATTTTGATGTAAATACAGACAACATAAGGATCTCAATGAAGTTTATTAGTAAACTATATCCGCCATTTTTATAAAGTGGCAGATATCTTAAGTTAAGCGGGACCACTTGAAATCAGGCTCCCACTTGAAAATTTAAAATCACGATAACTTCTGAAATAATACTCCAAATCGAACCAAATTTGGACAGTGATATTATCATATAATTATCTTGAATGTTTTCTCTGGGCAACTTGTCCCGACATGTTGTTTCTAAGTTCCAGCCACTTGAAATCACACTGCCACTTGAAAATATGCCATCACGATAACTTTTAAAATACTAAACTGATTCAAATAAAAGTTGGATAGTGAACTTATCGTTCAAATATCTAGGATGAGTTCACTTGGTGACTTGATCCGCAATTTTATATCCAAGTGGCTGCCACTTGAAAATTTGTCAATATAGTAACTTTAGTAATACAGAATCAATTCGCATCAAATTTGGGTAGTGGATTTATCCTTCAAACATCTCAGATAAGTTTGCTGGGCATCTCACTCGACTTTTTTTTCCAAGTGGTGCCACCTGAAAATTTCTTATGACGATAATTTTTGAAATACTGATTTAATTTGAACTAGAACTGGACAAGGAACTTATACAAGTATACTGGATGATTTCTCTGGGCAAGTTGTTTTGTCGTTTTGTTTCCAAGTTGCAACCACTTAGACTGTCACTTGAAAATATGCCATAAAATTAACTTTTGAAACACGGCACTTATTTAAATCACAGTTGGACAGTGAACCTATGCTTCAAATATCTTGGATATGTTTGCTGGGCAACTTGTTCCACTGTATTGTTTCCAGCTGGCGGCCACTGGAAAATTTGTTATCACGGTAACTTTAGAAATACTTAATCAATTCAAATGAAAGTTGAAAAATGAATTTATCATTCAAACAACAAAAATCTAGAAAATTCACGTAACTCGTGAACCAATCACGTTATTGCGTCCATCTTTGGTATATCGATAATAAGTATTTTCTCGCCAAAAGTCGCCAAAAAAGTCGCCATAGGGGAAAAGTCGCCAAATTTGGCGCCAAATTCCTTACCTGCGCTGCTGGATCTTTTTAATGCGTTTTTAAGGAAAAATTAGGCTATTTTAAGGCTAAGACAAGCTAGAAATGCAGAAAACTAACATTTTATCAACTTACTAAACCTCTTTGAAAGAATTTCTACAAAAAAAATTATTTTCAAATTTGAAACGATATTTTAGATGAGGAACTTTCTCTGCTATTTTGATCGAAGTGCCAGTCACTTAATTTTTCAACACGATGACTTTTGAGATTTTGAATTAATTCGAACTATACGTGTACAGTAGACTTATCTCACAAATACATTTCATGTATTCGTCAACTTAACTCACTATTTTGTTTCCAAGCGCCGGACACTTTAAATTCACATAAAAAGGTATTTATGAACCGATTTGCTTAAAAATCCATGTGAGCCTACATCAATATTTCTACCAAGTGCATTAATAATTTGTAGCCGCCATCTTGAAACAAAATGACAGCTATACTTGATAAGGAAAAAGAAATCAACCTACCCATCCGAATAAGCCGGAAGGACTTGTTTTTTTTTTGTAACCTCAATTACTTTGCGAAAATAAGTAAAAAGTAATTTATGTGCAGATATGTAGGTTATTTTTGTATTCATCAGCTTTTGAAACAAAGATTAAAAAAGTCCATGCATCTGAAAAATTGATTTAGTTTTTATTTAATCGTTTTTGCAATTAATTGTCGATAATTAACAATGTAATTTTATAATATCAATAAAAACTACATAAACAAATCGAAGAGAAAATAGAAGATTCATAAATGCATATAAAAAGTTGTAAAACAATCAAAAACAAAATTGAAGTAACTTATATAACTCTTATATTCCATTAATACAAATATACATATTTTCCTCGTAAAAGAGTAAAAGAAATTTTATTCTGAAGATTTTTTTTTTTTAATGTAAACTAATTTTTTAAATCAAACATTCTTTTCCCTGTTTAAAAGTAATGTTTTTGAATGGATTTAATTCCAGTAAACAAACAGATATGAAACGAAAATATCTTATTTTTAAAGGGACTGTTTTTCTTATTTATAGAAAACTTTTCTCATAAAATAATTTTTGTTTGATACTCAAATTCAATAAAAAGAAATGAAACAAGAAAGAATAATTCCACGTCAAATATTTTCTCTTTTGAAAATTTTTATAACAACATAAAAATTATTTCACTCTAAAATGTTATAACGCGATTCTTTTTTTTTTTTTTTTTTTTTTTAATAAATAATTTAATCTTATTTTCTCTTTGTTTGTCATTTTGTAATAGCAATTTCAATCTGTATGTTTTGTCATGAAAGAAAACAATTTTTAATGTTATTGTAAGTTTTTAAAGCCCCCCCCCCCCCCCAAAAAAAAAAAAAAAAAAAAAAAAAAAAAATTGCAATAATTTTCAAAAGACGAGTTTGCAATCACATTAGTGTTATACTATTAGAATGAAAAGTAAAAATTACTTAGATAATAAGTGAGTTATTATTTTTTTGCATGGAAGATAAACGTTTTATTTGAGTAATTCAAAAGCCAATATGGTTAAATAAAAAAAAAAAAAAAAATTAAAAAAAATTAAAAATGTAATTTTTTAAATCTATTATATATTTGGCTTCTTAATTTGATAAACGTAGCAACGAGTGAATTCTTTCAAAGCTGCACATAATATGTATTTATTTAAACTTTAAATCTTCTTCACACACCATACAATTAATGTAAGCAATACTGGTTTCGAAAGGAAGAGGCCTTTCTTCTTCATGTGGAAAAAACACGTACTGAAAAAAAAAAACTGTTCTTATTTTTTCTTCCATATTTTCGCTTTATATTCCTTCTAATGTTATCTTTATTTTAATTTTCCACACACAATTGAAGAGCTTGTTCCCAAAAGGCGTTAAGTCAAAAACTTCAAAAATTGACTTTTCGATGCAAAAGGTCGCAGCACACATCTAACAATATATTTTCAATAAGCAGAAGTTCCAAACGAAGTTTAGTCATAATAAAAACAGAAAGTGAAATCCGTGTTTTTTTCTAAAAAGAACTAAGTCACAAGTAAGTTTTGTGCCAAAAGGGATTAAGTCAAGTTTAACCAATTGTAGCGTGGCTTGAGATCACGTGATTTGTCTGGCTTTGGGTGAAAAGTCAAAAGTAAGGAAAGAATGTTGTTGCAGATTGTCACATTGAGACAGTTTTTTTTTTTTTTTCCCCTTAGAAAAATATAAAGAGGACTGTACTTATAGCCTTTATTATAATGTGTTTGTAAAAGATTTTAATCTTGGTTTTGGAACACCAAAAAAAGACATTTGTTCCTTCTGTATTAGGAAAAAAATACAAATGAATTCAGAAAAATGTACTGAAAAAAAAAAAAAAAAAAAAGACCCTGTTAACTGAACTCTTGATTCATAAACATCGGAGCAAAAAATTTCATTCACTTTTAGTGGAAAAGCTTATAGGAGAAGATGAAATTACAATATCTTTTGACCTGATGCAAAATCAGGAATTACCACGCAAATAAAAATTATACCATGTTAGGAATGCTTTCAGCTGTGGCTGCTCAAAAGGGCCTCACCTTCACATACTATTTACCAGTGCGTTGTCACTCCTACTTAGCACATAGAACATTAGGCCGGGTATAGACTAGTTTAAAGAAAGTGGATGCAATTTTTTATTCTCTAATGAATATTTTGAACATTTCTCTAAGGTTGGAAATTTCTTCGAGTACAAGAAGCAGTGGAATATTTTAGATTGGAAAAATTTTGCACATATAGTCGTCTGAAAAGAAAGCAAGGTTTCTTGATTTCAGAGGCAAATGTACTGGAAATTACGAAGCAAGATGTAAGAATCAAGACAACGTACTGTGGTTTGTTTTGCCGTCAAAAGATCCTGAAACGAGGGGAAAACTCCCGTGTGCCCCTTCTGAAATAAAACCAAAAAACAATATGGAACAAGCAAAGAAAAACAGATGTTTTAAAATTACTTAACGCTTTGGGAATTAACAAATTGTACAAATGTTTTTATTTTTATGAATAATCTTACAAAGATACTGCTAACGCTAACATAAGTGAAAATAATGATAAAGATGGAGAAATAGAATTTGTAAATGAAGATATGTAGTAATTAATTACCTTCTAAAATTGTATAACTAAAATTCATGCTGTATTTAGTCGAAAAAAAAAAAAGAACTTCGATTACTTTCAAATGGAAGTAAGTCATTTCATTTCTTTATTTGTTTGTGCCGAATGGGCGTAAATCATAGTTTTGTTCCAAAAGGGGTTAAGTCATTTTTTTCTTTTTTTCTTTCTAAATAACTATACTGTCAGGATTTTTTTAAACATGTAATTTAGTGTTATTATCATCCATAGATTGTTGGGGAAAATTATCTTTTCCTTAAATTGAATAAAAAATCGCATTTTTTCAAGAACTGATAAAAATGACTTAACGCCATTTGGAAACTAGCTCTTCAATTGTGAATGCAAATGTTTTCGTTTTTATCCCATGCAATTTTCTAAGGATTTTTTACTTTTCCGCTACCGCCGAGTCTTATATTAGACTAGGCATAGAGGTCTTTTTTAACCAGATGTCCATTTTGATCAAGCTTTCAAATACCATAAATAGAAAATTTCCTTTTTTTTTTTTTTTGTCAAAAATGCAAGAAAAGATAAAGAAAATAACCTTGGAGGCAATAACAATATATAATTATACCATTAAAGTTTACAAAAGTGGAGAGCACATTTCTAAACCCTCCAATTTTTTTTTTTTTTTCATACAACTATTTGTGGAAAGTTATCTTCGTGTGTAAAAAAAAGTCTTGACACAAGTGACCTATTCTGATTTATACTTCAATAAATGTATGCCGAAACGAAAATTATTCGCTGATACGTACCACCAAAACGATGAAACAACGTTCTGACCAGTAAACACCAACAGCACTGTTATTAGGAAAAGTCATTGCCATATCTCACTGAAATAAATGTAATTTTCGTGCCAAAATATGTACTGATAAGTATAAAGGATTTAAGTCCATATTCTTGATTTTTCAGGAGACGAAAAATAAAGTTAAACTAACCAAAAATTAATCAGAAGAATCGGTTAGGAAAATGGGATTATGTTGATTTATACCCTTTATACCGTTCAGTGATTGTCAACCTTCATTTAATAACGGGAAAAAATTGAATTAAATATTTTATACCATACATGAATGGTAAATTTCTGACTTGAACCTTTTTTACCAATGGGTTTTCTCAAAACTAAATGACATAGACTTAAATCATTTATACCAATCGATTAAGAATTTTTTTCTGAGTCTGACTATGTAGTTAACTCAAAATCGACATTTTTGACTTAAATCCTTTATACTTATCAGTACAGAAATATGACACGAAAAACTTTTGGGTCAGGTTTTTTTTTTTTTTTTTTTTTTTTTTTTATTATTATTGTAGTGTATTCTTACCCGGTTGGTGTGTTAACGGATTGAAAGCAAAAGCAGTGTAGCAATTAGTGAATAAAATTAAGCGGATGTTAAAAGCATTTGACCTATCAGTCATTCAATCAGTGACAAAGAACATTATATAAAGCCTCCAAAAATTGAAAGCTAAAAAAAAAAAAAAAGCACTGCAGAAAAAATGACTCATACCTTTTTTATTTGTAATAACTTTAAAATTAATGGTTGAAACAAATAAAACTGTAATGCCTTTATAATACCAAAGGGATGAAATAATACCTATGTACATTTTTTATTTAATAATTCGCCTTATTACACTGTACGAAGTACTTTATAAAAATCTACATAAAACTTTCTTTTTAAACATAATGCCATAACCATGCACTTTCTATTCTATTATGATTTATTATATGAAATAAACAAGTTATATGTTAATATGTGAAATAAAACTATTTATTTGTCAGATCTAAGCAATTTTTTAATAAAAATATGTATTCTGCATTGGGTAAGTGCCACCTTTATATGCAATTACTGCTTGAGTGCACAGTGGCATAGTATTATACCGTTTTTTGATATAAATCTAAAAAATTTCACTATGCTAAAAATTGTAAATAATTGTTATACATCTTGCAAAGTTGTAGGCTGGAAATTTCGAATCCTCCTCTCTCTCCCCGCGCTTTTCTATGACTAGACATTTTCGAACGAACTGAGATTAGGACTGTTTCCAAGTCTATTAAAGAAGAAATTCTACGATACTTTTTGTGGGATTTAACATAGAGTGAAAAAAGATATTACGACTTACAGAATTATAGGTGCTCATAGGAATGGATAGGTAATTTTAACAATTTGATTCAAATTGACGTATCACTGACGATGTTCAGCAACGTGCATTATCATCTTGAAATGCTGTTTGAAGACAAGTCTGAAATACCTCCAAAATAGTCGGTCAGGCCCACTTTTATAATCACCGTGTTTTATTTTGAGTTCATTGATACCTTGAGCATGAAAATTTGTCTAATTCTTTGAAAAAATATGCATCTTCGTACCATAATGTACGGAGAACGTGTCACTGTTTTAAGAGAGAAGTTTTCATTAAGTCAGTCCCGTTTTTACCGCCCTAATAGTTTTTTTTCATCAGCTCGAAATAAATTAAATTTGACTCATAAGAGAAACACAGTTCAGACCGATAATTAACTGCTAATATTTTTTATTTTTTGGTCAACTGATGTCTTTTTTTTTTTTTTTTTTTTTTTTTTTTTTTTTCAAAATGGGGTAGTGGGGCAAAAGGGTTTTTTGATGACCCCGCTTATACAGTGCTGCCATCTGTATGTCATTGCTATAAGTTTTGCACACCGTACCTGATATTCATTTCCACGCGAGATACTGCTTGCAGAGTCACAGACAGATACGCTCCCAAGATGTATGCACTTTTTATTACCCTGATATAAGGTAAGTGTGATGTCTGGATATTTTAATTGTTAGGTTAGCTTGCAGATACGAACGTGACAGTTTGTGTTAGCTAAAAGGGATGTTTTTTAAGTGAATTGCATGAAAGAATAGAACTACATTCACTGTGATTTATTATGTAGGCCTAGTTGTTTTCCATGGCTGCTTGTAGGGCAAAACGGGGTATCTCGAGCTGGAGTCAAAAGGTTATGTTCAAAAAGTCAAATGGCAAAAATGTCGGATGTCGGACAGTTCACAAGCCAAGAAAAGTCCCTTTCCTACCCTACCAACAGACGACATATCGTCAGACAGTGATCCAGACGATGTAGATGTTATATGCTTGTACTGTCACGAAATATGTGCAAGATCAGCACAAGGAGAAGGATGGATCAAATGCAGTGAATGTAACAAATGGGCTCATGTCTTGTGCGCCTGTGTTGATGAAGACGATGACAGGTTCGTATGGGAACTGTGTCAGTAAAGTTGGTTAAGTTGAGAGGTGTCCCATTTTGCTCTATTCCGTAGGGCAAAATGGGGAAGTTTGCAGCTTTGAATATATTCATATGCAGATCATAAAACATGTGGTGTATTTCAAATTCCAATGCTGCAGAAAAACCGCTAAAATTGTAAAATTGAAATAAATATTACTCATTGCATTTCTTTCTATTTGTCACAGAGTTATTGGCCAGAAAAACCTTAAAAACCTCATTTTACCCACCCTTCCCATCTTTTTTGTGGCATCGTTAACTGCCCTATTATTACCACTTTTGAAATAATTTCTAAAATTACAGTTCTTCTGACCATTTCATTTTGTTTTTAATACTGGACTCAATGCTAAATTTTATGTGGCGGACAACATAATAAAATTTATTCGAAAATTAGCTTTTTAAACGATAAAATTGGTGGTTGTAGAAGGTGAAAATATATCAATTGACATCTTTTCTACTAATTGTCTGCAGAAATTAACACACCTCTTCAGGGTATCGAACGCGGTACTACAGGGTTACTAACATGGCGTTCTTACCGACTGAGCCACGGAGAGCATATGTAAAACTTGTATTTACCTTAAAATAGAGGCGCATTTTTTATTTGGTTGAGATTCACAAACATACCGTAGTGAATGACAGTAAGTGCATAAGAATTTGGGGAAAATGACATGTGTACTCTTTATTTTCACATCAGAGTTTGTAACGCCCTGTAGATATACCACATTTCTTGCTATCATAGAAGCCTCTGAGCATGTGCTGACTGAAAGCGTCCAGTGTCGAGTGATAACTCTTTTTGTCAAGAGATAAGGGAGCGCAGAATGACTCGGGTTTTACAAGGTCCTAATCTGATGGTCAATTTGGCCCCCTTTTAAGCCTTTATGGTCGTATCACATGAGACATTTCCGCGCATTATTTTGCCCAACACAACAGTGAGCGTATGGGAAAGGTTCCAAATGGGTGAGTTTGTGAGGTTGAGACGTTAGAACGTCACCACAGTTGTTTCAATTAAGCTGGATCCAGCAAAGTAGGAAGTGGGGACGGTTAAAATCACTCCGTCGAAAGTGGCTCGGTGACGGTTGAGGTCGAGCTAGTTTTGTGTCGGCAGGGTGCTGCATTAAAAGACTTAGATTTTGAATATTAGTTAAATTAGAAGTGATTTTTAAAAGTACGGATTGAAATGTAGTGAAAGGAGGGTGTAGGAAGAAGTATAAAAATAGAGATGGTTTTAGTAGATAGTGTGGATGTTGGAAGATCGTATGGTGGATGTTGGAGGATCGACAGTGGATGTTGGAGGATATTATAGCGAATGTGATGATTCTTATTTTGGTGAATATCGAAAGTAGAGTAGAGGAGATTTAGTTGTGTGAAGTTAAGTAGTGTTGAGCGTTGGTGAGTGTCTACTAGTTTTCGGAAGGTTCAAGCTGGGATAGAAGGGAATCCTCTGTCCCATAGTGAAGCCGTATTAGTGAAGTACGAGTGCAATCGTCTCTACACTTTCGACTATCTGCTGTGGTGAGATATTTAAGATTATCTACTTAAATTGTTGATTCATATATTTTGATTAAGTAAAACGCTGGCTGAGCTATATAAATTTACCAGGCCGCCCTCCCATTAATCTGCTCAAATAAACTTTAGTTATTGTTATTTAAAGTCTTGTGTTCTCTTAGTAATCTAATTAAGTAAGTTAAGATGGAGTTTGCAGGAAAACAAACTCCACAAGTTCAAAGTGGGTCTTTTTTTCCGACCGGAACTCGGAGAAGTTCATCATGTTGTGTTTAGTGAAAAGTAGACCAAAATGTCTCCTGTGGCACGGCATTTAGAATCGCTCTCTATGTACGTGAAACTTGGTTGAACTATGTGCATCTGTTCGGCTGTGGCTTTATTAATGTAATGGTCTATACGACCATTGGTCTGTAGACTATACGAATGGTCTACACTATACGAATGGTCTACACGAGAAATTTCGCTCATTATTTTCTTTTCCGATTGACGATAAAGTATGTTGATTAGCCAGTGACTTTGAATCTTCCCTATACGCTGCTGTGTTGTATTGGGTAAAACGTTGTGTGAAAATCTCTCATGTGATATGGATATAAGTATTAGACAAAAGAATTGAAATTTACATCTTACCAGCTGCAGTGTTTCTGCACCGAGAGTAGCCTCAGCGATCACCCCTCTTCACACTATAATTGCCCATGTCTGTGTACGACTGGCATCTTTTAAGGAATAGTACGTGTATTTTATAAGAAACTTTTTAAATGAAACTGACATTGTCATTGTGTCTTCGTGTCGCGCTAATAAGCAAGGCGCCTCCATTTTAAAGTAAATATAAGCATTTCAGTTTGTCACTTCATGACTTAGTTGGACGTCACGCTAGTAACGCGGTGGACGAGAGTTCGATTCCCGAAGGTCCGGCGTGTAGATTTTTGAAGATAATTAGTAGAAAAGGTTCAATTGATAAAAGAAAATTTTTCATTGACTACACAGTATCCTAAGAAACGTTTTTCATGACTGTTCTTTGAATTTAATTAGAGCGTCATGCTAATAATGCGCTGGTCGTGTGTTCGATTCTTGAAAACAGATGTGTTTTCTTTTTCTTTTTTTTTTTTCAGATAATTAAAAGAAAATATGTCAGTTGATAATAGAAAATCTTTAGTTGTCTACACAGTATCCTAATAAATTTTTATTAGTTTTAAAAGAAGCTTTTTTATAACTAAAAAGCACAAAATAAAAATTTAAGTAAAAAAACATTTTTTAAAATGAGAAGCGTTTTATTGTGAAGCCCTAAAAAGCATAAAGTAAAAATTTATTGTGACAAAGACATTCTATATAGAAATGAAAGTTTTAACATTAAGAAAATTTTACATAAAAGTATAGATGTTTTTTTTTGCAAGAGATGAAAATGTTTAGATATTCAAAATATTTTTAAAAGTTTAAGAGACGGGTTTTGAAATTTATGGCTTAACGAATAATTATATAGAAAACTAACCGTTAAGAATATTGGTCTCGAATGTTTTTAAAATATTTTGAATATCTAAAAATTTCCATCCCTTGCAAAAGTAAAACATTTATATTTTTCTCGAAAATTTTCTTAGTGTTAAACATTTCATTTCTTTATAGAATGTGTTTGTCACAATAAATTTTAATTTTATGCTTTTGAGGGCTTCACAATAAAAATCTACTAATGGCAAAAAATGTTTTTTACTTAAATTTTTATATAAATTCTACAAAACAATTAAATAAATTTATATAATGTTTTCAAAAATCTTTCTTTCCTAATGACTATGCATTAAAACTATTATGAATATAGGTTAATCTATTTATTCTTCTTTAATGGAAAAGTTATTCATTTAAAATATTAAGCATAGAGAAAAAGAAATTACATTGGTAAATTAATATTCTCGCAGGCATGTCCCTGAAAAAGAAATATTTTTAGCACTATATTTAAGAGAAATTATAACTAGTATTTTAACAAAATGATATATCAATTTCTGGAGAAGGTAAATAACAAAAACTTATTAATATAAGTAGTGAAACATTTAATTTCATAGACAAACATACAATTACTGAAAATGTTCGAATGAAGAGTATTATGTTTATCTTTCTTTTATTGGTGGAAAACATATAGAAAACTCCGATATTAATCTTTTATTTACCAGAAAGGAAAGTTCTTATATAGTGATTGGAGATCACTGGCATGAAACAAAGTAATTGCGGTTAGAAAACGGTATATTATTCAGATAAATTAGAACATTATACAAAGACGAAATTAATTAAAAGTATTTCAAAAGCTACTAGAATCAATACAACACAGTGGAAAACTATAATAGATAAGATAAATTAAAGTACCTTAATATAAATCGGTTGCTATAGTATTGATGTTAATTAATTTTGATTAATAAAAGCATGTTTCCGTCGCAAGGAGCAATATTAATTTAAAATGATAACAGTGTTATAAATGTAAATTAATGTTTAAACGCCTTTTAGTTACACGAAAATTTAGTGATAATTTGAAGGATAATAATTGCTAGGAATCGAAGAAATTGCAAAAATTGCGATAATCTTGAAGTTGGGCTTCATAATTTGTTTGATACTTCGAAAATAAATGGTTAACCATCTTATATAGTAACTACCATCCGTAACTGTATAGACACTGTAAATGTTTTTCTTTAGTATACGGTTTGGTGTTTGTTCTGTTTGGTGTTTGTTCTTCCGGTGTTTGTTTTTCACTGGTAAATTTGGTCATTTTTGGTAAGTGTTCTTTGCAATCTTTGTTGTTGTTTTTTTTTTTCTATACATAAATGTGTAGTTAAAAAAATGTCCGTTTAATCTAAGTATTTTTTCAGTTTGTATTGAGAACTGTTGTGATTAAGTTCCCTTTTCTTTTGGTAAGATGTAGGGAGCCAAGCTACTTTTTTGTTTTTGTTAGTAGCTCTTGAAACATCTTACTGTTTTCTACCCTGCATTGAGGGGCTTCCATGAGGATAGCCTCAATGTCTTTTTGGTTAATTAATATTTTCTGTCTGGTTTCGTTTTCATGTTTCAATACTGCATTAATTCTAAACTTTATATATGTATATATATATATATATATATGTGTGTGTGTGTGTGTGTCGATAATAAACACTTTGATGGCATTCTATAGCTTTTTTGAAATGGAAGCAGTTTCTAGTTTTCTGTTCTATTAATAAAATAGAAATAATTTCTACTTGTGAGTATAAACTATTTTTATTATATTAAAAGAAATTCCCGGAATGCTTAGATAATGGAGGGCAATTAAAGAATGCGCAAAAATTCAGTAGCGTACACATTTCTGTTCCAATTGAGGACACATTCAAAATTTTGCAGAAAAAAAGCGAGATAAAAAGCTAAGTGGCTACAAATAAATACTTAATTAACACAAAATATTACTTTGACATTAATTTATAAATAGAGTGAAGAAACAACATGTATCAAGAAATATAAATCAGTTGCCTCTAAAAGTTTAAATAGGCACTTTTCAATTGCATAAATTCAAATAAATTATTTTATTTAGATTGAGTCTTTTAATCACATCCTTGTGTGATAATCCTTGACTAAGACAGTCTCTCTTTCCGATATTTGCAGTTTATCTCTGGAGTCTTTCGCCTTCCATTAATCCTCGCATTATTTCGAAGAACTTGGATGGAATTCCTTTTAAGACTTTCCAAGAAAGTTTAATATGATTAGGACACCGGTCTGTCAATCAGTCTGTTTATTTGAATGTCTGCCTGTCCGCTCCCTAATTTCCATAAATATTTATGGAATATCTCGAAACTGATATATGTTATTCAAATGCAATATGTTTAATATTTAAAATGATAATAATAGCATTATTGCTACTGATATACGTACAGCGGTTCAGGAAATATTTCGTTACAGTGAAACCTATCAGAGGTATTCCTTCAAAGTGTGGTTTTATGTCATATTATTTCACAAGAAATAGCAATATTAACATAACTTTTACAGATATTCATCAGCGTATTTTCTATAATATTGAATATTATTATTAAGATTTACAGAGTCACTCAAAATATTCAGAGATTTTGTGAGATTTACGTAGAAATAATTTGAAAGACATTGTATTTGTATTATGAGTTTTACTTGAAAGACTTTCTTGCAAATTTGAAAAGTGATTATGGTTTCAGTTTTTCTGTCGGTCTGTTTTGCTACCTATTAGCCTATCTGCACTCTAATTTCTGTACATATTTTTACAATGCCTTAAAAATATATAATATTGACGTTTACTACGGCATTTTACTTACTGAAAATAACATGAATAGCATGACTGGTTTGTCTACAGGCTCACTTAAAAATATTTCTATGCATTAAGTTCTATGTTAGTTACTTTTGTAAAACGCATTTGGATTCTTATGTACTGCACAAAACTTAATTAAACTAACATATATTACTCTTATACACAAAATCCTGTTTTCGATGTATTATAGTACAGTTATCATTAATTAATCATTTATATTACCAGAAGAAAGTAATCAGACACATTAGGGGATATAATTTAGAATTTCTGAAATTGCATTTACAGTTAGGTTATTTTTAATAAAACTCTTTAACACTGAGAAATATATATATATATGTACATACCGCATCCGTGTATAAAGAACAAATAGTGATTTTCCGAAACCCTAAGCTAGAAATATAAATTTACTAGCTATGCGTATAAGGTAAATAAATAACCTGAATAGACGAAATGATCGAGAATTTCTAGTCTATAATTTTCTAGACGGAGAAACAATATTACGAATATTATGAGGATTACGAATCCTTTGTATTGCGAGAAATTTTTGCTTGTTTTCCTAGAATTGGGTCATAAACCAAGTCCTTAAAATTCGCCTCTTGAGTTCACATTTATTTGCAGAGATTTTTAAGGAAGTTTTATCTCCCGATAATATAGGATAATGATCTAGAATTCCAATATGCGTTTCTAGAACTCGCTAGAAAAGGCTACTTGCATTTATAAGGAGGGCATGGAACTAAATTTACTAGAGATAATTTAGTTTTTAAATGTCAGTAGCAGAATTTTTTTTAGTAAATGAAGTTTAAAAGTCATTGTGACTTCAATCTGTCTACCTTTCAAATTTTTTTTTTTAATTTTCAAGACTATCTTAAAAATGATATACGTTGTTCTTCAAGTTCGATATGACATGGTCTCTAGAGAAAAAAGTGTACATAGCGCAATTTTTGAAAGTATTCTTCGTTCATAATAAAATGCAAACTATATTTTGAAACGTCAGTACAGAGGTAAAATACGTTTGAGAGTTAAACGAATTGGTGCGTAAATACAGTTCTAAAGAATTTATAATTTGTGAAAATCGTATAACAATTCATTCTTGTGTTCTTTTTCATTTCTATCATATTTCTAAAGCTTTGTTTTTTCTTCTGTGTTTCGTATATGTCTTTTTTGTGTTTTTTTTTCTGACTTTTTTTTTTTTTTTAAATCTTTCCTTCTAATTTCTATTTTTATTTTCTTCATATATTTTATCGCTAGTTTTATAATCTTTTAATGATATATATATATATATATACATATATACATATATACACAGTGCGGTTATAATTAAACTTCCCCTATAAACAGCATCCGACAACGCAAACGGGTGAACAGAATGCAACGAAATTTGATGTATAGACTATACACGAGATGCGCTCACGGAATTTCGAAAAACAAAATCGTTCCAAAATGTCCACCAGAGGGCGCCTTTTCCGGAAAACCATTAAATGTAACACAATAAACGAAAAAAAGGGATTAAAGAAACAATATTAACATTTCTTGACTAGTTTCTGATCACCTTGTCATCGACGTTTTATACCCTAACCTGTTTTGCATAAAGCTTCCTCTTTTTCGCAGGCATGCAAATCTCGCCATTTTTTCCCTAGAACTGACAGCTTTTCCCGGTTTTACATTCTATTACTCATAATTCTTTTTCTGGATTGTTAATATTGTTTCTGCATTCCGTTTTGGTCGTTTATTGTGTTAAATTTTATGTTTTTCCGGGAAAGGCGCGTTCTGGTGAACATTTTAGAAATAATATATTGTTACAAAATTGTAAATAATTGTGTTTATTTCTGTATAAATTCTTTCAAAGAGGCTTAGTAAATTGATAAAGTGCCAATTTTGTGCATTTCTAGTCGTTTTAGCGTTGAAATAGCCTTATTTTCCCTTAAAAACGCATTAAAAAGCCCCAGTAATGCAGGTAATGGATTTGACGCCAAATTTGGCGACTTTTCCCCACCTTGGCGATTTTTTTGGCGACCTTGGCGAGGAAATACTTATTAGGGATATACCAAATATGGAAGCTGTAAGTTGATTGGTTGACCACTTTCTAGAGTTTTCTCGAAAAATCTGGGTTCCATGGAACAGTATATATGGAGCGCTTCTCGCCGAGTCAGTTCAGTTCAGTCTTCAGCCAGCTTCGCTAGTGCTTGCATTGCTCTTGAGCCTCTTTGGAAGAGACTTGCTTTATGTGTTATTGCTATACAGTTTGTACTGTGGATTTGCTAATGACAGCTGTTGTTTAAGCTGTGTTTACTGGTCGAATTGAAGCTGATACTTGGTTTATAGACCTGCATTTTTCTGGAACTTTCTGTGAATAAATTTCTGAATTTTTGTACGTTTCGCCTTTCATTCTGGGACAACTCACGAACCCCCAAGTACGCAACAATATATATATATTTCCGAAATTCCATGAGCGCATCTCATGTATAATCTATATAATCTATCCTCTTTTTCATAGCCATGTTATTTGACTCTCATAATCTAGTTCAATTATCCATAACCTTCCTACTCTGTTAACAACTTTGTTAAAACAGTTCCAAAACATTTTTTATTCACAAATTCAAACTGTTCCCTTTTTATTCCCTTTTAATTTGACTCGTCTTCCTTTTTAACGATTAATCTCTCATTTTGCTAAATTTGCAATAAAGCATTTTCTTCTGAATTTCCAATGAGTTCACTGTTCCCGATGCGTTAAAGTGACAATTTTGACCCTGCCCAAATAAAAAACTCTATCAAAGCTTTTTGAACATCATTCCAGCACTCTCAAGTACACACCATCTTACTCATAACAAAGCTTTCATCCCACACACAGCCCAAGATCTTTTTCATAGCCATGTTATTTGACTCTCACAATCTAGTTCAATTATCCATAACCTTCCTACTCTGTTAACAACTTTGTTAAAACAGTTCCAAAACATTTTTTATTCACAAATTCAAACTGTTCCCTTTTTATTACCTTTTAATTTGACTCGTCTTCCCTTTTAACGATTAATCTCTCATTTTGCTAAATTTGCAATAAAGCATTTTCTTCTGAATTTCCAATGAGTTCACTGTTCCCGATGCGTTAAAGCAACAATTTTGACCCTGCCGAAATAGAATCTTTATCAAAGCTTTCTTGACATCATTCCAGCACTCTCCAGCACACACCATCTTACTCATAACAAAGCATTCATCCCACAAAGCCCAAGTTCTTTTTCCTAGCCATGTTATTTGACTCTCACAATCTAGTTCAATTATTCATAACCTTTCTACTCTGTTTACAACTATGTTAAAACTGTTCTAAAGCATTTTTCATTCACAAATTCAAACTGTTCCCTTTTAATTTGACTGGTGTGCCTTTTTAACGATTAATCTCTCATTTTGCTAAGTTTGCTATAAAGCATTTTCTTCTAAATTTTCCAACAGATCACTGAACACGATGCCTTAAAGCGTCATCAGTGGTCTTGCCCATAATAGAAACCCCAATAAAGCTTTTTGATCATCATTCGAGCGTTTTAATTACACACCACCTAACTCATAAGTAGCTCTCATTACTTGAACCCAATAACCATACCCTTGCCATGTCGTTTTACCCTCACAACATGCGGGCCCCTCTAAAATCCCTAGTTAAGCCACCTGTTCTCATCTCCAGCTCCTTTGTTTAAACACCATCTTACTCATAACTCTTATCAAGTTAAATTCTGACTCGCTGTTCCTTTCACGATTAATTATAAAGGCTGTTTCGGCTCAAAAGATTTGGGACGAAATTAATCACTATTTCAGTTTACACACCAACTTCCCGGCACTGCGTTCACACACCATCCTGCTCACAACTATGCTCACATCAACCATATCTTAGTTTTCGCACTTTGCTCAATCTGTTCTAAAGCATTTTTCATCTAAATTTTCAGTTAGAAAACTGAACACGAAACTTTAAAACGACTATTTTGGTCCTATTGGAATCTCAGGTATAGACCAACTTTCCTACACCTGTTAACACACCAACATACTCACATTTAAGCTCTCAACCCTACCCACTTCCCCCTTTGCCTCCTCGTTTATGCAACACCCGGACCATAATTGGGTCTTCATCCAGATATGTTTCCAATTTCCTTTTCTCGTCACTTAGCTCTACTCGTCAATTCGATGCTTGTGATGTGGATGTTCATATGAACTACTCTCAATGAAAGCTTGCCCAGTTATTCCCTTCAGCACATACCATCTGTGCTCGTCTTCGCCCCCTTTTTTTTGGGCCCCAAGGGTTCGGTCTTGGCAACCGCTTCCCCCTCTCTCCACCTCACCCTATTTGCCTAACCTCTTCACAATTTATCCAATGTCTCCATCTCCCTTCTCCCCTTCCCCGCTCTAGCACCGACACCAATGTCTTAACTCACGCTCACCATCCCTTTTTTTTTTTGTTACCTCCTCTCCCTTTCTGTGCTCAGACTTCCCCCCTATTTCTATTTTTATTTATTTTTTCTTTCTTTCCTTTTTTCATTCACGTTTAATTTCTGAATTTTTTTCCCCAACCATTTAAAGCTAAATTCACAACCTCATAAACAGTTTTTTTTTTTTTTTTTTTTAATGAGACATAGTGCGTCTGGGAAAGCCCCATCCATCTATCTGGACGTTCTCTCATCATATATTTGCTTTTCTCCAAAAAAAAAAAAACAGCTTTTCTTAAAGCTAGCATATTTTTACACCCTTTCTCTGTAAATCTGCAAGCGAGGATTCTGTCAAAATGTCAGAAACTAATATCATACAGCTTGATGCGGATTACGAGGACGAACCGGGTGCGTCTTCAGATTCCTCCACTTCAAGTAAAACTTCGAATCATTCCGAAAAGCCTGAAATGTCCAAAAGTTTCAGGAAAAAAAAGGCTTCAAGAAAAAAATGCGCATCAGCTCAACAATTCTTGAAAGTCCAAGATTCTCCTCCTAAGGAAACTTTTAATCCAAACGAAGATTTTGAGGATTGCAAAACCATAATTTCTGTGGCGAAAACAGCAATGGAAATCATTAGAATCGTACGCTCTAAAGGCTGTAAAGCTCCTGTATCCCTGCTGAACAGAGCTTTCCTAAGGATCGAAAATTTGTGCAAAAACACCAAGACGAAGGAGGTTTCAAGCTCAACCTCAGCACCACCAGTCCCACCTAGATCGACTCCAACAACTCCTTGCTCTCAGCCAATGACAAAGCAATTTCCACAAGACCTACATGAGGTGATTAAACAGAATCATAAAGATATCTTTGATAAATTGAATCAAATCTCAACAGTTCAAGAAAATATCCTTAAAACAATTGAACAGAATACAGGACCATCCTCCAATGAAGCAAATCAACATTCTCCCTCCAGCATTAAACGACAACTGGAACCGGTCCTGACAGATCACAGAGAGGAGCTTAAGAAGCTCATTACAACGCACCTTGAATCATCAATCACTTCACAAAATCCCAGCAATCCATTTATAACATCCACTCAGTCAACAACACCTAAGGAAGTGTTTCCAGCACAAACAGAAGCTGATACATCAGGACTCCAGCCATCAGATGCAACGCACAGGGCCTTGCATTTCAAGATGCCAAATAAAAACTTTGCTAAAGCCTTTCGGGAATTCCATATTGCACGAAGAAGCGTTTATATTACCTCGAGGGGCTCCTCCGGTGGAGGGCTTGCCATTCTTCAATTGCTACGTCAAAATAGAGTACCAACACTTGCACATATAGCCGACACTAAGACTTACCGTAGATCATTGGATCTAATCTGCAATACAGAGGATGAAGCTAAATCCCTCATTCAAGATCTTACAAATTGCCAGGCACTAAAGAATAAGCTCAACATAAAATTCAAACCATGCCCACAACAACGAATGATAGTTCTTGGTGTTCCAGAGGAAATTAGTGAAGACATGTTAAAACAAAAAATACAGGACCTAGGATTTCTGACAAGCACAACAAAAGATACTCTTAAAACTGTTCGACACACAGCTGCAAGGGGAAGAGGCCTAAAAAATTGGATTTTGCAGGCTCCCCTCCCAATTGCGGAAGCTATAATCAGCCTGAACTGTCTTAATCTAGGCCTGCAGAAGTGTAACATCCGTCCTTTTACACAGGTAACGCGATGTGCAAATTGCCAGAGCTTAGAGCACCCCTCCTCCCAATGCACACAGGAACTATTTTGTGCACACTGTGCACAAAATCATAAGAACGAAGATTGTGAAGAACCCCCAAACTGCATCAACTGTCTAACGGAAAACAGAATTAATCTTAAAAAAGGACTAAGACCATACAATACACATCATCCAGCCTACTCTCCTTCATGTCCAGTATTTGAAAAAGTATACAGCAGATGCAGAGAGGAACTAGATAAAAAATTCTCTAGTAATTCAAATGTACAGCAACAAGCAACTCAAAGAAAATCTACAAATAATGAAAGGCCTCACGCCAAACGACAATAAACCAGCAAACTCACCAGGTACAACCATGGGCTTATCCATGGCAATCTAATCCTTTCCTTGTTCCTCCACAAAATACCTTGCAGAATACAACAAATCATCAACAAAAACATTATTATGAAGGTAACCAACGCTACCTCCTGCCTTCAGGACCACTTGGATTCTCCTTGGCAGCAAGTGGGTAAGCTCTCCTTGCACTCTTTTTCTTTTATTTTTCTTCTTATTTAAAATTCTACTAAATTTAGAATGTCAAATAGAAAATCTGTACACTCCTCTCCTTCCCAAGAGGCAATGTCTTCTGATGCTACCCCACCCTCAATTCTCAAAAGTCTTCGAATCCTGCAGGTTAACCTCAACAACTGCAAAGCGGCAAACTTGGCGGCACGGGATTATATGGACAAAAGTTCCATTGACATCGCGTTGCTGCAGGACGCCAATTGCACTGGAGAGGGTGACCTGTATGGATTCCCTTCCGCTTGGACCAAGTTTAGCTCAGCTCAACATTCCTCACACATTGTAATACGAACACAAAACCTTGTCTACACGCATCTATTCACTGGGGAACATTGTGTGTTTATCACGCTGACCACTAACGAGGGTGAGTTGATTCTTGGCAGTGCCTATGCGGCCCCGTCCTCTGACTTTGCAAGAGTGGCAACACCTTATTACACATAGAAAATTTTTCCTTTGCGGCTGCGACCTTAATGCGAATTCTCCTCTATGGAACTCTCCAATAGAGGACACCAGGGGTAGCAGCCTAATTGAATACATTACAATTAACAGTCTATGCCTGGCCAACATTGACAACTCCCTCCCTACCTTTCAAAAAGATAACGCGCGAGGTTGGCCAGATTTCACCCTAGTCAATCCCAAAACCTTAGTACACATCTCTGACTGGACTGTCCAAGACATATTCAATTGTTCAGACCACAAATATATAACGTATTCTTTAAATCCTCCTCCAAAAACCTTCACAAACAAAAGATTTCAAACTCAACGAGGCAATTTTAAAAAGTTTAATAAATCTCTTTTAAATCTTTCTGAACAACTAACCGAACAATTAAATTTAATTTCTAACACGCATCAGCCTGAATAATTTACCACTCTTCTAATCTCTTCAGTTCAGTCAATTGCAACCTCTGCCTTTAAACTCAAAAAGTCGGGACGTCAACGCACCTATAATTTCTGGTCTCCCCAACTCAGAACCATGCGGAATCGTCTCATAGCACTCAGACGACAAACACAATACGTTGACCCTAACTTAATTTCCCAACACAAGCTTAAAATCAAACAACTTTCTGCCATCTATAAAAAACAAATTAATCAAACAAAACAAGCCGCATGGAAAGACTTCTGCACACAACAAACAGAAACTTTTGGCATAGCACAAAAATTTTATTCAAATAAATTCTTCACCCCGTCTGAGCTAAAACTTGAACGACCTCCAGCTCACTCCTCCAAAAGAGATAATCTTGAATATTTAACCTCTGTTTTATTCCCACCGAGCAATCTGGCCTCGTCTCAAATCCCTAAATTCACAGCTCCACACGATCTGCCCTTCACTGAGGCGGAGGTCAGGTCGGCACTGTTCAGTTTCAATGTTAAGAAGGCTCCAGGACCTGACAATATAGACTTTAGAATTCTCAGAAATACTTTTAACACTATTCCACAAATTATACACAAATGGTCAAATCTCTGCCTGCAACACCAATATTTTCCAAAACTACTCCGCAGGGAAAAAGTGGTGTATTTCTTAAAGCAAGGGAAGCTTCCCTCTGAACCCTCCTCATATAGACCAATCTGCCTTCTACCAACATTAGGAAAATTGCTGGAAAAATTAATAGTAATAAGATTAAACCACTTTTTGGAAACCCACAAACTACTTCACCCCTCGCAATTTGGGTTCAGAGAGGGCAGATCATGTGAACACGCATTGAAAGAAATACTCAGCTCCTGCGCCGTTAACATACAGTCTGAAGAATACACCACTCTGATCTCACTTGATATCAAAGTAGAGATGCAAAAAACCCGGGAATTTAAAACCAAGGGAAAAAACCCGGGAGTTTTGGGGAAAAAACTAGGAACTTTGGGAATTTTGCGGGGAAAAAACGAATTAGAAATCTCTAAAGCAAATAATAAGTTGTTTACTTAATATAAATGGCAATTTTAAGGACTTTGATATACTGATAAGCTTATAACATTATTTTAATTTATCATTTTATTTTCAATTTATCAATTTATGCAGCCAAATCATAATTTGAAAAGAAACTTAAGCTTTCTTTATTAAATTAGTACGTAAGATAAATGTATCCGTTTAATGTTGGATACAATTTCCATATTATACAAGTTGAAGAATTGAGGAAACCAATGTACATAATCCTGTAATTGTTTGAGAAGAGAAATAATTAAGGTTTGAAAACTTCTTTAAAAATTTCTATTTTTAAAGAATTATTTAAAATAATGAAGTGTTTTTTAAAAAGAAGGGATGACATTTTATGCAATTACTACAGTAGTATAGTTTCTTTTACAAGTTAATTTCATAAATATTTCTAATTAGAGTTTTTAAAAAATTGATGTTAAGTTTCCTACAATGAAAATTTTTTGATGAAAATTTATACACATATCGTTTTCCTGATTTTTATGCATTAAAAAGAAGAAAAAAAAGTTTCTGCATTTCTAGCACAACAAGTGGGGAAATTTTTCGAATTACTTATATATTTCCCTAAATCAGATTAAATTTAATTCTTCTTCTTATTATTATTATTATTTTCTATTGTACAGAATGAAAAACATTAAAAAAAATTTTTTAAGCAACTTTCAAGAATCAAATAAACCTCGAGATTTTACAAAATTGAATAAGCAATAATGTACAAATGACTGGTATTTAAAAAAAGAGTTCAATATGTTATGATTTTTTCTAATGTATTTTCCGTACTTATCATTATATATACTCAAACAAAATGGTTAGAGAGGTAAGAATATACTAAGTAAAATGATTAAGAGAATTATCAGTATTATACACCTGTTTTCCTCTCCTAATTCCCAAATTGCATGAAATTCTGACCACATCCCCTATCACCCGCATATGTACACTTTGCTCCCAGTAAACAAAACGAAAACTTTCATTGGATGCTGCTGTTTTAGTGTGCATGAATCTCAATTCAATTCTGCAGCAATCACTATCGTGCACATATGCACAAACATGTATAAAAAAAAAAGTCAGATGCTGTTACCTTGCTGTGCACGAATCTCAAAATGCAAAAAACTTATTTCATTAGCAAATACTATCATATATGTATGATTTGTGGTACGGTATATGAAAACAAAAGTAAAAACATCATTGGGTGTTGCAACTTCGCTGTGCATGAATCTCGAAATGCACAAAGCTTGATATTGCAGCAATCACTATCATCGCATATGTACACTTTGTTCACAAAAAAAAAAAAAAAAAAAAAAAAAAAAACACTGAAGCGCTGCCTTAGTAAGCATGAATCTCAACGCAGTTCCGCAGCAATCACTAACACGCATATGTGCACAACCATATATTAAAAAAAAAAAAAAAAAAAAAAAAAAAAAACATTCAGATGCTGTTACCTTGCTGTGCACAAATCTCAACGTGTAAAAAACTTATTTCATTAGCAAATGCTATTATATACGTATGTATGCTTTGTGTATATGAAAGCAAAAGTAAAAACATCGTTGGGTGTTGCGACTTCGCTGTGCATGAATCTCAAAATGCACAAAGCTTGATTCCGCAGCAGTAACTATCACTGCATATTTAGTAAGAGCTAACGATACACTTTGCTCACAACAAACAAAAATAAATAAAAACTAGTATGTTGTGGCCGCCACATGACTTTCTTCTATATTTTCCTATACAATTTCACTCAGTAAAAATAATTTATTAAAATAATTTTAAAAAATCTGTATTAGAGAAGTAGTATAACACTAAATATTCAAAAACAGTCAATTTTGTTCTCAATATTACACTTAAAAAACTACTTATTTAAAAAAAAAAAAAATTATAACTTTATTTTAAATTATTGCAGATCAATGGTTCAACCATTCATTTTAAAGGTATTGGCGAGCTCTTTTGAAAGATACTCATCAAGAAAATTTCCTCCCGTCGAGGGGACCCCTCCCCCCCCCCCCCCGAGATGGGAAGACGAGGCTCCTACATACACAATTTTTTTAAATTTCATAATGAATATTAAAAAATAATTCTCTTTTTGCACATTTATACAAAATTTTGTCCTATACCATCAAGCTAAAAATTTAGAAAAAGCAGGATGGTAACGGAAGCTTTTGGACAATTTTTACCAAAAGTTGATAGACACTAATTTATGTCAATGTGTAACTACATACCAATATGTATGAAATTCTGTGCAGTAGTACCTGAGATACAGTTGCCACAAAATTTTGTCACAGACGCACAGACAGAGATTTTCTAAAAATGATCAAATTGTGTTCTCAAAACGTGTAAATCCATCAAAAACCCGAAGTCGAAAATTTTTATGAATCCAATACTTTCTTCTATTGAATATAGAAGAAAGTAATAAATACATTTTTAAAAAGTCTCTACTGGATACCGCTCCCTTAGTGTGCGTGAATCTCAACTCAGTTCCGCAACAACCACTGTCACACATATATGCACAAATATGTATGTATATTAAAAAAAAAAATCCTTCGGATGCTCTTACCTCGCTGTGCACGGATCTCAAAATACAAAAAACTTATTTCGCTAGCAAATACTATCATACACGTATGCATGCTTTGTTTACATAAAAACAAAAATAAAAACATCATTGGGTACTGCAACTTCACTGTGCATCAATGTCAAAATGCACAAAGCATGATTCCGCTGCAATCACTATCATGCACGTTTGTACCCTTTATGCACAATAAAATCCCCCTTCCCCCAAAAAATCACTATACTAAAGCTCTACCAAGTAACTGTTGCTAAAGAACGAAACAGAGATACCTTATGCATTTATATGGAAGGGGATTTAATAAAAAGTCCCATTGTACTAAATTAAATTATGTTTTGTACAGAAATTTATATCTATTAACACTCAGGAAACAAAAATAGACTTCATGTTTTTATAATTATTTTTTGTCACATTTTAAGGATGGTCATTAAACTCATGTAAGTAGAATAATTTTTCCCCTTTTCATACGTAAGAAAAAAAAATATTTTAAGTGAAATAGCTTTGTTATTTATTGCAAATAGAAATATTTTAAGCAATTAAGGGGCTCTGTTTATCAATGCCTGTAGAGGTTCTACCCTATTTATCGCAACTCTGCTTTTCACTATTCAAAATATTAAGAGTGTGTAACACAAGATAGCAGTAGAACATTACTATAGAAATTCCCTTACTTTATTTCAAGTTGAGACCACACAGTTGGAGATAACTCTGGATTTTAAAGTTTGTTGTATTGACTCACTGTCTATAATACTGAATCGAATTTAAAAAAGAGTGAGTTTCTAAATAATTGCTTAACACGTTCGCTGCCGGTTTCACGTGACTAAAATTTGAAATGACGTTTTTTTCCTTTAACCCGCCGAATATGTTTGACGTGTTGCACAAGAGCGCTACATCGCCAAATGTTATAGGCTTTGTGTTTACCTTTGCTTGTTTGTGTCATGTGTTACGTCAATACGCTGTATTACGTCAAACGTGTAAAAATTCATCTGCTCGTTACAAGCAAACTCTGGAGTTAATGAGTAATAAGTTAAATTCCCATAGCAAATAGTTTCGTTTGTACTGAGCAGATAAAATATCTCGCTGACGCCATCACTTCGGTTGCATATTGATGATACGTGTTTTATTAGAGAGAAAGTATTCTATTTTTAAATACCTTCAATGGAGGATCAAATTTTTGATCGCATGTTTCCGGACCACTTCTAGGGGTGAGTCCCCGACCGTTTCCAATCGCCCATTGCGCAGCACTAGTGTGACGTAAAACCCAACCAACCATCTATTTTGAAATATGAATATTTGTGATGTTTGCGTTAGTACGGTTTGGCTGGTTGAATAGAGTTGGAATTTAAGAGGTACTTTTGAATTTAAGAGGTTGGTTTGTTGATTGTGTTTTACGTCACACTAGTGCTGCGCAATGGACAATTGGCGATGGTCTGGGTTTCACCCCTAGAGTGGTCCATGGACATGCCATCACAATTTTGATCCTCCACGGAAGGGATGACTCTCTCGCTTCGTAGACACCCAGAGGTATAATTAATATGGGAACATGGAAAACATTGCGGGCACGACAGATTTTATGAGCACCAGCCACCATTAGTATACACAATGGTTTTTGGCAGGTTCGAGTACCGAACCCGAAATCTTCAATTCCGAGCCCGGCGCTCTACCGACTGGGCAACCACGGTCCTGAATTTTAGAAACATATTTTTGAATTTCATGCCAATACTGGTTGCTACAGTACAAAATTTTGTATACTTTTTAATTTCATGCATTTTGAGATAGGGGTATATTGAACAGATCAGAGTACCATTATAATAGAGAATCGTTAAAATTTGCTATAATTATCCAGTTGCGGATTTATTTTTTCATTCCTAATGAATGAGGTCTATAAATAAAATATTAATGATAAATAATTTACTTTATACAACTTTTGAAAACTTTTAAATTTAAAATTCCTAAGTAAAAAAAGTATACTTCATACGGTTTTGTTAAATAAATCCTTGTCGAATCATGTTCTTAGTCAGTGTAAGAATATTATTCGATAAGGATTTATTTAACAAAACCTTATGAAGTGTACTTTTTTTACATAGGAATTTTTGCTAGTGTTCGGACACTTTTGTTACCGACTGTACTTATAGTTGTTAAATTATTGGAAATAAAATCACTATCATCTAAACACTTATCATCAATTACTAAAGTAACACACGTTTCAGGGACATTTGGTGTGATTGTATAATCTAAGTTTTATTTTTTTATTTGTGATTAGTTATAAATTCGTAATTATTTCGTTTTTTTTTTTTTTTTTCTTTTAATTCTATTTTATGAAAATTTTCCTTTTGTCCTATGTATTATTATTATTCGGATTTTTTTTTTTTTAAGACGCGTTTCCTTTTTAGGTTAGATCGCCGAAAAGCTCGCTTTCGTATGCCGCCGGTGTAAGGTTGCTATTCGGAACACGATGCGAAATGGCGCCGTCTTGGCAATTTTCGAAATTTCGCCAAGCGGCAGCCTAAAGTAAACTTTCACCTGTAAAGCAATACGTCACATCCCGCGCTGGCGAGGGATCGGCAGCGAACGTGTTAAAACACGAGTAAATATAGACATCACATATTCTATTTTAGATATCACACCCTGACAAATCAAAAAATGGCAATTTTTAATTTATGTAATTGAAAATGTATATGAAGTGTCTTAATGTGTACAAAAAGCTTATCTGTGTTTCAAAAATTATCCAGATGAGAGATAGTTATGTCAGTTTTACTATAATACAAGTCAATGCTTTATTGTTATCCTGATGCTGATTTTTTTCAAATACTGCATTTTTTATTTACTTTCCGTATCGGGGTGTGATATATTTGATCAAGACAACTTAAATAGAGCAGTATAGAATTATAACTCGGATAAAATTACAACTTACTTTTTGATATTCACTGTGAAACAAACTGCATGGTCTTTATACAAAGTAAACAAAAGAAAATTTTTTTCTAGAATAAAATTTAAAATCATATACTTATGTATGACCTAAAATTATCAAAACAACTATGCAAAAAAAAAAAATAAAATAAAATAAAATAAAATAAAATTAATAATCTATTTCACTTAAAAAAGAATAACTTTATATATATTTTATTTGGCATTTATAATTTTAAAAAATTCATTATTAGTATAGCATTAGTATGTTAAATCATCTTTATACACACCTATCTTTTATTTTATGCTTTCAAAGTTTTTGATAGCTGAATCAAAATTCGATATTGCTAAAAGATATTGTTAGTTAAATCTATGCTAAGTGGCCAAAATCTTGTCAAATTCCCTTTAGTGAATCCTCTTTTCAGAAGAAGCATTGTTTGAAAGTATGATTAATGCAGTACTAACCACGATTGAAGAATAGGGATACAGGTCATTTTTTATTCAGTTAATTCAGTAATTAAATATTCAGTTGATTCTTTAGTAGACAGTAGAACTGCTAAATATGCGAGTAAAGAAAAACCATATAATTTGAAAAGTAAAGTACTTACAAAAATAAATATGATAATCCTTAAAGTTTTTTTCAAATCCTTTTCTTCTTAAGTACTAGCCCTCATTCAGCTTGAGATCCTTTTGAAAACTATCCAGCTATATAGTGAATGGTTTTCTGCAGTCGTTTTTCCACAATTCTTGAAAAAATATTTTGGGGTAAAGCAGACACATTATAGAAGAATCCGAAAAAGAATCTAATTTGTTACGTTAAAACATCAAAACTAACATAACAAATAGGTTCTCATTCAGACAAATCCCATTTTATAAATTAGGAATTCATTTCATTCTTCATGTGGTCAGGCTTTCAATACAGATAAAATCTAAAATAAAATAAAATACCTAATGAGCAAATTGAAGTACAAAATATTGATATTATTTACAGCTATAAATCAATGTTCTATATATTTATTACTATCACTTTTTTAAAAAAAAGTAAATAAAGTGATTAAGAAAATAATTACATTACAGTCAGTTTTCTGAATGCAAATTTGAGAAGCACTTTAAACAATTTATATACCAGTTAAAAATGGACAAATAACTGAGGATGAAATATTTTAAAAGTATCGAATCTAATACACAGTATATTAAATCTGCTAACACGTTTGTTATAAAAAAAAAAAAAAAAAAAAACCTTTGAATTTAATCAAATTTCAATTTTTTATTGACTTTGTTTTTAAATAATATGCACTTATTAGCATTTTTATTAGTAAGGAAAATACTAGTATTTAACATTTGCTACATTTTCAATATATATATATATATATATGCACATATTTAATAAAGCAGCATTAACTCTTCCCTTTTCTTTTCTTTGCGATTTTACTCTTCCACTCTTTCCTTATAATAATTAAAAGGATATTTTCAAACCATGTACAAACTAATAAGGTTAAAAAATTAATAAATGTTTAAATGCAAATTGAACAAACAGTACAAACAACAGACATGTTTGACATTTAATGCAACGTTTATTCTTCAGCATAAGATAAAGAAATCATACTTTATGAAATAATTGAAGTTTATTATGCTAGCTGTTCTACGAATTAAATAGAATAAAATATATACAATATGATGTTGGTTATAAACATTTCCGTGGATATTCAATTATAAAAATTCTTCATAAACAGATACATCGATAACCTGAATTATACATATAGTAAAACGAAAACAATAAAATACATTATAGCTTTACGAGCAAGCTATCAGTAAACAACATTAAAAGAAAGTTAATTACTTCTAATTCAAGATCATTACATAAAATTTTCTAAACAGATACTTCACTTAGAGTTGAAAAAGAATATCTAAATTCTGATAGCTACAAGAATGAACTGTAGTAATATATACAATAAGCATACATAATATTTTTTGCGTTTTCAAAAAAGAAAGAAAAACTTACTTTCGATAGCTGTACTTTTGAAATTATTTATATTTTTTCTTTCCAATAGATGATTATAATACTTTCAAAGATCCTCGAAATTATAATTTTTGGTGATTTTGAAGTAACATATTAATTAAAAACATGTCCATCGATGGCCATCTTAAGCGATTGTTATCTGTTTGCAAGAGGTTTCCATCACTTGCAAATATTTATTATTCACTTTGCAGACAGGTTTGCAACCGCTTTGCAATTGAAAGGTTCCGTTTGATGCAACCGGAAGTGTTCCGTTTGAATGTAACTGTAAGTAACTTGTAAAAATTAACAAAAGTTATAAAAATATTCATAATTTCAAAATTCCCAGTTTTGGGGAAATTTCAAAATTCCCAATTTTGTCTTAAATTCCCAGGGAAAAAAAACGGTTTTTTTTCCGGGAAAAAACCGGGTGTTTTGAAAGCCTTGCATCTCTATATCAAAGGGGCCTTTGATAACATCGAATGGTTTCATATACTGAACACTCTTGAAAAACTTAATTGCCCGAGTAACCTGGCAGGGGTCATCCGTTCGTATCTATCAAATAGGAAAATAATGATCAATTGGGGGCCAGAATCGAAAGACCTTCAACAATCAAAAGGCTGTCCACAGGGGTCTTGTTTGGGCCCACTTCTGTGGAATATTATAGCCAACAACATCTTGATTGAAATGAATTCAAAGGGTTTCAAAACTTTTGCATACGCGGATGACTTCTCCCTGGTTGTCTCTGGTAGAAGGAGGATTGACCTGGAGGGTCAGGCCAGCGAGGCATTAAACCTTTTCAGCGATCTTCTTTCTCAGTTTAATCTCAACTTATCCACTTCTAAGTCTCAAGCACTGACTTTTTCGGAACCAAGACCACTACAAAGGACACCGGTGATGAGGATAGATGGCGTCAGTGTTAAACATGTACCTCATCTCAAAATTTTAGGAATAACAATTACCAAAAAATTTAATTGGCTAGCACACATTAATGAACTAAAAATCAAAACATTAAAAATTTTCCATAATTCCGCGAAAATGGTCGGAAAGAGATGGGGTATTTCTACTAAATTATTAAAAATCTGGTACAACACAATTGTGGACAAAATTTTAACTTATGGGGCAGGTATCTGGGGAGGGTTTCTTACAAAAGAAGCAAACGCTAAAATAAATTCCGTTCAAAGAATATTTTTGCTCCAAATTTCGCGTGGCTATAAAACTACCTCTACAGACGCCCTCACAGTCATCACCGGGATCCCTCATGTTCATCTTCAGTTAAAATATTGTTACAGGAAAACTAACATCCTGCAGCTAAATAACACTCAACTAAAGAATTTATTATTGCCCGGTGTAAATGTCCAAAACTCTCTTCCCAGTTGGCAAATTCACCCAGCACAGGACATTGCCTCTTTACTAACATTATGTACAAAAAACAGTTTTTCTCAGTCAGCTCCTGTGGCGGTTTTTACAGATGGTTCAAAAACAGAACATGGAGTGGCGGCAGCCTTCTGTGTCCTTAATAACAATGAATGTACCCACCGATGGTCATGCAGACTCGAGGACTTTAACTCTGTTTTTCAGGCGGAGCTTTTCGCCATTGAAAAGGCCCTGGAGTGGGTCACCACTCAAACCAACGTCAATAATAAAACTCATATTTTTAGCGACAGTCTATCGGGTCTGCAGCCATTATCCGCCACAGGTCCCGACATCCTCAGGTTCTTAAAATCAAACACCTTTTGAAGGATCTAAATCTTCGAACGTCCCTGGCACATGTTTCTGCCCATAGGGGCGTGGTCGGAAACGAATTGGCAGATTCTCTAGCCAAAAGTGCAACTGAGAATGTTAGTGTTAACATTTCCCTGCCAGCACCTCCCTCTTTTATCAAAAGATCACTCAAACAAATTTTGTTTCGGGAATGGCAGACCTGGTGGGAAGATTCCGAGAATGGTAGATACACCTTTTCAATGATTCCAAATGTGGCCGTTAATGATTGTTCGCTGACACCAGAGACTGCATCCTTCCTATTGGATCATGGACCTTTCCCACAATATTTGTATAGATTCAATCGCCGACGCACCCCCCTATGTCCTTGTGGAGAGGAGGGTACACCAGAACATTATTATTTCAACTGCCCTATAACAAGTTCATACCACTTAAGAAATCCTGTACCAAAACCAGAGGGCTGGCTCGAAAATATTATTTCTCGTCCATCCCTCTTAATTAAACTAAAAAGAATCTACAATCTTCTGATGGATATTTCCAACAGAACAGATTAAATTCACGTCATATCTAACTAGAAGTTTTTAAAAATCACTTCCAGTCCTAAAAATCACTTGAAATGTAATTTAAAGTCTTTCTAAATCATTTCACTTTAATTGTAAAGTTTAATCGTAACGTTTTATTTATATATTCTTTCTTTCTCTCTTCACTCTCTCTTTCCTTCCTTTTGTACAAATGTGTGTTTGAGCTCCTTGCCCACTATGCTGCACTTCATTGATTCGGATGAAAAACCTGTCCTGTGGACTTTTCTCCAATGTGTATACTATCAACGCCCTTTGTCGGTTTGGGACTAAGTCCTGGCGTTTTTGTAAACTTTTTTTTTTTTCCCCAATAAATGGAGAGATCGCCATAGAAGCGCTCAAAATCGCTCCAAGTGTGATGAGCGGCGTCCCTCTCCTTCTTCAATCTATATAGCAAATTTCCTTGCATTCCGTTCACCCGTTTGCGCTGTAGGATGCTGTTAAATATATATATATATATATATATCCCTTTGCTAGCAAGTTCTAAAATCCCTTTTTATAATTCTAAAATCATTTTCTTATATTTTCGTGGTGAAACTTATTTAAAAATCTCTGCAAATAAATGTTAATTGAAGAGGAGAGTTTTAGTAACTATAATCTTAAATTATGACACAATTCTTGAAATTAAGCGAGAATTTCTTGCAATATAAAGGATTCGAAATATTCATAATATTCATAAAATCGTTTCACCATCTTGAAAAGTGTTATAAAAATTCTCCATCATTTCGTCTATCCAATTTATTCGTTTACCTTAAATGCCTAACTGCGAAATCTTTATTTCTAGTTTAGCGATCCAGAAAATGACTACTAATTTCTTTTCTCATTGGAAGTAGCGGTATAGTAGCAAACATTTAAACATTTTAATTTATTGCGAGGTACCGTTAATACTCGCTTTTTACTCATAATACTTTATTTGTGCTTAAATTTTCTTCAATATATAAATACGATTAAATATTAAAATACACCCTACAAGGTAAGTGGTGGGGAAAAGATGCAGCTACTAATAATAATTATTTGGAATAATCTAAAATGTTGAGTAGTAAGTAATTATAGTATTCATGATAACAGTAATATTAGTAGTATGGACAAAAAACTTGTTGTTGTATTAATAGTAGTTGTAGTATGAATGGTTGGTAGTAAGAATTGAGAAGCACGATTCAAGATCTCTTAGTCTTTATGTGAAATGTTAAGGAGAATTTAATTTCCCAAAACTAAGAGTGTGTAACTGTTTTGATATTATTAAATAGTACATAATAAAATGTATAAAGTTAATAAATAAAATGAAGATTAAAATATTCCTTTTTACCTATCATTTTACAGTACCATTTTTGAAACTTAGGAAACCTGAAACGTAAAGAAAAGTGCTGAGTTTGAATGTAATATCAAATGCAATACAATTTTTATCAATATTACCTTCATTTCATAATGTTATGAAAATAATTATTACATTTATAGTGTAAAAATGACTATCTAATTCCAATGACATGCAGAATATAAATGAGCGGAAAAAAAATTAAAATCTTTAAAACGTTTTAAAATAGTTTATGTCAGAAACATTTTCCTCCTTATATTTAAACTTTTGACGAAGAACATTTTCTTTATACTTCACACAAAACAATTTCTTCGAATTGTTTTTAAAAGATAATATAATTAAAGTATATTTAATTAACTGATAATATTACCTTGATTTCATAATGTTGTGAAAATCATTGTTATGTTTCTATTGCAAAAATGACTATTTAATTACAATGACATGCAGAATATAAATGCGTGAAATTAAAGAATAAATAAATAAATAAAATCTTCAAAACGTTTTAGAATAGTTTGTGTTAGAAACATTTTCCTTCTTATATTTCAATTTTTGACGCAGAAAATTTTCTTAATAATTCACACGAAACAATTTCTTTGAATTGTTTTTAAAAGAAAATATATTTAATTAACTGATAATATTACCTTCATTTCATAATGTTATGAACATGATTGTTATGTTTATATTGCACAAATGACTATCTAATTACAATTGCATGCAGAATACAAATGCGTGAAATAAATAAATAAATAAATAAATAAAATCTTCAAAACGTTTTAGAATAGTTTATGTTAGAAACATTTTCCTTCTTATATTTCAATTTTTGACGCAGAAAATTTTCTTAACAATTCACAAACAATTTCTTTGAATTGTTTTTAAAAGAAAATATAATTAAAATATAATTAATTAACTGAAAATATTACCTTCATATCATAATGTTATGAAAATCATTGTTATATTTATATTGCAAAAATGACTATCTAATTACAATGACATGCAGAATATAAATGCGTTTAATTAAAAAATAAATAAATAAATAAAATCTTCAAAACGTTTTTGAATAGTTTGTGTCAGAAATATTATCCTTCTTATATTTAAACTTTTGACGAAGAATATTTTCTCAATACTTCACACGAAACAATTTCTTTGAATTGTTTTTAAAAGATAATATAATTAAAATATAATTATTTAACTGAAAATATTACCTTCATTTCATAATGTTATGAAAATGATTGTTATGTTTTATATTGCAAAAATGACTATCTAATTGCAATGACATGCAGAATATAAATGCGTGAAATTAAAAAAAAAAATAAATAAATAAATAAAATCTTCAAAACGTTTTAGAATAGTTTATGTTACAAACATTTTTCTTCTTATATTTCAATTTTTGACACAGAAACTTTTCTTAATAATTCACAAGAAATAATTTCTTTGAATTGTTTTTAAAAGAAAATATAATTAAAATATTGTCAATTAACTGAAAATATTACCTTCATATCATAATGTTATGAAAATGATTGTTATGTGTATATTGCAAAAATGACTATCTAATTACAATGACATGTAAAATATAAATGCGCGAAATTAAAAAAAAAAAAGTTAATCTCATTAGGCTAATGAGAACATTAACTTTTTTCTTATTACATCATTGAACTAAGTCCAGGAGCTTAAATATTGTCCATTTATAAATCTTATTTTATTTTTTATTTAATCTTGCACGCGCGTTTTTTATTTCCTAATCCAAAATTATTAAAAAAAAACTTCTTCGATACTGTCCATTTCAAAACTGATTACTATTAATTTTCTTTTTTTTTTTTTTTTTTTCTTAGGAAAAAAAGATTTTGATGAAATTTTGTCAAAAACAGAATTTAGTTTAGTACGGAGGACTATTAGCTATATATATATATATATATATATATATATATTTCAAATTATAACATCGCTTTCAAGTTAATCAATTATATTTTCGATAAATTTTCGATATCGATAAATGCCCAACTATCGTAAAGCTGGTATCGTAAAAATCCGTAGAACAAGACTAATAGTCTCTAGTCCTAAAAGAAAAACCTCCAAAACGTTTTAGAATAGTTTATGTTAGAAACATTTACCCTCTGATATTTAAATTTTTGACGCAGAACATTTTCTTAATACTTCACACGAAACAATTTCTTTGAACTGTTTTTAAAAGCTATAGCTTTAAAGAAGAAACAGCTTTCTCTGAATTCACAACGTTTATAAAATAATATTAAATGTTTGCTGTATCGTTACAATCTTAACATAAACATACACTATTCTTTGAAGATAAGATTTACCACAGTTACTTAAGCTCTTTTCCATCTGTGAATTATTTATAAATATGCGTGGGTTTTATGTTATGTAACTGATATAACCAAGCATTTAAATATATATATATATATATATATTATAAAAATAAAAATCACTTTTCTTCAGAATGGTCGATAAAACATTATATTCCTTATTTATATTTGCATTAAATTATTACCAAATGTTTTATCTCATTACAGATATAAAAATCACCTGTTTTAGGTCAAAATGAATGTAAGTGGAAAAATTATTATATAACTTTATCTTGTGCAAGGATGGTCGATTTGCTATCATTGTTACATAGTTATGAATTCCTAGACATATGATATTTTATCTTACATTATATGCCATTGGTTGCATAATATGAAATGTAATGTTGTACCGACAAATGAGGTTTTTTTCAATCTATTTTCTTTTTCTTCACAATCCACAAAATAAGCAATGTTCTCAAGCCATATCAGCCCACACAATGAAATATTTATGTTAAATTAAGGAGATAACATTTCTGATTATCTAATAAAAAGTAGAAAAAACATATTATAACTTTGTGATTTATTAATCTTTAGGTAGGTACTGCTAAATAAATTTTAATAATGCCAATATTTTTATAATTGCATTTCATTTGGCTGAAATATGATTTGTTTCACAGCAACGTCAAACATTTAAAATAAAGTAAGTTTAAATATAGTAGTTAAAACTTTTTTAAAAATAAGATAAAAATAATTTCGGAAAAGAGGATGAATATTAAAAAATTCATAAAAAGTAAACATGTTTAACATACAATTAAACAGTAAAAAAAAAAGCATACGTATAAGATCGAAAGATTAAAAGTTGTTTAAAGAAAAGAGGTAGGATTTTCAAATTTTTGAGAATAAAATAAATATTAATTTCAGGAAAAGATAGTAATTATTATGAACATAATCATCTTTCCAATATGGCTTTTTTTTTCTTTTTACACTGTAAACAATTTGAACACATTTTGCCGATCAGAGACCGTTAAACATTTTCCAGTCACTGACCAGGAAAATTATGGCCATAAATATGTCATGAATTTGTCATCGATGAAGGAAAGTAACCTTTAAGAAATGATTTATACTCTGAATTTTACAGTTTGGGCCGCGGTAGCCCTGTCGGTAGAGCGCCAGGCTCGTAATTGGAAGATTGAAGGTTCGGTACGCGAGCTGGCCCAAAACCGTCGTGTATACAAATGGTGGCTGGTGCACGTAAAATCTGTCGAGTCTGCAATGTCCTCCATGCTCCCATAAAAAATTATACCTCTGGGGGTCACCGAAGCGGGAGAGCCATCCCTTCCGCAGAGGATCAAAATTGTGATGGCATGTCACCGGACTACCTCTAGAGTGAGTCCCAGACAGTCGCCAATTGCCCATTGCGCAGCACTAGCTCGACATAAAACCCATCCATCCATCCATCCATCCATCCTAAATTTTACAGCACTTTGTCATAGAAATATGCACTGAAAAAAAATATATATATATATATATATATATATATATATATATATACCGCCTCCACCTAGAACGAATAAGTAGTTATTTTCTGAAACCCTAAACTAGAAATATAGATTCACGAGCTTTGCGTATAAAGTAAACCAATAACGTGGATAGACGGAATGATGGAGAATTTCTAGTCTATCCTTTTCTATATGGTGAAACTATGCTACAAATATTATGAATCCTTTGTATTGCGAGAAATTCTTGCTTGATTTCCTTGAATTGGGTTATACAACGAAATTATAGTTACTAACACTTGCCTGCTCTGTTCACATTTATTTGCAGAGATTTTTAAATAAGTCTGACCACGATAGTATAGGAAAATGCTCTAAAATTCTATTAGGAGTTCTTAGAACGCGCTATCAAAGGAAAATATAATTTATAAGAATGACATAGAACTATGCTTACTAGAGACATAATTTAGTTTCTAGGTGACAGTCATAGGAATTTTTTCTCAGTGTGGGCACAGGAATTTTTTCTACAAGACCTGTAAAATTTAATGATCCCACAACTGTACAAATTTTACTGAGATTTCTTAGAGTGTATAGTTGATTTGTTTCTTTATGATTAGCAAGCTTAACTTTTTTTTCTTAATAATAAAACAAAAGAAAGCTTAGGATGTCTTGTAGCTAATGCCGAACAATCAACTTTCCATCAACTTGCACTTTTGCATGTATTATTATCAATTAACTATTTATGTAGAATAATTATTTCTGTTTAGATGTTTTGATTAGAATGAGAAATAACATCTCAATAATTAATAAGAAATAATTATTAATTTATTCACTCTTAAACGGTTTAAAGTTAGAAACTATAATTTTAGCTCTTACTGTCAGTATCAAAATTTTAATCTTTATGTTTAGTGTTAAAGCATTCCTTTAATATAGATATATTATTAGCTTAAAAAAATTAATCATGAGACATTTTTGTTCAGTCTAATTACTCTAATCAACCAAACACACAACTTTATATGAATAAAAAGATTTTCAAAATAAAATCAAATAGTTTTACATTAAGGGAGCGTTGTTTGTTTCGTATGATTAAGGTTGTCAAAGTATTTTAAAAACCAACATTAAATATTTTTGAATGAAAAAAAAAATCTATGAAATAATACATTTTTTTTTTTTTTTTTTTTTTTTTTTTTGGAAACATTTCATGTATGTGCAGTTTTAATAATTTAGTGTATATGGTCTTATAGGAAATGTAAATCCAACAAATTCGTAAATCAGTGAAAGAGGATTGAAAAATATAAACACTTATTTTAAAATTAAGAGATTTTTGATTAAGCAAACAAATTTAAGACTTATCTGTCAAATCATTGAAATTTAAAATTGTACTTTTATCCCTAGAAGTTTTATATCAAATCTATTTACGGTAAAGATTATTTTCGTATATATATATATATATAAAGATTTGCAGATTTTTTTTTTAAACGTATAACAATGAATAGCTAAGGCATTGTTTTTGTAAATTTCTCATAAAAATTTTTCATCCAATCACAAGAATTCTTTAAAGGAAGATTAATATCAAAATACATATATATCTTTTATTCGAGTTTTTAGATTTACATCAAAATTTAAGTAGAACAGGAAGAATGTGGCAGCTGTAAATAAGCTTCTCAAAATCTTCATGGATAATAGAAAAAATTAATCTCTGCAAAACAATGTTAGGGTTTTATGTTGCCAGAAATTATTTTTAATTTCTATTTTTTTTTTTTTTTTTTTTTTTTGGTAAATGTGCAATATTTTCAATGATACATAAAAGAAAATCCGTTGAAATGTATTCTAATTCTATTACATAAAATTGTTTTAGCCTACATAAAAGAAGAACATCAAAAATAATGCTTCTAAAGTTAGGTAACAATATAATTCATCTCAAGAAAAGGATAATTTCAATGGTGAGAACGGCACTGAAATTTATTTCAGAATTATTTAGAACACAATTTATTTTAGTACTTAACTGATACAGATATTAAATGAAAATGTAGACTAGGCACGGAAATTTATTTCAGAATTATTTAGAACACAATTTATTTTAGTACTTAACTGATACAGTTATTAAATGAAAATGTAGACTACATTCTAAAATGCGATTTAAATATGATTTCATAAAAGGAAATCATCAAATATTTCACTTAAGTAAATAATTTTTTTACAGGAATCAACTCTCTGAAAAATAGCAAAATAACGTTCACTGTCATTTTTTTTTTTCAAATAAATAAATAAATAACGGTTACTTTAAGTAAATATTTTTGCAAGTATTTTATTTATTTGTTTATTTATTTATTTTTTATACTTTTCAACACAGATTAAATGTTTAAAAAATTTTATTCGTCTCTGCCTCTGGGACTAATAAAGCATTACAATTTGATACTGTACTTTCAGATACGATCTGATAATTTCAGCTATATCACAGTTTTATGGGCTAATAACAAATCTTTTATCGGAATCTGTCTAATTTTTATTGGTATTTGCTGGAACTTTTTTTGACGAGAAAAATTCTCAAACTTACTATGAAATAAGGAAGCACAACAAAACTTGCGTTTTAAAGTAATAAGTACAAAACGTTGAATAAACACCATAAAAGGCAAAAAACTTGCAGCAATTGTTTCTGGTCGAAAGAAAACACCACCTTTTATCAGGTGAACAAAGTAGGCGCGAGTGCTGCAATCGCGCGTTGCTACTTTGATTGCAGCACTCGTGTCTACTTTATTCACATGACGAAAGGTCGTGTTTTCTTTCGACCCAAAACAATTGTTGCGAGTTTAATGTATTTTATGGTGTTTATTCAAAGTTTTGTACATATTAAATTTACTTATTTATTTTTGAGTCAAGTTTGCATAGCTCTCTTTTAATCAAAAGCATGAAACAAACAAACAACATTTTTTTTTTTTTTTTAATTTTTCAATATTTTTCAATACTTAAAGTCTGTTTTAAACAGATAAATGTATTTAAAAAATGTTTGAGACTAAATATGTAGGATATCATTCATATTTACAAAATGTACAAAACATTTTGTTGAAAATTTCAGACAGCTGTAAATTACAAGTAGTTTTATGAGATTATATGATCTCACTACATCCCCCCTCCCCCTTTCGAAATAAATCACGTTACAAAGGTTAACAAAATAATATCTGTTATGCTCGTGGTTTTGTACTTGTTTATTCGAGGGGAAACATTGATTGTACATAGAAATAACATAATGCGTAATTCCAAAAAGAAGACAAAAGAGTACGTACATTTTATTTCAGAAATTTGACTTTTAAGCTTGACTTCCTTTCAGCTTGTAAAAATACTTCTGTTACAAGATACTCTTCATTGACTGTACAAACTGTTATAGATCTGATTATAGTTTTCTTGAACTTTTAAAATACTTCTAAAGTGTGTGTAATCTTTATTTATTTATTTATTTATTTTTTTCAGTTAATTTACTTCTGGCTACAGAAGCATCTCTAAGATAAATTGACGTGGAAAAAAAAAAAGACATGATTTAGATTATGACCTATGCTGACTAGTAATTATTACAACAAAATAAATATTATGCAAATGAATGTATACAAATACAATAGCATAAACTATATGTTGCTATAAAATAAAGCATTCGTGTAGGTGTAAAACATCTCATTTAATCGTATGCAGTTCTAGAGAAATATCAGTGGTGTAGGTTAAAGTCTGATTTTTTACATGCTGGACCTAGGCCTGGTAAGCCGTGTATTTAATACCAAGCGGTCCTACAAGAAAAAAAAATCAGCGCTTATAAATGCAATCAGCTTTGATTATAACATACAATCCCTAACCTACATATTATAAAGGGTAAGTCAAAAGGAATATAGCGATTACAAACGGCTATAACTATTTAATGAAAAAGAATTAATCGATAAGATTAACACAGAATGTAGACGGAACTTCAAAATTTTGTATGCGTACGTCATAGATGTTCTATGTGACTTCCCTTGGTCACACGGATAACATCTAGGCGGTAGTCCATTTCACGCCATACATTCTGTAGCATTTGTTCAATCACCGACGCAAGCGCATTACAAATGCGTACTTTGAGTTCTAAAATTGTTTTGGGCATGGGAAACACACACACTCTGTCTTTCACATAAACTCATAGATAAAAATCGCAGGGTCTCAAAGTACGCATTTGTAATGCGCTTGCATCGGTGACTTCAGACATGCTTCAGAATTTATGGCGTGAAACGGACAACTGTCTAGATGTTGTCCGTGTGACCAAGGGGAGTCACAAAGAACACCTATGACGTATGTATACCAAATTTTGGAGTTCCGTCTACATTCTGTGTTAATCTTATCGATAAATCCTTTTCCATTAAATAGTTATAGAGTTTTGTAATCACTTAATTCATTTTGACTTCCCCTGTATATTGGTCTTTTGAAAAAGGTACAATATAAGCAAAATGGATTGGTTGCTTGCTTGGGTATACAAACTCTTTTACATTGCAAATCAAGGTGTAATGTGATATTTCATCAGAATGACTATTCAACTAATTATACAGTGGGGCTATAATTAAATTGACAGTGCTTGCAGCGTACTATAGCACGATCTAATTACAAGAATAGTCCCCAACTTTTTAGGAAGATCAAACAACACGGGGTATCATGGATTACGTAAACAAATGTTCTAAAATTTACAGCTAGGAGAATATTTGCCGCTGTTTTTCTAAGTAAAAATTTTCTCGCGGACAAAATTGCGCGGTGTTTACAATTTCAAATTAATAAATGCGACCAAAGCAGTGCTTAAAAAACTGCGCAATCATCAATTTTAAATTAACGATTGCGACGAAAGGCTTTACTTTGAAAAAAAGCGCCACATATTTCCATAACGGTAAATTTTGAAGCTTTTCTTTCGGAATCCTTCGTATCTCCTCTTTTTTATTGGTACTAGAAACTTTGATGCTATTCTTGTGATTATATTGCACTACAAAATATTGTAAGCCACTGGCCACCCTGTATATAGAAAAATCTTATAACATTTAAATTTTGTTTTTATTTTCAAAATCATTACAAAATTGCGTGATTACACTGCTTGGCATGAAAATTGCCCCCAACACCATTTTTGCAAATTCCTATGTAAAATGACCTCCTGAATAGGACGGCCATTTTGCCATTCATTATAACATACAAATGTTTATATGTTAATACCCCATAACCATGTTTTGAGGACGCCCCCCTATTTTTACCCCCTTTTGGTAATGCTAATTTATAACGAAAAATAACGAAATATAAAGACAAAAAGGGGCTAATTTAATTATGGCCCCACTGTATAAGTTGAATAGTCATTCTGATGAAATATCAAGAGTGTTTATACCCCCAGCAAGCAACCAATACTTTTTGCTTATATTGTACCTTTTTTCAAAAGACCAATATACAGGGTAAGTCAAATAAATATAGCGATTATAAAAGTGCTATAACTATTTAATGGAAAAGAATTTATCGATAAGATTAAGACAGAATGTAGGCGGAACTCCAAAATTAAAATTTTGTTTTTATTTTCAAATCTATTACAAAATTGCGTGATTCGCATGAAAATTCGGCATGAAAATTTCCCATTGTAAAATGACCTCCTGAATCCGAATATGACGGCCATTTCGCCTTATCATTATAACATACAAATGTTTATATGTTTTGGGGACGCCCCCCTATTTTTACCACTTTTTGGTAATTTTATGGCTATAAGTTTGATTTATACTGCAGAAAAGAAATATTTTAACTGTTAAATACCTTCTGATGGGCTACAGAATTAAAAAAATTCTAAAACATCAATATTTGCGGCAAGGGAAATTTTTAGTGGCGATTTGCCACTGAAATTATGTAGTACATTTCTTATATTTTTTTAAATCTATTATTAATGTTATTTATTAAACATTACACTATTTTTTATTTTAAATGTTAATTCTTTTTCATTCTCCAAATCAAATTCATGGCCGTAAAATTACCGAACATTGATAAAAATTGGGGAAAATTGTGGTATCTTGAGAAAACGGTGAGTGATTGGGCAAAAAGGTAGTCATATTCGAAATCACGAGGTCATTTTACATAAGAATAAGCAAGAATGGTATGATGGGTCGAATTTTTTTTCTTTGCAGTACTATTGAGATACACATTTGTTTTGTTTTAAAATTATATTAAATATATTATTATAACAATAATAATCGTAATTAATTTAACTATACACATGTACATACAATGCTTCTTTCTGTGAAAAGGGAAGACACAATGCCAATAGACAACTATTCATTAAATATTAGAACTCGTTTGAAAGCATTCAATGAGAAATTACGAACTGATAGCGCATAAATGACTACTTTATGTCAAAGATGAATTATATTATGTCAAACAGAAGATGATGTATGTTATAATGAAATATTATTTCACACTTAAGCAATACATATCTATATCATATAATAAATGAATATTCATTTCATATAACACTTGAATTAAAATATATATATATATATATATAGTTAATTCAATACTAAAAAATAGCGAAATATAATTTCTTATTTCTATTATGATAATCTAAGATATTTAATAAACCAAAGAAAATAATGATGTACAAGAACATTTTGCCAAGTAATTACATTTTTTAAAAGGCCCACGAAGTTCTTTTCTCTAATAATAATTCTTCGTGTTATTGCAGTTTTTTGTCAATTACTCATTTAAAAATTTCAGTCTCTTTTGGCGCCGGTTATCCTTGCTAGCTGTACACCCCCAATGAAATTAAATGACCAATAAAACAGCGGAAATACAAATTATAGGCAATATAGACAACTATCCAAAATTAAGCGAATACGTATTTTTTTCGTATGCAACCATTAAAAATATTACTTACAAACTTTCAATAAACACCATAAAATGCAATAATCTCGCAACAATTGTTTCGGTTCGAAAAAAAACACGACCCTTCATCAGGCGAATAAAGTAAGCACGAGTGCTGCAGTCAAAGCGGCATTGCGAGTTTATTGCATTTTATGTTGTTTATTCAAAGTTTGTAAGTAATATTTTTTACAACGCCAGTTTTGTGGTGCTTTTTTATTAAACCATTAAAAATGTTTGCTGAATTTTACCATAAATATTGCTTAGGAGGACTTGGCATCTTTAACTTTGCGCCACTGAAATTTTCATATAAAAATTTATATTTCCATTTAATATTTACAGATTGGACTATATTATTTGTGTTCAGTAAAATATACATTCAGGCAGCAATTCTTATGTAATTAGTATGATAAGAAAGCATCACAGAACTGGAGTTTTAAAGTAATAATTACAAAGCCTTGAATAAACACCATACAATGCATTAAATTCGCAACAATTGTTTCGCGTCGAAAGAACACTCTACCCTTTGTCAGGCGAGCAAAGTAGGCACGAGTGATGCAGCCAAAGTGGCAACGCTCGCATTTATAACAATTTTTATAGTTTTTTATATGTTTTTTACAGATTTGAAATCGTTAAATTATGTTTTCTCAGTTTGCATTTGCTCATGAATTCATGATTTTAAAAATGCTAAAACTTCAATAAATTTTTATGAAAAAAATAATTTATATATTTTTCAATAATTACGACTTAATAGAACCTACTTAAAAGAATTAAGGAATGATTTTGCAATATCTTTAAAAGAAAAAAATATTAAGAAACTAAAATATAACAAAAATCATGTTTCTTTTCTTTTCTCTCTCTCTCTCTCTCTTTTTTTTTTTCAAATTTGACATAGACATGCCCTTTTTATTTTTATTTTTCTCAAAACTATTTAATAAATTTCAAAATCTATCCCTAATTCTTTTAAATAGGTTCTATGAAACTTCCAAAAAACTATTAAGTCCTTTCTTAAACATCTGTAGAAATTTTAGCACCTTGAAGATCATGAATTAATGACAAAATGCAAACTCAGCAAACGCAATTTCAAGCTTTCAATCAGTAATAAAATATCAAAAAACTTAAAAATTGGTGCCTAAATACAGTCGAACCTAGAGAATGTGAATCTTAAGAGGATAAAAAAATTTGTTCATATTATCAGCAGCTCATGCTATCAATAACTAATCTTTATATAATTAAATTTATCTTCATTATGGCGGGTATTGTGGAAACAGTTCATGTTAAAAGTAATTCACATTAACAGTGTTCATGTTAACCAGGTTCGACTGTATATATTTTAATGAAAAAAACTTAATTTAGTTGAATTTATAAATATTAAATGGAAATATAAGCTTTTATATGAAACCTTCAACAATGCCAGGTCAAAAGGTTCCAAGTCTCTTTAATAGTCATAATTACTTTCTCATACCTGCATAATATATAAAATAATACTTTTCCATTCTCCAAATCAAATTCATGGCCATAAAATTACCGAACAGTGATAAAAATTAGGGGAGGGAGTGGTGTCTCGCAAAAACGGTGGGTGAATGGCAAAAATGGTTGTCATATTCGGATTCAGGAGGTCATTTTACATGAGAATTAGCAGGAAGTATCAGGGCTCGATTTCGTTTTCTTTTTTTTTTTTTTTTGCACGCAGTGTTATTGATTATATAAATCATGGTCTAGAAAAATTCATCCTGATTTCAGTCTCAACAAAAATTACAAAAGTGAGATTTCTAATGTAAAATTATCTGAGTACTTAAATATGAATAAATATCTTATGTGAGCAATTATTTTAAACACTAGTATATAACCTCGTCAAAAATGACGGAATGTGAAATCAATGAACATAGTGAATCAACGAAGGCTTTGCCTGATTCGCTGGCTACTATATTTAAAAGAAATTCTTTTACATCGCTTTATAAACAAAATAAAAAAATAAAAAAATAAAAATGGAGAGATCTGGTACTAAATAGAAATAGATTTATAAAACAAAACAAAGGGGGGACTAATGTGCAAGTTGTACCTGACGGGACTAAAGTGAAAGTTGTACCTCAAGGGACTAATGTGAAAGTTGTACCTCACGGGACTAATGTGCAAGTTGCACCGAACGAACAAACTATTTCTTTCAACGAAAATGCCCACTAACCCTGGACGATAGGTCTAATATATCGTATCATATTATGTATCGTATTTGACGTAATATAACTCAATACTTATTTCGCTTCCTTCTTCGACTCGTTTCAATACGCATTTTTTATATGCATGAGCAGCCCCCGAAAAACAAAAACATTAAATCATTAAATTCATTTTTTTACTTCTTTTTATTTCATATTATTTCACGCGCACTTTTTATTTCCTAATTCAAAATTATCAAAAAAAAAAAAAACTTTTTCGATATCGCTTGTAACGATACTGATTATTATTAATTTTCTTTTCTTTTTCTTTCAATAATAATAAGAATAAGAATAAGAAAGATTTTGATGAAATTCTGGCAAAAGCAGAATTTAGTTTAGGACGGAGGACTATTAGGTTTTTTTTTTTTTTTTTTTTTTTTTTTTTTTTTTCAAATTATAACATCGTTTTCAAATTATTCAGTTATATTTTCGATAAATTTTAGATTTCGACAAATGTCCAACTATCGAAATCGACAACGCAAAAATCCCAGATTGAGACTAATAGGCCCTCAGTCCTAATAAAGTTTTGGAGAACTATTTTATTTTTATGTTTCAACATTTAACAAACTATAAATTTGCATAACTGCTTGTTCTTTTCCCCAAATTCTTATGTACTTGCTCTCATGTGGAACGGTAGGTAGGTAGATATCAGGTTGTAACATATGAAATGTCCGATTCTCACCAGTAAAATTTTTGAGATTTGGTTCCTTATAAGCTTTTTTGATACAGTCATTAATTATGTATCATTTTAAAGCTAAAACCTTGTCTTTTTCATCTGATGTGTTTCAAATAAAAATATTGTGATTTGGTGGTAAGTTTATAGCTTTAATCGTAGGATGAATTCTATAGATTTTAGTGTGCTATTTTTGTGTGAGTGGAAAAGTAAGCATAATGCTGCAGCAGCTGCCCGAAACATTAATGCTGCATTTGGAAACGGTTCTGTAAATGAACGTACCATTCGACGTTGGTATGCAAAGCTCAAAACTGGGGATGAGAGTCTCACAAACGAAGACCGGGGCAGACCAGAGCTGTTGTGGACAATGAAGTTTTAGGAGCAATAGTTGAAAACCATCCAGGCAATACTGTTATAAATTGTGCAGAAGAACTGAGTGTATGTTTTACAATCATTTCACATCATCTAAAATTGATTGGCAAAGTTAAAAAAATGGATAAATGGGTTCCTCATGAATTGAATGAGAATCAGAAACGCAAACGTTTTGAAATCTCGTCTGCCTTTCTTCTTCGCAAACAAATGATCCTTTTCTCAATCGAATTGTAACTTGTGATGAAAAGTGTATTCTGTATGACAATCGTAAACGTTCAGCGCAGTTTCTGGATGCTGACAAGGCTCCGCAACACTTCCGAAAGCCGAAACTCCATCAAAAGAAGGTTATGGTGACTGTTTGGTGGTCCTCAGATGATTTAATTCACCATAACTTTCTAAAACCAGGCGAAACCATCTCAGCGGAGAAATATTGTAGAGAAATCGATGAAATGAACCAGAAACGTACACTTAAGCAGCCGGAATTGGTCAATAGGAAGGGCCTTATTTTTCTCCATGATAACGCTAGACCGCATGTTTCAATGATCACTCGTCAGAAGCAGCACACGTTAAACTATGAAGTTTTAGACCATCCACCATATTCACCTAACCTCTCACCTACATATTTTCACTTTTTCAAACATCTCGATAACTTCCTGCAGGAGAAATGCTTCAGAAATCCAAAGGATGCATTCAATGAATTTGTTGCCTCCAGGACGACTATAGTTTATGATACCGGCATAAAAAATCTTGTTTCTCGTTGGAAAAAGTGTATTGAAGTTAATGGTTCCGATTTTGATTAATAAAGTTTGTTCTGTAAAAATATTTTCTTTCTCTAAGTAGACCATGAAAATCGGACGTTTCATATGATAAATTTGTTTCTGACCGTCACGCTAGAAAAAAAGGGGAAAATAAATTAAAAAATAAGAAAATAAATTAGCAATATTAGTCGTATCGTTAAAAATAAGGTACCAAATGAAAGGAGCGAATTTCTGAATCCAACGGATTAAACATCTTATCGATCGGACAATTAGATTTTTTTTAAATTATCTAATGTATTAAAATTAGGTGGCAACAGCAAAAGATTGCATTGAAACCGTTTGGGGAGAAAAGAAAATATCTGGTAGTTATGTTTTTGAAGTGGGATTAAAAATATCAGTTTTCAATTTTTTTCAAATTTTCTCTCACGAACACAAAAATTAATTTACAATCTGTACAACACAAGACCAACTTGCAGTTCATATTTCATGAATTTTGGTTAATAAATAAAAAACTTAAAAATTTTTTGCAAATTAAATTTTACTCTATTTTCGAAAAAATTTATGGGATACGATACTTTAGGAATTTGGGTTTTTTTTTTTTTTTTTTTTTTTTTTTTTAAATAGATTATTACTTTTTTTTAACATGGTCTATTTTTTATTTCTGTGTGTGTTTGAAATCTAAAAATATAACTTCAGTTCAATTTCGTTTCTTCCAGCTATAACCTACTTCTTATCATCCGATTAAGGTAAAATCTTGCATAATATGCAGCGAGAACACATGCAAATATTAACAAATTTAGATGCGGGAGAAAAGTGTGAGGGTCTAGGTATCGATTCCAGTTCAAATTTTGTTTTCGAATTTGATCCTATTTCCAATCATTTAATTGAGCAAAGTTTTGCATATCTACATTTATTATTATTTTTTTATTTTTTATTTTTTAATATATATGTTTAGGTATTATTTATAATGGTGATATATATTTTTACCGTTCTTAAATAAATTCTAACTGCCCCAAATCATGAAATATTACGTTAGTCACATTTACTAAATAAAGATAAATGATGGATTACTGTAACTACACAAATTTCTTTACATAGTAAATTTATTCATCCACAACTTGAGTACATTTTAAATACTTAAATAGATTATTCTACATCAGAAAAAGTTCTTCATTAAACAGACATCGTATAAATTAGCTAAGATGCATTACTAAATTAATTTGTATCCCAGACATAAATAATGAAAAAGGAAACGTCTTTTTAGAAGGTTTTTAATTGAAATTGACTTGGTCATCGTGTTTTCGTGTCACGCTAGTAAACAAGGCGCCTTCATTTTAAAGTAAATACAAGCTGTTTCGTTTGTCGTTCTGTTGCTCAGTTGGTAAGAGCGTCCCGTTAACGGTGGTCATGTGTTCGATCACCGGAAGGTCCAGCGTGTTAATTTTGCAAATAATTAGTAGAAAAGGTGTCAACTGATACAAGAAAATTTTTCGTTGCTTACACTAAGAATTTTTTGAGGAGTTTTTTTAAGAAGCATTTTTTAATTTATTTATTTAGATATAGGGAAAACACAAAACATTTTAGCTATTAAAAAAGAACAAAATAAAATGTTTTAAGTAAAAAATACATAAAAAAAATAATTTTAGAAGCTTTATACTTATATATTTATATTATATATTACTATTATATTAAATTGGATTTGTCATCGGCTTTTTGTCACGTTAAAAAATTAAGACGCTTCCATTAAACACACATATATATATATATATATATATAAAATGTAAGCAACTCATTGTATCTTTTAATAAATCAGCTGGTTACAGCGTCATGTTGATAATGCGAGAGTCGTGTGTTCGATCCTCGCCGGGCCGAGGTGTTATTTTTTGCAAATAATTAATAGAAAAAGTGTCAATTGATAAAAGAAAATATTTCGTTGTGTACACAGTATCCTAATAATGTTTAAAGATTTCATTTAAATAGCTTTTTATCTAGTAACTAAAAAGCACAAAATTAAAATTAAAATTAAAATAAAGAAATAAATAAACAGTTTTTTAGAAGCTTTTTATTGAAATTGTATTTTGTTATCGCGTCTTTATGTCACGCTAATAAATGAGGCATCTCAACTTTAAAGTAAATATCAGCTGTCTTTATAGTCACTCGTTGGCTCAGTTGGTTAGAGCGTCAAGTTGCTAATACGATGGTGGTGAGTTGAATCCCCGAGGGATAGATGTGCTAAATTTTACAGATGAAATGTGTAATAGAAAATATGCCAATTGATAAAAGAAAATTTTTTTGTCTACACAGTATTCTAAGAATTTTTGAAGAGTTTTTTTAAAGAAGCCATTTTTTAGATACTAAAAAACACAAAATATAAAGTTAAATATGTATATATTCTTTTAGAAGCTTTTTATTGAAATTTTATTTTTATCATCGTGTCTTTGTGTCATTCTGAAAAAGAAGGCGCCTCCTCTTTAACGTAAATTTAAACAACCTTTTTCGTCGCTTGTTAGCGCATTTAGTTAGAGCGTAATGGTGATAACGCGATGCTCGTAGGTTCAATCCTCGCAAGCCGATGTGTTGCTTTTTTGCAGATAATTAATAGAAAATATGTCAATTGATAAAAGAAAATCATTCGTTGCCCACACAGTCTCCTAAGGAATTTTGATAGTTTTTTAAATAAACTTCTTTTTTAGTTACTAAACGCACAAAATAAAAATTTCAGTAAAAATAAAAATAAAAATAAATAATTAAATAAAAATATAAGTAAGTAAATAAATAAATAAAAATAACACTGACAGTTTTTTATTATTGTGAAGCCCTAAAAAGCCTAAAATTAAAATTTATTCTTGCAGAGACATGCTATAAAATCATAAAAGTTTCAACAACAAGAAAATTTTAAAGAAAAATATAGATATTTTACTTTTGCAAAACATGAAAAATTTTAAATATTCCAAATATTTTAAAAAGCATTCGAGAACAATATTTCTTTTGTATAAGTATTTGTTAGATTTTTCTAGAATGTTCTATGATTTTTCTTGACAGTTCTTAGACTTTTGTTTAGAGCGTCATGCTGATAACGCGATTTTTCTGGATTCGGTCCTCGAAAGACGATATTGTACTTTTTTTGCAGATAAATAATAGAAAAAAAAATGTCAGTTGATAAACGAAAATCTTCCGTTATCTACAAAATATCCTAAGAAATTTTAATTAGTTTTCTTAAGAAGCTTTTCCCTTTTTTGTAACTAAAAAGCACAAAATAAAATTTAAGTAAAAAATCATTTTTTAAAGTAAGAAGCTTTTTATTGTGAAGCCCTAAAAAGCATAAAATAAAATGTATTATGGCAAAGACTTGCTACAAAGAAATGAAAGTTTCAACACTAAGAAAATTTTAGAGAAAAATGTAGGTACTTTCCTTTTGCAAGAGATGACAATTTTTTAATGTTCAAAATATTTTAAAAAGCTTTCGAGACATTTGAGATTTCTGGCCTAATGAATGATTTTACAAAAACTAATAACTGAATATATTGGTCTCGAAAGCGTTTTAAAATATTTTGTACATTAAAAAATTTTCCTCTCTTGCAAAAGGAAAGTACCTATATTTTTCTCTAAAATTTTCTTAGTGTTGAAACTTTCATTTCTTTGTAGCATGTCTTTGCCAGAATACATTTTATTTTATGCTTTTTAGGGCTTCACAATAAAAAGCTTCTTACTTTAAAAAATGATTTTTTACTTAAATTTTATTTAAACTGCTGTCGTATAACCAAGTTTCAGAAATTAATCGCATAAGTTAAATATTCTGTAACTTGAGAATTTATTTATTATTATTATTATCCATTATATACTTATAAAGATTTCAAACTATTGTTTCCTTTTATTCTTATAAACACAATATATTGAAAAGTTAATTAAAAACAGCAGCTTAAAATATATATATATATATATATCTTAAAAAAGAACAGTTAAGTACAAATGGGGAATGTAATGTAGTAAGAATATTTTAAATTAAGAATTATTATTTAGATTATCCATTTTTGTTGTATTATTTACATTGTTTCTAAAGGTGGTGTTACTTTGATTAAACCAGAGAAATTATGTAGCTACCAAAAATTTTATTTTGTACCAACGTACATTATTGTGCAGTTGACTAAATCAAAATGCAATTTTGGATAAAACCACTTAAGGATTTCCCTCTTTCTGAGAACCAAACAATTTCCCCTCATTCATATAGCTTTCTAAATTTTAACAGTATTTATTTTTTGTTTTGCTTTCTCTTAGAATTACTCTACATATTTGACTAATAAATTATGAAAAAGAATTTTTGTTGCACACTATTTTATTATTATTATTATTTGAAAGTTAATATAATTATAAATAAATAGAGAAATTTTTATCAGGTTTTGAAAGAATCTATTTCTTTCTTCAGTAACTTTGTCAGTAGAATTTAAGTACAGTGTTATAATCCCAGACAAAAGTCGTGATTTTCATTCATTGGGAAAAAACGGGAAAATCGACACAGCAAACACCATTGTCTGTTTATTTAAGTAAAAAGAAACAAAAATCTAATATGGACACCATACGGCTTTCTCCTATACCAATAGAAATGCACATAATGTTTCGAAAACATTACATTACATTTGTTTGTTTGTTTGTTGGTAACACATATACATCGAATTTGTATGCTTGACTCGGGGAGTCCGCTTATAAATTTTCGTCAGATAAAGACAGATTGTATGTGATAAAATTACAATGCGAAGAACTGGAAAAACACCCAGGGTCAGCTCGGGAATCGAACCCACTCTCCTACGCTCGAAGGCGATTAGCAGTGTGGCGATATAAGATATAACCACTTAGTCACGGAGAGCCCAAAACATTACATTTTAGTTTGTGCTAAGTGGTTCGTAAATAAAGATGCAATCACATAGAATAGTCTCCTTATGGACTCATTTTATATACTTTGATGATATTTATGGCGAGAAACGATGCATTATACAAAAATAGTTAACTCAGTTTCAAATTGATAAGCGCTTTCATGATTCTGGAAACCATAAACTACTATTTCAGCCAAATTTGGTGGCTAATTTGGCCAAGCTGCCATGTTATTTGCCAAAGCCAATCTTCAATGACGCAAATTAAATGTTGTTATGCTCTTCATGCATAAACATATAGTCACTCAAACAAGACTTTTGATGTAGAAAAGGATATTATCCTTTATAGAAACATTGTTCCAAAGGTCAAGTGAGAAATCTGGTAATACAGAGTTTGGGCGATCTTTCTAAGGATACCTTGTACTATGTACCACGGTACATTATTCACTTACATCTTTTTTCAAGTTTTCCTAATGAACATATGTGATAGTTTAGTCTTAGAACTCTGAAGAAGAGCTTAAAGTTTTTGTGATATATTTTCTGTTGGAATAATTACATTTTTTCAATTAAAAGTTTTTAAAACATAAATAAATATAGAAAAGAATAAAAAGAAAAAGAAAAATTGAAAAGAAATTTAATCTGTATTTAGTCGTTCTTCAAAATAAAACGTACCGTCATACAAAGATTTCTACTCAAAGTATATCGGTGTATTAATATTCAAAGCGAAAATTCATATATTTACATTCAAGGTGTGGAATTTTATCTGAAATATTGTGTAAAATTATAAATAAATTAATTAAGATGCTGAAAAATTGAATGCGTTATTCATATTTAAAATGACTCATTATCTAAATGTATAGTTCTGTACATAAATGCAATTCATTTGATGTTTCGGCAATAAACATTATTAATTCATTCCATATTAATAACTTCCGATATTATATGAAATATAGTCGATGTTTGTAAGATTATATTGACTATGTGCTTGTGCATAAATTGTTAATAATAATAACATATGAATATATACATTTGTTAAAGAGAAAAATGATGATTATATGATTTACCTTTAAGGTAATAAAATATGTTTGAAAATTTAAATTTTTAAATGTAACCTTTATTTTACAACAGCTGTTTATACCTGTTCAATAAAAATTAATTCCATTCGTTCTTTTCTACATTCTTAGCAAAAATGGACCTGTATCTAAAAATAAAAACAGAAGTATTTTTATACACACACACACACACACACATATATATATATATATATATATATATATATATATATACAGAAAGAGAGAGAGAGATAGAAACTGTGTTTTACACTTATCACTATTCTGCTATTTTCACATACAAGTAAACATTCAAATGGTGTCGTCTTCAAAAAATATTGAAAAAAATATATTGTTAAATTTTAATTGAATTTTTAAATAAAAAAAAAAAAAAAAAAAAAAAAAATTAATTAATACATTATCGCAATTAAAAAAAAGTAATTAAATTTCAAATTAGATATTGTATTATTTAAATAATTTGTTCTCAGGCATTTGAAGAAAGAATTGTTTTTAAATGTCATCGGAAATTACACAATTTTAATGATACATACGACCTACACTACATATTAACATAAAACGGTAAAAGACATCATTCAGAAATCCAGATTCTTAGTTACACTGCAAATAAAAGGGTCTTAAAGTAAGACATAAAAACAACTGAAACGGCATTTAAGACGCGTAAATGTCTTAAAATGTATCTTAGATGTTATAGATATTTTAATTTAAGACAGAAATATGTCTGAAATATCAATTCAGACACAGAAATGTCTGAAACACGTAAATACGCGAATTTTCAGACAGCAAAACGCGTTTGAATTTTCAGACACTTTAGAAATTCAGACACTTGCGTATTACATAGAAATTTTTTCATATGGAATCTACTTTAAGGAAATATGCTTATCCTACTTCTTTCCACATTCAATAAATATATTATTATTTTATATAATAAGCAATTAAACTACTTAAATTATGGTAGCTTTATGAAATTATATTTTTATGGAATAATATTCTAGGGATGTGAATGATATTTGCATGCTGTTATCTTTAACACAATTCATAAACAACACATTTAGACACAAAGCTTATTTTGTTAAAAAAAAGGAATAAAAAAAATCTTTGAAGTCTTTAAAGTTTTTTTTATATTAAAAGAAAAAAGTGTGAAGACGGATGTAGCAAGTGATTTGTAGAGAAGAAAGCGAATTTATAAGTGAACAATCATGAATAATTTGGGCATATTTTTTTTCTTTCTGTCTTCTTATTATTATTCATTTAAAAACTTTTTTCTTTCACAAATTCACCTACATCTAAATGTAAAACTACAAATTTTCCCGTATTCATGATTACAGTTCGTTTTTATTTAAATATTACTTTAAGGAAAGAAATCGTTATCATCGAGGGATAAAACCTTCACATACTTGTTATGCATTATTAAAAAATTCTGGTCTTCTAAATATGAAATTTAAGTTAATAATATTTATTAAGTTTAAGATACCATACTATCAATAGTTTTATGGCAAAAAATTAGAAATAAAACATAACACTGCGATTAGTTTCACGAATACTGTAGTATATTAGATCATAAAAACACGTACTTCAGTATTCGACGGTAGCGTGATTGGTAAATGCTTCACTCCGGCTACTCCGACGATGCTTGGCTCGAGGTTGCGGTTTCTTTAGACAGTGAGAGTTCGAATCCCAACGCCGGAAAATGGGACTTTTTTTCTTTCTTTTTTTATATAAATATTTCATTAATGCTCTAAACAATTCTACAATATATTTTTAACAGAAAAACATAATAGCACGCCACATTTATTTATTTATATATTTATTAAAAGCCTTAAAAACGGTAGTATTTTTAAGCCTAACATAGCGGTGTTTTTAGGCCTAAAACATGGTGGCGTTTTAAGACACTTGCAATATCTTAATTTCTGATGCAAATAGGTGTCTTAAAAAGTAAGACTTTTTTTTTCGCTTAAAAAATGACCATCCATTTAAGACACTTTTTAAACTGAATTTAAGACATATACATTTACAGTGTATAAAACATATAAAATCTAGATCTCTGAATGATGTCTTTTACCGTTTTATGTTAATATGTAGTGTAGGTCGTATGTATCCTTAAAATTGTGTAATTTCCGATGACATTTAAAAACAATTCTTTCTTCAAATGCCTGAGAACAAATTATTTAAATAATACAATATCTAATTTGAAATTTAATTACTTTTTTTTTAAATTGCGATAATGTATTAATTTATTATTCATTTTTTTTTTTTTAATTCAATTAAAATTTAGCAATACATGTGAACACCTTCACAAGAAAGTGAAAAAATTATCGGCTGAAATGAATTACAGCGACCACAAAAAATTATCAAAATTAAGCATTTTTGGCAATTTAGCGCTGTTAGGCGTTAAGTTCGCTGGCACCAATATTGCCTTGTACGAACTGAACCGTGTTTTGTTTCTCCGCCAAGTACTCAAAATCAATCGCCTAACAGTGTAAAATCGCTAAATATGCTTAATTTTGATAATTTTTTTCGGTCGCTGCAATTCATTTCAGCCGATAATTTTTTCACTTTCTGGTGTTTTATGAAAAGTAGAATCACATATATATATATTTTTTTTTTCAAAAATTTTTGAAGACGACACTTTTTGAATGTTTTCTTGTTAGATTAATCCAAGATAATTAAATATTCGCGCATATTTAATGCATCAAAACACATCAATTATTACAAAACCAAATTTGATTTCTAAAACTTTACAAAAATTAATGAAAAGATAAGTAAGAAGAAAACTTTGAAAACACTGTTAAGCAATTTTAACTGTAGATAATTAAACATTCGTCTAATAAATTACCAACCTCTACCAGTTTTGCGAATTTGAGATCTTCCCGTTGCACTCACACCTCTACACTCACAGTACCTCCATAATTAGTAAAATCAGTTATTCGAAGGTGATAAGTACGGCTGTACACTTGTTACTTTTCGAGATTTGCTGTAATCGTTATCTAACAGTCAAATGTTTAGTGATCATCATAATGAACTAGTTGGCATAGGTGGACTCTGCTCAGTTCCCCATCATAATTATGTTCTCATAAATTTCTAGTGCGAGACATATTATAATCATGTTAAAAGAAATGAATTTGACCAAACCGTGATACAGTGACAGAATGAAATCCCCGCCTAATAGGCTATCCACCTTTCACTTCGGTATATTTATCTTATTCTAATCTATTAATTTATTTTATCAGGGTCAGTTCCGTTGTTTAGTTTTCATGCTACTATTTCCAATGCAAAATTCCTATTTATATGAAAAATTTTCATTTTCGCTATGTTGATAAAATCGTAAATTACGAATAATTTAAGAAATTTTCCTATTAGAATATTTGTATTCGATCATGTTCAAACAAATATCATAAATGTAATTTTGAAGTTGTCTAATGTATTAATGATCCTCAAAATGGAAGTTTATGCTCAATTTTGCCTTATTCTGACATGTTAAGTAAATCGTAAATTCCAAATAACTTACGAATTTTTTAAATTGGAAAAGTCATAATCTATGATATTCATGCCAGTACCCTAAATAATATTTCGAAAGTGGTTTGACGTCTTTACGATGAAAATGTCCCTCAAGATTGACGTTTACAATGAAATTTTGTTGAATTTTGAAGATATTTTGAATACTGAAAAGCCCACAGAAGAAACGACTAAAAGGGCGGCAAACAAACGCAGAATTCGTACTTTCTGTCCATCTAAGAAACCCAGAATGACAAAATACGTATGCAACTACTGCAACAAGGCTACTTGTGGAGAGCACACTTATAATATCTGCTAAGAGTGCAAATGGTAACATTTACCACCTTTCTATTTTTTAATTGAAATATTGTAATAATTTTTTTAAGTTACCCAAGTTTTAAAATAAATAAAGGAAATATAAAAATATGCTTGTTTTTAATTCATAGTCTTTGAGTCGAATGATTAGTTACAGAGTAACACTGATTTAAATTTACAGTCGGCAGCAAAATTACTGAAGTACTAGCAATAATTCCTACTGAAAAGATGGGTACCTAATACATCACTTTACCGTAAAATGAGTCAATTTTATTTATTTTAATAAATATTTTTTTATAATTTAATTAAATTTAAAAAAAAGCAAATATCAGAAATCAGGAGAAAGATGTCCCTGGAAAAAAATGTTACATGCAAATTTCCTGGAAAATTCTTCATAAAATACTGTTTTCTATAATTCTAAGCCACTTTCATAGGGTGACCAAACATCTTCGAATGCTGAGAACAGTCTTCAAAAACTACCTTCGTCTCCAAAAAATTAGAACACATTTGATGACGCTGGTTATAAAGTTATTAGTGTTTTATTAAAATAATTTATTATATTTATAATAAATAAGTTCTTTCAGGTATTTTATATATAAAAATTACAAAAATTTTACAATTTAATGTGCCGTTTGCTCGACAATTCTATGTGCCGATATAGCCTTTTCTTAAACTGCAGAAATCGCTGTATGGCAGCGCCACCTGTTGAGCGGTTGACACCAAAAATTGATAGAAACTAATTTATGTGAAGGTACATCTACATATAAATTTTTATGCAATAATGTGCAGTTGTCCCTGAGATATAGCCCTCTCTTAAATTAGGGAAATAGTTTATGTAGCAGCGCCACCTGTTGGCCGATAAGCATTCAAACTGTATCAGCATAGTGTCTGATAATGACCTTCTTACACATCGAGTTTTGTTTTATTATACGCAACAGAACCTTAGATATAGCGTTCCCTAAATCTGCGAAAATCGCTGTAGCAGTTGACACCAAAAGTTTACAGGCACTAACTTAGGTCAAGGTGCATTTACATGTAAATTTATAAACAATTTTGAGCAGTAGTTCTGAAGATACATTTGCCACAAACAAGCGCAACTGTTTTTCGTTACGTGACGTTTTCTGCTAGTTAACTCCCTACCGCAACCCGCGTTAAGGAACTTCGTTTCAATAATTGCAGTAAACTTAATTTGTTCGTTTTGACAATTATGTAAGTGTCTAATTTAAAATTTTGACAAAAATCGGTAATTTTCGAATAGTGGTGGGAGTAAAATTTGTCTGAATAATTTTGAATAAAAGCATAATTTATATACAGCGTTAATTTTTCTAATAAATACATTTACAATGTTCAATCAGGATTGAGGGTGAGGGATGTTTGAGGCTCTGGGTGAGGTAGTATGGTAGTGTGATGGCTCTGAGTAAGGTGGATCCCGCACACAGAAATGGATGTCAAGTAAATCTTTTATTAAACTATCAAGTTAAATTATCTCATTACATTGTTTTATTCATTTAAAATGCATGAATGGAGGTATGAATAAAATTTCAATATCTTTATTTCAATACACTTTGCAGTTATGATATTGATTTCAAGCGTTATACCAGTGAAACTTAGGCTTTTATAAGGCTTTGGGTAAAGTAGACTCCGCACACAGTTTACATGTCAAGTCAATCTTTTATTAAAACTATTCTGTTAAATTATCTCTTGACATTATTTTATTCATTTAAAATGCATGAATAGAGGTATGAATAAAATTTCGATATCTTTATTTCAATACATCTTTGCAGCTATGACGTTAATTTTGAGCGTTATCTCAGGGAGTCTTAGGCTTTTATAAGGCTTTGAGTAAAATAGACTCCGCACACATATATAGATGTCAAATAAACCTTTTTCTAAAACTAATTTTAACTTTTTGAAAAATTCATCAATACTCACTTCTATTTATCGAACCTTTTATTCTGTAATCTGTCTTTATATTATTCAAATGCAAGGTTAGAAAGAGTAGTACAAGTGCCACAGTAGATTATTTTATTTTAAAAAGAAAAATAAGTGGGTGCATTTATGACAGCTTTCTGTAAAATAATTATTCTGTCAGAAAAAAAATAAGTTTTGCTGTAACACGTGCATTTCTTCAAATATTTAATATGATACTTTAAAACTGCGTATCATTGAGAGAATATACTGTCATTTCATTTTTTATAGTGTATGAAAAGCTTTTTATAATATATATATATATATATATATATATATGTGTGTGTGTGTGTGTGTGTGTGTGTGTGTGTGTGAGGTAATGAAGTATTTATTTATTTCTCAATACAATAGTAATATATTTATTTATTTAATGTAATTTTACTCGTTTTTGGTCACTCTAAATTTTATTTTGACAGTTACTTTGTCTGTTTCGAATTCTTTTTTTATTTCATTTAAAATAAGTATTTTAATTTAAATATTAAATTGTTAAAAAATAATTTCAATAATTTATTCAACTAAATAAGTTATGGAAAATGAGAAATTATACATTCTTAAATAGTCAGGGAAATTAATCTAGTTCATCACCAAAAAGTAATGAGATCTAGGATTCTACAAAGAATGAAAACTCAGAAAGTTACTAATTAATTGCAGAAAATTCCTTAAATAAATGTTTCTCTTTTTCGCTCTAATGTTGCATGTAAATTTCACGTTAAACTTGAAAAATAAAATTACTATTGACAAAATGTGTATTTTGAAATTTAACAATCATTTTCTTCTCTTTCTTAACATATAATTACAAAACATTTTAAAAAGTAAAATGAATTATTAATTTTAAAGATTGTACGTTTCAATGTAAAACTGATCTTTTAAGCTCAAAATCCGTTGAAAGATTTATTATTTTCAGTTTTCCCATTTTAGCATAATTAGCTGAAAATTCACGTAAATAAGTTTTACAAACTGAAATATATATTAAATCATACAACATTAGACAAAACATTAATTGATAGAGGTTACATAATTTTACTTAATAATGATTTTAGACGAAAATAAGGCATAAATTATTTTTATTTTCTTAAAAGAAAATTCAAAATTTAGCATTCAGTACCATGTGAGACTCCTAATTAGAATTAGTAGAGGCTCATTAGTGTAAACAAAATCCTGCTGAAATATATTTTAATTTGCGGTATGCTGTTCAAAAAATCAAAAGTTTTACACAAAGCTGAAAGAGAGAAAATCACTAAAAGTATTTCATAATTAGTATATATTTTAAAATGTAATACGCGAGGTAAGTTTAAATCTTGAGTTAAAACATATGATCACACAATTGGGATTAGAATATGTTTTCTCAAATACACAGAAATACGTTTAACACGAAAACGCTTAACATGAAAAATCGGTTAACACGAAATAATACAGCGGTCTGGACAGTATTTTATGCTATTTAATACATTTTTTTTTTCTTTTAACATGAAACAAAAATCGTTTAACACGAAAAAAAAATTCGCTTTCGATCTTCAGTGGCATGTTTGCTACAAGAGAGATGCCAACATTTTAATTTATTCTGAAGCATTTTTAGACCCGCCTTTATTTCCATACCACTTTTTTCTTAGGAGTAATTTTTTCTTATTTTATCATAGTTATATATTCAAGGAAAATAGTCTATAAATAAAGAGGTACGAAATGAAGGCGGAGCTAAATGAGCTCTGAAATAAGTTAAAATGTTGGTAACTATGCTACTACATGTTGCTGTCAATGATCATGTGTTTTACAGCACCAACAATGAGATTTTTGAAATCGTTCATCATTAAAATAATTCCACTTACGTAAATTTTGATGACGAATCTGACAACTGAATCAACGTTGCAGTTCCTGTCCCTTCTGCTTCAGAAATGAAGAAAATAATGAGTATCCGCAGTTATTTAGATGCGCATTCAAATTCAGAGATGAATAAAACAATGTATGATCTCGATCAGTTTTTGAACAATATGGTGCTGAAAAAGAAGTAAAACATATGTGATTTTTTCCCTCCAAAAACAGTACTATTTGTACTTGATTTTTATCCTAATGGATACCAGTTTGTAGTAGTTTTACAGGAAATGGAAATAATAATTGACGACATGGAAAACATTGGCCAGTTTTGTACTTTTTTTACGAATCTTTTTACACGAAATTCTTTTAACACGAAAAAATATTTCGGTCCCCTCAGTTTCATGTTAAACGTTTTTCACTGTACATATACTAATTTCAAGTGCATATATACATATAGGAATTTTCATTTTCATATGAAAATATGGGGTATTTAGATTTCTTAAAGAAAAGAGATTTATTTATAAAGGTACTTTAAGTCTTATATAATTGTAATTTCTCAGATATTTATGGGTTTTATTTAAATTGTAATGATCAGTATTGATAAACCTCTTCGCGACAATTGGTGATAAAATCAGTACAAAATAATAGCGAGCTGCACAGATTTAAACTTTATTGATAAATTTAAGCCCTATATAGAGAATAATCAAACTGATGAAAAATCTGAAATGTGAGAAATACTATAAACCACTCAAAAGAAAAATGGCAAAGCCACAGAAATGTTTATAATTAAATTCCTTTAAACAGCACCCTACATTTAAAGGAAGTGAACGGATTGACAATAAATTTAATGTATCGACCATATAACAGACGCGTTAAAGAAATTTTAAAAAGTTATACAGTTCATAAATATCTCTACTAGATGTAAACGACTCACATAAAAAAAAAAAAAAAAAAAAAAAAAACTGGTGTGAAACAACCACATGACTTCTATTACCCAAAATTATACGTATTTACACTTTTTGGAGATAATGTTATCAGAAGACATAGAATTGACCTAATGAAATAGATGTCTAAAAATTTTCCGGTAAGAGAAAGTTAATACACGTGTAAAAACATAAAACAAAGTTTACACAGCGATTTTTTTTTTTTTTTTTTTTTTTTTTTAAGAAAAAGAAATGAAAATTGGTAAAGTTTTTATTTATTTATTTATTTTATTTTATTTTTTAAACACCAATTTCCGAGATCTACAATTAATCTATCTGATCAGAATAACTATTAATTTCCCTGTGATAACCAAGTAAAGCATGAGAAAGAATATCTTAAAGGGGTTTATGTAACAAGTTTCAAGAAAATCGTTCGAACCGTTTTTGAGATATGGACTTACGGTTTCTGATGTCCCACTTCCGGTTTTCCAATGTTCACCAAAATTTGGAAAATTCATCTGTACACCAGATCTGTTTAAATTCTAAAGTTTAATAGTTCTATCTTTATTAATTTTTGAGATACAATAGCCAAAAGATTCCCCCATACTTACATACATACACACTGATCAATAGCAAAAAACCACTTTTTTTGGACTCAGAGGACCTTAAAACATGTAAATCAGGTGAAACATCGATATCGAATTTTTGGACCGAATACAATAATTCCATTACCTACAGTAGTCGGGTAATGGAAGTAACAATAAAAAAAGTAACAATAAACACATAAATAATTTATACTCTCCGTATAAATCACTTCCTTTACTAAATTTACTATTTTTCCGTGAATACAATAATTCCTTTACCTACAGTAGTCGGGTAATGGAAGTAACAATAAACACATAAATAATTTATGCACTCCGTATAAATAATTACTTCCTTTACTAAATTTACTATTTTTCCGTGAAAAGTACAACTTTTTAATTTTTTTTTTCTTTTTAATTCCTTAGAAAGGGAATTTTTTCAGATATCAAAACCGATAACAATATACAATTTGAACAGCAGGATGCTCTTTATATGTGTAGGGAAATATAAAAGAAAGTTTTGTTTCCAACATTCTAATCTTTATACATTTCTGTATATTTCTTCAAAATCGTAAATTTCATACTTTTCAATGAATAACACGTATTTTCAAGGCGCTGCCTATATCTGTCTCCTTGTAAAATTGTAAAAATGTTGTAACTTGTAAATTAATCTTTAAATTACGCATAACCTAAGCGCAAAACTACATTATACGCAAGCGAAGTGTGACGTCACTGACCGTCCGTGGATGCAAGAAAATGATTTCCTATGTTAATCACCAAATGGATTTTTTGTAAAAAATTATTAAAAATCGAGGAAAATTATTTCCCGATTTTAATCCCCATATTTGGGTATATATATGCATTAGTTATCATGTGCATGTGTTAGATTGAGTTACTTTGCTGTCAAATTGACAAAATTTTAATTTTAAATTTCAGAACTCTATCGTTCTTGGCGCTTATTGTATTTGGTGATCAAAAACGTAATACGAAAATATACATGCCAGATGTATATTTTCGTAATATGCATTGTACGAAATATTGTTTCATATTATTCATTACTCTCTTAATATAAGTTGTTAAAATAACCATGATTTTTGAAAGGAAGTAAATTATTTTATTTTTTTTCTGCCAAGGATGACCGATATCAAATCTATTCCGCTGCAACATATTAGTTTCTTATATCAGATACTTTATTTAGACATTTGAAAACAAATTTGACTTCAAATTATGATAGAATATCTACCATTTTCCTTTTAATTAGTATATTAGTTGGACATTTATTGTGTTAATATCATCCTTTGAAATGAAATGTTTGTGTTTTCAATCGATAATGGAAGTTTGCCATTTTTTTTCTGGAGTTTTGAAATTAAAAAATTCAAATTTTGTCAATTTTACAACAAAAATAACTTAATCTAACGCATGGACATGATAACTAATACATATCTATACCTAAATATGGGGATTAAAATCGGGAAATAATTTTCCTCGATTTTTAATAATTTTTTACAAAAAATCCAATGGGCGTTTAACAAAGGAAATATTTTTATTGCATCCACGAACGGCCAGTGACGTCATCACTTCGCTTGCGTATTATTCCTTGCCTTAACAAAAATGTTTTTAATGATTTAAAAATGTTGCTACAGAAAAAAGGAAAAGAAGAAACCTTGAGCCTATTTTTATTCTTCACGTAATCGATATAAAATTCTGCACAATTTAATTTAGTAGAACACGGCTTATTTTAATCCATTTCTTCCATGTAAATTTATACAGCAACTGTGTTTCATTCACCATCATCGGTTACACACACATATATATATATATATATATATATTATTTTTTTTCCTTAAAATTTCTTTGGAATATATTTTATAATATATATATATATATATATTTTTTTACCATGTTTTTATTAACTTCGATTCTTGTTCGTTTGTCCGGTACAAATCTTGCAATCTATTTTTAACTAACTTCCCTTCTAGCTAGACATTTGAAACTTCCACAGTTGCTCAGAACCCAGTGACAACACAATACTTCGAAGTCAGATTTTCGAATTTTTTATTAGTTTTCTTTTAATTCATTAAAATATGAAAATAATAACCTCCTAATAGCATATAAATAGCCATTAATATATTAGCTATAATTGAATTGCTGAAAAAAAAAAAAAAAAAATAATAATAATAATAATAATAATAATAATACGAGTTCATTTTCTTTTGACTTAAAAGTAAATACATTTAATTAAACGTCAACGTAATTATCATTAAACGTCATTATCATTTTAAAAATTTTATTTGCTGTAAAATTGATAAAATATTAATTTTAAATTTCAAAACTGTAGAAAGAAAATCTTTAACCTCCATTTTCTAATGTAAACATAAACATTTTATTTCAAAGGGTTATACTTACACAATAAATATCGAACTAATCTATATATTAATTTGAAACGTGTTTTGTCTGTCTCCACTAAATTGAGAGAACGGCTTATTGCAAAAAATTCGGTTGAGGTGTCTAATAAAAGGTCTTGGTCTGTAGATAAATCTTGGGTCTTGGTCTGTAGATGTGTAATGAAAAGAGAAAAATATGTCGAACAAAATCAAAAGAGAAAAAAGTCGAACTGCCCCCCCCCCTTTGGGGGCAGGGGTTAAAAACACGTTTACGAGCTTAACTCAGCTCCAAATTACTTCACGATGAAGAAATTGTACATGGGGGACTAGACTTGAATACTAAAAAATATCTTTTTGCGAATTTGGAATTTTCGATTTTAAAGGGGGAAAAAGGGGAAACATATATTTGGGGGAGGGGAAAGGGGGGAAATTAGTTTGAGGGGGAAATCCGTTCTAGACCCACACATGTAGCACCTCATTTTAAAGATCGTGAAATTTCATGTCGATTGGGGATGTTTGTAAGTTTGTACACAATATAATGCGCCCCCTGGTGGGGAAAAATGGAACTAGGTCATATTGTTGTAGACCCTATCATGTTACACCTTGTTTTAAAGGTCTTGGTATTTCCTGACCATTGGTGATATTCGTACAGAACACAACGCGCCCCCTGGCGGTGGAACGTGCAACTAAAGGATTTTGCAGTTGACACCACCATGTTTACCTTATTTGAAAGGTCTTGGAACGTATAATAAAGATAATAAACTTACCTTCACATACCATTATTACCCGGATTACATGGGCTATGACAGTATCATGTTACACCTTTTTTAAAAGGTGTTGGTATTTCCTGACCGTTGGTGATGTTCGTACAGAACACACTGCACCCCCTGGCAGTGGAAAGTGCAACTAAAAGCTTTTGCATTTGACACTACCATGTGACACCTTATTTGAAAGGTCATGGAACGTATAATAAAGATAATAAACTTACCTTCAAATACCATTATTACCCGGATTACATGGGCTATGACCGTATCATGTTACACCTTTTTTAAAAGGTGTTGGTATTTCCTGACCGTTGGTGATGTTCGTACAGAACACACTGCACCCGCTGGCAGTGGAAAGTGCAACTAAAGGATTTTGCAGTTGACCACACCATGTGACACCTTATTTGAAAGGTCTTGGAACTTATAATAAAGATAATAAACTTACCTTTACATGCCATTATTACCCGTGTTACATGAGCTATGACCGTATCATATTAAACCTTATTTTAAAGATCTTGGTATTTCCTTACCGTTGGTGATTATCGTACAGAACACACTGCACCCCCTGGCAGTGGAAAGTGCAACTAAAGGATTTTGCAGTTTACACCATCATGTGACAACTTATTTGAAAGGTCTTGGAACGTATAATAAAGATAATAAACTTACATTTACATACCATTATTACCTGAGTTCTATGGGTTATGACTCTATCATGTTACACATTATTTTAAAAGACTTGGTATTTCTTGACCGTTGGTGATGTTCATACAGAACACAAAGTGCCCACTGGTGGTGGAAAGTGCAACTAAAGGATTTTGCAGCTAAAGAATTTTTATTACCATATGATAAAGATAGTTAAAAAGAATTTTTAAAGATTTCAATTATTTCACCACCATCTAGCTTAGATTTGCTAAAGTAAGCTGAACTGGCACGAAATTTTTTGTTTACTTTCTGTCACAAGTCAGCTCACGTCCACCTCGCTCTTCGATTGTTCCTGTCCGTTTTCTCCAAGACCTTGGTGACATTTAAATATGAGGATTTAAAAGACGGACAGGAACAATCGAAGAGCGATGATTTTTGATACATTACGGTCTATAAAGTGACCGTTGAATTTGACGATTTCCAGCTTTGGGTGTCGTGGCAGTCAAGATCATTCTCGAGGTCTCACCTGGACATCCCGTGGCCGATGATTGAACCTAAAATAACGTCTTCAATGAAATATTCAATTAGAATTTTTAACTGTATTCGTGCTCATTCCACTTTCCATTCGTACTCTTCTTTTTTTTACTCAATAAAGATAGTTAAAAATTTTTTTTAAAGATTTCAACCATTTCACCGCCATCTAGCGTAGAGTTGTTAAAGTAAGCTGAATCGAAGCGAAATTTTTCATTTACTTTCTGTCACAAGCCATCTCACGTCCGCGTCGCTCTTCGATTGTTCCTGTTCGTTTTCTCCAAGACCTTGGTGACATTTAAATATGCGGATTTAAAAAACAGACTGGAACAATCGAAGAGTGACGATTTTTGAAACATTACGGTCAATATAGTGAGCGTCGGATTCGACGGGTTCCAGCTAGTATACTAATTAAAAGGAAAATGATAAATATTCTATCATAATTTGAAGTCAAATTTGTTTTCAAATGACTAAATTAAGTGTCTGATATAAGATATTAATATATTGCAGCGAAATATTTGATATCTGTCGTCCTTGGCAGAAAAAAAAAATCGCGAAATTATTTAGCGAACATATTTATTTCCTTTCAAAAATCATGGTTATTTCAGCAACGTATATTAAGAGGCAAGACAACCCAACCTCCCGCCAACCCGAAGGTTTATGGCGGCCGAAGCTTGGGAGGAGGTGGGAGTGAAAGAACCCATCCACAAACCCGCCGACCGGAGCCGCCGAAACGAACTCGGAGAACAGCGAGCATTAAACAGAAACTAAACTATAACAAGGTCACCAAACTAGCAAATTACAAAGATAGAACTAATGTAGCCGCGGAAAAAAAAAAGTTACACGAACAAATAAAGTAACATAAACAATACAGATATTTACAAAAAGTATAAACAATACAGAATTTACAAAAAGTAACGTTATGCACCCTAAAATTAAAAGCTACAACTCAAACAATACCGAATCATAAATAATCCGGCCGAACAAAGTTATCATAGAAATGTACCAATTATTAGAAAACAAAAATGTATAATGCACACAATAGTTTACTAATTACAACGTGAATATAACACATTGCACCTCTTAATATAAATATGAATATACAATAACTACAAATCATACAAAAACTTGCAAAATTTACAGAAATTACATACCAAAATAAATCAGCAATACAAGCAACTAATGATTAAAACCTAAGATACATGCAGCTATATAACACAAGCAATTAACAATTAACTAGCCCTGTACAATAACCTAACGCTTGTGTATTAAAAGAGCAATCAATAATATGAAACAATATATCGTAAAATGCCTATTACGAAAATATACATCTAGTATGTATATTTTCGTATTACGTTTTTGATCCCCAAGGACGACACAATTTTGAAATTTAAAATTAGAAGCTTATCAATTTTACAGCAAAAGTAACTCAATCTAACACATGTAGACAATAACTTACATATAACTATATCCAAATATGGGGATTAAAATCAGGAAATATTTTGCCTTAATTTTTAATATTTTTTTTACAAAAAATCCAATGGGTAATTAACATAGAAAATCTTTTTTTTTTTTTTTGCCCCACTGACGGTTAGTGACGTCCCACTTCGCTTGCGTATAGCTATGATTCAACGATTCAACAGAAAATTTAAAAACATGGTATATAAAAAGTTTTTTTTTTTTTTTTTGTTAATCTTATAATTATTTAATTTTTTGTTGCCATTTTAGCGGTGAATTAAAATGACTATTACAATTGCGTAAGTAAAGATCTTGGCGAGAAACATCCAAGCTACTTCGGCGTGCGTGAAATTTAAAATTACGCCAAGGCGTTCTATACTTGAGCTGTATTTTCCTCAATTTTATTTTAATTATTTTTAAAAATGTTTTCACATTTATTTATTTTTTTTTAATATAAAAAATAAATACATTTACATATTTACTCATTTACATATTTACTCATTTATTTATTTGTTTATTTGCATTAATTTTATTATTATTATTATTATTATCATTATTAATATTAAAATTGAAATGGGGTTTTTATTTAATATCTTTTGAACCGATAATCCGTTTGAACTAAAATAGTACGGCGTTAGATAGATTTTGTCTTGATTAATAAGTAAACCAATTTTTCGATAAAATCTAATAACTCGGACTAATACAATGAAAACTTTTAGTTATATATATATATATATATATATTTTGAATAGAAATAAAAATGTTTGCATATCCTTTCAAGGATATAGATAAAAATTGATAACGACGCAAAACCAGTCGATTGAAAGAAATAGTACAACTTGTCGTACTAAATATAGTCTAATATATTCTGGCCATTACAAATTTTTCTTCTGTATCATTCTTATTGTTTAACATGTACAAGAGTTTAATCATAGCTTTTTACTGTAAAGATTTCATAGATGAAATTTGCTGCAATTTTAATCAACAAATACTGAAACGTAGCAAAATCGCAAAATGTTAGTAATAGCAGCGCTACCTGTCAGCTGATATACACCTAAACTAAGTCATCGTTAATTTTCATAATGGGTATTTAACATATAAAATTCGGTGCATTTGTATGACACAGAAGTTGAGACGTAACCTCCTATCCCCGGTGTAAAATACTAGAAATCCTTCACTAAATTAGAGATACGACAATGCTGGCAATGAATCCTGATTCGTCCAAAGCTACTTTCGACCGCCTGAGGGAAGACTGCAGCGCCAACATAGACTTGACGACCACTGCACTAGAACACCTTCAAACAAAACCACTTATGAAACATACATATAAATAGCCCATACTGCGCTTATGCGCCAGGGTTAGGAATACAGGTTGCCCGCCATTTTGCCCGCCACAAGTTGCCCGCCACAAATACCCGCCATTTTTTTCCGTCCACAGCGCAAGCGCACTAAGCTCACAGCACAGCAGATCCACATGTCGGCAAATATGCACCCAAATTTAACCAGCGTAGTGTTTCACTCTTATATACCAAGTCTTGTGTAATTGTATGCAATCAATGTATGCAACAAAAATTAATCTGCATTTATTATGGAAAATAACTTAATAGTTTAATAAATAATTTGTATTGCAAAAATTTTGCGTAAAATTATATAGAAGAAAGTCTGGTGGTGGCCATATACTAGTTTAAAATTTAATTTTTGTTCACATAACCGCTTTAATAAACTTGCGAAAATTAACTTTAATTTTACTAGACTATAATTACTATCCGTCATTGCTAATATTCCCGAATTAATAACTGTAATTAAAATGAATTTAAAAATGAAGTAGAGATAATTACATGCAATATTTTACGTTATCTTTAAACACCATTTAAAACGATTATTTATTTCTTTTTACACATAATATAGGTAATTTTAAACTAAAGATTTTAATGAGATTAAAAGAAAGAATAAATGAAATACCTTGAACAGTTTAGTCTTTTTAAATAGATAGAGAGGAATATAATTAAGTTTTCATTGTGCATAGTGCAGAATATATTTAAACTCAGCCAAATTTTCTGTGAGTGTCAAGTTATTTAAATTCCAGTGTTTATTACATTATATATTTAAAGACTATAATTACAATGCTGTTTTATATTTATATTTCAGAAAAATCCTTTTATATTCATATTATTTGTTTTCTCTGATGGATAAGCCATAATTTACGATTCTTTTAATTAAAAGTCGATGATAAATCAACTATTTTTCTCTATAAAGATAAAAAAAAAATAGAAAACAATAAGTAATGTTTTTAATAGTAAACAAGTATTTGTGACAGTTATTTTTTCTTAATGGTATTAGAAGATTATTTTAGTTTAGACATTATATTATTAAGAAAACTTTATTAAACACTATTTAATTATAAAAAGATAAAAAGAAAGAAGTATCTACAAAAAAGACATTTAAAAAGTACAAAAAAGCCAAGCTCAAAGAGAGAGAATGGATTAAAGTTGTGTCTAAAAAGGGTGTGATATTAAATTCCCAAGCTTTCATTCTAATACTTATTTAGTATTCCCTTTTAACTAAATTTTCACACGTAAATCAAGTGCTTTATGATATGTTGATAGAAAACTTTCTTTCCTGTACTAAATACATCATAGCGTGTTTCTGAAAATATATTTTTTTTTAATTTATGCATGATGGACTTGGCAGCCATCTTTCAAAATTTTACGTTAGTTTGAACTATTTTGTAAATTTCATCAATAATAGGAGGGGTTGGTTGATTGGGTTTTATGTCGCACTAGTTCTGCGCAATGGGCAATAATCATAGGATGTGAGTGCACCAAACTTAACACTTTTAAAACTTAAATTGATTCAACTTGTGTGCATAACGGGGATTTTGCGATGTTTTTCTTGCATTTTTTTTTCTTTTTTAATTTGAATATTTCAGCCTTTGTTGAATGGAATAACCATATCATTTTTACAAGATATTTATTCCAAGAAGCTACATTCAAATTGGGTAAATATAACGGGGCAGAGGGAGCTTCTATGCTTTTTTTTCCTTCTTCGTGTTTTTACGTTAATTTAAATTTTTATATTATTTTATTCCCGGCATTTATTGGATCGAAGAGCACCAAACTTAATACTAAATATTTATAATAAGAAATCAAGTTGCTTTAACTTGTGTACACGATGTGCGCTTTTACCATGTTTTCCCTCGCAGTTTTTGTTATCGGAATATTTCCGTCTCTGTTGAATGGAATAGCCAAATTAATATTATACGAGATATTTATTTTAAGAAGCTTCCTTCAAATTGTGTGAATGTTTATTCATTATTTTAAAGATGATCGCCAAGCCCATCATTGATGTTTTTAGTACAGGAAACAAGGATTTCTATCAATATATCACAAGGCTCTTGATTTACATGTGAAAATTTGGTTAAAAGGGAATATTAAATAGTTATTAGAATGTAAGCTTGGGAATTTGATATCATACCCTTTTTAGACACAACTTTACTCCATTCTCTTTCTTTAAGCTTGGATTTTTTGTTCTTTTTAAATGTCTTATTTTTATATATCATTTATTTTTTAAAACAGCTTTTATATTTACTTGAATTAACCTCATACTTTTGAGATATTATATAATACGCCTTAAATACAAACATATCGTAAATATATCATATATCCTGGATTTCAACTCGGCTTTCGTGCGATGTTGATGAAAATCACATACATTCTTTGCATTAAGCTTACCATAATTCTGATTGCTAGACATTATGTATGAGTTTTCTATACAGACTAGTAGGTTGTGTTCAACACAAACTTTCTTTTATGTTTATCTATAGAATACAAATTATTTATTATTTTTTTCATTATGAATGCAGACTATTATCAACTCAGAGAGGTATTGTTACACAAAATGTCCAACGGAAGTAAACTTTCCCCATGTAAATGTCATCCTTTCTGTTTAAAAAAAAAAAAAAAAAAAAAAAAAAAAAGTAGTCGCCTGGTAAAAAAAGTAGTATGCCTATCGGCCGATAGGCATCCAAATTGAATCAGCATAATGTCTCATAATGGTCATTTCACGTATTAAGTTTTGTTCAATTATACGCAACAGAACTTGAGTATAAACATTCTTTAAATTACGAAAATCACTGTCTAGCACCGCCACCTGTTGAGATATTTGTACGAAAGTTGATAGGCATTAATTTATAACAAGGTATATCTCTATGCAAATTTATATACCATTCTATGAATAAGTTCCTCAGATATAACCTTCTCTGAAATTTCAGAAATCAGTGTATAGCAGCACCATGTTGAGCAATTACATCAAATGTTGATTATACATATTATACATCACAATATATCACAACATTACATCACATTATATGTGCTATTATACATCTAGGTGCAATTGCATATAAATTTATATGTAATTCTGAGCAGTAGTTCCTGAGGTATAATTGGAAGAGAATTGTTGTCACACACATAGAACTCACACATACGCACACACACAAATAGAAATTTTCTAAAAATAGTCAAATTGTTTTCTGGAGCTCTTAAAACGTGTAAATCCATTAGAAACCAAAAGTAGAAAATTTTTACTAATCCAATACTTTCTTGTATTGTAAACAGAAGTTCATTCATGCATAATATCTTTTAGTATGCATAATATTTTTTATTGGTGGATCACAACGATGAAAGACATTTTTAGATTTTAAGTTTGTTTCCACCCTATATTTTTGTTTATTTCCTCGTTTTCGAAAAAAAAAAATAAATTTTCAATCTAGAATTTTTTGAAAAAGAAAGAAAAGTAGTATACTGTGATCAACTGTAAGTTTTCCTTCTATATAATCTTATACAAATTCATGCAGTACAAATTAATTTTTTAATTATTATTTATTAAAGTTAGTTTTCATGATAAATGCTGACGATTGTTTATCTAAATTTAAAAGAAGTATAACTCTAAATACAGAAAGAATTTCCAAGCTTTTATTTCCATTAAAAATGAAAAATTCGATAACTTTGTTTTAAATTATCAAAGTTCAATCATTTGTTTTAAGGTATTGATGAGGTTTATCGAATGGTATCCATAGCGATACTCCCACTTGCACACACTTTTTTCTCTACTTTATTACGACTATTATCAACATTGCGTTCGGCTTTCGGAGACGATAAGTAGAGAGTCTCCTTTTAATCAAATAAAAATTATAAACTAATGTCAAATATCTCTATGAAAATGTGTATTTACACGCAAATTCCTAATAAAATTGTATGCCAATTTTCGTAACTATGTTCTTTTTTTTCCCCCTTAGCTTTTATTAACCTTCACGCGAAATTAAAAATATTATAGCTTATTTCCGGAGAAAATAAATAAATAAATGAAAGTGTATTATTTTTATTTATTTTTTGGCAATAAATATTTGTTTCTTTTTAATCATTTTAAAGTTAAAGTAAGATTTTATTTAATATAATTTGATCCAATTAACCTATTGAAGTAAAAAAAAAAAAGGAGTGAGCTAAATTTTATCCTGACTAATAAGTATACCATTTTTTCGCAGCGGTTGGTTGAATGGTGTAGGTTTGTATAAAACCTACTAAAAATCCGGACTAAAAATCCAGACAAACAAACAATCAGCTTTATATGTACGATAAAATTAAGAAATACCGTGAGATAGAAATAAAACAGATTTAATATATAAGTCCTCTTAGCGATATTTGAAATTTGGCACCGAAGTAGCTCTGAAATTTCTACGAAGGAGTTAACTTGCTCAATTACGATAGCCATTTTAATGCATGGACAAAATGGCAACAATTATTTAAAAATCGCCAAGTGGGCCCTATACTAAAGTAAAGATATTTTACAAAATATTACAGTAACGGTTGCTAAGAATCGCGAAGCATTTACTGCATGACTTTATATGGAAGAATAGACTAAAAAACATTTTCGCGCTCAATTAAATTATATTTTGTCTAGAAATTAATATCTATTACTTAGATAAAATATAGGCTTGGTATTCATATTTTCACTTTTGTTGTTATTCCAAACCAATATTTAATCTCTAGCTATGACTTGATTTAAAAAAAGATTCCTTTTATTGGTCATCACGGAGAGAATTTATCGAAAATGTTCTTTTGTTCCCTTTTACCAAAATCCGCTAACCCCATGTATCGAGTTTCTAAATGTATTCAAGTTCTTTAAATGGCTAAACACTAAAGAATAATCAATATTTAGTGTCTCGCGAATCTTTACAGCGATATTTCTTATATTATATTGTCCCAAATCACAGAAAATGTCACCTATGGAATGAGACATAAAATTTTTCAATACCCCAATATGAAAAAAAAAAAAAAAAAACTTTCAAACAATATTTTAAAAAATAAAATTTACGCATCGTCTTCAATCATTTTTTTTTTATCATATTCTATTAACTTCTATTCTTGTTTGTTTGTGTGTTTGTTTGTTTGTCCGGTACAAATCTTGCCATCTATTTTTAACTAACTTCCCCACTAGCCAGACATTTGAAACTTTCACAATATGTCAGAACCCGGTGATAACACAATACTTCGAAGTCAGATTTTCGAATTTTCGAATAGTTTTCATTTAATTAATTAAAATATGAAAATAATAACCTCCTAATAGCAATAAAAATAGTCATTAAAATATTAGTTATTTAATTGCTGCCAAAAAAAAAAAAAAAAAAAAAAAAAAAAAATACGATTCATTTTCTTTCGACATAGAAATAAATACATTTAATTAAACGTGAGCGTTAAAAAATTGTAAAAAGTTAAATTAAGCATATGGCAAAAATGGACGTCATTATCACTTTAAAGATTTTCTACACATTGATAAAGTGCTAATGTGTGATGCAAATATATGTTGTTCTGAAAGGATTAATATTTTATTTTTGAAACCAACTTTTTCTTAAATTCAAATTTTCCGTAACTCTTTAACCAATCACATTAGAACGTCCATCTTTGGAATATCGATAATAAGGATTTTCTCGCCGAAAATCGCCAAGGGCAAAACCTCGCCAAAAGCGCCAAATTCATTACCTGCCTATTTGAGCTTTTTAATGCGTTTTAAAGAGAAAATTTAGCTATTTTAAAGCGAAAAAGATCTGGAAATGCAGAAAATTGACATTTTATCAACTTACCAAGCCTCTTTGAAAGGATTTATACAAAAATAATTACTTACAATTTCGTAACAATACGCATTGATAAAGTGCTAATGTAGTTAGTTCTATAGCTATGATTCAACAGAAAATTTAAAAACATGGTTTATAAAAAGTTTTTCATCTTATAATTATTTCTTACCAGCTTTCTCATGGTTAAAATACTTTCTGCGGTGTGAACTGTACAAACAAAAATCTCTTAACAAAAGTTAGACATCTTTCAATTTATGTGCAGTATTTACTGATAAAATCAAAATCCTTCTGTAAACGATGTACAGTATCTCCAAAGGATTAAGCTTAGTGAAATTGCCTTCTATCAATAGCACACGCTTCAAATTTATTTTCGGAACGAAGATAAAGATGATTTCATGCTTCTTTTACTTTTATGTACAGCTTTGATCCTTTTGAGAACTTTTGATGAACTTTTAAGCCGTTCGAAGATATCTCTCAAAATTTTAGAATTTTATGACACTTTACTAAAAACAATCTACCTATATAGTTTATAAAACTTTTTTTTTTTTTTCCGAAGGATTAAAGAATCGAAAGAGAGGAGGAGGAGAATTATTTAGTTCAAAATTGATGACTTCGAAAATAAATAAATAAATAAAAGAGAACATATATCGTCAGGTACCTTTGAAAAAGATAATATCAGAAGAAAAAAAAAAATCCGTAACTTTATTTACAATACTAAGTTTTAACAGGTGCTAAAAAGGTTTTTTTTTCTCTATATAACAGTCAAAAATTAAATCTACGTATTTCATTTAAAGTATTTTTTATTTTTATTTTATTTTATTTTATTTTATTTTATTTTATTATAACAGAGAGAATTTTTTGTCGATGTATAATCTTACGCACACAATACCTCCGTGATAGTTAGTCAGAATGAAATGAAAATTTAACAACTTTTACATGAGATATAAATATATAAAATGAGGAATGATTAACTTTTTAACATTAAGAGTTTTATAACTATAGGACTAATTGCGCAAACAATAGCGATATTTTTTTCTATTAGTTAACACGTTGAGCGCCACGCAAATTCTTAAAGTCGATTAAAATTCCATAATGATTCCTCCTGTAATAAATAAAAATTAAGCAACTTTATAATAAATTTTCAATCATTTAATGTAATATTTTTTAGTTCTATATCCTATTTTATATCCGCCACCGATGGTTGACGTGGCATTATATCACATTTGACACTGTCAGCCACCGATGGCTGACAGGGCGCTCAACGTTTTAATTTTTTATTGGTACTGCTTTTACTTTCGGGGTAAAACTTTCTCTGAAATGTTTGAAGTATAACATGTTCTGTACACTCCTGAAGTTTCAAGATGATTCCTTCTGTACTTAGAGATATATTACAAAATGTCTAGAATCTAGAATAGCTGACATGGTGCTCAACGTGTTAATGTAACTTTTTTTTTTCAAGAGAAAGAAACTTTTCAACAAAACTAATTTTAATTATACCGTATTTTTACATGCGCTTAATTTTTTAGTGCTCGTGTGATTTGCATGTAATCCTGCACGGAAGGCTTACATTGATAGAAAATTTACTCTGGCATTTTCAAGAAAAAAAAAAATTAATTTAAAGTGTACAAGTAAGCTAACATTTCTAATAGAAAAATAAATCCTTTCCTAGCAGTTGTTAAAAATTACAAGCGTCAAAAAGAGTTATTACTTTCTTATACATTTAATAAAAGTGGATTCGTAAAAATTCTCGACGTATTTACACGTTTTGAGACTTCTATTCTAGAAAAACGGTGAGGTCTTGCACAACTAATCAGAGAGATGAAAACTAATCGGTTGTGTTCCTCTCTGATTGGTTTTTCAAGCTACTTCCTATTGGTTGGTTGAGTTGCTCCTCCTCTTTTGGATTCTGCATCGCTTTCAGTCCTGCTTTTGCCTCTAAGGTGTTATATATCTAACCTCAGAGCAAAAAACTTATTAACTTTTTTTTATGTGTTCCTAAACTCTTTTTTCCCGCAAAATGTTTCTGTTTTGCCCCTGTTTATCACGTGATGATGTGTCGCGCCACTCAACGAATACTGTTGCAATTCTTTTTTTTTTAATCGTGTAATATTTTCTGTATGGGACGGACGTTTTATTATTTAGTCCTACTTCCATTATTTTTCATGTCTAAGATACTAAATAAATTTAAAAAGTAAAAATCTAGACATTCATCTATTACGCAGTCAATATCTGCAATTATTATGAAACGTAATTAATCAACTTTGTTTTTTACAGAATATAACATTAGTTTTGTTTTTCTAAAACGAAAGTAGCTGAAAATTAATATATCCAACATTCATTCAGTTACGTTTAACAAGAGTTCATTCTGCTGATAATAAAGTGACCAGATTTTTCTTCAATAAAACAGATTTAGCTGGATTCTATTTACCTGTGTTGACCCAGGTAAGTCAAACTTTTAATTATTTGACTGTTGACTTTTTAAACAAAGAATATTTTATAAATATATTTTATAATAAATTGAGAAATCATTATCGAACTCATAGCCTCAAATATTTTATCATAAGGTAGCACGTATTTTGCAGCTGAAGAAGAAAGTCCACGTCCTTTCATTTTTTTGTAAGTCGACTTTATATTTTCTTGCAACTCATAACCTTGTGTAAATGCCTTGTATCACATGAATACTTGTACCAAATTTGATGCCAAATAATTGCATAATACCATACTTCGTAATCATTCCAGAAATTATTTTATTTGTCCATGTAAACAAGCCAGAAAAATTATCTACACGAACCAAAAAAACAGCTAATTCCATAATTCAAAAATATTTCTGCCAAATTTGGTATTATTTGGATGATTGCATGAAATATTTTTTTCTTGTTCCTGTAGATAATTATTAAGTCAATGTAACACCTTTTCCTACAGAAAATATTACCTTAAGCATCTTTAAAATAATTGTTAACTAAATTGCGTTAAATGTAGTGTAACCATGTGAAAATGCCTTTATCAAAAATATTAAACTGAATAATATTACCAAAACGTTTTTTCTTGGATGACCTACTTTACAGCTAACCGTTTTAATAAATTTAACTTACCTTATTTTTCTCACAAAAAATTACTATGTTTCATTTACATATCTTGCAATACTTTAGAGATTTCGGATGCATTGAAATGATTTAAATTATGCAATTCTTGAAATGAAATGCATTTTGCAATGTTTGTTTCATTTATTGAATTCGACTATTTCTTAACTGAGTCAATGAAGTTGAGCAAAGAAATTTTTCCGTGTGGGAGTTATTCAAATACTTTATTTACCTACAAAAGTTTTTGAAATTTAAAATCCTGATTAAATGCTTCACAATGATTCTCTGCGCAGCTTTTATTTTAATAATTAATGACCGTTCTTTTAAAAATAAAATAAAATTTTCATTTCGTATTTATATTCCTTTTATTTAATGTATTTATGAAACTAAATCCCCATAAGCAGTAAAACTATGTAACAAATCAAAGGTGCATCTTTTTTTTTTTAAATCAAAAAATAAAAATTTACTTAAAAATAGGAAAATTTTTTTAGTAATCAATTTTTTTCTGCTGTATGTTGTATATTACATGTTATAAAATAACACTTGAATATTTTAAAATAATAAAATTACTACAGATTTATAAGTAATCAGGAGCTTTTCTCTCTGTTCACGCCGTTCGTAAGTTCCAACTCGCTTAACCAATGTGGGGCTCTACCCTAGAACTCCTACATTGATAGGCTGACGCATCCGCCATTTTCTCGCCCACAAGACTGGCTGGCGATTTATTATTGGTGATTTTTCGGCAATAACTTGCACGAATAACTCCAGAAAAGGGCACCGCCTGTTTATATTTTCTTCTAATCCAGAAAGAATAAAAAAGTGGATTATAAATTGCAGATATAACTCGTGGATACCTGGATCAGGAGCACAACTTTGTAGCGCAAGATTTCCCTTATTTTCAACGTTCTTTGACAAATTTATTATTAATGTACTTTTTTTTAGGTTATTATTTTAAAATTCTTTTTAAATTACATTTCTTTTAACGTGAAGGATTGCAATCTTGAGAATGTTGGCGATGTTCTTAAAATTGCCAACTTGTTTGTTTCCTGATGAGAAGTTCTAGCTCGCATGATCTGTGTAGATATTTAAAGGCGATAACAACGATAATCAGGTAACCTAGCTTTTTCTACCGCCAACGTTTTCCCAGATGGGCTAGAAAATGGCGGACACTGCGTCAGCTCGTATCATATAGGAACCTTACTCTACCTGCTTGCTTTCAGCTTTGCCCTTCAATGAATAAGTGTATTGGTAGTGCATAACGCAAAAAAAAAAAAAAAGCCGAACAATATTATGGAAATCCCCGTGTTTTCTATTACATTGAACTGCACAATGTCTAATAATGCATCATTTGTTTAAAAGAAATAACATGGCAAAATTCTGTATTAACATTCAACGATTTAACAACAATTTACCTGTACTTTTGGCGATTTCTACCTATATGCACTAACTAGAAGCATATGATAGAAACATAAAATAATAAAGGCAGCCGCAATATTTTTACTTTCCGAGCATTATATGTAAGGTTGGTTGGTTGGTTGGGTTTTACGTCGCACTAGGGCTGCGCAGATGGGCAATTGGCGACGGTCTGGGACTCATCCCTAGAGGTGGTCCGGAGGCATGCCATCGCAATTTTGATCCTACACGGAAAGGATGACTCCCCTGCTTCGGTGATACCCAGAGGTATAAATTTTTATGGGAACATCGAGGACATTGCGGCCACGACAGATTTTACGTGCACCAGCCACCATTAGTGTACACGACGGTCTTTGGCCGGCTCGAGTACCGAACCCGCAATCTTGCAATTACGAGCATTCTACGTAAGGAAAGTATTGTAATCATGATTTGCGAAATGTACTTTGTATCTCGCAAAAGCTGAAAAAAGAATGGCCGTAGAATGTTGCAAATTTATACATGCGATGATGTCTATTCGATGTCATGATGTCTATTCGTACACATCCAACTCTTATCTTAACACGAGCTTCCCTTTTAGAGATAGCTGCGATTTTACACGATTTTTCGTGATGTACGTATGTATGTAAATGATCACGATAACGTATAAATGCTTTGTTCGAATGAGATGAAAGTTGATAGAATGTTATAGGTCACCATAGCACGAACCCTGTTGATTTTGGTGAATCTACCACTTATATTTTTCTTACAGGGACATAAAGAATATTTTGTAATCATTATGGCCTATGGGATCAAATTATTTAAACTGCGATAACGTCTTGACATCTTATTGAATTGAGCTGAAATTTATATATATATTATAATTAACCTTCGCACTAACAGTATAAATTTTGGTGAATCTATATTTTAATGTTTTTTTTTACAGGGGCACAAAGAAAAGTTCTTTATCATTATGGCCTATGGGCTTAAATTATTTAAACTCTTATAGTGTCTAAACGCCTCATTGGATTGAACTAAAACTTTATATACATATTATAGTTCACCGTTGAACGAAATGTATAAATTTTGGTGAATCTATATTTTAAGGTTTTTTTTTACAGGGACACAAAGAAAAGTTCTTTATCATTATGGCCTATGGGCTTAAATTATTTAAACTGCTATAGCGTCTAAACGCCTTATTGGATTGAACTAAAACTTTATATACATATTATAGTTCACCGTTGAAGGAAATGTATAAATTTTGGTGAATCTATTACTCATACAGTTTTACAGGGACACAACGAAACATTATTTATCACTGTTATTTATGGACTCAAATTATTTTAAGTTAAACAGTGTAAAATTAAATAACATATTGCATGTAGAAAAAAAAAAAAACTGAAGCATCTTATTATAAATTTCTCTTTTGTTTATTTAAAGATTTTCTTACTTTAATTTATTCATACAGCCGTTAATTGTTTACTGTTCGGAAAATCGAGTGGAGTCATTCCAGAAAATTTTGTAATAGAGAGGAATTTGTAATATATAGAGTATTCAGTAGTATAGATTTCGTATAAAGCATTCTGAGCGGCTTTTAAATTTTTGTCCATTTGCTTTAGGGTTTAGGGAGAATTTAACTTCGCCCTACTATACCCATATATACAGTACATTAATAGTCGTAGATATGTAGGAGAATTGTTCAGATACTGAAAACTTTCTTTAATCTAAGGTTTCTTTGAATTTTTTAAATATAGTAACTGCCACTTAATAAATTCACTTTTTAATAAAATCAGCCGCTTAATCTGATCAACTTGCCAGGATTGGAGTCAAATCAATGCGAACTAATTTTAAAACCGCCGCTTAATAAAATCAGCATCGCCGGTTAATAAACTCAAAAAAAAAAAAAAAAAACTCTTCAGCAGCATTTATGCACGCTAAACAAATTTTTATTTACACTGAGATTATTTATTTTTGAAATAAATACAGCAATTCCTCCGTTATCTCTCTTTGTCGAAAATTTTACATTTACAACATTAAACTTTACATTTACAGCAACTAAACAAGACCCATCATTTTTCTTAATGATAATTTCAAGGAATGTATTCTTCGAAAAACGGTAATAAGTTATAAATTTGATTTTATTCGCAAGTGAATTTTTTTTTTTTTTTTGCAATGTTTAATTAAAAGACAATTTTTAGTTCTTATTCTGAAACAAAAGCAAGAAGCTTAAACGGAAATATTTTAAATTTAAAAGAAAAGCGTGAACTTTTAACAAAGTATTGATAATTTTCCTCAAAGGAGAGCACATCGGGAATTGGGATGTGTTTGATTCACTTACTTTGAAGGAACAATCAAATAATTATCTGTTAAGAATTAATTAATATTGTTTATTAGTTCCATTATTTGGTACATTTTGATATTTCTTTCTAAATGCAGGTAGATAATATATTTTTCTTGGATGTCGGATATAAAAGTCAGCCGCTTAATAAAATCACTTTTGCTCAGAACGAATGTGATTTTAATAAGCGGCGGGTACTGTATCTCAACTTCTTACAGACTTCCTTCCTAGCACTTCACATCATAAATATCTCAACACTCTAACAGAATTTAAAATAAGATCATTATATTAGGGTTTACTGAAAATTAAAATATAGAACTAAGAAAATATATATATTGTTGCGAGCTCGGAATTCGTGAATTTTCTGTGAATGAAAAGCAAATAATGCAAAGGCTTAAAATTTATTTACAGAATTTTCCAGAAGATTGGAATCTGTAAACCAAACATGAACTTTAGTTACACCCGAAAACACAGCTTAAATAACAGCAGGCAACATCGAATTCACAGCATAAGCTGTCCCCAGGTAGCACATAACGTTGTTTTACGTTATTATAACTAATTTTCACCGTTCAGACTTATTTGAAACGCTATAATAACGTTATGTGCTACCTGAGACCATAGAATTAGCACTAACCAATACGCTGTAATCAATATGAGAGACTTAGTCAAGCCTTGGCGAAAAAACTGACTGCAATGCCTGGATCGGGATCCCCCAATTAAACGAGAATTTTCTCGTAACATCTCAGATAATGGAGTTAGAACTTAGATATTCGAAATATCTAAGGATTTTCTCGCCAAGGAGCGAAAAAATCAAGGCCATTACCTGCTTTGGTGAAGCTTTTTAACGGGTTTTAAAAAAAAAATAAACAATTTTAACGCAAACACAAGCTAGAAATACAGAATATTAACAGTGTCTTTGAATAAAATTTCATAAAAATAACTATTATTATTTACAAATTCGTAACAATATGCATATATATATATATATATATATATATATATATATATATATAAGTGATGCAGTTGGGTGTTCGAGACAAATGTAAATATCCTGATTACCCTTGTCTGAGATACGAAATTCCTGGTAACTGCAACTACAGGTGACTAACCAAAAAAATTAAGAAATAGAACTATTATAAATTTGTATTGGATTTAGTTTCTTAAGGTTAAACATAAGAAGGAAAGTTTTAAGCAAACATATATTATAGTAATTGGGTCAAAATTCATCTTATGAGTTGAGTTAAAAGTCGAGGTTACACGTACTCCGTGGTTAAACTTATCTCATTTCTTCCTGGATGAAATCTTGAATTTTTTATTATATTGTAAATGCAAAAATAAGTCGAACATGAATAACTAATATTTTCTTCCCCTATATTTTTTTATGCAAGCTCATATCTTATAAAAAACCTTTTTATAAATATATTTTATTTATAGTTATTTTTTTTACTACAATACAATTCAAAAAGAATTTCTCTAAAAAATTTAATATTTGTTCACTAAGCTTGAAATTTTTTAAGTTCTCCTTTTTGATTTCTCATAATATCTGTGGTGAATCTAACTATTGTATGTAAAATCCAATTTAAAAATATCTTTACTTTAAATTTTTATGTAATTTCCTTCATCCGTCACATACACAAAAGAAAATCTGTTCGCAAAATAAACAAAATGTTTCTGCAAAAATGTTTACCAGTTTTAGAGATTCACGAATCTCATTTCCGTATTCATATTGCATTGAGATAAATGTATGTCTCATGAAATATATATATATATATCGTTTATACGAGTGGTTATAATACAAAATTTATATTGTAAAGCTATGCATCTATACATCATACAAACTTACACATTCCTATACTTTTAGTACAATAATTCAGGTTTTGTTTGCAAATATGTTACATTTTCTTTCATCTTACAATTTAATATGCACTAAGACATGACGTTTCATTATAAATGTCACAAAGAATTGTTTTGTGTAATATTGAAGGTAATAAAAATATTTAAAAGTATAATAAATTCAATATAAACAAAAGTTACCGCACCTTAATGTAAAATTTTACAGGAAAGATGTCATGTAATTAATTTCTTCCAGACCATTTAGAAGCTAAATTACCTGTATGGTCGAGTTCACTTGGTCTCATTGTAAAAATTATTCGCAGTGTAAACACAGCGATATGTTTACTAGAATATATTTCGTGTTTGTTTGTTCCAAATTGAGCGCGGGTTACCAACCAAATCCAATTTTCTTGCAGATATGAAAAATTCAAATCGAGTTGACATCTCAAACCCGTAATTATATATATATTTTTTAAATGAAAATTGATCATGCAATTTCCTAGAAAAGACAGGTTTTTGCTATATTTTGTACCATGCTAAGCATAGAGCAGGTACCCGGGACTGCTGAAGAAGAAACTGTGCCAAATCGTTTTTTTTTTTTTTTTTTTTTTTTTTACCTAATAAATATATATATATATATATATAAGCTGCCAAGTTTATTAATTTATTCCGGAATGTTGTTAGCCCCGCCCTTTTTCACACCGTAATATTTTATAAAAAAGTTTCTTCTATATAAAGCTACGATTAAATATGAAGAAAATTACTCTAAAAGATTACGGTGGGAAAAAAGGGTGGGGCTAATAACATTCCGGAACAAATTAAAAAACTTGGCAGCTATGTATATATATACATATATATATATATATATATATATATATATGTATATATATACATATATATATATATATATATATATATATATATATATATATATATATATATATATATATATATATATATATATATATATATCCATTCTAGTAAATTCCAAGAAAATCAGCTCTTCTCTATTTTTCTCAGATTCTCAGATTTCTTCTATCAAATCTCCTCTATTTTTCTCATATTTAGTAGAGTTACCGATAAGCATTATTTATCCCGAAGATCAGAGTGTTTGATATTAAAATGTCTTTTCAAAAACACACTTATTCTATTTTTTTTTTTTTTTTTTTGTCATTCGTGTACTTACCGAAAGAAACAGCTTAATTTTCTACTTGAAGTTTCTGCCACGTTATTTTAGGAAGAATAGCTTTGAACGCTAATTATTCTGAAGAGGAAAACACTTCAGAATGAATTGTAAATTAAAAAAAAAAAAAACCTAAATCTAAATTTTTATCAAAATCATTAGAGTAGTTTAGAAGAAAATCAAGTATCTACCAGACTTTATCACGGGCGAAGTGAGGGTTAACAATGAATGCTAATCTTCGAGATAAAGAGAATAAATCAGATGGGTTTCTCGTCTCAAAAAAACCCATAACGTTAAGTTTTTATCAACATCGTTATATCCATTTCTGTTTAAACCTATTTTTTTTCTATTTTGCAACCAACAGAAAGAATTAACAGCGAAGGCGAACACACCAAAAAATTTTAACCCAAAAATTTCATCAAAATGATTACTTACATTTACAGGTAAACCCTAATTTTGCCAAATTCTGCAACTGGTGGATAGAATGTTAACAGAGAAAGAGAATTTTCCTGAAAACAAGGATATGCCCAGTTGATTTTGAAACTTTAAAAACACTTAACCTAATATTTTCATCAAAATTGTTGCCGCTATCTCCAAGTTAACCCAATTTCTGCTATATTTTGCAAACACCAAATAAAGGGTTGGCAGTTATCACACACACACACACACACACACACACACATATATATATATATATATATATATATATATATATTCTTTTTTTTTAAAGATATATGTCCAATTGATTTTTACCCAAAACATTAATCTCAAACTTACATTAAAACTGATATATCTATTTTTGAGTGAATCCAATTCCTACCATATGTTACGAATGCAGGATAAAGGATTAAAAGCGAACGTGAATTTTCTTCAAGGTCAGAATATATCAATGTGATTTTTCGCAACAAAAAATTCTCAAAACTTAAACTTTAATCAAAATCTTTATGTCCATTCCCGTATAAACCCAGTGTTTGTTTTATTTTGCAACCAGAGAAAAAAGGGTTAAGAGCAAAAACAATTTTTCCTGAAGATGAAGATAATTCCAGTAGATTTTGCACCTAAAAAAAGATCTTAACCTTAAATTTTCATGGAAGTCTTTACATTCGTTTAAGGATAATGTAGGGAAGGACGGGGCACAGTGGACCACCCCTATTTAAATCTATTAATATTAACTCTTTTAGTTCATATGGATGCAGAGTACTAGTTGTATGCAGCCAAAAAAATTAAATGGGAAATAGTAAGATAACCATTTTGAACAGTTTATATGTTTTGAGGTGCTCAAAGTAATTTTTTCACATTGAAGTTTTTAAAATTTTTTAAAGATTGAACTAGTGACTATAAATACTACATAGCTGTTAAAGGAAGGCAAGATATTGCTGTTTCTAAATTCCTAAAAATTATTAGCATATTTATAGTCTATATATAATTTTACTGTTATTATTTTTTTACTCTGACACGGGGCACCGTGGGCCACCTTCCAGTGTGCCTAAAAGTACAAATTAGATTTAATATATTTGTTTTAGTTAAATTTATAGATATAATGTAAAGTATATCTCAATGTAATAAATATCTTAATGTTATAATAAAATAATAATAATAATAAATTTCTGAATCGACTCGAAACCGGTGTCGACAGACGCAGAATTTCTTCATCTCGACATCGCAATAATTCGCTAAGCGATGCGACCCTAATTAGCGGAGATATTAATTAAAATGTCGACCCATGTCTACTGAAAAAATGACCCAGAATTCATGATTAAATGCTTAAAAAGCGACGTTTTTACGGAAAAAGTGGAAAATAAATTAGAAATATCAGTCGTATTGTTACAAACAAGACACCATTGGAAAGGGCTTTTTTTTTTTTCTCAATCCGATGGTTTAAACGACTTAGCGATCGGACAATTAGATTTTTTTAAATTAACTAAACTAAAAAAAATGGTGGCAACAAATCAAAACAATTTTAATATCGCAGACGGTCGTCTACAGTCTTGAATAGAAAGAGAAACATCTGGTATTTAATGAGGTCACGTGTTTTGGTACTGCGATTAAAAATTGCAATTTTGAAAAGGCTTCAGTTTTTCAATGTCGTACACAAAACTTCGTATACAGCCCTAACATCACAAGACAGCCTTGCAGTTCAAATTTCATCGAATTTCGAAAAAATTTACATTTTAATTGGAAATTAAATTTTATTGTAATAGGCGTATTTTAAATTCTAATTATGATTAAATTATTTTTAATGCATCATTCGAAAGATATTTTAAAGTTCTTTTATATTATCGAAAGTTTTCACCAGATTTACACGTTTTGAGGTGTCCTGAATCAGTTTTCTTTTGTATCTCAGCTACTAATTAAAATAATTTCATAAGTAATACCTCATTAGAAAGCTTTGTTGATTTGCAATCGAACAGTACATTACAGAAATTTCTACCGCCAGATTGCGCTGTAAAATTTTAAAATTTCAATATTTCAATTTCTAACTATGATTAAATTATTTTTAATATATCATTCGAAAGATATTTTAAAGTTCTTTTATATTATCGAAAGTTTTCACCAGATTTACACGTTTTGAGGTGTCCTGATTAGGTTTTCTTTTGCATCTCAACTAATTGAGTTAGACCGTTCAAAATTGGTATACGTAGGCTAATTAGGAGGGGCTGAAAGGGTGGGGAAGAAATAGGCGTGCACCGCGCGCGTATTCCCTAACTTCTGCGCGCGCAGCGCGCATGGGACTGCGCGGCCGAAGGCAGTGGGGACCCGGTCCGACTTTTTAACCGACGAGAAATGATTTTTTAAATTTAATTTTCATAAGAATAAAAATTTGATTTGAGAAGGAATATGTGCGTGCAGTGCACGTATACCTGCACACGTCCGCGCGCAGCGCGCATGGGTTTGCGCTGCCGAAGGCAGTGGGGACCCGGTGTGAGTTTTTACCTGATCAGAAATGATTTTTTTTTAGTGGGCACGAAGGGTCAGGGAAGAAATACGCGCGCGCAGCGCGCACATGACTGCGCTGCCGAAGGCAGTGGGAACTCGGTCCGACTTTGTACCCAATGAGAAATGATTTTTTAAATTTTCTTTTCTTAAGAATAAAAATTCGACTTGAGAAAGAATATGTGCGCGCAGCGCACGTATACCTTCACACATACGTTCACACCTTCACACGTATACCTTCACTGATGTTTACAGTAGCTTTTTAAAAATCACCATTAACTCCTACTGATGTAGAATTCCCTAAAACCCTTATAATTTAACTTTCATTTTGAGAGGAACTGGAAATCTGTTCATTCTATCACTCATATCCTTTTGAATTTACACGATATTTGTTTGGGGCTTTCATATAAGTAGCTCAATATATTTGGCGATTGAGTTACGCAAATGAAATTTTTTTTAAGCTTGCACATGCGTAGTTAAAATTTATTTAGTAAAAATGCTCATATTGCGTAAGATACTTAATATTTTTTACTTTCTGGTTGCAGTATGCTGTGTCTAATGTAGTATTTGGAATTTCCTAAAAACGGCTTTGCACTGGGTATAATAAACTATGTGTTATAATTAAAAAAATGGCTCTTTTTTTTTTTTTTTCAATTTTTTAAATAAATCATTATATCTCTATTAATATATGTGGCAGCCTCAGAAACATTCATACAGATAATAAAAAAAAAACTTCATAAACACATACTACAACCAAAACTCATTTCAAACATAACTTTTTACAGGGTGATCCAAAACATTTTGACTTTCGTTTAATTATTCATAATACTGTTTTCCTCTTTATGACAAAACTTTTGCTGGAGTATATAAGGTATAACATGTTCTTCGTACTCCCGAAGTTTGAAGATAATTACTGCAATTTGTTTCTAAATATTTGGACAAAACATTGAAATTCGAAGATGTCCAAATACTTATTGGTAGGTAATGTAAGACTTATTTCTGAACATGTAACCCTATAAGCGTTAAACTCGTCTTTTTCCATCATGCATAGTCAAAACAAAAGTCTGGTATGACTAAGTTTTGAAATATAGGGTAGGTGCTCCAGTGATTGGCATGCTCCAGTAATTGACATCTATCCCGAAATAATTAATAAATAAGAAAATAATAAAATCATATATTTTACATATAAGAATTTTAACATTTTATGTCAAACGCTGGAGCATAGGGTGCTAATAACTGGTAAAATGAATAACCAGCAGTGTCAAACACTGGAACATAGGGGGCCAATTACTGATAAAAGGAAAATCTGGCAATGTCAATTACTGGAACATTGAGTGGGTGCCAAATAAAATTCATAAAAAAAAATGTTATTGAATGTATGTATTTTAAAATATATGTGTTTCTGAATGTCTTTCATACCATATGTACTAACTTAAGATTTCTAAAAATATTTTCTGATGACTGGAACAGTAAAAACATCAGAGATTGCTCTAAGAATGTCAGTCACTGGTGGACTTACCTTATGCTGCTTTTTTCGAGAAAATAATATTAATAAACATGTATAAAGTATTGTATTAAATTTTCGTATTTATACTGTGCATAGTATTAATTTTATGAATCACTAAAGAGATATACCGAAAAACGGCTAACGCTGAAAGGGTTAAAAAAATCTTTGTTTTCTTCTTTCTTTCTTTTTTTTCTTTCTAATAACTATGCAAATTATGTGTCTGATATATAATAGATTATATTAATGATTTATCATTTTAAGAAAAATACAGAGGTTTATTTCTAACAAAAATATTATTATTATTATTATTTCATAATTAAGCAAGCTATGTAATTTCTATAAACACGAATTTAGAAAATACTTTTAAATGAGCTTGTTTTAAATTTAACAATTAAATTGTCCATTGAGCTGGCATATTCTTCCTCATGTTAGACAGTAAATAAGTACACTGATAGTAAAGAAAGAGAATTTTCATTTCTTTGTCTTATTTCAACTGGCTAATCACTTTTTACTTTCCGAACACTATAGTGAGGAAAGTATTGTAATCATGTCAAAAATCCGAATTCGAGATTTTGATGTTTCTATACGTTTTGAGGTCCCCTGAGTCCGTTTTCACTATTTTTACGATGATGTATGTATGTGTGTGTGTATGTGTGTATGTGTGTATGTGTGTATGTGTGTATGTTTGTGAACACGCTAGCGTCTAAAGGCTTTGTTCGATTAACCTGAAAGTTGGTACGTATATTGTAAGTCACCATAGTACGAACCCTATAGATTTTGGTGAATCTAGCACTTATAGTTTTTTTACAGGGACACAAAGAAAAATTCTTTATCATTATGGCCTATGGGACCAAAATCTTAAAAGTGCGATAGCATCTAAACGCCTTATTCAATTGAGCAAAAATTTTATACCCATATTATAGGTCACAGATACTCAATCTGTATAGATTTTGGAGAATCTAGCACTTATAGTTTTTTTACAGGGACACAAAGAAAAATTCTTTATCATTAAGGCCAATGGGGCCAAATTTTTAAAAGTGTGATAGCGTCTAAACGCCTTATTAATCTGAGCAAAAAAATTGTACACATGTTATAGGTCGCATTTGCACCAACTGTATAGATTTTGGTGAATCTCGCACTACAGTTTTTTTACAGGGACACAAAGAAAAATTCTTTATCATTATGGCCTATGAGACCAAATTTTTAAAAGTGCGATAGCATCTAAACGCCTTATTCAATTGAGCTGAAAATTTGTATGAATATTATAAATCACTGTTGCACTAACTATAAGCATTTTGGTGAATCTAGCATCTATAGATTTTTACAGGGACAAAACGAAAAATTCTTTATCATTATGATCTAAGGGCTCAAAGTTCAGTAGCGTTAAATAAAACCTCGTGTGATATATGGAGAAAAAAACACTCTATTAGGGTTTTCTCTCTTTTGTTTGTTTAGCAATTCCTCTTTCTTTATTTTATCTACAAAACTGTTAGTTACTCAATGTTCGGAAATTCGTGTGGAGTCACTCCAGATTTTTTTTTTTTAACATGCTTTTCATTATCCTGTTTTTAAGTGTTTTCTCATATATGTAGATAGAAACTTGTGTATTTTAAACTGATTTCATGGTCCCAGTCATAAGAAAAAGGTATTTGCAACACTTTGTAAAATATGGAATAGTGCCCTAATCAGAAAAATGTTTAGATCACTAAAACTTAGTTCTGAACGGACTAAAGTTTTTTTTTTTTTTTTTAATTTTACTTTTGAATATATATATATATATAAGCTGTAAATAAATATATGTTAGTAAAATATTTCTTATTTTCAAAATATCAAATTTTCAAGCAATAAACTTTAACACCTCATGAATATTTTTGCCAAATAATTCTTTTAAAACGAGAAAAAGAAAAAGAAAAGTTTTGATTGGCTGCTAACAAAAAAAAAAAGAAGAAGAAGAAGTCGTGGAGAGACTTTATTCTATTTATATTTAAAAAATAAATTACGATAATATGTGATACAAACTCTTTTATTAGAGTAAGAAAATTCCATCATGTTTTTTTAAGTAATAACGGTAAAACATCGGCAATTTAAAACCTGAAACCTATTTTACACATTTTAAGGGTAAAGTTGAAACATCGTTAAAATGGTCTATATTTTACTATTTATGTATATAGTAATTTCTTTCTTTCTTCCTTTTTTTCTTTTTCCTAGTTGTTGTTAATCTTTAAAATATATGCACTATGAAATACAGTAGTTCAGGAAATTATGGACCATGGGAACTCTGCTGTGATGTTGAATGCACGGGATGCAAAATGCATGGAAGACAGATGTTGAAAAGTGAGACAGTAAAAACGAACTTTGTATAATTACCATAAACTGCAAAGAAAACTTGCAAAAAAATTTTCGAGTCGAAATTATACCATGACACTTCGACAGAAAAACATTTAAATATGTGTGAGGATTGCGTTGATGCAGACTCCATCTTAACTAAGTTAACTTAACTACTTAAGTATTAAATATGAAATTAGCACAGAGACTCCGATGATGGTTGGGTTTTATGCGAACTAGTGCTGTGCAGATGGGCAATTGGCGACGGTCTGGGACACACCCCTAGAGGTGGTCCGGAGACATGCCATCACAATTTTGATCCTCCTCGGAAGGGCGCAGAGACTCAGATATATAAAAATAAGACTAAGAGTTTATTCAACTAGAATAATGGGAGGATGATTTGGATTTCGTAGCTCAGTCAGCGGATTTAAATACCTTAGCAAATAAATGTATAATAACTAATTTAGATAATTTGAAATATCTCACCCCAGAATAGTAGAAGCTATAGAGACGGGTGCACTCCTTTACTTAGATACATTGACTTGCAAACAGATTCGCGGATTTCCGGGTGAAACTATTTTTCCATTCACGAATCTCGCACTGAAGCACCACAACACTCATCAAGCTACTTAACTTAAGCACAACTTAATCTCAAATACAGAAAAAAAAAAAAAAAAAAAAAAAAAACTTTATCCAGACTTTATGCCTTAGACTTTGACGTAGACAGACGTCGGACAAGACTCCTCTACACCACACCTTTTACTAAAATCATCTCCATCTTATACCACTTTCCACCAACTTCCCTTCTTTTCATTTCAACCAAACTTTCAAAATCGCTTCCAATTCATCTACCTCTCGCAACTTAATTCCTTCGTTGCAGCACCATGTCGACACAAAACTAATCCGACCCAAAATTTCACCGAGTCACTGGCGCCGAAGCGATTTAACCATCCCAACTGAATACTTTGCTAGATCCAGCTTAATTTCAAACAAACAGTGGTGACCTTCTACAGTTCCGACATCACACACGTTTCGGAAACTCTTCAAAATACTTCTGAAAGAGACAGAAACTCTTCAAAAAATTTTCTGAAAGCTCGAAAACGTTTTTGATTATAACATAAACATTCAAATAAATAATAATAAAGATAATAATAATTCTGAATTACAAAATAAATAAACAAATAAATATAAATAAATAAAAATAAAATAAAGTAAAAGTTTCTGATAAAAACAGAAAAACATTCAAACAAGTTTTTCAAATTCCCAAAAAGCTTTCTGAATATAATAGAGGTATTTCAGAAGAGTTTTACTCAAAATATACTCAAAAACATTTCAAAATATATCTAAAATGTTAAAAAAAAAAAAAAAAAAAAAAAAAAAAAAAACTTTTGAAATACTAAAGAATGTTTCAGAATATGTAAGAAATGTTTTAAAAGTATTTTTCTGAAATACTCTAAAATGTGTTTGAATATTACAGATAGAGGTTTCCAAAACTTTCAGAAAAGTTTTTTTATATTACAAGCACCATAGTTCTTCACATATTCAGAAACTTTTCTGAACTTTTTTTTTTTTTTTTTTTTTTTTCACAGTGAATAAGATATCCTCACAGTGAATAATATATTAACTTTATGTTTTACCTTTTTATTTTATAATTCATAATAAAAGTGTTTAGTTTTTCGAATTTGTGTATTGATTTTCAAATCTATCCCAACACTTACAGCCTACAACTTTTTTTTTCAGATGTGAAGAAATAATATTGAGAAGGATATAATAATCTCTTGCTGCAATTATATCATTTTTCCACAACAGATTTTATGGAAAAACAAATAATGGAAAAAAGAAAATAAAGGATTTTCGCACCCTCTCCCATTCGATACCTTGTTAAAAATTTCTGTAAATTTAAGGTAAATATTTATCCAGAGTCTCTGTAAATTTACAGTAATTCTTAGTTAAAAGTGAATAATCGAGATTCTAAATCTTTATTCTGTATTTTTACATATTTTTATTATTTAATTTTTTAATTAAAATAAAAATTCACTGTTTCTACTTTAGAAAAAGCATTCCAAGTCCGAAATATATTCTCACCAATAATTAATTAAATTATTGTTAGTTATTAAAATGAATATATAAAATAAGTTTTAACATCTCCGTTTATTTTTCTCTGTAATTTTACGCAAGACTTAAGATAATAGATTACACAGAGTTTTCTGTTGAAATTTTTAACAGTGTAGCTGCTATGCAGTCTTTTTTTTTTTCCCCCTATCACATATAATAAACTTACACCACTTCCCTTCCGCGCCCCTATTCTCGTACTTAAAAGTTCGTACTTTGAAGTGCAGCAACCATGAGTCTGACAAGGAAACATTCAAAAGGTGTCGTCTTCAAAAAGTATTGAAAAATATATATATATGTGATTCTACTCTTCATAAAACACCAGGAAGTGAAAAAATTATCGGCTGAAATAAATTACAACGACCACAAAAAATTATTAAAATTAAGCATATTTGGCGATTTAGCGCTGTTAGGTGTTCAGTTCGCTAGCACCGATATTGCCGTGTACGAACAGAACCGTGTTTTGTTTCTCCGCCAAGTACTCAAAATCAATAGCCTAACAATGTGAAATCGCCAAATGTGCTTAATTTTAATACTTTTTGTGGTCGCTGTAATTCATTTCAGCCGATATTTTTTCCCCTTTCTGGCGTTTTAGGAAGAGTTGAATCACATATGTTTTTTTCAATATCTTTTGAAGACGAAACCTTTTGAATGTTTCTTTGTGAGCTATTTTTAATTAGACGACCCAATACCATCTTGTTTGCAATGAAATTACTTCCACTTTGATACATACCCCCCCCCCCCCCCAAAAAAAAAAAATAAATAAATAAATAAATAAATAAATAAATAAATAAATAAAATAAAATAAAATAAAATAAATAAATAAATAAATAAATAAAATAAAATAAAATAAATAAATAAATAAAATAAATAATAATAACAAGATAAATGATAATGGCAAAATAGTCAGAGGAACTCACATGTCTGTACTACAGACATGTGACTGTCTTCTACTAGGTTGCCATGTACAGACTCTGTACATGGCAACCTAGACAAAGACAGTAAAACAAGATTAGCCAAAGGATATCTTCCTTTTATTTGTATCCTGTAGTATCGATTGTTCGATAGTATCTTTATATTTCATATATTTCTTTAAGAAACAGAATTTAAAAAGATATTCACTGCTCATTTTTAGTTTTTTATGACTAACATTCATGATTTGATAACGCTACTAATTTTTGTCAGTTGTATATAGAACATTTTTATAGTTAAAAAAAAAAAAAAAAAAAAAAAAAAAAAACTTTGGTAGTTTACTTTGTTAGTCATCGAAAGTCCTCAACATATTTTTAAAACAATATATAATTTGATTAATTATATAGAGCTAAAAAAATATTTTTCCTTGAAAATATGATCGACAGATATTGCCCCCATTATACAATTCTGTTGAATCAAATGAAAAGTGATCGAAATTCATTTAGAAATGTCCTGACAGGTTAACCATCATTTTGACTGAAAAGATTTTTGATCAGAAAAGGCCGATTTTACTCAAATTTGATTTTTTCCTAGAAATTCCTCTCAAATTATGGCTAAAAATATTGCGTCCATTTTTGAGTAAGCAAATCCAGTCACACATTTTAAGAGATTTGCCTGTAGAGAGAAACAAAAAAGATAGAGCCTGATATAATTTTTGAAAATGACGTGTAACCTGCTTAAAAAATTTATATTTTTACTGTATACCGACCTTCAGAGGGGTTTTTTTTTTTTTTTTTTTTTTTTATAGAAATTCTAGATCCTTTAGAATCTAATTTAAGTAATTTAAGCAAATTTGAAGAGTCTTGTTGAAAATACGTATAATACAATAAAGCTGCAGGTATGTTTTAATATACATCATGATCCATTACATTATATTCCCTTAACATGATTTCATTAACATGTTGAGCGCCACGCGGATTCTTAAGGAAGTCCTCGTCAGGCCACGCGCGCTGCTTAGAAGCGCGCTAACAATTTTGTGCGTTTACCGTGTTTCAATAAAATCCATTAAAATGCCTTAATGATATAATCCTGTAGTAAATAAAAATTAAGTACATTTTAAATAAATTTTCAGTAATTACTTAAAAAATTGTAAATCACTTAGTTTTATATCATATTTCAAACTGTCAGCAACCGGTGGTTGAAACAGCTTTATATCGTATTTTACACTGTCAGCCACCGGTGGTTGACGTGGCCTAAACGGAAAGGTGAGTGTCAGCCACTGATGGCTGACATGGCACTTAACGAGTTAATTAATGAAATCAAAATGAAATCAAAATGTGTCACAAATTATGTAACTAGTTTCTCAAGCAAATGTTGTATCTAACTATTTATTCTTACAGATTGTTAGGAATTTTCCGTTTGATATGTAGTTGGTTTACAATGTATACTAATGTTAACGGAAAATTATACATATATATATACAGTCGGTAACAAAAGTGTCCGAACACTAGCAAAAATTCCTATGTAAAAAAAGAACGCTTAATACAGTTTTGCTAAATAAATCCTTGTCGAATCCTGTTCTTAGACTGACTAAGAACAGGATTCGACAAGGATTTATTTAACAAAACAGTATTAAGTGTACTATTTTATATAGGAATTTTTGCTAGTGTTTGGACACTTTTGTTACCGACTGTATATATATATATATATATACACATATAAGATAAAATACTACTTGTACATTTATGATTATTTAGATAATTATTTCATCAATATGCTTGTTTTTGTTATAGAACCATACATCTGTATAAAATGAGATATTTTAAATATTTTTAAGTACTTTGCTTTAATTATTTTTTTTTTTTTCAAATAAAGTTTTAAGTAAAATATTATCTGTCTATTTATTACTCGTAAGGTAATTAATTTACAAATATATTACTTTTAGATGTGTAATTATTTTTTTTTCATATAAAATTAGCTTATATTAATTATTTCATAGATACCTTGTTTCATTTTTTCTTTCTAATTGAGTTTAACCGTTAGGCGTAAACAGCTTGGAACACGGAAACATATTTTCCAATAATGTATGCAAGACAAATCATTATGAAATGAGATTAAATTAAACTTTCTAACATATTTTTAACATTGTGATAATTTTTCATGTTTAAAAGTAACGATATTAAAGCCATTATAGTGTAATGAAAAGTCTTTACAAAAAATCGATATTTATAATTAAAACGTGTCAACATGTTGAAAGAGTAATTAATTAAGGTAAACATACAGCAGGTGAAGGGAAAGTTCAAAAAAACGTACCTGAACTTTATGTTTATTACAAGCTTCAGCTTTTTTTAGATATTCATTAAAGCTCTACGCTGCAAAAGAATAAAAATCTGGAGTGACTCCACTCGACTTTCCGAACATTAAGTAACAATTCTCGGTTGTATAAATAAATTAAAGTAAGAGAAGTTGTTAAATAAACAAACAAAAATATATAATATGGGGCTTAAAATTTTTTCTCCATGTAGTATGTTATTCAATTTAACTCTGTTTCCCTTCAAACAATAGGAGCCCATAGGTCATAATGTTAAAGAATTTTTCATTGTGTCCCTGTAAAAATATATAAGTGCTAGGGTAACCAAAATCTATGCAGTTCGTGCTACGGTGACCCATAACATGTGTATAAATTTTCATCTGAATTAGTTGAGGCATTTAGACGCTATCGCACTTTAGGTAATTTGAGCCATTAAGGAATAATAATAAAAATTTTTGGTTGTGTCCCATTAAAAAAAACAATAAGTGCTAGATTCACCAAAAACTATACTCTTTGTTCGACAGTAACCTATCACATTTGTATAAATTTTCAGCTCAAATGAATAAGGTTATTAAAATAAAAATGTTGATCCCATATATTTAAAAATATTGATCTCATACACTGATAAAGAACTCTTTTTTGTGTCCTTTAAAAAACATAGAAGTGCTAGAATCACCATAATCGACAGAGTTTGTGTGATGATAACCTATAACATGCGTATAAATTTTCAGCTCAATCGAATTAGACGTTTAGACACTATCGCACTTTCACAAATTTCGCCCCTTAGGCCATAATGATAATGACTTTTCTTTGTGTTTCTGTAAAAAAAAAAAAAAAAAAATCAAAAATCAAAAATCCCTAAAATTAATGAGGTTTATGCTATGGTGACCAATAATATACGTACCAACTTTCAGCTCATTCGATCAAAGTATTTACACCCTATTGTGTTCACTCATACACAGATACATACATATATCACCTTAGAAGTAGCAGAAATTAACATAGGGAACTTCAAAATGTGTAAACTCTCAAAGTCGAATTTTTGACATGATTACAATACTTTTATTAGGTACTAGCAGGCTAAGCCCGCTTCGCTGGTCACTATTTTTAAATGAATCATTATAATTAATGAATTCTCAAAATTGCATTAATTTTTATCATGTGAAAAAAAAAAAAAAAAAAAAAAAAAGGAAAAAAAAAAAACTTTGATCGGGAAAAATGTCGCACCGGGTTCCCACTGCCTTCGGCAGCGTAGACCCGTGCGCGATGCGCACGCGCGAATGCATATATATGAGCGCCCTAATAATTTTACAAATTCGAAAATATCCGCAATCGATTTGTAAGTATCAAAAACTTCTATGCACCAGTTTTGAACGATCTATCTCTATTTTTATTTTTTTACCCTTCCGCTCCCTCCCCCCTTTCCCGCCCCTCCCAATAATTTAAAAAATTCAAAAATATCCGCAACCGATTTGTAGGTATCGAAAACCTCGATGTACCAAATTTGAATGATCTAACTCTATTTTTTTTTGCCCCTCTGTCCCCTCCCTCCCTGGCCCTTCTAATAAATTTACACTTTCAAAAATATCCCCATTCGATTTGCAGGCCTCTAAAACCTATCTGTACCAATTTTGAATGGCCTAACTGTATTTCTATTTGTTTTTGCCCATAGCCCCCTTACCGCCCCTCCTAATGATTTTACAAATTCGAAAATATCCGCAATCGATTTGTAAGTATCGAAAACCTCTATATACCAATTTTGAACGATCTAACTGTATTTTTATTTTTTTGCCCCCCCCCCCTCTCCCCTCTCCCCTTCCCCCTTCTCGCCCCTCCTAATAACTTTAAACTTTCGGAAATATCCCCATTCGACTTGCAGGCCTCTTAAACCTATCTGTACCAATTTTGAACGGCCTAACTGTATTTCTATTTGTTTTTACCCCATAGACCACCCCTTACCGCCCCACCCCCCTACCCGCCCCTCCTAATAATTTTACAAATTCAAAATCATCCGCAATCGATTTGTAAGTATCGAAAACCTCTATGTACCAATTTTGAACGATCTGACACTATTTTTATTTTTTTGCCCCCCCTCCTTTCCCCCTCTTCTCGCCCCTCCTAATAACTTTACACAATCGAAAATATCCCCATTCGACTTGCAGGCCTCTTAAACCTATCTGTACAAATTTTGAACTGCCTAACTGTATTTCTATTTGTTTTTGCCCCATAGCCCCCCCCTTACCGCCCCACTCCTCTACTCGCCCCTCCTAATAATTTTACAAATTCAAAATCATCCGCAATCGATTTGTAAGTATCGAAAACCTCTATGTACCAATTTTGAACGATCTGACACTATTTTTATTTTTTTGCCCCCCCCCCTCCCCTCCCCTCCTTCTCGCCCCTCGTAATAACTTTACACAATCGAAAATATTCCCATTCGACTTGCAGGCCTCTTAAACCTCTCTGTACCAATTTTGAACGGCCTAACTGTATTTCTATTTGTTTTAGCCCCATACCGCCCCACCCCCTACCCGCCCCTCCTAATAATTTTACAAATTCAAAAATATCCGCAATCGATTTGTAAGTATCGAAAACCTCTACGTACCAATTTTGAACGATCCGACACTATTTTTATTTTTTTGCCCCCCCCCCTCCCCCCTTCTTGTCCCGCCTAATAACTTTACACAATCGAAAATGTCCCCATTCGACTTGCAGGCCTTTAAAACCTATCTGTACCAATTTTGAACGGCCTAACTGTACTTCTATTTGTTTTTGCTCCATAGCCCCCCCCCTTGCTGCCCCACCTGGGGGCTGAATTTCTAAAATTCCTGAAATTGGTTTTTAGATAGTTGCATTAGCTATATTTTAGAGCAAAAATACCACGTATATCTATTTTTTTTGTTTGAGATATATAGGATTATGCGAAATCACTTTTTACGCATGTGAAATCACGTTTTGCCCCCCCCTCCCCCGCCCCCCTTGGGGACCGAATTTCAAAAATTCCAGAAACCGATTTTTAGACATTTCTATTAGCTATATTTTAAAGCAAAAATTTCGGGCGTTTAAACCAAATATTACAAAATTTCAACGGCATATCTCAATTTAAAATAGTGGAAAATATAAAACAAAATTTAATCTAATTTTTTTGTTAATCCACATATTTTCATGAAAATTGAACAGTAGCTTTATAATATGCTGTCTAGGCCGAATATTAATTCAAATGTAACGTGAATGAAAATTTGAAAAAAATTGAAAATTGCAATTTTTCCTCCAATACAAAACACGTGACATCTTGATCGGTTACAATCATTTCCTTTTTCTTTGGAGACATTCGTGGGGCCGTGCCCTTAGCGACCGTGCCCTTTGCGGAAATCCATAAACCCGTGCCCTTAGCGGAAATGTTATCCCCCTCGGTGGCGTGCTTTTAGCATACGTGCCTTCAGCGGAAATGTATAATAAATTTCAAAATAAATTAATAAATAAATAAAAGAACTCTTCAGTTTTCCTCCACACTTTCTCCGCATTTAGCATTGGCTGTATTTTGCTTCAGAAGTAAACTGTCGCAAAAACAAGTATGCGTACTGTAGAATATCCGTTATTTGAGGGAACGGTGATCTGTAACCATATAAAGTTTAATGAATCACAGTACTCCATACGAAAACGTACATTACTGCCATTTTATGATTTTATTATGTTTTTGAAAATATAATTAAGCATTAGACCTTTTAAAACTAAAACAAAAATGAAAAATCAGGAGGTACATATTGATTATCAGCATTTTCCAATTGTACTTACTCATTGTATCGTATAACATCCTATGTTCTCTGTCTATATTATGACACAATAGACAGACAGACATATAGAATAATCACTCTGAAACATTGTTGGAAAGTGTTAAAAATGCTTAACACACACAGAAATGTTGCTCTTAATTTCCTATTTGCATCCCTTAATGTATTGTAATATTTTTGGGTAGCTCTGTAAATCTGGAGGTTAAGCATATTATAATTTATAGAAAACATTTTCTTAACATAATAACAATAAATGTGAATTTCTTTATGTCTTTTTGATGAAATTATTTAAATGTGATTAAGAAAAATGTCTCCCATAAAGCGCAATGCATTGGTATTTTTTGGATGTTCATGAACACAAACCAGTGGCATATGTTCTGCTAGAGCCATTTTAAGTAGGGAATATTCAATAATGAATTTGAATAACACATATTATTAAAAAAAAAAAAAATGAAAGAAAAAATCAGTAAGTTGTGGCCACAACAAGACTTTCTTTCATATTTTCCTATACAAATTCACTAAGTGCAAATAAATAATTTTTATCTTAGAGGAAACTAACACTAAATATCCAAAGAAAGACAGTTGTTTTATTGTCTATAAATGACATCTTAAAAAATGCATCTTTGTAATAGTTATGTCACATATCAAGTTTCGTAAAGTTATGAGCTATAGAAGTTGAGATATAGCTTTCACATCGTTGAGGAAATTTGCAGTATGACAACGCCACCTATTACCCGATAAACACCCAAATTGAAGCAGCATAATATCTCACAATGACTTTCACATACGTCATGTTTTGTTTGATTATACGCAATAGAGCCTGAGATATAGCCTCCCCTTCAATTGTGGAAACCGCTGTATAGCAGCGCCACCTGTGGAGCGGTTGACAGCAAAAGTTGACAGATAGTCATTTAAGTTATGGTGCATCAACATATAAATTTATACGGAACTCTGTGCAGTAATTCCTGAGATATAGCTTTCCCTTAAATTGTAGAAATCGCTGTATAGCAGCACCACTGTTCGGTCCATAAACATTCAAATTGAATCAGCATAATGTCTCATGGTGGCCTTCTCTCATACCAAGTTTTCATTGATTATACGCAATAGAACCTGATATATAGCTTCCACTTAAATTGTAGAAATCGTTGTATAGCTGTGCAACGTGTTGAGAGCTTGGCATCAAAAGTTGATAGCGCTAATTTAGCTCAAGGTGCATCTACATGTAAATTTATATGCAATTCTGAGAAGTAGTCTCAGAGATACAGTTGCCACAAAATTTTTGTCACACACACAGACAGACATTTTCTAAAAATAGTCAAATCGTATTCTAGACCTCTCAAAACGTGTAAATCCGTCGAAAACCGGAAATCTAAAATTTTTACGAATCCAATGCTTTCTTCTATTGAATATAGAAGAAAAATAAAAATTTCTTAAAATATTTACGGGCGCTGGAGGTGGACAAACGGACAGTAGAATAGACAAATACACTAATTCAAATCATATTCACATTTTAAAAAATGGTCGAATACACGCTTAATGTAAAAGAAAATGCATTTCAGAAAATTTCCAATAATAACCCTCAGTGTAACTGAATAATTTCGCCTGACTCTGTAAATCTAATGCTAATCGTACTACATTCTATAGAAAGTATTATTTTGTGCATTTGAATAACATATTTCTATCTTCCACATGCACACCTTCTTATTTCCGCTAAGGGCACGGCTTCTTCTATTCCTCCTTCTTCCCTTTCATCCATTTCGCTAAGGGCACGTTCCGCTAAGGGCACGGTCGCTAAGGGCACGACACCACATTCGTCTGGCATAATGCCAATGGCGGTGAATTCTCAGTCATTGAGATCGCTTTCAGATTAGACATGAGTGGACATTTTAATTAATATCTCCAAAACTAATTAAGTTACAACTTTCATTTTTGCGGCGTTGTCTTTCTCGGGTCGTAAACATTAACACCGTGCCGAATTTGGTCCCGCTCGGTGAAACGGCCTAGGATTCTATAGCGGACAGACAGACAGACACACAGACAGACTCTGCTCTTTTTTATACATAGATATATGTTTGGAAAGTAAATTTTTAATAGATTTATTCCTATAACTTAAATCACATGCTTTTTTTACCTTTTTCTACATGCATGAGAAGAATTTATTGAATTTATGAAAATTTTTCACCTGCGGTTTTTAATGGATTTACACGATTTGATACATTCTAAATATGATTTGTTCATATTTAGAAAATGTTTGTCTGTGTGTATGCATGTGTGTATGTATGCAAAAATTTCATAAATTTATGTACATAATTGAATGAATGTTTATATTTGTTTTAATTTTTAAATAGGTTTATGCTGCATAAGATTTAGTAAAATTCGCTCAACAGATGGCGTTGACATCTTTTTTATTCTTAATCTATAATAATAAAAGAAGATGTATGTCTGTTTCTCTGTCTGTCTGAGCATATATACGTTCAGCCCCTACTGAACGTAGAAGTACAAAAATTGACAAACGGGTGCTTAGAAGCCTTTCCGAGGGGGTAGTGAAAAAATAATTTTTAAAAAGTGCCTAAATTTCTTTAAGTTAAAATGTGCCTTCAAACTTCGTAATCTTGATCAAATTTTTAAATGGCAGTCTTCAAAATACGAAATTTGAATTTTATTATTTGTTTTTAAGTTATGCTGATAACAGATATACATACAGCTAAATATTGCACTTTCGTGTTCAGGGAACTTCAAAACGTGATATTATAGAAAGAAAAAAAAAGAACAGAAATCAAAATAGAACTTCAAGAAATACTTCCTTTGCAGCATGGATATGAAAAACTAATTTTCGTTTTTGGGCAGTGTCCGTCGACATAGTAAATGCAGCAAAGCACTTTCGTCAATTACATTCAATAGAAAAGAAGGCTTAGCTTAATTTCCAGAAGCCCTGTATATTGTTTAGAAACAATACGCAGTATAAACAATGGTGTGTACTTAAATTTAGTGTTACTTAAATAACATCTAACACAAAAGGAATTCCAGCAATTTCCAAGTATAGCAATGCAAATACTTTGGGAAGCCCTGTAAACAATTGATGAATGGTTTCCATAACAAAATCTACACAATACCTGCTTTTACGCATATAAAATATATATTATTCTATCTGGTTTGGTGCAGTCTATAGATGTTAAGCTTTACTTAACTGCAGTTTCCCCCATAGAAGTAATGTACTTGAATTCTCTTGGGTGTCTCTGTACACGAACCATTTTCTTGATCTCAACGAAAAGTTTAGTGTAGCACCCTTATATGATATATATTTATTATACTAAGTTTGGACTTTCTGATACGATTTGTTTGAGATATGCTGATAACAGACACACATAGATACACACACAAACCCACAGACACACATACCAACCGCTAGAAGTATGAGTTTTAGATTCAGAGGCCCTCAAAACATGTAAATATAACAAAATTGTTATTGCGAATATTTGACCCAGAAACAATACTTTCTCTACCGGGTTAAGAGAAAGTAAAAACTGCACAAAATCTGAAGGCATTTGGAACAATAACAAGCTTAAAAACAAGCATTCATCCCAACCATAACATGATTATATGAAACAGGAAATAAGTTTAATGAATAGCTGTCAATATTCTTTTTGAATATCATAAACAAAATAAAAGATTATGCTCTTCATCACATAAGAGTTATATTAACTTTCAGTAAATAGTTAATTTCTTTACTACCTAACTGAATCAGTAAAAACTACTTTGACAGCTCAAAAAGACACTTTAATTTTTTTCTGCCCTTCTATGAATAGCACAATTCTAAAACTACACATGATGAATGACCTCAGTGCAGCCATTGATCAGAAAAATTTTCAAGTTTCCGGTGCTTGCAAAACATAAAAATTTTGCTATTGTCCCATTCATCCTGCGTTCCATTAAACCCCACTCTCCCCTAGTTTATTTATTTATTTTTTATTTATTTATATACCTTCAGTTTGAAGGTTATTTTCAATAAAAGGAAGCGAGTACGCAACTTTTTATGATTAAGGACAAGAAGGGTCCACTTTTTTCGATGTGGGGTAAGAAGGGTATTTTTGTTTTAGTCACGGGTCAGGAAGGGCGCAGCGCCCACCTGGAACTGTCTGGGGTAAACTCTGACTTAAGTCCAACGTGGAGCAATCCTAAAATTTTACTTCTAAAACAATAATCGAGATACCAATATAAAAATTATTTTGTATGTTAATTTATCTATAGGTATATAATTTTTTGAATAACAGTTATGAACAGTGATTTGTTTAGACTTTTCAGAAGACTTGGATTAGTGTAATCCCTATTATCTCTGTTCTACAGTGACGGTCTTCGAAAAATCATAAAAATGGTAGAATTATAAAAGTTATAATGGTGATTATATAAAGATGTTTTAAGAACAACAACAACAAAAATAACAGTTATAAGTTTTTATTTCAAATATTAATTAATGATAGTTAAAACTTTACTTTTATTTCTCATATATAAACTAGCTGACCCGACAAACGTTGTTTTGTCATATAAATTATTTCTAGGGAATATTTTGCTAGAAAAAAATAACTAACTTATTGTAAGTGTGTTAGGATGTGGTATATAAGTGGAAGATGTATGGAGCGCTGTGAACGGTGAAAGAATATAAAAATAACAAAACACCAATCATTTATTTTTTTAATTTATTAAAATTGATTCTTTAAAATTATATACATATCGCTACTTATAACAATATTACTAAAAAACAATATCATTCCCTTAATGCAACAGAATGCACAATATTTTTTGTTATCCCATTTTTCGCCAATACAAACAAACTGGATGGTTTGCCCACTCGAGAGCCATGTATAATTGTCCGTGTGAAAAACATGATGTGCTCAAATCTAAGCCACAGACAGACATCGTTTGGCCCTGAGACTTATTGATAGTCATTGCAAATGCCAATCTAATTGGAAATTGAGGGCGTTTAAATTGAATTGGCACATCTGTGGGTATAATAGGAATTCGCAGTAGTAATATATTTTCACCTTGGAATTTGTCATTTAAAATGATGGCTTCGATAACATTTTTCATTAATTTTTTTATGACTAATCGCGTGCCGTTGCACAACCGTGGTGGGTTCAAATTACGAAGCAAAATAACCGGAGATCCAACCTTCAGTTGTAAAATATGCGGTGGCATGCCTGGTAAATCCAACGAGTTTAAAAACTTTGTTGGATAATTTACAGCTTCGGTGGCAAACTGCATCATTAGATTTGTATGACACCAAGTCTCCTGGTAACAAATGTTGTATCTTGAGATTCAATTCGTTGACGTCCACATTTTTTGCTGCTAAAATTGCTCTTTCTGCCAGCCACTCATGATTTGTGTATCGTCTGTGTACATCGGGAAATATCTGGTCAAAAAGAGCATCTTGAGAATCAATGATTGGGCAGAAATCGGTCGGTAATTTTATGCATCCAGTTTCATCTGTAGTAACTTTTCCATCGCCGATATCTAACAATTGTTTTGAGAATGATTCAGCGGATGGATCTTGAAGCTTTTGAACGCACAAATTTACTTTCAGTTGTACTTTTTCAACATTAAGCCACAATGACGATGATTTTAAGCACGCGTTGATCTCATCAGCGTATGTTGAACACGGAATAACGGGAAATGCTTGTCTTAAATCTCCTGAAAAGAGTAACAGAGTGCCGCCAAATAGTTTGTCGTTGTTTTTTATATCTTTCAATGTCCTGTTCGACGCCTCAATCGAATGTTTGTGTTCCATAGTGCATTCATCCCAGATAAGAATTTTACACTATTTCAGCACTGTGGCCATGGACGATTGTTTTTTTATGTTGCACACTGCGTCTGGGTTATTTTGAATATTTAGTGGCAGTTTAAATAATGAATGAGCTGTTCTGCATCCATCCAATAAAGTTGCCACAATACCAGATGATGCAACAGCCAATGCGATGCTATTATTTGATCGTATTTCGGCGAGAATTAGCGAAATAAGGAATGTTTTGGCAGTTCCACCTGGTGCACCCCCCAAAAAAAGAATCCACCTTGTCCTGCCAAAACTGCGAGCATGATGTGGTCGTAAATGGTTCTTTGTTCTTCATTCATTAGTGGGACATTGCGAGCAACAATCGCTGCCATTTCTACAGTATTGTGTTGTAGTTCACGATTCAATTCAGTGTTTATTAAATAAGATGCATTTCGATTTGTTTAATGCATACCGAAATGACTGAGTTGTAAGTTGGCAATGATAATGCAAAGATCTTCAATAGCAATCAATGCTTCATTGTACATAGCGTCACTGAATACTATCGTTAGATCGTTGCACCGTAAACGATGTTGATGCAATATATCATTAGTCATTGAATCTTTGTGATTATCCCATAATATCTCTGCTCGGGCCGAGAAACATGCAGTCAACACTATAGTGAATAGTAGACGAATTTGTTTTGCTGTACAGTTCAGTCCTACTTCAGCAAGCATACACTCCCACTGGTTGTCGTCTTCCAGCAAGCCGAGTGCAAGGCATGCATCTTTATACGTTGGATACTGTTGTCCATTCACGTAAATCTTGAAATGACAAAGGGCCGATGACATTAACCAATAACAGTCGAAGATAAAAGCACTCAGTCTGCCTTGGATTGACCGTAAATACTCGTTCCAAGGTGTTTGATTTGAATAAACCGGGACATGCATCAATCGGCGTGCCTTGCTTGCGTGGCATCCACCTTTTTGTTGGAGACCATGTGAAATAGCGTGGTACTTCTGAATAGAGTAATGTCCGTGCAAAAGCACCAAAAGCATCCGCACGATTACTCAATTCAAAAAATTCGGTGAGTGTAGTTTTTGGTGGATTTATAGCACGATCAATCGCTGTCTCGCTCGTGAAATATACGCGCTGGCCATTTTCAAGATGGACGGCTAAATGAAGAACTGCTGGATCCCGTTCATGAATTGGGAAACCAAAGATACGCCAAACAGCTTCATTGGAGCTCACGTACCGGCCAGTTTGGTAAAGTGTTATTTCATCGTTGTTATTCACCAGAGGAGCATTCACATTGGTATTTTCAACTCGAAATACAGCCATATCACTGCCTTTATTCACATACATGCAAATGTATTTGATGCTCTTCACTAAACTGCAGAACTGAACATTAATATGAGCATTGAATGTTTTGCTCAGCAGAGCGAATATGGGACCACCCAACGGTTATCAATGTCAATGTCTATGTTGTTGACATAGATGACTGCCATAGATGATAAGATTGTCCGCCATTATCGGGATTTCTTCGACGATATATTGGATATCCGTCAACATTTGTGATCGTATCGTTAGTGAAATTTTTCGGAAAATTTTAGTACATTTTCCATCTGCACAAATAATAATGGCCTAAAAATTCATTTTTCATTTTAACATAAAATAACTCCGTCGGATATTGACGAATTTTTTAAAAGAATATACCATTTTAACTAAATTTAACATTTTAACAATATTAACGTTGAAAAATATTTTAAACACTTACGGTTAAAAATTCATTTTTCATTTCAACATTAAATAAATTCTGACATCGTGTTTACGATTCTAAAATATTAACTTTGAAAAAAATATTTTAAACACTTCGTAAGATACGGTTACGATTCTAAAAATATTAATTTTGAAAAAATATTTTAAACACTTCGTAAGATACGGTTAAAAATTCATTTTTAACACGCCTTTATTAGCTTCACCTGTATGTATGTATGTTTGTTTGTAACTTCTCTGGGAGCAAACAAAAAATTTATACTGTAAAAAAAAATACTTTCCCTACGTGAACGATGCGGCGTCGAGGTAAGACGCCGCGCTACGAATCTAAAGGTCCAGCGTTCGATCCCCGTTAGGGGAGATTTTTTAAAAATGGTTTTTGTTAATTCTAAGTTATTTTAATTAAAGATTTAAATGTATGTAAATATTACGGTGTGTCACTCACACGATTTTCTCTTACCCTGAATTTTAATACTAAGATAGATATTTCGTGCTTTTTAGTTCACATTTCTATAAAAGCGTGTTCTTTAATTTTTTAAAACTATAATATTATTCATTTCAACATTAAATAAATTCTGACATCGTGTTTACGACAACTCACGCCATCTAGGTGGAAAAGTTGTTGAAAGAGTTGGTTGAAAATTAATTAAGAAAGAACTAATTAAGTTACAACTTTCATTTGTAAATCTAAACCATTCTCGAATCCACCTGAAGACACACAAAAAATTTCATTAAACTTAGTCCAGCCGTTTAGGAGGAGTTCAGTGACATACACACGCACAAAAGAAATATATATATAAAGATAAATCCGTAAAAATAAACGCATCGTCTTTCCGAATTGAAAAATACTTCTGATTACTTTTTAGAAACATTTAAACAATTTTTCATCGATTTCGATGATTTTTTTTTTTTCTTTAGTATACTCCAGAAAAATTATACATTTTTATGTTTATTAAAATAATATCTGTTGATTATTGTTATTATCTATTTAATGATTTCACAAATATGCTTTTTATTTTTTTTCAATCTTATAAATATTTATTTTATAGAAGATGCTTTATTTAAAATGCAATTTACACATTCTTTTTATTATTATTATTATTATTATACATTTTTATTGGGTTCAATAATTAGGCTAAAATAGCCTAAAATTCTAAATGATATTTTCCAATAATTTCTGGAAGATAAGACTTACTGAAAAAAAAAAAAAAAAAAAAAGAAAAGAAAAAGAAAAAGGAAAAAGAAAGAGTAAATTAATAATTCTACCACATTTATAACATTTTGATATGTTTTTCTTCTTTAAAAATAAAATTATTCAAGCCATTACAATACGACAAAAAGTCTTTATTAAAATATTTATATTTATAAAAAACATGATCAACATATTGAAAGGGTAAGTAATTAAGGTAAACGAACAAAAAATTCAGATAAATTATATGAATATTGTATTTATTAAAAGTTCTATCAATTTTATTAGATATTGTTAAAAGCATTATACTGCATAAAACTGAAGTATAGCTTTTAGTAGATTTATTCCTGTTAGTTCAGTCACATAATTAATTAATTTTAAATTTAATATACGTAATTAAATTAATAAAGTGAACGTAGTGTCATTTGATTTGTAAAACATTTCTTTTTTTCATTTTATAAATTATTAATCTATTTTTCAATAGTGTCAATAAAAACGGTTTATGTATATTTTAAGCTTTTTTCTTAGCAACTGAAATAATTATTCTTTTATAAAACATGTAATGATTAGAAAAACAGTTAAATAACTTACATCCAACTTATTATAATATTGACTCCAAAAGAAAATACTGTATACCCTTTAAAAGAAAATATCTCTGATTGAATACCTTAATATTAAGGTTAGATTTTCTTTATATACTCCACTTTAAACTTTATGCACATTATTGAAGAAAAATTCTTTCGTTTCGAAATCCGAAATTGAAGCAAGTAAAATATCTCTCCTTTAATAAAATCGAGAAAATGTGACTTTAAATCTCGAGCCGAAATATATCTTTGCACTTTAATGAACTGTGCTTTTTTATTTATTTATTTATTTTATTTTATTTATTTCTTGTTCTGCGATGTGCCTTTACTGAAATATCGTTTCATAAAAAATCTCAGAGTAATTTAGTCTTAAGGAAATGATATTTTTTTTAATAAAATTTTGTAAAAATAAGAATTTATCCAAAATTGATAAATATATATATGAATTTCAAATAAATAAAATATGAACTAGGCTTTATAATTTGTCCTCATTCGTAAATTTTAATTAATATATATATATATATATTAAAATAATTCTAAACAAACAGTATTTAAAAGACAAACAAATTTTTAGCTGTATAATTTAACGACATAAACTCTCCAAATTTTACTAAAAGTTCTTAGAGTGTGTGGCGTCATAACACTACTTCACAGAAATGTCGATTGCAAAGTTTTGAGAAATATTTACTTAATTCGGATAGATTTAATACTTGAAGTAAGGTATTAGTTATAATTGGATAATGTTTCTGTGGTAGTTACAGTGGGAGTTAAGAAATCTAGTTTTCTGTGAATTTTTCATGTATGGTTGTCTTGAGGACGATGTCATCAGCGTTCTTATCAGCATGTCAAATCTAGAGGTGCAAGATAAGCCAATTTCATAAATGTGTATATACATTTTTCACGCATTAAACGCATTTTGAAAATCTTCGCTTCCAAATAAATTTAAGGATTGTTAATATATTTAAAATATACAGGCTACTTTCATTTACAAAATATTTATTAAAATTATTATGTATCAAAATTATTTTCAAAGCGAGAGTAGACAATTTTCATATCTAAAAAGTTTAATGCTACATATCAAGATAAAGATAATTTTGTATCCTATAAACAACATCTTAGAAAATGCACTTTTTTTATTATTATTTCTATTTTACTATTATTTCTATAAATTTTGTATAATCTATTCAGAAAATCGTAATTATCACTATTAGTATTATACCTTATATTTTGCCAATCACATTACTTATGTAAAAAAATATAGAGACAGAATATCTTGTAAAAGGGAGACTGTATAGCATTTTAGAAAAATTAAAGTTCTTATTTCAGTGAAAATTAAAAACACAAAAATGAAAATCATTGTCAAATTTATTCATCTTCTCGCTCTTTAAGTAAACCAAAACAATCTAAAAACAAATATATGTATTTTGTATGTAAAAACATCAATATTTTAGAAATGTTTTAAACTCTGGTGTAATGTTGAGTTGAGGTTCAGTGGTTTTATCATCTCACTAGAGACTTTCTGTTGGCAACTTGCAGGGGATTGGGACACGCATTTAAAGTGTACACTGAAAAAAAAAAAAAAAAAAAAAAAAAAAATCAAGCCAGCTTACGGGCAACGTCCGGCAGCAAAGGTTCCAGGCAAAGCCAGCAAAACAACATTTGGAACATAATTAATGTATTCTCCCGTAATTTTACGTTGTGACAAATATACAACTTTGGATTAAACTCCTTTAACTAAATTTGGAAAACAATAACTCTTTTATGTCTATCGCTATTTGTATGAATGTATAAACAAGCTCTCTCAAGCAAAAAATAAATAAATAAATAAATAAAACTGCAGTTGTATTATTAGTTTCAAACACGAAATGATTTTTGTATATGACGTCACTGAAAAGCTAACAAATTTACATTTGAAGAGATTTGACCGTAAAATTGCAGTTTGATAGTAGATTTGAACAAAATACGTACATTAATGGCTTTTGCCCGTAAAAAAAAAAAAATGGCAGCACTCTAAATTGTACTTTCAGCACATCAACTGACGCTCTTTAAACATTTAGCGTTTAGTTTCTAAACAGTCATTTCCTGTAAAATTATACGGTCAAGTTCCGTGATTTTACATTTTTTTTTTACAGTACATGAATACAATTGGCTAAAAAAGTAAGAAAGAAAATTAAATATATATAATTTTCTTTCTAAATTATTTTCTGAAAAGCTCAAAATATATTATTTAACGGGGGCTCATTTACTATATTCTTTAAACACTTTTCTTGCGACCATGGAAGCTTCCTTGCAATTTGGGAACTCATCGAGTCCAGTGTTAGACTAGGGGTGATTAAGAGAAGAAACAAAGATAATAGAATGCCGAATGACTGGATGTTTACCAAATCTCACCTATTGGTCAATTTGGCACTCATCCAAGCCATTGGACTCGACCTAAAAGCTAGATTTTAAAAACGTGATTTCAATATAAATATATTTATATGTAAAAGTGCAAGGAAGAATAACACTCAATTAGAATTCAAGATTTTGAATGATAATTGAATATCAATAATTAATGTCAAATTACTTGAAAGAATTTTATCGTGATTATTCTAAAAATGTCAGTATAATTTAATGCTTGAATCGTACCATTTTCTTCGTCTGAAATTAATTACTACTGATTGATTACTTCGATGCAAGGAAAAAAAAATCACTCTTTTTAAAAATAGAATACAAATATAATCACAATTAGAATAAATAATTCGTTTTATGAACTGAGCGTATTTACATTTTTGACAGAACTAAACAAAGTCTGAATTTCTTTCCTTCTACATAACCTTAAGAGATATTAGTAAACGTCAAACGCACAGTCAACTTCTTTAACTTAAAGAATTCTAAAACTATTTATTTTTAATAATTGTAACATAAAAAAAAAATTGAGAGAAATATTACGTTTCATTAAATATTTTTCACACAAGAGCGAATACATCAAATGTGTAACAGTGTATAAATGTTATACAAACCAACGAAAAATTTTAAGTAAATATTCCTACGGTGTAATATTTGAGTATAAAATTGTACCTACTATTAAGATTTTTTTTCTCCGATTCCTCAAGCTAAAATAAGACGTTTAGAAGCTATCGCACTTACAATAATTTGAGTCCATAAAAAATAATGATAAAGAGTATTTTAATGTACCTGTAAAAATTTGAACTACTAGAGACATTAAAATCTGTACAGTTCGTGGAACGGTGACCCGTAACGTACCTACACTTTAAGCTTAATTGAATAAGGTGTTTAGACAATATCGCACTTTTAAATAATCTGGTATGTCACTCACACGACTTTCTCTTGCCCTGAAATTTAATACTATAAATACAGGTTGGTCATAAATAGGTACGATAACGAGTACTGTTATGTAAACCTATGTTAAAACAATTCAAATTAAGCCTCGGAAGAGTTTTACATGATAGTTAGTTCTATGTGAGGGAGGCTACCGTCCCCCTCAACCACCCGTTTCATTACTGCGCCTATATTTATAATAGAATTTAAAATTAATCACACAACTTTCACACGCAACATTCCTTGAAACTTATCAGTCTTGATCAAACTTTTCCAGCAACAAACTTATATTAATTTGGAAATACACTTTTTGGATCTCCTGAAGTCATTCGTTTTTAAGTTACTTTAAGAGACACAAACAAAGATCAAACACTAAAAAACTTGACTATGGCAATCAGGAAGCCTCAAAACATGTAAATATACAAAAAATAAGCGACGAATAGTTAATATAAATGCATACATTTTTTACCATGTGTCTATGAGGAATTCTTTTCAATTCCTGAAGAGCTTCCTTGGCCATGGTAAAATATTGTATTAAAACACTTTCACAAGCAATAAAAATCTGGCGTGACTCCACTCGACTTTCCGAACATTGAGTAATTAACAGTTTTGTAGATAAAGTAAAGAAAGAGGAGTTATTAAACAATCAAAAGAGAGAAACCCATAATAGAGTGTTTGAGTATTTTTCTCCTTATATTACACGATGTTTTATTTAACGCTACTGACTATTGAGCCCATAGATCATAATAATAAAGAATTTTTCGTTGTGTCCCTGTAAAAACCTATAAATGCTAGATTCAATAAAATGCTTATAGTTAGTGCAACAGTGATTTATAATATTCATATAAATTTTCAGCTCAATTGAATAATGAGTTTAGATGCTATCGCACATTTAAAAATTTGGCCCCATAGGCCATAATGAGAAAGAATTTTTCTTTGTGCCCCTGTAAAACAACTGTAAGTGCTAAATTCACCAAAATCTATACAGTTGGTGCAACTGTAACCTATAACATGTGTACAAATTTTTTGCTCAGATTAATAAAGCGTTTAGACGCTATCCCACTTTTAAAAATTTGGCCCCATAGGCCATAATGATAAAGAATTTTTCCTGGTGTCCCTGTAAAAAAATTTTAAGAGCTAGATTCACCAAAATCAATAGGATTCGTACTATGGTGACTTACAATATACGTACCAATTTTCAGCTTATTCGAACAAAGCGTTTAGATGCTAACGTGTTCACTCACAGACATACACACACACATACATACGCACATAAATACACACATACATACACACACATACAAACATCATCGTAAAAAAAGTGAAAACGGACTCAGGAGAACTCGAAACGTATAGAAACATCAAAATCTCAAATACGGATTTTTGACATGATTACAATACTTTCCTCACTATAGTGTTCGGAAAGTAAAAAAAAAAAAAAATCTGGAGTGACTCCACTCGACTTTCCGAACATTGAGTAATTAACAGTTTTGTAGATAAAGTAAAGAAAGAGGAGTTGTTAAACAAACAAAAGAGAGAAAATTATAATAGAGTGTTTGAGTATTTTTCTCCATATATTAAACGACGTTTTATTTAACACTACTGAACTTTGAGCCCATTGTGTCCCTGTAAAAACCTATAAACGCTAGATTCACCAAAATGCTTATAGTTAGTGCAACAGTGATTTGTAATATTCATATAAATTTTCAGCTCAATTGAATAAGGCGTTTAGATGCTATCGCACTTTTAAAAATTTGGTCCCATAGGCCATAATAATAAAGAGTTTTTCTTTGCGTCCCTGTAAAAAACTGTAATCGCCAGATTCACCAAAATCTATTTAGTTGGTGCAACTGTGACCTATAACATGTGTACAAATTTTTTGCTCAGATTAATAAGGCGTTTAGACGCTATCACACTTTTAATAATTTGGTCCCTTAACCCATAATGATAAAGAATTTTTCTTTGTGTTCCTGTAAAAAAACTATAAGTGCTAGTTCTCCAAAATCTGTTACAGATTGAGTACCTGTGACCTATAATATGTGTATAAATTTTTTGCTCAATTGAATAAGGCGTTTAGATGCTATCGCACTTTTAAGAGTTTGGTCCCATAGGCCATAATGATAAAGAATTTTTCTTTGTGTCCCGTAAAAAAACTGTAAGAACTAGATTCACGAAAATCCATAGGGTTTGTACTATGGTGAATTACAATATACGTACCAACTTTTAGCTTATTCGAATAAAGCGTTTAGACGCTAGCGCGTTCACTCACAGACATACACACATACATACACACATACATACATACATACATCATCGCAAAAATAGTGAAAACGGACTCAGTGGACCTCGAAACGTATAGAAACATCAAAATCTCAAATTCGGATTTTTGACATGATTACAATACTTTCCTCACTATAGTGTTCGGAAAGTAAAAAAGAATGTTATCTCTTAAATATTTGCAGCCCTGTATATATTTTGAAGATTACGTATAGACTACATGCTGCACTTAATATATAATCTTAATTATTAATCCTAAAGTAATAATACACGGCACAACCTGAAAGTTTCCACTCACCACATTCATCTGCATGCGTTTCAGAGCACTGTGTTGAATCGATCCCCCATTAAGAGATTTACGCTGAGTTCCTCCAAGACGGCTTCACAGCCCGATGTTTAATTGATAGTTAGGCAGTTTACACTATTAGGTGCTTTACACCACTGTCGTTCATGCATGCTTTGTGACCCTGTATTAAACCGTTCCACCTGTGTAATATTGTATTGATGCTGACAGTGCATCATTTTAAAGAAAATAATAAAACCGATTTAATGATGTTAAATTTAAGTTGATATTCCTGATGTATCATCTAGTCTTAGTAAGTATTTTGTTTTAATGCATAGAATTCAAGTAAATAGTAAAAAAAAAAAAAAAAAAAATGGGGGCAAAAGTGTAGCATCTTTTACTGGCTACAAGAACTGTTTGCTGACAAGCAATTTTTGTCAATTTCCTGAAGCCCTGTCTATAACATATATTCCAATTTTCAGTTCAATCAATCATAGCGTTACATATTATTGTTCTTATTCACATACATACACACACACACACACACATCCCCATAAAAATAGTAAAAATGAGCTCAGATGACCTCAAAACCTATATTAACAAATCATAACTAACAAGAAAATATCATTAAAATCATAGCAGTAAAAGTCATAACTAACAGTAAAATATAGTAATCAAATTTCTTCATGATTACAGGTCCGCGGTAGCCCAGTCGGTAGAGTGCCGGCCTCGTAATTGAAAGATTCCGTGTTCGGTACTCGAGCCAGCCAAAGACCGTCGTGTACACCAATGGTGGCTGGTGCACGTAAAATCTGTCTTGGCCGCAATGTCTTCCATGTTCCCATCAAAAATTATACCTCTGGGGGTTACCGAAGCGGGAGAGTCATCCCTTCTGTGGAGGATCAAAATTGTGTTGGCATGTCTACGGACCACCTCTAGGGGTGTGTCCTAAACTGCCCATCTGCGCAGCACTAGGACGACGTAAAACACAACCATCCATCCATCCTTCCATCCTTCATGATTAGTAATTACTTATATATGTTCGGAAAATAGCGGTAGAAAACATTATAGAATATTACCTCAACTTTCATCTCAAACAAACCACATAAAGAAAAGGCGTTTTCTCTATCCATCGTTTTAGAGGGTATTCTAGAATAAATATCAGTGTTTTGAAGATTGGTAAATATTAACAAAAATTGTTAACAAAGGTGTATACGAATATAAATTAAATGTTAACATAACAAATAAGTCCTTAAAAGGCCAAAAACATTATGAAATTGCGTGTATTTTAATGAGATAAAAGTCGTTATTATCTTGAACAGGAAATATAAAAAAGACGCATGTAAAAGACTAAGCGGCTATTAGTGTCATTACATTTTTTTATTATGCTAAATTGCTCTCAGAGCTTAAGGGTGTAACGACAACAAATTCAGCTGGCATTTATTATTATAATGATGAAGTACACCTTTATTATTAACATACGCTACTTGCAATTATTTCATAGTTTGAAATATTGAAACACAATGAAGAATTATATAATATTATATACATATACATGTGTACATGATCATGCCTTATTTTGTAAACTCGAGCATTTTTACTTTGATTAGAATAAAACCAGTAAAATATAATATATATATTCAGACTAAAGAGAGAACTATACAAAAGGTGAAATTAATACAAATAATTCATTTAGTTTAAATTATTAATCAATTTACTGAAGAAGTATATAAATATGATTTGTCCATAGATTATTTGTTTTCATACTAATATATCAAATAACAACCTACTTAATAATTCCGATGAAATTCTATTCTTCTCTTATACAAAACGAAATATATAAATATAAGGGATCTCGAGAACGGCTCCGACGATTTTTATGTTAGTTTTCAGTTATGAAAAGTTTGGAGACAAAAAATGATAGAAATTACCGTGATTCTCAGAAGAGTTCGCGTTCGCTGTTAACCATTTATCTACCAGTTGCACCATATTAAACAAAACGGGTTTACTCTGAAAAAAGGATATAACGATTTTGAAGAAAGTTTTAGGTTAAGTATTTTTAGGGTGCTAAATAGATTGTACATAAAGTCAATTTCAGTAAAATGTGCCTTCTCTACTTACCCTTTGTTTGCCGGTTGCAACATAAGGCAAAAATTGGGTGTACTCGGAAATGACTATAAGAATTTTGATGAAAGTTTAGGTTTAAGTAGATTTTGATGTGCTAAATCGATTAGACTTATCTTTCTCTCCACAGAAATTTGCTTTAGAAGCTAACCTTTCATTTTTCTGTTGCAGCATGTGGCAAAAATTGGGTTTGCTTGAAAAGGAAAATACCGAATTTGATGAAAGTTTGGACTAATTTTTAAGAAGTTAAAAATTAGAAATGAAGTTAAAAGTTAGACTAAATTATAACTTCAGGGAAATTCCCGCTCGAATGCTAAATATTGTTTTTCGCAATGCTCAATTTTGTTTTTGCTGGATGCTCAATTTTGTTTTTCGCAAATCTACTAAATGGCATTATCAAATATTTTTCCAAGTATGTCATTTAAAAATAATAATAATAATAATAATAATAATAACATTATATAATGAAGTTAATTTTTTTAATTTTGTTAATAAAAATATTTTCAGCCTAAATTTATGGATAAGAAATCGTGTGAAAACCTTTATAGTTCGACACAAATTTTAGATTTTATATGAAAAATAACATTTTTCAGCAATTTTTTGGTTATTATTATGCAACAGAGAAACAGAGTTTAGTACATCTTAATGTGTTCTAGAATGTAAAATAAAGTCCTTCAGCAGCTGTTTCTAAATTTTATTAAGTTTTATCGCATATGTTTCATATTACGGAAAAATAAAAACTTTAGAAAATAGATATTTCCAAAACTAATCTTTAATATAGTCAGTACTTTATCATAATAAATGGTAACTGAAAAGAAAATATAGCATTTCATTTTGTCGTAAGGCAAAAAGAATATATATATATGAAAAGTTTATAGTCTATATATTTTGGGTTGGGTTATGGGGATTAAGGCTGATTGACTGCTGTAGGGTTCAAGGCCTGAGAAGAAGTGCCCTTCGTGGGGATCTTTCTAAGGGGTCCTAGTCCGTAATTACGCAATTTTCGGACATAACCAAAGAAATATCCGAACGGTTAGGCCGACGAGCGTGACCTGGGTTCGAACCTGGCACCTTACATTTATCAGCTTTGAGCGCAAAACCACTCGGCCGCTGGTAGGCTGTCTACGGGTATATATTTTGAAATGATGAATATTCATAAAATTTTGCGTAAAAAACCATGTTTATTATTTTTCAAATCAAAGTCAATGGTATAGTATAAATTTATCAATACAGCTATTAAACTGAGAAATTAGAATAATTGTTTATTTTTATTACTTTCATTACCCGACTACCGTAGGTAATGGAAGTATTGTATTCGGTCCAAAAATTCGATATGGAGTTTTATCTGATTTACTTGTTTTAAGGTCTCCCGAGTCCGAATAAGTAGATTTTGGTTATTGGTATGTACGTATGTGTGTGTGGAATCTTCTGACTATCATATCTCCTAATCTAATAAAGATAGCACGACGAAATTTCAGATTTGAGACAGGTATGGTGTATAGATGATTTTTTTTTTTTTTTTTTTTTCAAATTTTAGTGAACATTCAAAAACCGGAAGTGGAATATCGGGAACCGGAATTGGGACCTTAAATCCGTATCTCGACAATGGATCTAATGATTTTCTTCAAAATTTTTATATAAACACTCTATTAGATTTCCTTCCGTTAGTATTAGTTGTTTAGTTCAGGAAATTTGATAGGCATCCTGTATAAATAGTTCAATTTCAGGTCTCGCAAGTGTAGTCTTTTAAAAACGATTGTACGTTTTTTTTTTTTTTTTTTTTTTTTTTTTTTTTTTTTTTTTAACTTGCCATATTAACCCACTTTTAAATATCCTTTTATATATAGTTCTTGTTTTCCGGTCAACAATTGGGTATGCCAAGTTTTCGTAAAAGTCGCTATCTCAAAAACAATTCTAATGATTTTCTTGAAAACTGTTACATAAACCCATTTTAGGTATCCTTTCTCATGAATTACGTGCTTATTACAAGAAAAATAACAAACATACTAATTAGGTAGGTCAATTTTATATCTCAGAAATTGGAGTTTCGAAAAATGGCTCTAATGATTCATTTTTTCTTATTTTTAACTCGCTATATAAACTCTGTTTTGTATGTGTTTACACTTGTATCAACTTCCTTTTACTGAAAAAATATTGATGTTTATTTCATTAGGTCAGTTCTATGTCTTCTGATCACAATATCTCCTAAAAGTGCGTATAATACGTGTAGTTAGTGGGTAATGAAAGTCGTGTGGCTGTTTCACATCAGATATTTTAAATAAAAGCTATTTAGTATCTATTATAAAAACATAGCGACAGCAATATTATAATTAACTAAATCACTGAAAAGAAGTGAAATACGTTAGTTATTTTGTCATTGCTATCGAATCTATTTAAATAAAATTCTATTAGGAGAATGGAACGTAAAATTGAAAGTGATCACTAACATTTATAGGTAACAATCTACTAAAAATATTTGTACCCCGGACGTAAAGGACACAGTGTCTATTTTTTTGTGAAAAGAGTTAACATCATGTCCTTGATGTGTATTTTTTGCGTTATTACATTTGTACATTATATCCTTAATATTGCGTTAAAGTGTCATATAGGGATTACTGTTAGTTGCAAAGAAGTACATTCAAAATTGCATTTAAAGTTGAAAAACAAGAATAACAAAAATAAGGCGTTATCTGGAAAAATTGCATTTTTTATGACATGGTGTCTTTTACCTCCTGGTTACAGGTATATAATCTACAATATTATCCCCACCAAACAAAAAATATTTATATTTATGAAAAACCTAATATTTTTTTTCCAAAATATTAATTATGTTTTTTTCGCATAGAAAAGTACAAGAATTTAATAAAACGCTGTTGAATTTCAAAATAGTTTCTATCTAATCTATTAAAGGAACTGAACTTTATCGGAAAAACTTCTTTTATAAAGTTCTTTTTAATGTAAAAGAAGTTATGGCATTCAATTTTTATTTGAAAAGTACTTAAATTTAGTAAATTATTTCAAAATATGTTTTCCGTCTAAAAAATTACTGAATTTTTTATAATTAACTGCTCTTCAATTTAAAACAAAAAAAATATTTAAGCAAAAATTTGATTTTTTTTTTTTTTTTTTTTTTTTTTTTTTGGACTGAGGACTATTATTAGTCTTAATCTAAAGATTTTTACGATACCAGTTTTACGATAGTTGGACATTTATCGAAATCGAAATTTTTTTAAAAATATAATTGAAAAAAACTTATAGTCCTCTGTGCTAAATTAAATTCTGCTTTTGGCAGAATTTCGAACGTGATTTCAAATAATCTTTTATATCGGAAAAAAAGGATATATGTGAGATTTTTGTTTTAAAATATAGCTCACACAAATATATAAAAACGAATTTCTGGAATTTCAGAAATTCCTCCCAGGTGAGGCGGGAAGGGGGAGGGGAGGGGCTATGGGGCAAAAAAAAAAAAGAGGAATACAGTTAGATCGTTCTATGTATTGGTACGCATAGATTTTAGAGGTCTACAAGTCGAATGAGGATAATTTCGAAAGTGTAAATGTTTTAGGAGGGGGGGAAGAGGGGCAAAAAAATAAAAATTCAGTTATGTTCAAAATCAGGACATAGAGGTTTTTGATACTTAGAAATCGATTGCGGATATTTTTGAATTTGTAAAATTTTTAGGAGAGCCGGGATGAGGGGTACGAAGGGGCAAAACGATAGAAATAGTGTTAAACAGTTCAAAACTTCCCGAAACCGCATTGGTTTTTGGGATCCTCAAATCGATTACAGATATTTTCAAAAGAGGAAAATTATTAGGATAGACGGGAAGGGGAGGGGAGCAAAGGGTCAAAAATATAGAAATAAGAATCAGAGCGGTGAAATTTTGTATTATTACGTTTTAAAGCCCGATAAATTGATTGCGGATATTTTCCAAAGTGTAGAATTATTACGAGGGGCAGTAAGAGGGGCGGGAGACGGGGCAAAAAAAAAAAAAGATAGAACGTTGTAAATTAGTATTATTAGGTTTAAAAGCCCAAAAAAGACGATTGCGGATATATTTGAAAGTGTAAAATAATTAGAAGGGTCGGAAACGGTGAAGGAACACGCGTGCCGTGCGCGCATGTATACGCTGCTGCAGTCAGACCAATCTGTTTATAATTGTAATATGTTTTATTTTTATGAATGTGATATATAATTATTTACAGCTTACACGTTACAATGTAATTTAAGTAAAGAAATTTGGATAAAATAAGCACAATAGTTATAGCTTAAGCCAATAATTGAAACAGCAAGCTTTAGAAAATATAATAATGCTAAATTAATACTCTTCATGAAAACAAATACTGCAGAAATAACACTGAAAATCATTAAAGTGGAGCTCTTTGTAAATCCTTGCAGTGAATAATTAATGGAACGAACTTGTTTCAGATTTATTACCTTTTTCTATATTCAATAGAAAAAAGCATTGGATTCATAAAAATTTCGATCTTGGGTTTTCGATGTATTTATACGTTTTCAGAGGTCTAGAATACTTTTGAACATTTGTTTAAAAAATGTCTGTCTGTGTGTGTATGTAACAAAATTTTATGGAAACTGTATTTCAGGAACTACTGCAGGGAATTTCATGAAATTGGATATGTTGTTGCACTTTGACATAAATTAGTGCTTATCAACTTTTGGTAAGAATCGTCTGACAGGTTGCGTTGCAATCCCGCTTTTTCTAAATTTTTAACATGGCGGTATAGGACAAAATTTCGTATAATTGTACATGAAGAGAATTAGTTTCTAATAATGATTATGGAAATAAAAAGTATTATTTATAATAATGAAAGTCAACTGGAATTTTTTATTTTATTTATTTATTTATTTATTTTATTATTATTATTATTATTATTTTGTATATACAGGAGCGCCGTTGCACCCTCTGTTGGAGGAAGTTCACTCCTAAAGTTATCGATTTTTTATTTTCATAAAAAATAAATAAAGAAGATAAAGAAGTAATTTGTCATATCGGAGGAAAAAAAAAATACTTTTTTCGGATATTTAGAGTTATACTCCTTTTCTAGAATAAAAATCATCTGTATTCATCATGGAAGATAATTTTAATAAATAATCATTTTTTTTAAATTATTTTTACTGAGTGAATTTCTATAGAAAAATATAGAAGAAAGTTATATGGTGGCCACAACATACTAGTTTTTTAATAATCATTATTAAAAAATAACATATATATATATATATATATATATATATATATATATATAAGTGATAGTCAACTAGGAAATTTTTTTGCATATGCAGGAAAATTGCCCCCCCCCCTCCTGAAGAGAACTCGCCCCTTCCGAAGGATGGAAATTTTTCATTATGGGTATCTTTCAAAAGATCTCGATCATATCCTTAAAAGTAATGTTTGAACCACAGATCTGTGATTAAATTAAAGTTATCATTTTTTTTTCTTAAATAATAATAAAAATAATAATAATAATAATAATAAAATAATATTAATAAAAATGATAATAAATAATAAGAAGAAGCTGTCACACTGTGAATAAAATTGACTTTCTTTGGATATTTAGTGCTATACTACTTCTCTAGAATGAAAATCGTCTGTATTCATCGTCAAAGATAATATTAAGGCATAATAATTTGAATAAATTATTTGTACTAAGTGAATTTGTATACGAAAATATAGAAGAAAATCTTGTATTGACCACAATATATACTAGTTTTATTATGATGAAATTTTCTTTTTAAATTCAATTTTAAAGTAATTGATTTGACAAGGTTTATTAAATGTTGCATCATATTCTCTGATAATATCTTTAATTACCCATTTTTATATTTTAAGTGCTCCAATTAGAAGTTACTGTGGTAGAAACTTAGATGATTAGGGGCCTTTGTCTAAGATAATTCTATTATTCTTAGTATTAACAAAGAAAAAATATGTAATATTTGAAAAGTTTGTCAGTAAAAATTACATCTTAGTTCTTTAAATATTTTTTTTCTAAAAATTTAAAAATAATAATGTTTATAAACATAATACAAAATTCCATAAAAAGAATCCTTTTGTGAAAACTTTTATTAACTCTTGGTTTAATATAAAAGATTGTACAATTATCCTTAATTTCTGAGGTCCGAATAAATGCGCTTTACTAAAATGATTTATTATTATTATTATTATTATTATTATTATTATTATTATTATTTAAGAAATAAGAATGTAACATTTTTTTTTTCAATTATGATCTAATCTTAATTAAAGTGAAAAATTATGAGAATTTCAAAAATTTTAATTTTTTTTTATACGTATAAAGGTTAAAAGCGTAAGATTTTTTTATATATATATATAATTTTTGTGGTTTGATTAAATGTGTTTATTTATTTATTTATTATTTTTTCGTTCTTCTAGAGTACCCTTATACTTTTTAAAAATTTCACATCATGATAAATTGTCCACTTAATGCCAATAATATTAGTTTAGATTCTAAACTTTTTAAAAATATTTCTGACATGATGAAGTGTGAAGAGGTAAAAGAAAAAAATATGTTTTTAAGTAGATGTATTTAAGATGTTTTAATCATTTAAAAGTGTCAGAAGTTGTCACTTTGCACACAATATCCTTGAAATTTTCAGAGGTAACCTAAAGTGAGTATGGTCACATTTTAGGGAATTAATAATTTTTAACTGGCAGTTTTAAAAAAGTCAATTTAAAAAAGAATCCATAGTATACGGTGTATTATAAGCGGATTATTTGATAAAATGGGAAAATTCACGAGGTGCGTGTTATACACTGATGCGTATTATCTGTTGCGTATTTACCTGAGCCATAGTTGCAACTTTCATTTTTTATTCAATTTAAAGAAAACCAAAATATAAGTTTGGTTTTTCACTCTACAGACGGTGCCGTCAAATACTATACTATTCTTCATCCTGCGCAGAACATATATTTTATTGGTTGTTCAAAAATATGTATTTGTTTGTTTATTGAAATGCATACTGTCTATTTTTGTGCCTGATCACAATAATTCATTTGTAAAGCATCGTATCATCACCCAAGACAAATAGAAGCGTTGGTTGGTTGATTGGATTTAATGTCGCACTAGTACTGCACTATGGCTAATTGACGACGGTCTGGGACGCACACCTAGGGATGGTCTGGGGACATGTCATCCTAATTTGTTTCTCCACGGAGGGGACGTCTCCCCCGCTATGATGAAAATGTAAATATTACTGAAAAAAAAAATATATATATATAAATAAAAATCTCTCTTTCACAGAATTTAATTTAGTACGTCATGACTAATTTATATATTGCAATCTTGCAACTAAAAAAAAAAAAAAAAAAAATGCTATTAGCCAGCCTGGCTAATAACAGGCTTGACATTTCTCACCTAATAACCGTTCGCAAGGTCACCGTATGTGCAAACGCAGATGTAACGGTTAATATGTGAGAAATGTCGAGCTGGTTATCAACCAGGGTGGCTTAGTGGAAGAGCACCCGCACGTTAAACGCAGAGCCTGGGTTCAATTCCCGGTTCTAGTATTTTTTACATTGTTGGTACAAAGAAAATCGATCTTACACTCCAAATTACTTAAAAAGATTTTTCACGGTTGATGAGCTTATCAATAAAATTTCCAAATATTTTAAGATAGTTTAAGGAATTAAATGGTAATAATTATAAGACAAAAAACTTTTTATAGACCATGTTTTTAAAATTTCTGTTGAATCATAGCTATAGGACTAACTACATTGGCACTTTATCAATGCGTATTCTTACGAAATTGCAAATAATTGTATTTATTTTTATATAAATTCTTTCAAAGAGGCTTAGTAAGTTGGTAAAACGTCAATTTTCTGCATTTCCAGCTCTCTTTCTCGTTAAAATAGCTTAATTTTCCCTTTAAATGCATTAAAAAGCTCTAATAGGCAGGTAATGGATTTGGCGCCAAATTTGGCAAGTTTGTGCCCTTGGCAACATTTTTGACGACTTTTGGCGAGAAAATCCTTATTATCGATATACCAAAGATGGACGTTCTAATGTGATTGGTTAAAGAGTTACGGGAAATTTGAATTTAAAAAATATTTGTTTTAAAAATAAAATATTAATCCTTTTGTCAGGTATAGCAAAGTGCTACAATTAAAACTCGCACTTTGCGGGTAAAACGTGAATCTGCTGTTTTAGGATTCGATTTGAGTAATAGAGTTAGTGCCGATCCTAAGCTAAAATTGTAAATTGAAATACGCTAATATTTTGGAAACTGAATAGTATAAAAGGAGAAAGAAGATTGCTTTTGAGAGTCAGTTGGAGAGGAGTTAAAGTTAGTTGGAAGGAAGATTGTTTTGGAGAGTTAGGAGCGGATATAGTTGGATATAAGTCGAGTAGATAGCAGTGTCAGGGAATCCTCCTGCTAATCGAAAGATTACTTGACCTCATGAGTTAATGAAAGTGATTAAAAGTGGTCGGGATCATTTGTGAGTAATTAAGTAAAGTAACGGGGGTTATTTATTAATATCAAAGTATTTAAGAGGACTGCACATTTTAAGTCGTAAGTTACTAGATATTATTATAGTCCAGCGCCCTCCTCCTTATTTATGCTCAATTAAAGCTCATTTATGTTATATATTTGGACTCTGTCATTTCTTCATAGTTTAAGTATTTCATTTACAGCTTCAAGTTAAAGTTAAATTAGTATGGAGAAGTTACGTTCTCCACACTTTCAGAACAACATATACTTGCATCATGAAATACATTAGCACTTTATCAGTGTGTAGAAAATCTTTAAACTGATAATGATGTCCATTTTTGCCAGATGCATAATTTAACTTTTCACAGTTTTTTAACTCTCACTTTTAATTAAATGTATTTATTTTTATGTCGAAAGTCGTATTTTTTTTTTTTTTTTTTTTTTTTTTTTTGGCAACAATTAAATTATAGCTAATATTTTAATGACCATTTTTATTGCTATTAGGAGCTTATTATTTTCATATTTTAATTAATTAAAAGAAAATTATTCGAAAATTTGAAAATCTGACTTGGAACTATTGTCTTGTCACCGGGTTCTGAGTTACTGTTAAAGTGTTAAATGTCTAGTTAGTAGGGAATATAGTTAAAAATAGATTGCAAGATTTGCACCGGACAAACAAACAAACATACAAACAAACAAGAATAGAAGTTAATAAAAACATGGTAAAATGGTTGGTTATTGTCAGATATCCTGTCATATTGGAAGTGTGAAAACGCAAAATAGCTGTCTGAAAGAAATAGTATTGTCGTACTAAAAAAAGAAGAAGAAGAAGAAGAAAATTAATTTGACAGTCGAAACATTTTCTGAAAACACATAATCCCTAAGGAGAATTCATGCTTCCAACAAGGTAGATAATATTTCTTTAGAAAAGCATTGTTTTGTCTAACCAGACAAATAACTAAATTTTCTAAGGAAAAATACAACTGTGATTTCTTTTTTAAGGCAGCATGTTGTGTTAGATAAGCTTTTGAAAGAAGGAGTATAAGCTGGATAATAGTATCACTTCGTTTTATTTGAGAATCGTATTGTATTTTCTTAAAATTTAGATCCCTAAATAATATCGCTATAAAATAATTTTGCAGATATAACCTAATTATATTTTTGCACAAGCAATATGTTTTATTTTATTTTATTTTATTTTATTTACAAATCATATAAAAATCAAAGTATTTTAGAAAATAGTCAAGTGTAAGCAACTTTCTAAAAAGAAAATTTAATGTTATAATTTAAAATATTTCTCTGTGTTAAAAATATTTTGTAGGTTGAATTTTGATAGTAATTAGCATGTAGTTTATTCATGGTAGTTAAATGGTGTAGTTTAAAAAAATCATTTTTAATTACACATTATAAAAATTCACGTTTTTAAGTAATTTTACTTTGAGTGTATGCGTAACAATAATTATGCGATTATCAAAATAGAAAATCTGATGTAAACACCACATGACTTCCTTATACAACCATTGAAATACACATATTCTTATGAAAACATTGACATTTCTGTGTCAGATAACTGGTTCGTAAATAAACAGGCAGGTTCCAGTCCATAAACATTCTTAAAAATAAGCCAAGAAAAATATTTTTCCAACACAAAAGTCACGATAATAACAGATTATTACAAAATTTCTCATTGGCAAATTCACGCCTTATTGTTCAGAAGAATTCTCTGGAGAGTAAATAGTCTATTTTTGTTCTGTTTGGCGAAAATTAATTGCAAAAAACTATACATGATACCAAAACAATTAACTCCATTAAAACTGAGAAAGAATTCTGGCTACCTTGAAACAATATTTTTCAACAAATTTGGTCACTACTCTCACCAAATCGTCGAGATTTTTTCCAACACAGATTTTGCTCTAGGCGTCGAATTTGGCAACTTAGCGACCGAATTTGGCGAAAATTTGTAGTTCAGTGTTGCCAAAATTTAGAAGCTCTAACTTCAATAAGAATAGAGTTCTGGAATTTTTCAGAAAGATTCGTTAGTTTCTAGCGAAAAACTCACTTCCTCAAAAGTTCTATAAATGATTGACAAGACTATAAAATAGAAGTCATTATCAATGATTGTAAATTATAGTTTGCCTATTTTTTTTACATGATACTTTCTATGCGGTAATACAGTAAATGTAGAAACATATGGCAATTTTTCATTTAAATGTAAGGGCTGTTCATTTAGCCTCAAATTAGGTAATTTGGCATTCAAATTTGGAGAAAAGTGGTAACTGAGAATTTTCAAAGTTTAAAGTCTTTAATTTCAATAGAAGTCAAATTCTGGAATTTTTCCGGAAAGATTTTTTTTTCCTTCATTAGTTTCTAGCGCAGAACAATCTCGAAAATTATATAAACTACTGAAAAAATTCTCGATAAATTGAAGCTCTATTCATACGTGTGCGGTCGATCATTGTTCTTGAGTTAGCGAAATTCTTTTTCTGTAGTGTATTTAACCATGTTTACTTGACTTATGTCGTAGAAATGACTGTTTTGTTGGATTGTTTCGAGAATGTTCATATATTATTGATTTCTGTGCTACAGTTTTATTCAACTGTTTCCAACATATTCATTAAATAGTGTGCATTCACCGACTAGAACCTGATTATTTTTTACAAATTACTTTCTACTTTAAAAATGCCGATAATTTATTTAACAACATTAAGATGATCTCTATCATAAGCTTCTTTTGAAGTCTCTATGACGGTAGGTGTTATGTAATGGTCCAAACCTATGTATTTCTGTTCATTCTGAATATAATTTTTGTAAATATCTCTAAAGCGGAAAGTCACAAAAAGAGGCGAGGTGAACAACTAGATGTTATAACAAACCTATATACGAATTTGCAACGTTCGACCTGCAACCGTTTTTGAGTTATGCGAGATACACGCACACGCACGCACACACGCACACACGTATATACCATCCCGAAGAATCTTTTAAAATCGTTGCTGTCTCTTAAACGGGAGCTCATGTCAAGACTAAAGTTGGAAATGTACATCTAGACTCATGATAGTTTTAAAATTTCTACGGTCATTCGTTTTTGAGCTATATGCGAGATACTACAAAATTAATTTCACAAAACGGGATAACAGACGTAAAATGCCCCATATAATTTAAAATTTGTAGAGAATTGTTTAATAATATCTTTCAATTACGAAATTTACTTAAATTATATTAAATGTGTTTATCAATAATTCCTATTCACTCATATATTAGATATCTTTTATAAATATTTATTTCCTTATAGAAATATAATTAATATTTTTTCTTTCTCACTTTTTAAACTTTAGAGTGATGAATTTAATGTTAAAACAAATGTTGCAGAAGAATAATTTTCACGATTTCTCTCTCTAGTTAAAAGAAAAAAAAATGTAAATCGAAGCTTTGGTAGAAAATCTGAAAGATATATTTTTAATAATTTTAAAGCCATAATTTTAGAAAGCTGTACATAAAAAAAAAAAAAAAAAAAAAAAAAAAAAAAAAGAATTTTTTTATTTATTTATTTATATGGCTCTTGTTATACTTGAACTAAAAGTTATAAAATAATCTGGATTGAGAGATATTGAAAACGCTGAGTAATAAATTATTATTTGTTATTGTATGAACTTCAAAGTTTTTTTTTTTTTTTTTTTTTTTTTTTTTTGTAACATTACTGCTATAAAGAAACAGGTGTGTCTGCACGGAACGCCATCGTGAACGTTACGAAAAAAATTGCAATTTATTCATCAATAAAAACGAAATGTGACCTAAAACATTTATATACATATAAATGAATGTTTGTCTGTATGTCCTTTATAAATTCGTAAACGGCTTGACCGATTTCGATCATTCTTTTTTTGTTTTTTTCCTTATAGGTCAGGGATGATTTAGGAAAAAAAATTGAAAAAATTTGCCCCCCAAGGGGGGGGGGGAAGGGGGGCAAAACGTGAATTTAAAAAAATCCTTCATATCTCAAACAAAACAACAGATATCCGTAAAATGTTTGCTTTAAAATATAGCTAATATAAATGTCTAAAAATAAATTTCTGGAATTTTCGAAATTCAGTCCCTAAGGGGGGGGGGGGGCAAAACGGGATTTCACATGCGTAAATCGCGATTTCGCATAATCCTATATATCTCAAACTAACAAAAAACAGATATGCGTGAATTTTTTTCTATAAAATATAGCTAATACAAATATCTAAAAACCAATTTCTGGAATTTTAAAAATTCAGCCCTCAGGTGGGGCTGCACGGGGGGGCAGCAGGGGCAAAAACAATTTGAAATACAGTTAGGCCTTTCAAAATTGGTACAGATAGGTTTCAATAGCCTGCAAGTCGAATGGGAATATTTTCGAAAGTGTAAAGTTATTGGGAGGGGAGAGAAGAGGGGGAGGGGAGAGGGGAGGCAAAATAAAATAGAGTTAGATCGTTCAAATTTGGTATATAGAGGTTTTCGATACTTACAAATCAATTGCGGATATTTTCGAATTTGTAAAATTATTAGGAGGTGCGGGAAGGGGGGGCTATGGAAAAAACAAATAGAAATACAGTTAGGGCATTCAAAATTGGTAGAGATAGGTTTTAAAGGCCTGCAAGTCGAATGGGGATATTTTCGAAAGTGTAAAGTTATTAGGAGGGGCGAGAAGGGGGGAGGGGTTGGGGGGGCAAAAAAATAGAAATAGAGTTATATCGTTCAAAATTGGTACACAAATGGTTTTCGATACTTAATATCGAATGCGGATATTTTTAAATTTGTAAAATTATTAGGAGGGGCGGTAAGGGGGGTGGGGCGGTAAGGGGGGCTATGGGCAAAAACGAATAGAAATGCAGTTAGGCCGTTCAAAATTGGTACATATTGGTTTTAGAGGCCTGCAAGTCGAATGTGGATATTTTCGAAAGTGTATCGTTATTAGGAGGGACGGGAGTGGGGGGCGGAGGGGCAAAAAAAAAAAATAGAGTTAGATCATTCAAAATTGGTACATCGAGATTTCAGTTAAAAAAGACAAGTTCTTTAATTAAAAGAATATATATATTTGTTTTAATACACGTGAATTTTTTAAAAAATAAGAAAATTTCCTTTACTTGGATGTTACTATTTCTTGAATATTTAACATGTGTCATTTAAAACGGCTTTTTTTTTTTTTTTTTTTTTTTTTTTTTTGGTGGAATTTTTATCATTTTATAAAACATAAATATATCAAGCATATATATATATATATATAAACAGCATTCTATAATTGCTAAATCATTCGAAAAAAAGGTACATAACAATTAGACAGACTAAAATAAATGGCAATAAATGGCTACGCATGTAAATAACATATATATATATATATATATATATATTATGGGGATGATGATGTATGAAACTTGGCTATTTGTTTGTGCTACGGATCTAAAACAGGGTAGAATGCAATCAGGGAACAAAAACGTGTAAGTAATGCAAAAAACAAACATTGAATATTTAGTTTATAAAATACTTTATTTGCCGTTTGGGTATAAAGAATTAACTTTAATTTCTGAGTAGTTTTCCTGGACATGGTAAAACATTATAGTAAAACACTTCGACTAATTACATTTAATAAAAAAGAATGTTTCTGTAAATTGATGGCAGCCCTGTATATTTTCTCAAAATTATGTACACACCACATTGTACACTTAAATAACTTATATTCGTAACAAATATTACAACCTGTAATGTACTTCCATTAATTTCCATGATTATTCCGGTATTTTCTAGGTTAATGATTTTTATACCATAATCTACTTGAAACATGCTTTTATGCATATAATATATATATTTATTTCATTAGGTTTGAATACAGTCTGGAGATGTTAAACTATACTCACCTGCAATTTCGCTCTTATACGTAATGTACTTGAACAGTCTTGGTTGGCCTTATATACGAGCTATTTTCTTTATCTCAACGACACGTTTAGTGTAGTATTCCAATACGATACAAATTAAGAGTATGGAATTTTCTGCTGTTTTTTATTCTTGATATATGCTGGTGACAGACACACCGATATACACACACGCAAACCATCCGCTAAAAGCATATTTTCGGTTTCAGGGGACCTTAAAATGTGTAAATATAACTAAAACTCAATTTCGATAATTTGACCTTAAAATAATATTTTTTCTATTATGTATATGAGTAAGAGAAAGTAAAGAAACGATTAAAAATTAGATAGACAATAAATGAGAAATTCTACAAATGAGCTCGTTTTATCGACAAACGAAATATTTTCAGTGAAGCATAATTTGTAATAAAATATAATCTCTTGTGTCACTCACACGACTTTCTCTTGCCCTGAAATTTAATACAATAAATACAGGTTGGAAATTAAGAGGTAACATAACAAGTACTGTTATGTAAACCTATGTTAAAATAATTTAAAGAGTTTTATATAGTAATTAGTTCTACGTGAGGGGGGCTACCGCCTCTCTCAACCATCCATTTCATTATTGCACCTACATTTATATATAATTTAAATCTGTTATTAAAATTAAAAGTTCACTTAAAATTATTCAGACAACTTTTACATGCAACATTCCTTGAAACTTATCAGCATTGATCAAACTTTTCCAGCAACAAATTTATATTAATTTGAAAATACAACATTTGGATCTCCTGAAATAATTCGTTTTTAAGTTACTCTAAGAGACACAGACAATAATCAAACTTTAAAAATCATGACTTTGGTAATCAGGAAACTTCAAAACGTGTAAATACACAAAAATAAGCGATGAATATTTAGCTTAAAAGCATACATTATTTATCATATGTTTATGAAGAATTCATTTCCATTCCTGAGTAGCTTTCCTAGACAAGTTAAAATATTATAGTAAAGGACTTCCACTAACAATAAAAAAGAATGTTATCGCTTAAATCCCTGCATATCTTTTGAACAATATGTACAAACCACATAGCGCACCTGAATACAAACCTATAGTAATAATATACGGCACAACCTGAAATGCACTTCCATTAATTTTCAGTTATTTCGCACTATAATCTAGTTCTTTTGTATAGCCCTGTAAATGAACAGTGAATGATTTTCTTGCCATATTCTATATGAGGCATGTTTTTATGCATATATATATATATATATATATATATATATATTCATTTCACTTGGTTTAGTGCAGTCTATAGGTGTTAAACTCTACTTACCTGCAATTTCCCCCATAGACGTAATGTATTTGAATACTCTTGAGTGTTCCTGTACACGAACCATTTGCTTCATCTCAACGAAAAGCTTAGTGTAGCACACCTATATGATGCACATTTAGAATACTGACTTTTGAATTTCTGCTACTAATTTTTCTTGAGATATGCTGATAACACACACACAGAGACGGACATACAGACAGACGTACATACAGACAAATACACAGACCAACCGCTAAAAACATGATTTTTGCTTTCAGGGGACTTCAAAACGTGTATATAAAAAAAAAAAAAAACTTACGTTTGAAAATTTGACCCTAAAACAACATTTTCGCTACGTTATGGGTAAGAAAATGTAATAACAAAAAAAAAAAAAAAAAAAAAAAAAAGACGTTTTTAAACAAATAAAAATATAAACTGAGGCCATATTATTTTAATCTGCATATTAAAATTGTTTCTTTTTCTTCTATGCTTGAGAGTTAATTAATGAAAGAATATAAGTTTTTTATACGTATAGCAGTCGAAAGTGTTTAGGTTAATATATTATATTAATTAGAAGAAAAACATTTTAAAATATCACATTTAATGTAGTCTAGACAAATTAGTTGTTCCAAAAAGTAAAAGAATAAAAGGCGTATATATACATTTTTTTCACTCTGAATTTTATGATGATGAAACAGGAAATGAATTTATTTTGAGAACTTATAAAAGGCGGTTTGGAAATATGTATTCATATAAAGAAACATTTAGTAAAGGGGGGATTTTAAAGCCTTTTAAAATATTTAAAAAAAGTATCAACGCTTTTTAGTTCTGAATTTCGTAATATCTATCTTTACAATTAAAAATTTCGAAATATTTTAACAGTTTAAAAATAATGCTTTTAAATATTACAACATTATAGTTTTGCAAGAGGAATAAGCTTTAATACTATAAATAATTATATATATCTATTTCATATTTTTAATAAATTAAAACGATTTGTAGAGTTAAATAATATTTTTTAATCTATAAAGTTATATAATTATTTACTTTTTTACATCAATATTCTCCAAATTTACGTAATTTTATATAACATTTCATTCACTATTTAAATAATCTGGTGTGTCACTCACACGACTTTCTCTTACCCTGAAATTTAATACTATAAATACAGGTTGAAGATTAAGAGGTAAGATAATGAGTACTGTTATGGAAAGATATGTTAAACAATTCAAATTAGGCTTCGGAAGAGTTTTATATGATAATTAGTTCTGTGTGAGGGGGGCTACCGCCCCCCTCAACCCCCCGTTTCATTAATGCACCTAGATTTATATAGGATTTAATTCGGTTATTAAAAAATAATTCTGTTTTTTTTTAAATAATTTATTAAAAATATTATTAAAAAAAAATTTTATTTTATGATAATGCAGACGATTTTCATCTACTTCTCTACACTACTTCTCTACTTCTTTACACTACTTCTCTAATGAGAAGTAGTGTGACACGAAATATCCAAAAAAAAAGTTGAATTTATTCTCAATATATAGTTTTAAAAAAATGTTAAAAATTAAAAAAAAAAAAATTATAACTTTATTTTAAATTATCGCAAATCGATGGTTCAACCATTTGTTTTAAAGGTATTGGCGAGCTCTTCTGAAAGATACCCATCATGAAAATTTACTCCCCTCGAGGGGGGACTTCCCCCCCCCCAGAGCGGGCGGCGAGGCTCCTACATACTCATTTTTTTTTCCCAGTTGATTATCTCTATTACAAAAAATATACATTCGTTTCATTTGATTTAGTGCAGTCTATAGATGTTAAACTCTACTTACCTGCAATTCCCCCCATAGACGTAATGTATTTGAATACTTTTGAGTGTTTCTGTACACGAACCATTTGCTTCATCTCAACGAAAAGCTTAGTGTAGTATCCCTATATGATACACATTTAGAATACCGAGTTTGGAATTTCTGCCATAATTTGTTTGTGAGATATACCGATAACAGACAGACACACACACAGGCAGACACGCACACAGACACACACACACACACAGACATACACACAGATCAACCGCTAAAAACATGATTTTCGTATTCAGGAGACCTGAAAATGTGTAAATATAACAAAATCTCGCTTTCGAAAATTTGACCCAAAAACAATACTTTCTCTACCTTATGGGTAAGAGAAAGTAAAAAATATATTATGACACTTTGTTTGCATGAGAAATATATTAATTTTTTCTTGAATTTCAATATAGAATAATAGCAAAATTCATTTAATAAACTTATTTATATTTTCATACACTATTCTAAAATATAGTAATACGGTTTGTTTGAAGAAATTAACTATATTTTTACATGTCTTAAAATTTACACTGTTGTCAAATTTTATTAAGTAAGCTAATATAATATTTCGTACATTAATTTCAAATATAGTTTTATAGTTTGTTTGTATAATAAAAGTGTTAATTTTTTACCAGTCTTTAAATTTAAAATGTTATCCAATGTTATTTTGTAATCGTAAATAATATTTTTTACAATATATCCGAAAATTAAAAAGGTGTCAATATTTTCCTAGTTTTTCAAAATTATAACGTTGCTAAAAGTTAGCAAGCGCATGTAATATTCAATACAGTATTTGTAAAAATATTGTGATAGTTTGTTAGCATAAAAATTTTATTCATATTATCTAATAATTTACAAATTCTTTCAGAAATAGTATCATAGTTTGTTTGCAGAAAAGTGTTGAAAAATTTTTTCAATGTTTTCCAATTTTCAATCCGTCCTAGTTGTTTCTTGTCGGAAGATTTATTTTTATTTTGATATTCAATATTTTTTACTATTGGCCGTATTCTCCAACAACTCGGAATCGGAATTTCGTACAAAATGCGGAAATTCCAAGCGTCATTCCAAGAAAATGCAATTCTTGGAAGAAACTTCATAGGAATATTCCGATCTGATTCTGGGTGAAATGAATTCGCGTTCCGTTCTGCATTCCGAATGTGGGAGAAAACGGCCCAATTTTTAATTTTTCTTCTTATAATTTCTCCTTTTCTGCCACATCAATACTAAATACTCTACATTACGTGTACCAAATATCCATCTATTCTGATGTTTGATGAAAAGTTAAATCGCCTCATTTAGAATTACTTCACTGAGAAAAAATTCTGTAACTGACATCTAGAATCTCAATTGTGGCTCTAGAAAAATTAGTTCCATGTCATCCTTATAAGTTATAGTCCCTTTTTAAAGCGAGTTCCAGAAACCTCTATTAGAATTCTAGAGCGTTTCGTTTGCCTATATTATCGAGAGCAAAGTTATTTAAAGATATCTGCAAATAAATACGAATACAAGAGGCGGGTTTCAGCAACTGTAATCTTGGTTTATGACCCAATTCTAGAAAATCAAGCGAGTATTTCTCCCTGATTCAGAATATTTCGAATATTGTTTCACCATTTAGAAAATGTGTAAACTAGAAATTCCCGATCATTTAATCTATTCAATTTATTGGCGCGCCTTGTGCTCATAGCTCGGAAATCTATATTTCTAGTTCAGCGATTTAGAAAATGACCATTTATTCATTCTAGATGACGGCGGTATATTTTTTTTCTCAGTGTTTTTGTAGTCGAAGCATAGTAATAACATTATTTCAAATTTGAAAAAAAAAAGCCTGAAAATTAATGTTTTAAATAAATAGCAAGTGGATGTTATCTTCTTCACGTTAACTTGTCATATTTTCACTTTTTTTCTAAAATATGATTAGGTAGTAAGAGACAGAATTCATGCTTTTTACAAACCAGATTTCAGAAATCCTTCATCATTTTGCCGCAAGTCAACAAAATGTTTCCTCTTTTATGTCTAATAATAACACAGGCCAGTGATGAAATATTTTTTCTCCAAGGAGATGTGTATTTCTGGCGTGTTGTTGGACGCTGAATAAGAAAAAGTTATTCAAAAATTTCCATCACGAACAGATTTCACAAAGAATGGAATTGTTTGTGCTTAAAGTTCCACTTTTACATCTACCATCTAAGTTATTTCCTGGAAATTCTGGTTGATGTGAGTGACGAACAAAGAGAGCTATTTTACCAAGACATAAAAGAAATGTAGAGGAGATATCAGGAACGATTGGATTGTTAACCTGATAGCACATTACACTACGCTGAAAAAAAAAATCGAGCCTTGATACCATTCTTAGAGATTCTTATGTAAAATGATCTCCTTAATCTGAATCTGACCTCCATTTTGCCCCAGCACTCACCATTTTCTTGGGACGTCATCTCCTCCCCCAACTTTTATCACTCTTCGGTAATTTTATGGCCATGAATTTGATATGGAGAATGGAAAATAATTATTTAACTCTTAAAAAAAAAATAGTAATAATAATGTATAATAAGTGATAATAATAATTGATTAATAAAATATAAGAAATGCAATACATAATTTCAGTGGCAAATCCCCTCCTAAACTTTTCCCTTGCCGCAAATGTTCATGCTTTAGAATTTTCCAACTCTATAGCCCCTTAGAAGATATTTGACAGTTAAAATAATCCTCCCCTCTCCCCGAAAAAAAGAATTTATAGCCATAAAATCACCCAAAAGTGATAAAAATAGCGGGCCATACCAAAAAAAAACGGTGGGTGATAGGGCGAAATGCGAGTCCTATTCGGATTTCGGAGCTCACTAACACGCTTTTATTAGCTTCACATGTATATATGTTTGTAACCGCTCTGGGAGCAAACAAAAATACTGTATTGTAAAAAAAGACTTTCCCTACGTGAACACTGTGGCTGTGAGGTAAAGCTCCGGGCTACGAACCTAAAGGTATAACGTTCGATCCCAGTCAGGGGAGATTTTTTAAAAATGGTTTTTGTTTAATTCTAAATAATTTAATTAAATATTTAAGTGTATGTAGAAATTACGGAGTGTCACTCACACGATTTTCTCTTACCCTGCATTTTAATGCTAAGACAGATATTTTGTGCTTCTTAGGTCGCATTTCTATAAAAGCGCGTTCTTTAATTTTTTAAAAGTATCATTTTATTTTACACAAGAATTTGCCAAAATGGTGTTGGGGGTAATTTTCATGCAGAGCAGTGTAGTTAGAGACAGCTATAACTATACTAGGCAAATTTCATGATTTTACACAACTAAACAAAACCCAAGCAGATAGCTGAACAAAGGAACTTCTACTGATAAAATGGCAATTAAAATGGTACTTGAACATACTGGCCAACATTCTAATAAATATTCCGTATCATTATTGTAATCACCTTTTTTCTCATATCAATATTTTTTTAAAGTATTTTTCTTTTTCTTTAGTTGTAATTGTAATTTGGAGAATGTTACTCTACAAAATTGGTGTGGAAAAAGGGAGAGTGCTAATATTAATATAATGTTGGCAGGTATACACTTGATTCAAAAGTAAAATTATTTCTATCACAAACTGAGTGCAACACACTTATTTCTATGACAAAGCCAGTTTTAAAATTTCCGCAACTAGATATAACAAAATAAATGTACTTTTCAATAAAGTCTGTTACAGAATGATTTCAAATTTATGGTACAAACTTGGAGGGAGGTTCAGAAAAAGGATACGAATAATGTTCACACAGAAAACTCTGTCGCAAGCGATATCTTTGGTTATAAATATAGGATGTTTTACTTCAACTGAAATAAGATATTTTGTTCATCAATTTTGTGAAGTAAGAAACAAAACATTTTGATTCAGTGAGACACCCTGAATTTATGACTAAATATTTGGATTACGACAGGGGTTTTCTATGTGAATATTATTCGTATCCTTGTTATCTTCCTCCCTACGAAGATTGTCCATGATTTTGGAATCACTTGTATAGCGATTAGGATTACGCATTAATATGATCTCTAATTTTTCTCAGCTGATTTTTTTTCTTTGTCTCTCTCTCTCTCTCTCTCTTTTTTTTTTTTTAAACTTTATTTCTGGCAATATCTAAACTTGGTCGAGTTTAACCTGTTAGTAGTCGCTAGTTGGTCGATTTGCCCCTCATCCTTCAGTGTTGCCAGAATTTTTTATTCAATAGCCACCAAAAATTTTTTGAAGTGTCATTTGATATACATAAAAGGCGAATAAAATCGAAGAAACGTCACTTCTTAAAATTATTGGTGACAGTTGAATAAAAAGTGTGCAATCTGTACAAGATGGCGCTGTCTATAGCGCCTACCAACGGGTTAATGGTAATACTTAATAAGTAATATTTAAAAGATTTAAGGGGAATAAACAGGAAAATAAAAACATTAAAGGTTATTTTTAAACTTTTTTTTTTTTTTTATGATACTAACATTACGTTAACATAATGGATAGTGTCATTTTTAAGCTTACACCTGCTTTTAAGTGTATATATATACTTTTTATTGGTATACGGTTTTATATTTTTTGCAACAGAATTAATGTACATATTGTGGAAAATCGATGCTTGAATAGGACGTGTGTTAATAGACAAAAAAAAACACTTGCATAAAAGAAACTCGTCTGATACATTTTACGTTGACAAGTATGATTGATTCTTAGATTAAGAAAAGCATAAACTCCCTTATATACAGACTTTTTTTTATACGGACTTGAATATTTTGCTATGGCTGCAATAAATAATTGTTTCGAAACTGAATTATTCATAACTCGTTCATCAATCTTAATATAGGGTGGAATTCTCTTGCTTTTTACATATAAAATGTGCCTGAAATATTTTTCTTACAAATAATAATAACGATAATAATAATAATAGTTATGTTATTTTAAGCAGTATTCCTCAACTTCCCAATGTTAAGAGATTTATGTTCGAAAATAAAGATAATAAGTTCTTCATATAAAATATATATATTACTTAGTAGCTATCTATATGTAAGTATGTTACAGCTACTAAGACGAACTGTAATATATATATATATATATATAAATCATAGCTACACGAATACTGTGTACCACAGTTGGCATGTAGCTATATTGCTATATACAGTCGGCAGCATAATTATTGGAGCACTAGCAGTAAATCCTACTTAAAAGATTGGCATCTAATACTGTTTTGTTAAGTAAGTATTTGTCGAGTCATGATCTTAGTCTTATACTGTTTATTAAAAAGTAAGTTGAGGATAAAAATTAGCGTTAAAACTAAAAAAAAATTATATATGAAAAGTGTGGATGTTCGCTCCAATAATTTTGCTGCCGACTGTAGACTGGAAAGAAAAATTTCTTGGGAGTAAAAAATACAAAAGATAAATATATATATATATATATATTTATATCATTTATGTTTTTTTTTTATGCACAAAGTTATTAAAATTTAAAAATTCTTTTATATTAAAAATGCTTTTGAAACATTTTTAAATCTGTTACAAATTATAGAATAAAATTATTTTGTATATATATTGCTTTAAATCAGAAATAGATTCGCTACTCCCAAATTCTTAACATATAATTTATAAAATTATTATATATAGCTTAATATAAGCATACAATTTGAAGTATATTGTAGTATATGTTTCTTTCTTTTTCTTTTTCTTTTTTTTTTTTTTTTTTTACTTTTTTAAGCAATGGTAAAGTATCTAAACTATTTATTTATTTATTTTCTTTTGAATATTTCTGTTTTTTTCGTTTTAATAAAATATCAAGGTTTCAGGATAATGATGATGAAATTAATTTTACATTTTGATAAGCACGAGAGAAATAATCTGGTGTGTCACTCACACGACTTTCTCTTACCCTGAAATTTAATACTATAAATACAGGTTGGAGATTAAGAGGTAAGATAACGAGTACTGTCATGTAAACCTGAGTTAAAGAATTCAAATTAGGCTTCTGATAAATTTTGTACGATAATTAGTTCTGTCAACCCCCCGTTTCATTAATGCGCCTACATTTATATAGAATTAAATTCGGTTATTACAAAATAATTCTGTTTTTAAAAAATAATTTATTAAACTTATTATTTAAAAAAAAATATCTTTTATGATAATGCAGACGATTTACATATTAGAGAAGTAGTATAACACTAAATATCCAAAAAAAAAGTCGAATTTATTCTCAATATTACATTTAAAAAGAAAAAGGACGTTTTTTTTCGTTAAAAGTAAAAAAAAAAAATCGATAAATTTGTTTAAATTATTGCAGATCGATAGTTCAACAATTCGTTTTAAAGGTATTGGCAAGCTCTTTTAAAAGATACCCATCATAAAAATTTACTTCTCCCCCGGGGGGGGAGGGGGAGGCGAGGATCCTACATACACAAAATTTTTTTTCCTAGTTGACTATCCCTATTACAAAAAATATATATTCGTTTCATTTGGTTTAGTGCAGTCTATAGATGTTACACTCTACTTACCTGCAATTTCCCCCATAGACGTAATGTATTTTAATACTTTTGAGTGTCCCTGTACACGAACCATTTGCTTCATCTCAACGAAAAAATTAGTGTAGCATTCCTGTATGATACACATTTAGAATACCGAGTTTAGAATTTCTGCTACTTTTTGTCCTTGAGATATGCTGATAACAGACATACAGACATACAGACAGACACACAGGCAAACACACAGACCATTCGCTAAAAACATTATTTTCGTATTCAGGGGACTTCAGAACATGTAAATATCACAAAAACTTGTGTTCGAAAATTTGACCCTAAAATAATAATTTCTCGACCCTATGGGTAAGAGAAAGTAAAAAGGAATAAGGAAAAATAGTAAAAAAAAAAAAAAAAAAAAAAAAAAAAAAAGAAGAAAGAAAAGAAAAGCAGGGTGAGCATTTTTATTTATAGTATTCTATTTCTTCATTTCTTTATAATCTTAAAAGTGTACTTTATTTTAAGTCAATATTTACAAAAAAAAAAAAAAAAAAAAAAAAATGACCATGCAATAAATAGAGTTAAGAGATTTATTTTCTATAAATTTTAGTTGCTTATATATGTTATACCACTATATTTACTAAATAACTTAATAATCATTATTTGCATTCTTTAGCAACTTTCTTTTAAGAAGACCTATTTATAGACACATAAAAAGAATTTGCTTAAAAAAAAAAAAAAAAAAATCACACATTCACTTTTTTTTTTTTGTGTGTGTGTGTGTGTTACTCCTATCTACACTCCGCGACAGAAAGTTAGGTACAAAGGGTTTTCTGTTTGATTTTTCATAAAATAACATTATCTAAATTGTGCTTATGATTTATAATTATCATAAAATAGCACTATTCCTGGACTACTTTTTGTTAATGGGACTACTTTTCCTGGACTACTTTTTGTTTAAGACTAATTTAGAAAAAAATTAAGTCTAATTTTTTTCTAGTTTAAGATTACACACAGCGCCAAAAAGATGAGAACAAAGTTTTCTTTTTTTTTAAATCTTTGAATATGATTATTTTGAACATGAATATTTTGAAGATGATTCAAATATTTAATATGTTTCTGATATCATAATATTTTGTTATGATAATAAATGATCAGCACAATTTAGATAATAGTATTTTATGAAAAATTAAAAAAAAAAAACCTTTGTTCCTATCTTTTTCTCGCGGAGTGTAGTCTTAAATTAGAAAAAAATTAGTGTTAATTTTTTTAAAATTAGTCTTAAAATAAAAATTAGTCTTGGAATAGTGTTATTTTATGATAATAATAAATGATAAGAACAATTTAGATAATGTTATTTTTTGAAAAATCAAAGAAAAAAACTTTTGTACTTATCTTTTCGTTGCGGGGTGTATGTTAGAAAAATATTGCTTTAGGGTCTTATCTTCGAAACTGAGATTTTGTTATAATTACACTAATTAATAATGAGGTTCCCTAAATGCGAAAAATAGGTTTTTAGCAGTTGGTTTGTGTGCGCCTGTGTGTCTCTTATTAGCATATATCAAGAACAAATAGTGGCAGGCAATCTCGGAATTCCAAATGTGTATCATATAGTGATGGAACACTAAACTTTTTACTGAAATCAGTTGTACGTCATCCAAGAGAGTTGTTGATTCACCATCCAAGAGAATTCAAATACATTACGTCTACGAGCAAAATTTGTAGTAAATGTAATATTTGTTGGATGCCCTAAATCAAGTGAAATGACTGTTTTTATATCCATAAAAGTATGTTTTGTGAAGATTGTGTTGTGAAAATCATCCACTATTCGTTTACAGAGTTACCCAAAGTATTTGGATATATTACGGCTTTACTTGAAAATTGCTCTTGGTGTATTTTAGGTTGATCTAAGATTTTTTTTTTTTCATGTAGTGTTAAATTTAAGTACATAATATAGCTTAGAACTACTCAAAGTTTTTTTTTTTTTTTCTGTTGAATGTTTCTGATAGAAGTACTTTGTTTTGTTTTAATATATCGAAGAAAAAGTAGAAATGAAAAAATAATTTCTCATACTCATATTGTCGACACTTTATTTTTATTTATTTTTATTAAATTTTCAACTCTCTTTTTTTTTTAATAATATCACGTTTGGAGGTGACCAGAATGTCAATGTTAATTTTTTAGCGGTTGGTCTGCATGTATATTTTTCAAGATCATAACTTAAAAAGAAATAACTGCTGGAAATACAAATTTGTTTATTTTGAAGTTCACATGAGATTTCCACTAAAGAAAGTTTGATCAACACTGGTAAGTTTCAAAATTTTCTGAATAATTTGAAATAATTTTTAAAATTAAATAACATTCTTTAATTAAATAACAGTCTTTAATTAAATAACAGTCTTTAATTAATGCATGTATTACAAATGAATGGGAATTGCGGAGTGCGATAGCCTCCCTCCCTCTCTTACACACAAAAAATTATATATTAACCCCTTGTACTGAAATGACAAGTCTAGCTCGCCATGAATTTCCCGACACTAATTATGGTCTTATATGTATATATAACAATAAACATTCATATAAATGTGTGAAACAAATATTATTTTTAATAATAACAAATTATTTGAGCAACAAAACCGTAAGTTTCTATACCAATCCCTCCTCTTAAAACTAAGAACTCTTTCGACTTAAAAATAAATACATTTAATTAAACGTGAACTTTAAGAAATTGTAAAAAGTTAAATTATGCATCTTACAAAAATGGACGTCGTTATCACTTCAAAAGTTTTTTGCGCATTGGTAAAGTGCTAATGTAGTTCTATAGCTATGATTCAAGAGAAAATTTAAAAATATTGTATATGAAAAGTTTTTTATCTTATAATTATTTATTTATTTATTTCTCAACAAACTTAATGTGAAATCGTAAATTGTATGTTATATTATATTTTAAATTTATTTAAATATATTTTTTTTATGAAATATATGTGCAAAACATATATATAATGTGCGTATATTTACAGTAAAAAAATAATAAAAACATATAAATGTAATCCATAAGTATATTAATAATTCCTTGCACATCATTTGTTTTGCATTTTCCTGTTTGTTTTTCAATTTTATGCTTGTGTAATTTTACTGCAAAATGTTAATATCTATTTATACGACTGATCTTACATTTATACTGCTACTATTTTATACCCAAGTTGTTTTAATTTCACGCTGGGGAATTTCGGCAGAAATATAAAATATTTTTTTCCATTTTTTTACTAATAGATTAAGAATTCCGTGCACGTAGCTAAGTGATATGTCCTCCTGTTTTAAACAAAATGTTAACAATGTATATAATTTTAACTCTTTTCAACATATAAAATATACAGTTTTATAGGGGAAAATATTGTGCTACAATTATTTATTTATTTATTTTTATTTTTTGAAAAGTTGTTTCATTTTATTAAATTTTAAATATATTTTATTTAAGAAAATGTTTTAGGTCATGTTGTAATACAATGCATATTATAAAAATATAATATTTGAGGTTAGTCATTATTTATATTTATATAAAAAATATTTATTTTTCAGTACTAAAATGATTAAAATTTTTATAATTTCTATCTGTTAAATGTAAAGGATATTTAAGTTATATTGAGGTTGTTAGTAAAAAATTTATAATTCTAAAGATTTCGAAATTTCGCCGTGAATTTCATGGCTTTAATTTTTGATTTAAATATTTTCAATAGTGTCTTATTTTGTATTTATTTTATTTATCTTTGTTTTTAGAATTAACCTGCATCTGAGAAGTACAGATGCAGAAATTAGCATGTATTAATAATTTTGGTAGTTTTATTCAGACTTATTTATTCCCAACTGCATTTGCTAAATTGATACAATTTAGTAAATGATATCAATTTACTAAATTGATATTATTTATAAAACGATACCACTTAATTGATATCACTTTCTTTAAAATAAAAAGATGTATTTTATAACTTTTTTTTTGTTTTCAGTTCCTTATCATAATTATAGGTATGAGGAATTTCGATATTTGTGTAATTTTCTGACTTCGATTTTTAGGAAATTTTTACATGTTCTAGGTGTGAGGAATACTGTCTGTAGGGTGTCAATATGGTATTCTGTCAGTCTATTAGTGCGTTATTTTGTTAGTCTTTGTACATGATATCCGAAGAACAAGTTGTCGTAAAGAGGTCGGATCAGTTTTAAAATACCATTAATGGTTCTAGCATGGATTAATTCATGATGGTCATTATACTTTAAAAACTTTGTAAGTTTTTCGAAACTGGCAATTTTTTTTAACAAACCTAACAACACATCTTCTTTAAATGACATCCTCAGGATATCCTATAGATGAAAAGGACATCAATGTACATCCTTTGTACATCTTCAATATGTATTGTGGACAAGTGTGTCGTTAGGGAAGGCACACTGTTAAAAATGAACTACTTAAAATGAGATGATGAGCCTCCTAATGCCTTTTTGAAAAGATTTTTCTCAAAAAATTCAGGAGCCGTTGGTTTCTCGAAAATGGGAATATTAGTAAAATAAGTATACTTACTAATAATTAATTTTTATGAAAGGCGTTTCTTTTAATTTGTTTTAGAAATTACTTCAATAATGTACACTGTTAAAACACACTTCTCAAAAATAAGCAGGAACTTCTTAAAAATATACAGGATCTTCTCGTTTTTGAGAAGATTTCATATTTAATCTTGAGTTCATTTCATATTCACTCTTGTAACAATGTATCGAAAATGAAAGTCGTTTGTGAACTCCGTGACTCCGAGGTAAAGTATTGGTCTTTAAAACCGGAGATTGTGGGTTCGAGCTTCGTCAAGGGAAATTGTTTAAAAATGGCTTTGTTTAAATCTAATTTCTTTATTTTTCATTTATTCATCGTGACATTATGTTAATTATTCAGTTAATGCTATGCAATTTCTAGATTTTTCGAAATCTAGATGATTCATGAATTTTGTATAAAGTAATATAAAATTTGAAATGAATAGTTAAAGGAGAAAAAAAAAATCTTAAAAATGAGAAGCTCCTACAGGGAACTATAATATGAAATGAAACTTCTCAAAAATGAGAATATTCCGCTTTTTTTTTTTTTTTTTTTTTTTTTTTGAGATGCGTGTTTTAACAGAGCAGAATAAGACAATACTTCCAATAAGCTTCTATTACGTTTATTATTTGGTTAGAAATTCTATAAAGATGTATGAAAATGAAAATATGAAACTGATCCAAGTAAAAACATGCAATAAATTAGGATGAGATAAATGTATCGATGGATAGAAAGAGCCTATTGGGTGGGAATTTTATTTTACGAATTTACCGATTAATCTTTAAACATTTCTTTTTTATTTGAGTGTTCTACGAGCTACTGTAGAAATTTATAAGAACAAATATATTATGCGGAACTGAGCACAGTGTATCTATGATAACCAGTTTACATAAGGAAGCATTGTTATCTTATACTACTAAGCAAGCAAAATTTGTATATTATATATATATATATATATAAATGATAGCTATCGTAATAAAATTTAGCCTTAAAATTTAGCAATTAAGCGATACAAAACAATACCAACACAACAAAAATATAACTGATTGTAACGTATAGGTAAGACTGACAAAAAAATGTTGCGATATAGATTAAGAACCAATAAGAGACAAAAACAATTTAAATTACATTTACCGACATGAATAATAATAATGAAAAAAGAACCATTAAACTTAATCACGGAGAAAGTAAATAAAGGACCACAGAAATAATAATTGTATAAAAATGCTTAAAATTTGAAGTATAAACTATTCAGGGGGCATGTACTTCATAAAGCTGTGATATATATATATATATATATATATATATATATATATATGTATGTATGTGTGTATGTAGGTATGAAGCTATATTTCACTGTTCTCGAAATCTGTCCGAAGAAGGCTGTACGATTTATGGTATAAACTACTTATTATAGATAGAAAACATGAAATTAATTACGTTTTTCTCAGGAACATTAGAATTATTTAATTATTTATGAAATAAATACGAATTCTGGCACTGTATTCGTAAACGCAAACTTTTGTACAAATCAGATTTTTTTTTTTTTTTTTTAATATAATTAAGAAAATCTTTTAGATTTATTACAATAACTTTATACTAAAAACTTTATAAGTGAACTGTATATTTATTTTAATTGAATTCTAAGAGTTATACTCGAAAACAGAATTATCTTTTTGTGATAAAGAGTTTAGAATTGTCAGTATTAAGTATTGTTTCATCATTCAATGTTTTAGTCAAGCAGGAATTTATGTAAAATATACTTTTACCGTTCTATAAATAATAAATTTTACTTTTAGCATGTTTATCTTATACTATTAAGCCAGCAAAATTCGTATATATATATGTGTGTGTGTTTGTATATTTCACTGTTCTCGAAAACGGTAGCTCGGACAGTCACGTGATTCCACACAAAAGTGCCCCCCAAAGTTCATTGTGTACATCGAAGTTCGATTTTCGAATTTTTGATTAGTTTTCTTTTAATTAATTGAAATATGAAAATAATAACCTTAAAATAGCTCTAAAATTAAATTTTATTCATAATTTAATTGTTGCCCAAAAATTTACGAGTTAATTTTTTTTCGACAGGAAAATAAATAAATTTGAGATCAATAAACTAACTAACTAACTAAATAAATAAATTATGCATCTCACAAAAATTGACGTCATTATCACTTTAAAAAGCTCATACAAATTGATAAAGTGCTAATATAGTTTACGATGCTAATATATGTTGTACTATTTCTTTTTTGACTTCTTTTTTTTCTATATTTTTACTGTGAATTTTTACTATAAAAAAAAAAAAAAAAACTGTCCATAACGTCACATCCGACTGCCTAGCGTTTTTTTTTACTATTCTAAATAAATTATACAAAAAGCAAAAAAAAAAAAAAAAAAAAAAAAAACTAAATAGTAGTCATAAAAATGATCTATTTTTATCTGAGTATATAATTTTATAGAAAAAAGTGCAATTTTAAAAATAGAAAATTTATTTCAGCAAGCACTATTTTAAACCTAAAAACCATTAAAAATATAAGCAGAATATATTAACGAAAAGGTGCCCGATAGAAGTATTAGCAAAATAGGCTTCCCCTTTTTCGACAAGAAATTATCCACAAAAAATAAATAAATAAATAAATAAATAAAAGAACTTCGCTAATGTAACGGTAAAAGTTCAAAAGCCGATATCGGTAAGATATAATAAAGTTTGTCGCACGATAATGTTTACTTATTTATTTATATTTTATATCCCAATCACTACGCTAATTTAACATGCAAATATATGAGCTGTTGTGCGTGACTACACATGTACGTTCTCGGGCAGAAATATTTGATTAATTCAAATTAATAATTAAATAACTAAATAAAAATATGTTTAGTGGGAAACATATATAACCATAGAAACATTAATTGTCTAAAATACGGCAGAAATAGTACTCACAGCATATTGTTACAAGGGATTAAGTCTTTTTCCTGCATCAATTGTACTGTTGCATTGAAAGTAGTTTTACAGGTGAAGTGGAAATAAAAAGGCAGTTCATTCCCTTCCAGTGGGACAAACTTGGCGAGTGGGCGACCAAATTTGATGAAAAATGGTAGTTTAGGGTTCCCGAAGATTCGAAGCTCTCCGACACACGAGAACATAGATCTCGATCTTTCCATGGAATTCTCGATGGAATCATCGCCAAGCCCCCTCACCAAAAGTTATAAATTGGAGTGAGTTCATTTCTGATAAATAGTAAGTAGTCACTGCGATTCGGAGTTATTCAGAGACCTATTCTAAGCGATTGAACTTTAGAGATTGTGAGCTCCATGTGACTGGACATTTTTCGTGGCTAGTGAAAATTTCTGCTCTGGAAAATGTAATGTTATTTGCTTTACTCCTGCGGAACAAGTGACAATTTTTGGACTGTTACAGAACATTCATCGAATAGTGACTTTTGCGGTACGAGTGACAGTTCAACCTTTCACAGAATATTCGAAGAATTAACACTATTATTGGACTGTTTTCCAGAATATTCGCTTTAATATTAGTTTTGTTGCACAGATTGGAGAAGTTCAAAAAATGTTTGATATTGCCAAGGAGGTCCCATACTAAAGCTGTGACGAAAATAACTGCCAATCGAAATACATTTATTTAAACGTTTCAATTATTCAACTAAAAATAAATCCTTTAAATATAGTGCCCAGCATAGCGTGTAAAGACTGCTAGTTTTTTAATTAATTGAGGTACGTTCATTTTAACATCAAAGTAATTGAAACAAAACAAAACAGAGAAATGAAAGGATGAATTACAGTGCATAGAGTATTGTTTATATATAATTGCGATTTAAATATAAAATTCTGCTTCGATATTTTTCGATACTCTTAGTTTCAAAATTGTTATCCGATAAGAACCCAAACTGAAGTTCACGGGTAAGGCCTTGTCGCAGGCACTAGAGACGTTGCAGTGAGGAAGTCTCTGTCGAAGGCAGCAAGGACGAAAATTAAAATTTTTGAGCAATTTCAATGTATTTTATTTTCATTTCTATTTGTAAAGCGGTATAAAAATGATGATTCCTTTTTTTTTTCTTTTTTTCTTTTTTTAAATTTATTTAAACATAGTGACCAGCGAAGCGGGCAAAGCCTGCTAGTTATCTATAAAATCCGACATGTAACTTGATCTCTACTTATTGCAACTTCAACGAAAAATTAGGTTTTAAATTATTATATTATTTAAATGTTATCTGTTTATTTACTATTTTGTCGTTAATTAATTTACAAATATGTTTCTTTTAGATAAGTAACTGCGTTCTTTGCATATAAAATGAGAGTATATTAACTATTTTATAGGTACTTTATTTTCACATTTTTAATTAAGTTTAATTGGTAGGGTTTATCAACTTGGGATACTAAAACATATTTTGCAATAATAAATGCAAGATAGATCACATTGAAACGAGATTAAAATTCGTCTACATTTTTTAAATTTTGATAATTTTCCTCGTTTATAAATAGCTATATAAAAATTAAAGCTATTATAGGGTAATGAAAAGTTTTAACTAAAACATCCATATTTGTAATTAAAACATGTCTGAATTGCCGAAAGAGTAATTAATTAAGATAAACATAAAGCAAATGTAGGAAAAGCTTTAATAATGTATTTGCACTTTATAATTTAACATAAGTTTCAGATTTTTTCAAATATTAATAAAAGCGCTGCGTTGCGTAAGAATAAAAAATAGATTTTTAGTAGATTTATTCCTGTTACTTAAACCTCATGCTTGATTAATTTTGAATTCAGTATATGTATAAATAAATTAATAATATAAGAATAGTTTGTTGTATTTTGTGAAATATTTTTTATTTATTTTCAGAAAATATTAATATATTTTTAATTAAATTTCAATGTAAATATTGCTTTATGAAACGCATTGTTTGTGTATGTAATCCAGATTTCGTACGGTCTTAAAATTTCCTTGAATTTCTGTACGAATAATAGTTTATATCAATTTTTTTAAATGCCTATAAATTTAAAAATAAATTTAATAATTAAAAATATTGATAGAAGTGTATTTGGAAAATCGTGAGTCTGTAAAGTTCAGGTGTTCGCGATAAAAAAAAAGAAGTGAAATAAATAAAATAAATAAAAACTGAAAATTTTTGATCTGACAAAAAAAAAAAAAAAAAAAAAAAAAAAAAAAAAGAAAGAAAGAAATTTGAAGTTTTGTTAGCTGGATGGTTGGGCTTTATGTCTCACTAATGCCTAAATTTGAAGTATATAATAAAAGTTAAGTAAAAAATCATTTTTTAAAGTTAGAAGCTTTTTATTGTGAAGCCCTAAAAAGCATAAAATAAAATTTATTCTGGCAAAGACATGCTACAAAGAAATAAAAGTTTTAACACTAAGAAAATTTTAGAGAAAAATATAGGTACTTTCCTTTTGCAAGAGATGAAAATTTTTTAATGTTCAAAATATTTTAAAAAGCTTTCGAGACCAATATTCTTAGTTATTAGTTTTTCTATAATCATTCGTTAGGCCAGAAATTTCAAATGTCTCGAAAGCTTTTTAAAATATTTTGAACATTAAAAAATTTTCATCTCTTGCAAAAGGAAAGTACCTATATTTTTCTCTAAAATTTTCTTAGTGTTAAAACTTTCATTTCTTTGTAGCATGTCTTTGCCAGAATAAATTTTATTTTATGCTTTTTAGGGCTTCACAATAAAAAGCTTCTAACTTTAAAAAATGATTTTTTACTTAACTTTTATTTTATGATTTTTAGTTACCAAAAAAGAAAAAGCTTCTTAAAAAAACTAATTAAAATTTCTTGGGATATTTTGTAGACAACGGAAGATTTTCTTTTATCAATTGGATTTTTTTTTTTTCGATTCTTTATCTGCAAAAAAAGTACTATATCGTTTTTCGAGGACCGAATCCGGGACCATCGCGCTATCAGCATGACGCTCTAACCAAAAGTCTAAGAACTGTCAAGAAAACTCATGGAATATTCTAGAAAAATCTAAAAAATACTTATACAAAAGGAATATTGTTCTCGAATGTATTTTAAAATATTTGGAATATTTAAATTTTTTCATGTTTTGCAAAAGTGAAATATCTACATTTTTCTTTAAATTTTTCTTGTTTTTGAAATTTTTATTTTAAGCTTTTTAGGGCTCCACAATAATAAAAATCTTTCAGTGTTATTTTTATTTATTTATTTTTATTTTTATTTTTACTGAAATTTTTATTTTGCGCGTTTAGTAACTCAAGAAAAAGCTTCTTTAAAAAACTATCAAAATTCTTTAGGACACTGTGTAGACAATGAAAGATTTTCTTTTATCAATTAGTATCTTTTCTATTAATTATCGGCAAAAAAGTAACACATCGGCTTGCAAAGATCGAACCCACAAGCATCGCGTTATCAACATGACGCTCTAATCAAATGCGCTAACGAGCGACGAAAAACGCTGTTTAAATTTACATTAAAGTGGTAGAGCCAAATCCAATTTCAATAAAAAGCTTCTAAAGGAATAATATATATATTTAACTTTTTATTTTGAGTCTTTTAGTATCTAAAAAAATGTTTCTTCAAAAAAACTCTTCAAAAATTCTTAGAATACTGTCTAGACAATGAAAAATTTCCTTTTATCAATTGACATATTTTCTATTAATTATCTGCAAAATTTAACACATCGATCGTTCGGGATGGAACTCAGCACCATCGCATTAACAACTTGACGCTCTGACCAACTGCGCCAACAAGCGACTATAAGAACTTGTGCCATTTACTTTAAAGTTGAGGTGCCTTATTTATTAGCGTGACATGAAGACGCGATAGTGAAATCCAATTTCAATAAAAAGCTTCTAAAAAAATTATTTATTTATTTATTTTTATTTAAATTTTTATTTTGTGATTTTTAGTAACAGATATATAATGGAAGCGTCTTGGTTTTTTAGCGTAACAAAAAGCCGATGAAAAATTCAGTTTCATATAATACTAATATATACATATAATGAAGCTTCTAAAAATAAATTTTTATATATTTTTTATTTAAAACATTTTATTTTGTGCTTTTTTAATATCTAAAATGTTTTGTATTTTCCAATATCTAAAAAAAAAAAAAAAAAAAAAAAATGCTTCGTAAGAAAAACTTCTCAAAAAATTCTTAGTGTAAGCAACGAAAAATTTTCTTGTATCAGTTGACACCTTTTCTACTAATTATCGGCAAAAATTAACACGCTGGACCTTCCGGGGACCGAACTCATGACCACCGAGCTACTAACGGGACGCTCTTACCAACTGAGCCGCAGAACGACAAACGAAATTGCTTATATTTACTTTAAAATGAAGGCGCCTTGTTTACCAGCGTGACATGAAGACACGATGACCAAGTCAATTTCAATTAAAAACCTTCTAATAATATTATACTTTTAAAAAATTAAAAAACACGCTTTTTTGAAATGTGAACCAAAAAGCACAAAATATCTATCTTTATAGTATTAAAATGTAGGGTAAGAGAAAATCAAGTAAGTGATACACCATAATATTTACATACTTTTAAGTCTTTAATGAATATATAATTTAGAATTAAACAAAAACCATTTTTAAAAAATCTCCTCTGACTGGGCTCAAACATTAGACCTTTAGGTTCGTAGCCCGGAGCTTTACCTCACAGCCACATCGTTCCCGTAGGGAGAGTCTTTTTTCACAATATAGATTTTTTTGTTTACTCCCAGAGCAGTTACAAACATACATACAAACATACATACAGGTGAACCTAATAAGAACGTGTTAAAAAGGTACATTTGTTCGAGACTCAATCTGCATTTAAATCAAGCCAGTTGTTTCTCTTATTACTACTATTATTTATGTCCTAGAATCTTAAATGTCTGCATACAATTCTCAATTATCATATTAAAAGATGGGAAATAACTCGTGGTTCACGTTGATGATTTAAATTTAGTTAGTCCAATTAGTTGAAAAGATATTAACTAAAACTGTCATAATAGCTTTAGAAATATTAAATAATTAATGTCAAGCTCATAGAAATATAACAAATTCTTCGCACGTTCATTTATTTATTATTAGCTGCCTTAGGCGATCAGCAGGATTGCGGTCCTTGAAAAACCTCACTGTATTATTCTGCCACTTTAATACTTTAGTTACCGTATGAGTATGAGGAATTAATTTTAATTCTTGAGCAATTTTCCCGGACATGGTAAAATATAGTAAAGCACTTCAACCAATTACATTTAATAAAAAAGTATGTTTTCGCTCAGTTATTGTTAGCCCTGTATGACCTCTATAAATTATGCGCACACCACATTGTGTACTTAAAAGTACTCCTATATTAAAATCACACAACACAACCTGAAATGCACTTCCAGCAATTTCCGCGTATAGTCCTATTATATTCTAGACTTTTTGGGTAACCTTACAAACGAACGGTGAATAACTTGCATATCATAATCTGAACTGCACATGTTTTTGTTCATATAAAAAAAAAATTCATTTCATTTTGTTTGATGCAGCTTTCAAATGTTATACTGTACTTACCGTAATTTTCGCCCATAGACGTATTCCCCTATACAAGAACCATTTACTGGATCTCAACGAAAATTTTAGTGCAGTATGATACACATTTAGAATATCGAATTTAAATTTCCTTCTACTAATTATCTTTTAAATATGCTCATAAAACAAACACACACAGATACACACAGAGCGATCGCCAGAAATCTGTTTTTTAAATTCAGAGAATTTAAATATGTGTAAATATTGCAAAAATATCTTGAAAATTTGATTCAAAAACAATACTTTTCTACCATACATATCAGTAAGAGAAAGTAATAATAAAGTCTGTAAAAGAAAAAGTAAATGTTACTGATTAAAGTAAAATATTTCTAGTAGAATAATATGATATTAAGGTTACGTTTTTTTTTGTATACTACACTTTAAACTTTATGCGTATTACTGAAGAAAAAATTTTTCGTTCCAAAATCAGACATTGCAGTCTATAAAATTTCTTCTCGAATAAAATAGAGGAAATGTGACTTTAAATATAAAGCAAAAATATAACTTTGCATAGTAATGAACTGCAATTTTTCCCTATTGAGGTGAATTCACTAAAATCCCTTTTCATGGAAAAGTTCAGAAAAAGTTTCGGAAATGTTTTTTTTTTTTTTTTTTTTTTTTTTTTTTTTTTTTTTTTTAAAGCAAATAATAATAAGTCTAAAACGGAGGATAAATTATAAAACTGCTATTGAAAATAAATACACTGGGAATTAGACTTTATAATTTAAGCTTTTCATCGAAATATTTTAAGAATATATTACCATAATTAAAAATAAACTCTTATTCATGGCAAAAATATTTTTTTGTGTTTCCACATTTAAAATAACATGATAAAATAGCACCTTTCTTGAACTTTACTACCCATTAAACCTTTAAAAAACTACCCATTAAACCTTTATTATAACTATTAGTTTCATATCTTGTGTATATTTGATATTTTACTGATGCATAAATCGAAATATCTTAGAAATATAGATAAAATATCTACAATATGTAAGATTATAAGTTTTTCAATGTACACTGTAAAAAATAGGTTCTTAAAAATAAGTATATAATGTCTCAAAATATCCCATAAACAATATATACTTAAATTTGAAAACCCATGTACTCATTTTTGAGTATACTGACATGCTCAAAAATGGGGTTGACCAATAAGAATCCCTATATCCCCCTGTTTGACGTGACAATGTACTCAAAAATGAGTACATGGGTTTTTTAATGTAAGTATATATTGTTTCGGGGCTATTTCGAGATCATATATACTTATTTTTAAGAACCTATTTTTTACAGTGTACACTAAGAAAAAAAAAAAAAAAAGAGTCATTCTTGACTAATTTTGCTATAATTAATCATTAAAAAAATGGCTGATACCGAACGTATGGTAATAACGACTAGTTATTACCAACTATTTACTGGAGCATTTTTCATTACTGTAGCATTAATAACGACTAGTTATTAATGCTACAGTTAAATTTCATTTAGGGAGTCATCTAAGTACTAAATTTTGCATCAGCTTCATGTTTTTAAATAGTAGTGCCCATTTTTGATTCTAGGTTTGAATTTCTGAGATCAAGGCCGTCAGAATAAGGTATAGTTTACATACGTTTAATTATATCTTTATGGGCTAACAAATGAAAATATATTAGCAGTTCACAAATAAATGTAAAAAAGTGTTAAATTAAGATCTTCAACAGAAAAATATTTTATTTATTCAGATAATAACCGGAAAAAATTATGACAATCTTGAATATAAAATAAACTAAAGTAATGCTAATTAAGAAATTGTCTCTGTGTGTAAACTTATTTGAATAGCTATTTAAATTGCTATGTATGGAAGATTATAGATACCACAAATGGTAACACGTGACCGCTTCCAATCTTGAATAAAAATTGAAAAATCTCTTTAACTTGAAAAATATGAATAGGAATGAATAGTAAATTTGTAAACTCATGTTTTCAATGATGTGTAATTTATTCATGCAAAAATTAATGAAGGGCGAAATTCATATTTTTAATGTACATTCATTAAAAATTTTCATAATATATATATATATATCAAAAGCATGCATGAATATATTTGGATCACTTCATTCTAAAGCAGGAAAATATAAAATTTGAATTTAGTAAGTTTTCAGAAATATATGAATCAATATATGTTATATTCATTTAATATTAACATCCTCAAATTCCACAACTTATAACTGTATAAAAAAGTTTGAGATAAATGTATAAACTATACAATTTTCCGAGCTTATTTGATAAAATATTTTCCGAAAATTGCAAAAATGGGTGTTGCTTGCATTTGAAAAAATAAAGTTGGTGTTAGTGAAATACTTAGTTATGTGGACTACCTCCTAAAAAATCTAAGTATCTAAGTATAACATTGAAAATTAGACTATAACTAATCAATCAGTGCTAACTATATATTTATACGATGATTTTCAGAAAAATAAGTCAGTGGTGGCTTTTTTTGTTCTTTTATTTATTTATTTATTTAGTTGTTTATGTGACTGTATATTAATGAGAAATTTAAAAACATACAAAACTGAAATTAATCGTCAAATTGTTGATATTTTCTCACTCATTAGGAAATACCAAAGAAATTTGGGAAACAAACATATCAGGCCTCATAATGTTCCTAAAAGTTTATTCCCGTTGGTTGACAACACTAATATCGTCACTAAAAATTTTCTTGAATGTTTTTATCATAAAACAATTCTAAAAATTATTTAAAAAATACTATTTTAGTATAGTCGTGCCAATATAATAAAATGAACGTAAAATCTTTGCTACGCTGCGAAGCCTGATACGTATATATTGGTAAAGAAAAAAATAATAGTTAAAACTTTCGTCAATACAGGACGTTGTACGCGAAAAGATCACATGTTTCCAAGAAAAACTATGTTTATTAACATGCAAATGTTTGCAGGTACAGTCGGTAACAGAAGTGTCCGAACACAAGCAAAAATTCCTATGTAAAAAAAAAATACACTTCATAAGGTTTTGTTAAATAAACCCTTATCGAATCACACTGACTAAGAACAGGATTCGACAAGGATTTATTTAACAAAACCGTATGATTTGTACTTTTTTTACATAGGAATTTTTGCTAGTGTTCGGACACTTTTGTTACCGACTGTATATAAATACACTTTTTTTTTTTTTTTTTTTTTTTTTTTATCCCCTTTCATGAGAATAACTTTTTTGCAAGTCGTGTTCAATTTTATTAATTCCTTCATTTTCTTTCTCTCTCTGTATATATATCTTTTAAAAAAATATATATACGTATGAGACACCCAGTATATTACTTGTATATGGAAACTTATTGATATTTTAGAAATAATGAAAATTATATTTAACGTTTAGTTTTTTTTTTTTCTACCATCGCATTACAAGTTCCTGTTTGACCCGTTCCGGGATTCACTCTTAGGATTGTAGTAAATACAAAAAACTAGAAAAATGAAAAGATAAATTACTATACATATACATTTACTTCTGTAAGTTAATATTTAAGAAACCTAAAATGTATTTTTCCCCCTCTACTAGGAAATGTTTGTATCTGAAAATGCAAGGAAGAGTAAATCTCAATGAGATTTCACGTTATTAAATAATAATCGAAATTTAATTTTTAACACCAAATTATTTAAAATAGTTCATCGTGATTATCCTCAAATTACTAATATACCTGCATTTAAAATATTATTATTTTATTTTTTCTCTTGTAATTAATTTTTTTCGACCTGTGCTTACCTTGTACTTGATTGTTCAGTTTTGTTAAATAAATCCTTGTCGAATCCTATTCTTAGTCAGTCTAAAAACAGGATTCGACAAGGATTTATTTAACAAAACTGTATTAAGTGTACTTTTTTTACATAGGAATTTTTGCTAGTGTTCGGAGACTTTTGTTACCGACTGTAGTTCAGTTTTACACATTTAATTTTTTAATATTATATTCACCTGGCATGAAAAAAAAAAAAAAAAAAAAAAAAAAAAAACTCTGCGTTGCTTCGAAAAGAATTTATGTTGAGAATTAGAATTATTCTATCGTATTTAATCTTTATTTTATGGAAAAATAATTTTTGATTAATCAATATTTATTATCTGTCATGATAACAATTACTATTCACTGAAACGATTTATTTTATTTATTTATATATATATATTTTTTTTCAAAACAATTCTTTGTAAATGTGCCAATGAATTTTGAATGTACTTTTCATCTTTTGAATTAAAGAACGACTCCTCCAAAGCTATGCAAAGCATAGGTAAAATTTTGTTTTCTTTATCTCAATACATTGATAAGATTACGATGTTTGGTTTTTTTGTTAAATTATCTTTTTTATTTATTTTACTCAGTTGAAATTCACCGATGGAAATAAAAATTTTCTTTCTTTTTTCCAATACATTGTTTTGAGTATGACTATCATTTTCAGCGTTAATTTTGGAAAATTAGGTTTTCATTATTTATTAGATTACTTTAAGATTTTAATCATGTGTGTCATTTTAATAATTGCAATCAATAAAATAATGTTTTTTTTTCTAAATAAAATACCTTTATATTTATAAATAGTATAAACTAAGTGTATTAAAATATACAGCATATATATTAATGTATAGTATAAGTACATACATATTTTACTCACTAAACGCATTTTGAGGTTTGTCACTTCCACATAATTTTAAACGTTTAATAATACATTAATAAAGCGACTACTTTAATTAAAATAATTCTGAAAATTAGTGGATTTCAAAAATAGATGAAAATAAATAAATTAATTAAATTAAATGCATTTCTATGCAAACACGTTTAGTTTGTTTTTTAGTGCTAGAGGCCTATTTCAGTCGGTATAATTGTCGAATTTTTATAATACACTCTTAATTAGTGCTAGAGGCTTATTTCAGTCGGTTTATTGAATGGGGATTTATTGAATGAAGTCCCCCCAAGGCACAACTTTGACATGAGTCCCTCCCAAGGTACCCCTATTTCAGTCGGTACAGCGTTGTCGAATTTTTATACGTCACTCTTAATAGTGCTAAGGGCCTATTTCAGTCGGTTTATTGAATGGGGATTTATTGAATGAAGTCCCCCCAATGCACAACTTTGACATGAGTCCCCCCCAGGCCCAACTTTGACATGAGTCCCCCCCAAGGTACCCCTATTTCAGTCGGTACAGCGTTGTCGAATTTTCATAATACACTCTTAATAGTGCTAAGGGCCTATTTCAGTCGGTTTATTGAATGGGGATTTATTGCATGAAGTCCCCCCAAGGAACAACTTTGACATGAGTCCCCCCCCAGGCCCAACTTTGACATGAGTCACCCCAAGGTACCCCTATTTCAGTCGGTACAGCGTTGTCGAAATTTTATAATACACTCTTAATAGTGCTAAGGGCCTATTTCAGTCGGTTTATTGAATGGGGATTTATTGAATGAAGTCCCCCCCCAAGGCCCAACTTTGAAATGAGTCCCCCCCAGGCCTAACTTTGACATGAGTCCCCCCCAAGGCACACCTTTGACATGAGTCCCTCCAAGGCCCAACTTTGACATGAGTCCCCCCCAGGCCCAACTTTGACATGAGTCCCCCCAAGGCCCAACTTTGACATGAGTGCCCCCCAAGGTACAACTTTGACATGAGTCCCCCCCAAAGGCACACCTTTGACATGAGTCCCCCCCCCCAAGGCACACCTCCCCCTCATTGGGAAAAAGAGAAAAAACGTTGTTTTGCGGCTATAAGACAATTTGGACTTTCAACGTTATTTCTTACAATATCTGCAACTGAAACACATCTGTTTGATTTAATGAAAACTTTATTATGGAATTTAGATTGTCACGAATTAACTAAAGAAGAATTTGTCGATATTAACAAGTTTAGCAGTAGGCCTCTGGCATTAAATTAAAATGTGTCAATGTCAGATTTTCATGTTTTTTTTTTTTTTTCTTTTTTTTTTTTTTTTTTTTTTTTTTTAATAAAAAAAAAAAAAAAAAAAAAAAAAAAAAAAAAAAAGTACAACTGAGAACTGAAATATATATAAAAAAAAAAAAAATCAGAAAAATTATTGCAGTCTATTTAAACATTTTCTTAAACTAGAGAAAATGCATAAAATATTCCATGGTACTTCCAACCTACAAGGCTAAAAATTTAAAAATACTTAAATGTTTATCCAGTATAGCGTTTGAGTATAAACGTCTATCTACTATTGAGATTTTTCTCTGCTGGCATAAATAAGAAATTAGTAATAATAATAAATAATAATAATAGTAATAATAATAATAATAATAATTGTAAGATTAAAATTTTTTATATAAACCCGTTTTTATATTTTCTGTTGAATCACAGCTGTAGAAGTACATTAGCACGTTATCAATGCGTATAAACTTTTTAAAGTGATAATGACGTTAATTTTTGTGAGATGCATCATTGATTTTTCACAATTTTTTAACGTTCACGGTTAATTAAATGTATTTTTTTCATGTCGAAAGAAAGTAAACTCGTAATTTTTTTTTTTTTTTTTTTTTTTTTTTTTTGGCAACAATTAAATTATAGGTAATATTTTAATGACTATTCTTATAGCTATTAGGAGGTTACCACTTTTATATTTTAATTAATTAAAAGACAACTAATCAAAAATTTGAAAATCGAGCTTCAAAGTATTATGTTGTCACCAAGTTCTGAGCTATTGTGAAAGTTTCAAATGTCTAGCTAGTAGGGAGTTAAAAATCGATTGCAAGATTTGCACCGGACAAACAAACACACAAGAATCGAAGTTAATAAAAACATGGTAAAATCGTAACTCTGATAACAAACTCTACATCTTTAGTAAAGATATCTTTTAAATAATCACTTATTTAATGGGTTATTCCAAAATAAATATCAGCGTTTTAAAAATGTGTAAGAAATAATGGAAATTGTTAACAAAGAAGTATACAAATCGAAATTTCAGAAAAAACAAAATCCACTATTAAATTGCGTTTAATATTATTGTGATAATAGTCGTTATTATTTTTAAACAGGAAATATAAGTAGAACTGGATAAAAGACTGGGCGGCTATTAGTCATTACATTTTCTAATTATGCTATATTGCTCTCAGAGCTCAAGGGTGTTACCACAAACAAGTTCAACTGGTTTTTATCATTCTAATGACGAAGTGCTCTTTCATTAATAATATACGATGCTTAGTATTCGATTCACACTCGCAAATATTGCAACATAATGAAAATATTATATGATGCTATTTTTATTTATATGTGTTCCAAAAATTACACACGCACACACATATATGTATACACCGAGAAAAAAATACATACCGCGTTCATCTAGAACGAATAAGTGGTTAGTTTATAAATCCCTAAACTAGAAATATAGATTTCCGAGCTATGCGTATAAGACACCCCATTAAGCTCAATAGACGAAATGATCGAGAATTTCTAGTCTATACATTTCTAGGTGGTGGAACACTAATCTGGATATTCTCAATATGCGCAATCCTTTGTATTGCGATAAATTCTTGCTTGATTATCTAGAATCAGGTCATGAACTAAGATTATAGTTGCTAAAACTCGCCTCTTGTACTCACCATTTATTTGCAGAGATATTTAAATAAGTTTGACCTCGATAATATCATAGCTGCCAATATTTTAATTTATTCCGGAGTACTTTTAGCCCCGCCTTTATTTCGTACCACTTATTTTTTTAAAGTAATTTTCTCTTATTTTATCGAAGTTATATATTGAGAAAATTTTTCTATAAATAAAGTGGTGCGAAATAAAGGCAGGGCTAAAAGTACTCCGGAATAAATTAAAATATTGGCAGCTATGTAATATAGACACACGCTCTAGAATTCTATTTGGGGTTTCTAGAACTCGCTTCCAAAGGGGACTAGTATTGATAAGGATGACATGGAAATACTTTTACTAGAGTCACAATCTTGATTGTAGATGCCAGTTACAGATTTTTTTTTTCTCAGCGTATATAATATATATATATATATATATATATATATATATGTTTAGAGAAAGAGAGTTTCAAAACTCTTTATACACCAAAATACCTCGAAAGGAAACAAATTTCCTTTGACACATCAATTTCAAAAGTTTCATGCATTGAAATAATCTAGCACATGACGTATCACTTTTGGCCCCACGTGACACAAACTATTTTTTTTCAAACGGGAACCATACCTTTTCTGAACATAATTATGTTAAGCGATTTTTTATTTTATTTTTTTTTTTTTTTAATATCTCAATAAAGAAGGAATTTAGCTGAACTAAATAATTACAAAAGTGTCATACATTCAAATGATCTATCACATGAAGTATCATAGGGAGAGCTGTGGTGCCCCCGGGGGCCCCACAAGACAAAAACTTATTATTATTAATTTTATTTCATACGGAAGCAAAAATTCTTCTTTACAGAATCGTGTTAAGCGGATTTTTTTTTTTTTTTTTTTTGCAGAATAAGGGGCCACAGGAGCCCGATTTTTATGTTGTATATACCTCATGTTAATAAATGTATTCTTCAGTATAAAAACATGCAGTAACTATAGTTTTTTCTTTAGCATTAGTTACTATATATTCCTTTCTTAAAATTACTTTGATACAGCTTTAGCATAGGGACTCCTTGGCGGTTTTTATATTTTTGTTGTCATTTTGGAGATGAATTAAAATGGATATCACAATTCCGTAAGTAAAGATTTTACTGAAAAATGTCCGAGCTACTTTGGTGCCAAATTTCAAATTTCGCCAAGAGGTACAAGCTGTTCCATTCATTTAGCTTAATTTTTACCAATTTTATTTTTAATACTTTTTTAACTTAAAGCGACAGGGAAAAGGGAAAGACAGTTTTTAATTGGTCTAAATATACAAAATGTCTCCAGGTAAAATATTATCCGTTTTCCGTTCTGCTTATCATTAAAGAGAAAATGGCAAAAGTAGTTTTTCTTACATCATTGACATCTCTATAAATTAAATTAAAGTAAGCTATATAGTACCATTATATTTAATTTTTCATAAAAAAAAAATATTTTCTAAATTAAATATTATCTAAACCTTAAAAATAAATAAATAAGTAAATAAAATAAAATAAAATAAATAAAAAGTAATAAAAAAAATTCAAAGTGTATTAGAAATAATGGTGACAACGCAAAATCGCTGTCTCAAAGAAATACTCCTGCCTTATTAAAAAAGTAAAAAAAAAGAAAAAAATTGCTTTTCAGGCAACCCAATAGATAAGTTCTTCAGCTGTTTCTAAATTTTATTAAGTTTTATCGCAAACGTTTCATATTAAAGGAAAATGAACATCTTACCCTGAGAAAAAAAAATATACCGCCTTTCTCTAGAATGAATATGTGGCCATTTTCTAAATCCCTTAACTAGAAATATAGATTTCCGAGCTATGCGCATAAGGCACGCCAATAAACTGAATAGACGAAATTATCGAGAATTTCTAGTGTACACATTTCTTGATGGTGAAGCAATGTTCTGAATACTCTAAATATTCTGAATTATTTATATTGCTAGAATATGGGCATTGCCCTCGAGAATATGGGCAAACGCTCTAGAATTCTAATATGGGCTTCTAGAACTCGCTTTCCAAGGGGACTATAATTTATAAGGATGACATGGAACTATTTTTTCTAGAGCCACAATTTAGATTCTAGATGTCAGTTACAGACATTTTTCTCTGTATAGAAAATGTATACTCCCCAATATATTCCGTAATATATATATATATATATATATATATCGTTTCATTTTATCGTTAAATAAAAAAAAAAAAAAAAAAAAAAAAAAAAAAAAGGTACAGTATTTTATACCCTTTGTGCTTTAAATGGTGCATATTTATAAAGTTCTACGTAAAACACCATTTTTAACATGATTTATATCTATGTTGATGGTTTGATATTTATCTTTAACATAACTCTTAGACTAAAACAAATTAGAAGGATAATTTTTTTAAGAAAATGTACTTATTTCATATCTTACATAATAAAGTATAAACTGTACTATTAAAGTTAGCCATATACATGCAGAAAATCGTAATACTTCATTTGTTTCATAGCAAGAAAATTTATTTTAATTAAATGTGAAATATAAGAAAATAGAACATTAGAGTTACGATTACCCATAATATTTTCTCATAACAATTAAATAAATGCATATCATGTGCAATAATATTCCCACTAAACAAGTGTAATTCCTATTTATGAAATAACTTAAATATTTTTTTACAGAATGTAATTATTTTCTTTGTGTAGAAAAAAGTAACAACATTTAATAAATTACTGTTAATTTTCTAAATGTTTTCTACCTAATCTCCTAGAGAGTTCTAAATTAATAAAGAAAATTTTTACATAACATTCCTTTTAACGTAAAATGATGTAACATTAGATTTTCAATTTAAATGTAGTTAAAATTAATAGGTTCTTTGTTTTAAAGTAAATGTTTACATATAAAGTTCGTTATTTTTTTTATTATTTATTTATTTATTTATTTTTATAAAATGTTTTTAACAATTTCCAACAAAGTTGAAAAGTGTTTATGACTTGGGTTTGTCTGTCTGTTCGTCTGTCCGCATTCTAACTCCAGTAAATATTTTTAGAATTCCTTGAAACTGACATATATTATTCAAGTTTACTATGGAATGTTCCCTATGGAAAATGAAGTAAGTATTCCTACTCGTTCGTGTACAAGAACACATAGAAAAATTCCAAAGTACTGCATTAAAAGCTATTTTTAACACGCTTATATTAGCTTCACCTGTATGTATGTATGTTTGTAACTTCTCTGGGAGCAAAACGTGATTGCACAAAATCCTTCAAATCTCAAACAAAAAACCATTGTGTATGGTTTCCAGAGCTTTTTAAGAAAACGGCTGATGGCTGAGCTACAAAAATTTGCATGGTGGTTCGTAATGACCTCTCCTGATGCACCTCGAAGCCCGATTTTCGAATTTTGTTTTAGTTTTCTTTTAATTAATTAAAATGTTAAAATAAAAACCTTCTAATTACTGATAAATTGGCCATTTAATTTTAATCCTTAATTTAATTGTTGCCAAAAAAAATTATCATTATTTTTTGGACAGAAAAAAAAAAAAAAAATGTGAACAACAAGAGCGTGTTCAGTAGAGCGCCCGAGATGGATCAATTCGACCGGGCGATGACGTCACTGATCCTGGACCGGTCTTGGATCGGGCCAGGAATCTACTGAACGCTTTGGAACAATTTTGACGTGATAGGAGCAGCGCCATCTATTTAATTTGACCTGTATTATTGTATTTCTGTTGTTTATTTTGTCTGGACTTTTAATACGTAATTCCATAAAATGCTAAACTATATTACGTTTTTTCTTTAAAAAAAAAAAAAAAAAAAAAAGAAAAGAAAAGAAAGAAAGATCTTTTATGTAATAACAGTTTTACTTCTTTCTTATTAATGTAGAATTCTGTACTCTGCTAACAAAAAATAAGAAGCTATTAATTGATTGTACTGACAAATTACTAATATACAATACTTTGGTTATGATTTTTCTAAAATCACGTATAAATTTTAATCATGAAAATGTTAAGAATGTTACATTACATTTATTTTTAAAGGAGCAGAGTAGATTTATCTTAAATGAGCACTTAAAACACCTTTCTTTCTCTTCGAATTTTATTATGAACAGAAATGTACAACAAAAACGTTTTTGAAAAAAATAAATAAATAAATTATATAAAATATGAAATATGCTGTTCAGTTAATATAATGGATTTATATAAAAAATAATCTTATTTTCTTCTTCGATTTATGAATCAATATAAAGAGCTTTTTCTCTTATTACCGACTGAATATTAAAATAAACTAGCAATGTAAACAACACTGCATAATTTTATGGCTACTTTTTTTACAGTCTGTTTTGTTTATTAAATTTAATAATTGACATCTTAAACTTATTTTTACCTAAAGTAAAAATATGTGGAAGGATTTTAATTTATTTACTTATAGTTAACTTATTGTTTTAAAGGTAAAAAATACAATTGTTTACAAACTTTTCTATTTGTAAACAAAAAACAATCGCATGAATGAAAAGCTTTGTCTGAAAAAAAAAATATATATAATTTTTCCCAGCTTATTTTTATATATTAAATTAACAAAATATGATAGCCTCCGAATTAAAAAAATATATTTTTTTTGTTTCAATTAAAATTGTGTAAATTTTTGTTTTAATTTTATGTTTGAATGTTACGTTCATCAATAAAAAAAATTACGTATCGAAAATCGTTATTACGTAAAAAATCTTTTTTACACAATAAATAAATAAACATAATATAGTTTAGCATTTTATGGAATTACTTACCTTATTTTCTACAGCACAAACAATGCATATAAATAGGTACATATGTATTAATCCTCAGCTAATCAAACAAATAAACAATCATTGTCAAAAACAGATGTTTATTGTTCAGGTTTTCACTGCGTAATGTCAATCAGAGCCTTATTTTCAACCTATTGCGCATTTGATCCATCACGTGACCCAATGGATCAAGAAAATTTTCTGGGCTTTCTGATCCACGACCGGTCGAGATCGGTCCATTCCACTGAACGATGTAACTCTGGATCGGTCGACACCACTGAACGCTTTTGGCTCGGAATCTTTCGACCGGTCGTGGATCGGGCGCTCTACTGAACACGCCCTAAAAATTACATTTATTTAAAATATTTAATATTATTCCTTAATTTAATTGTTGCCAAAAAAATTATCATTATTTTTTCGACAGAAAAAAAAAAAAAAAAAAAAAAACGTGAACAATAAAAATTACATTTATTTAAAATAAGGAAAGTAAATTAAAGCGTGTTCTTTAATTTTTTAAAACTATAATATTATTATAAACTATATTTTAAAACTTTTTTTTTTGGTCACAAATCATAATGATAGTGACATTTATTATTCATTTGCAGAAAACAATATGTTTTCTATAGAATATAGTACAATTAGCAATGAGATTTACATGGTTTCACAAAAATATGCAGATGCATTAACTGCTATAAATTAAAATTGATGCAATAGCATTTTAGTTATTATTTAGCGATTTCAACAGTATACTAGTTATTTAGTGTTGTGGTAATACTCTGTCCTTCAGTGATTAAAAATTCTCCAAATAACTCCTCATTTAAATGGATTTACAAAAATTTTCATCAAAATTTATTGAATATTATATATTATTGTCCAGAAAATTGAGTGGAGTCACTTCAGTTACATATATATATATATATATATATATATATATATATATATATACAGGGTGTCTAATAAGTTCTTATGCAATTTAAAACTTAAAATACAGAAAAGTTAAAGAAAATAAAAGGCTTTAATTTAAAGCAAATTACGAAACAAACATTCAGAAAACCACCATAACAAATATTTAGGGATACTTCCACCTTTTTGTTTTTTTACCAGCTTTAGTCTTTTCTCGAAGCTATCACATGTGTATGGCTTGCATTGGGATTTCATCCCATACTTTAAGTATAACGTTTTTGAATTGTGTTAAATTGCTGCATTTCACACCTTTAAGCTTCGACAACATGTAACTCCATGCAAAATAATCTAAGGGGAAGCTGGGCAATAAGTCGGTCAAATTTTCTCGGCACTATTGTTGCACCTTATTAGCTGTGTGGGATGGCGCACCGTCTTGCTGGAAGCAATAATAATCGTCTCCATACATGTTTTGAAAATTTGGTAATAAAACTTTCTCCAAAACTTCCTTCTGATACATTTCTACATTAATCTTTACCCTTTTTTCAATAAAAACTAAAGGAAGTTTCCCCCTTTTTGAAAAAGCCCCCCATACCATTAATGATGAAGCATTTTGAAATCTTGGCACAGTAGCTTGATTGTCAGGGATATCTTGAATGGATGCCGACCATACTCGATCATTCTGGGAATTGTGGGATTGTTGTAGAACAAAAAGTTTCTCATCGGAGAAGATAAATTCATCACCTGCGTGCCAAGAGAGCAAGGTGTTAACTCTTTCATACCTCTTTGCTTTTGAGACCTTTGAAATTCCATGTATTCTTGTTTTTTTTTTTTTTTTTTTTTTTTTTTTTTGTAAGCTTTATATCTTAGATCATTTTTCAGAAGATTGTGGACAGATGATATTTGAAATCTTGAAACCTCGTTATAAATTTCTAAGAGAGGTCTATCCATGTCTCCGGATGCGCTCTCTTACGGACTTCTTCAGTCCGTGCAGTGCGAGGTCTGCCGAATCTATACCTGTCCTGCACAGATAAAGTTTCATTATACCTTCCCATCGTCCTATAAATACAATCACGTTTGACACCTAAGTTTTTCAGGTCTCTGAAGATTTTGCCTGCTTTATGTCCTTCTAAATATTTTTTTTTTCGCGATTACCTTTCTACATCCTTTCATGTTTTCTGAAACAAAATGAAAAATATTACAATTGATTCTATTACATATATTCTTTAAAGACACATTGTAAAACAATGTTAAAAATTTATGTTAAAACAATGTTAAGTTTTAAATAAGACTATATTCAAAATACTGTATGAGAACTTTTTGGACACCCTGTATATATACATGAGCTACCATTTGTTTAAGTTTCATTAACAATATCAATTAAAAAAAAGTAATTGTGGGCCATTACGTTCTTTTTTATTTTTTTCACTCTAATAGAGGGCGCTATCATTCCTTTCTCTCTTGTTCTATAGCATCTATAGGTAAACAAAACCTCTATCTTTGAATTGCACATTTACGTATTTCTAATTATAATTTCAGTTTCAAATTTAAATTTAAGGTTTATTAGTTAATAAAATAAGCAGAAACAATTTAAACTATGTAGGAATATAGGAATAATTTAACAAATGAAATTAAACATAACCCCAAAACACACGAAGGTATCCATCTCCTTGATGAAGACCTCTGTGTTTTTTGGGGTTTTATTTCATTTCATTTGTTAAATTATTCCTATATTCAAGTTTTGCATTTCCTTTTGCAGCAATTTCGCGCATTGGTTTGTAATTCCCTGTTGGATTTTTGTATCTTTAAACTTGTTTTAATTTTATATCGTATGCATAAATATTCGTTTTAAGAGTTTCTTATATATATATATATATATATATATATTACTCACCTATGGTAGAGGAAATATTGTTTTTAGGTCAGACTTTCAAAATTTGGGTCTTTGTTATATTTATACACCTAGTCCGAAAAACAGCTCTTTAGCGGTTGCTCCGGTTGTCGATATTTGCGCATGCGTGAGTGTGAGTATGTTATTATCTGAAGAACAAATATTAGCAATATTAGCAGGAATTTCAAATTCAGTATTCTAAAGTATTTCGATGGAATTGAAAATTGGTTCATGTACAGGTACATCCAAACGTATTTAAATATATTACTGTCTAGGAGCAAAATTTATGGTAGGTAGAATGTTGGTAAAACCTTCTCACACAGAGTTTTTTGTAAATTAGAATTGTTTCTAAAACTATTTTAAACTGCTTTTAAAGTATGTATTTGCGATGTACTATGTTTGTTATCTTACACATTATTCTGTTCTGGGGGTCACCGAAGCGGGAGAGCCATCCCTTCCGTGGAGGATCAAAATTGTGATGGTATGTCTCCGGACCACCTGTAATTGTGTGTCATCGTCGCCAATTGCCCATCTGCGCAGCACTAGTGCGACGTAAAACCCAACCAACCATTCCCACTTTATTCTGATATTTGGCTTTATAGTATTCAAATACAGGGTAAGAGAAAGTCGTGTAATTGCCACCCTGGATTTATTTTATTTTTCCAAGTACTAAATTATGTTGCAACTTCCAAGTATTTTTCATTTAAAATTTGTACATATTGTAGACATTTTGAGGTACATTTGCTTACATTTTCACTGATATGTCAAATAATTATTCAATTATAATTTAAATAGATTATTAAATCTTCCAGAGGAAGACAGAGAAAAGAGTTAAGTGAATATAATTTTGATAGAATTTGCGTATGATAATTATTTAAATGATTTGAAATTGCTTTGAAAGAGTGTTAATATTGCAATTAATTCTCCTTTATCTTATCTATCCTAAATGATTAAGTATGCTAAGTGTTCTAATTTTGATTAATATTATGTTAGACTTTCATGGTAATTGTAAGATTCAGTAGAAGTATGTATTTAGGATTACACGTTTTCATTCAAAATAAAATCAATTCATAAATATTTAACAGGGAATTAACTAATATTAGGAAAGTACGTTAGTCGTTTATTTGATTCACTTTTATGAATTTTAAACAGTAGAATTAAGGTAACTATATCAGTATTCGATACCCTAAAAATATATTCTAACTATTTTAGGAAAAATTAGGTAAATATGGAATACCATTTTTATTTGAACTCACCATAATAAACATATGTATTATGGATCATTATGGATTTCACTATTACAAACTTTATTATTTACCTATTTCTATTAAAAACCATCAAACGATATTAATCAAATATTGTTAATGTGTTTTGATGGGTTTTATTTTATTTTCATTACCCTACTACCGTAGGTAATGGAAGTATTGTATTCGGTCCAAAAATTCGATATCGAGTTTTCAATTGATTTACACGTTTTAAGGTCTCCTGAGTCCAAAATGTAGTTTTTGACAATTGGTCAGTATGTGTGGAATCTTCTGGCTATCATATCTCCGAAACTTATAAAGGTAGGAATACTAAACTTTAAAATTGATGCAAGTCTGGTGTACAGATGCATTTTCCTAATTTTGGTGAAAATTAAATAACCGGAAATGGGACTGTAAGTCTGTATCTCAAAGAAACGGTTGTAACGATTTTCTTCAAAGTTGCTAGATAACGCTCTATTAGATGTCCTTTCGAATGATATAGCTGGTTAGTTCAGGAAAATTGATAGGCGTCCTGTATAAATAGCTAAATTTCAGGTCTCTCAAGCCCGTTCCTTTAAAAACGGCTGTACTGTTTTCAAACTCGCCCTATTAACTCCTTTTTAAATATCCTTTAGTATGCAATTATTGCTTTCCGGTCAATAATTGAGTATTCCAAGTTTTGGTAAATGTTGGTATCTTAAAAGCGGCTCTGACAATTTTCTTAAAAATTGTTAAATAAATTCATTTTAGATACCCTTTCTCATATATTACGTGGTTATTACAGGAAAATTAACGGCCATCCTAATTACGTAGTTCTGTTTTACATCTCGGAAATTGGTGTTTAAACAAATAACACCATTATTTTTTTTTCTTATTTTTTAACCCGCTTATGTAAACTCTGTTTTATATGTCTTTGAACGTGTATCAAATTTCTCTTACTGGAAAATTCAAAGAAAAAAAAAGTACAATATAGCCAAAAAATGCATACAATACGTGTAACAGTGAGTAATAGAAGTCGTGTAGTTATTTCACACCAGATTTTTTATTACAAACAATAGAGTTTGCATGGAAAGATTTTAATTAAAATAATTATTGTCGGTTCATATAGACCAAGCGAGTAATATGGAATATTTATGAAGGGAAATCTAGAGTATCCATTTCCTTTAAAGATAATACGGAATAGGGTAGTATTTTAAAAGAAAATCATGAATAATTGCAATATAAACATTTTATTTTAAAATAATTATTGGTAAATAAACAGAATTGAAAAATATATCAACATTCAAGTCTTATAAAAATCAAAAAAAAAAAAAAAAAAAAAAAAAAAAAACATGGAGTAGTTGGGATTTTATATTACATCACCATTTTTCAGAATAAATCTATATCTATTGGTAGAAAAAAGTACATGGGAATCAGACAGCTAACTAACTCAACTCCCTACCAGAAGTGACAAAAGGTTTTCACCCTTTTTATTGCTTTGTAAATAGGTTACAGAATTCATAATACTTACCTCTAAAAAAGTCTGGGACTTGATAGACTACAGAAGTCTTATGAAAAAAAAAAAAAAAAAAAAACCTACTCTTTTCACTGACACACAATAAACTATCGTTCATATTTCAGGCCCAGTAAAGACGTGCTTCCGATAGGTTGCACCGCACACGTAAGATATACTGATATTCCCTTTCATATTCTCTACCGTTTCTCTATATGTACTTCTTGAATTTAGAGGTTGTAAATAAAGCTAACAGTGTTCCACACCTCAATTATTCCTTTCTGTACATGACTGAACTGTGAAAAATACTAACTGAATCCTTTTTATACTTTAAGGAGCAATTGTTTGAGATCTTAAAATGCGCCAGTAGTGAACACTTCAAAATGCTGTAGCGTTTACTTTTTGTGTTCCAATACATGAGATCATTGAAATATTTCAGCACAAAATATGATGTGAATTAAAACCAGTAAAAACTACAACGCCAAAGAAAAATATTTGCAAAGCATACAGCTGTTTCGGTAGCCTTAAGCGTACCGTCTTCAGCGCATAAAGAATTCTGGAACTGGAGAAGTACTCGTATGTATAGAAGAGGGACCGAATTCTGTTCAACCAATAGGATTACAGGAAAGGTGGGGAGAGTGGTGAATAGGAATTTTAGAAACGCTAACTGTTTAACCTGTAGAAAAAATAAGAAAATGTGGACTGAATGTAAAATTTCCAGCAATCAGACAAATTGGGAACAGCGAAATCACAATTTAGAAGATTTTTAAGATTTTTATAAATGTAAAAAGCTTCAAAGAAATCGAGTTCATGAATGGATTTAGGTCTACAAATTATTTTATCTAAATCAAATGTAAAATGAGACACAATGTGAGAGCTATTTTTAACTAGTCATTATGGAATTAATAAAAGATATTTATTAAATTAACAATCAATATATATATATATATATTGGATATGTAGATGGTTGGCTGGTTGGATTTTACGTCGCACTAATGCTGCGCAGATGGGCGATTGGCGACGGCCTGGGACACACCCCTAGAGGTTGTCCAGAGACATGCCATCACAATTCTGATCCTCCACGGAAGGAATGGCTCTCCCGCTTTGGTGACCCCCCAGAAGTATAATTTTTGATGGGAACATGGAGGACTTTGCGGCCACGACAGATTTTACGTGCACCAGCCACCATGAGTGTACACGACGATCTTTGGCCGGCTCGAGTACCGAACCCGCAATCTTCCAATTAAGCTCTACCGACTGGGCTACCGCGGCCCCCTGGACATGTAGGACCATTGCTTTTCCCAGAGGTGTAAATTTAGTATACGTATTTTCAAAAGAACGCGTCAAATTTAGAAGATTTTTAAGATTTTTGTAAATATAAAAAGCTTCAAAGAAATCGAGTTCATGATTGGATTTAGGTCTGCAAATTATTTTAGCTGAAAAAAATTTAAAATGAGACACAATGAAAGAGTTATTTTTAACTAGTCATAATGAAATTAATACAATATTAACATATATATATATTAATATTTATGTCATATATTTATTAAATTAGCAGTCAATATATATATATATATATATATATATATATATATATGTGTGTGTGTGTGTGTGTGTATATATATATATATTGGATATGTAAAACCATTGCTTCTCCCAGGGGTGTAAATTCAATATACGTATTTTTCAAAAAAAACTCGACAAAACCATGAAATTGGATGGTTGATTCATAGGTGTAGGTTAAAGCAAAACAAATATGTCTTTTTTTTTTTTTTTTTTTAAATTAACAATAACAACAACAAAAATCTCCAAAAATGCATTTTCTCTGATGTCGCTTGTAAACAGATTCGCCAACCGTACTTTAATATTTGCCAACATTCATAATATTTTAATCAAGTTTTACACTAGTATTTTCTTGATAGAAATATTTCATATTAAATTTTACAATATTTAATAAATTAAAATTTATTATAGGAAAATTCTGGTATGAAGTCTCTCGCCTAAATCGTACACTTGGCAACTATATGTATATGTACGATAATTATCCTACAGTTGAAAACACTGTTATAAGGCAAATAATCGATTTTTAATCGATTTATAATCGGCAAATTTCGACAGTTAGATATCATACTTCTCTGGAAGGAAAATAGTCTGTATTAGCATTGAATAATATTTTTAATAAAAAATATTTTTAATACATAATTTGTACTACGTGAACTCATATTGGTTAATATATAAGAAACTATTGTGATGGCCACCACAATTTAGTTATATATATATTTAATTAAACTAATATTTTTAGAAACTGGATCTAACAAAATTAGGCATGTGCATCTCGAATGTCTCTATGTTTAGTATACTATAGAAAATGCTCATAAAAGCACTCTATTCTATCATTAATAGAATGTACTAAAACTCATAATAAATATTACAGAATAATTCAATAAATTCATTTTAATATTGTCATTAATTATCACAAACTTTCAAGCTGGTGTCAAAATTGATTGCGGCTCAATTTAATAAATAGTCCATTATAATTGCGGGTACCGCCGCTAATAATATCCTTCTGATACGTGTTATTGTACGTCTTTTAACAATAACATTCTATTATTAAGTGATCTCATATCTTTTCAAATATCATTGTACGTGTGAAAAAAAGAGTTTGATTCAATTGATAGCGAATTTCTTTATTTAATTTTATTAAAATTGCAGAAAAATTTCTTTAATGTTAAATACATTATTTTCAACTTTTAGAAAAAGAATGCAATTAATACTCGTAAATATTTACGATAAAAATTGTGTCAAGTTATTAATATTGTAAAAAAAACTTTCAGTGTTATTTTACAATGCGTAAAATAACTTGAACTGAAATTTATGCATTGACATATAGCTTCCATAAAAATCGTCCCAAATCTGCATACTATATATACAATGAATTATTATTATTATTATTTTGTTTTTCAAATAATTGAATATTTTCATTATTTTTAAAGATTAATCAATTTAAAAAATTCATATATTTTTGCATTTTTCAAAATTTCAAAATTGCGTAAATAATAAATAAATAAATACTTTGTCCTAATAGATATCTATGTGCAAAAATAGCGTTAAACTGAATGAACAAAACTGTTTGTTTAAACCAAAAAATATATTTTCTGTTCTGGTTAGAGAAAAAAAAAAAAAAAAAAAAAAAACACGAACAGCATATGAACAGTTTAGCACAACATTTGAACAACATATATATATATATATGTGTGTAATATTAGTAAACATTCAAAAACTTGTGATTAATTACATCAGAAGCATTCTCACTTGTATTCGATAATTTTAAAAAAGTATCAAACCGCCCTCGACACCATTAATAATATAAAACTAATAACGATGTAACAGAAATGATTACACCTATTTTTCTAAAAATAAATAAATAAATAAAAATCGAATTTCAGTATAAAAATTTTAAATTTTTAATGCATTTTACAACCATTAGACCTCTTTTATGTTACCCCAAAATGAAAGTACACGAGGAAAAAAATACTGTTACATTAATGAAAAAAAATGGAATATTTTGCAGTAATTACAGTGATTTGCACTGACTGTAGTAATTTGTTAAGCGTTTTGGAACTGTTCTGAGCTGTTCTACCATACACTTTTTCCTATATGAAAAGAATATTAGGTCATTGCTTTTTTGGGGTGGGGTGGGGGGGAGAGTGTTTACCCTAAATGCTGAAATAATAATAATAATAATAATAATAATGAAAATAATAAAGAATTCTAAGTCACAATCAATTGCCTGCTACAACACTGCAATTATAAAGAGCACTTATAAAAATAAAATATTACTTATTAAAAGTCTCTCTTTTTTTCTTCCTATTTTAACTCTTCTATGATTGCAACTATAATATTAAACTAGTATGTTGTGACCACCACATGACTTCCTTCTATATTTCAAATTCTATATTCAAATTCACTCAGTAAAAATAATTCATTTAAATTATTGTTAAAAAAAATATCTTCCATGATAGTGCAGACGATTTCCATATTAGAGAAGTAGTATAACAACACTAAATATCCAAAAAAAGTCTATTTTATTCTCAATATAAAAAAAAAAAAAAATATTTTTATTTATTTATTTATTTTTCTTTTGTTAAAAGTAAAAAAAAAAAAAAAATCGATAATTTTGCTTTAAATTATCACAATTCATTATGTGTTGCACAATGAACAATTATTGTTACTATAGTTCAACCATTCGTTTTAAAGGTATTGCGAGACATTTCGAAAGATACCCGTCTTGAAAATTTACTCCGCCCCAGGGGGGGAAGCAATTCCTCCACATGTACAAAAAGTTTTTCCTAGTTAACTACTGCTATTATCAATAATTCATATTAGTTTTACAATCACAAGTTTAAAATAACTCTCATTATGTACATTTATACGAAATTTTGTCCTATGCTGCCATGTTAAAAATTTAGAAAACCGCGATCACAGTGCGACCTGTTGAGCGATTGATCCCTAAATCTAATCAGCCCCAGTTTATGTCAGGGTCCATCTAAATAAAAAGTTTGGTTAAATTTCATTCATTGGTTCGTGAGATACAGTGTCCACAAATATTGTGATACACACATACAGACAGACAGACAGACATTTTCTAAAAACTATCAATTCGTGTTCAAGACATCCAAAAACGTGTAAATCCATCAAAAAACGAAGGTTGAAAATTTTCACGTATCCAATACTTTCTAAACTAAAAATATAAATCTCGGATAAAATTACACAAATATTAATTGCGAAGTATTTTGTAGATGGCTACTTTATATATGTATATATATATAATCAAAGATACAAATATTTTATTTTTATTACTTTATGAAAAGCGTCTTCTTCCGGGTGATTCTTCGTTTTCAGATAAAGGAAAGGAAATGTTATTATTCAGTGACCGCAACGATATATTCGGAAATATCTTTGTAAGTCGTATCAGATACATCAATGTAGATTATTATATTAAGAATTCATGAACCATAAATACAATATTATATTGAAATAATTTAACATCACAAACAATTTTTTTTTTTGAATTATTCATAAAATTATTGTTTGATTAAATAAGAAATCATATATAAAGGCATTCAGAACCATTGTTCTCTGGAAATAGAAATTTTTTTTCAAGTATCCCAATTTACAAAGTAAAAAATTATTATTAGTCCTCATTCCATATGTGTTCAAAATTTCATTGTTTAACCCTTTGCGGCGCAAGAGAATTCGGATCATTTAAATTATACTGCCACCGGAATTCATGAACTAAATTAAACTAAAAGAAATTTTAAATTTTAAGGTTAAAAAAACCGGTCTTTTCTGATATGTTATAAGCGTAAATTTTTGCTAAAAAAATTCCGGGATGAATTTTTGCAGCTGGATCTTAAATTTAGCGTCCTCGCAGCGAGGACACCGCGCGTTAAGGGGTTAAGCATTGTTACAAATTTGGAAATAATAGTCGTTATTTTTATGTAAATTCATTTGAAGAAGCTCTTTCAGTTTACAAAATGTTAATTTTCGCGTTTCTGCTTTGACTTGACATTACAATAACTGTTTCTTCTTTAAAAACCCATTAAAAAGCTTCTCCAAGGTAGAAATGGCATTGAGGATGAATACGGCGAGTTTATCATCTCTTGGCGAGTTTTTATTATTTATTTATTTATTTTATTTTATTTTTTTTTTTTTTTTGACTTTGGAGAGAAAATCCTTATTACGATATATCGATTATCTAAGCTCTAAATCGAATATTTTACGAAATAACGGGAACATTCTGGAAATATATGAGGCTATATAAAGGGATCACATTTCGGCCGTTGAATTCAGTTGAAGCCAAGTCACTGCGGTGTTAAGAGCTTCTGCTTGACCGAGCCGCTCCTACTGAATACAGCCTGTGCTGTGTGTATTATGCTTTCGGTGCAATTTATGCTGTGGTTTTGATATTGTCAACAATTATTTAAGCTCTGTTATCTGGTGAAACTAAAGTTAATACTCGCTTGACAGACTTGTAAACCTCTGGAATATTCTGTAAATAAACTTTTAAGCCTGTTCATGAACTGTCATTCATTCACGGACAATTCACTAACCCCGAGTACGGAATAGTATTACTGGCTGCGTATTAAAACATATTGAAGTGAGGCAATGTAGAATCAACTAAATCTCATTTTTTCGCTCAATTTTGTTTTATGCAAGTTTGCTATTGGAACACATAATTTTTTAAATATACATAGAAATAGATAGGTATGTTAAAATATATCTATATAAATACAGCAAAGAATTTGTCAACGGACCACCCCTCTAGATTTAAATATTTTGGTGATGAAAGTCGGCCTTTTTTTTTAGTAAAAACTGATGAAGTTTTTTAAAAGATACTGCATAGATGTTATCTAAAAGAGTTCTAAAAACTGTTTATTTTTTGTGCGGACACTATATACATCAAGTTATTAGACTTAAAGATATTACGTTGCAAAGTTTCACAACGTCATATCATTTGATTGCTTTTTATCTTAAAAAAAGAGTCTAATATTAAACAAAATACAGTCTAATGTTAAAGAATAATAAATATCTTTTTAAAAATTCTCATTTTTGAAGTTCTAAGAGCTGCAGTTTTTAAATTACAGCGTACTTATTTCCCATACATGATCCATTAAATTTGCAAAAAATTGTTGATTCATTCTTGAGAATTATTCCAATAAGATCATAGAGCATTGTTGCAAAACGGAAGAAATATTTAATTTAATTTAATTTATAATATGTTAATTTGAATTTTTGACCTTAAAAGTAATTTTTAATTATGTTACAAAACCCGAAATGTGATATAAAAAATAAACAGTGATTCAATTCTTTTGAAAATTCATTTAAATTTAGTGAACAACGAAGCGGGCATAGCCTACTAGTTTTTAATTAAAACTCTCACACAATTAATTTTGTTTTTCATATTTGATACAATAACTATATAAACAGACAATAATACACATTATAAATTTAATTTCGAATTTAACGTACTACGTATAAAAATTTTAGAAAATATCTAGTTTAACAGTTTTAAACAGTTTTTATCACATTACAGTTTTAATATTTTTATTTAAATATTTGAAATAAACGACTAAATAAAAGCCGAATGAAATAAAAGAAATTCGTTTGTAAATTCATTTGTTAGAATAGCGTATAAAAAGGTATGATAAATTCGAAAATTATACATTTTTTGATTTTTTTTTTTTATGTAAAAAGGTAAATTTTAATAATAAAAATATTTTAACTAAAGGGAGAATCTACAATAAACACGCAAAAACTGGTTTTGATGTAAAGATAACCATGCATATTATCTTTTTATAAGACTTTGCAAATTCACATTTAAATTTTAATGCATGGTCTCGATGTTTAGCTTTAAAATTTAAATTTATGTATAACTTACTCAGTTTTAAAGATAGAGGTAAGCATTTTTTATCAATGATGCCATTTAATTAAAAATAAAACTTCTATAACTGATTAAATTTGGTTAGATATGTTGTATCAAAATTGAAAATTTGAACTTTTTTTAATTTACTACGAAGGAATTATTATCTTGGTCTTATTTTGTAGCACATTTTGAACAGTTTTGCAATTCACATTGCCCAATTATCTGTAATAGATACAGAGTTAAAACACAGCGCCGCCTGTCGAGTGACTGATCCTATGTATAACCAGCACCAGTTTAGGTCAAGATCCAACTAAATACCAAGTTTCGTTAAATTTCATTTACTGGTTCATGAGATACAGCGTCCATAATTTTTTTTATACAAACACATACAGAAATTTTCTAAAAATAGTCAAATCGTATTCAGGACATCTGAAAACGTGTAAATCCATCGAAAACGGGAGGTCGAATAATTTCACGAATCTATTACTTTCTCTTTATTACATATAGAATAAAATAATATCATGTATATTAAAATACCGAAAATTATTTTAATTGAGCTATTTCAAACCATTTGTAAAAGAATGAGCGCAAATCAAAAGAGTTATTCTACTCATCTACAAAGAACTAATGATCAAAATCATTACAATGTTCTGATTTATTCATATATACGTTTCAGATATATGACCAGCACAAAAATCTCTTCTCTATCATTTAATAAATTTATTGACTGGAAAATTATCTTAAACCTAAAAAGGATTGCATATCAGCGCCACGTGTTTGCTCATGTACGTAAAAAAAAAAAAAAAAAAAAAAAAAAAGAATCAGCTTAGCTTTTTAACACTTTCCAACAAGGTTGAAAAGTGTTTATGACTTCGGTTTGTCTGTCTGTCCGTCTGTCCGTCTGTCTGTCTGTCCGCACACTAACTCCCGTAAATAATTATGGAATTTTTTAAAACTGATATATGTTATTCAAGTTCACTATCGGAAGTTCTCTATTGAAAATGGAGTTTATACCTATACTGGTTTGTGTACAGGGACACCCGAAAGTATTTCAAAGCATTGTGTTCTATGAGAGGTATTTCTATAAACCATATTTTCATACCTTTACTGTAGACATATCTTAATGGAATTGAAATATATTATTCAGGTTCACTATCGGACGTTCCCTATTAAAAATGGAGTTTATACCTCTGCTGGTTTGTGTACAGGAACACCCGAAAGTATTTCAAAGCATTGTGCTCTATGAGAGGTATTTCTATAAACCATATTTTCATACCTTTACTGTAGACATATCTGAATGAAATTAAAGTATATTATTCAAGTTCACTATTGGATGTTTCCTGTATAAAATGGAGGAAATGCCACCATCGGTTTATGTACAGGGACACTCAAAAGTATTCCAAAGCATTGCGTTCTATGAGAGATATTTCTATAAATCAAATTTTAATAACTTTACTATCCACGAAGTTTTTGGAAATTGAAATATGTTATTTATATGCACAAACGAATGCTTTGCATAGAATATAACATGATTAGCATTAGATTTACAGGGTGGCACAAAAACATCCAGTTACATTAATAGCTATTAATAAAAAATTGCTAGAATTGTATTTTCGTTTACGTTAAGCGTTTTTAACACATTCTAACATTTTTTAAGCGTGAATATGATTTCAGTTTTGTGTATCTGCCTGTCCGTCTGTCTGTCTGCCTGTCCGAGCTCTAACTCTCGTAAATATTTATGGAATTTCTTGAAACTGATATATGTTATTCAAGTTCACTATCGGATGTTCCCTATTGAAAATGGAGTTTATACCTCTACTGGTTTGTGTACAGGGACACCAGAAAGTATTTCAAAGCAATGTGTTCTATGAGAGGTATTTCTATAAACCACATTTTCATACCTTTAGTGTAGACATATCTCAATTAAATGGGAATATGTTTTGCAAGTTCACTATTGGATGTTTAATGTATAAAATGGAGGAAATACTACCTCCGATTTATGTACAGGGACACTTAAAAGTATTCCAAAGCATTGCGTTCTATGAGAGATATTTCTATAAATCAAATTGTAATAACTTTACTTTCCACGAAGTTTTAGGAAATTGAAATATGTTATTTATATGCACAAAAAAATACTTTGCATAGAATATAGCATGATTAGCATTGGATTTACAGTGTGACACAAAAATATCCATTTATATAAGAGCTATTAATTAAAAATTGCTAGAATTGTACTTTCGTTTACATTAAGCGTTTTTAACACTTTCTAACATTTTTAAGTGTGAATATGATTTCAGTTTGTGTATCTGTCCATTTGTCTGTCTATCTGTTTTCCCGCGTTCTGACTCCTGTAAATATTTATGGAATTTCTTGAAACTGATATATTTTATTAAAGTTCACTATCAGATGTTCCATATTGAAAATGGAGTGAATATCTCTTCTGGTTTGTGTACAGGGACACCCGCAAGCATTCGAAAGCATTGTGTTCTATGAGTGTTATTTCTATAAATATTTTTCCTATAGAATGTTCCCCATTTAAAATGACATTAATAGGTCCTGTACAACTAGTTTGTTTACAGGGACAAAATAATAATAATAATAATAATAATAAATTCCAATGCATTACGTTTTAGGACAGAATTTTTTTTAAGTTATATTTAAAAAACTTTCTACTGTAAAAATCATAAAAATATTGAAATGTATTGTTAATACTCTAAAATAATGTTTTGTATAGAATATGATATGATTAACTTTCTGATTTACAGGGCTACACTAAAGTATTCAGAGAGATCAAATCTGTAATTATAATCTAATGGCTGCATTTTCTTTTGCGTTAAGCCTTTTTAACACTTTCCAAAATGACTATGAGTAATTTTAAAATCAATTAGTCTATCTGTATATTTTTCAGTCCTTCTGTCCGTTGTATGGAAACGTAGGCAAAGAATATTAAAAGTTATTCGATACAACAATTACGTACAGTTGGAAAGTGTTACTAATCAATGTGTACTGCATGATTTTTCTTTCTTTTTTTTTTTACTAAAGACTGTTTCACATATGAAAATTCGTAGAAATATATACGACAGAAGCTGTAATTTGGCCTTCATATAAAGTATAAAAATTATTACATAGAATCGACCTTATAGACCAATATGCATTCAAATTAATTTATTTCAGTTTTTAATAATACTTACTATATAGATGAAGTTTTGAGCGGAAAGATACTATATAAAGCTGATAAATAATCTTCCCGTAAATGCAAATTATTGCAGCATAGCAAAACCACCTATCGAACGATCTGCGCACAAATTGAATAAACACAGTTTTTCTTAACAGTCATCTGACTTATACAGATTGTGCACTTAAACATTATAATAAAGCTTAGATATAGCCTTCTCGTAAATAGAGGAAATCGTAGAATTTTAGAACTACTACCAAAGTGGCATATGCCAATATCTAATTAGTGCACATAACATGGTGGAACTACATATCATTTTTTGTTTTAAATTTCATGAATTGTTATTGTAAAATTCAACTTCCACAAATTTTTGCTACCTCCAGCCCCCTTTTATTCACACGGACACACAGATAGACATTTTCTAAGGATGGTTATTTTCTGTTCGAGACATCTCAAAACGTTTAAATACACCAAAAAATTTTAACGAATTCAATAATTTCTTCTTGTGTATACAGAAAACAAAATGTTTCTTATTACTCAGAAATAAAATCTATCGAATTTACAATGTAAAATTTGTTTTGCATTTAACGAATCGTAATTTTATATAATAAATCAAACTAAAATTAAAATCCACTTTCTTCCATACACTATATATGTGTATAGCGTAAGCACATAATTTGATTTTACAGTGTACATTGTATTCTAACATTGCGCATAAAACTATCTTCCAACAAAAAATATTGAAAATTGAATAAAATAAAACACTTTTTTAAAATATAGAGAGAATAAAATATTGCAACAAATTTTCTTCCCCTACATGTTTATTTATGAAAAAAGAAAAAAAAAAAAACGACTGTACGTTGAAAGAAGCTGAAATTATGCACATTCTTAACGTTTTGTATAAAAAGGAGGACATGTCATTTAGCTATGCACACACAATTGTTAATCTACCAGAAAAAAAAAAATAGAAAAGCGAGTTCTATATTTCTGCTGAAGTTCCCAAGCGTGAAATTAAAGTAACTTGGGTATAAAATAATGCCAGTATAAAAGTAAGGTGAGTCATATAAATAAAGATGAACATTTTCCAATTGAAATTACGAAAGCATAAAACTGATAAACGGGAAAACTAAAATATTTTATATGCATGGAATTATTCATATATACAGGGTGATTATAATTAAAGTTACGATTTCAAAACGCTATAATTTTAAAACTACCCATCAGAGCAATTTGATATTTTACCAGAGCAATCGTGAGGCAATGAAATTTTGTTTGGCCAAAGAAAAAAAAATAGTTCCGAAATGTGCCGTTAATTATCCGTAAAGTATTTGTTTCATGAAGCTCCTCTTTTTCTCCTTTCACCATGACTGTTTCCACTGTAAACATGTATTCTTATCATTTTGCTAAAAAAAAAATATTGTAAACCCTTGTTGTCTATTGTTTCCTGCTGTTTCATTGTGTTGCTAACAACCTTTCTCTGCATAATGAGTAGATTTAGGCGTTTCCCCAGACATTACCTTGGCAGCGCCATCTATAGGAAGATGTTGGAACTACTTTTTTCCTCCCCCAAACAAAGTTTAATTGTCTCACGATTGCTCTGGTAAAATATCAAATCTCTCTGAGAGGTAGTTTTAAAATTATAGCGTTTTGAAATCGTAACTTTAATTATAATCACCCTGTATATTCTTGTAGCATACTTTTATTTACTTCCATTTTTATTATTGGAGGCTGCGGTAGCCTGATTAGTAAAGCTTCGAGTTCGTAGTTGGAAGATTACTGGTTCGATACTCGCGCCGGCAGAAGACCCTCGTGTACACTAAGGCTCCTATATATACGAGCTGGCGCATCAGGCATTTTGTTGCCTTAAGGTTGCCACATGTACCCAACGCGTTTCATTGATAAAAAAAAACGGCAGTCATTACTTTTACCGTCTTGTGTAACTTTAGAGTACTCGTTTTATTATATTTCATAGTTTTAGATAAATGAAGTACGATATGAGATTTGTCTAACGATAAACTGCTATAATCACTCAAGAAAAGAACATAAAATGTTCATATTTCCATAAGATGATTTGAGAAGAATAAAACAACATTACTTATATTTTCCTTTGTATTTCTGACTTGTGATAATGTAAAAATAAAGAAAAATGTGACATTTTAATCATATTATTTATATTAATATTGATAAATCGATTTAAGGACACCATTTCTTACAGTGTATTTGAATTTTGGCGGCATTTTATATAAGAAACAGAAACAGCCCTAATGACGCATCTTATTTCCAATACCTTCACAGGATATCCTGATAACCTAATGCGAAAAAAATGTGCTGTTAAAAATATTATTGTTGCTTATTGCTTTTGTTGCCCGATCGTAGCTTCAGAAAAAGGATTTCTTAAAATCACAAGAAACCGATAAGAACGCCCTCTTCTGAGGCGAAAAAAATGGCGGCGATGCGTCGCCCTATATATTTATTAAAGGGGCTATAGTGTACACTAATGGTGAATAGTGAACGTAAAATCTGTCATGGCCTGAATGTCCTTAATTTTACCACCTAAATTATACATATGGTGGTTACCAAAGAGGGGAACCCTACGTGGAGGATCAAAATAGTGAGGGCATGACTCAGGACCATCCTTTTAGGGAGTCTTAGATCATTGCCAATTGCCCATAACGTAGCACTAGCTCGACGTAAAACACACTAAACTAATTTTAACTTAACACATATATTATCTTTTTTTCACTGTAATAAATATTTAGCATTACATATACAAGATGATTGTAATTAAACTTTGCCTATTAAGAACATTCTGTAACTGTAGCTAAAATTCAGAATAAGTTAAAGATTTATAGATAGATATTTCAAAATATGCACTGAAATATTCCGAAAAAAAAATAAAAAAAAGTTTAAAATCTTTCGCTAGGTGACGGGTTACAATCAGAAAGCGTGAAAAAATTGGTAATGAAAAACAGGTTTCAATTTTAACATTTCCAAACATTATATCCTTTAAATCTGTTATTTTTACGTTTCGAAGCATTATGAAATTGCAAGAAAAAGAAATGATAATTGTGACATTGAAAATGAAGAATCGAATAACGTTGCATGTGTGGACAGACTGGGGATAAGATTTTAAGCACGTTATTCATTGTCTGCACATTTTAAAATTTAATGATGGTGCTCATTTTGAACACAAAGACGTCTATAATGAATAAAGATGTTTAAATTGTAATTAATAGTTTCTTTGTATTTCGATATAATGCGTCGTCAAATATTTCTTTCTTTCTTTCTTTCTTTCTTTTTTTTTTTTTTTTTTACTAAATTCTAAAAAGTGCAGAGTGTCTCTTTAAGTACACAAAGTGAGATGGCAAGCGAAAGATTCCGAGAGATCTTCGGATTTTTTTGATGTTTTCTATTGCATTTAATATTACAGACACACAGACACAAAATCAAATATGTTAAGTAAATTTTAAAATAGTTTTTGTTGTTAAAACTAATTTTATAAAGTTTATAATTTAAAAATGTTTAATTATCCAATAGAAAAATTAGTTTTAACACTAAAAATTTTCAGTTTTCCAACATATTTAACCCTCAGTTACTAGACTTAAAATATATATATATATATATATATATATACTTTCATCGCTAATATCTTTTGTTTTAATTATCATATTTCAATTTAAGTTATTCTTTTTGGCGTTTAAGACGTTGAAGATTTTTTTTTTTATTATAGTTATCCAGCGCCAAGTCTCCTTTGATTACTAAATAAGTTTAGTAAAGAAAATTTTGAAAATAATGTAAATTGTATATCATGGAATCAAATAATATCTTAACGAAATAAACAAACTATATCATGTTGTTTTAGAAAGAAGTGTATGAAATATTACATAAGATTACTCAAAATATTTTCACAGTATTGCTAATTGAAAATCATGAGAAAATCAATAAATTTCTTGTTAAAAAAAAAAAAAAATACCATTCTAATTTTTAAAATAAATTACGAAATATCGCATTAACGTACTAAATAAATTTTGATAATGTTGTAACTTAGAAGATACGGAAAAAAATTAATATCTTCGTTATGCATACAAACTATCACATTATTATTGTAAACGAAACATTAACGAAGCTTGATAAGAAACTATTGACAGTATTGTAAATTGAAAGCCATGAAGAAAATTAATACCTTTATTATGCAAACAATCTATCACATTGATTCTAAAAATAATGTATAAAATGTTACATAAAATTACTAAAAAAATTTTAGTATTATTCATAAAAGCAAAAACAAAAAGAAGTATAAATTTAAATTTTCTAAAGATAATTTTTAATTGAAAAATAATAATCATATTTTATTAAAAGTAACAAAACTACAATTAGTTAAACTGATAAAACGTATCCTTCTTGCAAAAATATATGATGTAATATCTAAAAGGATTTTCTTTTTAACTGTTAAAATATAACGAACTATTTAATTCTTTAATAGTAAAGATACCTTTTATAAATTTATAAATAAAATGTATTAGATCCTTTCGTAAGTTCCATTTAAAAAATGTTTAAAATCCCCTGTTTACCGAATATGTCCTTCATCTAAGTACATATTTCCTAATTGCCGTTTAGGAATTCTCAAAATAAATTCATTCAAATTTCATCATCATAAAATACAAAGTACACGCCAAAACACTAAAATATTTTTTCTTTCCTTACATTTAGGAAATACTGATTTGTCTAGACTATATTTAAATGGGATAGTAAAAATATCTTTCTTCTAAATAATATAATGTATTAACCTAAAACACTTTCGTCTGCTGCACATGTAAAAAACGTATGCTATTTCTTTCATTTACACTCATGTATAAAAGCAAAAGAAACAGTTTTAGTATATAGATTAAATAACATATTTTAATTGTTTTAGAACGTCAAACTATTATTTTTTAATTACTTTTTTATTTTAAATTATACTTTACCGAAAATCATCCATTCAATTTGCCATCAACACTAATTCGTACGTATAACATTTTAGTGACTATATAACTGTTTATATATATATATATATATATATAGTTATATACGTGTATAAAAGCAAAAGAAACAGTTTTAGTATACAGATTAAATAACATATTTTAATTTTTTTAGAACATCAAACTATTATTTTTTTAATTATTTTTTTAATTATTTTTTTGTTTTAAATCATACTCTACATAAAATCATCCATTCAATTTACCATCAAAACTAATTCGTACGTATAACATTTTAGTGTCTATATGACTGTTATTTTTTTTTACATAGTTATATACGTTGTCGAGTTAATATTAACATGAAATACAAAAGGAAGTACATCAAAGAGAAGCTACGCAGATGGACAAGAGCTTCTAATTTCTAAACTGCTAAACTCAAAGTGCTGGGTTTGATCTTGGATCATACTAATTCAACTATTTCTGTGTTTGTAGTTTTCTACAGAACTTGCATGAATAAGGGCTAGAAGCTCCTTATAAAGACCAGGGTAGAGAGTATTCTACCCTGGTGTAGGTTCTTAGGACAGACAATTTCCCTTAATACATACATCGCAACAACCATATTCAAAGAACAAAGAAACTATACTTTCATGCATCCCTATTTGTTGCCAACTAAATCGATCTTTCAAATTATTTTCTATATTTCATTGTCATTCATAATTTGCAACCATCAATGGTATGGTGACCACATGTCCTCTTTTTTAGAAGACAGTCCCTTTTTGTAAGGCGTTTCTTTATGTTTTAAAAATTTGTTACAAGAAATTTGTTTATCATAATTATTAGCTGTTTGGTCCCCATTTACAAAGATATAAAACTATCTTCCTAATAAGGGAATTATAATAACTATTAGAAATTTTAATTTATAAAGATACTCTGTTCAGGTCATCATAACAATGGTTGTAATTTTTTTTTTTTTTTTTTTTTATGAAATGATAAAAAAATTCATAAAAACTCCTTTTTAAAAATGTTAAATATCCGAAAAATAGCAAAAAATTCAAATAAATGATCCTTATAATTTGCTAAAATTCTCGTGTATAAAGAAGAAAAAAATAATATTAATTAAAACTCTTTAGTGTTTGAGAAGACGCAAGGTGGTTTTGTCTAAAGGGTTTTTGAAGTGATTTCAAGATTCGGCCCAGATTTTAAGGTTGAATAGTTCTTATTACCTGAAAATCCGACTGAATACAAGGTTTTCCAATTCATTTCCATCTTGTACAAGAAGTGTTTAAAGTTCACACTAACAAAAAGTTGCTCAAAGACTTGGTATGGGAAAATAGAAATGCTCATTAACTGGGAAAGAACTTGATGCTGGTGTATAAGTACGGGTTCAGGAAGGAGAACTGCATCAATGCAGGTGCTGGTATAGTGCGACCACGTTTCCTACAACTAGCAGTGAGGCCGAGTCCAAAAGTTTCGAGGGATGCAAAATTGGCCGAGAGATTGTTATTTGGCAAACATCCAGTTATTCGGTGTTCCCTTATCGCTTGTTTTATCTCAGTCACCCCTATTTTAACACTGGACTCGTTCAATTCGCACTTGCGCAAAGGCTTCCATGGTCGCAAGAAATGTGGTTAAAGAATATTCACTGTGAGTTATTTTCATTACACGCAAACATTGGCACATACGCAACTGCATTAGACTGCGAAATCGGGGACATTTGGCTGACTCTGTCAGGACAAAAAACCCGTTTGAGATAATTATCAAAAGTGGTGTTCTTATCAGATTTCAGAGCCGCCCTCCAAACTGTTCATTGTAAATAGAAGCGTCTTGAATTCAGACAGAAACGTGTCTGAAGCACGTAAGAATGCGGAATTTCAGACAGCACACCCGTCTAAATTTAAGACACGTAAGTGCCTTTTGTAAAGGAACTGATATAAGTGTCTGAATAAGGTTTATATGTATGACATTAAGACTTTTACTATTTAGACACTTAGAAAATAAAACATATTACAATGCAAACATTAAAAAATTTAGACATTTGTACTACTTAGAAAATTTTTCACATGGAAGCAACATGAATACCCGGTTAAAACATCTTTTCACATTCAGTAAATCATAGAAAGTAGCTTAAACTATTTAAACTACATTTGATTGAGAAAATTAATGAAATTAATTTTTCAAAGAATAATTCTGAAAAGTATATATCGTCTTCACATAGATTTATGATTGAAATAATTGATAAAACAACATATTTAAACACAAATCTTAATTAGTTTAAAAAACAAAAAGTTATTTCTTTATTTAAAGCTCTCTCATATGCTAAAACAAAAGAATACTAGACGTACAAAGCAAGAAACAGGAACTTAAGAAAGCGAATTTGTAACTGGACAATACTGAATAATTTATGTATAACTTTTTTTTTTTTTCGTTTTAAAAAATCTTTTCTTCCTCATGTTCAACTAACCCTTAATGTAAAACATAAAACGACATTTTTATTTTTTGGTTTTCATGTATATAGTTTGTTCTCCTTTAGATATCAGTCTCAAAAAAAAAAAAAAAAAAAAAAAAAAAAAAAATCCTTTTCAAGCACCAAATTTCACATATTTTCACATATTTGTTATGCATTTTACAAAAAAATTCTAAATTTCTACATATAAAATTTAAGGTAATAATATTTCACGAATATTAAAATATATATTGTCACACAAGCAGAATCTTCCGTGTATCATGGTGGCATGCTTGAAATGACGCTGGCATTTGGATCCGTTGGTTGGATCAATTCGAGATTCAGGGTATGGAATTTTTTAATGCTTTATTTATGCTCAAGGAGACTCTAAAATCTCTCTTTAACAGAAAAACTGAATAACACGCAACCTTTTACTTTTTTTTTTTCCTTTATGAAAAATATTTACTGTAGTCAGGTCAAATAAGGTTGCAGAATTCCAGACAATTCAAGTGTGGGAAACTATGTGCCTTTTAAGATACTTCAAGTGTCTGAAATAAATAAGACACTTTTTTCCATCTTAAAATTGAACATGCCATTTCAGACACATTTGTTTTTGAATTTAAGACACTTGTATTTACAGTGTTGATTTACAGAGTGATTCTCGCGCTTTGGTTGTCGATCGCTGTTTTGATCTTCTTAATTGGCTCTCAGGTAAAGACAACCCTAACAACAGACTTGTCCACAGAACATCCTGAAGATGACCATAGGATTTCCCTTTTAACCACAGGACATCATGATGATGCCTTTCGGTGAAGACGTGTTGTTAGGGCAAAGACTTCGATGAATCCCTATGCATTTTGGAGTTTAGGATAATGAGTTAGCCGATTTATTGCCTAAAAGGAAAGCTTCTATCCTCCAATTATCACAACCCAGTCTTCCGGACAAATCCATCAAATTTATTGTTAAGAACGTGTTTAGGGTCGCTTTATTTCAAGAACTCACTGACAGAAAAAGTAATAAATTATGGGATTGACAGATTCTCTTGAAGTACCTGATTGGCCAAGAAAGAAACCTGTGGCAATGTTCCGTCTCTTATCTGGCCATGACTGCCTTTGTAAAACCCTCCATCCTATGAAAGTAATTTCTGACTCTCTTTGCCCATAAGTAATCTATAGAAAGAAATGGACATGACTCGTATCCGCATGTCCTGCTCTCTCTCGTATTTCGATTCGAGAAGCTTATTAAGGTACTAAAATCTCCCTGTCTTTATAGATGCACTGGTGTCAGTTTGTTAACGCTTTGTACTATTATTTATTTTTTTATGTTTCCATTAAAAAAAAAAAAAAAAAAAAAATAGATGTAAGTATTACGGAAATTTAATGCAAGTCTTAAATAAAAGCAAATGATACTATTATCCAGCTTAAACTCCTTTTTTTTTTTTTTTTTTTTTTTTTTTTTTTGAGTAGCTTATCTTACACAATATGCTATACTAACAGAAATCATAATTGTATTTAATCTTGGAAAATTTAGTTACTTGTCTGGTCGGATAAAACAATCTTTTCTCCAGAGAAATAGTATCTTATAAGAAGGTTTCAACCTCCTTAGGGATTAAGTGTTTTAAGGATAAGTTTCGAATATCAAATTAAAATCTTGGAAAAATAAATTTTGTTCTTTACAGTTTCCCTTAATCTTTTAGATTTTATTTCGGTTGTAATACAAAAGTGGTGTAATAACAAATATATGCATACATACAACTGAGATAAATTACATAGGTTTGCAACTAAAAAGCAGCATAGGATTTTATTCCAGTTTCTTAAATATTTTTTACTTACTAAAAAAATTTAAATTAAAGTAAATAAACAAATAAAAAAAAATAGGTCTTTTATTTATTTATTTTTTCCAAATAATAGATATAAAATTCTGCATAAAACAGAAAATAATTTGTACGACAATATTTAATCTATTTTACCCTGCAACCAGTAATTTGTGTTTCATTCCTTAGCATCGGTTTCTGTATTAATTTCTTAAAATTTTTTGGTATATCTTTAGAATAGGAGTCTCTTGGCGGCTATCAAATTTTCGTAATCATTTTGGCGATAAATTAAAATGGCTATCGAAATTCTGTAAGCAAAAATCTTGGTGAGAAACATGCGAGTTATGGCGGTGCCAAATTCCAAATTTTGCCAAGAGGTTATATACTGAAGCTTTTTCATTTCTCTAGCACGATTTTTCTCAATTTTATTTCAATTATTTAAAAAAAAAATTACTTCCACGCGCATTTTATTGCAACATAAAAAGAAATATATTTACTTATATATTTTTGGCATCAGTTTGTTTTTTACTCTTTTTAATATTTCTATAATTAAAATGGGAGTTTTATTTAATATATTTTGAACCGATTACCCAATTGAATTAAAAAAAAAAACGGCGTTAGCTAGATATTGTTTTTATTTATTGCAGGAAAAAAATATCTGTAGGAATCGCTGACGTAACTCACTGGCTCTTTCAAAACCGGCACAATCAAAGTGCGCCCACATTTGTCACATAATACTTCATACCAGTCTCCTCGACGAGTGTATTTTAGAGAACATTCCATCACAAAACATGCAAGTTGTATCTCTCGAAATTTAGTTTATCCCCGTCGTTGATATCCAGGTTGATATGATCCTCACTGTTGATAAGGGGAGGATCACAGTAGTCTGTTAAATCTGATGATGAATCATATCGTTTCGTGGGTCGAATATTTATTTGAAGGTCTTTGGTCCTCACACCCATAGCTTCTTTTTCCTTGCCAATCCCTGGCTGGCATCTAACCCCGGGAAAACTCAAAGATGTCTCCTTGGGAGCAATTTCATCAATCGACTTAGTCAGTTGATCCTTGTATAATCATTAAATTATGAGGCTGAATCTCGCTGCTTTGCGTCCACGAGTAGTGGTTCTCTTCTCGTTGTTGGAGACAGGGAATATATCGAAGTAGAAACTGCATGTAAAGTTCCCGGGGCCCATATTTACACTAAGAATGGGTACCCATATTTATACCTAGAAAAGGTGCCCATATTTATACCAAGAAAATGTCACCATATTTACACCAACCCCACCAAAAAATATGTTCTCTGTCATATGTAGCCTAAAAGCGTGTTTCTAAAAGTAATTTAGGATCTTCACTTTCGGGAAATCACTGTGAAATTATTTTAAACTAATCATAAGAATAGGAAAAGTAAATGATTTTAAATACCTGTCAAAAGTTTGCAGTTCAGAACAAGTATTAATTCGCACTATAACTCACACTGCATCTACTAGGCTACTTTAAAAAATGGTTCCAACTGCTTTGTACTATCTTATATCAAGAAACGGCACCATCTACTTTTCTTACCGCTGGCCTTCAACCCCGTAGTCACTTGTGAAGGGGTGCCACATTTACACCTATGCCCATATTTGCACCTTTTACTCTACTGAAATAACTGCACTAATTAAGTTGAAGCTTTGTAAGGAAAAATATTAAACTAAAATTGAAAGCATTGAATTTTACTTATGCACTTATTAAAATGTATACTTATTAAAAAAAAAATAATAATAATTTTTTGATCGTTCGTATATATATGTATAGGTGGATAAAGCAATAAATATTCAAAAAATTAAATTGAAAAAAAAAAAAAAGTTTTGTATGTTAACTTACATAATAACATGTTTACGGATAATGGTCTGATCAAATCCATTTAAATATTTACTTACTTATTTATTTATTTTTTAAAATAAGCTAAGGATTTTCATGATCTATGTTTCAGTATTTTATAGAGAAACTTTAAATACCTAACACTACCGGAATAAATTATGCGTATTATTTAATAAAATTATATTTTTTTTTTATTTAAATAATAATTAAAAATTGAAATAAACGGATATGTGTAAAAAAAATAATAATCAATGTGTCGGATTTATATAATTATTAAATACATAACCGAATATTCGCATTTTGCTCACTTTAATTTTATAAGTTAAAAATAATTTAAATTTTATTTTAAATGCTAAAAACCTCGAAAAATTATCAGATAAAAATTTAGCTAGTGCGAAATATTTATTTAATTAAATTTTGCATAATTAAAAAAAAATGTATTAAAAAACCACTCTTCTAAAATTATGTATAAAATGATAATAAAAGTTAAGCATCGGGATTGGGTCATGATATGTTGAAATAATAATAATATTAATAATAATAATAAATGAATGTAGTATAGCCTCAAGAATTCTTTTTTCTATTTTTTCCAGAGTGAATTGTATGACGCTTTCATTTGCTTAATTAAAAGAAAATATTTTCATCCGAAATTGAAGAAAAGAAATAATAATTCACTAGTGATCTGTAAAAAAGTCATTGGTGAACCTAATGGAACTTAATTAATATTGCTTTCAAAATAGGTAAATTGAAAAGAAAAATTAATTGAAAAATACCAGAAAAGTTTTTACCTGAAAGTAGTTATAATCTTTAATACTTTTTTTTTTTTTTTTTTATGTATATAATATTTTCCATGAAAAAATAATATTATTTCACACTCAGAGCATCAATATTCTTCCAGTTAATAAATACATAAATATTCAATTAAATATTTAACACTTTTTTAGGATTAATTTTTATTTATTTATTTATTTATTGTTATATATATTTTAATTAGTCATGCCGCATATTTTCTGTAACATTATGAAATCATATTTAATTGTGATTAATAATCTAGTCTAAGATTGTGTCTAAAGATTCTAGATTATTATTATTATTATTATCAGTGAACATTTAAGAAGAAAACTATCCATTTATTTGTTATATTCGAATACGTTTCCTAAATATAAATATTTTTTTGGGGTTTTAAAATAAGAAAAAAGTTTTTGCTATACATAATTTGGGGGGGGGGGGGAGATGTAAAATACGAAAAATTGAAAAAAGTATTTCATTGTTTTAAAAAATAGAATTAAATGTACATATATAAAAAAATATTATTATTATTACTATTATTTTAATTTAATTTTAAATCAGAATATTTGTTTTTCTGAAGTATAAAATAATTGTCTGAAATAACAAATTTCTATGTATTTATATTGTTATAGCATTACTCATTAATGAAAAAAATCTGGAGTTACTCCACTCGACTTTCCGAACATTAAGTAATTAACGGTTGTAAAAATAAAGTAAAAGAAATCGTTAAATACGCAAAAGAGAAAATTATAATAGGGTGATGAGTAATTTTCTTCATATAATATGTTGTTTAGTTTAACGCAATTGCCCTTAAATAATTTTAGCCCATAGATCATAATGATAAATTTTCGTTGTGTCTCTGTAAAAATCTATAAATGCAACACTTTCCGAAATCTACAAATTTCGTGAGATGGTTACCTATAACATACATATAAATTTCTAAATCAATCAGATAAGATTTTCAGACGTTATCACATTTTAAATAATTTGAGCCCATAATCCACAATGACAAATTATTTTTCTTTGTTTCCCTGTTAAAAAAAAAAAAAAAAAGAAACTATAAGTGTTAGATTCACCATAATTTGTATGGTTTGTGTGATTGTTACCTGTAACATGTGTATGAAGTTTCAGTTCCTTTAAATAAGTAAGTTTAAATGCAATAGCACTTCAATTAATTTGATCCCAAAGGTTACAATGATAAAATAATTCTCTTTGCTACTCTGTAAAAAAAAAAAAAAAAAAAAAAAAAAAACTACAAGTGCTAGATTAACCAGAATTTTTATGGTTCATGGATCGGTGGCCTACAGTACGTATATAAATTTTCAGCTCAATCAGATGTGGCATTTAAACGTTAATGATTTTAGCCCATAGATCATAATGATAAAGAATTTGTTGTTGTTGTATCGCTGTAAAATATATATATATAAGTACTAGATTTAGCAAGAGGTGACCGTCAACATGTAAATAAATTTTCAGCTCAGTCTGATAAGGCATTTAGTGTCGCATTTCACATAATTTTAGACCACAGGCCATAATGATAAATAATTTTTCTTTGTGTCCCTGTAAAAAAAAAAAAAAAAAAAAAAAAAAAAAAAACTATACGTGCTATATTTAGCAAAATTTATGTACTTTGTGCAACAATGACTTGTAGCATATGCAAAAATTTTCAGCTCAATTGAGGAAGGTGTTAAAAATATATCGAAGTTTAAAAAAGTTTGGCCTATATAGACCATAATGATAAAGAATTTTTATTTGTGACCCTGTAATATATATATTATGTATATATATTTATATATATATAAACGCTAGATTCACCGAAATTTATATAGTTCGTGTGACGGTGACTCATAACATGTGTATAAATTTTCAGTTGAGTCGAAAAAGACATTTACACGCTATCGCACTTTTAAAATTTGGGCCCATAGACCATAATGATAAAGAATTTTTCTTTGTGTCTCTGTAAAAACACTATAAGTGCTAGATACACCAAAATCAGTAAGGTTTGTGCTATGTGGACCTAACATATGTACCAAATTTCAGCTCATTCGAACAAAGCCTTTAGACTCTATCATGTTCACTCATATACATACATATATATATACACATACATACAACATTCTAAAAATAGTAAACATGATTTGAGGCAACCTCAAAAGATGTAGAAATACGAAAATTTCAAACTTGGAATTTTGTCACGATTACAATACTTTCCTCACTATAGTAGTCGGAAAGTAAAAATTCTAAAATATTTTCTTTTTCCAAATAAAATTTACTTTCACCAACTTATTTTAATTAATTAGCATTTTTTTTTCTATGCTTCATGTTACATACAGGGTGATTATAATTAAAGTTTCGATTTAAAAATGCTATAATTTTAAAACTACCATCAAAGCGATTTCATATTTTACCATAGAGCAATCGTGAGGCAATGAAATTTTTTTTGGAGGAGGAAAGAAGTAGTTCCAACATGTTCCTTTAGAACATAGTTTTTCCCGAAATTTTTTTAAATAACATTTTTAGAATATTCAAAAAAAGTTTTATGCATTCATCTTAATCATGGTAACAGTGTTTTTAAAAATATTAATATTTATTACATATAGATAAACTCAGCTGTTTTTAAAATCTTCAGATATTTTTCTCTTTCATTTTTCATTTTTCACTCTTTTTTTTTTAGTTTATTAATAAATATATATTTTTTAATTATTTGTATTTATAAAGCTTTCATAATTGAATTTTATTTTAAACCATCATTAAAATATTATTAATAACTTAAAATATAAACTCACTTTAAGTTATCCTGAGCATTTTCTTTCCCTTTAAAGTGACATATTCTGAAATTTTCAAATCCATGTAATAACTTGAATGCATCTTATAAAAAACACGATTATTTTTTCTCATTCCTTTCACACGTCATTATATCAAAAATGCTTTAAAGGCATTTTGAATATGCTGGGCAATATTATTGACATTAAGAGGCCATTTTATCGTGATGTGTAGTTTCAAAGTAATATAAGGGTACTTAAAATGAACATAAAAATTATATTAAGTCGAACGGCAAAATAAAAACATTCTTTTATCATGCTTTTTTTATATGTATTAAAAAAAATAATAATAAAAATAATAAAATAAAATAAAAGTTTTTTAATTCACAATATTTTTGACCTTAATTAAATTTAGATAAAAATTAAAATAATAAATTGATAAAATAAATCGACAGAAATACATTCTTATTTAAAAAAAAAAAAAAAAAAAAAAAAAACAGTAATTTTGGTAAAACCTATGTTCTACGACCTTAGAGTTTTAAAGAATGTTTATATATGTATATATATATATATATATACACGTAGAATAATGTCTTCTTCATTAAACAAAAGTCGATATATTTTTAGAAAACCTACTTTTTTTCTAAAATGTTGTCCTATGTTTATGAACATTCTTATTTTCAAGTTTCTAGAAATTCTAGTTCAAGAAGTACGTTATAACTTTTTAATCACGATTTTTCAAATATTATATATATATATATATAAATAATTATAAAAATAATGGAATTGTTTTAGACGAAGATCAGCTATATTTTGAGTTACTTTTCTACATTTACTAAAAAATGAATTCATTGAATTTATTTTTATAAAGTTTTCAAACTCTAACCACTCTGGTTACACTGACTCCAAGCGTCTTGTAAGTAATAAAATTCCGGCCTTACTTACAAACTTTTTTCAACTTATCCAAGTGAGAGAGGAAGAAACAGTTACAACCAAAAGGAAACTTTCATACATTATTGCGCAGAAGTTTTTTTTTTTTTTTTTTTTTTTTTTTTTTTTTTTTCGGTTTGTTATCGCCTTTCACAATATTATTAAAATTGTTCTTGCAAGAAGTGTGAAAAAGTAAACTTACGTGATATGATCCTTTACCAACAGATATGCTAATCAAATGGAACCAATTTTATGAAGATATAACCGCCTAGCAAACCATGCCCATTTCTCAAATTCTTAATACTGATTTCGGTATACCATTGTGATTGCATGACTTTTGCGACGCATTAATTAAAGCATGCGCAGCTGCAGTATATCTATGAAATAATACCAAATCACGTTATAGTTAATATCAGCAAAAATATAGATATCTCCTTCACACCCATCACATTACCAAAACTTGAACTGTCGTTGGTGTTACTCCTTGCTTTACTAGTCACTGTCATTAACCCATTTTATCCCAATTTATTTATTTTGCTCAAATTTGAGGGAAATTATATTTTGCAAGGTTAATTAAACCTAAATAAACTATATATAACAAAATTCGAATATATATATATATATATATATATAGATAGATAGATAGATATTTATATATATATATATATATATATATATATATATATATATATATATAATATATATAGATATATATATATATTCTGTATAAGAAATTTTATCCGCCTCGTACGCAGGACACTGAAATAAAGAGGATGAAATTTGCACTTATATGTGTTAGTGTTCTCTTCAATAGTGAAAAGTGCTTTCCGGGTGTAAAGTTTTGCTTTATCTGTATAATACTTTCTTATTTACATGATAGTTCTCCAGAAAGAATTTTCAAAGAGAAGATAAAACACGCTCCGTAATGTAATGATTAAACAAAGATTCCAGATGGAGGAGGCGGAGGAGGAGGTGAGACACATAACACGCTAGCAGAAGCTTATATATACCATTATATATTCCACCAGACAATATATTCGCACCAAGCAAAATCTGATTTCTATATGCTATTTTTCAACTGTCCTTTAAATTGGACAATGGGATAAAATGGGTTAAACAAAGTTCACAAACTTTCCTGCGGACTGATTCCCCCACCCTCCCCATTAAAGGAAACCAGTTCCATCTTCATCGATCCAAAACTGTTTCTAATGCATCCGCGAGGCACTATCTTCCCGATAACCACAATCCCACTGGTTTTATCACTCGTGGACTTTGTTTAAGCAAGTTCAGCATCCAAAATGCAGTAGTTTGGTCGTAAATGGCTTGAAAATTTACTCTTGTTTGCTACCTCTGTAGCATTATCATATATAATCATTCTAATGAATGTATATCTAACGAGTATTAAACCGTAAACATTAAAGAACCCGTCCTGTTTTACTTACTAATAAAATTCTTGTCTTATACCAACCTATTATGTGTCATGGCGTAGATCAAGCATTTTGTCAACAATACTCACTCTAAATCTAAAGTAAAGGGCTCATTATCCTCAAACGAAATTTTAATAGCACGTAAATATTTGGATAAACTAGTCCAAGAAGTAAACTTTGCTTCAGAGCTCTCGTTTTTAAAGAAAAATCATTCGTTCCCCTAAATAGTAGTAAACTATTCAATTAACTACTAACTTAATTTATTCTTAGATTCTAACAAAATTTTTCTCGTCAGGTTCTATTTGACAAAACTACTTCGTTGTCCTACGAAGCCAAGCATCAAATGGTACTTCCATAAAAATCAGGCATTTACCTCTACATTTCCGTTTTTATAATATGCAGGATGGCTTCAAGTTAGTTTTTTCCTTAATTATACAACATTTCTGAATCCCCGATGGTCACTCAACTGTAAAGCAAGAGCTGAGGACGTGTATAACCGGCATAAAATCTCAAGTTAAACTAATGGGTGATTTACCAACTGCGACAAAGCCCTAAAAAAAAAAAAAAAATGCTTAGACCGTAAATTAAGTATATAATAACATTGAATTATGTTACTAGCTCGTAAAAAACATTTTGCCCGTAAAACCAATGTTATTTTTACAGGCTTTGACTGGAATCTCTGCTGCCGGGCTTTCCCCGCAATCTTGGGGGATTTTTTTTTTTTTTTTTTTTTTTTTTTTAACAGTGTATAAATTGAAAGTATTGTATTCGTAAAATATTGGACCGCGGTTTTAGATGAAATTTGGAAGTTTTGTGGTGTCTTAACCATGATCTGATCTTTTTTAGGAAATGTTTGCATATCGATTTGAATTCTTGTGTTCGTCTGCGTGTTAGTATGTATGAGTGTTAGCAGAATTTTGTGGAAGCTGTATCTCACAAACCAATGGACAGAACTTAATCAAACATGATATTTTGTATGACCTTATTTGAATAAAAAATAGTGCTCCTTAGCTTTTGGGATATATCTCCGAATAGGTCGCAATGCTAAGCTCTGTTTTCGCCGTTTAAAGGAAAGTTATATCTCAATTTCTGTAGTGTATAAAGACATCGAACGTGGTACACTAGAAGGATGCAAAGTAAATCTATGCTTATTTAGTCTGGATGCATATCGAACAGCGTGCACTGTAAAAAATGCTGCAGTGAAATTACGGGCAAAGCCCGGCAGCAGAGATTCCAGACAAAGCCCGTAAAGAAACATTTTGACGATGAATGATGTATCGCCAGTAATTTTACGTTGCGATGAAACATATATCCAACTTGTAAACAAAGTAGTTTTGCCCGTAAAATTAAAAGGGAGCTCGGTATATTAAAATAGTAGCACTGCCCGTAAAATTAGAAGGCATCTCGCTATGTTAAAATAGTAGTGTTGCCCGTAAAATTAAATTAGAACCTTGTGTGTTAAAATAGTATTGCCCATAAAATTAGAAGGCTGTTCAGTATGTAAAAAAAAGCACTAATGCTCGTCAAACTAAGGGAATTATGTATCTTTTACGACAGCACTAAACTATGTTTGATATAAAAGCTTATTATTTATTAAGGGAACTATATTACGTCTGTTTATTCAATGAAATAGGTAACAATTCTTATGGTTTTTGATATATTTTTACAGCTATGAAATTTTTAAATTGCGTTTTCTCAGATTTCGTTTTCACACAAATTTATGATTTTCAAAATGCTAAAACTGCTTCATATATTTAAGAAGAGACTTAATTCTTTTAACGTTTAACAGAACGTACTTAAAAGAGTTAAGAATGGGTTTTGAAATTTATTGATTAGTCTTCGTGATAAAAAATAGAAAGTGAATGTAAAAATTTCAGGGGAAAAAAAAAAAGATTTTTGTTATATTTTAATTTTTAATATTTTTTATTTTAAAGATATTCCAAAACCCATTCTTAATTCTTTTAAATAGGTTCTGTTAAATATATTTTTTTCTATATCTACTTTTATACCTATTTTTTATTTATTTATTTATTTATTTATTTATTTATTTTTTTTTGTATCTATAGAAAGTTTAGCATTTGAAGATCATGAATTCATGAAAAAAAAATTGCAAACTAAGAAAACGCAATTAAAATATTTCGAATCTTGGGGTGGGGGGGGGGGGGGGGAGGAAGCATAAAAAACAATAAGAACTTTTGCCTGAATATATATTTCATTGAACAAGCCTAATGTAGTTCCATTTATAAATATTAAATGGAAATATAAGATTTTATATGACACCTACAGCAGTACTGCTGTAAAAAGTACCACGTCTCCTTAAAAAAAAAAGGATTACGTAGAAAAAAATATACAATTCTCTGTTTTACAAGTATATGATTATATGCAAAATTTTCTATCCCCCCCCCCCCCCTGAAAAAAAAAATGTATTTGTATGAATATTACAGATAGATTTCCAATAGAGGTCAATATTATTAAAACCTCTTATCAGCTTTCCGATTTTCTTTACTATAATGGTAAACCTGAACGTAAATGCTTTTGTATTTTCAAACTATTTCTATACTATTCAAAAAATGAATATTTTTAACTGTTAATCTGCATACTCTTCTTAAAACCTGTCTCTTATAGTCTCATCATTACAAAATATTTCCAAAATGTACATCTTTATTTGAATTGTTAAAATCTTTTACTCTCAGATCGTTAACTTTGGTAATTTTAATACATCAAATACAAAATTAAGTGTATGTTTTAGAAATATTTAAAAAAAAAAAAAAAAAAAAAACACCCTTTAAGATGTCACAGAAAATATAGTTATCAATATACATACCTTGAGGAGATAGTTTTTGAGATTGCGATAGCATTCCACAACCATAGGATTAGAATTTATGAAAAAAATCATAGAGCTAACTGATAAGGGGGGACCTAAGTGGCTATGCTCATATCATAAAAGAAACTCACAAGCTGTTAATCCCACGAGTTCGTATACTTGATAAATTATTTGATTGCACTGTTTTTAAATTTTGGTTGCAGTTTTTTTGTTCTGAGGTAAAAAAAAAAACTGCACATGAAATTGAAAAAAATATGCAATTAAAAAATGTTCCAAGAACCTGCTGCCATGGATTAACATTAGCTTGTCTCTTCATGAACGTAGCCTCTCAAATGTAACAATATGAGTAATCACCAATAATATGATCACTAATCAAATTTTTAGAGAACTGATATTTAGAAATATTTTTTTCTGGCATTTTTAAACTTTCATTTACCACTAAAATTTAACAGAAATTTCTCATTTATAAAATAAGTCAAAATTTTAGTTAAGAAAGAACTACATAAAAGGTGGCAATTATGTGGCAGCTATAGTTCATAACATTTGTATTCAGAACCTAGAATTACGTTTAGATGTATTACATTTTTTCATCAAATTAAGACTGAATTTCATCACGAAAATAAAACTTTTTTATGCTTAATATAGCATTGATAAAAAGAAAAAAAAATATTCATATTTCAAACGTATAAAACATTTGTTTAGTAGTTTGTAGCCTACAAAGATAGTTACCAATTTCTAGAGTTAACATGAGATACTACTGTATTCAAGATATCTTTTCTAACTTTTACTATAGTACTTTATAAAGTTATTCTTTTATATGTGTAACTTTTTTTACTTCAAAGAGAATTTATATCAAATAATACAGAAAAAACATAAATGAAGTTTTGAAATTTCTTATTTGTTAAAGAATATGTAATATTTTTACTTTCAAAATTTTGTTTGACTGAATCTTGAATTAGGATTTATAAAAAAGCTTGCGAAATCTGGAAATTTAAATATGAAATCAATGCCATTATATTATTTAAGTATGAGAAAATATGAAAGACTGTAAAACTGAACATGAAAATATTCAGAATAAAACAGGAACAAAATATATTTAAAAAATAAAATTTCAATATTTCTAATGGGATATAAGACTCTTTGCAAAAAGATTCCCCCTCCCCAATTTTTAATTCAACAGGAAATTTTTAAAATCTTCTTTCTACACACCTAAAACTTTTGTGAGTGAAATTATTCGTAGAAAAACTTTTGTTTTGAGGAATACAAAAGCATAGGGAAAGAATCTTAAAATTAAAAAAGTTTCTAAACAATATGTATATACATTAAGAAGAAGAAAAAATACTTTTGAATATTTTTATCAAGAACTCATCCAATATAAGAAAAGAAAATATTTACAACATATTTATTTATTAAGCATACTATTTTCAATTATTTACTACACATACATAATTAGAGATTAAATTATAAACTCCACATTGATTTATATTAGCTTCATTTGACATTAAGTTTTTTCACTTTTGCATTTATATTCGATCTTCTGGTTCTTTTGGGTGATTTCGATCTTTTTTCTCGTTTAATACACAAGCAGGCCCTATTAAAAAATATATAAACATTATATTAATACATACTATTTATTAATAGACGATGCTACTCTACTACTTACATTCTAATAAATATTGCAAATACTAAATAAACATACAAACACAATTCCAGCTGTGTCTCAAAAAAAAAAAAAAAAAAAAAAGAAAATCCTAACTATTAATTTATTAAACACCACACTTTGAAACTTCATTTAGATTTAAAAAAAATTATTGAAAATTCATGAGATTAAATTTTGCACAATCCTAAATCACTAATATGAACTTTTTGCTCTTCAGTTTGTTTCTTTCAGTAGAAAGCTTATGAAAAATTCAAACGAGGAGGTGTTACTGCAATTAAGGCATTTACAGAAGAACAAGTTGAGAATAGAATTAACCCGATCAGGTTATCGTATTTTTCGGCACCTTGTCAGTTTATCATAGGTTGCTGAAGACCCGGGCAATGTTAAAACACGTAAATTGTAATGAAAGAAAATGTGATAAAATTCTTGAATACTTCTAATTTAAGGGCAGACAATGAATATTGCAAAATAAATTTAAACAAATATTTCATATTTAATCAGAAATACACTCATTTCTATAAAATTCCGGCATCTACTAAAAATTTATAACTTTTGAACAAATTGAGATATTTGAAAAATTCAAATTGCATAATAAAGTCTAAGAATGGTATTTTTACGAAAAAAGTCATGGACACGGTACATAGGTATTTCTTTTATACGTGGATTCTGACGGATGAAACATAAGAAAAATAGCTCGGGTATCCAATGACCCACTATAACCTGATCGGGTTAATATTATTAAATGTACAGGAATCTTAACAAAATATAACTCTAATTAAAAAGAAAATCACAGTTAAACGACGCTATTTATTGATCATTATATATAGAAACAATACTTCTTCAAATACTGCCAGCATCAAGGCTTAATTTCTAATTAAAAAGCATTAAAGTCTAACTACCACAGCGTATGTATCCTTCTAAATATTTATATCATATTTTTTACAGTTTTTTTTTTTTTTTTTTTTTAGCAGAAAAACACTTTTTAAAATATGTGATTAAAATGAATGAAAAGTTATTAAGTATTTATAATTAAGCGAGGTTGGTTGGTTCGTTGGTTGTAGGATTTAAGGCCGATTGACTCCGTATGTGTCCTAGGCATACAGTGGGAATGCCGTCAATGGGGGTCTTTCTAAGGGGTCCTAGCTCGTATTTACGCTAGTTTCGGAGGAAACCATGGAAAACTTCGAACAGTTAGGTCGATGAGTGCGAACTGGGATCGAACCCGGCACCTCCCATCTACCAGCCTTCAGCGCAGAACCGCTCGGCCACTGGTGGGCATAATTAAGCGAGGGAAAGTTCAAAAAATCTGAAAAGGATTTTCTTTCCTTATCAGATAACAAACTAAAACAAGCAGACGAAACACATTCTATAAGTTACATAAACACATCGTTGGGTATTTTAACTTTTAAAACTATATTTTCGGCTACAGCAATGGGTACTAGAGAGCGTATACTTACACGTGTATAACGCAGTATTTATAAACATTAAGATGAACTTTACAAGTTTTGTTGGGTTTAATCTTTTTTTTATATTTATTTTAATTTATTACTCGAAGTATACTGGGCCTGGCTCAATTTCTGGGAGAAGGGTGGGGGGGATTCACAAAATTTTACGTTAAAAATATCTTATCTAAATACCCCAGGTTTTTTTTTTTCGTGTTTTGTTAACTGTGTTTTATTTATATATATGAAGAAAATTTTAAAATAAAATATCGTTTGACTAAGTGAAGTAACTTTATTAAAGTCAGAAACATATTGACTTTTTTGCCAAAATAATTTTCCCAATCAGTCTTGTTTTATCGCCTGCTATAGATCATAGTATAATAACAACCTTTTTTCTTTCTGGAGGAGGGGAGAGGATTGGATTTTCAAAGAGGGAATGAAAAGTAGAAAGTGCCACGGGCACAAAAATTTGTGACTCGGGCCCTGAAAGTAGAAGCGAAATTTAGCACAAATTAAACTATATTTAGCATACACATGAATTATTTAGTGAGAAAACACCTAAATTTATGATCTGTAATCCGACAAATGTGTGCAGGCTTCTTAGTACATGCTTTTCGCAAGCGTTAGAAAACTTAAAAATATAAATACGATACATATTAAAAAAACATATTTAAATAATTTAAGACGTAACAAACCTTTAACTAACTTACCTTGGTAATTCAAATGGCAATTCAAAAAGTATACTGTTAAACTTGATTTTCAATATCTGTATTGAAGTGACGGAAATCAAACAGTCGGGAGCAATCGGGCATGTTTGTTGTGAAAATAAGAACTTTTATTTGCTATTCCTTTTCTATAACAATGCTCTGTAGAAAATATGTTTATATTGGCAACAAAAATTCTATGAATTAAAATAGGAAAACAATAGCTCTTCTATATCAATCGCTCTTTGTACGAATGTCTCTCAATCTCTCAATCGATAAAAATACAATTATATTTTTCATTACAAATATGGAGTGTTTTTTATGACGTCACAGAAAAGCTAACACTTTACATTTGAAAAGATTTGACCATAAAAATACAGTTTTATGGCATATTTGAGCTATTTTGGTAGATTAAGGATTACATGCAAACGGAACGCTTGCAATTTTGATGACGTAAGTTTTGTAAGTTTGTTGCAAATACAGTCGGCAGAAAAAGTAACAGAGCACTAGCGAAAATTCCTATGTAAAAAAAAAAATTAAAGCAGATTTGTTAAATAAATCCTTGTCGAATCCTGTTCTTAGTCAGTCTAAGAACACGATTCGACAAGGATTTATTTAACAAAACAGTGTTAAGTGTGCTCTTTTCATATAGGAATTTTTGCTAGTGCTCGGATACTTTTGCTGCCGATTGCAGTCATACATTTGGAACGCCTGCAAAGGGCTTTGCAACTGGAAGTGTTTCATTTGTATGTACCCCTAACGGCTTTTGCCCGTAAAAAAAAAATCCAGTGTTCCACAATTATACTTTCATAACATCAATTTACGGACAACGACCGTTTATCTGGCAAAACGGTCATTTCCCGTAAAATTATATGGTCAGTTCCTAAATTGTACTTTCAAAACATTAATTTACGGATTATGACCGTTTAGGTACCAAAACGGTCATTTCCCCTAAAACTATACGGTCAAATACCGTTATTTTGCATTTTTTTTTTACAGTGTGGTGTTGCACTGCAGCGATAGTTGGCGTTACTCAGAAGACTGTATCTCAGCTTTATGTTAAATAAATGTAAAAACTTGGTATCTGAGATACATATTATGAAAAATTACGCTGATTAGTTTTGGATGTATATCATTTGACAGGTTCTGCTAGTTGTACATTTTGTGAATTTCCGGATAGCTATATCTGAGCATCTATATGTGAAAATTTCACCAAGTAACATTTATAAAATATTATTTGTAAGAAACTAAATTGATTATATTTTTGTGCATGTTAAGTGGTAGGTGGTGCTGTTATATAGAACAAAATAGAAGAATGTTAGAATCACAGTTCTTTGGTTCAACCATTCGTTTTCAAGGTATTTACGAATTCTTTAAAAAAATATCCCTATTTAAAATTTGCTGCCCCTTCCCCTCCCGCCGTGGGTGCTTCTCCCCAGGGGAGGAAGCGATACTCCTACATGCACACAATATTTTTCCTAATTTACTACTGCTATTATCGATAATTCATATTAAATTTACAATAATTCGTTAAAAATAACTCTCATTATGTACATTTGTACGAAACTTTTGTCCTACACTGCCATACAAAAAATTATATATTTATAAAATGGGATTACAGCCCCATCTATTGGGGGATTGATTCCCAAATGTAATCAGCGCCAGTTTAGGCCAAGGTCCAATTTAATACCAAATTTGGTTAAATTTCATTCATTGGTTTGTAAGATATACCTCCAACAAAATTTTTGATACACATACACACACAGACAAAGATACATTTTCTAAAAATACTCAAATCTTGTTCTGGATATCTCAAAATGCGTAAATCTGTCAAAAACAGGAGTTCGGAAATTTGAGCGAATCCAAGAATTTCTTCTTAGATATATGTAAATTTTTATGATCAATGTCGAATAATTAACCGAACTTCATATAGCTGTTTTTTATAGCTTAATCTTTAGTCGTTAAAATCATAAGTGATAACTAAATCGCTTTCTTTAAAAAAAAAATATATATATATATATATATATATATATATTATTTATTTTCATTAGCGAAATTCATCAGTAAAAAAAAAATAATAATAATAAAATAAAAAAAATACATATATATAAATTATGCATTTTAACAAGATGTTTTATAACAATTGAAATTGTTTTAAACTAATTTAATGCACTTAAACTCGATAATTGAAACGTGTTCTTGCAAGAATTTTTACTTTATTTTGTTTTTTATGTTAGTTATAAACATATGTGCTACGTAATAAGTACAAAACTTTGAGTAAACACCATAAAATGCAATAAATTAGCAACATTTTTTTCGGGTCGAAAAAACACACGACCCTTCATTAGGCGAACAAAGTAGGCACGAGTGCTGTAATGAAAGCGGCTTTGATTGCAGCACCTACTTTGTTCGCTTGAAGAAGGGTTGCGTGTTTTTTCGACCCGAAAAATTTGTTGCGAGTTTATTGCATTTTATGTTGTTTATTCAAAGTATTGTACTTATTACTTAAAAAACAGATCTGTGGTGCTTTCTTATTATATATGCTAGGTTCTATTTTTCTCTTGACTTCTAGAGAAATTTTCACCTTAAGGGCCCTCTTCACTCACCGCCGCCGGAAGCCGAACCTAATGTTATTCTATGAGAAATTTTTCTTTACAAATAACTTATTAACTAATACATATTTTTAAATTCTGCTTTCACATTCTGAAAATTCCCAGCTGTTAAATTGACGGACCTTTTTTAAAAATTTATTTTTTTTAATTTTTTATATTTTATTTTGAAGTTGCAAAATACGAATTTTCAATATGTGAATTTTTTTCATATTGCAATATCAAAATAAAATATTAAAAATTTAAAAAATACATTTTTAAAAAATGTCCGTCAATTTAACAATTGGGAATTTTCTGAATGTGAAAACAGAATTTAAAAATTATAATTAGTTAATAAGTTATTTGTAAAGAAAATTTCCCCATAGAATAACATTGGCTCGGGCTTCCGGCGACGGTAAGTGAAGAGGGCCGTTAACTGGTCGTGCCAGAATGCAATAGAAGTTTACTATATGAATATAATGGTAGATGAGTCAGAGAAAATGCGGATTCTGTGTGTACTGAGTTATGTAGATTAAAACGAATATTACAATTTGTAGTTTTATAGTTTTTTTTTTTTTTTTTCTATTTAAAAATAACCAATAATTTAAATAGAATTTTATTAGTTGATATAATTTCTTGCTTAAAATAAGTCAAACATATGCTTCATAAATTTATGCGTTGAAAGGGGTTTTGTTGAACGAGTCTATCATATCACATGATATTTGATTTTTTTTTTTTTTTTTTTTTTTTTTTTTTTTAATGTACTATTCATTCAAAAAATTATTCTAATTTTTAATATTGTTTGTAAAACAATTGTATTATGTGTGCATTATGAAATCGTTGTTGTGGGGGAAAATTATATTTTATTAGTATATATACATTTATTTTAAGAGTTTAAATTCTGGAAAGAAAAAAAAAATATGTATTATTATTATCATTATTATTATTATCATTTTAATTATTTGAGAGGTTTAGAGTGTTTATTTTTCTCATATGTATTAAAAATTTTATTACTAAGCAGTATTTAAATTAACAATGTTTATAATTTAAAACATAATTATTATTATTATTATTATTATTATTATTATTATTATTCATGTGTGATTTTATGTTTTGATAATTATTATTGACTGTAACACAAAATATTCTGAACGAAATAAGATTTTTTTTCCCTCTCTTCATGTGGAAAAACTAAAATTATATATTTATTTACTAAAAATATTTAAAGACTTTTAATATACATATTTTACGTCAATAATTGTTATAATTTAGAATAAATCTAGTTAAATCATTGTTCAAAGAATTTTTTCCTCCACATAGATCAGTTTACGATTTGTCTTTTGAAGCATGTGTGTGTGTGATATCACATACTGAATACATAAAAAAAAAAAAAAAAAAAAAAAAAAAGAAATCAATTTGCTTTTTTCTGAAAGTGCTCATAATTCTGGCAAAAAAACTTATTAAAACCATAAGTTTAATTGCAATACTTGAGTCAGTAACCTTCTGAACGCTTTAGGAAATCAAGTTCTAATAAGAAAGGTAAAGATAAATCAAAGTATTTAATACTCATCTTGACAGTAATCGATGACCATAAATAGAAATCTTTCTTAACTGGAAATATTTGATTATTCTGCTTTGGTATTTTCACAGAAAACTGGAGTTATCCCCGAATCCACGCGCAAAACGGGATTTGCGCGTGTGGGTCCTGACGTCAGACTCACGTGGGTTGAAAGGGTACCTCCTTCTTTGAAGTTGCGAGTAGAGGGAGCTGATCGCTAACTCTTCCACAATTGCTCCAACTATTATATGACTAACACCCTTCTCTGTTTTGCTCTCAACTTGGAGAACAATTGCATCTAACAAGTGGTTCCGCCAACGTTGTACTTTTAAAACGCAGTATAAGTTTTAAAGTAAAGAAAAAAATGTTTTAGCTATAAAAAAGATTGCTTTCAGAAGAGTTAAACATGTAAGTAAAAAGTTAATTTCTTTTTAAAAAGTTTTCAAAGTTATGTTTAAAAATAAAGTTTTTAAAACTTAATATTTATATATTTTATGTAAAAGTATTTTGATGAAATTTAATTCCATGTTCATTGAAAGAAGAAGAAGAGGAAAAAAAGGGGGGGGGGGACAGTACATTCATTTATATATTTAAGAATGAGTTTTCGAATTTCTACATGATTTAACAATATTTAATGTTAGTTATTTTGTGATTGCTTCATAATTTATTTATAATTAAAATTTACTTAATTATGTGAATTCTTGCATTGGCTTATTTATTTGATTTTTATAAAAGTTTTTAAATTCATATTGAAATTACTTACGCTGTTTATTTTTTATTTAATTAATGTTTTTTAATTTATTTTTCCTAAATCTAGAATTTAAAGAGAGAAAAAAAAACTTTTTCTTAGTTTAAAATAAAATAAAATAATATAAAGAAAAACAACATTTTTCTAATGAATAAATAAATAAATAATAATAATAATAATAAAAAGAAGAAGAAGAAGAAGAGAGAGAGAGAGAGAGAGAAAACTTGTTTGTTTTATTGTAAATATATATTGTAAAAATACAGCATTCTCTTGTTAATTTATAAATATGGAAGATTTTGATATTTATGTTTGATATCTAAAAGTAAAAACAGTGTATGATTTTTTTTTCTTTTATCGAATACTTAAATCGTGTAAATATGATTAATGCATTATCCATGATTTATCCATATGATTTATATTAATGTAATTTTAGTTTTATGTTTGTGGACACGATTTATTTATTTATTTATTTATTTATTTATTTAAATATTGTGCAAAATCTTTTAAATTATGTATTCTTAAGATTTATTTAACTTTTAGAGGTTATACAATTTTGTGGTTAATGTATCCATTCTTTGTTGTAATATATTACAAATTATATACTTAAAAGAGCTGAAACTTTTTATATATTTCTATTTTTTATTGAAATTATAATATTAGTTCTTGTAAACTACAGTTCTTTTTTTTTTTTTTTTTTCAATGTCCTTTTAAATGAGATTTGATTGCGGTAAACTCAGTAATTAAAATAAATAAATGAATAAAAATAATATATTATTTATTGATTTTTAGTGAATAATATTTACATGTGCAAAACGTTGTATTAGTCGAATAGTTAGGTTTTCCGAGAAAGTAATAAATTACAATCATAAATTACTTTTACATTCATACTTTTGACTATAAGTGCTATTTTAGAAACTGTATTACAGAACAATTAAATGCACAGTTTAATTCACTTCCTTATAATACATCATTATGTAGTAAAACCGAAAGTTTTGTAAAAGGAAACTTTGTTTTTAAAAATTTATCTAAGTGAAGCGCTATTTCTTTTTAATTAATTATATAAACAAATACATAATTAAACACTTCATATTTATAAATTTTCTATAAAAATAAAATTTATATAAAAATTAATTCGGTATTAAATAAAATAATAATAATAATAATAATAATAATAAAACCTTATATAATTTTTTTTCTAAGAATAACTTTTCGATTTTACTGCACGAATTGATAAGATTCAAAGTTAAGTATTAACTTTAAAACATATTTTTAACTCTAATTTAGCTAACTCTAATTCGTTTATGTATTAGTTTATGTTTCCAAACATTTATGAAAATTTTTTACATTCGTATTGAAATGTTTTATGCTGTTTTTTTTTTTTTTTTTTTTTTTTTTTTTTTTAACTAAATTATTGTTTTAAATTTCTTTTCCAAAACTTTAAATAATAATGAAAATAATTGATCTTAAATCTTTAAAATAAAAATAAGGTAAAAATAAAACGTCATATTTTTTCTTAAAATAAAAGGGCGGGGGAGGGGGACTTCTTTAAATTTTAGATAATATAACATTATAAATTTGATTTTTTTTTTTTTTTTAATCAATGTTAGATATCTAATACTCAATCATAGTCTGTGATGTATTATATATACTTTTGTAAGTTACTGTAATAGTCTAAACTTAACTGATGCACTATATCGATATCTTTTTTCAGCATGATTTTTGTTTTTGACGTTTGCAAACAAGATTTAATTTATTATTATTATTATTATTATTTATTTAAGAAATTAATAAATGCCTTTAAATTATATTTCCTGAGCATTTATTTCATTTTTAGAGTTTATACGACTTTTGGGGTAATATTCTTATATTTGATGTTAAATTATTAACTACTTTATTATATGGAAATGTTGATATTACTTTTAATTTATATTATGCATATATTTTTAAATATTTTATTTATTTATTTATTTATTTTTCAAGAAAAATATAAATTCTTTTCACAAATATCAACTTTGTTTTATTTTTAAGGAGTATATAAATATTTTTAGTATGACAGGTTGTACTATTTCTTTCAGACAACGATTTTCTTTTGTCGCCGTTTGTAGTATTATACCTTGAATGAACGTTCAAACATTTTATTATTGTTATTATTATTATTTTAAATCTAAATATATAAAGCTGAAAGTTTGACATTGTATCTATTCGAATTTTTAGTCTGGATAATTAGATTTTATCAAAAAATGGTACGCTTATTATTCGGGACAAGATCTTTCTAACACCGTACTTTTTAATTCAATCGGAAATTTATTCAAAAGATATGAAATAAAAACCTGGTTGTAACTTTAAAATTTATAATAATAATAATAATAAATTTAAAAAACAAATAGATATACAAGTATACTGCTTATTTCGAAAAAAAAAATAATGAACGTGAGAAATTTTTATTTATTTATTTATTTATTTTTAATAATTAAAATAAAACTGAGGAAAATCGTGATAAAGAAGTGAGACAGCGAAGATATATATTATCCATTATCTATATAATATTTCTCTAACGTGGACCAGTTTCAATTATTTTTGTTGAAACAATACGATATTGGTGTAATTAATAAAATACGCGAAGATAAAAAATAATACTTAAGCACGCGGAGTAAGCTCAATGAACTTAAAAAAAAAAAAAAAAAAAAAAAAAAGACGATATTTGTATGATGATATTATTTTATGGAAAAATGTATTTTTAAAAGTTGCTTTTTCAGAATCTTTGCAAGCGTCATTTAAAACATGGCAATATTTTAAAGATATATAAAGAATATAAATTATTATCATAGACTGACAAAAAAAAAAAAAAAAAAAAACTGAATCATAAAAAAAAATATAATCAAAATAGGTCTTTTTTTTTTTTACAAAAATTATGCCAAAATAAATAAAATTTCATCACAGTCTTGGCGATAAAAATTTAAAATGCGTCATGGGGGTTCTTAACTAAAACTGGACTGCCTGCGGAATTATGAAAAATGGGTCGTCAACCATGAATTTTATTTTGAAACTTTCCTTTGAATGATTCTGGTTTCACTATTGCACAATATTTGTTTTGCTATAATAATAATTTGGCTTCTGGTGAATTAAAATTTTAATTAGGTGGTGAAATTGGTATAATATTTATGAGTTTCTAATCTTAAAGGTAAATAAGAAAAGAAATAAAGTGCGAACATTTCGCACGGGTTTGCTAGTTTTTAATAATATTTATATACGTTGAAAAAAAAAAAAAAAAGTTAACTTACATGCATTTATTATGATTTCAGATGGATATGACGTTATTAGTTAACTAATAAACATATTTGAAATATTTCTAATTACTTTTTTTTAATTACTGAAAATAAAGTTTCTAAAATAATGATGGCAATTTTTAATGAATTAAACTAAATCGAAAAGGCTTACATTTAATAAAAGAAATGGAAATTTCTGAAAGTCTTTTTCCTAAAATCTTTTCCGAAATTTGAAATTTGGCATAAAGTACCTCGGACATTTTTCGCCATGATCTTTATTTACGCAGTTGCAATAGGCATTTTTATTCATCGCCAAAATGACTACAAACACTTAACCCTTTGAGTGCTATGGACGCACATATGCGTCTAGTGAAAGTCATTAATATAGACTATGGACGCAAATACGCGCTTAGCAGATGTTATCAGTATGGACTATGGACGCAAATACGCGCCCGGCAAAAATGATCAGTGTACTATGCAACACTCGCATAAAGCGCGTCCGCGATTAGAATGAGACAACTTGATTTTCATTTATTTTCAACAAAATATTACTTACATGAATGCTACTTGCATGAAATTGACAAACAAACATTTTTAATCACTTTTGATACTTTAAATTGAAGAATATACACCTTTAAGTCCCATTTTGTGAAGATTGCTTCTAGCCGTCGTCATGGCGTTTTGTACAGTTTCTTTGGTTACTGATTTAAGGAGATGATGATAAACCCTCTTCAATCGTCAGCGCCAACCGCGCGCCGTCCGTATGGACCGCATAGACCGCGAGTATTCAGCACTCAAAGGGTTAAAAGATGCAAAGGTGCTTCTGTGCAATACCTACACCGAAGAAATTTTAAGAAAATAAAACAGTAACTGATGCCAGGGAATGAAGCACAGTTACTGAGTGCCTTTATATGGAAAAATAGATTAAACTAACTCCTGCCGTACTAAATTAAATTCTGTTTTGGGCAGAATTTTATATCTGTTACTTACAAGGAAACATTAAAAAAGTGTCGTCTTCAAAAAACATATGTGATTCTACTCTTCATAAAGCACCAGAAAGTGAAAAAAATATCAGCTGAAATGAATTACAACGACCACAAAAAAATATCAAAATTAATCATTTTTGGTGATTTAGCGCTGTTAGGCAATAAGTTTGCTAGTACCGAGATTGCAGTGTACGAACAGAACCGTGTTTTGCTTCTCCGCCAAGTACTCAAAATCAATCTCCTAACAGTGTGAAATCGCCAAATATGCTTAATTTTGATAATTTTTTTGTGGTCGCTGTAATTCATTCCAGCCGATAATTTTTTTCACTTTCTGGTGTTTTATGAAGAGTAGAATCACATATAATTTTTTCAATGCTTTTTAAAGACGACCTTTTTTTTTTTTTTTTTTTTTGTTATTAACGCCATTTTGTACGATATTTGATTGCAGTACAATTCCCCAATTAAAAATTTACAATTTATCGATTGATTTTCTTTACATAACACTGTAACACGCAAAGCCGTTTTGATAAACGATTGGGTAGGTTTTCAGATAATAACACATTGTAATAATATATGGCCTTTGTATTAATCATATCGAATGCAATTAAATTCAACTCTGTTTAAAATGTTATATATATTGCACAGAAATTAAATGTATACTTTAACTTACTTGTACTTGAAATACATGCAATAATTATTTAAGCCAATTGACCATAAAAAGTGCATTCATTTCGTTTTAGTAAGTGATTATTTGAATTAGTAATACGATTTTTCTACTGCTACTATTTTCTCCATAAATTGTACTCATCATATGTAAAATTATGCAAGTTTTCTAAAATATTAACAATTTTAATTTATATTTTAAGTAAAACTATATAATTATCATTTTAAATTTTCGAAAGTCTATTAATTTTGACCAGTTCAATTTTGAAAATATACAAATAGGTTAAATGGCAATGGACACTGGATTATTCTTCCAAAAATATTGCACATTATTAAATTAAAAAAATATATAATATTACATATTTTAGAAAAAAATGTTTTTTTTTTTTTTTTTTAAGAGTTATTCTAATTTCGAATTGTCAATTCTAAAATAATACTTTTAAAATGTCCCAATTACAATTTAAAAAACTGTCTCCAACATTATTTTTATTTATTCACCCAAATTTCTAATAATTTTTTTATAGTGAAATCTACAAATAAGATATTTTTTACTTTTATTTATTTATTTATTTATTTATTTACTTATTATTTTATATTATTATTGCTTATTAATTAATTAATTAATTTTTGACAGCAACACTTTTTATAATTTATTGTCGATTTTCTATGTGTATCATTTTGTGTTTCAGAAAACAGAATGTATGTGGTTTTAAAAGTAAAATAATAATTACAATAATAATTACACTTTTTTATGCGTTTGCAAAAAATTATAGGGATTTTATAATATTTGGGTAGATACTAAATATTTGAATTACTACTCAACTTTTAAAATTATGGTTTTAACCAATTGTTAATTTTGAAACCACGTTAGTTCATGGACTTACAATTAAACTATTGCTTATATATTTAATTGCTCATGTCATCTCCCTGTAAATTATGAGGTAGAGCTAGATGGGTTTGCGCACAATTCAACAAAATGTTATAAAAAATCTAAATTTTAGTTTTTTGCTACACTGTTGCTGCATAGTTTTTAAGTGATCCTTTTTCTACGCATTTCCATTACTTTTTTGTTGTTATACTATGATTTAAAGCAACAGCTGTAATAAAACCAAGAGAGCTCCTTATAGGGTAAGAGAGATTGCGCAAACGGGTTGGAGATATTACGCTTAATTTTAACTACAATTAAATTGTTAACAATGATAATTGCACTTAAATGACATCGGTGCAAGGTTTTTGTAAACAAATATTTTTGTGTTACATGTAGGTATCTCAATTTAATAATAATAATAATAATAATAAAACAGAAAATTAAAAAATAAATAAATAAATAAATAAATAAAAAATATAAAAAAATATTTAAAGAAAATAAATTAAAGAAGCAATAATAATAATAATAATAATAATAATAATAATAATAAACTATATAATAAAAAGTAACATTTAGTTACTAGATCATATGTTTAACTTAAAATTAATAAAGTTCCTTTTCAGTTTGAGTGGTTTCTTGTTTACTGACCTAATCTGTCGTTGTCTATAATCGTTGCACTCGTTGTTATAAATGGTGAAACTTTCATGCAACCACTTGCCACAAGTAAAATTCATAAACGAGTCCATGGTAAATCGTTTAATTTAAAAATATTTTGTAATACTACCACTCTATACAAATTCCTAGGAAGGGTTTTTCAAATTTAAGAAAACATTTATGTAAATGAGTTGAAATAATCACGTTTAATCTTAGACTGTTCAAGCAATAAACATGCACATTTAACGCTTTAACGTTCATTGGTTTCGCAGCAAAACCAAGCATTTGACAAAATTCAACATTTTTTTTTTCAGCATTTTTTACTATTTCCGCCTTATTTTAATCAGGTTTTAAAGTTTTGTTCCTTTTCTGTTCGGTAGATAGCAGCACTATTCCAAAATTTAACAAACAATGCTTCAAAGGAAGCTAAATGCATAAGTCACTTGAATTTTCTTAGTGTGTGCGAGTGCTGGTTTGATGATGCACTCATGTATAGTTTTTTTTTCATTTAATGAAGAGCTGTAGTATTACTTTCACCTGAAACAACTTTTACGAGTTTTTGTAGTCGATAAAGTTTACTTACAAAGTGTTTTATTTATTAAATTAAATATTATTTGAATTTAGTAAAGTTAACTTATCGATGTTTCAAACAAAAATTTATCGTAAAGGAACTATGCTAATATATATATATATATATTTAATATTTATGATCAGCTATGTGCCTAAAAGTCATTTTTACAATTAGTTTAGTAATTTTTAATTATGCATTAAAAATTAATAATTATGCATTAAAAATTAATATAGTGAGAAGAATTCTAAAAAGCTCTTATAACCCTTAAATGGGTAAATAAATTTTAAATGTTTAAATATTTTGCCTGGATAATACATTTTATATATGATTAAAGTAAATTATAAATAACTGTTTACATTAAGGAGAAAAGTTTCATAAAGCACTAAATTAAAAGAATTATCAAAATAATAATAACATTTAATAAAGCATTTATGCCAATTCAATTAAGTAAAAACCTAAATATGTATATTTTTTAAGAGGTATAAATTAGTGTGTAATGGAATAAATAAAATAATATTTTTTCCAAGTTTTTTTTTTTTTTTCCTTTATTTATTTAATGTTAAGCTCATTAGCATTTGAGTTAATGTGCTTAGGTTTTTTTTTTTTTTTTTTTTTTAAATCCTATTAAGTCAAATTAAATACTATAATGCTTTTCAGATTTTTACCTTAAACAAAATTACTCATTAATTATAAATTACATATTTAAAATGTTTTCTATCGTAATGTTTTTTTAATGTTTGTACGTAGCATTTGTTAGTAAATACTCCAAATACGTTAAGGTACTTTATTATTAATCTACTTTTCGTAAATACTTTAGAATATTAGAATGTTTTAAATTAGAAGAATTTTGTGCGTAGTAAAAAAAGAATATAAACCTGACATTAAGAATTTTTAATGTAAACACTTTTCTATATTATGATTGCGAGAAAAATATGTTTTGTAGTTACAAGTACTAAATATGCTTATAATAAATATTAATAGATTTTTGTTTGATATGGAAAATTCTGAGACTTTTTAATAGTAACATTTTAACAAGTTTTATTTATTTATTTATTTATTTTTAATTAATGTAACAAGTTTGAAATTAACTTTATTGAATTAGTGCGCAGAATTTAACTGTTTTATAATGTAACATGCGCTCTATGACTAAAAAAACAAAAAAGAACAGATGCACCAAGGAGTTATTCAAATCGGGCGAAAATTGGTAGGTGTTATATACATATAGAGAAAACACTTATGATTACAATTTCAGAAAAAATTGGTGATTTTATCGAAAGAAAGAGTTTCACAAATTACGCAAAACTATAACGCGTCGGTCTCCCTCTGGCCCTTATGCAAGCTGTTATTTAGATTGTTATTGATTGATTGAGTTGGGAGATATCCACCTGCGGGATATTGTGCTGAATTCTGTCCGATTGGCGCGTTAGATCGGCAAAATCCTGAGCTGGTTTTAGGGCCCTGCTCATAATGCTCCGAACGTTCTCAATGGGGAGAGATCTGGTGATCTTTCTGGCCAAAATAGCGTTGGACAAGCACGAAGCAGAGCAGAAGTAACAATCCCCGTATGCGGGCGGGCATTATCATGTTGAAATGTAAGCCCGGGATGGCGTGATATGAAGGGTAACACAACGAGACGTAGAATATTGTCGACGTATCGCTGTGCTGTAAGGGTGTCGCGGATGACTACCAAAGAGGTCCTGCCATGAAATGAAAAGGCACCCTAGATCATCACTTCTGGTTGTCGCGCCGTATAACGAGCGACAGTCTGGCTGGTATCCATCTGTTGTCCAGCTTGTCTCCAGAAACGCCCTCGCTGGTTACCGGGCCTTGATTCGAAGCGACACTCATCACTGAAGATAATTTTACGCCATTCAATGAATAAAAGGTCGAACGTGCTCGACAACATTCTAAACGGGCTTGTCGGTGTACAGAGTTCAATAGTAGTAGGCTTAAGGGGATTCCTGAGCTCAACCTCTTTCTCAGAGTCGTCTGTAAATGGTCTTTGAAGTCACTAAAGTACCAGTTGGCCATTGGATCTATGAAAATGATTAACTTTGTAAATCTGAGTACCGCTTTGACGATTGATCGGTTGTTATGTTCTGGCCTCTGTCTAGGCCGACCGCTTTCTTCTTGATGCTATTTCGACCGTAGTTCACCCATTTTTGCCAACATAGTCTAATAATGGCCTCACTTCTATCGAAATGTCAAACGATTCGCGGACAAAATCAACCAGCTTCTTTGAGCCCAACTACACTCCTCTCACAAATACTGACATGTGCGCATATTGTTCGCGCTCCTATATGCGAGACACAGATAATGCCTATCTGAGTGGTCGGAATAAAATTCTCAAAGAATTTATGACCCGTAATCGAAATTTCTACAGTTTAATATTCTGTCAGTTGCGCAGTTAAGATGCGCTGCAGCGTCATATGTTCATTCAGTGGCAGCCAAACTTTAAAATTTTGCATTTTTCGTCGAAACTTGCATGCATATCAATTTGTATCCAATTTGCATTATTATTATTATTATTATTATTATTTTGTTTCTGTTTGTTCTAGAGTGTAATATATTTTTGTTATTCTGTGTATAGGAATCGAATATATATAAATAAATAAATATATATATATATATATATATTGATTTCATTAATGTTCAAATTAAATATCGTAAAATATTAAGTTAATAATTTGAAAAATTACTAAATAGTGTGTAATTTTAAAGAATTTGGATTTAACACGCAAACATCCCCACTAAGAATAATCCTAAGATATTCTTGAGAACATAGTGCCTTCTTAGCACATTCTTCAAATATTTTAAAATATTTTGAAAATTTATTTTTCTCCATAAAATATATGCAGAAATTTTTAAGACATTCCAAAGAAATTTTGTAAACTTTCTTAAGAAGGGGCCAAATAACTTAAATATTCTGCAGATAATCTGCAGATATTTTTAGAGAAAATCTTGAGATTATTTTTAGTGGGGATTATTTTTAGTGTAATTTTTCTACAGAATATTCTGTAGAAAAATTACACAGGTCGACAAAAATGAAGTTGACAAAATTTTATTTTATGATTTTGGCTGATCTTTATGTTTTTTGATGGGCTGAAACCGAAAATGCAGACCATTTTTCTCTATCACAAATAGATTTTTGCCAATACAGGGTTTTGACAGACACAATTTCATGCATGTACCATCGTAACAGTAGGTTGGTTGGTTGGTATGGTTTTACGTCGCAGTAGTGCTGTGCTATTACAACAATAGGAGTCCATGATTAATTAATCATTGAAACATAGTATAAAACTTACCATGTAATTATATTGGTGGAATAGTAATGGAAGAAATCGTATAGGTAGGCACCCTGTATTGACAAAAATATATACGTGACAGAGAACATTTTCGATTTCAGCACACCAAAGAACATAAAGATCAGCCAAAATTATAAAATCAGAATTTTACATGTCGACCTGTGTTATTATTTATTTTGTTGTTAGCTTCAATAAACTTTTTTGAAAATAAATAAATGAGTATATTTCATTTAACCCTCTTTATAAGTTATTTTCTCTTTCACACAATAATCTATACACGTTTTTTAAGAAAGATATTTTACTTCAAATTCCGAATGTAAACATTCGGAATATGATTGTTCTTCTATTGTGTTCTTCTATGATTTTTCTTCTATTTGCTTCATTATGTAAACAATTATGCGTTTTTACGAAAGATACATTATGGTTTTATAAATTTTAACCTTTTTCATAGTGTTTTGAAATTCATGGTGCGTTACTCCTACAAACATAATGCGCACTTTAAATTAATAATATGATATTAATTATTAATTATACAATTTCAACTAGAAGTAAAGATGTAATTGATACAGTCGGCTGCAAAATTATTCGAGCACTAGCAATAATCCTTACCAAAAAAAAGTACACTTAATACAGCTTTGTTAAATAAATCCTTGTCCAGTCATGTTCTTAATCAGTCTAAGAACATGATTCGACAAGGATTTACTTCGCAAAACAGTCTTAAGTGTACTTTTTAAATATAGGAATTATTGGCTAGTGCTCGAATAATTTTGCAGCCGACTGTAAGTTATTGTCCATTCAAACAACAACAACAGTAATTATATTAACAATAAAACGCTTCCCTCCGATTAATTTCGCCAAAAATTGCCATATAGATATGCAACGGGTACCTATTGATTAATAATAACGTCTAGATTATTTCTATACTTAAATTTTACTTAGGGCTTAGTCTACATATTAAAATTTGCATCAACTTCATTTTTTCAAATAGTAACATTCTAAGGAGTGATCTTGTACGACCTCTTTATAGTTATTTATTCGTAAGTAAAAATATTAATCGTACGGTGATAAGGTTATTCGTATGTAAAACTAGTTGGCATAGGTGGACTCTGCTCAGTTCCCCATCACATTTATGTTCTCATAAATTTCTAGTACGAGACATATTATAAACATGTTAAAAAAAGGAATTTGACCAAAGCTTGATACAGTGACAGCACGAAATCCCCGCCTAATAGGCTATCCACCGCTCACTTCGATATATTTATCTTATTCTAATTTATTAATTTATTTTGTCAGGGTCAATTCCGTTGTTTAGTTTTAATGCTACTATTTCCAATGCAATAATCTTCAAAATTCATATTTATATGAAAAATTTACAATTTCGCTATGTTGATAAGATCGTAAATTACGAATAATTTACGAAATTTTCCTATTAGAATATTTGTATTCAATCATGTTCAAACAAATATCACAAATGTAATTTTGAAGTTTTCTAATGTATTTATGATCCTCAAAATGGAAGTTTATGCTCAATTTTGCCTTATTGTGACATGTTAAGTAAATCGTAAATTCCAAATAACAATCATATTTTGAAATTTTATTTTTCCGACTGAGTGAAAACAATGAATGATTTTCTTCCAATCAGTTGATTGTGTGATTTTAATAAAAATTGGAAAAGTCATAGTGTATGATATTCATGCCAGTATCCTAAATAATATTTCGAAAGTTGTTTGACATCTTTACGATGAAAATATCCCTCAAGATTGACGTTTATGTGAAATTTTGCTCTATTCTGCCATGTTAAGAAATTAGTAAATTTCCAATAACTTACGAAATTTTTATATTGCAAAATTCATAGTCATTAATATTCATGCCAGTGTCCTAAAAAATATTTCAAAAGTAGTCTGACATCTTTACGATGAAAATATATGTCAAAATTGACGTTTATATGAAATTTTGCCCTATGCTACCATGTTAAGAAATTCGTAAATTTCCAATAACTTGCGAAATTTTCAAAGTAGCATATTTATAGTTACTGATGTTCATTCCGGCATCAAACTGATATTTTAAAACTGGTCTGACATTTTTACAGTAAAAATTTCCATTTAATGCACGTTTAAGTGAATTTTTGTCCTATTCTGCCATGTTAAGAAAATCATAAATTTCTAATAACTTACGAAGTTTTTAAATTCGAATGTTGCAAATGAATAGGGTTCTTGCCAGTGTCGAAAGTAATATTTTAAAGCTGATCTGACCTCTCTGCGACAATTTGTTCTTGAGATATCGTGTACACAGACTAACAAACTAACGGACTAACACACTGACACACTAACACACTAACAGACACCCTACAGACAGACACCATACAAATTTTGTCCTTTTCGGATTCCTCACACCTGAAAACGTGTAAAAAAGTCAAAAAACTGAGGTCGAAAATTTTCACGATTACCTAAGTTCCCCATACCTATAGTATGATAGGGAACTAAAATATTATTCGCAAGGGAATTTTAAATATTATTCGTACGATGTATTAAAGTAATGAAGTGCTAAAACTAATTTATACTTAACAAAAACCTTTCAATTAAATCTTTTAATTAAGGGGAGAATGGAATTTTTAGCAGCAACGTAATAAAAATCAGTGTCCTCCATTTTCACTTAAATATAAAACAGTAAATGGTTTCATATTAACAACAGACTTGTCGGCACCATCTACACTTCAGTACAAGAGAACCCACAGAGATGGAGGTGTCAGTAGCTAATAAACTTCTGATTGGTTTGATTTTTTTTTTTTTACTATTATCCACATTTAATAGTGTTGTTAATGTCTCTGAAGCACTGTTCTCAAAACTATAGAGCTCAAATGATTTCCAAAAAACAACGATATCTGTAAATTTATTGTTATTGATATTCAACTAAGAAGTGTTCGAGATTTTTTACCAAAACCCTATTTGCTAGAAAAAAATATCTTCTATGAGCATGCGCAGTAGCGTAATTGCATCCTTTATCATCTCTCTCCATAGAGGCTGTCTACTCAATACTACACTGGAGAATAGATGAACTCTTAAGAGCAACACTGACTCTAAAGAGTCTATGGGAGTCGGTGTTGACTGAGTCCCTCGAACTGATCTCCGAGTACGATTTTAACATGCCTTTTATAAAATGGAGAATCGATTCTTTAAAACGCAACTCAAAAAATAACAAACTTATTAAAAACTAATTAATTGCTAAACTACGCAAAATCCAAACTTTACCTTTTAAACTTTTAATTACTGGCTATTCTTCGTAGAGTATTTCTTTAAATCGTAGTTAAAACTTCTAACCCGACTCGACTACTTTACAACTCCAGATTTGCGAATTTTTTACGTTAATTTTATAAAGCCTCACAATTACCTTTATTGGTTCAATATACAAATTTCTGAGATCAAGGCTTTTCGAAAAAAAGGCATAGATTATATATTTTTAATTAATTGTTGATAGAGTTAAAACGAAAAGGTATTAGAGGTTCACCCATACACTTAATACATAAACTAATTTAAGATCTCACTCAAAAGAGTATCATATTTATTCAGATAATAAATAGAAAAAAGTGTGACATTTTAAAATATAAATTTTAAAAGTAATGCTAATTATGTATTCATCTAAAGCCACTTCAATAACTGTTTTTATTTCTGGTTATGCAAGTTTTTAGGCAAAACAAATGATAACACACGACGCTCTCTAACGTCAATAAGAAATGAAATGTCACTCTAACTCGAAAATTAATGACAGGAATGAGTTTTAAACTTGAAAACCCATGTTTAAGATGATGTCTGTTCCATTCGTGAAAAAAAAAATAATTTAAGTCATGAATCGTTATTTTTTTTAATATGAGTTTGTTAATTTTAATAATTAAGAATAAATTTTATAATCAAAAATGTGCATGAAATATGTTTGGGTTACTTTATTCCCTCTCAGATATATATATAAAAGAAATTTCAATTTAATAAGTTTTTGGGAAGATATGAATTATCGTCTATATCGCATTCATTTGACATTAACACCCTCAGATATGGACAGTTTATAACTTTGTGAAAATTAGAGAGAAATATTAAAACTATACTTACCGGCATGATTTGATCCAAATAACATAAAAATATCAAATATTGGTGTTGCTATATGGAAGAATGAATTTGGTGTAAGTTTTAATATGTAGTAGATCATCCCCTAGACAAAATCTAATTATACCATTATAAACTAGTTATTATTAATCGATCGCACTAAACATGCATTTAAACGACGATTCGCTAAAAAATGATTCAGGGGGTTGGCGTTATATTTTTATATTTATTTTTTATTATACATTAAAATCAATGGTTAATAGTCTTTTAATCATGCAAAACATAAAATAATATGTTTATTCTTTTAATCTTAGTTATATTAATTACATGTTGTTCACGCCTGTTTTCAAAATTCATTTCGATACAAGCATCTGTTAGTTTTTGTTTAGTGAGGAAAAAATTAAATGAATTGAAAAAAAAATATATATATGAGTTTATGTAAAGATTTCATAACTTGTGTACAAAAATAAATAAATAAATAAATAAAATAAAATAAAATAAAATAAAACTTTAATGTTAATTACTAAGGGAGTAATTAAGAAAATTTCAGAAAAAGTGCAATTCAATCAAAAAATATTGGAATTGTAATACACATTTTTGTATATTAAATAAAAAAAATTAAATCTAATATAAAAATATAGCATGGGCTGATATCGTCCAAATTTGGAGATTTCTTTTAACTGTAACAAAAAATTGTGCAAAATGTCTGCTTTTATAAGTTTTAATTTATACTTGTTTACACCGACGTGCAAATAGCCCATCTGTCATTCGAACATTTTTATATGCCGTGTGATGAGCTGAATCCTGATTCAGGGGGGATTGGTACTAAGTGTTCCGAATCCACATTAAGGCTCTCTGTCAGTGAGCTTTAAGGTCGTCCAAAACCCATGTTATCCTACGGGGAAAATAATACGCATTATAACTCCTTAACTAATAAGTATTTTTAAGTTCCATTCCGCATTCAAAAAATTCATGACCATTAAATTCTGTCACATTTTCCAAAAATGCATTTTATTTTATTTTATTTTATTTTTTAAGTTTTTCAAATTTTACTTAGAACTGCAAGGTCCATTATTTTGCCTAATGAAATTTCGCATTTTTACAGCTTAAAAATAATATATTAAAAGCTAAAAATACCAATTTTTGGAAAACGAGACATGGTTATGAATTTTCTGAACGTGAAAACTGAATTTAAATATATATATTACGTAATGAATAATAATGGAGATAGATTTTTTCCATAGGTTAATATGGTATTTGACACTCATAAAAAATAAATAAATAAATAAATAAATAAAGCCATGGGATGATACTTCTAAATTCAAAATTTGCATCTGATACGCACTGTTTTCTTTTTTCTTTTCTTTTGCTTTTCCCGCTTTTTCTTTCTCTTTTTCTTTTTCAACTTCCGGTTAATTTATCTGAAACTTCGAAAAATGTATCATTGTACATTTTACCGTGTCCAAAATATTTAAACTTCATTTATAAACAAAGATAACTGTTATTTATTGGATTAGATTATAACTGTTAAACATTTCCTTTTCCTATAGTTTCCTTGCTGCATTATTTTTAATGCCACTAAAGTAAAGTGTCATGCCATTAAAGTTAAGTGGTGTGCCATTATTTTTAACCTCAAGTATCTTTACAAGCATTTCACAAAAAATCGGGGTTTTGTTTTCTTCTTTTTTCAAAGAGTAAATTGTATTTAACTTATTTAATCTCTAAATATATCCAACAACAGTAAGTTGGTGTTAATATATTACCGGTAGGAAACTGATGAATATCTAAATATTAAATATATTTTTACTTTTGCTTCCCCATTATACGATAGGTATGGGGAACTTAGGCATTCGTAAAAATTTTAGACTTTTTTTTCTTTTTTTTTGAACATTTTTACATATTTTTAGGTTTAAGGAATTTTATTATCATTAAATAAACGTGTTTTCCGAATGCAGGGTGCCAGTTTTCTAATTTGGTAATGTGTTAGCTTGTGAACTGTGTACATGATATCTGAAATATAAATGAATGTAAAGAAGTCGGACGAGTTTTAAAATATTGTTTATGACTCTAGAAGAAACCTATTTAAATACAGTACTAATAAAGAACGTCTTGATATTGAAAGAAAATCATAAACTGGCAGACAGCTGTTTCGGAAGCATTTAGTGTACCGTCATCAGTGCAAAAAAGAAACGAAACGAATATATATATATATATATATATATATATATATATATAATATGAAAGAAACTTCAATTAGATAATTCTGGAATTGCATTTCCCCCGTTTCTGTTAAGAGCTTTTGACTTGTTTTTGACATTCTTCGGTATTCGATGCATATAATTTTTGTGTGCTGAAAACAGAATTTTTTAAGCAGATAATTGTAGGATGAAATTGTGTAATATCTTCAATAAGTTTAATTAAAAAAAAAAAAAAAAAAAAAAAAAAAAACACTTCCTGTCATGCAAAGCCTTTATGTCTAAACAGAATACATTGCTTATCTGTCTGTGTCATGGCTAAAATATTCATGGTATAATAAAAAGATTTTTTTTTTTTGTACTTAATTAATGTAATAATTTATAGTTTAAAAGTATTTTCTAGTAAAAAGCTTTAATACGAAAAAAAAAAAGAAAAGATAATTCAGTTAATAAAAGATAAAACTCTCACACACACATATATAACTTTATGCATTCAGTTTATTGTCCATAGTTAAATTTATACAAAACAATGCATATTTATAACAATAAAATAAAAATGTGAAAACAAAAATATTTTTAAAAATTCAAGAAATAATAGTATCAAAACATTTTAAAAACGCACTAATGAGAAGAAAATTTATTTCCTTGGCGCAGTATGCCGTATGTTGGATCTTGCGCCGTAAAAAAACAACCAATCAGAAGAATATTCAACGTGAAAATCGTTAAAAGAAGGCCACTATTATTTAATCTAAAAATACTTAACAGGCATGCTATTTCCGAATTTTTATTATTATAATATTATAGATTATTATTATTATTATTTATCTTTTTCAACCACTATTTCCATTTAAAAATATTTTTCATATTTTTATAGTATTTTTTTTTTTTTTTTCAACTGATGAATGTTGTGATTATTATTAAAAAAAAAAAAAAAAAAAGATAACGATCAAAAGCAAAAATCACTTTCTTGCTTAAATAAATATATATCTCTAAACATCTGACCGCCTTTCAAAAGGGAAAAATTGTACTATTGTTTTTACTGCATAGTTTTTTTAGTGTACTAAAATAATGCTTATATCAACTTTAGATTTAAAATGTAAGTTTTCATTTGTTAAATTTTGGACTAGTGTTGTTATCTACCAATTTAAGAAAGAACGAAAATTTAGAAATCGATCAAATTAAGGGATAATATTAAAAAAAAAAAAAAAAAAAAAGTTGCATAAATAATGTTAAATGTTTGGTTTCAGTTTAAAAACAACGAACATTAAACGGTTAAAAAATAAATGTTGCAATTACAATTATTTTTATAATACAAAACTTTTTACTTTGTAAGTTAACTAATTAAATTAAATTAGTTTTTTTTTTTTTTTTTTTTTTTTTTTTTAAGTAAACATTAATAGATACTTTCTAACACGCGACACGTTTGCTGTAAAATAAACTTTAATCAAAATATACAAAGAAATTAAAATAAAATATTATAAGTAGAATAAATATAAAACAAGTCCTTCCGGCTTATTCGGAAGGGAAGTTTGGTTTCTTTATCCTTATCAATTATTAATGGAATTGGTAGAAATATTAAAGTAGGCTATGCACATATGGAGTTTTGAGCAAATCGGTTCATAAATACATTTTTATGTGAATTTAAAATTTTCAAGTGGCCGATGCTTGGGAACGAGATGGTGGGTCAAGTTAACAAATACATCAAATGCATTTGTAAAGTAAGTCTACTGTACAAATTTAGTTCGAATTAATTCAGAATCTCAAAAATCATCGTGTTGAAAAATTAAGTGGATCAAAATGGTAGAGAAAGTTACTCATTGAACTAATGTAAGTTTTGCTGCAAATTTGTAAATAATTCTATTTTTATTTATTTATTTATTTTTATTTATTTATTTTTTGTATATTTTTTCAAAGAGGCTCAGTAAGTTGATAAAATGTTGATTTTCTGCATTTCTAGTTTGTTTTAGAGTAAAAACAGCCTAATTTTCCCTTAAAAACGCGTTAAAAAGCTTCAATAAGGTAGGCAATGGATTTGGCGCCAAATTTGGCAACTTTTTCCCCCTTGGCGACTTTTAGCGAGAAAATTCTAACTATCGATATATCAAAGATGGAAGCTGTAACGTGATTGGTTAACAAGTTACGTGAAATTTCTAATTTTTTCTGGGTTCGATAAAGGGGTATAAAAGGTGGTCGAACGTGCCAAGTCAGTCAGTCGCAGTTAAGTTTCGCCAAACGCTTGCATTTATTTTGAAGGAGTTCTGAGCCTCTTTGAATGAGCCTTACTTTATGTTAATGCTTTGATACAGTTTGAACTGCGAATTTGCTGTTGACAGCAGTTATTTAAGGTGTGTTTACTGGTGAAACTGAAGTTGAACCGACCTGTATTCTTCTGGAATTTTCTGTAAATAAACTACTGAACATTAGCAAGTTTCATCGTTCATTCTCGGACAACTTACGAACCCCTCAAGTATGCAACAATATTTGCAAAATAAGTCCACTGTCCAACTTTGGTTCGAATAAGCTCAGTATTTCAAAGTTATCGCGATAACAAAGCCTCAAGTGGCAGCGTTCAAGTGGACGCAACTCGAAAATAAACTTCCCCACCGAAATCATAGTTGTTTGAATGATAAATCCATTTTTCAGCTTTGGTTTGAATTGATTAAGTATTTTCAAAAGTTACCGTGATAAAATTTTCAAGTGGCCACCACTTGGAAAGAATATAGTGGAGCAAGTTGCCCAGCAAACCCATCCAAGATATTTGAAACATAGGTTCACTATCAAACTGTGGTTCGAATCAGTGCAGTGTCTCAAAAGTTATTGTTATGGCAATATTTCAAGTGGCAGTCTAAGTGGCTGTTATTTGGAAACAAAATGGCGAAACAATTTGCCCAGTGAAATGTTTTTGTATGATAAATTCATTGTCCAGCTCTAGTTCAAATTAAATCAGTATTTCAAAAATTATCGTCCTAAGAAATTTTCAAGTGACACCCATTGGAAAAAAAGCGGAGTGAGATGCTCAGCGAAATTATCTGAGATATTTGAATGATAAATCCGCTACCCAAATTTGATGCGAATTGGTTGAGTATTACTAAAGTTACCATAATCATAAATTTCCAAGTGGCCGCCACTTGGAAATAAAATTGCTTATCAAGTCACCAAGTGAACTTATCCAAGATATTTGAAACATAAGTGGTCTCCATTTGAAAACAAAATGGCGGAGCAACGTGATTAGCAAACTCATCCAAAATATAAGTTCACTGTCCAAATTTGGTTTTATTTGGTGTATTATTTCAGAAGTTATCGTGATTTTAAATTTTCAAGTTGTAGCCTGATTTCAAGTGGTCCCGCTTAACTTAAGATATCTGCCACTTTCATAAAAATGGCGGATGTAGTTTATTAATAAACTTCATTGAGATCCTTATGTGGTCTGTATTTACATCAAAATTCAAACAATTTCGGAATACGCTTTTTACAATTTAAATTTGAAATTTTCAAGTGGTCGAAAACAAAACGGCTGAGCAACATGGTTAACAAATTCATCTAAGTTATTTATAAGATAAGTTAAGACACTGTCCAAATTCGGTTCGATTTGGAGTATTATTTCGGAAGTTATCATGGTTTTAAATTTTCAAGTGGTCCCGCTTAACTTAAGATATCCGCCACTTTATTAAAAATTGCGGATAAAGTTCATTAATAAAGTTCTTTGAGACACGTGTATAATCTATGTATTCATTAAAAAAAAAAAAAAAAAAAAAAAAAAAAAAAAAAACGGAATACGCTTTTTACAATTTGAATTTGAAATTTTCAAGTGGTCTCCACTTGAAAACGAAATGGCGGAGCAACTTGGTTAACAAATTCATCTAAGATATTTATAAGGTAAGTTAGGACACTGTCTAAATTTGGTTCGATTTGGAGTATTATTTCGGAAGTTATAGTGATTTTAAATTTTCAAGTGGTAGCCTGATTTCAAGTGGTCCCACTTAACTTAAAATATCTGCCACTTTATTAAAAATGGCGGATAAACTCCATTAATAAACTTCATTGAGTCCCTTATGTGTCCTGTATTTACATCAACATTCAAGCAAATCTTGCTTTAAATATGCTTTCTACAATGTCGGTTTGAAATTTTCAAGTGGCTGCCACTTGAAAACAAAAAGTCGGAGCAACTTGGTTAATGAACTCATCCAAGATGATTATGAAATCAGTTCACTGTCCAAATTTGGTTCGATTTGGAGTATTATTTCGGGAGTTATCGTGATGACAAAATTTTCATTATAGATAGATATATAGATATATATATATAGATAAACGAAGTGATTGAAATAGATCGATTTCTAAAGAAATCAACCTAAAAAACAATTAATTTTCAAGAAAAATAAGTGGAAATCATAAGTCATCGTTTTTTTAAATCATGCCATTTAGGTTTCTTTTTAAATGTAAATAATTTTAAAATATAACTTTTTCTAAATACTTATTGCAAAAGTATTTGTACCACTATGTATATATATATATATATATATATATATATATATATATATATATATATTCTTTTAATTTAAAATAAAGTTTTGTGATAAATTTTTATCAGTGTTAAAAAATAAAATATAAATTATACAGATTGCATTTGAAAGTATATTTTCCTTTTTATAATCATATTATGTGTTATTAATGTACAGTTACTATTTGATTTATTAATTTAAAAAAATGATTGTAGAATTAATTAATTACTTAATTTCTAATTTCTATTTCTATACATGTGTTAAAGTCTAAAATATAATTACACAGATTGTATTTAACGATACATTTTTTAAAAATTTAATATCATATGTTTTTATTATTATTGTTATTGAAAATTTTATTTGGTTTGATTTGATATGATATTTTAAAGATAATGATTGTCTAATGAATTAAGTGATTAGTGTTTAATCATTTTTTGTAAATAAGAAAATTAATGTGAAAAAAAAAATAGAGATATCGCATTTATAATCATTTAATTTAATTTATTTTATTTTTTAATTGTATTATCTATTATTTTATTTTTACTGTTAATTTTATTTGATATAATAATTTTTAAATAATGATTGTCTAATTAATAAATTATTATCTTTCATACTTACCTTTAAATTCTTTTAACTTACTCTTTTTATTGTAATATTGTGAGCATGATTATCACAAAATGTTTAATTTTTTTCGCTTCATACTGACTGGAAAATAACATACGTCCTAGTAAAAAATAACAAATAGATGAAGAAATACATATTTCTAAGTATCTATTACTCGTAATGGAAATATATTGAAGAAACATAAAAAATTAGATAAATATTCATGGTATTGTTACTACATTCCAATATTTAAAAAAAGTACATTTTGTAAGTATTATGTTGAAAAAAGCATATCCTTTTATTTTTAATCGTAAAAATATCTGAAAATAATAGTTACAAAATGTTTAACATGGATTGGGATAAAAATATACTTTTGCGTCAATGTGTTCAACAGAATTTAACTTCTTAGTTTTTCTAGAAACAAACAAATACTATGAACTTCACAGTATTATCTCAGAACTTTAAAACAGAAAATTTTTTTTTGGCTTTTAAGTTTACAAACCAGCTTTTTCACCACTTAAAACAAGTTTCTCTGTATTTCCTCAGAATAATTTTTCCAACTTAAAAGAATAAAGCTTCTGCGAAATACTTAATCTATTTTTCGGAAAATTTTAAATTCATTATGCTGGCCGTAAATTAAAAGCATAAATAAATAATGTTGCAACGATAAATGTAATATATTGACTATAGTTTTTGTTTAATTGTTTTATTGGAAATGCTCTCATTTTGAAAAATCTCATTCAAATACGTTCTATTTATATAACAATCAAAAATGTTTAATTTTTTTCTTTAATAAAATTTTTAAACAATCCATATTTTCTGCTTTTTTTTTTTTTTTTTTTTTTTTTTGTCGTTAATATATATATATATACATACATACATATATATTCCCCTGTCAAATGGATAATCTATATAATATTTCTCTAATGTGGACCAATTTCAGTTAATTTTTGTTGAAACGATACGATAGTGGTGAAATTATAAAATACGCGAGGGAAAAAAAATAACATTTAAAAATGAACATCTAAATCTCACTCAGTTTATTCTCACTCAATCTATTCTCACTCAATCTCACTGTTCTATTTATATAGCAATCAAAAAAGTTTAATTATTTTTTTCTTTAATAAAATTTTTAAACAATCCATATTTTCTGCTATTATGTTTTATTTTTATTTTTTTAATAGTCCGTTAATATATATATATATATATATATATATATATATATATATATACTAGCAGACCCGGCCACGCGTTGCTGTGACTAAGTTATACGTTGAATTATACGGCTGTAAACTATTTAGTACAGTTAAATTATTATTTACGAACAAAGACGAAAACGTTGTAGCCGATGTAAAAACCCACAGGGTTGAGATTTGAAACTTAGGTCAAAATTTGGAAGCGATTGATAAAAATTTTCGTAGTGTTGATATTAAGCACAAATTAATTTTATTGTATGGTCCTATAAATTTTAATGGAGAAGTGATATATATTATTTCTAATGCTACTTTGGATAAAATTGCTAAAATGACTAATATATAAATTAAATTCTATTAAAATTCTATTAAAATAAAAGTATAAAAGAAACAGACGATTTTAAAATCAATTTTTATGGAGGAGTGAAATATAATATATGCTATAATGGATAATTTTACTATTAAATGACCTCATCATTTTAAATATTTTAAAGAGGGCAACAGCTGTAGTTATAAAAGGGAAAACAATAAGGCTAAACCAGAAAAATAAGTAAATTTGATAAATATTTTAAAACTTTAAAATTGGAAATCTTATGAAATATTGGACATTTAAAGTAAATACATGTATCATTTTAAATACAAAAAGATTTTGGAAAAGTTTAGTGTATTTTAACGAAGTGATGAGAAGTTTTTGAGTATGTTAAAATTTTAATAGTAAATTCAAGTCAATAAAGATGGGAAACATTGAGGATTAAGATAAGAATAATTATAAGATTAAAAAAAAAAAAAAAAAAAAAATTTATATGCCATGCTTTTAAATTTTAATATACTAATAATATACAAATTAAAAGGAAAATGATAAATATTCTATCATAATTTGAAGTCAAATTTGTTTTCAAATGTCTAAATAAAATATCTGATGTAAGATACTAATATTTTGCAGCGGAATAGATTTCATTTCTGTCATCCTTGGCGAAAAAAAAAGAATATCGCCAAATTATCTGGCGAAAATATTTAATTCCTTTCAAAAATCATGGTTATTTTAACAACTTATATTAAAAGAGTAATGAATAATATGAAACAATATTTCGTACAATACATATTACATGTCATACATACGTACAATGAATAATACATATTACATTTCGTACAATGCATACATCTGGCATGTATATTTTCGTGTTACGCTTTTGATCGCCAAATAATAATAATAATAATAAAAAAAGCCAAGGGCGACAGAGTTTAAAAATTTAAAATTAAAATTTTGTCAATTTGACAGCAAAATAATTCAATCTAACACCCGCGATAACTAATACATATCTATACCCAAATATAAGGATTAAAATCGGGAAATAAATTTCCTCGATTTTTAATAATTTCTTACAAAAAATCCAGTGGGCAATTAACATAGGAAATCTTTTTCTTGGCTGCACAGACGGTCAGTGAGTCACACTTCGCTTGCGTATAGAACTCATAGATATAGTATAGCATATATAGAATAGAGTGATCATTGGGGAGAAAAAAGTTATTCCTTTTCATTTGGGAAAAGACGACGTTTTTACCAAAATATGGCCGTCTTTCCCCGAGTGAATACACACGGGAATACATACTAATATTTTAGCAAATAAAATTTATGAATAATTTATTTGCTAAAGGGGAATGGAAGACTCCAGATACAGTTTCAAATTCATATTTCTTTCTTTCTTTTCTTTTTCTTTTCTTTTTTTTTTTTTTTTTTTTCATTACCACTTAATGGCTGTTTCCAAAGCTTTTATTTTTTATCTTTTTTCGGCATCAAAAATCTTTCTACGATAACATGGGGATGAGAGATCTATATATATTACTATATCTATGATAGAACTACATTAGCACTTTATCAATGTGTATAAAATCTTTAAATTGATTATGACGTCAATTTTCGTGAGATGCATAATTTAACTTTTTATAATTTTTTAACGTTCACGTTTGATTAAATGTATTTATTTTTATGTCGAAAGAAAATGAACTCGTATTTTTATTTATTTTTATTTTTTTTGGCAACAATTAAATTAATGGAACTCACAGATATTTTGGAGCAACTTTAATAAAGGTCTATAATTAACAAATAATTGCAATAAAACAATATTGTGACAATAAATTGAGATAAAAACTATCCTATCTCTCAAGTTGGATCAAACTGCACACAGTGTGCAAAATTTCATCAAAATCAGTTCCTTAGTTTAGGAGTTTACCCCGGACAAACATCGTAATTATAAAGTTTTGATCAATGAAGCACAAATAAGTAAAAAACAGGATTAATTTCACTGTATTATCTTCATTATAATATGAATTCAATTTACACTTCAGTCTAAGTAACACGTGGCCGGCTATGCTAACACCAAAAATTTAAAAAGTGGAAATAATTGAATTATACGAAATTTATTAATAGGTTAAAATGTTGAAGATTCTTTGTGTAGATGGCAGCACCAAATATATTTCAGCTTTCATTTCAACCCAGTCGAAAGGTATCGACATCTGTTAGAATCATTTGGAGTTAACAGATAATTGTGACTGTCAAATAATAACAGACAAATAATTAGCAATAAATTAAAATTGCGACTATAATTTGAGATTTAAACTATCCTATCTCTCAAGTTGGATCGAACTGCACATGGTGTGCGAATTTTATTATAATCGGTTAAGTGGTTTAGGAGTCCATTGAGGACAAACATTGTGACACGAGATTTATATATATTAAGATATATATATACATACATACATATTCTTCTGTCAAATGGATAATCTATATTTCTCTAACATGGACCAATTTCAATTAATTTTTGTTGAAACGATACGATAGTGGTGAAATTATAAAATACGCGAGGGAAAAAAAAATAACATTTAAAAATGAACATCTAAATCTCACTCAATCTCGCTGTTCTATTTATATAGCAAAAAAATGTTTAATTTTTTTCTTTAATAAAATTTTTAAACAATCCATATTTTCTGCTATTATGTTTTACTTTTATTTTTTTAATAGTCGTTAATATATATATATATATATATATATATATATATATATATATATATATATAGAAAGAAAAACTGTGACAGTAATTCAAAGGATAATTAATGCAATACTTTTTTTTCTTTTGTAGCAAAATTCACTTACACCGTAAAAAAACCATCTAATGACCGAAACTGCTCTATATTAAATATTATATTTTTTTTGATTCAACAAAAAAGTGAATGAGTAAGTGGAGGAACATATGTTGTGACATGTAACGGAGGTATACAAGTATCCCTCCGTTCTTTGAAAAAAACAAATAAAATAAAATAAAAACATCACCAGTTTTTATTAATTATATTAAAAAAATGTTATAATATTTAAAATCTCTTAAGAGAATATTTTAAAATAATTTTTTTAAAACTAACTACCCCAAACCAGAAATATTACGTTTTTTGTAGAATGACCCTCTTGCACTAATAGAAAAAGATATTACCTTATATATTCACTGACGTTGTCAAGATCATTTTATTTAAAGTATTTTTGGGGGTAATCAAAAATCGCAATTTATTATGGAAGTATATTTAAAGAGCACTGCATGAAATACATATGGGGATTACTTTTGCAAAAATACATTTGTCTAAAAAAATATTGTCTTGATATTCTGCTTTTTCTTTAAAATTAATAATACACATATCATCAAAAATTAATTTCATTTGATATTATATTTTGTCTAATTAATTTATTTATTAGTATATATTTACTTGTTTATATGTCAGTGTTAAAATCTAAAAGATTACAGGATGTTCAATTAAAAAGATATTTCCGCATTTTAATCGTATTATTTATTATTATTAATGTTAACTTTATTTGATTATGTTTCATTTCGTTTAAATTTTAACTTTCTCTTTTGTTATAGAAATGCAATTTTCGCAAAAAGTGCAGTTTTTACTGCATCTTATATACTGTAAATAACATGTATCCCATGGCCGCGGTAGCCTGATCGGTAAGAACAGTGAGTTCGTAATCGAAAGATTGGAGGTTCGGTCCTCGAGCCGGCCAAAGACCGTCGTGTACGCTAATGGCGACTGGTGCACGTTAAATCCCGTCGTGGTTGCAAAGTCCTTTAAGTTCCCATAAAAAATCATACCTCTTGGGTTCCGGAACATGGGTCTGACTCGCTCTGATCCGGATAAAAAAATTCGAGTTCCTGTTGTTTGGTAGGTGCTGCCATCTTTTTCCAGCTTCTGGAGCTAAAGTCGTTCTTCCTCCCTATGTGGCGCTCCTAAAAACGGAAGGCGCACCCCTCTTACCTTAAACCCGGATAGTTCCACTACCGGGGCTCGGAATTTCCGAGTGCCATAGGAAACAACAGCATACATCCCAGTACGAAAGAACAGGAATCTGAGGAAATAACCATTTCTAAGTCTCATTTAACCGAAGTAGGTTAAAAGAAATATACGAAATTGGTTCGCATAAATTTCGATGTAAAAAGAACTTACATAATGTAAATATTACAATACTGGAAGGCGAGAATACACTTTTAAGCTTTCTTGTGAAAATATTTTTAAGTAATTTTTACCAAAATGTTAAAGAGGAATCGGGATAAAAATAATTCGTTAAGTTAGTATGTTCCACAGAAGTTATTTTAAATCTTAGTTTTCCTACAAACAAATAGTGCTTATAAACGTCACAAAGTTATCTTAAAACAGTAAAACAGACGTTATTTTTAACTTAAAAGTTTTTAAAACAGCTTTATTCATCACTCTTAAAACAAGTTTCTCACCATTTTTCCCAAAATAGTTTTTCAACTGAATACGTTGAAGTTTTCACGCAATATCTAATCTGTTATTCGCATAAATTAAAATTCAGTATGAGATACATAAGTTAAGAGTATAAATAAATAACGAAAGTTAGAAAACTATTCATAATATATTAATGCTTTTTCTTTTTTTTTTTTTTTTTTTTTTTTTTTCGTTTAGTTTGTCCCATTGAAAAATATCACATTTTTTAAAAATCTCACTTAAATACGGTCTATTTAAGTGGAGCACAGATGATGAAATTTTTTCAAAGTCAATACAATTAAAAATATCTTGATAGTTATAAGAAAATGTACTAAACTATATAGGGTAAGTGCACCAGTGATTGACACTTTTAGAGCAATCTCTGATGTCTTTAATGTTCTAGTCATCGGAAAATATTTTTAGAAATCTTATGTTAGTACATATGGTATGAAAGACATTCAGAACCACATATATGCTAAAATATATACATTTGATAACAATTATTTTTTTTTTTATGAATTTTTATTTGACACCCACTCAATGTTCCAGTAATTGATATTGCCAGTTTTTCATTTTATCAGCAATTAGTCCCCTTTGTTCCAGTGTTTGACACTGCTAGTTATTCATTTTACCAGTTTATTAGCACCCTACGCTCCAGTGTTTCACGTAAAATGTTAAAATTCTTATATGTAAAATATAGGATTTTATTATTTTTCTTATTTATTAATTCCAGTAATCGACACTGCCAGTTTTTCATTTTTTCAGTGATTGGCCCATTATGTTCCAGTGTTTGACACTATTTATTCATTTTACCAGTTATTAGCACCCTATTCTCCAGTGTTTGACATAAAATGTTAAATTTCTTACATGTAAAATATATGATTTTATTATTTTCATTAGATATTAATTATTTCGGGATAGATGTCAATTACTGGAGCATGCCAATCACTGGAGCACCTACCCTAATACTTTTAAAATAATATCATTCTACAGTTCCTCAAGTCATATTTAATATTTTTTACAAAATTTTAAACTTTAAATTTATTTTTCTTTGGTTCTAAATTTCACAAACGCAGGGATCGCATTTTCCGCCTTTTAGGGCACTTTCAGAGTAAAAAAAAAAAAAAATAAATAATCCTCCTTTTTTGCAACTACTATTTTAGAGAAATTTTTCTCATCCCTGAAAGATGCCTTAAAAAAAAAAAAAAAAAAAAAAAAAATGGCGCACAGTACGACTTCTTCGAACAAGTTATTTAAATTGCTCGAAATTTGTTTTTATCCAATCGTCTTAAAAATCTGTGATAATGTTAATTAATGTAAAAGACATCCTTATAAGTAAGCGCCACAGAACTGGCATTTAGTAGTCATAAGTATAAAACTTTGAATAAACACCATAAAATGCAATAAAATCGCAGAAATTGTTTCGGAGCGAAAAAACGCACGTTGCCGCTTTGATTGCAGAACTCGTACCTACTTTGTTCGCCTGACGAAGGGTCATGTGTTTTTTCAACAACTGTTGCGAGTTTATTGCATTTTATGGTGTTTATTCAAAGTTTTGTACTTATTAGAAGACAACACTTTAAAACACGTAGATATAAAAGATATTTAATTTAAAAACTTATCTAGAATTAAAATTCATTTAATAGATTTTCGCCTTGTCAATCACGGCATCATCAGAAAAAACATTTTCTACAATTGTGTTTCTAATATTCAACAATATGTATCACAATATTTTTTAGTTATAGATACAGTTAAGCTTGATTTAGATGAGGAAAAATTAAAAATGTCATGTTTTATATCTACGTGTTTTCGAGTGTCTTTTTAACAAAATTTATTTTGTTAAATAGTATATCTATATTAATAAAATCAGACTTTTGTCTGTAAATTTGTCGGAATCGAAAAATTTTGCGATATCTTCACGTTTCACACCCCATGAAAGCCGAAAATGACTTCAGAAAATTTTGCCTGTGTGTGTGTGTGTCATCGTGTCCATGTGTCGCTTTATTTGTCCGGGCATCACTTGAGAACGACAGGACGGAATTCAACGGTGCTTGGCAGGGATTTAGATCTTCACCCAACTTAAAATTATATCTATCAACTTTTCAGAAATTCCCCCCCCCCGTTCCCCCCTGGGGGGTAAAAGACTAAAACACGTTTGTCCGGGCATCACTCGAGAACGGCTGGACGGAATTCAACGGCGCTTGGCAGAAACTTATGTCTTCACCCAACTTAGAATTATATCTATAGAATTTTTTAAAATTATGATTAGTGTTTAAATTGTGGGTAAAAAACGCCTGCGCATGCGCCATAAACACTTTTTCACTAAAACGCTTTGAATGGAAAAATAAAACATAAAAATAAATTTGTAAGTTAAAGACTTTATTTATTCGCGTGATTCGCATTACAAATTATGAAAAGATTGAAATGAAGTGTTGCCATCTAAGTTTCACAATTAAGATAATTTTAAAAAACCTAATTATCGTATCGAAAAACTGTTTACACCCCAGGATGCAGAAAAATCACCCCTTTCATTTGGTACTAAATTGTAACGATAGGTCTGATATTTCTAATTTATTTTTCCCTTTTTCCGTTTTTCCGTTGCCACTTAAATTTCATATTTTAGTTATTTTTTAAAAGTCTAATGGTTGCATCGAAAAACTGTTTGCACCCCTGGATTCAGAAAAATCACCCCTTTCATTTTGGTACTAAATTTGTAACGATAGGTCTGATATTTCTAATTTATTTTTCCCTTTTTCCGTTGCCACTTAAATTTCATATTTTAGTTATTTTGTAAAAATCTAATGGTTGCATCGAAAAACTGTTTGCACCCCTGGATTCAGAAAAATCGCCCCTTTCATTTGGTACCAAATTTATAAATATAGGTCTGATATTTCTAATTTATTTTACCCTTTTTCCGTTTTCAACGCGGATTCGGTAAAAGGTTTTATATTTATGCATTCATATATATTTTGATTTTCGAGAAATAAAATGAAATATTTTTAATTTCATGTGAATAATAATAAAAATTAGAGAGAAAAATACCTACAAAAGTTGGTGATTTCTTTTTTTTTTTTTTTTTTTTTTTTTTGTGAGGAATTTGCACGTAGACAATTATTTTCATAGAGATATTTGGCATTAGTTTAATATTTTTATTTAATTAAGCAGTAATTTTCTTTCCTGCAGTAAAACAAAACTTTTTGTTGTTATTATGTACCATATGAGGGTTTTTTCATGTTCTCCCATTAATTGTAAATGATTATAATTTGGATTTTATTAAGATTTTTTATTTTTATTTTGTAAATATCAGAAACGATTTTTTATTTTATTTTATTATTTTATTTTATTTTATTTATTTATTTATTTTGTGTATGGAACAGCTTTAGTATTGGATCCCTTTGGCAAAATTTGAAATTCGGAACCGACGTAGCTCGGACGTTTCTCGCCAAGATCTTTAATTGCACATTTGAGATAGCCAATTCAGTTCATTGCAAAAATGGCTTAAAATATTTAAATTCTCCAAAGGGGTCCCATACTAAAGCTGTGCTTTTTGTATTTATTTATTTGTAATATTTTCTATTAAAGACTTCTGTGGTCACGAAATTTGGTGCGTAAATTGTTTGTTTGCATCCGGCACTTATTGTAACTGAATTTCACGAAATTTGAAATCCCCCCCCCCCTTCTCGGAGTCGGAAGGCAATAAACGGTATAACTTCAGTAACAGCTAAATTTGGCGATTTTTCTTTGGCGCCGTTTTGAAAGATAACAATGTCGTTCTGGACTGTTTGCGATATAATATGGCAGCCAAGCCTAATATGTTGTTTATTTTGGATTTATGATTTTATGTTTTATGTTTTATGATTTAGACTATGATTTTATCATTTATCATATATGATTTATGATTTTTAGATTTATGATTTATCCATAATCGCCAACAAAAAAATCGCCAAATACCGTTGTGGGGTTATACTGAAGTTGTTCCCAATAAACATGTGTAAAAACATGTTTTTCCGTTTGAATTCGCTTTGAATTATCTTAGAATGGCGAATTTTGGTGTGCGGATATTGATTAAGTGTACGCATTATGTACATTAGTGGGATTTTGCAAAACTTCGAACTCACCCGCTGAGGAAGGGGAAGTAATGAGTGGGTAAGTTGTGCCGAAGGCAGTGGAGACCCAGACTCCTCACTTTGCGAACGAGAAAACCTCTACCAATCACAGCGAGAACTTAGGTTATTAATAAAGATATGGGATTTTGACAACTTATTTAAGTTTAATGTCCAGCGAAGCGAGCAAAGCCTGCTAGTTTGTCATAAAAATGGACATTAATTTTGAAATCCAGAAATTGCTACATTTATTACGAATTTTTAAACTTAGTCGCATGACAGAAATTCGAGAAGATTTCAAATTTTTAACTTTTTTCGATTCTAACTGATGCTGTAATTGAGATATAAAAAAATACAGCTCACAGATGGGTTCAGTTACATAACAAAGACACACAGAAAAAATGAAGCTTTAACAGTACTTGATTTAAGAAGCAATAGAATGTGAAGCAAAAATAATTAATTTAAATGTCCCTTTCTCTTTAATTAGGAATATAAAATATCTCAAACATATTTAAAACATGTATTTTACAAATCCGTATATAGACCGCAGTAGTCTGGTCGGTAAGAGCAGCGAGCTCGTGATCAAAAGATTGTGGGTTCGGTCCTCGAGCCAGCTGAATACCGTCGTGTGTACTAATGGCGATTGGTGCACGTTAAAATCAGTCGTGGTTGCAGAGTCCTCCAAGTTCTCATCAAAAATTATACCTCTGGGGGTACCGGACAATGGGCTTAACGCGGCCCTGATCCCGATCAAAATTCGAGTGCTTTTTGTTTACTGGTGCTGCCATCTTTCGCCAGTTTCTGGAGCTAAATCATTCTTCCTCCCACTTGGCGCTCCTCTGAAAACGGAAAACGCTTCCCTGCCGCTTTAAATTTGAGAAGTTTCACTACCAGGGCTCAGAATTTCCGAGTTGCATTAGAAACAACACCAATCCGTATTTCCTGTTGATTTTTTACTGAAATCATTGTAAAAACAAACTTAAAAACAGTGTAATTTTCATTTTATTTTGTTAAAATTAGTTGTGTGAAAAACTACTACTGCATTTAAGTGAGTTTTTTTTTTTTTTTTTTTTTTTAATCTTTTTCTTTCTTTCTTTCTTTTTTTTTTTTAAGAAAGAAATAAAAGAATCGGAGACATTATTAAATCTGAAATTATACTTTTACTAATAAATAAAATATTATTTTAATCATTTATTAATCCTGTCATATTTCAAAGGTTTTAAAATCAATAAAAATGGTATATATTTAGGGAATATATTTAAGAACCAACTAATACATTGCATTCTAATAGCACTTGTGTCAACAAAATGCCCATATTTTATTTTTTTAATAGACTATATAATAATATTTTTTAGTAGAATATCTCACATGAATGAAATATCTTATCTACTTTTAAATTATTCTAGTACTAATAGACAAAATGATGTTTTTATCTCTTGTTAATTCTGCCAAGACAAATTTCCTTTAAAGATTTTCGAATAAAGAAGTGGATTGATAAACTTTTTATCGAAATATTTTAGACGCACTGAATTAAATATATACAAATATATTTTTCAAAAATATATTTGTGTCAACAACATACATCATCTAATTTTTCAAGTAGTTTATCTATAAGAACGTATTTTTTAACCCCTTAATTATCCTGGACGTATATATATACATTTTTCCGAAATACGAGTCTTTGTATTTTACAGCTACCAATAAAAGTACTGTTATACTAACAGATAAAATATTGATTTAATCGTTCGTTAACAGTGTTTTAATTACTGATTAAGAATTAAATGTTTTCCAGTAATCAATAAACAAAAAAGTTTTGGAGTATAGATTTAAAAGGAACTGCTTTAGAAATATTTAATTTTTTTTTTTTTTTTTTTTTTTTTTCAGTTTTAAAATAAATAAAATGCTCCATACTCTCTTTATTTTTAAAACTAGCAGGCTACGCCCGCTTCGCTGGTCACTATATTTAAATGAATTTTCAAAAGAATTGGATCAGTATTTATTTTTTACATCACATTACAAATAAAAACTTAAAAAAAAAAGAAAAAAGAAAAGAAAAAAAGAAATTGCTTTAGATCTCGCTTCTTCGGGTACCCGTTGCCTAAGGCAGCTCTTTTTTCTGCCCGTACTGCATCGAGTCCAGTTTCCCACTGTCTACAGAAAGGTCTTTCTCGGGCACTTCAATCTGGATATTTATCGACGACTTGAGGATTTTCTGTTACTTAAGAACTACGATTTTAAAGATGACTGTATCTCAGCATCTATTATATATTTTAGTTTTTGAATCATGTGTTTTATAGTCCCCGTTATTTACACTATATTACGATTTGATTCCGAACAATGCAATAAAATAAAATAAAAAAGTAGATTTTCTTTTAAAAGGAATTAAATACATGAAAAACGAATTTTAATCAGTTTATCCTTTCTACTATAAACTACCATTTTTTTCACCCAATAAATATTATAAATAATAATAATAAAGAAAAAAAAAAGATTTTAAAGGAATTAATTAAAAAAATGAAAAATAAAAAGTTGCTATAGTATAAAATTTATACATAAACGTAACAATTTATTTCTATTGCATTACCATTTGATTTTCAATAAATATAATAATAATAATGATAAAGAAAAAAAAAAAATCGCCTTCTAATGAATGCATTAAATAAAAAATGAATTGCATAATAGCCGTTGCTAAGATACGCAGACGATTACGACCGAAGAATAAATTCATGAAAAATGAAACATTAAAGCCAATATTTAAAATCGAAAAAACATTAATTTAAAAAGTTCAAATTCGAAATTCGAAAAAATCTCGATGAGGTGCCCACCTGCGGGGTCCCAGGTACCTACATGCCAAATTTGGAAGCTCTGCGATCAGTAGTGTGAGCACCAGAGCGCAGACAGACACACACACACACAGACAGATACACACACAGACACACACACAGACACTTCTCTTTATTTATATAGACTAACCTGTCTAATGAGGACAATTTTATCAAACTTAAAATTACACTACTACTATATAAACCCCGCGACAAAAAGATAGGTTCAAAGGGTTTTTTCTTTGATTTTTCATAAAATAACATTGCATAAATTGTGCTTATCATTTATTATTATCAAAAAATAACACTTATTCTCGGACTAATTTTTGTTTTAAGACTAATTTAGAAAGGTTTTAAGACTAAAATTTTTCTGATTTAAGACTACAAAAAAGATAGAAACAAAGTTTTTTTTTTTTTTTAATTTTTCATAAAATAACATTATCTAAATTGTGCTGATCATTTATTATCATAACAAAATATTATCATATCAAAAACAAATTAAATATTTGAATCATATTCAAAATATTCATGTTCAAAATAATCATATTCAAAAATTAATAATAATAATAATAATTCCTATCTTTTTGTCGCGGTGTGTAGTCTTAAATTAGAAAAATTTTAGCCTTAAATTTTTTCTAAATTAGTCTTAAAAGAAAAATTAGTCCGGGAACAGCGTTGTTATATGATAATAATAAATGATAAGCACAATTTAGATAATGTTATTTTATAAAAAATCAAAGAAAAAACCCTTTATATCTATCTTTTTGTCGCGGGGTGTAGTACACTCTATAACAATAAATAAATAAATAAATAAAATTAATAAATAAAATTAATAAATAAAAATTAATAAAATAAAAATAAATAAATAAATAAAATAAAATAAAACGACGCACCAAGAAGGAGTAATGCAAACTGGACACAAAATTGACATGCACACAGGATTCGATGGAAAATGCAAAATTTTAAAGTTTGGCTGCTATCTTAAAGCATCTAAGGCACATCTTAACTACGCAATTGACAGGATATTAAAAATGAGAAATTTAGATTCCAGGTCATAAATTCTTCGAGAATTTTACTCCGTCTACTGAGAAAGACACTAACTATGCCTCACATACAGGTGCGCAAGCAACGTGCGCAGATGTCAACATTTGAGAGAGGTATGTTGTTGGGCTCAAAGCAGCCGGTTGGTCTAATCTGTGAATTCTTTGACAATTGGATAGGAGCGATGCCACTATTAGATGATATTTTCAGGAATGGGTGAACCATGTAAAAAAAAAAGTGTCAGGGAGAAAGCGGTCGGCCTAGAAAGAGGAAGAACGTGAGAACCAATCAATCGTCATAGCGCTATTCAGAGCTCCAATTCATCATTATCATCGATCCTACGTGTAACTGGTACTTCAGTGAGTTAAAAGACCATCAATAGGCGGCTCATAGAAATGGGATTGAATTCACGGAGCCCCTTGTGCCGATTACTATTAAACTTAACGACAAGCACGTTTGCAGTGATATCGGGATCGTGTGAACTGAAAAGTCATTGAATGGAGTAGAATTGTCTTTAGTGATGAGTTTTACTCCTATATGAGCCCCGATGACCAGCGAAGACGCGTCTGGAGAGTCCCCCCCCCCCCCCCCCAAAAAAAAGGGGATTCCAAACTGACTGTCGCCAGCCATACTGCCCGACAACCAGGAATGACGGTCTGGGGCGTCATTTCATTTCACAGCAGGACCTGTTTGGTTGTCACCCGCGGCATCTCTACAGCACAACGGTATGTCGATGATGTTCTACGTCCCGTTGTGTTTCACTTCATATCGCGCAATCTTAATCATATATTTCGGCATGATAGTGCCCGTCCGCACACAGAGATAGTTTCTACTGCCTGTATTCTTGCTTGTCCAACTTTATTTTGGCCAGCAAATTCGCCGGATCTGTCTACCACTGAGGACGTTTGGAGCATCATGAAAAGCTTCCTACAACCAGCTCGGGATTTTGCCAATCTAACGCACCAATTGGACAGAATTTGGTACGACATCTCACAGGAGCACATCTGCCAACTTTATCAATTAATACTAAGCCGAATACTGCTTACAAAAGGGCCAGAAGTGGACCAACGCTTTATTGACTTGTTTACTTTGTAAGGCCCTTTCTCTTGATTAAATCATCCAAATTTTCTGAAACTGTAATCAATTATTTTTCTCCACATGTACATCACATCTACCAATTATAGTCTGATTCGGATAACCTCCTTAGTGGTGCGTCATTTTTGTTGTTGTTGTTGTTGTTGTTGTTGTAGAGTGTATTTATTTAATTCCCAGGTCTATATCTAAAATTTTGATTTAATAATTTTGACTGATCTTTATGCTTTATTTTGTGCTGAAACCGAAACTGGGGTCGTTTTTTTTTTTTTTTTGTTTTTTTTTTAATCAGGTATAGATTTTTTCTAATACAGGGTGTCTATCGTCACAATTTCTTCCGTGAATCTTCTAGCAATATAATTATATGCTAACAATTAGCAATATAATTATATGGTATAATTATATGGTTTCCATGATTAACTATAATTAATCATGGAAACATACCTGAAACTATCTAAAATGAAGAAATTTTGGCGGCAGACTTCCTGTATTGACAAAAATCTATATGTAAAACTGATATAAATGTAAAAACTGTACTAAAAATATACAATATATATTCTTTTTTAATGTTTTTTTTTTTTTTTATATATATATATATATATATATTACCTAATTTAATGAAATTTGAATTGATATTTTATAGCACAATCCAATTTTCTAAGACAATATTTATATATGTAAATGAAATTCTAAATTTTGACGTATTGATATAATATATTGGTGTCTAAAAATTTTAACTTCTTTTAAAACTCTATAAAGATTTCAATAAGCACATACTTTTTAAGTTGCCAACTTACATATTAAATACTTTTGACAATATTTCATGTATATTAATTATACTTACAATACTTTTCTCCGTCAATTGATGAGAAAGCAGCATCGTAATAAAACCCAAAATATTCATCTGTAAGAATTAATGTTAAATATTAATACGCAAATTTTATAATACATTCTTACAGAAAATAGCCCCACTGTACAAAATAGCCAAAAGCTGAAAGACTGGATCTTCTAAATTTCCTCCAGGTTCGATCAGGTATGTGCTTGTTGAGATAGCTGTTTGTTATTTTCTGTAGTTTTCTTCCAAATTTTTGAGAATAACACTTCTTGAGACTTCCTAAAAAGAACCCACGCCTAAGAACCTGGTGCAGTAAATTAACCTCAAACAACACAACAATAAAAACGCACTAAAAATATGATCCTGTATATAATTTTATCTACTTGATGCATTAACTATACATCACTTATTTTCAACATTATTTTAAAAAAAATTAAAGGACGCTATAAAAAATTAATTACGTGGATTATTATAAAAAAAAAAAAAGTTTTATATCGAAAAAGTTTTATAAAAAAATCTTCTTTTAAATGTCATTTGAAATAATCATTAAAAAGTTAAAAACAATAAAAGCAAAAAAATATTTCTCCACATGAAGGAATGTAAATTCATTTTAATTCGGTAAATATTTACTTTGTAAAATTAACGAATTCTCTTACAAAAAACCTGCGACGTGAATATTGTTTTTTTCTAGCCACATCATTAAGTTATCCGAAAATAAACTTGGTAAATAATTGCTACTCTCTCTTAATGAGGATGAATAATATATATATATATATATATATATATATATATATATAATCGATCGTTGTAAGACTCAATTTGAAGTTTTTAATAATGTGATTGGACGTGTTTACGAATCGTTTGTTGTATTATATTTATCATCCATCTCTATTTACATTTTAATATTGTTTTCTACTTTAAATGTTAGAATTATCTTATCAGTAAAAATGTATATATATATATATATTTAAATTTATAATGAGTTTTTAAAATTATTTGTGCTAATAGCCTTTAGATACACATCATTCTATGTGTAGTAGTATCATAAACGCATTCTTTGTTTAAAAATAAGTCATTTAATTTAAATTAAATATTGTATGTTTATGAATTTGGTTTAATGAGTTTAAACTATTTTAGCAGCATGTAAGCAAATTAAATATTGTAGATTCTATTTAATGGTCACTTTATTATGAAAATTTTCTAATATGGACATTATACCATTAATGTATATGACGATCCCCAGCCGGTTTGAGTATCCAAACCAATCATCAAAGGAGCTCCGCGCTCTTCCAGCCAGTCATACCGTGGCACTTTCGGGTACTGGTGTTTAGTAGCATTATATACTTATAATCGAAGGTAAGTTATTGTACTAGTAACTAAAAGGTATTACAAACTTTTTCTAGTTTTAATGAAAAAATAGATACTATACTGAAAAAAAGCATAAATTGAAAATATTTTAATATGATGTAGTTCATTATAATATACCCTACAAAAGCATATTTTTAGTGACTATAATATGATGTCAATTATGAGTATTTAGTTTATTAAACTATGTACATCTAGTATGTTTAAAATCTGAATGTATGTAGTCTCTATGCAGTACGGTTATATAAATTCAAATGCAATAGAACAGTTCTAATTGTTTTATATGTCTACGTATAATGTATGATTATTTATTTTGTTTATTAAGTTGCATACTTAGAACATTGTTGTTAATTAAATAAAATATTTTTATCTTTCGAACAGTTAGCGATATAAGTAGATTTTAAATTATTTTCTATTCGAGAAAATTGTCTTATTGAAATAAGTATAAAATTACAATTTTATAACTACAATATAGAAATAATATATTAAACAATTAAATTGTTAAACAATATTATTAAACAATAATAATAAATTTTTAAACAATATATTAAACGTTTTACTATGTAACCAAAATAACGTCTATTATGTTATTATTATTGTTATTATTATTATTATTATTATTATTATTATTATATTTAGTGTTTTATTACTGTTTTTAACTTGTTTTATAGTAAATGTAAAAAAAAAAAAAAGAAACAAATGTATTTAATAGGGTTTTTAATTGTTTCAAGTTAAAAAATAATTTTAATATATATTTTTTATATTCTTTAGATAATTGAATATTGTTGTATAATTTAATAAAATTTACTATTAATAATTAATATTGATTTAAGTAACCTTTTAATGGAATATTTTATCGAAAATATTCTTGGAAAATTTATTTCAAAATGATGTTTGCATAGAAGATGTTTAATTATTTTAGATGAATGGAACCTGTTGCCGGAATGCGAAATATATTGATTAAAGAAAATGGGTGCTCGTTTATTATATTGATTGTTATATTATTAATCTTTTGATAACAGGATTTTGTAAGTTAAAAACGTATGTTAATTAATTTCCTGCTATAGCAAGAATACTTATATTTGTTATTTAAAATGCAGTTTAATTAAAATTATTGAATAATCGATTATTTTCTTAATAATATTAACCTAAGTTCTCGGGTAAAATACTGGAAATTAATGTCATAGGTACAAAACTGTGTTGAAAAAAAGGAGCAAATTCTAAAAGAGGCAGCAAATTTTTATTCATAATTGTACAGCTCACCAGAATAACTCAGTGGTTCACTTATCTCATCAAATACAAACGAAGCTATACCAGTAAAATTGAATGAAGAAGTAGCTATGACAATAAAAGTGATGGAAAATGGGAAAGCTTCAGGACAAGACAAAATCACTATGGATATCTTAAAAGAAGCAGGTAATTAAGTCATTGATGTTCTTACAAATGATGACTATTCAACAAATGTATAACATTATGAGATGTTCCAAAGGACTGAAAAAATGCCATCATAATCTTACTCTTTAAAAAAGAAGAAAAATAAGATATTATAAACTACCGTCCAACCAGCCTGCTCTCAATTTTGTATAAAATTCTGATGAAAGTTCGGAGAAACAGTTTACAGAAACAATTAGATAAAGCGCAACCTAAAGAACAAGCAGGATTTGAAAGTGGTTTTAGTACCATCGACCATGTTCATACAATTAGAGAAATTCTTGAAAGAAGTAATGAATACGAACTCCCTCTGTATAGGGCTTTTGTGGACTACGAAAACGTTTTTGACTCCGTATCATCACTAGCAGTTATGGGTGCATTAAGGAATACTAATATGACGTCAGGATATGTTAACCTTATTGAAAACATTTATAAAGAAGCAACAGCCAAATTAAAACTCCACAAAACAAGTAATGCATTCAAAATTAAAAAGGGTGTAAGACAAGGAGACACAATTTCACCCAAACTCTTCAATGCGGTGCTTCAAGATGTTTTTAAATAAATTAAATTGGGAAAAAAAGGCATATAAATTGATGGTGAGTTTATAAATCATATGAGATTTGCGGATGATATTGTATTGCTTGCCTCGTCATTTCAGAATTTGCAAGAAATGTTGCAGGAATTAAACAAAGAAAGCATGCTCGTTGGATTGAAAATGAACCGCAGAAAGACAACAGTTATGTCAAATTTCTTTGTTTCTCCATTGAAGATCACTGTCGATATGGATGAATTAGAAACGGTATACAGTTATACATATCTGAGACTAGTCCTTACATTAAACGGGAAGAACATGGAAGAAATTAACAGCCGAGTTAAACTTGCATGGAGAGCATTCGGAGGAAATACTGCTATATTCAAAAGCTAACTCGCAATTCGTTTGAAAAGAAAAGTTTTTGATCAGCGCATTTTGCTTTTTTTAACTTAAATTTCAGAAACTCGGACATTAACATGTAAAGCTATACAAAAACTGCAAACAACCCAGAGAAGCACAGAGATATACATGTTATTATTCACCCAAAGAGACGAAAAGCGAAACACTTAGATTAGGAAGCAAACCAAAATCACTGATGTTATTTCTAGAGTCAAGAAGTTAAAATGGAGGTGCACTGGGCACCTTGTGAGAAGAAATGGGGATAGGTAAACCACCAAAGTCCTATTTTGAATACCAAGAAGAAAAGACCGATAAAGAGACCACTGTGTCGTTGGAGAGATGAAATTGTGAAATTTTGAAGAGCAGAATGGAGAAAAAATTCAGAAAACAGGGCAGTTTGGAATCAATCTTCATCCTGCAGTGAATTGATAAAGGCAGAAATTGATGATGATAATAATGATAATGATGATATATAATTAAAAAGAGTAGTTGTAACACTATATAAGGAACGTCAATTTGCGATTTGGCGGCTTCCTTTCTCTTACCCGAGCTATAACAGCCAAATTATAGTGAAAACATTAAGCTAAGTTAGCGGAACAACAAAAAAAAAATCGATAAAATTATTATAATAAATAAAATATTAAAAGTAATGTAAATAATAATGAATTTAAATCGTAAAAAATATGCTACTTTTTTGTTATCGGTATTGAGAAATCGGTAGCATTTGATAAAAAGTTGAGTCATGAAGAATAATCGTCAAAATATTTACGATATATGGTTAAATTGAAGAAAAGTCTAACAAAAAAATAACGTAACAGCTATTCAAAAAAATTAGAAAAAATTATTTAAAACTAAGCAAATGGATTCATTTGGATATATCGACCATTAAGGGGGGGGGGGGAGGGTGAAGGCCGACTATCAATACATATTTCTTAGTTGTGAATTAAGTTTTAGATAAATTTATCAAATTTTTAGAATTGAATTTATACTTATTACATGTTCTTAACTAGCATGTAATAAAATATTAGCTTTTTGAACACTGATTTGCTCTCCAATATATTGTTGAAATATTTTGACACCAGCACTAAAAGTACTGTTTAATAATGAAAAACTGTTAAAAGATATGCCCGATGGACCGATTTATTGTCATAAAATATGTAGAATATAATGGCGAAATATTTAACAGATATGTTATTTAACGATAAAACCAATAAAATTTAATTAATAACAGTATAGTAAGCTTTAAATATAATCCTTAGAAAAAGTGCGGTATAACATACAGAGTTTGACACTGATGTTGCCCTACAGTGATTTTTTACATTTTGAGAATCCCTAGAACGAGGAACTATTAAAAGGGGATTCTGGACCACTAATGTCTGAACCGCAAATCAAACTCGGCGCCTATATATGACAAAATAATCAAAATGTTCAATATATGGTATGAATTCTTTTAACTTATATTGATTATTTATAAATATACAAGTTTTTTTAAAGTTTAGCAATGTGTTGTATAAATCTGTATCCCTTCGCGTATTTTATAATAAGACTAGCGAGCTTCGCCCGCTAGCGGGTCAGTATTTTCAAATAAATCGCTAAAATTAATGAATCACTAACAGTAACTTGTTAAGAAAAGAAATTAAAAAAAAAAATCATTTCTCATTGGGTAAAAAGTCGGCCCGGGTCCCCACTGCCTTCGGCAGCGCAGTCCCATGCGCGCTGCGCGCGCGTATTCCTTCCCTCCCCCTTCGTGGCTCCTAAAAAAAAAAAAAAAAAAAAAAAAAAAAAAAAAATCGGATCGGGTAAAAACTCCCATCGGGTCCCCACTGCCTCCTGCAGCGCAGACACATGCGCGCGTACGTGTGAAGGTATACGTGCGCTGCGCGCACATATTCCTTCTCAAGTCAAAATTTTATTCTTAAGAAAATTTAAAAAATCATTTCTCATCGGGTACAAATTCGGACAGGGTCCCCACTGCCTTCGGCAGCGCAGTCCCGTGCGTTCTGCGCGCGCACAAGTTAGGAGATACGCGCACGGTGCACGCCCTCCTAATTAACCTACGTATACCAATTTTGAACGATCTAACTCAATTGGCTGAGATGCAAAAGAAAACGTAATCAGGACACCTCAAAACGTGTAAATCTGGTGAAAACTTTCGACAATATAAAAGTACTTTAAAATATCTTTCGAATGATGTATTAAAAATAATTTAATCATAATTAGAAATTGAAATATTCAAATTTTAAAATATTACAGCGCCATCTGGTGGTAAAAATTTCTGTATTCCACTGTTCGATTCCAAATCAAAAAAGTTTTCTAATGATGTATTACACATGAAATTATTTTAATTAGTAGCTGAGAAACAAAAGAAAACTAATTCAGGATGCCTCAAAACGTGCAAATCTGGTGAAAACTTTCTATAATATAAAAGAACTTTAAAATATCTTTCGAATGATGTATAAAAAAAAAATTAATCATAACTAGAAATTGAAATATTGAAATTTGAAAATATTACAGCGCCATAAAAGAAAACTGATTCAGGACACCTCAAAACGTGTAAATCTGGTGAAAACCTTCAAAAATTTAACAGAACTTTAAAATATCTTTCGAATGATGTATTAAAAATAATTTAATCATAATTAGAAATTGAAATATTGAAATTTGAAAATATTACAGCGCCATAAAAGAAAATTGATTCAGGAGACCTCAAAACGTATAAATCTGGTGAAAAGTTTCGATAATTTAAAAGAACTTTAAAATATCTTTCGAATGATATATTAAAAATAATTTAATCATAATTAGAAATTGAAATATTGAAATTTTTAAATATTACAGCGCCATCTGGCGGTAGAAATTTCTGTATTCCACTGTTCGATTCCAAATCAAAATAGCTTTCTAATGATGTATTACTTATGAAATTATTTTAATTAGTAGCTGAGAAACAAAAGAAAACGTAATCAGGACACCTCAAAACGTATAAATCTGGTGAAAACTTTCGATAATTTAAAAGAACTTTAAAATATCTTTCGAATGATGCATTAAAAATAATTGAACCATAATTAGAAATTGAAATATTGAAATTTGAAAATGTTACAGCGCCATCTGGCGGTACAAATTTCTGTATTCCACTGTTTGATTCCATTTCAAAAAAGCTTTCTAATGATGTCTTACTTATGAAATTATTTTAATTAGTAGCTGAGAAACAAAAGAAAACGTAATCAGGAAACCTCAAAACGTGTAAATCTGGTGAAAACTTTCGATAATTTAAAAGAACTTTAAAATATCTTTCGAATGATGCATTAAAAATAATTGAATCATAATTAGAAATTGAAATGTTAAAATTTGAAAATATTACAGCGCCATCTGGCGGTACAAATTTCTGTATTCCACTGTTTGATTCCAATTCAAAAAAGCTTTCTAATGATGTCTTACTTATGAAATTATTTTAATTAGTAGTTGAGATACAAAAGAAAACTAATTCAGGAAACCTCAAAACGTGTAAATCTGGTGAAAACTTTCGATAATTTAAAAGAACTTTAAAATATCTTTCGAATGATGTATTAAAAATAATTTAATCGTAATTAGAAATTGAAATATTGAAATTTGAAAATATTACAGCGCCATAAAAGAAAATTGATTCAGGAGACCTCAAAACGTGTAAATCTGGTGAAAACTTTCGATAATTTAAAAGAACTTTAAAATATCTTTCGAATGATGTATTAAAAATAATTTAATCCTAATTAGAAATTGAAATATTGAAATTTGAAAATATTACAGCGCCATCTGGCGGTACGAATTTTTGTATTCCACTGTTCGATTCCAAATGAAAAAAGCGTTCTAATGATGTATTACTTATGAAATTATTTTAATTAGTAGCTGAGATAAAAAAGAAAACCTAATCAGGAGCCCTCAAAACGTGTAAATCGAGGGAAATCTCGCGCGCGGTATACACCTATTTCTTCCCCACCATTTCAGCACCTCCTAATTAACCTATGTATACCAATTTTGAATGGTCTAACTCAATTAGCTGAGATTCAAAAGAAAACCTAATCAGGAGACCTCAAAACTTGTAAATCAGGACAAAACTTTCGATAATATAAAAAAAAAAAAAAAAAACCATTAAAATATCTTTCAAATGATGCATTAAAAATAATTTAATTATAATTAGAAATTGAAATTTTAAAATATTAAAGCGCCATGGATCGAACCGGCAGCGCAGTCCCGTGCGCTCTGCGCGCGCACAAGTTAAGGGATACGCGCGCGGTGCACGCCTATTTCTTCTCCACCCTTTCAGGCCTTCTTAATTAACCTACGTATACCAATTTTGAACGATCTAACTCATTTGGCTGAGATGCAAAAGAAAACGAAATCAGGACACCTTAAAACGTGTAAATCTGGTGAAAACTTTCGATAATTTAAAAGAACTTTAAAATATCTTTCGAATGATGTATTAAAAATAATTTAATCATAATTAGAAATTGAAATATTGAAATTTGAAAATATTACAGCGCCATAAAAGAAAATTGATTCCGGTGACCTCAAAACGTATAAATCTGGTGAAAAGTTTCGATAATTTAAAAGAACTTTAAAATATCTTTCGAATGATGTATTAAAAATAATTTAATCTTAATTAGAAATTTAAATATTGAAATTTGAATGTATTACAGCGCCGTCTGGTGGTACAAATTTCTGTATTTCACTGTTCGATCCGAAATCAACAAAGCTTTCCAATGATGCATGACTTATGAAATTATTTTAATTAGTATCTGAGATACTTTAAAATGTGTATCGAATGACGTATTAAAAAAAAAATAAATAAATAAATAAACATAATTAGAATCTGAAATATTGAAATTTTAAATTATTACAGCGCCATGAGACCTCAAAACGTGGAAGTCAGGTGAAATTTCGAATTCCATTATCCATTCCATTATTAATGGAAGTAAATAGAAAAAGAAATATTTTTACCTTAAGTGTATTTGTGTCGTTTTGAACTGGCATCCTCTTTCCACAGATAAAATGCGAGGCGTGTAAAGATAAAATTTAATTTGCAATTAAAATGTAAATCTTTTGTTTATTGACCAAAATCGATGAAATTTAAACTGCAAGTTTGTTTTGTGGTGTTAAGATTGTATACTAAGTAAAATGTGTAAAATTTGAAAAATTGAAGAAAATAGAAAATTGCAATTTTTAATCGCAGTACGAAACACGTGACCTCATTAAATACCAGATGTGTTTCCGTTGAAGACTTCTGTAGACTTATCGTCTGCAAAGCTAAGATTCTTGTGATTTGTTGCCAATATTTTTTATAGTTTAGTTAATTTTAAAAAATCTAATTGTCCGATCGATAAGCCGTTTAAACCATCGGTTTAAGAAAAAAAAGCCCTTTCCAATGGTATCTTGTTTGTAACAATACGACTGATATTTCTAATTTATTTTCCACTTTTTCCGTATAAATGTCGCTTTTCAAGCATTTAATCATGAATTCTGTGTCATTTTTCGTTAGACAATGGTCGACATTTTAATTAATATCTCCGCTAATTAGGGTCGCATTGTTTAGCAAATTAGATAACCCAGATGTGCGATAAATTCTCTGTCCATCGGTACCTGTTCGAAGTCCGTGCGACCGTTAGTGGCCGAGCTTTTGCTGCGTCAAGCCGTTTCTCACAGACAGACACACACACACACGCGCGTACAGATTTTAATAATATAAGGAGATGAATATATATAGTGTGATGTACCTTTAGATCAATGTGAAATATGCTATTTTAATTAAGAGCAAATAAAATAAAATACGTCAAATACGATTTGATTAATAATTTCAAAGCATAGCAAAACCGTTGGAGGTTGTTGAATTTATCAAAGGTTAGGAAGGTTAAGATTAAAAATAAGCATGTTCTTACATGCTTATTTTTAATCTCTTGAGATAAACAGTCACTATTTAATCTCGAATACCTTAAAGTAATTAACATCAAATAAAATAAATAAATAAATAAATAAGTCTAATTCAGGGGGGGAAAAAATGAAATTTAAAGTAAAAGTAAAAAGATATGTTCTATTTCTTTCTTTTTTTTTTTTACTTTCTCTTACTGATATATATGAAAAAGTATTGTTTTGGGATCAAATTTTTGAAATTAAGTTTATGTCATATTTACATGTTTTAACATTCCCTGAAACCAAAAAAAAAAAAAAAAAAAAAAAAAAAATGTTTTAGTGATTGGTCTCCGTGTCAATTATATCTCAAGAATAAATAGCATCAGAAGTTCAATCTCGATATTATAAATTTATATCATATAGTGATGCTACACTAAACATTTCGATGAGATCAAGCGAATGGTTCGTATGCAGGGACATACCTGGTAATTAAAATACATTACGTTTATGGGCGAAAATTTTGGGTAGTACAATTTAATATTTAGATTCAGTACCAAACCAAATAAAAAGAGCATATATTTTTCATATGCATAAAAGCAGGGCTTCACGAAAGAACTGGAATATGGTGGGGCAATACTTGGAAATTGATGGAAGTGCATTTCAGATTATGCTCTATATTATAAATATAGGGTTATGTTTAAGGGCTAAATATGTTGTGTATAGATTTTAGAAGATGTACAGAGCTACCAATAATTAAGCGAAAACATTCATTTTTGTTGAACGTAATTAATGGAAGTGCTTTACTATGATATTTTACCATGTCCAGGAAAACTGCTTAGTAATTAAAATTAATTTCTCATACCCGTACGTTAAATTAAGTATTTTTATTTTTAAGCTAAATATTCAGTGTTTATATTTTGCACATTTGCTCATTTTTAGGTTCCCTAAATACTGAAGTCAAATTTTTAACCTTCGATTTTTATCAACTTTTGTTATCAGATGAGTAACTTAAAAATAAATAATTACATGTTACTGAAATGTTATACTTTGAAGTTGTTGCTATTTGAAAAGTTTCATCAAGATTGATAAGTTTCAAGGAATGTTGCGGGTGAAAATTGTCTGAATAATTTGGAATGAACTTTTAAAGTTAGCTCTGAATTCTATATAAACGTAGGTACAATATTTAAACGAGGGTTGAGGGGGTGGTATTCCCCTCATGCAGAATTATTCGTTAAAAAATGCTGTTCCGAGTCTTAGTTTGAATTGTTTTTAACTAAAATTTATATAATAGTACACGTTATCTTACTCCTTAATCTCCAATATCTGTCTTCATAGTATTGAATTTCAGAGTAAAAAAAAGTCGTGTGAGTGCCACACCAGATTATTTAAATTAATTTTCGTTTTACATAGTGTCTGCATATAACAAACAATGCTCGCATCTAAAATCAATTCACTGAAAATTTAAGGGAAATATACTAAGAATCTTCAGTGGTAGTTAGATACAAGTTAGATACCAGGCGAAACGTATTAAACCCTCGACGATAGCTTCAGGGCCAATTCCTTCCCGAGTTTGGATGACATTTTCTAGTCAATTGTGACTTTTATTTGTTAAGCTGTTAGACTTTTTTTTTTTTTTAGACACTTGATCTTGTGAATTTTTTTTCGTTTTCATCCCATGCTTTTTTTCTATGGATTTTTTACCCTTTTTTTCACTGTGTTTCTATGAATTTTCAGCCCTTTTTTTCTCTTTTTCTACATTCTAAAGTGCGGCGGTGCATTCACATTACTTTAAAAATGTAGCTGAATAGTAAAATATTTTTGTTGGATCGGTATACTCAAACATAAATTAAAGGATATTATCGATCGCATAAACATGGCTTGCGAATTACTTATAATTTTTTAAGATTGAGTTTTTTTTTTTTTTTTTTTTTTTCTTCGACATGAAATAAACCATAACGACTTGTGTTTTGTGACTTTTTACTTTCCGAACACTATAGTAAGGAAAGTATTGTAATCATGTCAAAAATCCGAATTTGAGATTTTGATGTTTCTATACGTTTCGTGGTCTCCTGAGTCCGTTTTCACTATTTTTACGATGATGTATGTATGTGTGTGTGCATGTCTATGAGTGATCACGCTAGCTCTAAACGCTTTGTTCGAATAAGCTGAAAGCTGGTACGTATATTGTAAGTCACCATAGTACGAACCCTATTGATTTTGGTGAATCTAGCATTTATAGTTTTTTTACAGGGACACCAGGAAAAATTCCTTATCATTATGGCCTATGGGGCCAAATTTTTAAAAGTGTGATAGCGTTTAAACGCCTTATTAATCTGAGCAAAAAAAATGTACGCATGTTATAGGTCACAGTTGCACCAACAGTATAGATTTTGGTGAATTTAGCACTTACAGTTTTTTTACAAGGGCACAAAGAAAAATTCTTTATCCTTATGGCCTATGGGACCAAATTTTTAAAAGTGCGATAGCATCTAAACGCCTTATTCAATTGTGCTGAAAATTTATATGAATATTATAAATCACTCTTGCACTAACTATAAGCATTTTGGTGAATTTAGCATTTATAGGTTTTTACAGGGACACAACGAAAAATTCTTTATCATTATGATCTATGGGCTCAAAGTTTAGTAGCGTTAAATAAAACATCGTGTACTATATGGAGAATGGAGAAAAATACTCAAACAGTCTATTAGGGTTTTCTCTCTTTTGTTTGTTTAACAACTCCTCTTTCTTTACTTTACCTATAAAACCGTTAATTTAAAATGTTCGGAAAGTCGAGTGGAGTCACTCCAGATTTTTTTTTTTTTTTTTTTTTTCACTTTCTAGGTAACTTTAGTCTCTTTAACTTTTCCGTTTCTTTTTACTTTCCGAACACTATAGTGAGGAAAGTATTGTAATCATGTCAAAAATCCGAATTCGAGATTTTGATGTTTCTATACGTTTCGAGGTCCAACGAGTCCGTTTTCACTATTTTTACGATGATGTATGTATGTGTGTGTGTATGTATGTGTGTATGTGTGTGTGTATGTATGTGTGTATGTCTGTGAGTGAACACGCTAGCGTCTAAACGCTTTGTTCGAATAAGCTGAAAGTTGGTACGTATATTGTAAGTCACCATAGTACGAACCCTATAGATTTTGGTGAATCTAGCACTTATAGTTTTTTTACAGGGACACAAAGAAAAATTCTTTATCATTATGGCCAAGGGACCAAAATCTTAAAAGTGCGATAGCATCTAAACGCCTTATTCAATAGAGCAAAAACTTTATACACATATTATAGGTCAGAGATACTCAATCTGTATAGATTTTGGAGAATCTAGCACTTATAGTTTTTTTACAGGGACACAAAGAAAAATGCTTTGCCAAATTTTTAAAAGTGCGATAGCATCTAAACGCCTTATTCAATTGAGCAAAAACTTTATACACATATTATAGGTCACAGATACTCAATCTGTATAGATTTTGGTGAATCTAGCACTTACAGTTTTTTTACAGGGAGACAAAGAAAAATTCTTTATCTTTATGGCCTATGAGACCAGCGATAGCATCTAAACGCCTTATTCAATTGAGCTGAAAATTTGTATGAATATTATAAATCACTGTTGCACTAACTATAAGCATTTTGGTGAATCTAGCATTTATAGATTTTTACAGGGACACAACGAAAAATTCTTTATCCTTATGATCTAAGGGCTCAAAGTTCAGTAGCTTTAAATAAAACCTCGTGTGATATATGGAGAAAAATACTCAAACACTCTGTTATGGTTTTCTCTTTTTTGTTTGTTTAGCAACTCCTCTTTCTTTATTTTATCTACAAAACTGTTAGTTACTCAATGTTCGGAAAGTCGAGTGGAGTCACTCCAGATTTTTTTTTTTTTTTTTTTTTTTTTTTTTTTTTGCACATTCTTATTTTTGGGTTTTACAACAAACATCGTTCGTCTGTGAATTTTTCTCACTTACAGTGTAACCACATTTCCTAAAACTAGCAGAGCGGAACAGGTCAAAAGCTTGGAGGGGTCTAAATGGACCGACAGCTTGTGGTTTGGAGGAAATACAGTAATTCGGCTCTCTCTTATCGCTTACTTTCTCTGAATCAGATGACTATCTCCCGTATTTTAACATTGGACTCCTCGAGTCAGACTTGCGCCGAGGTTTCCATGGTTTCAAGAAAGGTGGTCGAAGAATATATGGTGAGATTTCTGTAAATAAAAATAATGTCAATAAATATATAGATTTGAAACTTTATTTATTAAGGGATCCGGACATAATATCGCGGGACAAAATATCGCGTCAGAAAAGTAACATGATCTATTTGAAAATTTGTATTTCGGTCACGTGCGATCTCTGATGAAGGCCACTGGGCCTTATAAATTAATATTAATTAATTATAATAAATAAATATATAAATAAATACATTATAGAATGAAATTTTATTATTTTATCTATATTTAATTTTAAGTTATTTTGTCATTTGTTTTTCACCATTCAAAATACATTTTAAAAACATTGTACATCGCAGCTAACATCAAAGCTGAGCACTGTTCACAAACCTTAATTAAAAATTTTTAAATAGATAAGCACGATTGAATTCTTTATGACTAATCTTTAAAAAAAAATGAATAAACATAGTCTTTAAATTCTTCAAAGCAAAATTTATAACAATTTTTGTGGTGGGTTTGTGTGTGTGCCAATGTTCTGACTAAGGTATGTGTTGTCATGAAATTTTATACGACGTTATTAATAATTACCAACTCCTTTTCACTTTCCATTGATTTATGTAGGCGAGATTTTGTCCACGCGAGATTTTATCCCCAACCCATTTATTAAGTATTTTATGGGTACTATACTGACCAATTTAATTTGTCAATTTATTTACTTAGAGAGAATTTCTTAGCATAATGACTGAGTCTGTTGGGTTGATTGAGTAACTTCACGCTAGAACTTCCTACTGCAGTCTTTGCGATGATCTGGAATTCACCAATAAATGTGTTCCTCAGACAGGATTTTTTAATATTAAACTTCCTCTGAGGGGTAATCTGATTACGTAACACCCTGAAGTATTAATTATATTAAGCATGATATTGCAGTCACGACGAACTTTACGTTCATCAGCCACATTTAACGTAGGCAGAATGTTTGACCAGATCGGCATTCAAAACCACAATCCTCCAAATACAAGCTCGTAGGGCTACCACGTCCCTCAATGTAAAGACATTTGTTTATAAATTATTTCACAGTAAAATAATTTATCATTTGCTATGTAAAAAAATAAAATAAATAAACTATCGCAAATTATTATTTTTTTTTAAGTGTAATTTCGCAATATTAAATGATTTTTTTTTTTTTTTTTTTTTTTTTTTTTATCGCGCATGACCTGCATTGAAAAAATCTCATCATCTTCACAGGAAACAAAACAGTATGCCACTAAAATCAAAATATAGCGCTGTCCGTTAACGCCGAGTTCAAAACAGGGTCATCAATCATAAAAATAGAATATGTATTTGCCAAATGGGTAACGTATTGTTGATCGGGAACCCAAATTCCTTTGTTTATACAATGTTGACTGGAACGTAAAATGTTCTGATAAAAAATAAATTCAGCCCAGAGATAGATTTTAAAAATTGCTGCACTTGTTATGTGAACTTTGTATCTCACAGATGCGATCTATAAACGTATTTTGAAAAATCCAATAAAAGCAAAAGTAAACCGAGAAAGTCAAATTTCTATGAAAAAATGTAAACTTGGGAAATGTATTTCTGAAAAAAAAAAAATATATATATATATATATATATATATATATATATATAATAAAAAATACCTAGATGACTATTAAAAAGCACGAATTTTCTTAAGCAATCAAATTTTGCCTTAATCTATGTATTTTGAAACTGAAATTCTTAATATTTTATTCCTTTTTTCAGAAAAAAATTAGTCAGTTTACAGTAAATGCCATTTAAATATATGTATATATATATATATATATGTACATACTTTAATTTATTCATAAAAACTACTGTGTTACCAAAATAAGTAAGTGCAATTTTACCACTTAAGAATTTTACTGAAGTTGTTTCAGTAAAACATTATCAAACGGAAATAAAAGGAAGAAAAAGAAAAGAAATACTTATCTCAGCAGTTTCTTATTTTTAAAAGCGGCATTTTTTATAATTGCGGATACCACAGAAATTTTTTCGTATTACCTCAGCAAGTTCTTCCTTTCAGTACCGTTCGCTGCCCACAAACGAACTATCAAATCCAGATTTATATTTAGACGAAGAAGAAAAAGAAAAGCATGAAGTAAAAGAGTCACAGAGAAATTTATAAAAAGAAACGAAAGTGATTATTTCAAAACACTTTTCTCCATTAGGGTGTACCTCATTATTTGTTTGAAACGAAGTATTGTTCTTTTGAAATGTGCAGTAAAAACTTTGATTTAAATTCTAAGAGTAATTCATCTTCTAATATTTCATTAAAATATATATTGTTTCAATGTAATCCGTTTTAAATTACAATTTTAATGATCTTTCAAAGATGTTTTTGAAAGTGTATTTAATTTTTATTTTCGCTTCTATAATTTTATGTTGGCTGAAATCGTTTTCCTGGAATCTAAATTTTAAGTCCTGAATATTTATTTTACGTTCATATTGCTGGAAAGAAAGAAATTCGTATCAGTAAAAAAAACCAAAAGCTCATTTTAGCATAAAATTCCCTAGAACATTACATGATTTCATTACTGATGACAGAAAGAAAAAATGATATTGAGAAAAATGCTTCACCGAACTTTCTAAAAATAGTTTAATAATAGAATATTCAGTAATCTCAATAGATAAAAACGATTGTTTACAAAATAATAAAATATATTTATTAAGGAAAAACAATCAACTTAAATAAATTTTGATTAGTTACTTTTCTTTTCTGAAAAACTCAAATACTTTGTTTTAAAAATAGTATGCATTGTATAACTATACATAAGTATTAAAATTTATATCACTTTATTTTACGCTAAGTCTAAAAACTGGAAATTTTTTCCTTTGTTTTGTAGAAAGCTGCAAACATTTTTATAATGTTTGTTAGCGAATATTATAAAAGTAAAATAGCATAATTTTTAATTCATTTTTTAAATAAATTGTATTTCGAAAAAAAAAAAAAATATATATATATATATATACATATATTATAGTCTTAAGCAATTTTTTCAATGAAATATCATGAAATATACAAAAAAAAAAAAAAAAAAAAACTCAGCAAATTCCTAATTTTAAAGCTTCTATATTCCATATCTGCAGATATCATAGAAATCGTTTCGTATTGAATCAGCGTTTTCTTTATGTGCAGTATTGTTGCCCACAAACTATCAACTGCAGATTTATATTTAGAAAAGCCCATAAAAAAATATAACTGCGAGCTTTATAAAAGGTTTTGAAATTGAATATTTCGGAACATATTTTCCCCACTAGGGTGTACTTCATTATTTGCTAGAAATGAAGTATTGTTCTTTTGAAGTGTCAGTAAGAAAAGTTGATTTAAATTCAAAGAACAGTACCTTTTCTGACCTTCATTAAAATGTGTTAATGTAAAATATTAAAATTTTAATTTTAATGATTTTTTAAAGATATTTTCGAAAGTATTTAAAATTTTCGAGTTATTTTCTACAATTTTATATTCAGTTAAATATTTTTTCTGGTATTTTCTCTATTTTTGTATATATTATTACTAGCTGACCCGTCCGACTTCGCACTGATGAATAAATTTTAGTTAAAGATGGATTGATATGTAAAAAATCAAGAAATATATCAGTTTATATGTTATAGTCAGGCAATATTATTAACTGGAAAGTCAAAATATAATTTTACAATTATTTTTTTTAATTAGTTGTTAAATGTTGGCAATTTTTACTTAATGCTATTTATTTATTTATTTATTTATTTCATAAAAAGAAACATTTCTTTACTCATGAATAACAAATATTGAAAAATAAACCTATGACATGAAAATGTTTTTGATAAAATTGACGTCATAATAGCTTTAATTATTATTTATTTTTTCATTTCGCAAATATATTTAATTTTTTCCATAATTGATTATTATTTTAATAATGTATATTAAAGGAGAAATCAATAATATGAAACAACATTCGTACAATATATACTATTACAGAATCTGGTGTGAAACAACCACACGACTTCCATTACCCACTATTACACGTAATATATACAATTTTTTGGAGATATTACTTGCATTTTTTGAGATTTTCGAGTAAGAGAAACTTGATACACGTATAAAGACACATACAACAGAGTTTGCATAGCGAGTTAAAAAATAAGGGGAAAAAAATAGATAGTTATTTTTTTAAACACGAATTTCCGAGATCTAAAACTGAACTACCTAATCAGGATGACCGTTAATATTCCTGTAATAAGCACGTAATACTTGAGAAAGGTTATCTAAATTGGATTAAAGAAAAAATTTTGAAGAATACGTTAGAGCCGTTTTTGAGATACCAACTTTTACCAAAACTTAACATACTCAATTATTGACCTAAAAACAATAATTACATACAAAAGGATATTTAATAGGAAGTTAACATGGCGAGTTTGAAAAAAATCCGTACAGGCGTTTTTAAAGGAACGCACTTGCGAAGTCTGAAATTGAGCTGTTTATAGAGGACGCCTATCAATTTTCCTGAACTAAGCAACTTTTCAATCGAAAGGGCATCTAATATATTATTTATATAGCAACTTTGAAGAAAATCATTAGAGGTGTTTTTGAATATGGGCTTAGGGTCCCATTTCTGGTTTTCGATGACCCAATTCCGGTTTTTCAATTTTCACGAAAATTTGGAAAATTTATCTGTACACCAGACCTGAATCACTTGTGAAGTTTAGTAGATCTATTTTTATTAGTTTTGGAGGTATGACAGCCAGAAGATTACACACACACGTGCACATATACACACACACTGACCAATTGCCAAAACCTATACAATACTTCCACTACCTACGGTAGTAGGGTAATTGAAGTAAACACATACATCTCGTATTTATTACGATAATATACAGATTTTCGTATTACGTTTTCGATCGCCAAATACAAAAATCGCCAATGACGATAGATATCAAATCTATGCTTTGTTTTCAATTTAAATATTGAAAATTTTAATTAAAAATTTATTTTACCAAAATTTATTACAGCTTCTAGCACTTAGAGAGAGACAGTGTAACTTTTGATTATTGAAAGAAAGAAAAAAAAAAGCAATCGGCTTTTTAGTTCTAGCGATCGTTCTCTACATATGCATATAAACCTTTCTTCTTTTTATATTAGTATAGCTATAGAGCATAGGTATATTAAATAGGTTTCCAGTCAACATAATGTAACTCAAATAATTAAATGCTATTTACATTTCAGTAATGGCTGTATGCGCTATGTATATTGAGCTACTTGCCATAACTGTTAGTTGCTAAAAATAGTCGCCAAATAAATTTAAACATCTCAATACGCAAGCGAAGTATGACATCACTGACCGCTCGTGGATGCAAGAAAAAGATTTTCCATGTTAATCGATCATTGGATTTTTTTTTTTTTTTTTTTTAATTAAAATTCTAGAAGAATTATTTCCCGATTTTAATCCTCATATTTGGGTATAGATATGTATTAGTTATTATATGCATGCTTTAGATTGAGTTATTTTGCTGTCAAATTGACAAAATTTTAATTTTAAATTTCAAAACTGTCACCCTTGGCGTTTTTTGAATTTGGCGATCAAAAACGCAATACGAAAATATACATGCCAGATGTATATTTTCGTAATATGTATTAAACGAAATATTGTTTCATATTATTCGTTACACTCTTAATGTAAGTTTTTAAAATAACCATGATTTTTGAAAGGAATTAAATTATATTCGCCAGATAATTTGGCGATATTTTTTTTTTTCTGCCAAGGATGATGGATATCAAATCTATTCCGCTGCAACATATTAGTATATTATATCAGATACTTTATTTAGACATTTGAAAACAAATTTGACTTCAAATTATGATAGAATATTTATCCTTTCCCTTTTAATTAGTTTATTAGTTGGATGTTTATTGTGTAAATATCATCCTTTGAAATGAAATGTTTATGTTTTCAATCGAATATGGAAATTTGCCATTTTTTTTTTTCGAGAGTTTTGAAATTTAAAATTCCAATTTTATCAATTTACAACAAAAACAATTTAATCTAACGGATGCACATGATAACTAATACATATCTATATCCAAATATGGGGATTAAAATGGGGAAATAATTTTCCTCGATCTTTATTATTTTTTTACAAAAAATCCAGTTCACTTTTTATATTATTGTTCGCGTGAAAATATATTTTATTATATGTCTAAAAATAAATTAATTCGAAATCTTTTTGGCAACAATTATAAATTAAAATAAATAATATTATAAAATAGAATTTCTTATTTTATTTTATTTTATTTATTTTTAAGTTCCAATTTCGTTTACACACATCAGTTTAAACCACAGAGTAATAAAGACTCCGTGGTTTAAACATTGATGCTTAGATATTATATCATATCATATCAAATTAAATTATTAGAAAAATAAACACTTTTAATTCTATAATGACGTCAGATTTAACGTGTAAGTTTAACAATTAAAAAAGCTTTATATGAATTTCAATTTAATGCACGTGCAAATATATTTTTCTTTTCACGTCAAGATATTTTAAAAACGAAATGAATATGTAAATGTTTCTTTTACGTTGGCAGCAGCTAATTTTTTTAATATTTCATTATTTCCATTTCTATTACGGCTTCTATGGGGATTTTAATTAAAATGCTCAGATTTTAAACTAAAATTTATTTTATCAAAATTAAATATAGCCTATAACAATATGGCATACTGTAGCTTTCGGTCAGTGAAAGAAGTTTTTAAATCGGTTCAGTAGTTTCAGAGATTACCCTCCACAAACAAACAATTTTTTGCGCTTTATATAATGATATAGATATACAATATTTTGTGTAAATTGTATATATATTATATTACAATTTGTATATATTATATTTATATTATATTATTTACATTATAATACATTGCATTATATTTATATTATATTTTGTATATATTATATTTAATTCATAGTTATAAGAAAAAGAAAGATAGAAATATATCACCCTGCTAGAAATATATCACCCATGCCATAAAAATGAAACTAGAATTTTAGAATAAATATAAAAATCACTAGTCTCCCAGCGATATCTTCACTGATCATCAGGTGAAAATGTTATTGAAATAAATATTTAAACGATAAATAAAATTGTGATATTCAATGTAATAATCTCAATTAGTAAATGTCATTATTTTCAAATTATATCACAATTTTATATGTAAAAATACTTAACTTTAAACCATTAACTAGATTTTTTTAAAATAAAATTTCAATTTATTTAATTTATTTTTGTAGAGTATGTATTTAAATATATATTTAAATATATATATATATATATAAATATTATATGTGTATATTAAAATTTAGCTACAAAAATACTTTGTACTATAAATTTTGAAAGGTTTTTCAGAATACTGTAAGGTTTGTTAGAGGATAATATCAAAATCATAGTATATTTTTAAAATTTATTTATAAAAGCAACAGTGGTCTTAAAGAAAGTGAATACTAAAACACTCAATACAGAAAATAATTCCCAGAAAATAGTTCTACAAAGCATCTGTAAATTGAACAAGTATTCATCTCAACCATTTTCTAATTTTAAGAACAATTTTTATAATTTCAGTGATTATTACTACTTTCCGTACTGCATGAGCAATTTATGTAGGTTTTGTACTACTGCTGGGAAGTGAACTAAAAAAATTGGTGTGAAACAACCACGCGACTTCCATTACCCACTATTACACATATTATATGAATTTTTTATAGATATTGTGTGCATTTTTTGGAATATTTCAGTAAGAGAAAGTTGATACACGTGTAAAGACATATAAAACAGAATTTACATAACGATTTTAAAAATAAATAAATAAATGAATAAAAATATATTTTTTTAAAACACAAAGTTCCAAGATCTAAAACTGAACTACCTATTCAGGATGACCGTTAATTTCCCTGTAATAACCACGTGATACATAAGAAAGGGCATCGAAATAGATTTAGGTAACATTTTCAAGAAAATCATTAGAGCCGTTTTTGAGACACCAACGTTTACCAAAACTTGGCATATTTATACAGGACGACTGTCAATTTTCCTGACTTGATCGACTATATCATTCGAAAGGATATCTAATAGAGTGTTTATATAGCAATGTTGAAGAAAATTGTTCGAACCATTTTTGAGATACGGACTTATGGTCCAACTTCCAGTTTCCGATGATGTACTTCCCGTTTTCCAATTTTCACCAAAATTTAAAAAAAATCATCTGTATGCCCGACTTGTCATAATTCTGAAATTTCGTAATTCTAACCTTCTTATTTTCGGAGATATGATAGCCAGAAAATTCCCTACATACACACAAACTGACCAATTGCCAAAAACTACTTTTTTGAACTCAAGGGGCCTTAAAAAATGTAAATATGGTGAAAACTCGATATCGACTTTTTGGACCGAATGCAATACTTCCATTACCTACGGTAATAGTGTATTATAAGTAAAAATATCAATCTTTATTTAGAATGATCATATAGACATTAAAATATAGAAAAGTAAAAAAAAAAAAAAAAAAAAAAAAAAAAAAAAAAAAAAAGAATGGACATTAAAAACAATCATGCGGTTCGAATATTTTCGCATAGCATTTTCTGAACGTAAACGTTAGAACGTTTAACATTCTATGAACTTTGTCTACGTGATCACACAATGGAAAGACAGAAGGACTAAATACCGGCAGACAGACTAACTTAATTCATAACCATTCGTAAACATTTTTGTAAATTGTTAAAAACACTTCAAACAAACGCAAACACAATTCAAGATTTTTCCAATTGTAGCCCTCAATGTATCTGAATAATTTAGTGTATCTTTGTAAATATTAAATCTGAATATTCTATATTCAACAGGATAAAGAAACACTTTCTTTTACATATGAACAATAAATGTCAATTTCGTTAGGATTTGTGCAGTATAAAGTTTTTAAAAAATGATTCACAAAAATGTCCCCCATAAAACGCAATGCATTTGAATTTTTTTTAATGCCTCTATATACAAATCGTTTGTGTTATTTATACCATTTTTAATAGGGAATAAGCAATGGTCTCGATTGTCTTAGGCACTCTCAGAAGCCCCGTGATGATGATGATTCGTTTCTCTAATTTTATATTGACTTAACCATTTTATGTGGTATTTTTTTTATATCATATATTTATATCTATTTATATATATATATATATATATATATATATTAAATATATATTTTTTATTTGTTAATCTGAACACTTTTCTCTTATGGTCATCTTGCTGGTCAGGTCAATTTTCTGTCTTCTGACCACACTATCGAAAAAAAAAAAAAAAAAGAGTTTATACTAGGCACAATTGTAAGCAATGGAAGTCGTGTGTTTTTTATGTACTACTTTTTTTCTAGCTTTATTTCTCTTTTTTTTTTTTGTCTTTTTAAGATTTTCTGGTAAAGGTTAATTATTTAATGTCGTTTAATATTTTTGAGGTGCAAATTTTCATAATGATTACATTAAGAAATATTTTATTTTTTCAAACCTTAAATTTTGTAAATTTTTCTGTCTATTTGCGTAAAAGATAGAAATAAATGTAGGGAAATATATTTTTCCATAAAAATGTATAATATCTTAACTTTTAAATATTCATATTACAAATGCAGACACACACACACACACACACACACACACACACACACACATATATATATATATATATATAATTCTTATTCTAGTCAAAAGTATTCCTTTACGTTTTCTATTTTTCAATCCTTCAAAAAAAAAAAAAAAAAAAAAAACATGCAATAAATAAAAAGGTTAAAAAACAACCCACGGTTCAAAAAGATTATCAGAAGCAAAAATTTAGATGCAACAAAAATTAACCCTGTAAAAAAAGTAATATTTTTTATTAAATGTTTTCAGATAATTGTTTTTCTTTAATAAAAAATATGAATTGAAAAAATTGTTAAAAATTATCATCTAAAATATTTGATGAAATTATTTCAATGTATTATTTTTATACTTTTTTTTTTAAACACAAAATATGAGATACATGTTCTGAATGAAAGAAAAAATATTTTAAATAGTGCCTTTGATAATTTCTTGCAAAAACTTGCAGTTTAATTCATGAAATAAAACTCCACTAAAGAAAAAATGTATACCTTTGTAATTCGTAAAAAGAAAAAAAATATTATTATTATTTCTTTTTTTTTAAAAAATACATGCATATATAATATTTTCCACATATATATAAACAGACATTTTTTTTTTTTTTTTATCAATGGTATGCTTAGCCCCTTTTAAGTTAAAGAAACGAAATAATTTTGTTCAGAAAGTAAAAAAAAAAAAAAAAAAAGTAACGGTTAAATTAAATATAAATATAATTTTTTCAAAGAAAATGAAAACAAAAGGAAAAGGAAAGAAAACGAAAGTGAAGTAAAGAAAAGAGAAGAAAAGGAAAATAAAGTTTTTTTTTTTTCCACATTGTTTTAAGATTTAGACAATAAATATATATATATATATATATTAAAGAATTTTGTTAATTATTATTATTATTATTATTTTAGTCTCTTCCTGCATCGTTTATGATTTTTACTTTCGTCTATATTCAATAGAAGAAAGTATTGGATTCGTAAAAACTTTTGACTTCCGGTTTTCAACGGATTTACATGTTTTAAAAGGTCTAGAACATGATTTAACTATTTTTTTTAAATGTCTGTCTGTCTCTCTGTATGTGTGTGACAAATATTTTGTGCCAACTTTATCTCCGGAAATACTGCTCAGAATTGCATACAAATGTACATATAGATGCACCTTGAGCTAAATTAGAGCCTATCAACTTTTGGTGCCAGCCGCTCAACAGGTGGCGCTGCTTTCCACAATTTAAGGGGAAGCTATATCTCAGGGTCTTTTGCGTATAATCAATGAAAACGTGATGTAAGAGAAGGCCATTATGAGACATTATGCGGATTCTATTTCAACGTTTATGACCGCCAGGTGGCGCTGCTATACTTCAAATTTACTCGATAACGAGAAAACTACATCTCATCTTGTATGGCATATAACTGTAAGAAACTTGATATGTGAGAGAATTATTATAAAAATGCTTTTTTTAAGATGCGATTTATAGACAATAAAACTGTCTTTCTTTGGATATTTAGTGTTAGTTTTCTCTAAGATGAAAATTAATTATTTACACTTAGTAAATTTGTGTAGGAAAGTATAGAAGAAAGTTTTGTGGTGGCCGCAACATACTAGTCTATTCATCTTCTTGGTCCTCATCATACAGCCTTTGTGTGTGTATGTGTTTAATATCAGAATTTCGAATAAAATCTCTAAAAATATTTTTTTTTGATTTACACAGAAATAAAATGTACGCCAACAATAACGTACACAGCACAGAAATTAACATTTCTTAACATGACCCACAATACTTGATAAAATTAGGAGAATAACTGTACAATAAGGAATTACGAGGATCAGAAAATATTAATGTCAATGTTTATTACGTCGTTCTATATTAACATATAGTAAACACAGTAACTGTATCCGCAATAAATTTTCATCTATAGATAATAAATTTTTATGGTCCTTTCGCTTCAAAAACGAATTTGAACTTTATCAATAAATTATTTTTGGATAAATCTTGACTCCGAATTCACTTGATTTATACTCTCTCTCTCATTCATCACACCACCAAAAGACACATTAATTTAAAGAAGAAATGCCCTGTTACATGGAAAAATACTGCTAATTTATGTGATTTTTATTGTACTGCTAATATGTATTAAAAAAAAAAAAATCAAAACCATTATCGAAATCTTTTACTTCTTTACTTTTACTTATCGAAATCTTTTACCCATAAGGTAGAAAAAGTATTGTTTCAGGGTCAAATTTTCGAACACGAGATTTTGTTATATTTACACGTTTTGAGGTTCCCTGAATCCGAAAATCATGTTTTTACCGAATGGTCTCTGTGTGTGTGTGCGTGTGTGTGTCTGTGTGTCTGTGTGTCTGTCTGTTCTTAGCATATCTCAAGAACAGGTGGTAGCAGAAAGTCCAAACTTTGTATTCTAAATGCGTATGATATAGGGATTCTACACTAAGCTTTTCGTTGAGATGAAGCAAATGATTCATGTACAGGGACACCCAAGAGAATTCAAATACATTACGTCTATTGGGGAAATATCAGGTAAGTCCAGTTTAACATCTATAGAATGCACTAAACCGACTGAAATTAATATATATTTTTTATATGTGTAAAAACATGTCTCATGCAGAATATGGTAGGGGTATCATTCACTTTTCGTTTACAGTGCTACACAAAAGTACTAGATAAAAGTGCGACAGTAGTTGCAAATTGATGGAAGTTTACTTCAGGCTGGGCCATGTACTATTACTATAGGATTATATTTAGGTACACCATGTGGTTTGTATATAATCTTCGAAAGATATACAGGGCTGCAAATATTTAAGCGATAACATTCTTTTTTGTTGTTAGTGGATGTGCTTTACTAATAATTATTTGCCATTTTCAGGAAAGCTGTTCAGGAATTGTAATGAATTCCTCATAGAGATATGGTAAATAATGTATGTTTTTAAGCAAAATATTCATCGCTTGTTTTTTGTATATTTACACGTTTTGAGGCTTCCTGATTACCGTAGTCAAGTTTTTTAAAGTTTGATCTTTCTCTGTGTCTCTTAGAGGAACTTGAAAACGGATAATTTTAGGAGATCCAAATGTTGTATACTGAAGTTAATATAAGTTTGTTGCTGGAAAAGTTTCATCAATATTGGTAAGTTTCAAGGAATGTTGCGTGGGAAAATTGTTTGAATAATTTTAAGTGAACTTTTAATAACAGATTTAAATTCTATGTAAATGCAGGTGCATTAATGAAACGGGTGGTTGAGGGAGACTTGAACACAGCTTGCGAAAAATATACTCTTGTGAAGCGTTTTTTTTTTTTTATTTGTTTGTGAAGAGAGATAGTTAACAATTTCATCGATAGAGGGTGCTGCACGGACGCGTAACGAAAAATATACAAATCAGAGTTCTATAAATAACACGATTTTACGATTAACACAGATTATTTCTTTTTTTTGCCTCCTACTTGCTCATATATGGAGTATTAATTGGAATGCTGTCTTTGGTGGATAAAGCGTTATTGGTGAAGATGTTTTCACTCAAGTAAGAACCGCCGACTGAACCTCCAGTTAGCTGTGTTGTAGCTCGTTTGCAAACTGTAATTTGTAATAATGGAGGACATTTAGAATGAGACATATATGCCTCTAAACATTTGCATGCAAATAAATATAGTTTTTCACTGAAATATGCGATTTGCTCATGTGCAGCTCCCTCTATCAACAAAAATTTTAATTATTATAACCCCGCCCCCCAAAGAAAAAAAAAACTCTATGAGAGTAACGTTCAATTCTACCAATTCTTTCAAATTTAATGAATGTTTGAAATGTCTGCAGACTCATGGGACACCCAGTATATATTTTCTCATCTTCATTCTCTTTCTTTTCTTTTTAAGCACATAAATTAAATACAGAAAATTAAATACAGAAATAATATATAAATATATAAAATAAAAAACTTTAAACTGTTTTTTCTCGAAGCTAATTTTTACGATATTCGGTAAAATTTTAGGGTGTCTAGTTTTTTGTTTAATTGCTATGAAACTTCATTTAATGGTTTTTATATATGTCTTAGCACAAAACCAGTGTTGCACAGGAGCGTGTTCATAAATTTAGCTTAAAATTTTGGAGTTTTGAGTTGAGTTTCGCTCGTTTTACTAAACTATGAACTTGAGTTGAACGAAATTCCTTTTTTTTTTTTTTTTTTTTTTTTTTCACGAATTTTGCGGAAAAAAACCTCTTAATCTCAAACTCACAATAATTTGATTTTTTTGTGAAAAAATATTTCGCTCTTAGTAATGACATAGTAATGGGGAGTACATGAGACGTTTGCCTTCCCTCCCCAAGCATTTTAAACATCAAATTTACAGAACATGATGCAGAATATACATGTTTTTGTTTCCAGTTCTGATTTCTCCATTATTTACGATCTATTTTAGTTAAATAAATTATATGCATGATTTCTACAAAATAAGGAATTAATATTTTAATTTGCTATTTGCAAATTGCACAGCCTGTTTAAGGTGATTACGTAACACAACTTGTCCAAAGTTTACATTGCACAGTAACACTAATAAATTTTCATTAGGAAGCCTTTGCTGAAATTTTGTAACCTTTCAAAATATAAAACCTTCCACAAAAGTTTCCCATAGGTTCTGCTCTCAATACTGGTAGATGTGAAGTGCCGGGTTCGATCCCAAATATGGTCCATCCTCGTAGCCATTCGGAGCTTTTGTAGGTTTTCTCCTGAAATACAGACTAAGTCCATTTGAAAGGCTTCTAGGGAAGTTCTTCCACCGAGGCCTGCTTTGTCAATCGGCCTCCAACCTAAAACACACAATTGTACACGCACACACTTAAAAGTATAATTTAAATATATATTTTGTTTAGTTTATTCCGTCTCTTAGTACCGGATTTAGACTAAAGCGCTCTCTCAATATAATTTTATTTAATGGTAAATGTTGTTTTATATGTAACAAAAATTCAGAGAATAAATAATGACATGGCTCTTATTCGTAAGTAATGGTAGCTCAGAAAATTATTACCACTATTTTTGTATAGTATTTTTCTACATCTATACATACTTATTTAAAAGGAAAACTTTGTATTAAATGAACAAACAAGAAGTTTGTGATGATTGTGGTGTCTGTGTGCACCAACCTAAATTAGTTGTTGCCTGTTTGTTTTTCATTGCTATTAATCATGAAAAATTAGTCTTCTGTTATCCTCTGGTTTTTCTTTTCTTTTCTTTTCTTTTTCTTTTTAATGTAATTTTTATGACGCTTCTTTCTTTCTTTCTCTTTTTTTTTTTTTTTTTAATTGTAAACTTCCTTGTAGTATTACATTCTTAAATGTACCTAAAAGTTAGTTTTAAGTACACTGAAGAATGCAAATAAGATGAAGATAACTTGAAAAATTATCCTCCGCAAAAAAGCGGACACATTTAATATATGTTACTCATTCATAAATACTTGGAAATAATTACTTAACTATTACTGTTAGATACAAAAAAAAAAAAAAAAAAAAAAAAGAATTATCTTTTGCCCAAAATTTTATACAAAATGTCTTTTCACATATTTTCTTTTTATAAACACAGAACACGAACGCGAATGAAATGACAGAAATCAGAACTCTGTAAATATGTTTTTACTCTCGTGTAACTTTTAACAATTCTACTTCTGAATACTTATCAAAATTTCCAAGATAATTACCCTGTATGTTCCCAGGGGATTAGATAAGCTCTTTTGTCCTGGTATATTCCCCATTTCCTTTTCAAAAAGGCTGGAATTCGGACACCTTTGTTCTCTGGTCATTCTTGAACTTCTACAGCATGCGAGGTAAGAGATGGTGAATTCATATAAATAAGAAGGGATAGTTTTTTCTTACCTTCTTTCTTACCTTCTTTTTTTTTCAACATTAGAGCTAAGTTTTTTTTCTTTTTTTTTTTTTTTTTTTTTTTTTTTTTACAGTTTTATTCTTATTATTTGTGAGTATTAATTGTTTTTAAAGCTGAAACTTGCGAAATGTTAAAGCGGAAAACAGTTTTATTTCTTTTTAGATGGGCATTTAAACTTTTAAGTTCATCCTGTTTAAGTGTAGTCAGTCATAATATGACAAATTAATAAAACTTATAGTTAAATGAACATCACAGCATTTTTACAAATTATTGCAATTTTTATATTGAATCATTATTATAAATGAATTAATACATATTTTAACCAACATTTTTAATATTTTTATTTTTAACCATTTAAATACAATTAACTATACCATATAAGTAAACATGAAAGATAATTTTTAATGCAAAATCTTACCTAATGCTACACTTTTCAATGTGCAATCTTTTAATGACAACGTAGACGTCTTTTAAAGTGAAATAATTTTCTCACCATTTCAAAAATATTTCTTTCATTTGAATTTTTCCAGTGACCATATATTTTACTCAGAACTAATTTTTTTTTTTTTTTTTTGAGATGAAACCTTTAATTTCTAATATTTTAAAAGTAAATTTGCTGCATTTGGGAGACAAAAATAAGGTTTTAAAGTTTTTTGCTTATGGATTAATTAAAACTTTATCCATGTGCTTCTAAACGATATCATATTGAAATAATAGCTTCAATTAAATAGAGTTGTTAAAAATGTATGAAAATGTAAAAATTTTAACTTTTTTTTTTCTCACTTTCTTCTATATTATAAGAAAAACGAATTCGAAAAAAATTGAATTCGAAAAAAAAAAAAAAAAAAAAAAAAAAGTTTTTTCATGAATGTAGACATATTTGGAATATTCAAAACATGATTGCACTATTTCTGAGAAATATCTATCTTTTTGTGTGTGGTATAAATAAAATAGTATCTTTACTTAGAACTAATTTCACGTAAATTTTTATAGAGCTGAAACATTAATATCAAATGACATTGATTAGATTTTGATGTATAACGTTTTTATGTATGTTTGTTTTCACAGTTAAAGCTTAGATACAACGTTTTTTATTATTTTTGTTTCTATATTATTTTGGTTATTATTATTATATTATTATTTTGGTTCCTATATTTTGTTTTGGTACCTAAAATATAAAAACACCCGAAATTTGATATGCACAAAGTGTTGATTATAAACAAAATACTTATAATTTTTAAGTATATATTCTCACAGGTGAGCTGCCGTAATGTTTAATTAATGGATTTCTTTGACTACTTTATATTAAATTTTTGAGAGAGGGAATACAAAAATTTTCAGATTAGATTGAATGGTGTTGCTTTTATATGACCTTAACTTTGCACTATACTTGAGCATATGATTATCCAATATTTTCGTCTATTGAATTTAGAAGAAAGTAAAAATACAAAGGGCATTCCATAAAAACTGAGAGTAAAATCATAAAAAATCAAGAAATATATTTACAGCAAAAAATACATCATTCTTTCTCAAAATACCTTCCGTGAGATGATATGCAACGGTCCCGTCGTTCAACCCACTTTTCAAAACAAGTAGAGAAGCCATTTTCTGGAAGCTGCTTCAAAGAACCCTCCACTGCTGAAATAACTTCAGAATCTGTATTAAATTTTCTGCCACGGAGTTTCTCCTTCAACGTAGGAAACAGCCAGAAATCGCATGGGTTGAGATCTGGACTGTAAGAGGGATGTGGCATGATTTTAATATTGCATTTATTAATATTGCATTGCGGAACAGAAGTGGCGACATGCAGGCGAGCATTATCGTGATGTAATGTCCAATTCCCTACCAGTTCATGATGCTTTCTCGATATGTGTTGTCGCAAGATTTTCAAAACTGAAACATAATATTCACCATTCACAGTAGTTTTTGGAGGCACAGCATGATGATAGATTACACTTTTATTATTAAAGAAAATAATCATCAGGACCTTTCCAGAAGATTTGGTTTGTCGGATTTTTTTCGGAGGCGGAGAATCAGTGTGTTTCCATACACTTATTGCGGACTTGGTAAGGGGATCATAATGATGCACCCAAGTTTCATCACCTGTTATTACAGTCTTTAGGAGATTTGAATCATTTTGTAGCATCTGTTTCCATTCACAACATTGGTGAATTCTTGTTTTCATTTAATCTTTAGTAAGGTGATGAGGGACCCATCTGGAACAGACATAGCCTGTAAATTGTTGCGTCGAATGCGAAATATCGATGTTTTCGAAATGTTTGTTGATGCCGTTATCTCCTCACATGTCATTCGCGAATTTTCTTGAAGGATTACCCACACAGTGTTAACATTTCGATCATTCACAACACTTTTTGGTCGCCCAGGCCTAGGAGCCAGTTCTGCAGACAAACGGCCTTTCTTGAAATCACCATGCCATCTAAAAATCGTGGACTCACCAAAAAATTTGTCTTTGTAAGCTTCTTTCATTAACCTAACTGCTTTTGGAGCTGTTTTGCCCAAACGGTAGCAAAATTTTATGGCACAACCTGTGGCGGATTTAAGGGGGGGGCTAGGGGGCTGAAGCCCCCCCCAAAACACTGACATTCACCATTGAATATTGCAATTGTAAATTTTTTATTTGTCTAGAGTAACATTTTGAAAAATCTCAGCCCCCCCCAAAAGTCAAGTTCTGGATACGCCACTGGGCACAACGCATTTCGTTTTATAACTTTGAATCACTCATCTCCATTTCTGTAGGGCAAATAAAACAGTTCTTTAAACAAGCACGGAAATAGGAAAATAAAATCGTCTGCTTCGTTTAGAATTTTTTATAAACGTACAGTTAACAATTTGAAAATATCGCCTGCACTTCTATTTTTTAGTTTCGCGGTGTTGCCATAACGTAAAAAAATAACTCTAAGTTTTTATGGAATGCCCTTTGTAAAATGTAAATATCTATGAATGCGTTCACAAAGGTAAGAATCTGTTTAGAAAAACATTGATAAAAATGTACACAAAAATGAGTTTATAATGAGTTTCGCTGTTTTGTTTCTTTTTTTTTTTTTTTTTTTTTTTTTTTTTTTTTTGTAATGAATTTGAGTTGAGCAGATTCATTTTTTTCACATATGAGTTTGAGCGTGAATGAACTCGTTTTTTACAGTATAAACTTGAGTTTGAATCAACACATTTTTTTCGTGAGGTTGCACACCAATGCACAAAACTTAGTTACAATTTTTCATGTTTTGTTTTTTAAAACTTAAAAATTTTGAAAAAAAAAAGTGGGGTGATTTTTTTTTTCCGCATAGTTAAAAATGCTAACAAAAAAGTCATATCGTTTACATACTTTTATTAAAACCACCTAAAAATACTTGTGGAAAAAAAAGGAAAACTAAGTCAAAAATTATATTAGCTAAGAGTATCAGTACTTTTAAATTTAACGATTAATCAATGATTTTAATTAATGCCTTATTTAATTATGTTGTCATTGTTAATTTTAACATATTTCTCTTCTACAAAAAATATTATATGAAACTGAAACTTTTTACAGTAATAAAATTTTAATTTTAGATTTCTTTTTCGGAAGTACAGCATAGCCTAAAGGAGGTATACAAATTTGTAATATCGAAGTTGCGTTAAAAAGAATAATGTGCTTACATTAGAGAAAATAATTTTCCGAGTCAAATTAAGGGAATTTTTTTTTTTTGGCTAATTTTACAATAACTATTTTCAAAACCGCAATAATTTAAATAATTTATATGCCTAAGAATCTTCTATCCCATTAAAGGAAAATTTTATGTACACTTTGTGAAGAATCGAAGCCGTTGGTTTAAAAATAGCAAACATGAAATTGTAGGAAATACATTCTGCTATAAATTAAGGATGTAAAATGAATCTCACGTCGACCGTTTCGAATAAATTCAAGTCACGTTTACAACCATTGGCTACTTGGTTATCCCCTTTTACTGAAAAAAGAAAATGACACAAATGGTTCATTTCTATGAAATATTACATGCACTGGAGAGCAAAAAGTTTAGTAAAGTATCGTACAAACAAAAGTCACTTATCTTTTGTGTTGTATAAATAAAAAGAAAAATAATTCTTCGGGAAAAAAAAAAAAAAAATTACGCTACGTACTTATACTTTAAATTATGTGTTTGAAGTTGCATTAAAAAAAAAAAAAAAAAAAAAAAAAAAAAAAGATAGGATAAATTAAATTATACTGGGCTTACTTCCTGAATGAGAGAATTTAACTCGAAATCATTCAAAAAAAAAAACTATTTGCAGAGTAAATAATCTGGTGTGTCATTCACACGACTTTCTCTTATCCTGAAATTTAATACTATAAATACAGGTTGGAGATTAAGAGGTAAAATAACGAGTACTGTTATGTAAACCCATATTAAATTTATTCTCAATATTACATTATTTTTTTTTCTTTTGCTAAAAATGAAAAAAAAATCGATAACTTTATTTTAAATTATCGCAGATCGATGGTTCAACCATTCGTTTTAAAGGTATTGGCGAGCTCTTTTGAAAGATACCCATCATGAAAATTTACTCCCCTCGAGGAGGGACTTCCCCCCCCCCCCCCCAGGGGGAAGGCGAGACTCCTACATACACAATTTTTTTTTCCCAGTTGACTATTTCTATTCAAAAAATACGTATTCGTTTCATTTGGTTTAGTGCGGTCTATAGATGTTAAACTCTACTTACCTGCAATTTCCCCCATAGACGTAATGTATTTCAATACTTTTGAGTGTCCCTGTACACGAATCATTTGCTTCATCTCTATGAAAAGTTTACTGTAGCATCCCTGTATAATACACATTTAGAATACCGAGTTTGGAATTTCTGCTACTATTTGTTCTTGAGATATGCTGATAACAGACACACAGACAGACAGACGCACAAACCATTCGCTAAAAACATGATTTTCTTATTCAGGGCACCTCAGAACATGTAAATATAACAAAAACTCACGTTCGAAAATTTGACCCTAAAACAATACTTTCTCGACCCTGTGGGTAAGAGAATGTAAAAAGGTTATTTGTTTTCGAAAACAATCAATGTCCAGATATTTCTTTACAGATTAAATTTTTAGAATTATGTAGTCAATTATCAGAGAATAACAACGATTGCGTAGTAATTGAATTTCATTTACATGTGATGAAAACTGAACAAAAAAAATGAAAAATTAAAGGCCATTATTTACCTAAATAACTTATTTTGTTAAAAATTCAAACAGGAAAATAAATTCCTATTTTTTTTTCAATCAATTTAAAAGATACGTCATTAATAGCATATAATAAATACATTATTTATCATATTGGTTCATTTCCAGAAATGATGCAATAAGCTCATTTCTCTATCTCAATAAACTGAAAAAAAAAGTTTTTGCCGCTGGCGTCATTTATTTATTTATTTATTTATTTACTAGCAAACCCGTGCGAAATTTTCACACGTTATTTCTTTTCTTATTTACCTTTAAAATTTGAAACTCATAAATATTATACCGATTTCACCACCTAATTAAAATTTTAATTCACCAGAAGACAAAATATTTTTATAACCGAATAAATATTTTGCAATAGTGAAATCCGAATCATTCAAAGAAAAGTTTCTAAATAAAATTCATGCTTGACGACCCAGTTTTCATACTTCCGCAGGCAGTACATTTAAACCCCCGTGACGCCTTTTAAATTTTTATCACCGAGAGTGCGATGACGTTTTACTTATTTTGGAGTAAATTTTTGTATATATATATATATATATTAAAAAAAAAAAAAAAGTCCTATTTTGATTATACTTTTTATGATTGCGTTTTTTAGTCTGTTTATGATAATAATTCATATTCTGTGTATATCTTTAAAATATTGCTAGGATTCATATGACGCTTGCAAAGGTTCTGAAGAAGCAACTAAAATTACATTTTTCTATAAAATAATGTCATCATATAAATGTCGTTATTTTTTCTTATTAGTTCATTGAGCTTAGTCCGCGTTCTTAAATATTATTAATTTTTAAATATTATTTTTTATCCTCGCGTATTTTATTAATTTCACCATTATCGTATCGTTTCGACAAAAAATAATTGTAGCTGGTTCACGTTAGAGAAATGTTATATAGATTGTTGTCTGCGACCGCATGATATTTTCTACAAATAAATAATTAAAAAAGTATACTTCTTTTTAATTTTTTTATGAAAAAAATAAAATAAAAATAAGAATATTTACTAAAGTTTGTTTTAAAGTAGACAGATGATCTTCCTCCCCTCCATAGATTAAATACTTTTAATTTACTTTCAATAGTCACTTAATTTAAAATTAATAGTATCAAATTTAGTTAATTAAATTAAGTATTTTCAATTGTAAAAAAGCAAAGATTATGTTTTTTATCCATACAGCCTTGCATTTTTTTATTCCATATTTGAGACATTTAACTGTCTTGGATTGCATGTTTCCCTGTTTACCGCGGTCGTTCAAATATTCACATCTTCATAATATGTGTAATTGTGAGTATCATTGTATATCTTTCTGCTATTATTTTTTTGGTTATTTTGGTTCATTTTCTTTTATTATTATTGTTCGAGGCGGTGGTCAAATGAAACAATTTGGCTTTGGTACTCTTTGCACGGAGGGCCCGTGGTCTTTGCATGCTCTGTTCGTAGAGTATCCTTGCATGAGTTGAGATTCGGCATGTTTTTCCTTATATCTATTTGTCTCGCTTTGATCTTTTTTAATCAAATTTATTGTTCATTTGTGTTTGATAATTTTCTGTCGTTTATTTGGTGAATTTCTCTCTCTATATATATGTTGTGATATACAGAGAGATTCTGCGGTCATGCTATAAAATTGAAGGAAAGATCGAAAACATTACAGGGATTGAGAACTGTATAGAAACCTATGACCACAGACGGCATTTTAACCATTTAAGTACTGGATGTTTTTGAATGCTGTGTACTACTAACTCCGCCTACTGTGTAAACATTAAAATATTGTATACTTGTATAATATTTTGCAAAATTATGCACAATGTACGTATTAATTCAACCAGTGCGATAAAATACCTCGATAAAAAACATAATTATTACTACGTATGTTTCTCAATGAAAACATTAGCATGTAATTTTTTTTTTAATAATTCAACATTCGAGAGCCATGCTCATATCCACGTAAAAGCATCCGATTCTTAAAGGGTTAAAATGACGTTTGTGGTCATGGGTTCCTATGCAAATCTCAATCCTTGTGACTTTCTCTACCTCCCCTCCAAATCTGTCTCATGACCGAAGAATCACCATGTTTATATCAATCACCATGTTTATATCACACCCTTTGAGCATCCGGTTCTTAAAGGGTTAAAATAACGTTTGTGGTCATGGGTTCCTATGCAAATCTCAATCCTTGTGACTTTCTCTACCTCCCCTCCAAATCTGTCTCATGACCGAAGAATCACCATGTTTATATCACATGTATATATATATATATATATTCAGGGTGCTGCAACAGTCTCACACCCCCTTCCTAACTCCAAAATTAGTCGGAATTGTAAGAAAATGGCGAAAAATGTGTTCAATGAATTCGAGAGGGACTTCTTTTGGTGAAAAAAGTTTGGGCCTAGGGGGACTAGGGGGTGCCGCTAGGGAGGGCAACTTTAATATTTCAAATGGGACGGTATGCCTTGTGATACATTCCTGGAAACGCCTCGTCAAAACAATGAATTTGATATAAATAGTTTTGGCCACGATAATTATTAAAGGAGATACATGAGTTTTTAGATTTTTGAAATGTGAGTTTTATACTTATGTATCGCGTTTAATAACCATTGCAGGGCAAAACTATTTGTATCAAATTCATTGTCTTAAAGATAAGTTTCTAGAGACGTTTCACGAGATAAACTTTGCCCAAAAATGTTTGGGACCGGGCAAGGTGGTGGTAGGAGTGCCGCTAGAGAGGGTAACTTTAAAATTTTAAACGGAAAAATATGTCTTGTGATAATCCCTGGAAACGTCTCTTAAGAGCAATGAATTTGATATAAATAGTTTTTTCTTGCAATGATTATTAAAGGGTATACATAAATATAAAATCCGCATTTCAAAAGTCTAAAAACTCACGCATCTCTTTTAATAATCATCGTTGGAGAAGCTATTTATATCAAATTTATTGTTTTGAAAAGACATTTCCAGGGATGTATGACAAGTCATACCTTCACATTTAAAATTTATCTTCCCTAGCGGTCCCCGTAGAATTCCCCGGGCCCAAGCTTTTTTCACCAAAACAGGTCCCTCTCAAATTCATTAAACACGTGTTTCCTCATTTTTCATAATTCCGACTCATTTGCAAGTTAGGAAGGGGCGGGGGGCTTTTGGAATACCCTATATATATATCTATATATATAAAAGAACACTTCCTGAGTGAGTGAGTGAGGGGGTGATCTATCAACGCCCAGACCAAACCCCTGGACCTAGAAGCATGAAATTTCGTGACAATGTTCTTTCTATGACGTAGGCATCCACTAAGAAGCGATTTTACAAAATTCGCCCCCCAAGGGGGGGAGGGGGGGCAAAACGTGATTTCACAAAATCCTTCATATCTCAAACAAAAAAACAGATATCCGTAAAATTTTTGCTTTAAAATATAGCTAATACAAATGTCTAAAAATCAATTTCTGGAATTTTCCAAATTCGGTCCCCAAGGGGGGCGGGGGGGGGGCAAAACGTGATTTCACATGCGTAAAAACGTGATTTCGCATAATCCTATATATCTCAAACAAAAAAATAGATATGCGTGAAATTTTTGCTCTAAAATATAGCTAATGCAAATATCTAAAAACCAATTTCTGGAATTTTAGAAATTCAGCCCCCAGGTGGGGCAGCAAGGGGGGGGGAGGGGGCTAAGGGGCAAAAACAAATAGAAATACAGTTAGGGCGTTCAAAATTGATACAGATAGGTTTTAGAGGCCTGCAAGTCGAATGAGGATATTTTCGATTGTGTAAAGTTATTAGGAGGGGCAGGAAGGGGGGTAGGGGAGAGGGGGGGCAAAAAATAAAAATAGAGTTAGATCGTTCAAAATTGATATATAGAGGTTTTCGATACCTACAAATCGATTTCGGATATTTTCGAATTTGTAAAATTATTAGGAGGGGCGGGAAGGGGTGGGGCGGCAAGGGGGGGGGCTATGGGGCAAAAACAAATAGAAATACAGTTAGGCCGTTCAAAATTGGTACAGATAGGTTTTAGATGCCTGCAAGTCGAATGGGGATATTTTCGAAAGTGTAAAGTTATGAGGAGGGCCGGGAAAGAAGAGGGGAGAGGGGGGCAAAAAAATAAAAATAGAGTTAGATCGTTCAAAATTCGTATATAGATGTTTTCGATACTTACAAATCGATTGCGGATATTTTCGAATTTTTAAAATTATTAGGTGGGGCGGTAAGGGGGGGGGCTATGGTCAAAAACAAATAGAAATACAGTTAGGCCGTTCAAAATTGGTACAGATAGGTTTTAGAGGCCTTCAAGTCGAATGGGGATATTTTCGAAAGTGTAAAGTTATTAGGAGGGCCGGGAAAAGGGGCAGAGGGGCAAAAAAAAAAAGAAAATAGAGTTAGATCATTCAAAATTAATACATAGAGGTTTCCAATACCTACAAATCGATTGCGGATATTTTCGAATTTTTAAAATTATTGGGAGGGCGGGAAGGCGGGGGAGTAGAGCGGCAAAAAAATAAAAATAGAGATATATCGTTCAAAACTGGTGCATAGAGGTTTTTGATACTTACAAATCGATTTTCAAATTTGTAAAATTATTAGGATAGACAGGAGGGGGGGGGCGAAGTGGGAAAATAATAGAAATAAGGGTTAGAGCATGTTGGGAATTTTTTCCGAAGGCAGTGAGAACCCGGTGCGACATTTTTCCTAATCAGATTTTGTTTCTCTTTTTTTTTCACGTGATAAAAGTTAATGCAATTTTGAGAATTCATTATAGTGATTCATTTAAAAATAGGGACCAGCGAAGCGGGCGTTGCCTGCTAGTATATATATATATGTACTGGGTGATCAAAAAATCACAGAAAAACTAAAATATATATTACTGAAATAGTATTAACCATAGCACTATGCAGTTTTCATTGAAATGCACAGAATGGTATGGAATTTTTTGTTTTACGTAACAAAAGATTTATTAGCAAATTAGTTTAAATTCTCTTTAGCAAGTGACACTTTACTTTCTTATAGTGGCCCAGTACATTTAATAGCTTAACTAGAACTATAAATGCTGAGTGTGACGGTCACCAATCATTAGAATTACCACCTTACGTTTCGCGTTGGAAATTCACTTTAAAAAAGCTTAAGCATTCGAAATATGGCGTCATTTGATCACATGAATCTGTTTAAAATGTGAGAAGATACTGTAAGTACAGCGCGAGTGATATGTTGGTGAAAAATGTAACTAATAATTTTTCTTATACATATAAAAAAAATTCCCATGCTTTTTCGTACATTTCAGTGAAAACCGCATACAGTTACAGTTAGTACTTTACATATATATAAATATATATACTTTAAATCATCCGGTATATGTGTCACAAAATACAATATCAGCTATTTTGTGATATAGGATAACTTGCTGAGTTAATTTCTAAGTATACATAAAAATGTAATGATTCCATTTTACCAAATCGATCACGTCTGTTTGCGTTTTCCGTAGTTTTTTTTTTTTTTTTTTTTTTTTTCTTGTCTTTAAATGAATCACTAGTAATGCATTATTTTGATAGTTAAAATTTATTATATCATTTCACATTTCAGAAAGCCTTGTATTGTTCATTTTCCACAAAACTAATTAGAGTTTAAAAAAAAAAAACTGATTTCTAGACATGCCAATATTTTAATTTATATGGAAGCACCGGATGTACCTGCTCATTTCCCCCCCCCCCCCCACTTTTTTTTCTGGGACGATAATTTACTTCTTATTTAATCGTTATTATGTATTGAGGAAAATTTCATTGCAAATAAAGTGGTGTGAAGAAAGGGTGGACACTAATGGTGCACCAAAATACAATACATTGTGGCATATCTAGATTTCTAAAATGTTTGATCCAGACGGAGTGTAGTTTACTAGTGAATACTATTTTCCCTTAAGGATACGGGAAGTTTAGTTTAAATCGTCATGAGAAAAAACATATTATTCTATACTTTTGTTAAAAAGTTGTTTGTTTATTTCAACAAAAAAAAAAAAAAAAAAAAAAACAGGTTTCTTATATATTTTTCCCCGGGGGGAAGTACCAGTTACCAGTGAAAACTATTTTTTCTGGTGATGAAAATAAATCTGATGAGTTTGTCATATCAACATACATTTAATCGTAAAATTTCATAAAATCATTAGAATTAAAATTAATAAATGCAGAATATATGCATACAAGTTCATCGTGATTTAATAAAAAGGAGCATTAAACAAATATAAATATCTATATAATATTTCTCTAACATGGACCAGACGATACGATAATTATGTAATTAATGAAATACACGGGGATAAAAAATAATATTTATAAATGGACAATATTTAAGCATGCGGACTCAGTTCAATGGTATGATAACAAAAAAAGACGACATTTGTCTGATGAGATTATTTTATGGAAAAAAATGTATTTGTAACAGTTGTTTCTTCAGAATCTTTGCAAGCGTCATTTTAAACGTATCAATATTTTAAAGATATATATATATATATGTATATATATATATATATATATATATATATATATATATATATATACAATACTTTAAAAAATAGGAATTATTATCATAAATTGACTAAAAAACGAAATTATAAAAAGTTATAAATAATAATTTGGCTTCTGGTAAATTAAAATTTTAATTAAGTGGGGGAATTTTCATAATATTTATGAGTATCAAGTTTTAAAATTAAATAAGAAAAGAAATAAAGTGCAAAAAATTTCGCATGAGTTTGCTAGTTATTTTATAAATTTACCAAGCTCTCCAAATTGATTAAATATTATTTTTCTATACAATCGACAATTTTTCAACTGGAATAAAGCTAGATCGTCAATTATAAAACACTACTGCATGACAGACCTTGAATTTAATGATAAAATATTCTCCAACAAAATAAGTAATTTTCCAATACATTCATAAACAATGTTCATAACTAGTTTTGAATTTTTATTAAAATCATATGTAAAATCACGATATAATTTGTCCTGTAATCCAGATACTATGTAAATTAACCTTGGTGATTTCTTGGAAATTGAAAGCTCGTAAATTACATAAATTTTCCGTTAATGGCCTACCGAAATTTAAGCTTTTTTGTTATAGATTTAAGCACAGCATGACAAAAAGATGCATAGAAATTTTTTCTGTAAATTTACTAAAATGTTTATACAGTGTCTCTGTTTTTACAATATTTTTCAATTTAAAATAAAGAATGAAAAAAAAATATTATTTAATCTATACTTTATCCTTTTTAATTAGTTTTGTTTCGAAATAAAAATAATAATAATAAGATTTCTATTTCAAAGAAAGTATTATAAATCACTAATATACACCCGACTTTAATCAGTGAAAATAATATTAGACATTACAATGCATATATAAAAAAGAATTTTAAAAATGATACACTGTTAAAAATTTCATCAGAAAACTCTGTGTAGTCTATTATCTTAAGTCTTACGTAAAATTACAGAGAAAAGTAAACGGAGATGTTAAAAAACTTGTTTTATACATTCATTTTAATAACTAATATTAATTTAATTAATTAGTGTTGAAAATATATTTCGGACTTAGAATGCTTTTTCTAAAGTAAAAACAGTCATTTTTAATTTTAATTGAAAAATTAAAAAAAAAAAAAAGGTAAAAATACAGAATAAAGATTGATAATCTCCATTATTCACTTTTACTTAACAATTATTGTAAATTTACAGAGACTCTGGATAAATATTTACAGAAAATTTACAGAAATTTTTAACAGTGTAATTTGGTGATTTTTCTTACAATTTTAACCCCATAAATGCTGAGTGAAACTTACTAGATTCGCTTCTCAGGGCCATAATTTTTCACACATGCGTGCATAGTTATGCGTTCACTGTTACAGAAGCACCGATTTTCCGATTTCTCCCACTTCCCTGTTCTCTGAAATAAGTAAATATTTTTAAACAACTTCATGGTCACGTTTAAGGGCATTTTATTTCGTCCCAAAGCCGTGGGACTAGTTTTACTGGTAGCAACGCAACACAAAGTATTGTACTTCGGAAGAGCGTGTATATTCGACCAGGGCAGTTTACGCATCAGCTTAGTGAGACGGATATATACGTCCGGGGCAATTAAAGAGTTAAAAACAATCTAATAAAGTTAAATATAATACAGGGTGGACAAAAAGTCCGTAAATACTTTACAAACTCATAAAACCCGAAAATATAATTGAAATAAAAAACGGTTTGCAGGTTTGGCATTGATAGGTCACGGGATTTCTTTTAAGATAAGAAAAAAAATAGTTCAAAAAGCAGCCGACAGATGCCGCTGGTACAGTCGGTAACAAAAGTGTCCGAACACTATCAAAAATTCCTATGTAAAAAAAGTACACATCATACGGCTTTGTTAAATAAATCCTTGTCAAATCCCGTTCTTAGTCAGTGTAAGAACATGATTCTATAAGGATTTATTTAACAAAACCGTATGAAGTGTACTTTTTTTGCATAGGAATTTTTGATAGTGTTCGGACACTTTTGTTACCGACTGTATATATATATATTATTTTGAGTGTACCTGTATTTTTTTTTTTTTTTTTAATTTAAAAAAAAAAAAAAAAAAAAAAAAGCTTCACAAATTTTTAGTAAACAGTCAGTAACAAAAGTGTCCAAACACTAGCAAAAATTCCTATGGAAAAAAGGTAAACTTCATAGGGTTTTGTTAAATGAATCCTTATCGAATCATGTTCTTACACTAAGAACCGGATTCGACAAGGATTTACTTAACAAAACCGTATGAAGTGTACTTTTTTTACATAGGAATTTTTGCTAGTGTTCGGACACTTTTGTTGCCGACTGTACCAACGCCATCAGTCGGCTGCTTTTTGAAATGTTTTTTTTTTTTATCTTAAAAAAAAAAAAAAAAAAAAAAAAAAAAAATCCCATGTCCTATCAATGCTAAAACCTGCAAACCGTATTTTATTTCGGTTATTTTTTCGAGTTTTATGAACTTTTAAAGTATTTACGGACTTTTTGCCCATCCTGTATTTGCACAGGGAAGTTATGTATTCCTTACCACATTGAATTACATAAACAAATTGTTTCTTATACAGAAATATCTGCAAAAATTGTTTTGAGACTTATTTCCATTTAACATAACTGAATATCTTATTTGGATATGTTTAAATACAATGTTTAGATAGCAATATGTTTCAAGGAAGATGAAACAAATAGTTATTTTCTTTGTAAAAAGAATATCATATGACAAGAAATGTAAATGGCAAATTAAATTACCCCCATTCATATTTCTTTAAATTACATTAGTAAAAACGCAAACATTTAACTTCAATTCAAACTATTTTATATCAATCATGTTTCATGTTTAAAGTAACTTTTTTTTTTTTTTTTTTTTTTTTTTTTTTTTAGCAGAATTTACAGATTTCTATTAGCATTTTAAAATGTATTATTTAAATTCTATATGCATTTGGAATATTAAAAATTAATGGATTTAAAATTAATTTCCTAAAGTACATTAAACATCTAAAGAAGTATTTTGATATATTAATTTTTTTTCTCGAAACATGTAGTTTCTCCATGTTGAAATATTTCAAAACCTCTTAAATTAAAACAAACGTGTTTTCCATATAAAATTGCTTAATACTATGTTTAAGTGAAAGAAATCTTAATAAGATCGATAATAATTAATAATGAGACAACTTTGAAAAAACAATTTTTTATTTAATATTTTGAAAAAATGTTCTTCAATTATTCTGTACTAGCAGGCTACGACTGCTTCGCTGGTCCCTATTTTTATATGAATCACTATAATTACTGAATTCTCAAAATTGCATTAATTTTTTATCACGTGAAAAAAAAAAAAAAAAAAAAGAAGAAACAAAATCTGATTAGGAAAAATGTCACACCGGGTTTCCACTGTCTTCGGAAAATAATTCCAAAATTCCCAAAATGCTCTAATTCTTATTTCTATAATTTTCCCCCTTCGCCATCCCCTTCCCGTCTATCCTAATAATTTTACAAATTCGAAAATATCCGCAATCGATTTGTAGGTATCAAAAACTTCTATGTACCAATTTTGAATTATCTAACTCTATTTTTTCCCCTCCGCTCCCCCCTTCCCGGCCCTACTAATAACTTTACACCTTCGAAAATATCCCCATTCGACATGCAGGCCTTTAAAACCTATCTGTACCAATTTTGAACGGCCTAACTGTATTTTTATTTGTTTTTGCCCCATAGCCCACCCCCCCCTTGCTGCCCTACCTGGGGGCTGAATTTCTAAAATTCCAGAAATCGGTTTTTAGATATTTGCATTAGCTATATTTTAGAGCAAGAAATTTCACGTATATCTGTTTTTTGTTTCAGATATATAGGATTATGTGAAATCACGTTTAACGCATGTGAAATCACGTTTCGCCCCTCCCCCCCCCCCCCTTTGGGGACCGAATTTCTAAAATTCCAGAATTAGATTTTTAGACATTTGTGTTAGCTATATTTTAAAGCAAAAATTTTACGGATATCTGTTTTTTTCTTTGAGATATGAAGGATTTTGTGAAATCACGTTTTGCCCCCCTCCCCCCCCCCGCTTGGGGGCGAATTTTGTAAAATCGCTTCTGAGTAGATGCCTACGTCATAGAAAGAACATGTCACAAAATTTCATGCTTCTGGGTCTAGGGGTTTGGTCTGGGCGATAATGAATCACCCCCTCACTCACTCAGTCAGGAAGAACGATTTTATATATATAGATTAGAAACCCATTTATTAAAAATAAATATAAAAGAAACATTTAAATAAAATATTTTTAAATGTTTAATAAAGCCCTCAATAAAAAAGCACTTGTCTATATTAATTTTTTACTAGAAAATTTTCATTAATGCGTAATAATTATAAAGTATTAGTACTTCTCGTGTTTGAAAGTTTATATATGTACAATTTCAAAGCTATTTTTCTACATTTATTAACTTTTTCAACATTATTTGCTCTGTGAAAGGCCTTACTTCCTTATGTAATTGTTCAGTGATTAATTCAAGTTTTATTTCTCGTTGTTTGATCATTTTAATGATGAATTATTATATACAAACATACATACATATATATACGTCATCTAGGTGATATAGGACATAGTTTACTGTCAAATTTTATCAAATAACATACAGTAAAACAGAAAAATCACCTAATTTGCATGCAACAATTAATCTATGCCCTTGAAAAAGTATTGATGTTGTACGTTTTAAATAAAAGATGCTTTATTTATTTATTTATTTTTCAGAAATCTTTTTATTCATATTTTATCTAGTTCTTCACGTGATGCTTGGTTTCATCTACTGAAATGCCTGAAAAGGTTTTCAATACACACATACACACACACATATATATATATATATACACTCCGTGACAAAAAGATAGGTACAAAGGGTTTTTTCTTTTATTTTCCATAAAATAACATTATATAAATTGTGCTTATCATTTATTATTATCATAAAATAACACTATTCCCGGACTAATTTTTGTTCTAAGACTAATTTAGAAAAGTTTTAAGACTAATATTTTTCTAATTTAAGACTACACTCCGCGACATAAAAATAGGAACAACAGGTTTTTCTTTTAATTTATCATAAAATAACATTATCTAAATTGTGCTGATCATTTATTATCATAACAAAATATTATCATATCAAAAACATATTAAATATTTGAATCATATTCAAAATCTTCATATTCAAAATAATCATATAAAAAAAATAAATAAATAAAATAAAAAAAAACCTTTGTTCCTATCTTTTTGTTGCGGTGCATAGTCTTAATTTTTTTCTAAATTAGTCTTAAAACAAAAATTAGTCTGGGAATAGTGTTATTTTATGATAATAATAAATGATAAGCACAATTTAGATAATGTTATTGGGAGTACAAATTAATTCGGTCCGTTTTTTTTTGTTAAAAAAACATTTTATTTATTATCAAAATGAAAAAACATGTTATTCAAAGTATTGTCCATCGGTAGCCACAACTTTTGTCCACCTTTCTGGCAATTTTCGGATTCCATCTCTGAAAAATGAGTCCTCTCTGGACGCAAACCATGAATCGAGCCATTCTTGAATTTCTTCGAAAGAAGTGAAGCGGTGTCCAGCCAAATCGTGATGCATCCGTCGGAACAACCAATAATCAGAAGGAGCAAGGTCTGGCGAATACGGCGGGTGGGGTAGGACCTCCCATTTCAACGTTTCCAAGTAATTTTTAACGACAATTGCCACATGGGGCCGAGCACTGTCATGTAGCAAAATTACCTTGTCGTGCCTTTCGATGGTTTCTGGCCGTTTTTCACGCAATGCTCGGCTCAAACGCATTAATTGCAGTCGGTAGCGTTCGCCAGTAATTGTTTCGCCAGGTTTTAGCGGATCTTGATCGAGCAATTCCTCCAATTCGGCGTCTTCGAACTTTTTCGGCTGGCCCGGGCGCTCATTGTCTTCGACACTAAAATCACCATTTTTGAAGCGTCGAAACCACTCTCTACATGATTTATCAGATGGCGCAGATTCACCATAAACTTCCACAAGCGATCGATGCGCTTCAGCGGCACTTTTCTTCCAATTAAAAAAGAAAATCAAAACTTCCCGCAAATGTTGTTTCTTTAGCACAAAACTCGACATATTGAATTCTCAAAAAACCAATGTTGTTGTATAAAACTCGAAGCTTCGTTGACTGAATATGGTTGACAAAGGTCAAACCTTTCTAACAATGCCAAAAACATCTATCATTATTCAGTAAACAAATCAGCCAGAGCCATCTATTGAAAACGGACCGAATTAATTTGTACTCCCAATATTTTATGAAAAATCAAAGAAAAAACCCTTCGTACCTATCTTTTTGTCGCGGGGTGTGTTTGATATTGCTTTAAATTCAAGTCACAAAAATCCATTTCAAACTTAATAATGAAGGTAATCTTCTGTTTTTCATTTTATACTTTATTTTCACGTCACAGATCACAAAACATTTTACACGGATTTACAATTAAACACAAATGAACATTTCTTAAGCGCTATATTTTAAACGGTCAAGCATGACCGTATCCTTTCAGATCACATTCTTAACTAGTCAGTAATCATACATCGGCGCGTCGAAAAATGACGACTAGTAGCGCCGCCTGAGAGGATGCAAAGACAATTCAATTTGCAACATCCTCCCGCCCCGAAAGGTAAGTTAAGTTCAATACAAATTTTGACAAATCCAAATCAAATACAATTCAAGAATTTCAACCAATAAAAAAATCACAATACATAAATAATAAATTTCACAACCACATAATACTGAAAATAGAAATTATATCAAATACAAAAATCAATGTTACCTGGATACAATTGAAAAATGAAAACAATATTAATATTACCTTACAGGTGAACAGTTGGTTTAATTAAGGTAAGTCCCCTTGGACTTCCAAGTTACAAAGAAGTTGAATGGGTCTCTTTAACATTCCTGATGAAGTTTTTAAGGTTACAGCTCTTACCTTATTGTCACGTCCTACATGTGTCTCAATTACCTTTCCTAACCTCCAAATTTGTCTTGGGGCCTTGTCATCACCTATTAGGACTATATCACCTATATTAAAATTAGAAATTGGATTAACAGGTTTTACAACATTAGCATTTCTCAACTGCAAAATATATTCAAATTTCCAGCGCTTCCAGAATTCGTTAAGAAGTCTCTCACGATACAAGTATCGTTTAATTAAAAGTTTTTGAGAACTAGATTGACTTGCAATCACTAAACGGCCACTTTGTGGTGGCAATGCAGTTGACCTTTTTCCTATTAAGAAATGGGCTGGGGTGAGAGGGAATGGCTCCACAGGGTCATTATATACATAAGTTAAAGGTCGAGAGTTAATAATAGATTCAATTTCTGCAAGTATAGTTTGCAGTTCTTCAAATGTAACCAATGCCCTACCAAGAATTTTCCTCAAAATGACCTTTGTCATACGAACCATTCGCTCCCAATAACCCCCCCACCATGAGGCTCTTTCTACTATATAATTCCATTTGATACCCTTATTACCAAAATAGTTCTGTATTCAAAGTTCTTAATGTTCGTATAGAGTTTCTTTAGTTCCTTTTCACTACCTTTAAAAGTCAGAGCGTTATCGGAATTCACAACCTTGCACACACCTCTTCTGGAGATGAAACGTCTGAATGCAAGTAGAAAATGTTCAGAACTGAGACTGGAGACTATTTCCAAGTGCACTGCTCGAGTGACTGCACACGTGAATAATGCAATGTAAGATTTGTTGTTGTCTCTTGTGAATAAGGGTCCAGCAAAATCGATTCCGACGACTTCAAAAGGTTGAGCCTCACTAGTTCTTGATATGGGAAGCGGAGCTGTTACTTGCTGTCCTTGTTTGGCCTTAAACTGTCTGCATAGAAAACATTTGTTCAAGCAGGATTTCACAGCTTGCCTGCCCTTAATGATCCAAAAGCGTTCTCTTATTTGAGTGAGTGTGTCAGATATACCAGAATGACCTAAATTTCGTGTTCCTTCATGATCAAAAGATTAGTAAATCGAGCCTTGTTCGGCAAAATAATTGGATGCTTAGATTCATCAGAAAAATTAGAGCCTTGAATTCTTCCCTTTAATATTATTAGACCTTCTGTTGTCAAAATGGGATTCAAATTATATAACTTAGAATCAGGAGAAACTGAATTTTTTGCCTTTAATGTAGTATATTCTTTGTTAAATTCCCTTTGCTGCACAAATAGAAGCCAATAATTTTCTGCTGCAGATATTTCATTTGCTGTCAGCGCTCCTGAACGTTTTTCAGACCTAGATTTGATATTATTTAGAAATCTAAAAACATAGGCGGTTGTTCTCAAAACTCTATTCAAAGTACTGTAATTCTCCAGATTTAATAATGGCATTGGAACTTCTACGTTAACCTGAAGTGTTGTAACTCCATGTCTTTCTTCAACCACACTGTCCATGTCACAGGAAAATTCCATTAGAGAGTCATACGGTATACTTAATTCTGACAACCAAACTGGTCCTTGACTCCATACTTTGTCACTCATTAAGGAATTTGCTTTCACACCTCTCGTCAATTTATCCGCCGGATTGACCTTGCCCTTGCAAAAGTGCCATTTTTCAGGATCAGTTTTTCCCCTGATTTCTATCACTCGGTTTTTCACAAACTGCTTATAATCGTTAGCTGAATTTTTTATCCAATGAAGGCAAATCTGAGAATCAGTCCAATAAAAAATATTTCTGGGATCCAGCATAGGAAAAACAGATTTGAGATATGATCCCAATCTTGCTGAGACTAAAGTGCCAAGTAATTCAAGTCTCGGTAATGTAATCTTCTTAAAAGGGGCTAGTCGAGACTTAGAACTTATAAAACTTGTTTTGCATTCTTCAGAATTCGTAAATCGAAAATAAGCCACTGAACCATAACATTTTGGGCTAGCATCGGAAAATATGTGTACCTCTACTGAGTTCCAGCAGAGTTCATTAAAATACAGCCTAGGAATTCCACTGAACTTCAAATTTTTAGATTCATTTAGCCATTCTAAAAACAACATTTCAGTTTCATGTGGAACAGGTTCGTCCCACTGGTTACCATTTTCCCATACTGATTATAATATAATTTTTATGTGAATCAAAAATGGATTCATGATCCTTAATGGATCAAATAACATTCCGCAAACAGCCAAAATATATCGCTTTGTTATAATTCTGTCCTCCGGTAATTTGTTAAATTGTGAAGTGTCAATCCGTAATACGTCGGTCGTATTGTCCCAAATAATCCCTAATACTTTTAGTTCAACATTGGATTCCTCCGAATCTTCTCGACATCCGAAATTGTCTGTCTTCCACAACTGATTAAGTTTAGAAGAATTGGAAATCCAAGCCCTGAGATTCATGCTAGCTTCATTTAAAATATACATCATTTCCTTAGACAATTGTAAGGCCTTGGTTATATTCTCAGTGCCAGAGATGAGATCATCGACGTATAGAAATCTTAATATTTCTGTTGCTTCCGGGTAGTCATTCTCAAATTTTTTCAAATGAAGCCTGATTGTTGCCGATAATAGAAATGGGGAACATTTGACCCCAAAGGGAACTCTGCAGAATTGTAATGTCCTAATTCGTTTAGCAGCATCGGAATGGAGATCGGGCCCCTCCCCATCATTCCATAAAAATTTCAAAAAATTCCTATCCTCATCCGCGATTCCTACTTCTAGAAAAGCTCGTTGAATGTCTGCGCAAAACGCTACAGGGTGTAACCTAAACCTCAAAATTATCCTGAGTAAATCTGGATTTAAATTAGGACCGCTCTCTAAACAATCGTTAAGAGATAATTCATCCCTGCCCTTACATGAACCGTCAAAAACTATCCTAACCTTAGAACTTTTCTTTTGCTCGCGTACTACTGCATGATGCGGCATGTAATAGCCTGTACCCGTATTGACATTTAAATCCGACGCTACTTCCTCTATGATGCCCTCCTTTAAATGTTCCTCAATAATTTCCTTATATTTAAAATATAAGTCCAGATTCCTACCAAAAACAGTGTTCAAATGAGACAAGCGTCGTCTTGCTATCTCATAATTACTGTCTAATTCCTTAACATTATTTTTCCACAACAATCGCGTTTCATATCTTTTATTTCTATAAGTAGTGGTTTGCCTAAATAACTCTAAAATTTCATCGTCTGATTTAGAATGTTCCTTGTCCGGATTAATTCCAATTGCCTCTAATTCCCATAAATTTTTAACCCTTTGATGGTCCAATTCCTCCTTAACAACATGTAAATGATTAACGCGCACTTTCTGACAATTCTTAAGTGCTTTAGGGTCCCTTTCCTTTCCTTGTATCACAAATCCAAATAAGGTATCTGTTGCCATTAATCGTTTAGAAATTCTCACGTTCCTTTCTCCGAGAATTTCCCCAATGTAATCCGATCCAATAAGTACATGAATTTTACTTAAATTACCTTTATCTGCCAATTCGATGCCCTTTTCTAGTGCGATATTACGCACCCATTGTGAAGGAATTTTAATTTCCCCAAATGTAATTGAATCAATAACCACAGCCCTTAATTTAATTTTCCTATTAGTTTCTCTTACATTATGTAATACAATTTCTACAATATCATAGGTTTTCCTTTCAGTATTCTCATTGCCAAAAGTATAAATCAAAAGGGTTGGCTTCCCGATTGGTTTTAATCCCAATAAATTGCACACTTCGCGCAATAAAAATGTCCTAGAACTTCCATTGTCAATAAGACACCTCAATAAATGGCATTTGGCCCGAATATTAAATACACTTGCCGTTACAGTCTGCAACAACACCGAATCATTCGGCGTGTCCTCAAGCTCTTTATTCTTATTACAAACCAAATTTAAAGAACTTTCTGACTGTATTTGTTTTTTATCCTCAACTGAGCGGGATTCATTTCTTTCTGTATTACATATTAATGAGTTATGCCAGGGAGATGCACAATACTTGCACTTATGATCTTTACGAGAACAAAATTTACTCAAATGATTTGAAAAACATATAAAACATAATCCCTTGGCCATTAGAGCCTTTTTCTTATCATAAACATTTAAAGAACAATCATGATTCATATGTGCCGAGGAACAAAACAAACAGCCCTGAACTCCTGTATTTTGAGAAAATGAACTCGTATTTCTTTTGTTATTAAATTTAGGCATATTATTATCATAAGAATACCTATTATGATAACCAGATAAATTTCTTTCCGCCTGAGTCGCTAAAACGGAAGCTGATGATTTAGGGGGATGATATTCGCTCCTTTTAGAATTTAAGTAAGGTTTATTGTGGCCTGTCATTTTGTTCCGAAAATTATTTTCATTTGCGCTATTATTTCTGGGATTCGCTAAAATTATCGATGCTTCTCGTATTTCTAGTTCTTTACGTATAAAATCAACTAATTTAGAAATATCAAATAATTCATCTGAATTGCGCTGTCTATTATAACTTAAATTTAATTCTTCCGGTAGTTTTTGTAATATTACAGGGCATAACAGATTACTGTAAGTGCCTGTTGCTACATTTAATGATTGTAACGAACGAATTTGTACCTCAATCGCGTCGTACATTCTCCTTAATTCAGTAACATTCGCGCATGATTTCACCGGCTCTATTAATAGTAACTTATGCATGTGGGACGATATAATTACGTCACTTCGTCCAAAACGTTCTTTAAGTAATTGTATTGATGCATCGTAATTAGATTCTGTCAATGAAAACCCAGATACAGCGCTCAAGGTGATGCCTCCTAAGAAAGATTTCAAATACGTAAATTTCTCAATTTTGCTTAAAGAATTATTATTATGTATCGCTACCTCGTAAGAGTTCCAGAAGTCCAACAATGAACTACAGTCACCAAGAAAATGTACAACTTGTTATTTCGGAAGTTTAACTGTACTTCTGGTTTCAGTTCTAACTGTTATGTTTTCTGAACCAATTCCTGTTTGATCACTTGATCTAGCGATCTGAGTAACACGAGGCAACGGCCTGTCATTTAAATTATCCACTAGCCTTTCTAATTTTGTTTTTACATCGATCCCTTTTTCCCTGTATTCCTCGCAGCCTGCTACATCTTCAGCTATATCCTTAACTTTAATTTTTGTTTGTATTTCATAATCGATGTTTACGAGTTCTGTTTGTTTGTCCAGGAGTTTAGCCTTTAATCTAAGAAGCTCCTCAATTTTCATTAATTTCGTGTACTCCTCCGTAATTTCGGAGTCCAGGATTGTTTCTATTTTCCCCAAATATTTCGTAAATGAGGTTCTTAAACCTCTTCTTTTTTCCCTCAATCTTTCTAGATCCATTTTAAACCCAATATCATAACAAGAGAACAAAAATAAAAATTATGAAACCTTCTAATTGCTTAATAATAACCCCTATCCATATATTTATTAAATAAAAATAAACATGTATTATCTATATATCAAAAAATGTAAACATCATCTTTAAATATCATTTAAGAACAAAAAATAAATATCGTTAAAACAGAAGTAAATCAATTTAAAATGGCATTTAATGAAACAAAAACTAAATAAATAATTTTGTATTAAACCAGAAGTAACTCAATTTTAATAGCATTGCAAGAAACAAAAATAATTAAATAATATTCCATTAAAAAAAACAATTTCTTTTTCAAAGAAACAAAAAGAAACACCATTTAAACAACATTTTATGAAACGAAAGCAATTTTTCAATTATTTAAATGTTGAATGAAACCATTTATATTCAAAAACCCAAACTATTTTTTAATTATTCAAATTTTGAAACCATTTATTTCATATATCAGCAAAATTTATAAATTATAAATAATATTATATATAAACCAAATGAATTCGATGTCCTCACAGACTGCAACCATTTCAGAACAAAAACTACACTTTTCTTTTAAAACGAAACCATAACTTTTAACCCCCAAACTCGAACCAAAATAATGAAATAATAAGGGAAAAAGCCTACTTCCCATATCCGATGCATGCTGCCTTGATGATTCTTTATTTTACTCCATTAATTATCCAAAAAAATGCATGTCGTCCAAATAAAATGCAAATAATCACATCCTAGGGTCACCAAAATGTTTGATATTGCTTTAAATTCAAGTCACAAAAATCCATTTCAAACTTCAAGATTTCCTATGTTAATTGCCCATTAGAATTTTTTTTTTTTTTTTTTTTTACATTAAGGAAAATTATCTCCCGATTTTAATTCCCATATTTAGGTATAGTTATTTAGAAGTGTGTATTAGATTGAATTACGTTTTCTGTAAAATTCATAACATTTAATTTTAAATTTCAAAACTCTGAAAAAATAAAATGACAGACTTCCATTTTCGAATATAAACATAAGCATTTAATTTCAATGGCATGAGATTCATTTCAAAGGAACAGATTTGATATCTGAGCTGTTCTTGGCAGAAAATATTAATAATAATAATAATAATAAAATATCGCCAAATTATCAGGCGAACATATTTAATTACTTAAAAAAATCATGGTTGTTTTAATAACGAACAATCAAAAATATGAAACAATATTTCGTAGAATATACATGTGTTACGAAAATATACAACGGGCATGTACGTTTTCGTATTATGCTTTTGATCGCCAAATACACAAAACACCAAGAACGAACAGATATCAAATCTATGCCCATTTGTTTCTCGAGTTTTGAAATAAAAAATTTAAATTTTGTCAAATTTACAGCAAAATAGCTTAATCCAGAACATGTGCATGATGACTATTTTTTAAATATACCCAAATATGGGGATTAAAATCGAGAAATAATTTTCGTCAAATTTTAATAATTTAAAAAAAAAAAATCCAATGGACGATTAACATAGGAAACCTTTTACTTGGACCCAACGACGATCAATGACGTCACACTTCGCCTGCGTATATCTTTTACATATATATAAGAAGAAAGTATAAGATTTGGAAAAACTTTTGATTTATGGTTTACGGTGAATTTGCTCATTTTGAGATTTTCTTGCATTTCAGTCAACTGAAATTGACTACTTATTTTTTAAAAAGTGAATTTTTTCCAGCTTCTGCATATATAAGAAGAAAATAGAAGCTACGCGGAAAATTTCGATTTTCGGTTTTCGATGAATAACGTTTTGAGATTTCCTTGCATTTGAATTAACTGAAATTGACTACTTATTTCTGAAAAAGTGAATATATTGTTCTATCCTCTGCATATACAAGAAGAAAGTATAAGATTAAAAAAAAAAAAAAAATTAGATTTTCGGTTTTTGATGAAGTTACACGTTTTGAGATCGCCTGAATTCAGTTCGACCATTTTTAGAAAATAGCTGCCTTTTTTTTCTAACACTGTACTTTATGAACCCGTGGATTTAATTTAATCGAACTTGATATCTGGTTGGATCTTGGTTTGAATTGGTGCCGATAAGCTTTTGGGCTATATCACCAAACAGGGGGCGCTTTCACGTTGCGATTTCCTCTCATTTCAAGAAAGGCTCAACATCTACAGTTTACCGAACTTATATAAATTCATTAAGTAAAACTCTGCTGATTCACTTTGGATGCATATCAACAAACAATTGCGCAGCTGTGTTGCAATTTAATTTCGTTTACGAGATGACAATTGCTTTGCTTTGCTTTGTAAGAAAAGCGACCACTGGGCGATACTAGTATTAATTAAATAGTACCTTTTTTTTTTCTTTCCATTTTTTTATAAATAAAACCTTATCCCACAAATATTGAAAATTGATTGTAAAAGAGAAAGTATTACTCACTTTTAGTTTCCAATTTTTCGAATACAATTAAATATTTTTGCTAAAAGTTTTAAATAAAACTGGTAGGCATGATGAAATTGTTAGTCAGGTTGCATAATCTCTAATTTTGGATTAAAATTGGTGATCTGCCAGAATCTGAGCTATGTTGCATCATCCTCATTCTAGATTTTATAGGTGAGTGGTGATGACGTCATCTGTTTGAACTAACTAGTGTTAACAGATAGGTACTAAAATAGATTTTTTATGCTGGGTCATTAATTTTGAAAGCATATTATACTCTTATAAAGCAATATATATTACTAGGTCTTCCCTGACATGGATTAGTCTGAGCGACTTTGCTGAGAATACAGGATTGATATCAAGTTTTGACAAATAAGGAAAATGGAATGCTACTTTTAATTCACTAATAAATTAAGAGTAGAAATTAATTTCATCAATTTGTATCCTTAATTATTTTTTTACATATCATAGCTGCCAACTTTTACTAATTTATTTATTTTTTTTTATACACACTATTATTTCTTAAAAATATTTTGAAAAAATTCACTGGTTGAATTTTGAAATCGAACTAGCCCATATGTTTCTCGTCAAGTTATTAACTTACGCAACTGTGATAACTATTTCAATTCATCGCCCAAATGGCAAAAAATCCCATACTAAAGCTGTGCCATTTAGTGGCATCATATTTTTAAAATGACGACCATCCAATGTCCCAATACTAAATTTGACTTCATATTGTTGTCATTTTTAAGATCGATTCAATTATACTTTATGTATAATTGAAAAATATATTATGAAGTTGAATTTAGTATTGCGATATTGGATGGTCACCATTGAAAATATAAAGACAACTAAAAGGCACAGCTTTAATATAGGAATCCATTGGCGACTTTAAATATTTTTTCCCGTGTTAGCGATGAATTAAAATGGTTATCGCAACTGCGTAAGTTAATAACTTAGCAAGACATCTGGGGTACGTGGATTTCAAAATTTGCGAAGGGAAATATTTTTTGAAGAAATAATGGCGTGTAAAAATAAATAAATAATTAAATAAAGGTTGGCAACGGGTATATATATATACATATATATATATATATATATATATATATGTTTATAAACACTAAAAGTATAAAGTATTGATCTTTACATTTACAAAATAAAGAAAATAGGTTTAGAAATATGTGATTTACTATACTGATGTAATTATTCTGCATAGTTATGATTGCCAGATTGTACAGATAAATCAAGAAATAACTATTGACTTTTGGAAAAATTAATCTTTTAAGAAAAAATATTCCACAATGATTATCCTTCAACAATAGCAAGAACAAGACGTTTTACCGAGAAAGGATTCCACATTAATAGAAAAGTATTTCTTTATACATTCACTTACTCTGCTGTTTCATATTTCTCCATTTTTATTATTTTCATTGTCATAAAAGGAGAATGTTACATAATATTTTTACCCGTCATTCGTTATTCTTTTCCAAGAGATTATGCCCACTACTTTGAGTAGTAGGAATTACGAATCATTTTTCTTCTTAAGAAAAAGAAAACTTAAAATACTTTGATTTAAAATAATTACTGCAATATCTTTGAGCAAATTTTTAGTTTTCCATATTTCTTTGTCTTTATTATTTAACACAAATATTTGTTTTCTTGTTTCTGTAATTTATAATACTTTCAAATATGATTTTTTTTTTTTTTAATCATGTATAGAGATGTAAAATTTCCGGAAATTTTGAGGTGGTGGAAAAAACCAGTTCCTTTCCGGGTTTTTTCTGGAAAAATTGGAAAAAATGGGAAAAATTGAATTTTTACTGATAAAAATAGGATTTCTTAACAGTTATAATATCTTAGAAAATTTAACATGTTAAACATTTAAAAATACAAGCAATCCATATTATTTTTTCTTAACAGAAATATACAAAAATATTTTACTATTAAAAAATGAGCCTTTCTGCTTCACAACTGCCAGTACCTTTCCTTGTACAAAACACCAAAAACTATTCAAATCATCATTCAGTCATTAATTTTGCATAGGGTGCGCATTCCTATGGAATGTTCATCTCCCAGCACATTGATACAATGAATTTAGAATCAAACCGACAAAAAAAAATCATCGACCCGAAAATGATTTTTTTTATATCCGAAACCCAAAAACTAAATAAAATTTGATGATTCATCTGAAAATCATGCAAAAGTTTTTAAAGTTATAAAATAAAATAAATTTTCATTGTCACAGAGTTAGTAAATCATTAAAAAGAATTTAAATGGAGTTACTGATGCACTAAATTAAAAATTTAAAAGTCTGAAATATGGATTAATAAGTTTTAACCATTTACGTGTGTTGTGTATTTCAAGAGTGCAAAAATATGCTTTAAATTTAGTATATATTCTGCAATACGAATGTAATAATTTGTGTACACATATGTTTAATCGTGGGAAAATGTAGTATTTTTATAATTATATCAAATTTCTGCTTATTGTAACATTTTTTGAAGAATTTTCTCAAGTCGACCCAACTTGTTGAAAAGTAACCTAACCAGCAGGAAAAAAATTCAGTCAACCTAATCCGAACCCGACCTGCAAGAAAAAAAAATCTGTCAACCCAGCCCCCCCCCACCCCCCACCCCCCGAAAAAAAAAAAAATCAGTCAACTCGACCCATAAGAAATATAAATCAATAACCTTAAAAGAACTTCACATGCAAGAGAACAAATTTTAGTCACCCAGACCCAAATCTTGATTGAAGGTCAGGCTCGAATAAAATTGGTTTACTGGACCTGATGCTGGACTCTAATTCAGATTCTGACTTAAAATGAAGTTAATCACAAAGATAAAATAAAAGTTTAATTTGAGGTTAATTGAATTTCAGAATTTTAAAACAACATTTTATTATTGATTTTTTGTTTATTTATTTATTTATTTATTTTATAATATAAAAGTTATTAACTCAAACATAAAGACATAAATCAAGTAGGTTTTTGCCCATATAATTTTTTTTTTTTCAATTGTGAAATAAATGTTTTGATAGAAAGTAGTTGCTCAGTTTTTTAACACGCTTATATTAGCATCACATGTATGTATGTATGCATGTATGTATGTTTGTTTGTTTGTTTGTAACTTCTCTGGGAGAAAACAAAAAATTTATATTGTAAAAAAATACTCTCCCGTCGTGAACGATCTGGCGTTGAGGTAAGACGCCGCACTACGAACCTAAAGGTCCAGCGTTCGATCCCCGTCAGGGGAGATATTTTAAAAATGGTTTTTGTTTAATCCTAAGTTATTTTAATTAAAGATTTAAATGTATGTAAATATTATGGTGTGTCACTCACACGATTTTCTCTTACCCTGAATTTTAATACTAAGATAGATATTTTGTGCTTTTTAGTTCACATTTCTATAAAAGCGTGTTCTTTAATTTTTTAAAACTATAATATTATTATTTGTTACATGCATTTATATGTATGTGTGTATGTATTATATATCCACACACATTTAAATACTACAGTTAGATAAGTCTAAAGATATATGTTTAAGATAAAAGACTGAAGTATAAAGGAACTCAAAAAGAATTAGTAATTTTAAATGAGTGGGATGGGAGGGAAGTCATTATAATACTTAAATATTTGAGGATTACCATTTCATTAGATGGTTAAAACTTTATTTCTGAAATAACATTATCAGAATCAATGTTTTCATGTAAGATACTGAACATGAAAAAAAAATTAAAAAAGAAAAAAAAAAAGAAAAGAAAAGAAAAAGCATCAGACTATAAATACTATAAGTTTCGAAATACGTTACTTTATGCTAGAAATTTCAAAATTTTCAATTTTTCCGGGGGGAAATAAACCCCTTCGGAAAAAAAAAAAAACAAAAAAAAACTGTCCCCCCCCCAAAAAAAAAAAAAAATAAATAAAATAAAAAAATAAAAAATAAAAAAAATCCGGTTTTTTTTTTTGGACCTTTCCCATTTTTAATCATGTATCATTTAGTAAGAACCATGCACCAAATTTTAACAAAATTTTCAAAGTTTAATAATTTACTGTTAAAAGAAGAGAACACACGATAATTAATTTAGAAAAAAAATTAAGCGACTTAAATCGCAAGATACCTGAATAATCTAACGTATGAAAAATGATACAAACAAATATTTAAAAGCGGTATATGATAACAAAAGATGCAATAAAATAACACTTTTTTTAATCAGCAAGTTAATGATTGTAAAAATGTGATGTTTTGATTCAATGAGTGATAAAAATACTAAAAGTCTTCGCATGCTTCGAAAAATGCACCAAAATTTAACCAAAATCAAATAAATTACAATAAAGGTATATGAAATAGAATGGTGAAAAAAAAATTAAAACACGGCAACATGATAAAATGAAAAAAAAAAAAAAAAAAAAATGCTAATATCCTGATATTCTAAAAACCTTAACAGATTACCGTTACATAAACCAACAAGGTAGGTAAACAGCTAATATAAAGCACAATTATGGATACATACATATATATATATATATGCGTGTGTGTATTAAATAACAAAAATAATATGAAAAGGTTAAGGAACAGAAATAAATAAAATGAATAATATTAGAATTAAATTTACATTCTAAATACTCAAGAAAATGTTGCAATGTAAAATTAAAAATAACGTAATATGTAAAATATTTTGAAATTAAATGTAAGCTGAAATAAGCACTGAAACTAGACAGGTTAAATTAAATACACCAAAAAATATTAAGGACGTTATCATGGAGGCCCTTAATGCAGGGATGAAAAACAGAAAGACATTTCAAGAGTTAGTAGATCTTTGAACGGTAGTTACCTTTCAGTTACCTTTAAATGGTAGAAAGATCAGAAGAAAAAAAGATCGTGATTCTTTTTATTATAACTTGAAAAGTAATTTATTTTAAAATTTGTAATTTTCAATAAGCGTGGAGAAATCTGTTACAGCCCTGTTGGAATTCTTGTTCAATTTTAATTTAATTTATTTTTTCGTGAAAAGTCCGAGCTAATGTTCGTTCGATATACGTTTACGCGCAGGATTACATGTAAATGATACATTGCATACGCCCCCCCCTCCCCCCCAAAAAAAAAGTGAACTTTGAAAAAAATACCCTTTAATTAAAATGACGAAAAATAATTTTGCTCGATAGCTCCTTTTTTATAATATATATATATATATATATATATATATATATATATATACAATTAGTAATTAAAAATTTATCACTATTTTTGGCGGAAGTATGCTCATAATTACAATACTCTTAACAATAAAAAGCTAATTATCCGTCATTATATATACACATATATATATGCCCAGTGTAAAAGCTGTTAAATATTCATTAAACTTTGGTAAACCAACACGGAGATATCGTGCGCGCAAAATTAATGCATCGACAAGCAATTCGTTCTGACATTATATAGTAATATATTTATTTATTTATTTATTTAAAATGTATAATTACTTTATTGGGTATTAAAACTCGAATAAACGACTACGTCAGTAACGCCAAAGAAAATTACTGGAAATGCATACAGCTGTTTCGGCAGCTTTAAGCGTGCCGTCTTCAGTGCAAAAAGGATTCTGAATCTGCAGAAGTGCTCGTATACATAGTAGAGGGGCCGAATTTAGATCAACCAATAGAATGTCGTTTATTCGAGTTTTAATATTCCAACGCCAAGTCTCCTGTTATTACTTTATTGGGTGTTATAATATAGAAATAAAGCCATGTTTAACACAGTGTACAATTTACATTTTTTAAAAGTAATTATTATTATTTTAATTATCGTAAATAAAATTGTAGTCATTTTTTTTCTGGTATTATCCCCTTTCAAAAATAACTGACTACTTAAATGTCGATTAACATTTTTACATTTAAAAGATATTTTAAATATATTAGTCTTTATTTGTGACTGATCGAGAGTAAACTCGTCACAGACTGTAAAAAAAAAAAAAAAAAGCTTTAATGCATTTTTCAGAAATCTCAGTATTACAAATTATCAATACATAATTTTTTTAAGACGGGTTCAAAAAATAGTTTACTAAAAAAGCAATTTTTGTCATGTAAAGAATATATATATATATCAGTTTTCAAATGCAAATTCTGAACAAATTTTCCAAAAGCAAATACTGTATTCAGAAATGTATGAGCTTTTAAAATATTGACTTAAGCGACCACATTCCAGAATAAAATACATTCTAATACAAGATAAATATTTTATCGGAATATACTTTAAAATAAATTTTATTTAAAAAATCGAAATATTTTGTTATCACTTTTGAATGTTGTTGCCTTTTCATTAATTTTTATTTAAGATTTTCGTACGTTTTAAAAATCGAGAGATTTAGCGATTTGTAAACGAATCATATAAAAAAAGTTTGAAAAATTCTAAATGTAAACACTTCATCGTATTTTAAATTAACTCGTTAAACAAAATGATGAAGGCAAATAGATAAAACAATTTAAAATATTTGTTCAAAAATCGATCACGTTAGGCTTCATATACCACTGGATATTTAATATATTGACATAGTTTTTCTTTCGGTTTTAATTGAGGCTAAGTTTGTCTTTATTTTCTCATTAGACTGCATTAGATTATAAAGGAAATATAAGTATTTAAGTTGTTGTAATTGTGTTTCGGAACTTTGGAAACGTAGATATAAATAAAGCTTTCAGGTGTAAAATATTTGAAATTTATTGCTAAAATATATACAAAACAACAAAATGTATTATTTCTGTACTCAATGGAACAATGGTATTGCTTAAGCAAAAAAGGATTGTTTATATACAGTCGGTAACAAAAGTGTCCGAACACTAGCAAAAATTCCTATGTAAAAAAAGTAGAGTTAATGCAGTTTTGTTCAATAAATCCTTGTCGAATCATGTTCTTAGACTGACTAAGGACAGGATTCGACAAGGATTTATTTAACAAAACTGCATTAAATGTACTTTTTTCATATAGGAATTTTTGCTAGAGTTCGGACACTTTTGTTACCGACTGTATATATATATATATATATAAATAGGGTAAGTGCACCAGTGATTGACATTTATAGAGCAATCTCTGATGTTTTTAATGATCGAGTCATCAGAAAATATTTTTAGAAATCTTTAGTTAGTACATATGGTATGAAAGACATTCAGAACCACATATATGTTAAAATATATACATTTGATAGCAATTGTTTTATTTATGAATTTTTATTTGACACCCATTCAATGTTCCAGTAATTGGCACTGCCAGTTTTTCCTTTTATGAGTCATTGGCACCCTATGTTCCAGTGTTTGACACTGCTAGTTATTCATTTTACCAGTTATTAGCACCCAATGCTCCAGTGTTTGACATAAAATGTTAAAATTCTTATATGTAAAATATATGATTTTATCATTTTTCTTATTTATTAATTATTTCGGGATGGATGTCAATTACTGGAGCATGCCAATCACTGGATCACCTACCCAGTATTATGAAAGTGTCATTTAAAATTCTAATACTTTAACAATATTTATTTAGGCATTACTATTTAGGCATCATTTTACATTATACACTGTCTACCAATAAGTATTTGGACACATTCGAATTTAGATGTTTTGTCAAATATCTAGAAAAATATTTTAGGAATTATCTTGAAACTTTGGGAGTATAAAAAAAATATTTCTGCAAAAACTTTGTCTGAAGATAAAAAAGGGACCAGTAAAATATTAAACAAAAATCAAAATATTTTGGATCACTCTGTAAAAAGTAATGCTTCAAATGCGTTTTTACTGTATCATGGAATTAAGAGAGGAAGTATAAAGAAAATGTTATATTTCATATATTTCTGCAAAAACGTTGTCCTGAAGGTGAAAAGGGGTCTAGTAAAATATTAAACAAAAATCAAAATATTTTGGATCACTCTGTAAAAAGTATTGCTTATTGTAGCATGTGATTACTTCTAATTATATACGCAATTTTTTATGAGGTTCCACTATATATCCAGGGAGATATAATGGTTTCTTTAAAAAAATGCAAAAAAATTACCACTTTTTTTATTGTAACACGTAGGGTATTAGAACCAGTGCATAGCCAATTTTAGGAAAACTGGTGTATTATTAGGCACAACATAAAGCAATCGTAATACAAAAATGTTATATATCTTACAAAATACGAGCATGCATAATAAATAATTTTTAACTACGCATGCGCAATCTTTGAAAAAATTTCATTTGCATAATTTAATATCAAAAGGTACTGAGCTACTTATATGAAAACCCCAAACAAATATCATGTAAATTATACGTAATTATAGTTTTGTTTGAATTTTTATTCATAGTATGCTGCTTTGGATAAAACATTTCTCACATATTAAATACATTATATTTAAAATATTAAAATATATATATATACATGGATAAAATTTTTGCAAAAACATTTTGATGTTGGTTTTAGGGTTTGATGGTGACTGACTATGCTAATGTCCTATACTATAGGCAGAATGCCCTCCATGTGAGGGGGTTTCTAAGGGGTCCTAGCCCGTATTTACGCAAGTTTCGAAGAAAACAACGGAAAACTCCGAACGGTAGGCCTGAAAAACCTTTTGATACAGTAGATTTTATACATTGCACTATACTATATATTTTTCATTCTTCTTCGCATGAAAAATGAACATTAAATTAAAACCTCATTTAAAATTGTCAAGCGTATAGCGCAGAAGAAAGTTTTTAAAATAAAAATACAGTTAATATAAAACTTTCCTACCATTTAACAAGAAGTTCTTTAAAGTTACTTTGACTTCCATTGAAATTTTCATCTAGCAATGCGTAATTCGCTTAATCTTTTACTTTAATGAATACCACTTTTAAAGTTTTAGAAATAAATACGATTATAAAACACAATTTTAAGCATTTATTTTAGAAATAATTCAGAGTTTTATTTATTTTATTTTATTTTATTTATTTTTTAATTTGAATGATTAATCATACTTGAATATATATATATATATATCTCTTTTTATATTATTAAAATCTGTGCGCGTCTGTCTTTCTGTCTGTCTGTCTGTCTGTCTGTCTGTCTTTCTGTCTGTCTGTCTGTCTGTCTGTCTGTCTGTCTGTCTGTGAGAAATGCCTTGTGACCGCTAAAGCTCCGGCGCTAATGGTCGCATCGCTTCGAAACCGGTGTCAACAGACGCAGAATTTCTTCATCTCGACATCGCGATAATTCGCTAAGCGATGCGACCCTAATTAGCGGAGATATTAATTAAAACGTCCACCCTTGTCTACCGAAAAATGACCCAGAATTCATGATTAAATGCTTAAAAAGCGACATTTTTAAGGAAAAAGTGGAAAATAAATTAGAAATATCAGTCGTATCGTTACAAATAAGGTATCAAATGAAAGATCCGATTTTTCTGAATCCGACGGTTTAAACAGCTTATCGATAGGGCAATTAGATTTTTTAAAATTAACTAAAGTATGAAAAAAAGGGTGGCAACAAATCACAAGAGTTTTATTAATTTCGCAATAGACGTATTTCGGTTACCATGGCGCCGGGCGAAAGAATAAATAGATTTTACTTCCTGCTTTACTGATTTTATACTGGAAATAAAAATTGCAAATTTCAAAATGCTTCAATTTTATTCAAAATTATTTCAAACTTGCTACACACTTTTAACATCACAAGACGAAGTAGCAGTTAAAATTTCACCGGGTTTCCAAAATAAATAAAAAATGTACAATTTAATTGCAAATTAAATTTTATTCTCATACGCGTATTTCAAATTCTAACTATGATTAAATTATTTTTAATACATCTTTCGAAAGATATTTTAAAGTACTTTTATATTATCGAAAGTGGGATTCAAGATTTCGCTTCATTTACACGTTTTGAGGTCTCCTGAATCGGTTTTCTTTTTTATCTCAGCTACTAATTAAAATAATTTCATAAGTAATACATCATTTGATAGCTTTGTTGATTTGGAATCGAACAGTAGATTACAGAAATTTCTACCGCCAGATGGCGCTGTAATATTTTCAAATTTCAATAGTTCAATTTCTAATTATGATTAAATTATTTTTAATACATCATTCGAAAGATATTTTAAAGTTTTTTTATATTATCGAAAGTTTTCACCAGATTTACACGTTTTGAGGTAACCTGATTAGGTTTTCTTTTGCATCTCAGCTAATTCAGTTTGACCGTTCAAAATTGATATATGTAGGTTAATTAGGAAGGGCTGAAAGGTTGGGGAAGATATAGGCGTGTACCGCGCTCACGGGACAGTGCTGCCGAAGGCAGTGGGGACCTGTTCCGACTTTTTAACCGATGAGAAATGATTTTTTTTAAAATTTCTTTTCTTAAGAAAAAAATTTGACTTGAGAAGGAATATGTGCGCGTAGCGCGCGTATACCTTCACACGTGCGCGCGCAGCGCGCATGAGTCTGCGCTGCCGAAGGCAGTGGGGACACGGTGTGAGTTTTTACACGATCAGAAAGGATTTTTTTAGGGGGCACGAAGGGTCAGGGAAGGAATACGCGCGCGCAGTGCGTGTATTCCTTAACTTAAACGCGCGCAGCGCGCACGGGACTGCGCTGCCGTAGACAGTGAGGACCCAGTCCGACTTTGTACCTGATGAGAAATTATTTTTTAAATTTTCTTTTCTTAAGAATAAAAATTTTATTTGAGAAATCAAATTTTATTTGGACCCGGACCGACTTTTTACCCAATCAAGAAATGATTTTTTTTTTTTTTTAATTTCTTTTCTTAACACTAAAAGTTACTGTTAGTGATTCATTAATTTTAGTGATTCATTTGAAAATACTGACCCGCTAGCGGGCGAAGCTCGCTAGTATTATAATAAAAACTGTTAATATAGCATTCACATTGCTCTAAAAGTACTAACAATTTATTTTTAAACATAATGAATGCCATATATAAATGTATCTAAAAACTTAAAAAATCTAGTGCTAAATTTATTTATAGTTTTCGTAAAGAGTTACTTATGATCCGAAATATATTTATTTCTTATGTTCAAAATGCTGAATAATTTTTGCAATTTACGTTAAGTTTGCAAAGTACACATGAATATATTAAAATATAAATGGCCATAGTTGTTATCTTGTTTACTTCATTAACGTTAGATAAATTATCTTTTACGATAATTATGTTAAATTATCACTTTTTGGATTGCTATTTGAAATCTACTGAATCTTAATGTCTTAATCATATCTGCATTTCTTATGCTTTTACAAATAAACTAAAAAGTCGATTCTACATTCACTTTATGCAGCAAAACTGTAAAAATTTACATCTGATTCCCAATGTTTATTTTCATAATTTTTAATATGAATAAAATATAAATATCTTTGGTATGTTATCATAAAGAATAGTTTTTTTTTTTTTTTTTTTTTTTTTTTTACTTACGATTGTTAATATTTTAAACGTTTTTCATTCTGTAGTTTAAAGTTGAAAGGAAATATTTTGTACACTAATTTTAATAAAATGTACAAAAATATTTTTTATTGTTAGATATTTTCAGTCATAAAATCTGAAGAAATTACTATAATTAGTGAAATCACCTTAATACTTTTATTTTGTACAAATTATGATGAAATTGATATTCAGCATTCATATGCACAAAATACGGTTTATCTATATACAGTCGGCTGCAAAATTATTCGAGCACTAGCCAATAATTCCTATATTTAAAAAGTACACTTAAGACTGTTTTGCTAAGTAAATCTTTGTCGAATCATGTTCTTAGACTGATTATGAACATGACTAGACAAGGATTTATTTAACAAAGCTGCATTAAGTGTACTATTTTTTGGCAAGGATTATTGGTAGTGCTCGAATAATTTTGCAGCCGACTGTAAATAAAGAGAAATGTCTGCGTATCTGTGTGTGTGTGTGTGTCTGTCTGCGCTCTGGGGCTCACACTATTGATTGCAGAGCTTCCAAATTTGGCATATAGGTACCTGGGACCCTGCAGGTGTGCACCTCATCGAGATTTTTTCAAATTTCGAATTTGAATTTTTTAAATTAATGTTTTTTCGATTTTAAAAATTGGCTTCAATGTTTCCTTTTTCAGAAATTTCTTTCGTTTCAAAAGTCTGCTTATCTTAGCAACGGCTATTAAGCTATTTATTTACTTAAATTCATTTGACGAAGAAATCTTTTTTATTATATTTATTGAAATCAAATAGTTATACACATACAGTCGAAAAAATTAAACATATTAAATTTTTAGATTTCGGCATATAGGTACCTGGGACCCTGCAAGTGTGTACCTAATCGAGATTTTTTCGAATTTCGAATTTGAATTTATTAAATTAATGTTTTTCCGATTTTAAATATTGGCTTCTTTGTTTCATTTTTCATAGATTTATTATTTTGCTTCAATTGTCTGCGTATCTTAGCAACGGCTATAGAGCATTTCCTCGTGACGTCATGTGGTTGGCAAAAAAGCGCGCTCGACTTTCCCGCGCCCCGCCCACCATTGATTTTCCGTTGGTAGTAATCAAGTAATCGCCATCGCTATGCTTTTCCCAAGCCTTTTTGCTAACCACTCATAAAAGTTGATATGTTTGTTTACAAACAAGGAACTGCCCTATTACGCAACTTATTTTTATTTAATACATTCATTTGAAGGAGAGTTTTTCTTTTTTTTTTTTTACTTTCCGAACACTATAGTGAGGAAAGTATTGTAATCATGTCAAAAATCCGAATTCGAGATTTTGATGTTTCTATACGTTTTGAGGTCCCCTGAGTCCGTTTTCACTATTTTTACGATGATGTATGTATGTGTGTGTGTATGTGTGTATGTGTGTATGTGTGTATGTTTGTGAACACGCTAGCGTCTAAAGGCTTTGTTCGATTAACCTGAAAGTTGGTACGTATATTGTAAGTCACCATAGTACGAACCCTATAGATTTTGGTGAATCTAGCACTTATAGTTTTTTTACAGGGACACAAAGAAAAATTCTTTATCATTATGGCCTATGGGACCAAAATCTTAAAAGTGCGATAGCATCTAAACGCCTTATTCAATTGAGCAAAAATTTTATACCCATATTATAGGTCACAGATACTCAATCTGTATAGATTTTGGAGAATCTAGCACTTATAGTTTTTTTACAGGGACACAAAGAAAAATTCTTTATCATTAAGGCCAATGGGGCCAAATTTGTAAAAGTGTGATAGCGTCTAAACGCCTTATTAATCTGAGCAAAAAAATTGTACACATGTTATAGGTCGCATTTGCACCAACTGTATAGATTTTGGTGAATCTAGCACTACAGTTTTTTTACAGGGACACAAAGAAAAATTCTTTATCATTATGGCCTATGAGACCAAATTTTTAAAAGTGCGATAGCATCTAAACGCCTTATTCAATTGAGCTGAAAATTTGTATGAATATTATAAATCACTGTTGCACTAACTATAAGCATTTTGGTGAATCTAGCATCTATAGATTTTTACAGGGACAAAACGAAAAATTCTTTATCATTATGATCTAAGGGCTCAAAGTTCAGTAGCGTTAAATAAAACCTCGTGTGATATATGGAGAAAAAAACACTCTATTATGGTTTTCTCTCTTTTGTTTGTTTAGCAATTCCTCTTTCTTTATTTTATCTACAAAACTGTTAGTTACTCAATGTTCGGAAAGTCGAGTGGAGTCACTCCAGATTTTTTTTTTTTTTTTTGTTATATTTATAGCAAACAAAATTGTAATGCAGTTGAAAAAATTAAGTATAATTAGTTTTAAATTTAAAAACGTATTTATAACAGTTATATTTAATTTTTTATAGTAGAACAACTTCGTATTTTTCATTTTTTAATTAATTCCTTTAAAAGAAATTTTTTTTATTTATTATTTTTTTTTTATTTACAGTATTTATCGGGAAAAATGTTAGTATATGCATAGTTAAAAGGATTAAATTGATTAAAAATTATTTGTTTATATACATATTTTTTAATCTACTTTTTATTTTATTTTATTTTATTTTATTACATTGGTCGGAATCAAATCGTAATATAGTGTAAATAGCATGGGCTATAAAATACATGGTTCAAAACTAAAATATTTAATAAATGCTGAGATACAGTCATCTTTAAAATCGTAGTTCTTAAATAGTAGCAGATCCCAAATGTCGTCGATAAATATCCAGATTGAAGTGTCCGGGAAAGATCTTTCTGCAGGCATGGGAAACCTAGACCTGATGCAGTGCGGGCGGGAAAAAAGATGCCGTAGACAGCGGGTATCCGAAGCAAGGTTTGAAGCAATTTTAGTTACTTTTTTTTAGTTTTTGTCTATAATGTGGTGTAAAAAAATAAATATTAGTTCAATTCTTTCGGAAATTCATTTAAATATAGTGACCAGCGAAGCGGGCGTAGCCTGCTAGTCTATATAAATAAAGAGAAGTGTCTGTGTGTCTGTGTGTGTGTCTGTCTGCGTTCTGGTGCTCACACTACTAATCGCAGAGCCTCCAAATTTGGCATATAGGTACCTGGCCTGGGACCCTGCAGATGTGCACCTCATCGAGAATTTTTCGAATTTCGAATTTAAACTTTTTAAATTCATGTTTTTTCGATTTTAAATATTGGCTTTTATGTTTCATAATCATGAATTTATTCTTCGATTGTAATCGTCTGCGTATCTTAGCAACGTCTATTACGGAATTAATTTTTTATTTAATACATTCATTTGAAGGCGATTTTCTTTTATTTTCTTTTTTCTTTTTTCTTTTTCTTTTTTCTTTTTTTCTTTTTTCTTTTCTTTCTTTTTTACTTTCCGAACACTATAGTGAGGAAAGTATTGTAATCATGTCAAAAATCCAAATTCGAGATTTTGATGTTTCTATACGTTTCGAGGTCCAACGAGTCCGTTTTCACTATTTTTACGATGATGTATGTATGTGTGTGTGTATGTATGTGTGTATGTATGTGTGTATGTATGTGTGTATGTATGTGTGTATGTCTGTGAGTGAACACGCTAGCGTCTAAACGCTTTGTTCGAATAAGCTGAAAGTTGGTACGTATATTGTAAGTCACCATAGTAAGAACCCTATAGATTTTGGTGAATCTAGCACTTATAGTTTTTTTACAGGGACACAAAGAAAAATTCTTTATCATTATGGCCAAGCGACCAAAATCTTAAAAGTGCGATAGCATCTAAACGCCTTATTCAATTGAGCAAAAACTTTATACACATATTATAGGTCACAGATACTCAATCTGTATACATTTTGGAGAATCTAGCACTTATAGCTTTTTTACAGGGACACAAAGAAAAATTCTTTGCCAAATTTTTAAAAGTGTGATAGCGTCTAAACGCCTTATTAATCTCAGCGAATAATTTGTACACATGTTATAGGTCACATTTGAACCAACTGTATAGATTTTGGTGAATCTAGCACTTACAGGTTTTACAGGGACACAAAGACAAATTCTTTATCTTTATGGCCTATGAGACCAGCGATAGCATCTAAACGCCTTATTCAATTGAGCTGAAAATTTGTATGAATATTATAAATCACTGTTGCACTAACTATAAGCATTTTGGTGAATCTAGCATTTATAGATTTTTACAGGGACACAACGAAAAATTCTTTATCCTTATGATCTAAGGGCTCAAAGTTCAGTAGCGTTAAATAAAACCTCGTGTGATATATGGAGAAAAATACTCAAACACTCTGTTAAGGTTTTCTCTTTTTTGTTTGTTTAGCAACTCCTCTTTCTTTATTTTATCTACAAAACTGTTAGTTACTCAATGTTCGGAAAGTCGAGTGGAGTCACTCCAGATTTTTTTTTATTATTATTATATTTATTGAAAATCAAATGGTAATGCAATAGAAATAAATTGCTACGTTTATGTTAAATTTTATAGTATAGCAACTTTTTATTTTTCCTTTTTTTAATTAATTTCTTTAAAAGAAAAATCTTTTTATTATTATTATTATTATTTATAATATTTATTGGGTGAAAAATATGGTAGTTTATAGTAGAAAGGATTAAACTGATTAAAATTCGTTTGTTTATCATGTATTTAATTCTTTTTAAAGAAAATCTACTTTTTTATTTTATTTTATTGCATTGGTCGGAATCAAATCGTAATATAGTGTAAATAACGGGGGCTATGAAACACATGGTTCAAAAACTAAAATATATACTAGATGCTGAGACACAGTCATCTTTAAAATCGTAGTTCTTAAATAACAGAAAATCCAGAAGTCGTCGATAAATACCCAGATTGAAGTGCCCGGGAAAGAGCTTTCTGTAGACAGTGGGAAACAGGACCAGATGTAGTACGGGTAGAAAAAAGAGCTGCCTTAGGCAACGGGTACCCGAGAAAGCGAGATCTAAAGCGATTTCAGTGTTTTTTTTTTTTTTTTTTTTTTTTTCTTTTTTTTTACTGTAATGTGAAGTAAAAAATAAATACTGATCCAATTATTTTGAAAATTCATTTAAATATAGTAACCAGCAAAGCGGGCGTAGCCTGCTAGTATAGAATATACTAATCTTAAGCATTAAGATTTACAGGATCACACAAAAATATTCTGTAACTTTAAGTGTTATAATTGGAAATTTCTAGAATTGCATTCTCATTTATGTTAAACGTTTTTATGTTTTCCAACAATATTTACGAATGATTATGAAGACTCAGTTAGTTGGACTGTATTTTACTTCTGTCTGATAACTGTATGATCGCATAGGCAAAGTACATTGAATGTTAAACGAAGCACAGCATGCGTACAGTTGGAAAGTGTTAATAATCTATGCGTAACGCATGATTTTACGTTCTTGTTATATTATTTATTATTTTTCTCTAGATACAAGTTTCAATAATTAAAAAGAAAACGGAATAATAATATATTTTATTTATGTTAAAGCATTCGCAATTAAAACACCTAACACAGCTTTAAAATGAATTGTACGAGCATTAAATAATAATGCATTGCTTTATTTGATGGAATGCAAGTGACTTATTGATGGAACTTAATGAACGTTTAAAATCGAGGAAGCCATCAGCATCAAACATTTCTGTTTCAAGCTATTGTATGTAAAACATTGATTGCAATATCTGTAACATCTCGTCTGCCTAAAGGATCTGGAATGACATCATAAGTGGTGATTTGTATTTTAAATTCCACGCACTTCATCTTACATGCACTTTCGAAATGGATTTATCTTGAACATATTCACTGATGCATAAATTTAATAACTAGTTCCGCATTTGACTTCAAACAAAGTTGCAACATGTTACAGTAATGTAATATTAACAACTAGATGAAATAAAGTATTTCATAGAAGGATTTATCTATTTTGAATTAAAGCTTACAGAACAGTGTACAATATAAAGTATTAAAATTTTAAGTATTTCGAAAATATGAATGTATTTCAAAACTAATTAAAAATTATGATTCTTCAGTTTTTATTTCCATAGTTAACTTATTTTCTAGTTGGATTATAAATTGATTATAAATTATTTATGCATTCTTAAAGCAGACATACTACATACAATCTTATATATATATATATATATATATTGCTGAGGTTGAATCATCTTTGAATTTCATAAAATTTTGCACTGATATTATTATATTTTATTATTGTATTACTATATATATATATATATGAAGGCGGAGGAGAACATATATTTTTGATCACATGTTACTTTTGGTTTTCTAATATTTAAATATCTGTTTATGGCTAAAAACAAAAGCTTTTTTTTTTTTTTTTCGTTTATGTGTAACACATACAAAAAAAAGTTTGTTATTCATATATTTATTTATCATATTTTTTGTGTGTCTAAATACAAGGAAATGCCCACTTTATTTTTAATATTTCTATAACATACTTAAATTATTCTGGTTTTTTATACACTTCTGATACCATTGTACTGTTTCTTATCTTTTTATAAAAACTTTAGCAGCTTTTAGAAATAATAATTCATATCTTTCTTTGCTTGAAGTTGCATGAATGGGTCAGCAGTCGTTAAGATGATATGTCATCTATTTTTTTTAGTTAGCCACTTGATCATTTTTCATGCTTTGTTTTGTATGTGTGTGTGTTTATGTTCAACCATTAACCCGTTAGTAGTCGCTATAGACAGCGCCACCTATTACAGATTGCGCACTTTTTATTTAACTGTCACCAATAATTTTAAGAAGTGATGTGATCGACGTTCCTTCGATTTTATTCGCGTTTTATGTATATCAAATGCTACTTCTAAAAATTTTTGGTGGCTGTTGAATAAAAAAATCTGGTTACACTGAAGGATGGGCGGCAAGTCGACCAACTAGCGACTATTAACGGGTTAATAACACAGTTTCTTACAGTCGGCAGCAAAATTACTGAAGCGCTAGCAATAATTCCTATTCAAACGATGTGCACATAATACGGTTTTGTTAAGCAAATATTTGTCCAATTATGATCTTAATCTTATACTGTTTATAAAAAAGTAAGTTGATGATAAAAATTAGCGAATAAACTAATATGTATATATATATATATATATATATATATATATATGTGTGTGTGTGTGTGTGTGTGTGTGAAAAATGTGGATGTGTACTTCAATAATTTTGCTGCCGTCTGTATATTACTGTTATATATTACTGTTCTTACATGCGACTATGCATTGGCCGGGGGGTCGCTGAAATAATGACCATTTGTGAAGGGGCACCCAATGGGCGGTCATCGCTACCCCTAACAGGGACAACACATCCATGCCTACTCCGGGATTCGAACCCAGGCCCAACCGTGTAGGAGACATTATTTGTACCCACTACTGATCCCAAAATATGCCACTATTACCATTAATATACAATCGATGGAATATTAGGCATAAAACCAATGTAACTTTTAAAATGAGATAAAAAATACATAAATTTAAAACTTTAAAATACATTTTAATTAAAAACATTAAAAAACAAGACAGACGTTTCGGCTAGAACACTAGCCCTCCTCAGTGTCAAACATACAAGCACAAACAATATTTACAAAATTCATAATACATCACAGCAAGATTAAATATTCAGGAGGAATAGCTTTAGCCTCGTTCAAGGTAGAATGTTACATTTTGGTAAAAGCGCCCTCTAGAAAAATACGGGATTCGTAGATATTTATATTAGAAGCTAAAATTTTAAAGTTTTCAAAATCCGGAATATGATCACTATTGAGAGAATGGATTACGAGTTTTGATTTTAAATCTCCTGTTTTATATGAGCGTTTATGTTCCTTTAATCTAATTTCACCTGTTCTGCCAGTTTCACCGATATATGTAGAATCACAATTTTTACAAGGAATACTATAGATTACACCTAGACGTTTAAGAGGGGGGACAGTCTTAAACGTCAAGGTGTAATCTATATCCGTTAGTTTGTATTATATATATATATTTTTTTTTAACATCGTTTATAGTACAAGTGCGTGCAGAAAGAATTCACCAAAGAACTGAGATATTGATTGTTAGTTATAATTATAGCCACTGAAGTAAGTTAAAGGATACATTAAGTACAGTAAAATATTCTTAAAGATATTTTAGTAATATAGCAACCTTAAGCAATGTTTCAGAAATGGACAATAAAATATAAAATAAAACTGTTTTCTTTTACAGTTATAATAAAAATATTTTTTTAAATGTATAAACTATATTAAATTTGCTTCAAGAAAACAATTTTACTGCTGTTGTAGTCTAATAATAATATTTCAGAAACTTCTATAAAATAACTATTCTTTCTTTTTCTTTAAATACTTTTTATGTACGCCGTATAGCCGAAAGTAATGATATAAAACAAAAGTTTGATTCTTTAAAATTTTACCAATCAGACGATACTTTACGAAACGTATTTCGCTTATGTCGCATAAATCCTTCATGCTGCTTTATTGCAAATAGGCTATATCAAAACTTCATAGACCTCTTTCTAAGTTTCGTTCTTTAACAATTTAGGAATATATATTTTTAAGGAAAAAAAGTCAACGAAGCGAATAAATATGTTTCTATGAATATCGTTGGAACGGTTGTTTTTCGGGGCTTTCATCGTATTAGATTATTTCAACTAGAAAGACCAAATAAGAAATATTGTTATATTTTTAATAAATACATGAATTATTATACATTATATGCAAATGATATATTTTTCAATTTCTTTAAATAATTAGATAAAGATTATTTTTAATACAATAAAACAAAGTATAACGTGTTTATATGTAATATGCGTTTGTATTATCCATCTGTGTGTGTGTGTGTGACAAAAAAGAAATTTTTACAAAACGGCTTTAAGAAAATTTAAATATTCCGATTGGTTTAGTTTGTGTACTATAATTAATATTTTTTTCAATATGATGCTGATGTGATGAGATAGATTTAAATAATATATATTTCTTTTTTTTTAAATAGCATAATCATCTGATGCAAAACTAATGCTTATGTTAGCTGTTTCTTTCAATGCTTGAATGATATTTTTAAAAATCCATAATGAATTATTTATAGTATCTTTATTAATAAAAGAAAACTTTATTATATTTAAATAGGAATTTGTCCACTGGAGAAACTTACTACGCCAATGTTTCAACGACATCTGCTTTAAAGAAATTAAATACTTTAAATATTTTCAGGTTTTCCTATTTCTTGAAGTATCTCGAAATATTCCGTAAATGAATGTATATTTATATATATTCATCTGTTTCAATTTATAGTTTGAAGATTTCTAGCCAAATAAGGATTTAGCTAACCCTTATTCTATGAAACCCTCTAACTGCCTCAGGAAAAGATGCTGCAATAGCTCGAATGATAGAGCATCGAGTTTTTGTTCACTATTCGAGCCAGCAAAACACCATCGTGATCATTAATATTGAGAGATGCATGTAAAATCCGTTGTGATTAAAATGCTTTCCACGTTCAGCATAAATTAGACTTCTGGTAGTTACCGAATCAGGTAAGCCGTTCCTTCCGTGAAAGAGGGCCGCGGTAGACCAGTTGGTAGAGCGCCGGCCTCGTAATTGGAAGAATGCGGGTTCGGTACTCGAGCCGGCCAAAGACCGTCGTGTACACTAATGGTGGCTTGTGCACGTAAAATCTATCGTGGCTGCAATGTGCTCCATGTTCCCATCAAAAATTATACCTCTGGGGGTCACCGAAGCGGGAGAGCCATCCCTTCCGTGGAGGATCAAAATTGTGATGTCATGTCTCCGGACCACCTCTAGGAGTGTGTCCCAGACCGTCACCAATTGCCCGTCTGCGCAGCACTAGTGCGACGTAAAACCCAACCATCCAACCATCTTTCCGTGAAAGATGTCTAAGAAGTTAATCCCCGCTTGTCGGCAACAGCCAACAGCGGAGCTCTAGTGCATAGACAACTGCTCACTGCGCCCGTTGCCAATTTTTTACTGTGTAGCTCTAGTGCGACGTGAAACTCATTCGTCGTCGAAAGCCTACAAAATAAGAAACTCTGTATATATATAAATAAAGTTGTTTTTACTATACAATTTATTAGAACAAGGGTTGTTTTGCCAGAGATGAAAAATATAATTATGCTTTTAAAGTTAAAACATGTTACGTTATATGTTATATTCACTGTTAAAAAATATATTAAAATATCTTAATGATGTAATTTTCAATGAGTAAAATACAACAGCTTAGTGAACGGTTACATAAGGTTCTGACAAAGATGATATTTTAAACTATATATTTTTAGAATAACAAGCTGATTAGACCCGAAGACGATTAATTTAGTATGAAACTAGTTTAGAATTAGATTACATCCATTAAAAAACATAGAGTTAGAAGAAATTATAGTAGAGGCATTTAGAAAAAAAAAAAAAAATACGCTAAGAAAAAAATCGGTTTAATTATTTTTTGTAAAGTTTCTGATTGTTAAATAATATCTATTAACCTTTATTAAAGTACTTTTATACAGTCCTATAGAGAAGAGGGACCGCTGATATCAAAGTCCTTTTCTAACGTTTAAAAAATAAATTAATATAATATTTTACTAATATTAGTGGGAAATAAATTATTAATACAATGCTGTTTTTACGTTCACAGCTAACGTTAACATAAATAATTCTTTTTATTGCAAAAAATGTACTACCCATAATTTTGTCCCTTAATATGTCGACTTTCTCTCTCTCTCTCTTTTTTTATTTTTATTTTTTTCTGGCATGTACAACAAAAATATATTTCACGTAAAAACATAGAATTTGAAAGTTTCGTATAGGAATATACATTTAATATCATAAAATAAACTTGTCGTTCTACCAATTGTAAAAACTGCCAAAAAAGAGTTCATTATATTTCTCTTTCATTTAAGGATATCAGCTGTTTTTCTCTTCCCCCTCTTCCGAGAAAATTGGATTTCTTCCAATGTCTGCAGTGAGGTGGGAGTTAAAGCGCTCAACTCGCAAGGAGTAGCTCTGTAAAACTCAATAAAAATATGGTAAATATATGATAAACACAAAAATAAAGCAGTAAATTTTCGAAAATTATAAAATAACACTGGGTCAATATTTAGAAATTTAATAACCAATTCTGTAGAACAATGGATTTTTCTAAGGCTGTTAAGCATTTTGTTTTGTAATATATATATATTAGGGTGATCCTTAAAAATTAAAATTTAAATTTTTCTAAGGGGCACCCTAATATTTTGTTCTATGTATAAAATAAAGACTTTTTCAAAATTTTAAAACAAGTTTTAAGGGTGGCTACCAAGATTAAAAAAAATTAAAAAACTGACAAATTTGACATATTTTGTAATTTTAATATAAATGATTCTATTTTAATTATATTAAAAATCGAGACAATATACATTAAAATATTCAATTAAAAATATTAAAATACACATAACATAAATTTAAACGTTTCGAGCCTTATTTTATGCTCCTCATCAGTAAAATGCATCAAAAGTAAACGCTGAGAAGAACAATACATTCTCTTTACAAAAGTACAGCATTGGTACTTGTGCATGCCTTATTAAGTGGTGAAAAATTCTGTTTCGTATACCAGCTTTCCAGAAAAATTCTTCAATGATAATTTGAACTGTTAGATACGATTATTTTAGTATTGTTAAAATCATGTAGATGGTCGGTTTTTATGGCATGCTGCACTATTTTAGAACGAATATCGCGGTTTTTGAAATTTCTTTTATGTTCAAGAATTCGAGTATGAAGGAACCGGCCAGTTTCACCAACATAAACATAACTGCAAAATTTACAAGGAATATTATAAATAACCCCTGTACGCGAAAAGGGGGGGGGTACTGATGAGGAGCCTAAAATAAGGCTCGAAACGTTTGAATTTATGTTATGTGTAATTTAATATTTTAATGTATATTGTCTCGATTTTTATTGTGATTAAAATAGAATAATTTATAATGAAATTACAAATTAAGTCAAATTTGTCAATTTTTAATTTTTTCAAACCTCGGTAGCCCCCCTTAAAACTTGTTCTAAAATTTTGAAATTTTTGTGGAAGTCATTATTTTATACATAGAACAAAATAAGTGGGTGTCCCATACAGAAATTTAAATGTTAATTTTTAAGGACCCCCTAATATATATATATCATATTTTACCACGACAATGTGTAGAAACCGAGAAAGAAATCATGATAAGAATCTCTAAAAAAAAACAGTTCAGTCGAAGACAGCACACCCACCCACACACACACACAAAAGCATTTAACCAGAAGACATTAAAAAATCAAAATTCATAAAATGACAACGAAAAAATCTAAACAAAAAAAGCAGCCAGAACTTCGTTCGCTGCACCTGCTACTGCAGAGGGATAAAAAATAACATTTTCTATGATGATGATGACGATGGCTTCCCGCAAAAATCTCACCGTCATTACCCAAAAAGTTTATCAAATAAAAAGAAAGGATTCACCAAACAATAAAAAATGAATTACTAAATTTAAAAGTACCACATAGATAGATCGACAACACAAAATTCCACTCTTTCAAACACATCTTGAAGCTACATGAAAACGTCCTTTATATATATACAGACCGTTGCGCATACTTATGTATAGCCCTTTGTTTTCTCAGTTTCAATGGACCCCAGTAGACTTCTTCTTTGGGATATTATCAAAGATATAGGCTTTGTTAGAAAGTTAATAGTCACTGTTGATAATGTGTGCCAGTTCATCAGAGAAGCATTCCAAGGTATTAATAACAATAAAGAACTCTGTGATATAGTGTGTTTGAGTTTAGAACCCGGATTACAGGAATGTGTACATGGTAAAGGCCGAAATTGTGAGCACTTAGCACACCGAGCACACAAGTAATTGCACTTAATTACAATGTGTATGTCATTACTATAGTGACCTCATATTCTCTGTACTACTTGTATTGTCTGTCATGAATAAGGATAATAATACTCTTAGAGCATTTTTTGTTAACCTTCTATTTTATGTACAACCTACCTACAGTCGGTAACAAAAGTGACCGAACACTAGCAAGAATTCCTATGTAAAAAAAGTACACTTCATACGGTTTTGTTAAATAAATCCTTGTCGAATCTTCTTCTTAGTCAATCTAAGAACATGATTCGATAAGGATTTATTTAACAGAACCGTCTGACGTGTATTTCTTTTACATAGGTGTTTTTGCTAGTGTACGGAGACTTTTGTTACCGACTGTACAGTGTACCTATTTTCTATACTTTCTATCATAAATAATGTTAATAATACTACAACCTACATGCTGTACACCTACTTATGCATTTGCATGTATATGTAATTGGTTTTTGTTTAACAATCAATATTCTCGCATGAACAATATGTAAATATTAAAAATACATTTAATGAGAAAGCTTTATTAAAGTAGAAAATATATTGAGGGTGTCCGAAATTAAACGACCCTATTTTAAAGTTGTCTATAGACGAAACTATTGTTGAGAAACTTATGAAATTTTACGTAAGACATAATGAATAATAGGATTTTTCTTTCTTTCTTTTCTTTTTTTTTTTTTTTTTTTTTTTGCGAAAAAATAATAGTTCAAATTTTTGACACTAGAGGGCATTTTTAATTAAATACACATTTAACATTAATTTTTGATAGTTTACAATTTTTTTTTAATAGCCAGACAAGTTAAACATGACAGCCATCATAGCTACCACCTGGAATTGTAAAATAGCATGTTCCGCAGCTGATTGCAGTGTGTTCGGGGAAATGTTACGAACATGTTGAGAAATACTATCTTTAAGGTAAAGTTTTAGACTGTCACGGCTTACTAGACTTTTCAAACTCCCCGAAGTCAAAAACCGCATCGATTGACATCTAGGGACCGTGAAGCTACGGATCAATAAATGTGTAATTCATTAAAATATGCTCCCTGCGGTCAAAAATTTAAAATATTTTATTATTATTATTATTATTCGCTAAAATAAATTCCTATACCTTCATTACGTTTTACATAAATTTTTATAACTTTCTAATCAATAGTTTCGTCTATAGACAACTTTAAAATAGGATCATTAAATTTTGAACGCCCTGTATATATATATATATAAATATATACATATATATATATAAATATTTCTGAAATCCCAAAAATATTACTATGGCATTATTCGAATTATTACGCTGGGCATAAGCAAAAAATTTCGCTCTTATCTTGCTTACTTACTGTTTGCTGGAAATCAATAATTTAAAATATCAATAAAGAAAATATTTATTCAGTTTAAGCTTTTCTTTTATTAATTCCGTATCTAAATAGCTAAATAATCTTATTACTAACCAATTTATTCAACGATAATTCCGTAAAAATTATACAAAAAAAAAAAAAAATATATATATATATATATATAATTTATACTGGAAAAAAATTAGGTTTCTATTTAATTTTCACTTTTAAGTTAATGAATTAATAAATTAAAATGACTTCATACGGGATACATGTTTGACTCATTTTAGTCGAACAAATAAATAAGATATATTAATTTTCGTTCACCTCCGTTTTCTCTTTGAATGCATTTTTAAACGTACTTTAAAACATTTTAAATATAATCCGTGATTTCCCAATAAATCCATATATAAAGGGAAAGTTTCGTATTTCATTTTATAATGCCAAAAATCGTCGTTTTTACAACATACATTTGATTGAAATTTCGAAATTCGTTTTACATGTTCATTGTTCCATAAATTATTTTGAAATGTGCACATTGTTAAAGTGAAATTAATTTCTGAAAGTAAACATATGAAATGTAATCTGAAATTGAAGAATAAAATTTTGCTTGATTCTATATTTTAAAATATTCTATTTGGATTTATAAGATAGAAAACATATGAATTTATATTTTAAATTGCATGACCGTACAGAGGAATATTTTTATTTTAGTTTAATTTTTAGTGCTTTTTTTTTTTTTTTTTTAGGACTGAGGGACTATTAGTCTTAATCTGGGATTTTTGCGTTGTCGTTTTCCATAGTTGGACATTTGTCGAAATCATTTTTCGATAGTTGGACATTTATCGAAATCTAAAATTTATCGAAAATATAATTGAATAATTTGAAAGTGATGTTATAATTTGAAAAAAAAAAAAAAAAAAAACTAATAGTCCTTTCTGCTTTTGCCAGAATTTCATCAAATTCTTTATTATTATTATTATTATTATTGAAAGAAAAAGAAAAGAAAATTAGTAATAATCAGTATCGTTACAAGCGATATCGAAAAAGTTTTTTTTTAATAATTTTGAATTAGGAAATAAAAAGTGCGCGTGAAATAATATGAAATAAAAATAAGTAAAAAAATGAATTTAATGATTTATTGTTTTTGTTTTTCTGGGACTGCTCATGCATATAAAAAATGCGTATTAAAACGAGTCGAAGAAGGAAGCGAAATAAGTATTGAGTTATATTACGATAAATACGATAGATAATATGATACGATATATTAGACCTATCGTCCAGGGTTAATAGGCATTTTCGCTGAAAGAAATAGTTTATTCACTCGGTGCAACTTGCACATTAGTCCCTTGAGGTACAACTTTCACATTAGTCCCTTGAGGTACAACTTTCACTTTAGTCCCGTCAGGTACAACTTGCACATTAGTCCCCTTTAATTTCCTTTTTTTTTTTTTTTTTTGTCCTTTATAAGAAAAAAAACCTTGATTCTAACAAACTGCAATATCAATAAGTTACTAATAAAATTTGATTTGTAATTGTGTCTATATTACACAGTTTAATGAAATCGTACTTTTTATTTATTTATTTATTTATTATTTTTTTTTTTACATTTAAAACAAATTAAAAAAATAAAAAATAAATTTTTAACTGTTAAGTAAAATTGAATTACTAATGAATTAAATGATTGTTAACTTGAAAATATATGTGCGTCATATTTAAATTTTTCTAACTTATGATGTTCAGTAAATAAAGGGGAAAGTTAAGGCTGCTCACTCCCTCTTGACGGGGGTGCATCACGGATCGTCAAGGTCATTCAGAGCCCATGTTATTCTATGGCGAAATTTATATATAGAATTATACATTATCCAACTGTTATTTTGAAATTCCGTTTTCATATTCTGAAAATATGAAACCGTTAAAATGAGTACTCGTTTTCCAAAAATTTATTTTTCAAATTTTTCAAATTTGAATTTCGAGTTCAAAAAGAAGAATTTTCACTAAATGCATTTTTCTCATTTTTGAGCTGCAAAATAAAATTTTAAAATTTAAAAAAATTCAATTTTTGGAAAACGGATACTCATTTAATAGTTCGGAATTTTCTGAGTGTGGAAACGGACTTTAAACATACCTATTAGGTAATGAGCAATTCCATAAACAAATTTTTCCATAGACTTACATGGTATTTGGTGACTTGAGACGGGGAAATCGTATGAGGGATGCTAACAGACGAAGCTCCATACGAAAGGCATTAGCACATAGTATCTCATAAACAGGTTTTTTATGGGGGAAACCGGTGAAATATTACCGTTTGATACTTTTGCCTCACGTACAATCACTCATTTTCGACTACGATTTCTCCATTTCTAGTTATCAAATCCATAGTTATCAATCAATAATGTAAATCTATGGTGAATTTGTTTATAGAATTACTCATTATCTAATTGATATTTTTAAATTCCGTTCTCCCGTTCAGAAAATCCACAACCGTTAAATTAATATCCTATATTCATTTTTTTTTTTTTTTTTTTTTTCATTTTAAGTCTAAAAAATGAAAAAAATGCATTCAAAGAAAATTCGCATTTTTAAACTCAAAACTGAAAATTCGAATGATTCAGAGTACATAGTTTTAAAGTACAAACGCAGAATTTCTTATATAAATGTGTTAATAATACTGTGTTACGATTGTAGCTTCATGTTTTTTCCGGACGTGTCATCTCCTCTTATATCATTCATCCAAGAATTATCCAGTTATTTACATACACAAACATATACAGGGTGATCAATTTAAAAATGTAACAGTTGTTTTTTCTTATTACCCTTAAATCTGACGGATGTGGCAACTTTTCTAACACTGAAGTGTAATTATGAGAACCTTGTTTAAGTGTAGAAAACAATTTCCAACACTGTTGAACTGCAACAACTTTATCTGTTAGGTAAAACAGAAATAGAGGCGCGCAATATTTCTTAATCCTGTGATAATTTAATTTTTGAAAAACGTTATCTAATTAAAATTTTTTACACAATTATTCCTTACAGGAAATGTTGAAAATGTTCGCCACCATTTTGAATGCAAACATGAACACGTCGAACCAAGTTTTTTGATACACTTCGCGACATTGTTAGTGTTATTGACGATATATCTTCAATTATGATTTGTTTTAATTCATCGGTGTTTGCAGGACTTCTCTGGAAAACCCTATCTTTGAGATAACACCACACACACACAGACAAAAAAAATTTCTAACGCCGTAAAGTCTCACCCAATTAGATTTTTTTTTTTTTTTTTTTTTTTTGTGGCATTATCTTAAAGATAGGGTTTTCCAGATAAATCTTGCAAACATCGATGAATTAAAGCAAATGATAACTGAAGAAACCTCGTCAATAACATCAACAAGTTCCGAAGTGTGTCAAAAAACTTGTTTCGGCGTGTTCGTGTTTGCATTAAAAATGTTGGCGAACATTTCCAACATTTCCTGTAAAGAATGATAAGGTAAAAAATTCGAATTAAATAAAAAATAAAATTATCACAGTATTAAGCAACACTGTGTGGTTCCATTTCTGTTTTACCTTACAGATAAAGTTGTTACAGTTCAACAGTGTTGGAAATTGTCTTCTACACTTAAACAAGGTTCACTAATTATACTTCAGTGTTAGAAAAGTTGTCACATCCGTCAGATTTAAGGGTAATAAGAAAAAAAAAATCTGAAGTAATTCCACTAGACTTTCCGAACATTGAGTAATTAACAGTTTTGTAGATAAAGTAAAGAAAGAGGAGTTGTTAAACAAACAAAAGAGAGAAAACCATAATAGAGTGTTTGAGTATTTTTCTCTATATATTACACGATGTTTTATTTAATGCTACTGAACTTTGAGCCCATAGATCATAATGATAATGAATTTTTCGTTGTGTCCCTGTAAAAACCTATAAATGTTAGATTCACCAAAATGTTTATAGTTAGTGCAACAGTGATTTATAAAATTCATAAAAATTTTCAGCTCAATTGAATAAGGCGTTTAGATGCTATCGCACTTTTGAAAATTTGGTCCCATTGGCCATAATGATAAAGAATTTTTCTTTGTGTCCCTGTAAAAAAAAGTGTGAGTGCTAAATTCACCAAAATCTATACAGTTGGTGCAACTGTGACCTATAACATGTGTACAAATTTTTTGCTCAGATTAATTAGGCGTTTAGACGCTATCACACTTTTAAAAATTTGACCCCATAGGCCATAATGATAAAATATTTTTCTTTGTGCCCCTGTAAAAACCTGTAAGGGCTAAATTCACCAAAATGTATACAGCGCGGGAAACTGTGACCTATAACATGTGTACAAATTTTTTGCTCAGATTATTAAAGCGTTTAGACGCTATCGCACTTTTAAAAATTTGGCCCTCATAGGCCATAATGATAAAAAAATTTTCGTGGTGTCCCTGTGAAAATCTTATAAGTGCTAGATTCACCAAAATCTATAGGGTTCGTACTATGGTGATTTACAATATACGTACCAACTTTCAGCTTATTCGAACAAAGCGTTTAGACGCTAGCGTGTTCACTCACAGACATACACACATATATAAACACATACATACATCATCGCAAAAATAGTGAAAACGTATTCAGAGGACCTCGAAATGTATAGAAACATCAAAATCTCAAATTCGGATTTTTAACATGATTACAATACTTTCCTCACTATAGTGTTCGGAAAGTAGCAACGGGTATTTTTTTAAATTGATCACTGTATGTGTATATGTATGTATGACAATGTGACTGTTACTATAATATAGGTATTGTCGTCACTATAATTGAGATGCTATAGGTTTTACGATACACAAATTAAAGAAGTACTACTACTTTAAACTTAAAATAATCAATATTTGTAAATTCTTCTTCTTTTTCTAAAAACCTATGCCTTAATAGAAATGCATTATTTTAGTAAATCAATTTAAGATTCCACTTTATTTTAGAATTGCGTACCTTAGCGTGAAACGTGATTTTAAATATTGGTGGTATCCATGGTTACCTTCCGACACCTTCCAGCTAATTCCATTTTTTTTTTTTTTTTTCTGTTATTGATTTGAAAGGTTTTATAATTTTGACTTAAAAGGAAAAATTAATGACAGGTTATTACTTTTTATTTATCTGCTTAAAATTATCACTTGGAGAGGTTTAAAGCAACTTTAATTGTTTTGAATGTCATTAGTCACTATTTTTACTAGACTCCGCTTAATATAATATCACGTAAAGAATTTTCTAATTTAATATAAAATATTTTTAAAACCCTACCATTTCCAAATTTGCTCATTATCCGTTCAAACAAATTTACACATAGACACTACATATAAAGTGCAAAAATTATAATAATAATAATATAAAAAGGCAATATCATATTTCTAAGTAATAGATATAAAGTAATACACAGAACTGAATTTAATTTAGCACGGTAAGCCCTTTTTTCAGTCTATTCTTTCATATAAAGTCATGCGGTAACTGCGTTGAGTTATTTAGCAACGGTCGTTACTATCGAGATTTTTAAAAACTTCTTTACTATATAGATTAAATAATAAATAAATTTACTATAAATTTACTATAGCGATTTTAAAAATTTAAAGAAATAAATTAACGGAATTAATAAATAGGGGAGATCGGGGTAAAATGGACCACTTTTGCAAATTTTAAGTGCTTACTCACAAAGTAGTGATTTTTGGCTATTGAAAATCTGTGTGCATATTACCTATATATTGGGGTTCATATTGCCCTCAGTCAAAAGTAATAATTACGTATACTTCTTCTAATATATTTTTTTAAATACCAACTGACTAAATGGACCATTTTAGCACAAGCCCGGAGTAAAATGGTCCAGAGCACGGGGTACTATAGACCACAGATAAAATTTAAAAAAGCATAATAATGTAGTGTGTTTTTTCTAGTATAAAATGTGGAATATATTATATTTGTTTATTTATGTCTTTGATTCATACAAATAATGTATATTAATGAACATTGAAATTAGAAAATGATGCACCAAAAAGATTTTGTATCACTGAAAGCCTCCTGTTTTCTCGTGAAGTTTTAGGGTCTGGAAAACTCATCAAACAATAGCTTGAAAATTTACAAGAGATGTACCAACACTCTCAGGAAAAATGCAGAGATCTTGATTAGGTTTTCGTTACACGAATCTTACAAAAAATCTTTTATGTTTTATTTCAGTGATTAAATTACTAACAAAAATATGTACCAGCACTCTCAGAAAAAATGTAGAGATCTTGATTAGGTTTTCGTTACACGAATCTTACAAAAATTCTTTTATGTTTTATTTCAGTGATTAAATTAACAAAATGTAAAACTGTCTCTTTCGTAAAATTTCAGACGGAAATTTTACACTTATTTTATTAGTATAAAATTAGCATCTTGCAGTGAAATTATATCCTTATCAATGATTTTTGTATCGCTATAAACAGCCGTATTCTTAGAAGCATTCGAACTTTTTAATACATATATTTGCTTGGAATTTGATGTGGCACTTCACTTTTAATAGAAGCTGAAATTTTTCCTTCTTTTTTTTTTTTTTTTTTTTTTTTAGATTCTTCTGGCTCTAACTAAATCGTTTTTTTTATGCTTCTACTGGTGCATCAAATAAAATTGTTAATTCACCTTTATTTATTAAATTGTCGTCTCGTACAAGGAAGCTATCGGCAAGAGACAAAATTCAAAATGTACTATTTTTAAATGGGGATATTTCATTCAATGATTGAAAAGTACCTCGCTGTACAAGCATCTTTTAGATAATTTTCCATAATTTCTTCATCCTTCGAAAGTATTCCCTTATATGCACAATTCTGATTAAACCTTTTAGTTGTTTATTATCGTTTTCCAGTTTATGCAATTTATGGAATTTAGAATTTTTATGCCTATGTACATAGCGTGTAAAAGTTGTTTTTGAGATGCCTAATGCCCTGAAGGATAAACAAAAGTAAGTGAATGTTTATTAAAAATAAATAAGAAGAAACCTCAAAGTAAATTGCTTGTTTATTTAGCTTTGAAGACATAATAGATCTAATTAAGGTTAACTCTGAAATTTTTAAGTATATTTTATAGCTAACACAAAAAATGTAGATTTCGTAAATCCTTTTATTATGACGGAGAACTGGGGTAAAATGGACCATGTCATTGTACCCCAGTTCCTGGTGATCTATTTTATCCCATGTGGAACTCTGATAACAAATATTTAAAAAAAAAAAAAACAATAACAAATCTTTTTTAAAAATCTTTTACTTACATTAAATATAATAATAGATGGCCTTAGCTCTTTATTGGGATGAATGACATCTTCCAGATCCTTATTTCTGAATGATGAAAACAAAAAAATGTTTAGCTAAAAGTATTTACTTTAGGCCACCACAAACTAAATTTCACAAATAAAACGACTAAATTGTCAGTTAGGCATGAAGTTACTAGATAGGTTTTCATCACTGCAGTGCACTTACCTATGTACCAAAATACGAACCATAAAATTAAATAAATAAAAGAAATAATAGGTGGGGTCCATTTTACCCCATAGTCCATTGTTCCTCGGTCTCTCCTAAATGTGAAATCGATAAATTACAGAAAACAAGATTTTATTCAAGAACTTAAATTCACATTATTTCAAGAACATGTCTCATTTCCTTTCGAAGTATTAAAACTTTTTTAGCATTCTGCTTTTGTAATAAAATACACCCGAAGAGTATTACTTTGAGCCTCTTTAATCCGACTATCTAAAAATATCCTCCATTAATGGACAGAAAAATATTGATTTCTGATCAAATGCTGAGAAGAGAAAAAAAAATCATCTTACATAAAAGTTTGGTTAGTATTAAAGAATAAGTCACTTCTTAGGTAATCTATTTCAGTAGTATTCTGATTATCATTCTTTACATTTATGATGATTAAAATCGATATAATTTTTTGGAGTAATAATTTTTTGGAAAAATAGTTTTACAATGCAACAGTAAATGAGTAAATATAGTTATTTATAAAACATCTGCAGTAGCTTCATATTGAATAGAATAAATCGAAAATAAAATAGCCGTTTAATATACTATAATTAGGAAAAGAGGACTGTTTGTTTTAGACAAAAAAGAAAAAAAAAACATTATCATCAGGTTACGGTATACCACCAAAAGGAAAAGTGTAAAATAATGATAACAATAATAATAAATAAAAATTTAATTTTATTTTTTGATTTCTAATTAATTGATATAAAATTCTGGGCAAAACTTTATTCAGTGCGACAGACTTAATTTAATCTATTCTTTCACATAAAGGCATGCAGTACTGTTTTTCATTCCCTAGCATCGGTCATTATATCCATTTCTTTAAAAAAATTTAGCATATATTTAGCGTCAAAGCACCTTGGCGACATTTAATTTTTTGATTTCATTTTTTCGCTGAATTAAGATAAGTTAAAATAAGTTCATCAATCCAAACTTAGTATTCGAAATGTGTACCATATAAGGATGCTACACTAAAGTTTTCGTTGAGATCAAGCAAATCATTCGTGTACAGGGCCACTCAAAAGTATTCAAATACATTACGTCTATGGGGGAACTTGCAGGTAAGTAGAGTTTAACATTTATAGACAGCACTAAACCAAATAAAACGAATATATATTTTTCATATGCGTAAAAACATATTTCATGTAGAATATGGTAGCGAAATCATTCACTGTTCGCTAATATGACTATATAAACGAACTAGATTAAGGGTATAGTGCGACAATACTTGAAAATTTATGGAAGTGTACTTCAGGTTATGTCTTGTGTTATTAATATAGGATTATATTTATGTGCTCCATGTGATGTGTACATAACCTACAGAATATATACAGTGCTGCCAATATTTAAGTTATAACAATCTCTTTCATTGTTAGTGGAAGTACTTTACTACAAATTTTACCATGACCAAGAAATATGTTCAGGAATCAAATTTAATTCCTCATAGCCATATGGTAAATAATGTATTTTTTTTTAAAGCTGAATATTCATCTTTTTCTTTGTGTGTGTGTGTGTATTTAAAGGTTTTAAGACTTCCTGAATAGCAAACTCAGGACTTTAACGTTTGATAATTGTCTGTGTCTCTTAGAGTAAATTAAAGACAAATAATTTCAGGCTATCCGACTGTTGTATTTTGAAGTTAATATAAGTTTGTTACTAGAAAGGTTTATACAAGATTGATAAGTTTCAAGGAATGTTGTCTGTGAAAGTTGTCTGAATAATTTTAAATTAACTTTTGAACTTTATAACAGATTTGAATTCTATATATATATAAATGAATTGCTGTTCGTTAGTCTCACTAAAACTCGAGAACGGCTGAACGGATTTATCTTATCTTAGTCTTGAAATGTTCGTGGAGGTCTAGGGAAGGTTTAAAAGGCGAGAAAAAATCGAATAATTTCCGGGAAAACCCTAAAAACAGCCATTTTCTATTTCCCATACAAACGTTTTCTAGAGTCAATTTGAACTTTATTGCTATTCAATAAAGTTTAGGTGTGTTCCTAACGGCTGATGGCTGAGCTACAAAAATTTGCATGTTGATTCGTAATGACCTCCCCTGATGCACCTCGAAGCCGGATTTTCGAATTTTGTTTTAGTTTTCTTTTAATTAATTAAAATGTTAAAATAAAAACCTTCTAATAACTGATAAATTGGCCATTTAATTTTAATCCTTAATTTAATTGTTGCCAAAAAAAATTATTCTTTTTTGGACAGAAAAAAAGAAAAAAAAAAAAAAAAACGTGAACAATAAAAATTACATTTATTTAAAATATTTAATTTTATTCCTTAATTTAATTGTTGCCAAAAAAATTATCATTATTTTTTCGACGGAAAAAAAAAAAAAAAAAACGTGAACAATAAAAATTACATGTATTTAAAATGAGGAAAGTAAATAAAAAAAAAATTAGAAATATCAGTCGTATCGTTACAAATAAGATACCAAATGAAAGATGCAATTTTTGTGAATCCAACGGATTAAACAGCTTATCGATCGGACAATTAGATTTTTTAAAATTAACTAATGTATGTATTTTATAAATTTTCTTTCACAAACACAAACGTGTAGTATACAGCCTGTACAACACTAGACCAAATTGAAGTTCAAATTTCATCAATATTTAAATAAATAAATGGGAAATATATATAACCATTAAAAGTTTAGTTGTCTAAAATATGTCAGAAATAGCGCTCATAGCATATTGTTACAAGGTATTAAGTCTTATTTTTACAAGGGATAAAATCTAAAATGGTGACAAAAATTCAAAAGTCGCCAAAGAGAGCTATATTAAGGCGGTACTATGATCATGCTTACAAACCATGAATTATATATAACCACAAAAAATTAATTGTCTCATGCAACAGACGTAGCCGGTCATAGCATATTATAATATTTAGCGTGAAATTGTCATCATTTTTATGGTTGATCGGGGATAAACAAAATAAACATAGGAAATAACGTAAAAGCAAATAATATGTGCACCACGTATAGTGTTGTTCATATGTAACTGGGATTCAAATATAAAGGGGATACTTCATTTTTTTTTTCGATACTATCTATTTCGAAACTGTTATCTAATAAGGACTTAATGGGAGCCTATTGGTAAACCATTGTCGCAGGTAATAGGGACAAGCGCCCGAGTTTTAGCGGATGACCAAATCGCTACCGAAGGCAGCATGGATCCGAAGCGAGCTTTTGAGCAATTTTAGTATTTTATTTTATTTTTATAAAGCTATATAGAAAAGAGTTTCCTTTAAATTTAGTGACCAGCGAAGCGGGCAAAGCCTGCTAGTTCTATATAAATATAGATACAATAATGTAACGGATTTTGATTGTGTGGTATCACCTCCACACAGGATTACTAGTCAAATAAAGCTGTTTTGAAGCCTAATTTAAACTGTTGTAACATATCAGTACTCATTTTCTTACCCCTTAATCTACAGTCTGTACTTATAATACTAAATTTCAGGGTAAGAGAAAGTCGTGTGAGTGACACACCAGAATAATTTTTATTAAAGATACTGTAACAGAAATGATGCATTCTTTTTTATATTTATTATTAAACAAAAATAAATTAATAAAATAAAAGGTTGATAATTTTCTTACTTTTTTTTTTTTTTTTTTTTTTTTTTTTTTTTTTTTTTTAAATTATTGATCAATAATAATGAAACATATGAATAAGCTTCAAGAAATTTCGATGAATTGCGAAAATAAAAAGGAAACTCAAATCTTGAAAAATTAATGTTATTTAATTATAAAAGGCTGAAATTGGATTATATAAAATCTCAAACTACATTTATCATTTAGTTCAATGAAACATGGGGAGATAATCAGCTTCCGCAAGGAAATTTCTTTATGGTTTTTTAAATATGTTTACCTTACTTTCTTATTAATAAAAATTTCTTTCTTTCTTTTTTTCTAAATTAATTGCTTAATTTGATTTTCGCTTCATCAGATTTTATCACGGAATCAAAAGCAATTTTCAGTTTATTATACAAAAGAAGTATAGAAAAAAGAACGGTCGTTTACATAAATGAAAATGTTTGATGCTTCGAAAAAAGGAAAATGTTCTAAATCAGAGTTCCGAATCACATATAAGGCCTGAGAGGAAATTTCAGAAAAAATGAGCGTAATTAGTGATAATTACTTTTTTGTTCATAAATTAAAGTATATTTAGTTTAAGTTTATAAAATTTTATTTTGAATTTTTCTTTTTATCAATATTATGAATAGTATATATTTAAAGAGCCCATAAATAGAAAAAAAGAAAAAAAAATATGGAGTGGCTCCATTCGACTTTTCGAACATTGAATAATTAACGGTTTTGCAAATAAAGTAAAGTAAGAGGAGTTGTTAAATAAACAAAAGAGAGAAAATTATAATAGGGTGTCTGAGTATTTTTCTCTATATATCACACGAGGTTTTATTTAACGCTACTGAACTTTGAGCCCATAGATCATAATGATAAAGAATTTTTCGTTGTGTCCCTGTAAAAACCTATAAATGCTAGGATTCACCAAAATGCTTATAGTTAGTGCAACAGTGATTTATAATTTTCATACAAATTTTCGGCTCACTTGAATAAGGCGTTTAGACGCTATCGCGCTTTTAAAAATTTTACCCTATAGGCCATATTGATGAAGAATTTTTCTTGAAGTCCCTGTAAAAAAACTGTAAATGCTAGAGTCACCAAAATCAATAGGGTTCGTGCTACGGTGATTTGCAATATACGTACCAACTTATAGCTCATTCGAGCAAAGCGTTTAGACGCTAGCTTGTTCACTCACACACATACACACATATACACACATACATATGTCATAGTAAAAATAGTGAAAACAGACTCAGGGGAACTCAAAATGTATTGAAACATCAAAATCTCAAAATCGAATTTTTGGCATGATTACAATACTTTCCTTACATATGTATGTTCGAAAAGTAAAAAAGAATATCTATATAGGAAATTCAAAATAATTTTGTACAAAATAGTTGATCCAGTGCAATACACGAACATTCACTTGCAGTGTTGCCAAATTTAGCGACATTTTTATTCAATTATCACCAATAATTTTTACGAGTGATAATTGATATTAGACGATTAATCTTCGATGTGATTAGGCAACCGTTACAGTTATAATTTAGTGGTTGATAATGAATAAAAATGTCTTTAAATTTGGTAACACTGTCGAATTTGTAAGGTATGAGTGGCTTCGAGTTGAGTAAGTAAAGGTCGCCAGTTGAATATAGTACTGAAAGTAGTCTAAGGTGATAATGTCGAGTAGTATTTTGGTAAAATGAAGTGAATCGTATTGTCTTATTATGAGGACTTTAAATAGAGCACTAAAGTGGAACACTGGGGTGTTGTTAGTGGGATAACGTGACGAAGTACAGTCGGTAACAAAAGTATCCGAACACTAGCAAAAATTCCTATATAAAAAAAGTAGAGTTTGTACTGTTTTGTTAAATAAATCCTTGTCGAATAATGTTCTTAGTCAGTCTATGATCATGATTCGACAAGCATTTATTTAACAAAACAGTATTAACTCTACTTTTTTTATATAGGGATTTTTGTGTTCGGGTACTTTTGTTACTGACTGTACCTTTACGGAGTTTGTTATAGAAAGAAAGGTGCTACCCATTGCTCTCTGGAAAGATCCTCGAATTTCGACTACTATTGCAGGCTGCAGTGGAGAGGTATTTTCATGATGAATTTAAATTACTTACTTTAAGTTTATTTAGCGAGTTCTTTCGCATCCCCACGCCCTCCCTTACCTTTAAGGTTAAAATAAAGATTAATGTCTCTTTTAATCGGATTCCCCTGATTGCTTTCCACTCTAAATTAAGAACATGAATAAAGTTGAAGTACGAACCGGAACTTCACAACCTGTCACGTTCTTAAGGCTGTATATAAGTCACATTCACTCATTGTCACTATGAGATTTTCGTTACTTTACATTTTACAAAAATCTTATTGAAAAATAAATATTGAAATTCTGTCCTTTAATTCCACTCTTTCAACATACCACCTTTTAGTGAGCATAAATAATAATAATAATAATAATTAGAGTTCTGAATTCTGAATTTGCAAAACAAAATGGAAAATTAAGACATATTTCAAATTCTGATATCTTTAAAATAAAATGCTAACAAAATTCCAGGAAAGCATAATAGCACAAGGGGAGGATAATTGCAAATGGAAGGTGCCCAGTGTCACCTCACTACAGAAAGCATTCCCAACTTATGGTGTGTAATGTTACACCCTCCCTTCTCTAGCAATTGCATAAATTGATTTAAGTAATGAAATACAATATCCCTAACAGCAGAGTTAGGCTTAACTTATCCACAGTACATCTTAAGGACGTTTCTGGGATGTCTTTTCATCCAGAAGGCATCTTGAAGATATCCTGGGGAGGCGATGTGCTGTCTGGGATGTTGATCCTATTTTTACAGCAGGGAATTCAGTAATAATTACAGTATATTTTACTGTTGTACACATTGACATTTTATGCTGTTTTATATTTTATATCTTAAATATAGTAACTTAATTCATTTTAAACGTTTATAGAACGAAAATTAAGTTGCAGAGATTCAAATTGTACCAAATAACTAATTTTAAAAGATTTAAAAATAAGTCAAGTATAATACTTTTTTTTTTTAATTACAAATGCTTTAAACACCTATACAATATACAGTCGGTAACAAAAGTTTCCGAACACTAGCAAAAATTTCTATATAAAAAAAGTACACTTAATACAGTTTTGTTAAATAAATCCTTGTCGAATCCTGTTTTTAGACTGACTAGGAATAGGATTCTACATGGATTTATTTAAGAAAACTGTATTAAGTGTATTTTTTTTTTTACATAGGATTTTTTGCTAGTGTTCGGAGACTTTTGTTACCGATTGCACATGTAAAAGTGTTAGTACTAAAAAGTTTCGTGTCGCGATATTGAAAAAAAAAGTAGTCCTTTAACGCCTAGCAAAGTTTGATAATATTCACGACATTTCAGGATTGGAAAAAAAAAAAAAAAAAAAAAAAAAAAACTTTAAAAGCGCAACGTCTTTCCCCCCTCCTCCCTAAAAAAGTTTATTGGGTTTAAATGTCATTAGCGTATATATCAGAATTGTATTTGTGGCAACTTCTCGAATTTTCAACGGAATATGTGAAAACAAGTAAATTTTTATTTTAACGACGTATTATGTGAACCTGTTCGAAACATTGAGGTAATTATACTATTCTAACGTTTTAGTTAATTATATTACGTTGAAACGTTGTACAGTTATAGTGACTATATTAGAGTGCCTTTATAATATATTAGCATTAATAACTGTTACAATTATCCTGTTACAAAGGTATAGTTTATGCTAAATAAATGAAGACGCAAACGGTAATAATTACGATAAATAATTTCTATTCTATAATTTTTCAAAATTTAGAAATACAATTTCAAAATATGGACGGTCCTCGAATTTCGAGGACATAGGGTCACTATATGTACAGTACACATAGAATTTTATTCATCAAAATGTTCCATACAATACTGATGAAAGTCAACTAATACTGAAGCAAAGGTCAATTTGATTATGAATTTTGCAGTAGAAATTTATTTAAATATGATTTATAAAAAAGCCTTTCATAAAACACAATACATTTTTTTTATTTTTGTGTGTGTGTGTGTGTGTGCGTGGAGGGGGGGGGGGATATTCCTATACGCAAACCAGTTCTACATGGCCTATTTATGTCATTTTAAATATGAAACATTCCATAGTGAACTTGAATAATATATATCATTTTTAAAATGTTTACGGACAATGTATACGGACAGATAGACAGACGGATAGTCAAACAGATAGATAGATTGATTCAAATTATATTCACTCCTAAACATTGTTAGAAAGTGTTAAAAGGCTTAATAAAAATGAAAATGTAACTCCAGCTATTTCCTCATATAGCCCTTAATATAGATGAATATCTTTATATGGCCCTTTAAATCTTAATGTTAAATGTACTACATACAACAGAAAACATTATTTTGTGGATATGATTAATACATTTCAATTTCATTAAGATTTGTGTAAAGTTATTCAAATATGATTTATAGAAATACTTCTCATAGAATACAATGTTTTAGAACACTTTCGGATGCCCCTGTACACAAACCAGTGGTGGTCTTTTCTGTAGGGAACATCCGTTAGTGAACTTAAATAACATATATATGTTTTGAGAATTTCCATTGATGTTTACCGGAGTTAAAATGGAGACATACGGGTAAACAGACAGACAAACAAAAGTCATAAACACTTTCAATCTTTCAAAAAAGTTTTTAAAATACGCAATTTGGGCTCAGATATAAAAAATGTTTCTGGTTCTCAGTTAAATTTTAAAGTTCATCCTATAGAATAACATAATATGAATTACGAAAAGTATTAATTACATAAATGAGAATAAGTAAATTAATGATGGAAGCAGTAATATGATTTACACCGTGGCAACAGAATTAACGATTGTAAGTTTATGAATATTGTAAATATATAAAATGTATGAATAGTATTAATATAGGAATTTTATCAATATTTATAATTGTTCGTAATTTGGGTACCAACTAAAAATGAACATAAGATTTTAAAAGGTAATTAAAATGATAAATAAATTTTTAGGCTTGCAACATAAAAACATTTTCTTAATTAATTAAATGGATAATTATGCATATAATTTGTACATCTGTATAACTGAAACTCAAACGTTTGTTACTTACATGATAAAACTGATGTTTTATATATAAAAATTAATATTTTTAACATAAGTATATTTTACAAGCTTATAGAAAAATAATTATAAGATAAAAAACTTTTTATATACCACGTTTTTAAAATTTCTGTTGAATCATAGCTATAGAACTACATTACCACTTTATCAATGCGTATAAAATTTTTAAAGTGATAATCATGTCCGTTTTATGAGATGTATAATTTAATTTTTTACGATTTTTTAACGTTCACGTTTAGTTAAATGTATTTATTTTTATGTCAAAAGAAAATGAACTTGTAATTTTTTTGCCAACAATTAAATTATAGCTAATATTTTAATGGATATTTTAAAGTTATTAGTAGGTTATTATTTTCCCATTTTTATTAATTAAAAGAATACTAATCAAAAATTCGAAAATTTGGCTTCAAATTGTTGTGTTGCCATCGGGTTCTGAGCTATTCTGAAGGTTTCAAATGTCTAGATATTAGGGAAGTTAGTTAAAAATTGATTGCAATATTTGCAACAAACAAACAAACAAACAAGGATCGAAGTTAATAAAAACATGGTAATTAGTCAACACTTTTATTAATTTTTGTTATTCAGGTTATTCAGTTTTATTATTCAGTATTACATCATGTAGTAAACATTTATTTAGCAAGAAATTTTCAAATTCATTGACATTACATGCATTTGGAGAAAAATAATTTTATTCGCCAATTAAAGTCTTCACCTATTCGTGTCCAAATAGTCGAAAGCATTTTATGTCTTTGCAGATTTTCTACCAGGATTTTGTAGATTAGTTTGTCTGAACTTTGATAATCTGATTAAATTATTAGAAGATTTTTTTTTCACGATATTCCGTGTATGCGAATAAGGAGACATTTGTTGTTAGATGTGTAGTCATTTTTTTTTTTTTTTTTCTGTAAGACTATTTTTTATTAACATAAAGGAAAAATTGTTCCGTGCCTACCAATAAAAGAACCTTTGAAATGTATAAATAAACGCAAATATATTTTCTCTAATTCTCATATGGTTTTTAATTATGTGAAATTTATAATAAAAAAAAAAAAAATCAATACGTTTATACAATATATATTTATATAATTTACAAAGTTATTCTGAAAGTTATTTGTAAATGTTACTTTTCCATACTTGCCAACATCTTAATTAATATTCCGTAGTGTTGTTAGTTCCGCCCATTTTTTTACGCCATTAAATTATTAGAGTAATAATCTTTAAATGCAATTACGATTAAATACGTAGAAAAATACTTTAAAAAGATACTGGTGTGAAAAAGATGGCGGGGCTAACAATACTACGCAATATTAATTAGTATGTTGGCAATTATGCTTTTCGGAGTAGAAAAAGTAATTTTTTTTTTTTTTTTTTTAATTTTTTTTTAGTAGATATGATAAAATCATATTAATAAAGTCAACATTCTATTCTATTTTTATTACAATTTAAAACTTATTTTATGTGTATTATTTTCTTTATAAGCATTTCTTTAGGTATTAAGATGCAAAAATAAAATAAATTTTTAATATAAATATTTGTAAAAGAGTATTCTAGTTTTTCAGTATTTCATTCTAACCATTATTAAAAAGTAGTCGTATTTATTCTTAATAAGTTAAAACTTATTCTATTTACAAATGCATATTTTACCATTTCAGGTAATGTAAAGGCAAGGAAAGAAGAAATTATAGAAAACCCTTCTTCCGCTAAGGAGTGTGATTTAAATTTGTATAAAGACAGAAGACCTTTCGAAACCATTGTGACAAGTTTAATAATTAAAGGAATATGAACAGACAATTACTGGTGTACTTAATATAAAGATTTGCAATGTTCTGAGTTAGGACATTTTTGTTATTTAAAAAAATTATTTTTGTTCCATTAAATAAGTTAGGTATCTATTATTATAAACTATATATTACCTTTATAATCAAACTGAAATTCATTCACAAGTTTAAGCTTAATTAAAAGTAAACTTGCTATTTTATTTTTAAAAACATTTTTCGTAACTTCTATTAAAATATTTTAAATGTATATTATCTAAAATGTCAGAATATAAAAAAAAGAGCAAGGAAAATATTGTTAATATTAATTTTCATATACTTCAATGCGCAATTGTATTTTACATGAAAATAGTACAGAAGAATAGATTTCGCTACTTCTTGCAAAAAATACATCTTATGAGCAGTTTGAAACCTGTACAATAATTTTAATGAGAAATACGGCTAAACAAGAAAATTCAGTCGGATGGAGAATATAAAGAGGATTATTATGTGCTAATTCTGAACAATATACACTAATTTTTAAATGAACTGTAAATCAAGTTTCCAGAAAATTTATCGTTGATTTTAAATGGATTTTAATGAATATTAAAATATTTTATACAGTAATTATGAATAAAAATTAAAAATTAAAAATGAAAAATCAATTCTATCAAACGTTTGAACTGCATCCTTGCACTAAAGACATTCTCTTTTGATACAACCAAATGGCTGCTCAACACAGTCTATTTTCGTCTCCTTTAAACTTTCACTATACTATTCCTATCTTTATTTTTTCATACAATTACTGCTAACTTTTCCTGCATTAAGTGTCAACATGCATAGTGAATTGAATAATGATATAAAAACTGTATATTTACCACCTGAGCATGATCATTCTCATGAAATATACCCTAACACCACACCTGAGAGTGTTAATGCTAGCGTCGTTTGCACTAACGAGTACTGCGTATCAGATGAAGATTACATTCTGATGATTGAAGCTTACATTTTCCCAAGCACTTACGAATGGTTACTAATAGCTCTCCATATCACAGTTTTCATTGTTGGACTTGTTGGAAATGCCCTAGTCTGCATATCAGTCTACAGAAATCACTCCATGAGGACTGTGACCAACTACTTCATTGTGAATCTTGCTGTGGCAGATTTTTTGGTCATTCTGTTTTGCTTGCCACCATCTGTTTTATGGGACGTTACAGAAACGTGGTTTTTTGGAAGTCTCTTATGCAAGCTAGTGCTATATCTGCAGGTAAGATTCATATATGTATAAATGATAATTAAATGTATTTAACAATATTGTATATAATATATATATATATATATATATATATATATTCGAATGAAAGCTATAATGAATATGGAAATAAATGAACTGAGTCACAAGTTAAATTGAAACATTAAAAGTCATCTTGCTTAACCCTTTATAGGGCCATTTTTTCTAGTAATGTTATGTTAATTTTTTTTTTTTTTTTTGGGGGGGGGGGGATTGAGACTGGTTTATAAAAAGAAATCTATTTAGATTATTACCTAAAATTAATTTTATTTTTAAGATCATTTTTTATGGTCGTAAGTTTGTTTTCCCACTGCCCACTGGGAGCTATGCAAAGGTAAGACATCATATATTTTGCATTTATTTTTATTTCGCATTTCATTATATATTTTTTTGTAAAGTTGGCATATGGTCACCAACTTTAGTCAATCGTACGTCATCTGGAACAGTTTTCTTGCTGCTCAGGAAACTTACAGGTCGTCCTTTGCATTTACGTCTTGAAATTCCAGAAATCAGTTGTCGTGCTAGCAGAAGTAGAAAATTTAATGGGTCTCTAAGGTGCCGAATCGCTTCTACTTTCTTTCTAGATAATGAAGGCATTTACAATTGCCAGATCAATTAGGAAGTATAGGATTCGACATTTAAAAATTTATAAAGATAGTGGGAAGTATACTTCCCACGGCCTTATAAAGGGTTAAGTGACAATATATAAAATTTAATTTTAAGCAAAATAAAAATAAAATTAACTTGTTTCATATGTCGTTCAGCGAGTAATCCTGGAATGGGAAAGCCCGTTGGCGCTCCAACATTTCGTAAGTAAGTTTTGCGATCAAACATGAAATAATTACTATTAATAATAAGGCTCTCTTTATTAACCTTATTGTAACCTCATTATTAATAGTAATTCTTCCAAGTATGATAGTAAAATGTACTTACAAATTGTTGAATTTCCAATGGGCTTTCTCATTCCAGGATTAATCGCTGAGCTTATTTTAAGGCCTTTAAAAAATGATATCATGATGAAATGTGATTATACCCATTACACATAGCCAAGATATGGTGATGATATTATGATTATATGCCATCATCACGAATATTTGCTAGACTATACTTGTAGCGATTTAATAGTCTTGATAACTTGATAATCAAATACAATTTATTTTAGAAGTCAAACGAAATTAAATTCTAACATTTTTAGCTGTTTCATGAATTAACTCTTCCCCACTCCTCATTTCATGTAACGTGAAATTTATAGGATATCTATTTTCAATGAAACTTTGATTTCGCAGAATGCTCGTGCGATATTTTTCGTATAAAATACTGCTGGATTTTTCATCTGAGGAGCCTTTAATGTTTGTACCACATTTAGGTTAACGGACGTATTAGATAATATAGCAAAAGGAAGTGGTTATAACATAGGTTATAAATATTTTGCTGAAGGACATCCTTAACAATAGAGAGGAAGTCAAAAAAAAAAAGACATAAAGGCACCAATCAAAAAAATGATTTCGTTAAAGTATTTTCCTAGTTTTTCTGAACGTTTAAAACATAAACTAAATCATTATAATATTAATCTTACTGTAAAGCTATCTCTCAAGTTAAAAGGTATTGTTCGCATAAAATTAGATTTGATTAAACATGATAGAACATCAGGTATTAATGAATATCTTCTTCTTATAAGAATAGATGGTACAATTCAATATTATATTGCTATAACCAGCTGCATGTTTAAAATAAGGAGAAAAGAATAATTATACATATTGAATACGGCAAATATAGAAAGATATATAGATATAGAATATATATAGATATCAAATACGGTTTTATCCTAATTACGACGGTAAGGTGAAAATTTCTCGGCCTAACAATGAAAGACTGCGATTTTTGGTTAAAAAATGATTTTATTTTTTTTACAAAGTCTCCCTTGACTTCAACACACTTGGTCCAGTGTTTCTCCAACATCAGTATTCCTTCCCGGAAGTGATAGTCTAAAAGGCTGTGAAAACATTCATCTATGGCCCTTTTGGCAAGTTCTATCGTTTTTGGCGTGTAATGGCGGATACATGTCTCATCCATGGTGACAAATCACTGCACAAAATCAGTCGTATCCTTATTCAGTCGTCCCAAACATTGCTGCGAATATCGTTTGTGCATTTGCTTTTGATCGGCATTCAGCAAATGCGGCAACCCTCTTGCGCAGAACTTTCGCATCCCTAATTCTTTGTGAAATGTGTTTCTCACACTTTCTTCCGATATCCCCACAACCTCAGCTATCTCACTCACCTTCACTCGCCTATCGTCCAACTCGATATCATGCACTTTTTCATGATTTCCGGTGTGGTGGTCGGTTTTGGCCGTCATTCAAGTGGGTCATCTTCGAGCGACGTGCGACCACGTTTAAAATAAACTGCCCATTTTTTAATGGTTAACATATGTTAGCCATTACAACCATTACAAACATACAACCATATGTTAACCATTACAACATGTGGTTAACATATGTTAAACATAACTCTGATCCTACCATATGGAAGGATCAGAGTCCCCGTAAATTTTTGTTAACTTCAGATGAATTTCCTTAGGGGTTAATCCATCCAAAATGAAGAATTTTATAACCGCACGATATTCAAGTTTATCCATTTTAACGAAAAAAAAATAATCGTGTAAACAAATTACTTAAGAGAACAATTTGAAACTTGTCATATAAACTTGTCATAATGACACGTGCACCAAGGCAGGAAACACCAATTTTTGGTGATTGGAACACTATTTTTGTGTCAGGTCGATAACTTTTCACATTACCCTCGTAAATAATTCTGAATAGCTACACATATTTTTTGAGGATAGTAAAACAATGTATACATTTAAATTATATTTCCTTTCAGTTACCCGCGAATCAATAAACATTTGGAAACGAAAAAAATCAATTTTGTAACGAAGCAACCTCTTTTGATTTATTGAAGATTTATGAGATATACTGGCGAATTCCATAGATATATAGCGATATTTTTTTAGTCGGGATATTTCTTATTTCACCTTGATAGACGTTAGATAACTGACATTAACTTTTCATAAGAAAATTTTTACCTTTGGAGTTGCATAAGTAAATTTTTGTCAAAAAGGCATCATAGTTTTACCCTGAATATCACACAAAACTAGTTGGTTTTATTATTATTCAGTGTAAATTAAATTGTCACTTAAGCAAGATTACTGTTAATGCATCTCTTTAATAAATATGAAACTTTTATGGCAAATTTTTCATTAATGATTTACAATTTTTAAAAAATTGACTCTTAGCATTAAATATATCTTTACAATAGCATACAGTAGCATGCTACAGACTATAAGAAGAGGACACAACCAAGAAAAATTATTCAAGAGATATAAACACAAGAAGAGGAAAATTATTATTATTATTAATGTTAACAAAATATTTTTTAAGAAAAAAATTATCTTTAACGTCAAACATGTTTCCGAGTTAATTTTCCTGGAAAATTTAGCTACCTATCTTAATCGTGATAAAATTATTAATGAATAATCTGGTTCCCCTTTGCTGTCTACAGCTTGGAAAAACTCGTTTATTTCCATTAAAAAATTTCCTTTCTTTTTCCTTATTCGGATTTTTTGCCATGTGATATTGTAAACATTTAAAGTTATAAATTAATCAATTTTCAAAATTTAAAATTAAATTATTTATATATATATATATATATATATATATATATAATAAAATAAAATAAATAATAAATAAATAAACAAAATAAATAAATAATAAATTGTATATGTAAAATTGTATATTAAAAAAAACTATTTTTTTCCCTTCCTTTTTTTTGTGCGTGTGTGTGTTTGTTTCCCTTGTCTCCTGTTTCTTGTTTGTGTCCTCTTCTGATTGGTTGTTGCATGCTACTGTCCTATTGGTTGGTTGCGTTGCTCTCCTCCCCTTGAGTTTTCCCCTGATTTCAGTCTTGCTTCTGCATCCAAGGTTATTGCACATTTATTTTTTGCACCTGAGGAAGAAAGGCCACGTCCTTTCGAAACCAGCAGTAGAAGCATTCATTTTATGGTATGTAAAAAAGTTTTAAAATTTAAATATTTATTGTACACCAGATTTTTAATTTATATTTGAATAAAATGCTAAATATCGAAAAAAAAAAAAAGGAAATTGTTAATTTTGTGCCCTATAACTACATTGCATAAAATGCATTTTCCTTACTTTTTCTTTCTTTCTTTCTTTTTTTTTTTTTTTTTTTTTTTTTCCTTTTTTAATTAAAAACATCAAATACTTTGCACTTCCTTTGCACTACCTTACTAATATATTGCACTTCTACCTTTAATGCAAATTTTTCGCTTTGAATGTATAGACAAGTTGGTTTGAAAATCACTCATATTGGTATTTACACCCCTCTTCTGTGGGTCTATTCTGGCCTGTTCGCTTCGTTATATTCCTTCGGAATTCAACGATCTTCGGAATATAACGATAATTTGGTATTCTGGGCTGCTGCTATCGAAATTTTAGCGATCTTTATCTTCGTTATTTTTCGAGAGCTATAAGGCTGCCGTTGAGTGGCTCTTGTACTCGTTATGGCGCGCCTATTTGGTATAATAAAGGTGTTTAAACTTTTTTTTTTTTTTTTTTTTTTTTTTAAAGAAGTAGTTATGATTTTTGAAATAAGGAAACTTGGTTTAAAAATTTTTTTACCAAAGCTTAAAATACATAGTAGAATGTAAATAAAAATTAATCACTTTTTCATACACATATCCAAATTTAAATAAAGTGAAAAGGAAATAAAATACAAACTTTATTCTTTCAAAATTATGAAAATTTCAAATGTAGTTGAGAACCTATTTATTTATTTATTATTATTATTATTATTATTATTATTATTATATATATATATATTTAAGTAATTGCTTTGAATGACTCTAAATGATTGCATACATAATTTAATTTTTTTATTTAATATTTATTATTTAAATTTATGATTTAATTTAATATTTTTGGTATAGTAAATCTTCTAAACAATTTTAAAGCTTAATATTTTTTAAAAAGCAATACATTATTAATCACATACATTTATATAAAAAATTGAGTAATGTACTTTTCATATAAATTTACAAATAATTTTCTAGAAATTAATATACAGATAAAATCAGACTTCTATATGCTTTATTATTATTATTATTATTATTAGAAATATATAATTTTATTTAAAAATAATTCACATTTAATTTAATAAAATCAAAAAATTTTATGATTTTAATATCAAGCAATCATTAAGTATTTTGTATCATCTCAATAGACAATGACTTTATAAATTTTAACTTTAAATATTTAAATAAAAATTTGTTTATAAATAGAGAAAAATATTTTTATGTTTTATTTACTAATTTAGAAAAAAAGAATAATATGAATGCTTTCTTCTTTTAAAATTATAAAAATTTCAGGTGTAATTGTGAATCTAGTTTTTTTAAAATTATTTTGAAAAATTCTAAACAACTGCATACTTCCATTTAATATTTTGGGCTCAATAAATCTTCTAAACAACTTCAAAGCTTAATATATTTTAGAAAGCAATTTATTATTCATATATTTATGTAAACAATTAAGTAACGTATTTTTCATAGAAATATACAAATAATTTTCTAGAAATTATTATATACAGTGTAAATCAAACATTTATATACTTTCTTAAAAATAATAATAATAATAATAATAATATCATTTAATAAAATTCCCGTTTAATTTAATAAAATCAAACAAATTTTATCATATTAGTTCAAATCAATATTTAAAAATTTATATCATTTCAATAGGCAATGGCTATATAAATTTTAACTTCAATTATTTAAGTAAAAATTAATTTATAAATAGAGACAAATATTTTTATGTTTTACTCATTTAATTAGGATTGCAGTTTAATTAATTTTATGTAAATATATCTAAATACCAAATATTTCAATTGCACTTAAACGAAAGATATAGTTTAAACAAGAAAAGTATTTAAAACACAAAAATTCAAACATAAAAATATATTCGCTCATTAGTAAAAGAATCCTCTAATACGGATGTGTTAACAGAAATTTGCATGTGTTTAGAAAAGTTTACTTTAAATATATAGCATAATAAAGATGTATTGTACTGTATTTCAAAATTAATTTTTGGAAAAGGTAATTAAAACATGAGTACAAACCATGTAAATAAAATAAATCTATTATTTTAAATTTTTAGAAAATGATAAGCAAATACTTCCTCTTTATTTTGCCGAGTAAATTATTTATATTGAGTGGCTGATTTCATTTTAACAGACAGTCTAAAATAAAACTTTACTTGGCTATTTAAAATTTCGTTTTCATCTAGACAACACAATTAAATTGAACTGGAAAACTGTACTGCTACAACACATTTAAGTATCCACACTGTGCCTTTGCTTTTTATTTTTCATTTTCACTGCAAACAAATTAACAAACAATCTTCATTTAACATGGCGATCATCGTCTGCTGCTACTCGCTTGTAATCATGATGAAATAAACCGCGTGCATCAGTATAATTCGTCCTGATTGGATGAAAGAGTTAACCTTGAAAACAGTTTCCCCCATTCTCGTTTGATTATAACGTACGGAGGGCAGAATCACTCTACCACTGAATATCGTTATGAAAGAGATTTCGATCGAAAAAATAACGATCGGTTTGTCTTTTTAACGAACAGGCCAGAATAGACCCACAGGACGGCATTTCCCCGATCGTCTTACGTAGCGATATTCTTACATATATCCGGCGATGTTTTAACATTAACATTGTTTCCCTTAGTTATAACTATTGCTATTATTATTTTTTTCCCCGATTAATGGTTAAAAATAAATCTCATTCTGTACATTTATACGGATTTTCCTATTTTATTGCTATACCAAAAATCATTTAAAAAAGAAAAGGAAGAAGAAATGTTGGAAAAAAACATAATGACACTATATCATGCAAAAATCTATTAACATACTGATAATTTCACAATAGCCAAAGTTAACTAAATAAATGACACTGTTCGGCATAAAAATTGCCCCAACACCCTTTTTGCAAGTTATTATGTAAAATGACCTCCTGAATCCGAATAGGACGCCCATTTTGCCCTATCATGCACCCGCCGTTTTTTAGAGACAGTGTCCTATTTTTATCACTTTTCGGTAAATTTTTGTCTATAAATTTGATTTTTACGGGGGGAGAGGATTATTTTAACTGTTAAATATCTTCTGAGGGGCTGGAGTTGTAAAATTCTAAAACATAAACATTTGCGGCAAGGGGAAAATCTAAGGGAGGATTTCTCACTGAAATTATGCATTACATTGCTTACATTTTTTAAATCTATTGTTAATGTTTTTATTAAACATAATATATTTTTGTTTTTAAGTATTAAATTAATTCTTTTTCGTTCTCCAAATCAAATTCATGGCCATAGAATTACTGTACAGTGATAAAAATTGAGGGAGGGGATGGTGTCCCGAGAAAACTGTGGGTGACAAGGCAAAATGGGAGTCATATCCGGATTCAGGAGGTCATTTTACATAAGAATCAGCAAGAATTGTATCAGAACTCGATTTTTTTTTTTTTTTTTTTCAGTGCAGTGTAATTTAAGGAGGTTCGATTTTTAAAATAAGCCAAATCATGTCGCCACAATTATTTTCATGTTTTATTTCTCTTTCAAGCCATGCAATTATCCTTAAAATCTAATCTTACAGTTGTTAAAAGAGTCACAGGACATTGTATCTTCAAACAATTCGAGTTTTTTTTTTTTTTTTTTTTTTTTTTTTTTTTTTGGCATCTATATATTAATAGGCAAGCATAAAATTTGTTGTCCCTTTTTAACATATTAATTTTGGGAGTAGAGGGTTGAAAATGGTATCATTCGAAAGGTATGGTTAGCCGGAAGGTGCGAATACAAATATTATTTTCTTACGATGTCAAGAAGGTATTTAAAAATACATTTATTTTTTATGCATTTTCCCCCATTTTTCCCTTTCATACACATATTCCTTTACATTAAAAAATACCTAAAAGTGGAAAGTTGTTAAATCTGGCAATTTCATAAAACTCAAATAAAACCATAGACACAGTAATTTGTATAATGTAGCATCACTATACGCAAGCGAAGTGATGACGTCACTGGCCGCTTTTGGATCCACGAAAAAGATTTCCTATGTTAATCGTCCATTGGATTTTTGTAAAAAAATATTAAAAATTAACGGAAATTATCTCCCGATTTTAATTCCCATATTTGGGTAGAGTTATATATAAGTTACTGTCTACATGTGTTATATTGAGTTATTTTTGTTGTAAAACTGGTAAAATTTTAATTTATATTTGAAAAACTTTAGAAAAAAAAATGGCAAACTTCCAGTTTCGAATGTAAACATAAACATTTCATTTCAAAGGGTGATATTTGCACAATAAATATCGAACTAATATACTAAATAAAAGAAAAATGGTAAATATTCTATCATAATTTGAAATTAAATTTGTTTTCAAATGTTTAAATGAAGTATGTGATATGATATACTAATATGTTGCAGCGGAAAAGATTTAATATCTGTCGTTCTTGGCAGAAAAAAAAATCACCAAATTATCTTCACGAACATATTTAATTCCTTTCAAAAATCATGGTTATTTTAACAACGCATATTAAGAGAGCAATCAATAATATGAAAGAATATTTCATACGACAGATATTACGAAAATATACATCTGGTATGCATATTTTCGTATTACGTTTTTGATCGCCAAGTACAAAAAACTCCAAGGGTGACATTGGTTTGAAATTTAGAATTAAATTTTTGTCAATTTGACTGCAAGATAACTTAATCTAGCACATGTGCACGATAATTAATTTATAATTATATCTAAATATGGGGATTAAAATCAGGAAATAATTTTCCTAAATTTTTATTATTTTTTTACAAAAAATCCGATGGACGATTATCATAAAAAATCTTTTACTTAGCTCCAACAACGGTCAGTGAGTCGCACATTGTTTGCGTATATCTTTGCATCTGTAAGAAAAAAGTAGAAGATAGGGAAAACTTTTGATTTTCGGTTTTCGATAAATTTACACGTTTTGGGATTTCCTTGTATTTCAATTAACTGAAATCGACTACTTGTTTTTAAAAAAGTTGATTTATTGCTAACTGCTGCATGTATAAGAAGAAAGTAGACGATACGAAAATATTTCGAATTCCGTTTTTCGCTGAATTTACATGTTTTGAGCTTTCCTTACGTTTCAATTAACTGAAATTGACTACTCATTTTTTTTTTTTTTTTTTTTTTTTTTTTTTTTTAAGTGGATTTATTGCTAGCTTTTGCGTGTATAAGAAGTAAGTAGAAGATACGGAAAAACTTTTGATTTCCAGTTTTCGATAAATTTACACGTTTTGAGATTTCCTTGCATTTCAATTAACTGAAATTGACTACTTATTTTTTAAAAAAGTTGATTTATTATTCTTTCCTCTGCATATATAAGAAGAAAGGATAAGATTCAGAAAAATTTGAGATATTTGGTTTTCGATAAAATTACACATTTTGAAATTTCCCGAACTCAATTCGACCAATTTTACAAAATATTTTTCTTTTTGAGTTCAAACTCTGTACTTTATGAACCAATTGAATTAATTTAACAGAATTTGATATTTGGTTGGACCTTTGATTGACATGGTACCGATTAGCTTTTGAGCTGTATTACCCAACAAGTGGCTTTTTCACATTGCGATTTTCTCTCATTTCAGGAAAGGCTCAACATCTACAGAGAGAAATATATTAATTAAAACTCTGCTGATTCAGTTAGAGTGCATATCGGCAAACAATTGCCGCAACTGTGTTGCAATTTAATTCCGTTTAGGATAAGGCAATAACTTTGCTTTGCCTTGCTTTGCAATATATATATATATATATATATATATATATGTATATATAAATGGTCGAGTTTCGACCACTGTGCGATACTAGTTTATTTAAATACTTCAATCAATTCTAAATCCAACACTAAATGCTGCATTTAAATATTCACATTATTTACTGAGTTATAAGCGTTTATACAATATTTACTCACTAAAGTTAAACAATTCAGATTTCCTAACTGTTGGCTTTTATTTCAGTGCCCCCCCCCCTTTTTTTGACTAATATTTACACGCTGTGGTATGTTTACATCTGGCTTCGTAACATGCTTATTTCGATTGTGATTTCACATCCTCATTTTGCATTATTTTATTTTATTTTTATTATTTTATTTTATTTTATTTTATGTTATAATTCAAAACTTCATTTTCATAGCATTTAGAATTGAATAAGAATAATATGAATAAGAAAATTATAAATAAGAGATTAGGAAAATAAAAGGTAGGTATAAACAGGGTTCGAAGATACCGCTAAAAAAACGTTCAAACGGTATAATCATAAAAGTGTACAAGAAGTGCTGAATAAAACGATTTTATTGAAAAAATAATAAATTAACACGCATTTTTAAAGTATTAAATTTTATTATACAAAAAAACCTAAATTACTTTTCAGTGCATATTTTGTGCATATTACCATTTTTTACTTACATAGAATACGTAGTACAACGAGAAATAGCTTGTTTTTAATGACCACCCTGTAAAAATATTTTATTCACAAAAGCTTTATTATGAAAATGTTGCATGTCAAAATATCCAAATCGTGTCCTAAAGAATATGTCCACTTTTTATGCCGAAGTTAAATTTAAATATGCTTGTGCCTACAAAAAGAACGCCGCATAACAAACTGCATGGGCTATTTATATCTTTTCAGCTCGCGGATTTTAAGAACACTAAATTGTATGTCTTTTGCATAAAATACAAAAGCGAATTTCGCGTTCTATTTTATATCCTAAACTTATTTTTCGTCAACATGGAAATACATATATTCAATGTGCTACGTTCCAAGCATATTTTTCTTGTGACATTTTTGTTGTTTGGAATTATTATTTTGCTTGAATTACTAAAACGCTTTTATTATATTTAGCATGGTTGAACTGGTTGAAATAAATTAAAATTATTTAACTAAAAGAAGTAACAGATGTTACACATATATACACTTTTTAGTAGTATGGATAAAATGGAGCGCTGAAGAAATATTAAAGCTTAATAAAAATATAACTGAATGCATAAAAGTTAAAATCACTCATATAGAATTTTAAAATAATTTTGGGTTGGTTGGTTGAGTTTTACGTCTCACTAGTGCTGCGCAATGGGCAATTGGCGATGGTCTTTGATTCACCCGTAGAGGTGGTTCGGAGACATGCCATCACAATTTTGATCCTCCACAAAAGGGATGGCTCTCCCTCTTCAGTGACCCCCAAATGTATAATTTTGATGGGAACATGGAAGACATTGCGACCACAAGAGATTTTACATGCACCACCCGCCATTAGTGTACACGACGGTCTTTGGCCGGCTCGAGTACCGAACCCGCAATCTTCCAATTACGAGCCCGGCGCTCTACCATTTGGGCTACCACGGCCCCAAAGTAAGTTTGGGAAAACTTACATTAAATACTCGTATGAAACACTATTCTTGAAGATTCTAAATAAAAAAAACAATAAACATCTTACTGCATTAAGCTTGGTAACAAGCTTATGCATCAAATATTATTGCTTATGCATCAATTATTACTTTATGCATGAATTTTTAAATATTTTTTTCTTGTTACAATCGTTTTTTAAACTTTTGGTTCTTCTCTGGTGAATAGAATGCAGCTTTAATCCAAAATTTAACAAACGGTATTTCAGAACTTTATCTGAATGCAGAAGGGACTTTAAATTACTTAGTAGATGTGAGTGCGTAGTTACTGCTTTAGTCATGTTTTCGCGGTTTTTTTTTTTTTTTTTTTTTTTTTTTTTTTTTTTTTTTACCCGATGAAGCTCCGTACTATTATTTTTACCTGAAACAACTGATGTGACTTTATTCCAATTTATTATGTTTACTCATAAAATTATTTACTAAAGTAATTAATATTTGAATTTATCAGGTTAATTAATAGTTGTTTTAAACCAAATATTTTGCAAAAATTAAAATGCTATATATATATTTTTTTTTTCAACACATTTAAAATCAGCTATGTGCTTAATAGCCATTTTAAAAATTAGTTTAGTAATATACAAAATAAAATATGACGTGAAGTCTGAATATTTTATAAGTTATCTATTCAGTTGGAAAATGAATTTTATAAAAAAAAACTAGTGTGCAGTCGTATTAGAAAAATTTCTTCTATTTCACTTTAAATAACAGCGCATTCTACCAGTTAACGTGTACAAAAATTTGATCAACACATGATCTCAGAATAAACATTTTACATATGTTGTTTGGTGTAATTTTACGCAATAGATGCGGAGATATAGCTATCCAAAAAATCACAGAAAGTGAGTAAAAGCAGCACATCTTGTTAGCAGGCGTGTATCAAAATTGTTTTGGCATAGTTTATTATAATGACCATATCACATATCAAATTCGGTGTACTTATACACTGTAGAAGCTGAGATATAACCTTCCGGGAAACGCGATAAAACAATACTATTAAAAACATTATTATTATTTTTTTTTTATTTCTTATTAAATAATTTTAAAATTAAAATGAAGTTTTTACTTAATATTTTTTTAATCACTTATCCGATTGAGCTAAATAATGCAGCATTCGCTAGATTTTGTCCTTATATTTAGTATACCAATTTTTAATAAAATGTAATAAACTGGACAGATACAATGACAAACATTCAATTTTATATATTTTGAATAAAAACAAAAATCTTTGCACTTTCATTCAAAGTGTAAAACAATAAAATCCGACAACGCAAAATCACTCTCAGAAAGAAATATTTCTGTCGTACTTATATAATTGTATAATTAAATGTTCAATCAAAATTTTGTAATATCACTTTCAATGACTTTTTTTTTGTTTTCAAATTGTTCTCTTAAATATAGTTTTATTTTTTGAAGAAATTGTTTTGAAGATTTGATAAAATGCTATTTATACATTCACCCATAAATCATATTTTTGAATGTTTTAAAGAATGTATTTAAAAAAAATAATAATAATTCTTTAAAGAATAACCAGTTCTTTATCACACAGATAATAATTATTCATTGTTTGAAAAAATTCTACATTCAAATCAATTAATACTTTTTATTATCAATAGAAGTTAATTTGGAACAAAGAAATCATTTAACTTTTCAAATTTATTAAGTAAATATAAATTGCCCTTTCAAACATTACAAACTTACTTTAGAAGTTTATTGTTTCATTTAAACTATTTTAAATTATTTGTTAAATAATAAAATGTGAACAATTAATTATTAATAATAGTTTTAGTATTTGATTTCGCGTATCAACCACAATTCGAGATATTTAATATTGTTCTAATCCATAAACGAAAAATTAATTTTATTCTGATCATTAATAATCTAAGTGAAACTTATTCATTGGGAATATTTTTTTACTGAAAATAAATAAATAGCAGTAACGTAGCATTTGTTATGCAAATATTTTTAAAGGTATTCAGGAAACTTAGTTACATAAATGAATATTTCATTTTAAGAAAATTAAAGAGGAATTTCATTAAATTATCAATTATTTGTTCCTGTTCTTTTACCATTAAGTGCATTTACTGTAATTTACAACAGAAAATTTTAATAATATTAAATTGATGCAGATGATTCATTAAAAATAGATTTTTAACAATTATATTATTGCATTAATATTAATATTATTTAAATTAATCCTATTTTTCAGTAGCATTGTGATAATTGAAATTATTTTAACAATTATTAAAAAGATTCATTACATGGCTTTCTACTGCAGGTTTTGTACATTAACTATAATTTATTCTTAAATCACCATCAAAATTATTCAACTCCAAACCTCATTGTTTAAAAGTTTGTAGGGTAAGTGCACCAGTGATTGACACTTTTAGAGCAATCTCTGATGTTTTTAATGTTCTAGTCATCAGAAAATATTTTTAGAAATCTTAAGTTAGTACATATGGCATGAAAGACATTCAGAACCCCATATATGTTAAAATATATGCATTTGATATCAATTATTTTTTTATGAATTTTTATTTGACACCCACTCAATATTCCAGTAATAGACACTGCCATTTCTTCATTTTATCAGTAATTGGCCCCCTATGTTCCAGTGCTTGACACTGCTAGTTATTCATTTTACCAGTTATTAGCACCCTATGCTCCAGTGTTTGACATAAAATGTTAAAATTCTTATATGCAAAATATATGATTTTATTATTTTTCTTATTTATGAATTGTTTCTGGATAGATGTCAATTACTGGAGCATGCCAATCACTGGAGCACCTACTCTATAAAACCATTTATTATATCTTGCTTTTGTACTTTTTGCTACAAACGTACATAAACTTTAAATTATCATTGAATTAGAATGTCAATGCAATGCACATTTTAATTCACCTAGTTTAAAATAACATCTTTTTAAACTACTTCTGATTTCAGAGCTTTATTCGACTGAAAAAAGTATGTAAAATTTTTAAAAGTGCATTACACTACACTATAGGTTAAAAGTACTAAAAGATTTGCATGCGATTAGTTTTTTTTTTTTTTTTTAATTATTCAAAAACTTATATCTTAATAAAATGTTTTCAAACACTGGATATTTAAAGAACAAGGACTTCCTCGAACTTTTCATTGAAGATTAGGTTACGACAATAATTTGGGGGGCGTTAAGTAAAAAGGGAAAATATTTGAGATTTCCCCCAAAAAAGCACTTTTTTAAATGCCACTATTAGTTCACACTCTTCTTATATATATCTTATACAAATCTTGCAATCGATTTTTCACTAACTTCCCGACTAGCTAGAAATTTGAAACTTTCAAGATTGCTCAGAACACGGTGACAACACAATACTTCGAAGTCCGATTTTCGAATTTTCGATTTGTTTTCTTATAATGAATTAAAATATGAAAATAATAACATCCTAATAGCGTTAAAAGAGCCATTAAAATATTAGCTATAATTTAATTGTTGCCAAAAAAAAAAAAAAAAAAAAAAAAATACGAGTTCATTTTCTTTCGACATAAAAATAAATGCATTTAATTAAACGTGAAGATTAAAAAATTATGAAAAGTTAAATTAGGCATCTCACAAAAACTGACTTCATTATTAGTTAAAAAATTTTATGCACATTGATAAAAGCTCTATGATTCACATAGAATAATAATAAAGGAAGAAGGAGCATAAGTGTTTCTACATAAGCTGTTGTATTGCCACAGCAAACAGCGATAATAGCGCTGAGGATGGGTGCCCTACTTCAAGTTTGAGAGGAGCAAAAGTAGCTTTCGCTGGCATTTCACTAGAAGGGGTTTGTAAGCATTAAGAGTATTGGCGTGCTCCTTCTTCCTTTATTATTATTCTATGATGATTCATCAGAAAATTTAAAACATGTTATATAAAAAGTTTTTATCTTATAATTCTTTTTATTTAATTTTGCACGCGCGCATTTTATTTCCTAATTCAAAATTATTTAAAAAAAGAAAAAATTTTTCGATAGTGTTTGTAAGTAGGAATTGACTTTAAAAAAATTTCTTTTATATTACTTGTTTATATTACTTGTTTATATTTAATTGTTTATATTTATTTCTTTATATTTACTTGTTTTTATTTCGTTCATCATATTATTTTAACTTGATGGTTCTTCGTCATTTTAAACATGAGTAATATTTCTTCAAAATAAAAAAATAAATTGTGCGTTTAAACACATTTTTAAAGTAGTTGAGCTGCTTGCGAGGAATAATACGCCAAAATTTTAATCATCGGAAATTTCCTTATAAAAATTAATCCATAATTAACTGTTTTTTTTTTTTTTTTTTTTTTTCCTAAATGACAATCGACATATAAGAAATAGTAATATAGTATGTGAAAATTTGATAAATATAAACGAATTGTTTTCAGAGACATAGTAGTCTCGAATAAAACAAAAAAAAAAAAAAAAAAAAAATGTGTTTTTTAATGTCTTTAAGAGTCCTGTGACCCATTAAGAAAATGAAATGATCTGTAATTGTAGGATATGTCAGTACAAGCATCGCACAATTGTCTTGCGAATCACTTTGTGTAAAAATAGAATAGCGAGTTAAATTAAAAAAGTATTTATTAAATAGCTTAAAAAACAATCAACATGTTTCTTAATTATAATATACAATTTTTTTAAAGAAAATTATCCCCACTTTTAGATAAATTGAAAAAAACACTTTTGAAATAATACACTGCATTCAGAATACAAATACATAAAATATTTCTTAAAATAGTTTAAATTTATCCAAATTTATCTTTCATGAAGTACACAAAGTAACTAATGAAATAAGAAAAACAACCTTTTACGACTCCATGCTTTTCATCTCCGGAGCACTTTCACAGGGTTACCCCAGCGTTCTCAACGGCACGTTGGTGCTTGAAGTTTTCGAAATTTCGGAAACTTCAAGCACCAACGTGCCGTTGAGAACGCTGGGGTACCCCGGTATAAATCCTTCAGTAAACCAGTGAAGGATTTCTATACCCCGGTGAAAACGTTCCGGACATGAAAAGCATGGAGTCGTAAAAGGTCGTTTTTCTTATTTCATTAGTTAAACTCTAAATTGATTGTTTATTTCATTCTATAAAATATTTTTTTTATTTTTTACTTATTTATTCATTTTATTTTCTTAATATATATAAAAATAAATAATTATTTTTGTTCAATAAGTTACTCAACTTTTCTTTTTAAAGTAATTTAACATAATAACACTTAAGGAAAAAAAAAGTTTAATTTATAAAACCTTAAGGGGACTTCGCACTTTTGTCTTGGCACTACTGATGGTTTGATATAAAAGCTTATAGGGGATGAGAACCGTGTATTATGGACCATCGTGTAATACGGACCATGAGGAAATTTGTATGTTCAACACTAGATGGTTAAATCATCTCATTGCCTTTAGTGAATATTATTGTTACACAAACCATGGAGTGACATGTACATGCATACCTGAATTTGGACAATTATGAAATCGAGTTTTCGGTTTTTATGATCATTGATGTGACAAGTATGATAAAATGGAAGTATTACCTTCTGCTGTTAGGTAATTGTATTATAATTTTCACGTTAATAGTAGCAAATGTACTTATTTTATGAACAATTTAGACATGCGTTTCATGGGCATCAATTTGCATAGCGATTTTTGATTGGAAACCACGTTACTCTGTTTACGCGTATAATATGAACCATGCTGTGTTGTGTAATATGGACCCGTGGTCCATAATAGAAACAGAGAGATTTTGTTAATGCTTAGCGTACATATATCGCATACTCAAAAATTTGAGGCTATAGAATAGGCCAGGGAAGCAATGGTAATCAAATTATCACTTCTTTTGCACACTACCCATTGGATATAACCTTTAGACCTCCCCTTTTTTTTTTCGTCCATTTCTACTCTTCCCAAGAGATGTACAACTGTATGAGGTAACATGCTGGACAGTTCGTTTCACAATTCCAAGTGCGTCAACTGTTGGGAAACGGAAAGGACCACTATGGACCACTTGGTCCATATTACACATACGTTCGTGTAATATGGACCACCGATACGTAAATAAATTAATTATTTTCTGCAATTATTAATAGTTCCCAGAGTACTTTACCAAGTTTAAACTATGTAACTATGCAATTGTAATGAGCAGCTACCAAATTAAATCTTTTTATTTTAATAATTTAAGTTCTATGAGCATTCTTGCTTAGGAGGTCCATAATACACGGTTCTCCCTTATTTCTGTTTTATATTTAAAAACTGAGCTCTTTTTGTAATTTCCAATAAAATATGCATTCAGGCAACATCTTATGGTTTTTGATATACATATATTATCATAGGGATTTGAAATCTTTAAATTGTGTTTTCTCACTTTGCATTTTTTCATGTATTAATGATTTTCAAAATGCTAAAACTTCTACAGATATCTAAGAAAATATTTTTTTTTTATGTTTAATAGAACCTACTTAAAAGAATGAAGGGTGGATTTTGCAATATCTTAAAAAAAAAAAAAAAAATTAAAATTTAAAAAAATTAAAAATAAAATGTAAAAAACTCATTTCCCCCCCGTAATTATTACATAAACATACACTTTTTAATTTTTCTTCTCAAAAACTACTTGATAATTTTCAAAATCCATGCCTAATTCTTTTAATAACTTCTATTAAATAATAAATAAATAAATAAATTAAATCAAAATTTAAATTAAATCTCCTCTTAAATATTTGTAGAAATTTTAGAATTTTGCTGAAGATCCTGAATCCATGAAAAAATGCAAACTGAGCAAACGCCATTTAAAGATTTCAAAACTGTAAAAAAAAAAAAAAAAAAAAAAAAAAAAAGTATCAATAACCATAAGAGGTGTTGTCTGAGTATATATTTTATTGAACAAACATAATAAAGTTCCATTTATAAATCTTAAACGGAAATATAAGCTTTTATATAAAAACTTCTGTTGTACAAATTCCACTTAATTTTTTTTTTTTTTTTTAATGCTTCTTCAGAAAAAAATCTTTTTCTGTCCTGCAATACTTTTGACCAATAGTGCATGTATTTATTTTATTTTATTTTATTATTATTAATATTATTTAATTCGGAAGAATAAATAGACACTTATGAAAATAATTAACTTAGTTATAGTATCTACAATTTAGTCTAAACGATTGTATTAGAAGAAATAATATCTAAAGGTAAGATTCAGGTCATTTATCCAACGACGTGACTTCATAATTCTCGAATAAAACCATTCCAATCGGAAACGATTATAGAGGTTGGCTAAAAGAATATGCTCTAATATAATTGCTAAAACATATGGAGCTGCATGTGTTTTATATCGCAATAAAAACGTGTATTTCTAGTATTTAAAACGTGTAATTTTATTATTTACTCTTTTTGAAATAAAGCGATTAAAAAGAAGTTCGCTAACTTTCTAAAATTAGCAAAAATTATGCTTATTTTGGAAAAAATTAGTAAATTTGTATATATATATATTGTTTTTTCCTTATGCTAAGCACGAGAATTTAGTTATCTTCGCTCTGTTTATTCTTTTCTTTTCTTTTCTTTTTTTTTTCACTCGAAATTCTAAGCTTATTTCATTTTAAGAAATAATTTTGTATCAGCGTATCTACTTAAGGAGCGTATAAATTAAACATGCAAAATATTTAGCTATTAGCTTATCTATCTTTTGGCTACCCAGAATAGAATTTAACTAAACTTTCTATATTTTATTAAGTACTGACTATTACATTACTTATTTATAAGTATAATAACTTAAAAATTCTGATCATTTCCATTAGACATATTCACCTAGTAGATAATCGTACTAACACTTTTACAGTTACAAAATGATTTTTACGGAAAAGTGAGAATGTAGTTCGTAAAGAAACGGACAGGTTCACGTCGATGAATGTTCTTTATTCAACGTAACCTATCGAATCAGTAAAACAAAACTGTTATTACATTTACAACGAATATTCTCGAAAACAGTCCAATAATATTTTTAATTCTTCGAATATTCTGAAAAAAATCCAATGAGCCTGTCACTCGTACACTGTAAAAAAAAGTCCTGTTTGCTGTCGTTTGCTGCCAGAAATTTTCTGTAATTCAGAAAAATACGTTCTATCAACGGAAAAATTACGTTGATGGAACGTATTTTTCTAAATTACAGAAAATTTTTGGCAGCAAACAGGACTATTTTTTGCTAGTGTACTGGAAAAGTCCCTATTCAACGAATGTTCTGGAACAGCCCAAGAAAACATTCACTTGTTCCACAGGAGTAAAACAAATGTCATCAAATACTCCAGAGCAGAATTTTTCGCTAGCTCACGAACATATTTAGTGGTTTAGAGCACAATCTCCAAAGTGCAATTGCTCATAATAGGCCTCTGAAACACTTTGAATCGCAGTAACTTTACACTTTCCCTCTAGAAGTCAACTCACTTCTTTTATACCTTTTGGCGATAGAGCTTGGCGGTAATTCTATTGAGAATCCCATGGAAGGTTCTTGATCTCAGCTGCTATGCGTCGGAGAGCTTCGAAACTTCTAGAACCCTAAACTACTGTTTTTCGCGAAATTTTGTCGCCAAGACGCTAAATGTTTCGCCAAGGCTGACCTCACTAAAAGTGAATAAACTGACTCTTTTTTCTTCACTTTGTCTGTAAAACGACTTTCACTTCAATAGGAAAACTGATGCAGGGAAAAGACTTAATCCATTGTAACACTATTGTACAAACAATGCCTTTTAACTTTTAAATTCAGCTACTTACTTTCTTTGATTCATTCTTTTTTCCGCTACCTCTTTCCATCAAGGTTCAACTATTCCAATTAATGCAATTTTCTTTACACAGAATATTCATTCGTTGTATTAAACAAGATAGGTATATGATCCGATTTAGGTCTTTCCAAGTAAAATGTTTTTATAAAAAAGATTTGTAGATAAAAATTGCTTATTTCCAACAGAAATTCACTATTTTCATCCATAATAAACTGAAAATATATTCTAGAATTGCCATCTAGAATCTAAATTGTGGCTCTAGTAAAAATAGCTCCATGTCGTCCTTATAAATTCTAGTTCCTTTTACCGGCGAGTTCTAAAAAACTCTATTAAAATTCTAGAGCGTTTTCCTGCATTATCGTGGTTAAACGTATTTAAAAATCTCTAGAAATAAATGCAAGCACAAGCCGCGAGATTTAGTAACATTAAATTTCTTTTATGATCCCTTGCCATATAATTCTGGAGAATTTTCTTTGCTTCTTACACTAAGGATATCCAGGGGTGTTTGTGGCCCCGGAAATTGCTACCAGAATTTTTTAATAGTAATACTATTGGCAGTTTTCTAGTAAAGTTTTGCAATTATATATAACCAAATATACAATGCATAATTATTGGTGGGAAATAAAATAAAAAACCCGGAACGCAAACACCCCTGGATATCTCATTCAAACGTAAAAATTTTAGAATTTTGTTTTCTGAATAAAATTTCTTTCTTTTTAGTTCTTTTTTTTTCTTTTTTGAACATGTCACTTTTTATTTTAGTAAAAAATTAATAAATAAATATTTCTTTTTTTTTTTTTTTTTATTAAAATTAGAGTCCTGTGTTTATTTAATTAAATATTTAAATTTATTTTGTAAAAATGTTTACTAAGATAAAAAGCGACATGTTTAAAGAGTGAAATTTAATAAATAAATAAACTAAAAACAAGATTTTTTTTTTTTGTGGGGGGGGAGGGGACTATTAGTCATCATTTGCGGATTTTTATGATACCAGTTTTACGATAGTTTGACATCTATCGAAAATATAATTGAATAATTTGAAAGCGATGTTATAATCCGAAAAAAAAAAAAAATAATAATAATAGTCCTCGGTACTAAACTAAATTCTGCTTTTGCCAGAATTTAATGAAAATCTTTTTTTTTAAGGGAAAAAAAAAAAGAAAATTGACAATAATCAGTATGAAAACGGACACTATCAATTTTTTTTTTTTTTTTTTTTAGCCCATTATTTACACAGTTTATTACATAGTATTCTTTTTTTCTTTTCCATTATTGATAGTTTATCATGACATTTGTACACTCTTTATTATTATTATTATTATTATTATTATTCTAAATAATTTTAAATTAATTATCCTTTTAAGAGAATGAAAAAAGTTTGTATCTAACTGATGTGCTTCCTTAACATTTCCCCTTTAGTAAACCTGTAAAACTATTTTGCGCATATTGTTGAAAAAAAAAAAAATAATAATAAACATAATTTAAATGGGCTTTTTATATAAATTTGATTTTTTTTTTCTAGAAAAACACATATACAAAAAATACTATAATATTTTACATGTAAAATTATATTTTACAACCAGAAATATTTTAAACTCGAAATACCGTTATCAGCAAACAACAGAACTTTCAGCATTGCGAATATAACATTTGTAATGTTAAAATATGTAAGAAAATGCAAATACACATAAAGAATATGTCGTTTTTAAATAAAAAAAGAATTACTTTTAAACTTTGAGAATACAAATCTCTTTCAAATGGCAAAATAATAATAACATTTTTTGATACATATGGATATTATGCAAAAGTAAATACAAAATACATTTTTGTTGCATTGAAAGACATTTTTTATGACGTTTACAAAAATTTTCTTGCTAGTGAAGGAAAAAGTGCTTTTTAAAAATCTTTCTTTAAAAATATATTTAAACAAGAAATAAAAGTCATGCTGGTTGCTTAGATTATTAGCAATTTTAATATTTTTTTCTTAAAATCTAGTTAATAAATTTCAAGATTCACCCCTAATTCTTTTAAGCAGATTCTATTAAAAATTAAATAAATAAATAAATAAATATTTTCTTAAATATTTGTAGAAGTTATAGCATTTTCAAAATCACGAGTTCATGGAAAAAGGCAAACTGTGAAACGCGATTTAAAGATTTCAAATCGGCAAAAAAAGGGTGTACAAAAGGGGCCATGGTCGCCGCTCTGCCACCGCTGAGGGGTCCGTAATCGACCGAGTGGAGGAAAATCCAAATATGAGTTTACGCATACTTGCGAGAGAAGGTGGAATCTCCCAAAGTAAAGTGAGGAATGTTTTTCGCAAAAACGAGTATCATCTATACCACTTCACACCGGTGCAAGAATTACGCCGCTCAGATTTCCAAAAGCGGGAAACATTCGGCCGCTGGCTTTTAGAGCGAGATATTGAGGAACACCATTTCCTTAGAACGTTACTGTGGACAGATGAGTAATTTTTCACTTGGGATGGCATGTTAAATTTACATAACTGGCATCATTACACTGAACAGAATCCATTTGTAACACGAAACGCATCGTTCCAGACGTGATTCAGCTTAAATGTTTGGCTTGGTGTGGTTTGCGATCGCTTGATAGGCCCACATGTATTCCAAGGTCATCTGACAAGCAATACATATTTGGAGTTTCTGGAACATCATCTGCCAGGATTACTTGATGTCATTCCTGTACCCCAACGAGCAGAAATAATTTTCAAACACGATGGGGCCCCTGCACATTCTTCCAATGCCGTTCAGGACTTCTTGACTCAGCAGTATTCGCGATGGATTGGTCGTAATGGACGAATTCCTTGGCCACCTAGCTCGCCAGATCTCACTCCATTGAACTTCTGTGTTTGGGGTTTCCTAAAGCAAGAAGTTTACCGCACAGAAGTTGCCAGTTTGCAAGATTTAAGCAGCCGGCTCGATGATGCAATAATAAAAAACTGAAGGATGAGCTTTCGCTAAGAGCTACTTCCGTTCGTAAGCGGGCAAGGGCATGTATCATGTGTGGGAGGTAACGAATCAGCAGCGGCACTAAATTTCACACATCCTTTCGAATGCATATGTGCTTTAATCATAAACGTAAGATACGTCTTTTTTTTTTTTTTTTTTGCATATTCCTTTGTGAAAGACGTGAGAAACGTCATACTTCTTTTGTTTCCATTCCATTGTGTTTGTAAACTTAATACAACTGCTACTTTTCTTGTTTGTCTCTAAAACTTTCTTTTTTGCATCTGACACAATAGCGGGCTGAAGGCGGACATGAAATCAGGAACGACCATGGCACCCCGTGAGTCTCCTTCTCGACGAACTTCGAGTTCAGTGATGAATATATTTCAAACAAAAGGCTAAATTTCTCCTGAACTAGAACATCGATATGGCTTATTGTGGGCTTATTCTAAAGCCTGTGGAATGGAGAACTTTTTGGTAAATTTGACCGATTGTAGCTTGAACGGTGTTTGCAGAATTGCCGGTTAAAGAATTTGGTAACAACTCGATTTTAAACTTCGCCAATGTTTTAGCGCTTGTAGCTCGCCGTCAGATTAAGGTATCCTGATGTAAATGGTGTCACCCGATAGGAGTTTTTCTGCACTTTCCAAATATGTGCTTATTTTGCGTGTAAGTCTTTCAGAAAGCTCACAAATTTGGGTTTTTTCAGACGGGATGGAAAAAAAACAGATTTTTCTTCTATCTACCATGACTCGGAAACGGTTAGAGACAGGACAGGGTTGGTGTTTTATGCTCCCCATGGGCTGTTCTATCACCTCTTTGCATTTGGCAGATTATGTCAAACTCACCCTGTATATATATATTTAGTTAGTTAGATTTTCAATATCAAGATGATATAACTTTTATTTAATTTGTGTTTATGTTAATGCAAAGAGTTTTTAACACACATCAACAATGTTTTAAAGTGACGATAAATTCAGTTTGTCTGCACTGAGGAAAAAAAATAAGACGCTTTCATTTATTCGCGATGGATTGGTCGTAATGGACCAATTCCTTGGCCACCTTGCTCGCCAGATCTCACTCCATTGAACTTCTGTGTTTGGGGTTTCCTAAAGCAAGAAGTTTACCGCACAGAAGTTGCCAGTTTGCAAGATTTAAGCAGCCGGCTCGATGATGCAATAATAAAAAACTGAAGGATGAGCTTTCGCTAAGAGCTACTTCCGTTCGTAAGCGGGCAAGGGCATGTATCATGTGTGGGGGGTAACGAATCAGCAGCGGCACTAAATTTCACACATCCTTTCGAATGCATATGTGCTTTAATCATAAACGTAAGATACGTCTTTTTTTTTTTTTTTTGCATATTCCTTTGTGAAAGACGTGAGAAACGTCATACTTCTTTTGTTTCCATTCCATTGTGTTTGTAAACTTAATACAACTGCTACTTTTCTTGTTTGTCTCTAAAACTTTCTTTTTTGCATCTGACACAATAGCGGGCTGAAGGAGGACATGAAATCAGGAACGACCATGGCACCCCGTGAGTCTCCTTCTCCACGAGCGTCGAGTTCAGTGATGAATGTATTTCAAACAAAAGGCTAAATTTCTTCTGAACTAGAACACCGATATGGTTTATTGTGGGCTCATTCTAAAGCTTGCGGAATGGAGAAGTTTTTGGTAAATTTGACCGATTGTAGCTTGAACGGTGTTTGCAGAATTGCCGGTTAAAGAATTTGGTGACAACTCGATTTTAAACTTCACCAATATTTTAGCGCTTGTAGCTCGCCGTCAAATTAAGGTATCCTGATGTAAATGGTGTGCCCCGATAGGATTTTTCTGCTCTTTCCAAATATGTGCTTATTTTGCGTGTAAGTCTTTGAGAAAGCTCACAAATTTGGGTTTTTTTCAGACGGGACGGAAAAAAAACAGTTTTTTCTTCTATCTACCATAACTCGGAAACGGTTAGAGATAGGACAGGGTTTATATGGTGTTTTATGCTCCCCATGGGCTGTTATATCACCCCCTTTCGTTTGACAGATTATGTCAAACTCACCCTGTATATATATATTTAGTTAGTTAGATTTTCAATATAACTTTTATTTGATTTGTGTTTATGTTAGTGTGAAGAGTTTTTAACACACATCAACAATGTTTAGAAGTGACGATAAATTCAATTAGTCTACATTGAGTGAAAAAAAAAAAACCGCTTTTAATTAGAACGAATCTAGATGAACGGTCAGTTTCTAAATCCCTACACTAGAAATATAGATTTCTGCGCTATGCGTATAAGACACGCCAATAAGCTGAACAGACGAAATGATCGAGAATTTCTAGTCTATACATTTCTAGATAGTAAAACAATATTCTGAATCCTTTGTATTGCAAAACAATTTCGCTTGATTTTCTAGAATTAAGTAATAAACCAAAATTATAGTTGCTAAAACTTGCCTCTTGGGCTCAGATTTATTTCCAGAAATTTTCAAATAAGTTTGACAGCGATAATATAGGGAAACGCTCTATAATTCTAATAGGGGTTTCTAGAACTCGCTTTCGAAGGGGATCAGAATTTATAAGAATGAAATGGAACTATTTTTACTGGAGCCACAATCTAGATTCTGGATGTCAGTTACAGAATTTTTTCTCAGTGTATCTCTTAACCTACCTAACCCATTTATCTGTGTGTTGTATAATCACAAAGTACATAGAAGTTTAAAAAATGCAACGAGTACGTACAGTTGGAAAGTATTGATAATCTATGTGAACCGCATGATTTTTAGTTCTTGTTATTTTTATTCATTATTTTCATAATACATATAAAACAATTCTGATATATTCAGTGCAATTTGATGAAGAAAACGCAGATGCTTAATAACAAAAATTTACTTCGTGGTCTTTTGCATTTTTATTTTATTTAACTTCCTTTTATTTTTTAATCATCTACTTATTCATGGTATATTTAAAACACATAAGTGTTTTCTCTATTCTAATAAATATAAAATTATCTTAAGCCAATTAAGTGTTACTTTCTTAAAAATATACGCTGAAATAACTAGTCTCTTATTAAATTATTTATAAATTATTTATAAACATGGTGAGCGTAATTATCTGATTTTAAATTAATTAACTGAAAGAAAATACACGAGAAAGTGATTAATTAGGAATTTTAGAGTATGTTTAATTTTGAGTATAATGTTTTCTCTTTGTGAAAAAAAGAATACTGAAGATGTAAAAAAGTACATTGCAATCTTTTTTTTTTTTTTTTTTTTTTTGAAATTATCAACGATTTAATTAAAATACCCGAATCTGTAACTTATCAATTTATTCGTATAAAACAATTTTAATTTAATTTGTTTTCTGGAAAAAGACGTAGATTTACGTCTTGTTACAATAAATTGTTACAATTGTTACAACCAGTGCAGCTGTAACAATTAACAGTTAATTATGCTAATACTGAAGAAATATTTTGCTTTTTTTAATTTTTCAAGTAGTTCGATAATTTAAATAAGAATTTATAAATATATTTATATAAATAATATATATTTATAGGACAGTTACAAATTATATTTTATTTTTCTTTTAAGTATTGGATGCGCTTGTTGATGAATTAGGACCATTCTTTAATGATTTAAATAAATTTATAAATAAAGAAACACTGTAAAAAAAAAAAAAAAAAAAAAAACTGCAGCAAAATTAACGGGTTTTGCCCGTCTACAAAAGTTTCGGCCAAATACCAATTAATTAATGTTCTGCCCGTAATTTATCATTTTAAATACCACTTTATATATAAATCAATTTTTGTATTATCCCTTTGAAGATATGCTCTACAAACGATTAATGAAGTTTACTATAGAAAAAAGTGGTAAAAGACTGTTGAAAACATTGTGGTACAGACATAGAGAAATATCAAGCCATATCAGAAAATACGGGTGTGCCCATCTTTTAGGTAAAAAACAGTCGTGACTGTAAAAATTAAACGGGCGAAGGCACGTAAATTTACATGTTTTTTTAACCACTTCACCGGCAACTGTAGCATGTGGAAGGCTACGTTTCCCCCGAGTTATCTGGGGATGACTTGTGAAGTGGTTAACAGTGAATATATATTTTAATGCTTAGACTTAACTTTTATTTTTCCCATGCACAAGTTAGCTAAACTTTAAAAAATGCAATGATACTGACATTGCGAATTGGCCGACAGAAAGATAGAAAGGCAGACAGATAGACTATTTGAATTCATAATCATTCTTAAATTTGTTGAAAAGTATTACAAATATTTAACACAAACGGAATGCAATTTTCAGTTGTAGTCCTTAATGCATCTGAATATTTTAGAGTTGACCTACAAATCTTAATGATAAATATAACATATTCTACAGAAAACATATTTTTATTGTATGAATTATAAAAGTACATTTAATTATTTTTAGGATTTGTGCAGTGTAAAGTTATTTAAGCATAATATATAAAAATGCCTCTCATAAAATACAGTGAATTAATATTCTTTTGAGTATCCCTGTACAGAAACCAGTTGTGCTACTTATACTTATGCAATAAGAAACACGTCCCAGTGAACTTGAATTTCATATATCATTTTAAAAGTATTTGCGGATATTGGAGGCAGACAGACAACATATAGACGGACAGTCCGATGGACATTCAAATAGGCACAAAAACAGTTAAACAGATTATTTCAAATCACAGCCACTCTTAAATATTGTTAGAAAATGTTAAAAACTGTTAAAAACTCTTAATAATAACGAAAATAAAATTTCAGTAATTTCCATTTATAACCCTTAATGTATTTGAATATTTTAGTGTGACCCTATACAACTTAATGCTAATCATACTTTATTCTACATAAACTATTTTTTATGCATATGGATAGTAAAATAAATTTTATTATAATTTGTACAAAATAAAATTAACAAAATGTGGTTTACAGAAATACCTCTCATAGAACGCAATACTATAGAATTATTTTGAGTGTTCTTGTACAGGAACAAGTGGTGGTATTTATATTATTTTTAATAGGGAACGTAGCATATTACATTTGATATCATTCATCAGTTTCAATTAATTCCGTGAATATTTCCGGGAGTTAGAGCACGGGCAGACAGGCAGACAGACGGTCAGATGGACAGACAGGTGGATATACAGACGGATAGACAAACTGAAGTCATAAACACTTTTCAACTTTGTTGAAAAGTGTTAAAAAGAGAGAGAGAAGGAGAGAGAGAGATAATACGCTAGTTACTTTATTGAAGAGTATTGAAGCTTTAAAGATTAATTTTGTCATTTTCACTATTTATAGTGAAAATGACAAAATTAATCTTCAAAAATTAATCTCCAATCTGACAAAAATCTGACAATTAATCTGACAAAATTAATCTTCAAGCCGATAACATTTTTTTTTCAATTATACATAAGATGATCTAGAAACAACTTCTTTTGGAATATATGTGCAAGTAATAATAAAAAATAATATTTATTTTTTGAAATATAAAATAGTTTGTGTGACTTATAAACAATATATATAAATTTTAAATTCCCTTAAATATTTATCATGTGTAAATTTCATAAAGAAAAAGTTAAGTTTCACTATGTCACTTGTGGTATGTGTAGTTTTGGAGATTTTGCAATTTAAAATTTTTACATTTATTAATTAAAGTGCTTAAAGTTATTTATAAATGTAGAAATTATTTCGTAATTAATAACAATAGTCCAGTTTTAGAATATATTAATAATAATAATTATAAGATTTATTCTATAAAGCTTACTTTTAAATGTTTTTTGAGTTTTTCTCATTATGACATTGTTATGATTTGTAAAAGGTATATGACGGTTTGAATTTACTTTTAGACTGCTACAGAGCATTTTCTATTACTTTTGCTAATATATTTATTTTTATATTTTTGTCAAAATAAAACGTTCTGATATTAATTTTATTTTTTTGATTTATAAATGATCCTGTGATGTTTAATTGTAATAACGTTTTCAAACGTTTCAAATGATACTCATCCTAAGGATTTAACTTTAAAGCTACAAATAATAAAAAAATTACATATTTTTTTTAATTTAAAAATTAATTTTTTTAATAAATAATGGGTTATTAGCTTTTATAATAAAACGTTAGATTGTGATTTTATGATCATTAGTTTAATTAATTGGTTATCATGTCTAATAAATATTAAAGATTTGAAAAATATTTTACCATCGCAAATTGCCAGAATTAGAAGAATATGCAATATTTGCAAGGTTGATTGATTAGTTGGGTTTAACGTGCAAATGGATAATTGACGACGGTCTGGGACGCACCCCTAACGATGGTCCTGAGACAAGCCATCACAATTTTGATCCTCCAGGGAGGGGATGGCCCCTTCCCTTCGGTGACCCCCAGAGTTATAGTTTGGATGTGAAAGCAATATTTGCAGGAGTTTTGATGAAAGATTCCGCAAGATATTTGAAACTGCGAGATTAACCAGTGGCTCATTTTTCATCTGAACTGCCATACGTAAATGCCAATTTGTTATTGCTATATTGTGTGCATATTTGTCTATGTGTGTAAATTTGAGTTCTCTCCGTAGCCGAGTGGTTATGTCATTACACTGCTAATCGCCTTCGAACATAGAAGGGCGGGTTCGATTCCCATGCTGGCTCTAGGTGTTTTTTCCAAATTTTCGTATTGTAACTCTGTCATGTGCTATCTGTCTTTATCTGATGAAGATTTACAAGCGGACTACAAGTCAAGCATACAAATCTAATTTATATATGTTATCAATAAATGACAATAAAAATAAAAATGTTTTTGTAAGTTTATATATTTCTATAAGAAATTGTATTTTACAAGTTTTTTTCTTTAATCTGTTTAAGTTTTCTTTTTTATAATCTGAACTGCAGTGGATTAGTTCTTTTCTTGTAGCAAAATATATAGAGCTAAGCTGCTTTTTTGTTTGTACTAGCAGCTCTTGAAATATCTTACATTTTTTATAGTGCATTAAGTATGACTCAAATTATTTTGGACTTAATGTTTTTTCGGTTATGTATATTTATCTGTCTAGATTTTTACCTGCTTTAATTTTTAATTTTCTGCCAACATTTCTTAATTTTTTGAGAAACTAGGGGGCTCTGCCTCCTGCTCGCTCCGTTCAACAACACCCGAGAGAGGCTTCGCCTCCCGACACATTTTACTTATTAACACATGCAGAGCTCTGCCCACCAATTTGCTGTTTTCCTTTCACTGAATAGGAATATAAATACTGCATAACACAAGCCAAAAGCAGAAAATTATTATAAAAATCTCCATATTCAATGTCAAATTGAAATATAAAATATTTAATAGCACATTATTCATTTTTATTTAATCTTATGAAAATTATGCTAAAAATAAGTTTTTTTTTTTTTTTTTTTTTTTTTTAAGAAATAACTTTGTAATACCTACACCATTTTGCATTACAGCTTTAGTATATGATCCTGTTTATTTCTTTTTTACAACTATAGATCCGGACCGCAGTGCCCAGTCGGTAGAGCGTCGAGCTCATAATTGGAAGATTACGGGTTCGGTACTCGATCCGGCCAAAAACCGTTGTGTGCACCAATGATGACTGGTGCACGTAAAATCTGCCCTCCATTTTTCTATCAAAATTATACCTCTTGGGGTCACCGAAGCGGGGGAGTCATCCCCTCCGTGTATTATCAAATCTGTGTATTATCAAATCTGGCACGTTTCCGGAACATCCCTAGGGAAGATTGTCGCCAATTATCCATAGCGCAGTAATGGTGCAACGTCAAACCTAACCTATCTAACTACCTATGTACCTACAACCATGGATCATATTTTAATTTTCTCATGTAAGAAAATTAATTTTCTAAAAGTAGAGAAAAAATGTTACTAACAGCAACATTGAAATTTATTTTATTTTTTACAACCAAGGTTCCAGGCCGCAGTACCCCAGTCGGTAAAGCACCGAGTTTGTAATTGGAAGATTATCGATTCAATACTTGAGCTGGCCAAAAACCGTCGTGTACACTAATGGTGGCTGGTGCACATAAAATCCGTCGTGGTCGCAAAGTCCTTCATATTCCCATCAAAACTATAACTCTGGGGATCACCAAATCGGGGGAACCATCCCCTCCGTGGAGTATCAAACTTGTGATGGCAGATGGCATGTCTTCGGAACATCCCTGGCACGTTGAGCGCCACGCAAATTCTTAAAATTCATTAAAATTCCATAATGATTCCTCCTGTAATAAATAAAAATTAAGCAAATTTTTAATAAATTTTCAAACATTAAATATATATTTTTCGTTTTATATCCTATTTTATATCCGCTACCGATGGTTGACGCGACTTTATATCATATTAGACACTGTCAGCCACCGATGCTGACAGGGCGCTCAACGTTTTAATTTTTTATTGGTGCTGCTTTTACTTTTGGGGTAAAACTTTCACTGAAATGTTTGAAGAATAACATTTTCTGCACACTCCTAAAGTTTCAAGATGATACCTTCAGTAGTTAGAGATATATGAGAAAATGTCTAGAATCTTGAATGGCTGACATGGCGCTCAACCTGTTAGAGATGCATCCCAGACTGTCGCCAATTACCCATAATGCTGTACTGGTGCAACGTTAAACCCAACCTACATACCTACCTACCTACAACCATGGATCATATTTTAATTTTCCGTGTAAAATGACTTCGTGACAGAAGAACAACGTCACTGGGAGAAACTTTTTTTAAGGTGGCAAAGAGAGTACCTTCATAAACATGTCGTTTTTAGTTAACTTCTTTAATCAAAATGATAGAAATGTATAAGTAGCTGAAATGTCTGCCTTGGAGTATTCGGAACACATTGATACCTCTCATGGCACGAAGGACCCTGCCCTCCGGGAGAAGAGGCTGTCGCAGGCAAAAATATTTGACGCCAGCGACAGTAACTTTTTTTTAATATATAGATATATAGAGATAAAATAAAAGATAAACAAAATATAAAACTGAAAGCATGCAATATTCAGCATTAATCAGGGGCTGTAAATACAAAACTTTGAATAAAAACCATAAAAGGCAACAATTTGTAACAATTTTTTCGTTTCTTGTCGAAAAGAGACACGATTTTTCAGTCCTTTCTCGAAAGTGAATTAAATGCAAGGGGAAATCGAATTGATCAAAGAAAGTAAACTGTAAAAACCGACATCAGAGGGAACAAGAACGAAAGTGTCATCAACATACCTGAACCAGTGAGAAAATCTTTATACACAGAAGAATTTTTCTTCAAAATAATGCATATAAATGTCAAAAAGCAAAGGCGAGAGAGGACTGCCCATTTACATGCCCTCATTTGAGTATAATAAGTAACATTGAAAACGAAAGTAGAATGCCTGACACACGAATGGGCTAAATTCACAAGCGTGTCATTTTCAATAGCAGAATGATGGAATTCACGTAATCTCCTTTCTAACCAAACCAGAGAACCTTGAATAGGAACATTAGTAAAAAAAGATTTAACATAAAAAGAAATCATAGTATACTTACAGGAAGAGATTCATTTAACACTGTTAAAAATTTTGTGTTAGTTTCCCCATTATCACATAACGTTGTTTTAACGTTGTTATAAGTAATTTTTCACTCTTCAGACTTATTTGCAACGCTATAACAACGTTACGTGCTACCTGGGTTGAATCAGAACTTGGCACTGAAGTAGCTGCAAACACTTGATGGTTTAACCTTTTACCATGATTTGGTAATTTCATGTTGAACCAAATACTAGTATTATGTTTTAAATAACAACAACAACAAATATATCGTCCGAGGCGGGGGATCGAACTGAGAACCTTCTTGTCTCAAGTCTAACACTCTGACACTGTGCTGCGCTTTCTTCTCCAGCAATGCTGTTTCGTTGATTTTAATAAAAAAGGCTAAATTTTCTAGGGTCTTATCTTGAACCATGGGTGAGTTGTTGAGCAAAATTTGCACTTTACGACCATGCTCTTTAACCAATTGGCGCCAAAGCTCCCGCTGCGGGAACAATTTTTTAAGAATATTTTTCTCTGCAAGTAATTAAGATAAATATGATTTTTCTTTTTTACATTAAATATTGAAACTTCTAGATCCGTTGGTAATTTTTTTCAAAAAGTTTGTAATGTAACTTCTATATATATATATTTTTTTTCAATTATTCAAACAAAGATGTTTGTTTTTCTGCAAAACATCAGTAAAGATAAAAAATCAGCAAAAGTAAGCCATTCGAGTACAGGGGTTTAAAACAATGGATATCAAATAAAACAATTATTTTCTTAAATTATAACAAACGGGGATCAAGAAAACTAACTTAAAAGGGTTTTGCAGTTTTTCAACATGTGTTCTACCACAATTAGGTGTCAAATCTTTCATTTTGGAAACATATCATAGCTTCTAACAAAATATATTTTGTTAATTATCTAAACTACATATGATTAGAAATGCACATTAAAACCCAAAATATGCGAAAATTCATAAATTTTCAGTGGGATTCATATAGCGGCGTTTAATGGATTAATTTAAGTTTTGTTTTGTTTTAAAAAGAATTTTACTGATTCATACTTCGTGGTCTGTATATAATAGATTTTTCTCTCTTCTTAAAAGGATACACTTCAATAAACTTTCTTATAGTAACATCTGGTTAGTGATCACTAAATAAACAACGCCGTTTTTTTTTTAACACGCTTTTATTAACTTCACCTGTATGTATGTTTGTTTGTATGTATGTTTGTATGTTTGTAACTGCTCTGGGAGCAAACAAAAAATCTATATTGTAAACAAAAAATGGCTTTCCGTACGGAACGCCGCACAGTGGATCGAACAATGTTAAAATACGAACATAGGCCCAAAAATCAACCTCTAAATAACTGATATTTTGCAGTGAAATAATTTAAAAGAATGTCTAAAAAATACAAATATATGGTTATTTCTTCAATTACACGAAGTTTTGTTGTATATAAATAAGTTCAAAACGAAAACTTTCAGAAATAAGATTTTTCGATGAATTTCAATGACTTTATTTGAATAGCCATCAAGTGGCACTTACGATAACTATGAAAAAAATACGAAATAAAAATACTTTTAATAATGTACTAATAAAAGTTTAAGGTACTTCTGCCAACATTTTGTTGGTTTTTTTATGTTGTGATTCACGCAGGAAATGTGAATATATAATTAACAACAAAATTAAATTTATAAGTTGCGTAACTTTTTTTGTCTAAAATTGTCCAAAATTTCAAACACATTTTACTACTCCCAAAAGTATGCATTTTAATCTGTGAAAAGGATTTGCGCCATAAATCGCCACTTTTAGAGTAAAATAAAATTTTATTCTGTTTACCCTCAAATTATCAATCGAGAAATGTATGTAAATTACTGTATTCATTAATGACAGAAAATATATTAAATTTTTATCGTGAAAATATTATAGAATTTAGATGATTAAAATAAATTTAATAAATCAGAAATTAATTTTATTTTTTTTAAATATTTAATAAAATAATAAATTTTACTTTAATGGTACTGAAAAGTACCGTTGGATCCAAAAAAGGAGGGAAATGTAAATAGTTGCCGTGATATGTCATAAAATGTTAAAATTAAGTAAATGTTTAACGTTAAATAATCAAATGTTAAAACTAAATAATGTAATAACATATTACGATTTAAAGTAAAAGTTCTTGTGTTTCAGGAAAAAGTTCCTTCCTTTGCACATTTCTTTTATTCCTTCTCATGCTTGAAATCAAGGGGGTCAGATGTTAATAACAAGTGATGTAGCAAATCTTAGTTACAAGCTCTTCGATTTATTTTTCTCGTGTGGTTATTCTCTGTATTTACGAAACTCTTTATTTCGGGCTTCGCTAGCTTCTTCTGACAATTGTCTAATTGGAATAGAAAATTTTTCTATTATGTCTTTTCCATGAATCAATAGTTTGTGAACTGAAGCTGGCATATAGTACCACACATATTTTGAGACACATTGTTTCGCTGTTTCCAGTGCAAATTTTCCAAATTTGTCTCCTAATTTTTCCTTCCAAAATTGTCCTCCTAAAAATAACAGAACGTAGAAACAACGTTTTTTTAAAATTTCTTTCATAAGAATTCACTTTATTTGCTTATTTGTTTAAAAATTATTTCTGATAGCAAAATAAAACAAATAAAAAATCCAGTTCAATCAAAAAAAATAATTAATTATTGATCGCCTGCCTTCCATAAATCTTTAGTAAAATAAAGACAAAAGTAATTTTTTTAATAGAGTTTGTCAGTAAATGCCTGCATGAGTTTTCTATTGAAAAACTACATAAAAAAAGAAAAGAAAAAAGAAGCAGCAATCTAATGATATATTTATTATTGTGTGCTAAATTAATTGTGTTACAAATATAGATTTTCTTCCCGAAATTTTATTTATTTTCTTTTATTCTCTTATTTTATACAACATTTGTTTCTTTACCAGGTATCTTTCTAAATACCTATTTGCAGCAGAAAAATATGATACCGCTTAACCCCTTTATTAAACCATTTTTTCCTCAAATGGCACATTAAACTATTTTCACGAATAAAATTTGATGTAAAGTAAAAAATTCATTTAGCCTATTAGAAATCATTAATTTTACTTTTGGCATCTTATTCTCTTAGTCAATCGCGTACTTCTCACAACCCATCGTATTAGCATAAGCAGGATTGTCACAAACAACTACTTTTTAATTTTTTTCCTACTAGAATTATCAAAATAATTTTCATTGTGATGTTTTTCTAGAAAAATGATACACAGGAATCATTATTTTAAAAAAATGGTGCCAGGTGAATAAAACGATAACGAATTTGGTGGGGAAAATATTCCCTCGGCCTTATAAAGGGTTAAAAAAAAACATGGAATCGCTTTAACTATCATATATATATACATATTTAAATCGAAATGTGACAAAAAACATCATACATAGATAATAATAATACCATAACGTTCCTATGTTCGCCTCTGCCTATACTTCGATCCACTGTGCGCCGTGGCTGTGAGGTAAAGAGCCGCACTACGAACCTAAAGGTCTAGCGTTCGAGCCCAGTCAGGGGAGATTTTTTAAAAATGGTTTTGTTTAATTCTAAATTATTTTAATTAAAGTTTGAAATGTATGTAAATATTATGGTGTATCACTCACACGATTTTCTCTTACCCTGCATTTTAATACTAAGATTTTGTGCTTTTTAGTTGACATTTCTATAAAAGCGTGTTCTTTAATTTTTTAAAACTATAATATTTTTTCTTGTAATGAATGTTGGTTTTGAATGACATAATCACTTGCGATCTCAATTCGCAGATTTTATTTTCACTCTCCGGCTTACAGTCGGTGATTTTCAGCGCACTACTGCCACCATCTCTTGAATACAATGGGAAAAACAGTTGCATGTACGCTCAAACACTTCCCTTGTGAGTGGATGCTTCAAGATTTGGTGCAACTAAAATTCAATTGCAAGAGGTAGAAAACTAAAAAATGAGGTTGAACCATATTGTGTTATTTGCTTATAACTTTACTAAATATAGTGGTACAAGTTTGAACTAAAATATTTAACAATGAAATTTGTGCACTAAGTCATAAGAGTTTTTTTACTTTATAAAATTTAGTTTCACGTAGCACATAACGTTGTTATAGCGTTGAAAATAAGTCTGAACAGTGGAAAATTAGTTAAAACAACATTATAACAACGTTATGCGCTACTGGGGACTACTAGTTAAATAAAAAAAGAGATTTTAAAAGAAAATCAGAAAGATTATAAGAAGACGTACCAATATTATATACTAATGTTCCTAACTAAATAATTAAAAAAGCGTAAAATAATTACACAAAACATTACCATTCACTTCGAACTCGCACTGTCATTTTGAAAAAAAAAAAAAAAAAGTGAATCTAGTGAAGTTTATCATAATTTGTTAATGAAATCTGAATGAGTCAACACTTTAAAAATGAATAATGCAGCATAACCCGGGCAGTTATATATATCCGCATACTATTATTATACACTGGTTCTCATAATTATAAGGACACCCGTTTTTTTTATATTAACTACACAAAGAACACTATTATTTAAACAAATATATTTTTTATTAATTTGAATTTCATTGATAGGTGATATTTAAAAAGGTTTATCGCTTTTCTATCTTAAAAAATTTTAAATACGGTCAAAAAATGATTTTTCAGGTGTTCACAATTATAAGGACAGCTCGAATCTTAGTAATTTTTTTTCAGTTATTCTTTAAATTAATATTTTATGGGATCTCTTTTTAGAGTGAAACAGTCAGACATTCTTTCTGGTGTTATATATATATATATATTAATATTCAGTTTCAATACCATTTCATACAGCATAGATGATATTCTGAATGCATTTAAACTATTTAAAATTGCTTTCCACTTGCATGCACTTTTCTAATATGATAAGTTAAGGTTTTTTCAACTTTTAGGCCACGGGAAAGGCAATAACACAGAAGTTTCTTTCTTAAAACAATTTTCTATTGCTCTAGAAGTAAAGCAAAAATGTAAGTCTTGTTGAAAAAAAAAATTGTTACCTTCTCGACCCTCTCTAAAATCTAATAAAAATCTGAGAATTCCACTTTTAAAATTTGCGGATATTCTCTTGATGTTCTTAATAACAAAAAAATTACTAAATTTATTCTGCCTTCAGTAGAAACAGCTCCCCAGAGAACCATAGATCCACCTTTAAAATGCCCGATTCACATCTGCCTTTAAAAAATCTGCTCTGTCTTTCGCTATCTTCAGATCGTGCCAGTATCTGTTAAAATCATTTGGTTAATCAAGAATAAAATGTTTCTCATCCGAAAATGCAACATTTTATCATTTCATATTGTCTTTATTCAACTTTAACACAGACGTTCTTTCCTCCGTTAAATGCTCAATGATTATTACAGGTTTTGTAATTCATTTTAACGTATTATTAATTATTTTAAACATGCATAAATGTAGACCTCAACCTTTCGTTAAAAATTACGAGCAAATTCAGCAGCAGTCATTTTGAGTAGAACAGTAAGAGGAATTATGAGTCTTCGATCTCTGTAAAACAACTCTGATTTTGCATCAGATCTCTCTCTCCTATCGAACCAGCAGTTCAACGTTTGATCACATATCCTTCAGCAATTTTAGATCTTCGAATTTCATTAGAAATGCGGCGGATTGAAATTATCCCTCCACTTAAAAAACACATTTATCATACTTCACTACTTAAACGTTCTTTTTTTCGAGGAATTATCAAAAATGTCCGTCCAAGAAAAATTGAAGGCTTATATATGAATTAATCTAGCCCAGTAGTTAACAAATTCCCACGTCAACTGTAATTTATCCACTAGTAATTTAAATAAAACGAAAAAAATCTTGATTGTCCCTATAATTATGAACATCTAAAAACGTGGAGAAAAATTTTTTTTTGCATTATATATTATTAATTTTGTTTCATATTAAAAAAAAAATAGCAGTTTTGGTTTTTAGACTAGATATATTAAATGCACTTAGTATAATCTTGTTAACAATTATTTTTACATTAGTTATTTCAAAACATAAAGTGTCCTTATAAATATGAGAAGGAGTGTATATTACATATTTACCAATATACTGTTATATTTTGACACAAAAATATCCTTAACTGCTATATTGTGAGTTGATCATGTTAAATAATGTCGACATTCTCGCCACCCTTTTCTTGTTTATTAGAAGAAAATAATTTACGAACTGCTATAATCGAAAGTTTTGTGACTGACTTATCTTAATGAACAAGTTGAATAAAAGTTACGAAATCTGTTAATACTTTAAGTAATAAAACTTTGTTTCGGGAAATTCCGAGTTATTATTCTTTGATTAGTCTCTATTGAACCGAACTAAGTTTTGATTAAGATTAGGGAAATTTTCACTAGTTTTATGTAATTATTCTTTGCAAATACGTACTTTTTCATTTATTTCTCCTTTTTTTTCTTTTATATTCTCTTACCCATGTGTATGGTAGATAACGTATTGTTTTTGATTAAATTTTCTAAATTGAATTTTTTTGTATTTACACGTTTTTGGGTTCCCTGAATGCGAAAATCAGGTTTTTTCGGTTGGTCTGTGTGTATGTTTATGTGTATGCGTGTGTGATTGTTATCAGCATACCTCATTAACAAACAGTAGCAGGAAATCCAAACTCGCTGTTTTAAATCTGTGTTATATAGGGATGCTACATTAAACTTTTCGTGGAGATCAAGTAAACAGTTCGTGTACGGGAACATTCAAAAGAATACATTACGTAAAACAAATTGTTAAAAACGTGATATTCTATAACGAGAACCTCAAAACCTGTTAATGTAAAAATAAATAAATAAATGAATAAATAAATTTTTAAAAAATCAATATTAAAAATGTGCTTTTTTCTTAGTAACGAAAATTTGTACCAATGTAATTCCCTTTTCTATTTTTATCACATATATAGATAAGAAAAAGTTAAAAAAAATTAAATTAAACATAGCCCTTTTTTTTTTTTTAGTACGGTGAACTATTAGTCTCAATCTACGGATTTTTACGATACCAGTTTTACGATAGTTGAACATTTATCGAAAGTATAATTGAATAATTTGAAAATAAATAAATAAATAAATAATAGTCCTCCATACTAAACTAAATTCTGCTTTTGCCATAATTTCGTCATTTTTCCCCCTTTTTGAAAGAAAAAGAATAGTAAAGAAAATTAATAATAATCGGTATCGAAACGGACCGTATCGATTTTTTTTTTTCTTTTCTTTCTATTTTTTCTTTTTCTTTTTCTTTTTTTTTTTTTTGAAGCAGCAAGAGTGAGAAGGTTAAAATGTTTATATTTTATTAATATTTTATGCCAAAGTAGCTAGTAGGGAATGCTTGTCGTTTGCTTTTAATTTTGTTATATTATCTTTAAATTTTCTCTTAAATAATTTAAACAACAGCGATGTTTCATTTTGTAACGGTACGTTTCGTTTTCTTTCCTCTCAATAGACAATAGAATCACTAGAACGCTGGTTGAAGATGTTTTATGGGGGAAAAAAAAATAATAAATTTATACTTATGTTGATAAAAATGTGCATAAGGAGTATTGAATTAGTATATATTTTGTTTAATTTCGTAGTAGCAATTTTTCTGTGAAAGTTTTGTTATGCAGCGCTTTTTCTTGTAAAAATGATATAACTAAAATAAATAAATTAATTAAATAGAAAGAAAAGAGTTTAAGTTACATTTTTCTGTTAAGTGACTTCTAAAATACTTAAAATTGAATTACCATCAATTTTCTAAATTAATTAATTGCATTGTTTTCTTATAATAATTTACGTAATCAGCGTATATAGTTACCCTCATCCGTGGCTGATTCTGTCACACTTTAGGCTTAAGAGTAGGCTTAAGAGGACGCCTTGGACTCTGTCTCCTAATTTTCCTATTTTAGTTAATTTTAAAAAATGTAATCGTGCGATCGATAAGCTGTTTAAACCAACGGATTCAGAAAAATTACGCCTTTCATTTGGTATCGTATTTGTAAATAATATATAATTAGATTTTTTAAAATTAATTAAAATATGAAAATAAAAGCTTTAAAATACATTTAAATTTTCAATTGTCGCCATTTTTTTCAGCATAAAATGAAATATGCTTTCCCATAAAAAAATAAAATAAAATAAAAATAAATTTGCTCATGCGTATGAAAAAAAATGACGTCTATAAAATAACAATTTTAAAGGTAAACAAAATGAGAAAATGTCGCACGGGCTTGCTAGCAAATGAATTATTTAAAGTGAGAAATAAATAAAATGAATGATTATTTTTCAATGGGCGCCTTAGTCGCCTTACAACAAACTAGTAACAATTAATAGCTTACACAAATTTAATACTATATTTTATTCAACAAATTATTAAATTCCATAATTTACGATTTTTTTTTTCTTTTTCAGAGTGTATCTGTTTCTGTGTCAGTCCTGACCTTAACATTTATCTCCGTGGACCGCTGGTATGCCATATGCCATCCTCTCAAATTCAAGAGCACCTCCAATCGGGCTAAGAAAGCAATCGTCTTAATCTGGCTCATGTCACTTGTTTTAGTTCTCCCTGATGCTCTTTTGTTAGATACCAGGCGAAGTTCTGCAATTCGAGTGGACACACATTACTTTACAGACTGCACTTATACATGGAGTCCACTCTATACCAGGATATACCAGTTACTTATTGTAGCGTTTCTGTATTTTGCTCCTTTCTTGCTGATGTCATTTTTTTATTACCAAATCGTAAAGGTGCTCTGGAATAAGAACATTCCTGGCAGTTCTGAAACTGTAAACTCAAGGCAAATTAGAACAGGTTTGTTGTATTATGTGTTTTAAACGTTTTTTATTGTAACCTAATGGCTGTATCACGCGAGAGATTTTCGCTCAACTTTTATTAAACACAACATTATAGCCAACATACTCAGCCTCATCTAGTTCAAGGACATCACATTTTCGGATGATTAGCTTTTTCGACAGGCTTTACAAAAAGCTGACTGTGTTGCACGTGCTCGTCAAAATTGAGGAATGGACAGGAGGAGGAATGGACAGGATTTTTTCCTGGAGTACATTTAGAGATGGGATTACATCACACTATCAGTTCGGGGGAACCTAAGACTCCTGTAATACGAGCTGGCTCACAGCTGATCATTGTTGCCCAGCGGAAATATAGCTTGGCGACATTTAGTTGCAGACGTATTACTCGGCGTCTTTATCGCCTATAATGGCGAGTTTGCCTAAACAGAAGAGCGAATTATTGTTTGTACTTGGTAAGTTTGGCGGTAATATTTGGCGAAATTTTCTTATAACTCTTGTAAAAAATTGCCATCACTGTTGCTGTTAAATTAGTTAATTTTCAATATTTATACCCGTTGAAAAGTAGTGTAGGTTGTAAAGTACAACATTTAGATAATCAAACAGAAATAAAAATAAATGATTGATACAAAAAAAAAAAAAAAAAAAAAATGCAAGAAAACATATCATAATTACACTTCATACTGATTGAACGCTAAGCGTACAATTTTCTTTTGGACAATTAATAGCCCATTCCTTTCGCCTTTCTTAATCTGTTGGAAATCTAAACGTTCTAAAAGCAGTTCTGATATGATTTGAGCAATTTTCGGCTTCCAAACCTCCATTTTATGTGATTTGATAACACTTGAAATTCGGACCGCGTGGCAACAATCGCTGAGTGGGAAACAAAATGCCTGATGAGCCAGCCTGTATTGGAGGAGCTCTAGAGTAACCCTACGGACAGCTGATCGGTTTCTCGTTCGTTCAGCTTCCCCAGCTTCGAACGACACTGACTGAATAAGTTGCGTATAAATTTGTGTTGAGTATACATGCTCCCGTGTGATATGGCCATTAATATATGCATTCGAAGTAAATTTAGAGAAAGGTGGCCTAAAGTAATTCCCTTAAGGAAAAAAACTTGTGTAAAATAACATAACTTTTTAAAAAACTTTTTGCCATTTACTAGTAGGTTTTACACTATATTTTGCATTATAAACATAAATAGTATCTTAAACCAAATTGAGTAAATTATACCTCCGGGGGTTACCAAAGCGGGAAAACCGTCCTCTCCGTGTAGAATCAAAACTGTGATAGTATGTGTCCAGACGCTTTCTAGGGGGTGAGTCCCAGACCGTCGCCAATTGCCTACTGCGCAGCACTAATGCGACATCCAAAAACATCCAAACAAACAATCCAAATTGAGTAATGAAAAAAGAAACAGATTTCTTAAAATGTATCCAAAGAGTCATTTTATCCTCACCAAAGGACAAAATGATCCATCGTTTACAAATAAGTGTAAATTGTTTTTTATCGG